>CM060568.1:22947500-24197500 GCA_030625065.1 Alectoris magna | reverse complement strand
AAAGAAGAAATGTGTCCTCATTGCTGATCGTAACTCCGGCCCTTATGTGAAGCAGCTGCCATGCTCATTTGTAGGTCAATCCCCTCTCCCACTGTTACAAATAGCGGAGATGGGAAAATCTCTGCAGAGCAACAAAGGGCAAACATCAGGCGTGGAAAGGGCCTGACTTGATCTTGTATTTTGGGACCTCTTCAGACTTTACTGAGGCTCTGAAGAAAACGGGCAGTTGCAGAAAATTTCTGGTATTTCTGTCCAAATTGGAGAGTCTGTGTGAGCAGCGTCTCTCATAATCGCAACACAGTTGGCTTTGGGTAAGATGAGGAAAACAGGGAGAGCTGCAAATCTAATCAATGGGATGGGGGATAAGCACGCTCAGTATCATCTAGGAACAGAGGGCTCTGAATCAATAGGCTGAGCTCCCTGGAAGGGTCAGAGGCAGCTGCATAGGGCTGGCACCAAGCACAAGGAGCAGTGGTGACAGCAGTCAGAGCCATCCCTCGCTGCCCATTTCTCTCCATTTTGTGTTTGCTTGTTGCCAGCCAGGGGGGAGCTCACCAAAACCAGGAATTTCCAAAGAGCAGTGGAGAGGTGGGTGGCTGGGCAGTGTTCACAGTGCATAGCCCTACCTTTCACCCTCTCCCCCACCATCCATCCCTCCAGCCTGCAGGGACTGGAGCCATCCCAACCCAGTAGGTATTGCCCAGTGGTCTCTGAGTCTCTGAGGTCTCTGAGTTTCTCCCAGATCTCCTGGGCACCCTGTGTGTGCAAAGGAGGCAGGTCTGTCCTAGGGGAAAATGCCCACCCAGCAAGAGGTGGTACCACTGCCCATTCTGCATTCGGAGATGTCGCTGGTAATTGCAGCTGTGCACTGTTGGCCAAGGAGGATTCAGGCACCGTGGTTTCCAAATGTGTTCCTAAAAGGATCGGTAAGTAAAGCGTGCTGAGAAATGGTTTGGAAGATAGTTTGGAGGCATTGCACATCACTGGGGTATGATTGATAGTAGGGAGAGGGGGAAGGTCAAAATAATCAAACTCCTCTTAAAATGTTACTGGACTGAGTTCCAAAGTAAGTCCTGGGTGTGAAGAGTTGGAAGGTCTCTGAGTTTCTCCCAGATCTCCTGGGCACCCTGTGTGTGCAAAGGAGGCAGGTCTGTCCTAGGGGAAAATGCCCACCCAGCAGGAGGTGGTACCACTGCCCATTCTGCATTCGGAGATGTCGCTGGTAATTGCAGAACCAGAGGGGCTTTGCTGTTATTCTGGTGCCATCTACTGGTCTGAGCCTACGGGAATGTGCCGAGGCAGCAGGAAAAGGGAAGGAAATGTGAGCGGATGGTGTGGATTGCAGGAGCCGGGTGCGTCAGATCTCTTCATTTGTACCAGGCTACCAGATTTCGGAAACTGTGGGAGTTACCTTTGCAGTTCGTGTTATTCTCAAATTGTGGCTGAAGTTGGCCAATGACTCCAAAGCCATCGAGGCAGTTAGGGACGTAGCACGCATTGCATCATAAATGATCGCTTGGGAAAGCCAGGTGAAGGCAGCTGGAGCAGCTGGGCTGCCCTTTTGGAAGGCATCTCAGAGGGGTTTGGTGTCAGAGCTCAGCTGGGAGGCATCTTCCGTTGCTGCCTCTCCCCCACCACACTCTGCACGTTGGCTTTGCTGTCCTGGTGGTGGTGGCCAGGCTCACACAATGCATCCCCAAGGAGATGTCCACTGCCCATTCTAGGCAGTGCTAGTGGTGCAGCTGTGCAGGTGGTTGGGGTGATTTGGGGCACCCATCATTTGGGGTGTTGCTGTGAGCAAGAGCCATGGGAGTATCCCAAAATGGAAAGAGATGTTGGGGCTCAGACTTGCGCTGTAAGCTGTAACTAGGGAAAGATGCAGCCTGTACCCAAGAGCGAGGAGATGGTTTGAGAAGCTGAGAGACCTGGGGCTGCTCAGCCTGCAGAAAACAGGGCAGGGATCTGATCAGTGCTTACCAATATCTGTATGGTGGAGATCAGGTGGATGGGGCCAGGCTCTTTTTGGTGGTGCCCAACAACAGGATGAGGGACAGTGGCCAAAAAGTGGAGCACAACTGAACATGAGAAATAACTTCTTTACTTTGAGGGTGACAGAGGCCTGGAACAGGCTTCCTGGGGAGGTGGTGGAGTGTCTGGAGATATTCAAGACCCACGTGGGCACTTTCCTGTGCAACCTACCGTAGGCAACCTGCTTTAGCGGGGGGGTTGGACTAGATGGCCTCCAGAGGTCCCTTCCAACCCCTACAATTCTGTGATTTTTGTGTTTTATTACTCCATGCCAGGGTGATCGGTCCGTTAAAACTGCCAGGGTTAGCGCAGAACAAATACCCAAGCAGCAGAGAAATCTGTGGGAGAAACCCGTGTGTCTCATGGCAGCTCTGTCAAGAAGGAGGACCTGAATTCATCTGTGTGTGAATGGCGATCATTAGGAGCATTTTGCCTCCCCTGTTTATGTAAGGCAAGATCACAGTGCTGTAAGCCAGAATGAAACATAGTGTTTGTTTTAGCAACCCATCCATCCTTCAGCGGGGATGAGGAGATGAATTCTCCAACTTAATAGGAGCTTTTCATCTGCTGCTCTTAGAGTCCTCCTAATGCTGGGAGCAGATTTGGTCGGAATATTTCTTAGGTTTAATTTATATGACGACTTGGGGTTGGGTTTTTTTTTTCCTCTTGCTTTTGATTCCTGAAAGCATCTCTATTCCTCAGAGGCACTTAAGCTATCTGCAGAGTAAAAGCAGTGTCTGTGCAGGGAGCAGTCCCTGTCCTCGGCATTCTGCTGGTGCTCACTCCGATGCAAGCCCATGGCTGTGGGTGACGTGCAGCTTGATGCATTTCTTCCCATCAGACTCTGGAAGGGATTCCAGTGCAATCATTAGGCAGTATTGGCCTGCAAGTTTGTGTTGGGAGAGAAAATCTGAATGATTTTTTTGTCTGATGAAAGGGGACGAGAGAATCAGAATCAGTCAGGAATGCTTTATGGGAGGGCTGTCGCTTACGAGTGCCATGATGGTTCAGTGAGACCCAAGAACGATCTCCCAGTTCTGTGTCTCTTTGCTTGATCGTGGCTCTTCATTCTTTATTTTACCTATTCAGGTTGTCTATTTAGGTTACCTGGGAGCATCCAGCTTTCTGCCCACGAACTTTTAGGCTGGTTGTGTTGTGACCATTTCTGCCCTACGTGAGCAATACTGGGTGGCACGTGGGGCCGAGGCCAGCTCCTCAATCCCAGCCCGGAGCAGACTAGCAGTCTCCTTCATCTCAAGCCAAGTGATAGCTCCTAGTTGGAAGGAGCACAGGAGCAGGGGCTAATCTGAAGGCTGCAGACACCACAGTGCTGGGCAGCACATGGCCTGCTCCCTGCCATGGGCTTCAGCAATGCAAAAGGTTTCATTTCCCCTTCTCACGCAGAAACTCGGTGAATGGTTAAATACCTTGCCAGAGCGAAGTAAACTCAGGGCTTTTGCCCAATAAAACCCTGTCTTTGTACGTCTGCTGTAGCTGCACTGGGGCTGGGGAAGGAAGCAGTAAAGTTCCTGCAGAGCACGGGTCGGCAGTGCTTCACAGCTCACTGAGTGGGCTCTGGGCTCGCAGCAAGAGCACCAACTTAGGCTGAACTGTGCAGAGTTCACTCTGACAGCTGATGTGGGGACTTATTCTGAACCCAGAGGCTCTGTCAGTTTCTCTGAGCCAATTCAGGATAGCACTGGGCTGCTGGGGGACAGTCACCCTCTCCCCTCAGTACGCACACCCCGCAAAGGCAAGGTGCTTGTGCTAAGCAAACACCAGGAAGTCCTCTGAGGTATCCTTTTCTGGAGCACTCAGCAAACAGGACTGGAAAAAGGTTTGGGGTCCGGGGAGTTTGCTGGCAGAGCTCCTTCCTCTGTGTGGAGAGATGGGGATGGCCCTGTGGGATGGGGACATGTGGCCATCTCCTGGCCTGGGATGCCACTGGCCACCATTGGGGGCAGCTGCTGGTGGCGATGGGGCTCCCTTGTTTCCTACTCCAAGTGCCACGTGGTGACCAGGTGACCCATTAATTCAGTTCCATGTCCTTGGACCTGTCTGTGCTGTTGACTTGAGCTGTGGCTTAGAGATTCTTCCCAGCCTGACAGGAGCCGCTTCCCCATCGGCTTCGCTGGTCCTCGTGGAAATCAGCTTGTAGTGCTTTGAGCCTGGTGGCTGAACTTGGCAGCCCCATAAGGTTTGGGGACGGGGATGTCACTGCCCTAAAGCTGGTGGCATCCTCCCGAGCAGGGGCAGAAAGCTCCTGGTGCCCTGCTGAACTGACAGCTTGCACTGAGCGTCGTAGCCAGGCGTGTTCGTGGTGTTTTGTAGGGCACAGTCTGTTGTCATCGAAGCTGATGGCAAATTCTGTACTTTCTGCAGCCGACGCTAAATGGATCTTTTGAAGGTTGTAATTTCTTGTTTAACCGATGCCAGTTGCAAATACTTTGTGCTGAGGAATAACCCCTTTGTGCCAAATAAAATACAGTGGAAGTCTGTGGCATGTTTTTCAGCATATTGTTAGTTACGGCCCTCCTGACAGAGCACATTCTATGCTGAAGATAAATGCTCAGCAGCCTTTTGCCAATTTATGTCCAAAAGGGCTTTTCTTGGATGTCCCGTTCTCAGTGGAAAATGCTTTTCTGTTTTTCCAGCAAGCATTTAATGAGCTGCGTTTACAAGGAAAAGAGGACCTATTGCAGGATCTTTCGCATTCTGTTAGCTCTCTCTGAGCTGGATCCGTAGCTCTTTGGATGCTCTGATCTTTGTTACGCTCCACACAACCAGTCCCATCTCAGCATTTTCAGCACGAGGCTGGGACCTGGTGGCCTGAGCTGTGGCCTCCATCCCAGTGGCCCTTTCCAGGAGCTGTATGGAGAGCTGCATGAGTAGGAAGCCATGCACTGATGTGTCTATTCCTGCAAATGGATGGAGATTGCCCAAGTAAAGTTGAAGGCTCTTGAGGTTTCTGGGAGCAGCTGAGCTTTCTTGCCTTGGGGTGGGGGGGCTTCAGAAGCCCTCTTGAGGGATGCAGTTGGTGGAGCAGAGTGGGAAGCTCATCCCACAGCTGCTTGTCTGCATCGACATCGAAAGATGAGCTGCTGTGTACACAATGTGCCCAAAGTAGTTTTGATTGTGATTGTGATCCCAATTGTGATATGACCTATTTCTAGTTTATTTTGAAGTGACTTCCATGTTGTCCACACCCTATAAGTACTGTGAATGAAGTGCCAGAATGTGTCCTCGGAGAGCGGGATGCCTAAATGGATGGGGGAAGCAAAGCAAGGAGGGAAATGGAGGCACAGTCCCAACATGTGTTTCTCTAGCTCATTGCAAGGGCCTCCGGTGATGAAGAAATCTGTTTAACATACTCTGATGACCTTCAAGAACTTAAATCTGGCTGAAAGTCATTTACTGATTTCAGGAGGGCTCCAGCATGGAGCAGAAGCCCTCATCCCATCATCATTGGGAGTCGTTGGAGAGAGGCTGGAGGGGGATGGTCTTCAACCTGCCCTTAAGTGCTGTGTTGAGTGGGGCCCTGAGGGCATGGAAAACATCGCCTGACTCCCAGTGGTTTTGTTCAGTACTTTTTTATTACTTGGACAACTTTTTTTTTTTCAGGTTTCCATTGCAATTTATATACAAATTCTGTTGGTTTTTGGCTTAAGAATGCTTTCTACTAGACTTATTTTATTTTTACATTAATTGTTAGCGAAAATAAGCATAGCAAAATAACCAGCAAATGGTTTTGCCAGTGGGTTGATCAAAAAAATGTTTTTTCTAGGGGAAAGAATTCTGTTTAAGAATTTCTCAGTTAAAGTCATTGGCGTTGCTGGACATAACTGACATGAGGGAGTATGGAAAACCGCCGGTGCTAACAGGCTGGGGGATGGGAATTTGTGTCTTTGACAGGCTGTATACAAGAAGGATGCGGCCCTGCAAATTCAGCTTCACAGCTTTGCCAATGTGTCTAGACAGCCCATCTCCACGGGGGAGAGGGAAGCTTATTTCCTGGACCCACTCCAGCTCTGGCTGCTCTGATGAGACATGGCCACATCCTGCTCTCCTTTACCAATGGAGACCACATCTTGTTGCATGGGGGTAGTGCTAAGCTTGCTCAGCCGTAGTTGCTGATGGCCAATCTGGTGCTCCCGCAGCAATGGGATGCAGTGGCTGGAGCAGGAGGTGGGACGCAGTATGAGTGTGTGGTTGTGTTGATTGTGCGCCCCTTTGGGTGGGCTGTCGAGTCTTATTTTGGGTGAGTTATTCCTCTGCTAGGCAGGGATTGGCTGGCTGTAGCGTAAGTGAAAGTGATGGATGCAATTCATTATCTAGAACTTTTAAAAACCCCTAAATTGTGTTAAATTAGACTAGAAAAGCAGCATTTACCTGCTAGCCCTGCAGCAGGCTGAGAGCAGCAATTTATGGCAGAAATATCCTGTGTTTCCATACGGCTTCCCTGCATCGTCTGATCCTCAAGGTTAGCATATCTGACTTTGCAGCGTGATGAAGGGCAGCAATAAGCAAAAATCTGCTAATATATTCATCACCTGGAGGCAAAGGTTATTAGTCCGTGTTAGGGAGCGCCGGTTTCCAGCACATCACTCATTTGCCCCAATTCGCAGGAGCTCTGACAACAATCATTCTGCCTCCTCTGCTGGGAGCTGGGCTTTTCAAACTGCAGTGAACTTTGTGGAAAGACAGAGGTTTCCATTTTTCAGCCTTTTGATTTAAAATCTCTAGATGATTGTTTGACTCTGGCAGGGAACCATTCAAAACACATTCCGAAATATTCATCATTCCAGCAGGCTAGGAAACATAAGATGTAGCAATTTATTAGCTAATGTGAAATGCATTCGCTGCCCAGAAGGGGCTGGGGATGGCCGTGGGGCACAGCTTGGTTTCTCTTGGCATGGTGCAAAGAGGGGGCACGGGGCTCATGGGAGCCCTTGGAGCATCTCCTCCATGGTCCTGTTCTGCAGAATGCTGCTCTGTCGGAAAAGTTACGCTCTGAAATGTCCCTAAGGGCTCCAATGGCTTTGCCTCCTCGAGCAGTGTGAGATATAAAGGCCCTTTATCCCCACTTGAGGAATGCGTTCCCTGTCGGGATGCTCAGAAGAGGCAGGTGGGCTGGATGCTGACAGCCGGGCTCAAGTTCTGTTATTTCTGGACCTCGCATGTCATCGTTTTTCCAGTCATGATCAAGAGGGACCCATAAAATGCATTAGTGGTCAAAATCTGGATTTCTGAGCGGAGCTCTGCAGCGGCTCCGCTCTGATTTGCGTGTTACTTGGTGGCCTGATCTGGTCAAAACCCATTTGTTCTTGGATGCTAATGAAAGGGGAGCACAGCCTTTGGGGAGCCAGTTTCCATGCTCTCGCCATGCTCTGCGCCTTCCCTTCTTGTTGGTGCTCTGGGCTCCAGCAGCAGCCCTGGCCACCATGCGAGGTGAGCTGGAGCCTGCTCTGCCATGCAGCTCCAAGGTCTGCTTGTCTGGATGACAAACAGATGAAATATCCATTGAGAACAGCGTTTCTATGCACCGCCAGGGCCAGATGGCCTGCATCCCACAGGTCGTTGTCTGCTCGCGCGGGTCCTATGTACAAAACCCACATCCAAGTGAATTTCCAGACCCAGCTGGGGTAGGGCTGTGTGATAATGGCCCTGCTCAGCACGGCGGGGACCCAGCATGCTCAGACGTTCATTGGGCAGGTGAGCCCGAGTCGAGCTTTGCCAGTGTGGGTTGGTGGGCCCCGGTAGTGTTTGCAGACTCTTGCAAGCAGCCACAGCATTTGGAAATGAACCGTCTGCCCCAAATGCCGATTAGCTCATTTGTAATCTGTATATGGTCTGAAAAAAAAACCACCAAAAAAACAACAACAAACAAAAACCAAAGCAGGTCTTCCCTGCCTCAGCAAAAGCATTTTTTTTTTCCTTAATGCTTGTATATGCTTTAATTTTCCCTATTAGTAAGCGTAATTGGCTGAAGTTTGTGGGGACTTTTTGCTGCCTTTTTTTAAATGCAAGAGAAAATGAATAATAAAAGCGGTGTCGCGCAGAGTTTGGGTGGATGCTGATGGGGGGAATGGTTTGAGGAGGGCTGCAGGGCCCCAGCTTCATGGCTTCTGCAGACACTTTGAATGAATACAAACATGGAGGTGCAGCGCACTGAACCCATGGCCATCAGGCGAAGGAGGTTAAGTTGTTTCTGTCAACTTAGGTATCAGGGACTACTTTCTGGGCTTGGAGGGACCTTGGAAAAAAAAACCCTGGGATGTGCCATCCAGAAGGGCTGGTGCAACTGCCCTTGTGCTCCTGGCTCCAGTACATCCCATGTACTGGAGAGAGAAGAGACTATCATGTCATGTATGACATGTTACATGTCATGTAACAGAGAGAGGAGACTCTAGGTAAATCTGGTAGATGGAAATAATGCCACGTGTGTACAGCTTGTGACCATATGGAGCCGTCTGTGATGGGATGTGTGCAGAAAGCAACTGAGTGATCTGGCCCTGCCAGGCTCTGGTGACACCTTACTGCCACTGCCTTGGAGGCAGTTGGTGATGTCCAGGAGGATGTGGACATTGCTGCTGGGCTGCTCCTGCCTGGAAGTAATGGATAAGTATGTGGTCGGTCTGTAAGAGCAGGTTGGACTCTTAAGAGGGGCATTCTCTGTAGTTGTGTGCATGTGGATGTACCCCATGTGCATGCTGGGGTTAAAAGAGGCAGAGATACCTGGCTGTACATGACTGGGCTTCTGAGCTTCTTCAGAAAGGCCAAGAAAGGGTGCTGGGGAGATGGAAAGACGGATGTTATCTGGAATGAACTAGGGCAGGGAGGGGCTTTGGAAATGAGAAAATACCGACGGAGCAGGGCGGAGGTTGGGAAGTTTGATTTTGGCTGCATGAGTGCCGTTTCTAAGTTGAAACATCAGGACACATGGCATGGGAAGGGGAGCTGATGGGAA
This sequence comes from Alectoris magna, assembly GCA_030625065.1. Classification (NCBI taxonomy): domain Eukaryota; kingdom Metazoa; phylum Chordata; class Aves; order Galliformes; family Phasianidae; genus Alectoris; species Alectoris magna. The sequence continues at coordinate 24,188,505 of CM060568.1, read as the reverse complement.
GAGGATGTGGGCGTTGGAAGCCATACCCTGACCTTGCAAAGGCGTGACTTCATGTCCAGCCCTGCCCAGCGCACCCATTCCAGGTCTGATCCCAGAATGAGACTGGAGCTGGTGAGGCCAAGGTGCCCCAGCTCACCAGGGAGGCACAGCCTCTTCAGGGTGCCATGGGTTCTGAGCCTTGGGTATAGCAGTGGGGTTTGGCTGGAGAAGCCGTGCGATTGCGTTTGTGCTCCTGTGTCTCAGGTCCATTGTGCCTGCGGCATTGGGCTGCCCTAATGAGGGGCTCGGGGATCCACAGCCCTGCTGGATCCCATCCCCACCCTGCCTGGTAAACCCACCCTGCTGGATCCTGGCCACAGTCTGGTGGTTTGGTCTCTTTGTCAGTTACAAAGTGCAGTCTCACAGAACATGATTTGCCGCTGGCAGGCCTTAAACTATGTGTTTGCTTTTGATTATCCTTTTTTTTTTCTTTTTTTAAATTAATTTTCCAAGGATCAATGTGGTAATGCATATAAAAATTACAATATGTAAAACAAAGTATAAAAGCATACGACGAATTCCAAACACATAACATACTGTGCCTTGGAGCTTATGAGATCCATACAGCGCTTATTGTATTATGGGAACGCTCTGACCCCAAGACCCGGTGGAAAGGCTTGTTAGAGGAGCTGGGCTAAGCCATGAGCTGTAGGATGCCCAGGAGGAAAACCCTAGCAAATATCAAAGCAGAGCTGTTAGAGCAGAACTCAGGCTTGTCTCTGGGATCTAAGGGGACTCTCAGTGGCTTTGTACCAAATTCTGGAGAAGGATGTATACTTCCTCCCCCGCAAATATTGTTCTCCCAGTAATAAGCTCTTAACATCATGCCTTTCTAGGAAGAATGTCTGGATTCCCATTGGGTCACAGTTACAATTCTTTTGTCCAACTTCATTGCTGCTACTGAGTAAGTCCAGCAAGCAGGAGCAGTGACACGGGCAGGGAGAAGGCACATCTTATGGGTGTGCAGCCACAGAAGGCACAACCTATGGGCTCTGAGATTCCCTCTGGATGAGAGGCAGAGCACCAGAGCTGAAACCATCCCAAAGAGGAGCATTGTCTTCCAGCTGGGATAGGGCTCGTAGTGCCCTAGTAAAGGGCTGTGCAGGACCTCAGCAAGTTCCCATCCTGGAAGCAGAGCTGGGAGGCTGGAGGCACGCAATCCATGCAAGAGCTATTCGCAGCTCCGTAATGATATGTAATTGTTTGTATGCGGTCAGCTAGAAATTACCCTGATAAGTTCCACATTGCAGACACTTTGGAGAGGAACTGCTGTCGTCCCCTGGGTAACGCTGAAAATGCACACGCTTTTCTATTTAATATTAAAAACTCGGTTTTGATGTGAAAAATTCAATATTGCCTTTCTGAAGTCCCGCAGCCTGTTCACAAAATTGCCGTTTTTTTTTTCTGGTGGAGGAGGTGAATTCGATTAGTTCATGAGATAATCAAGCCCGAAGATGTTTTAAAACATGCAGCATCTGTTTCCTCCTGTTTTCTTTTTTCTTTTTTTTCTTTCTTCGTTCCTGTGTTCCCGGTGATCCAAACAAGACAGAGCTTCGCATGCTGTGATTTTCTGTGTAACTGAAATAATTTGAGGTCTTGTGTACGGGTGATGCGTCTCGTACCCCTGTCACCGTCCTGTGGACACCTATCAGGACACGGGGGCTATGGAAGGAGAATTAGCTTTGATTAAACCTTTCTAGCTCTTTTTTTCCTTCTTTTTCCTGTGTTGGTTCCCGTCTGTACTGTCGGAATGACAGTATTTTGGATGGAGGTGAAGAACCGAAAGCAAAGCAGAGAGCGGATAAAACTGCAAAGCTCGCCTGCGGAGGTCTTAAAATTCAGCTTCAAACCCAAGCAAAAGATTTTTCCTCTCCCTTCTGTTCTCTATTTTTCTTTCTTCCCCACTTCTCCAAGTAAAACCTTCATTTTTTTTGGCTTGCAGGATTTTTTTCGACCTTAAAAGAGTTATCGGTTGCTGGGTTTTTAGTTTCTAGATTTGTTTTCTCCCATGAAATAGATTTGTTTTGGTTTTCTTTAATCCATATTCAAACTCTGGTGGTAACTTCTTGTTTTTCAGGCTGTGATTACAGCGTGATTCCTTATTTTTTTTCCTGGAATCCTTCCTCGGTTTACAGTTAATATAACCGATGTGACAAATCTGCCCTGCCTTACTGTAAGTGATTTGTGGCTGGACGTCTCAGTCTCTCGTTTAATGAGACCCAATTGTTGACTTTCAGTTCAGATCCGATACATGCTCTCTAACCTCTGCTTCAAGACTTCATAGAACTGGTCAAAACTTTTCAGAACTGCCCACACAATGTAAACCCCATCTGGAAATTTGTTTTTATTCCGACCTGGAATGAAAGCAAGTATGTACAGGCATTCCTACAAACTGGAAATCCAAAATATATTGCGGTTGCACGTACTGTTGGAAAAAATACCGGTCTTGTAACTTACATGTAGGCATTCAGTTCGGAGCTCTGGTTTGGTTTATAGTTTGTTATATTTTCAACGTGACATCCCAACAGACCCATCTGATGATACTCCAGTGACTGTCCCTGACATGAAGACAGCGGCTCTGCCCCGTTGCACGGGGAGACGTGATGAGCGAGGAGGAAAGGATAGGACACTGTGTTATTTGGGAGCAGTTGGAAGTGCTCTGGAGCATCCTAGAAGTGTGTTTGGATTTGCAAGTAGTACATGAATGTAGAGCTCATACAGGAAAAACACGTATATGGAAACAGGAAACAAAATCCCCCCAGTGCAGCGTGAAAGGTTGGGATTTGGAAATGAACTTCTCAGAATATCCAGCACTGGTTCCAGAGCGGAGGAACGTGCATCTCCATCTCCCTGGGGGCTGCGCTTGCGAGAAGTGGGGCTTTGGAGAATGCTGTTCGTAATAATTCTGATTAAAAGAATGTTGATGAAAGGTTCCTGACCCATTTCAAGAACTGTAGAGCTCATTTCCTCTTCTCTCTGTTTCTGCTGACTCCAGGCATTGGTGCTGTCAACATAATTTAGGGGTACCATTTGTCAGGGCTCCTTCCTGATAAGGAAAAACAAGACTTGAAGGTCTTTTCCAACCTGAGCAATCCCGTGTTTCTGTGACTGGTGTAAAAAATACTCTGCCAGCATGTCGAAGGCTGCCCTAAGTGCTGTGAGCAAGGTGACATTTGCAGACACATGGGGTTTAGCGCCTGCATTCCCTTGTTAGTGGTTTTTAGTTGTCCTGTGGTGTATCAGTGAGGCAAGGAGCTCCAGCAGGGCTGATTGTCAGCCCAGCTCTGGGCTCACATTGCTATTCTGTAGTTTTTTTTCCTCCTGCCCACGTCGCTTGGATCCAGCTGTGCTGCGCCGTTCCAGATGTGCAGCAAAGGGAGACCTCAAAGCTGCGTCGTGCTGTGCAGGCTGAGCTCTGCTGCTCAGTGCCGGGACAGTGACTCACGTCCCAGCCAGGGCTAGAGGTGACCTGGCCCTGAGTCACTGTGGCAATGCCAGCATCCTTCCGCCGCTCGGCCAGGCAGTTAGGATGTGAGCTGTGAATCACCGCTGTCTCGCTTTGCTCCGGGAGGAAACCAGGCAAATGGTGTTAACGTGCTTGGCAGGAGGGATTCTTGTTCCCCAGCCTTGTACGGCCTTTGGCTTGCTCACTTCTCGTCCCTCAGGGCACTATGCTCACGTTTCCTCATATGGAAGCGTCACGCAGGATCTGAGCAATGGCCAGGCAGCCCTGTGTGCCTTCCACTGGGCTGGAGAGGATCTTGAAAAGCCTGGGGGGCTCCCAGGAACCTCCAAAGGCTTTCAGTGATTTGTTCATCTGATCTGCATACACGGGGTTTAGATCCAGAAGGAGGATTGAATGGAGAGCTCAGAAGGAAGAATAACGTCCATGTTGACATTGATCTTGATAGCAACTGCTGATCCTGCGGCGTTTGTGCCATTTGAAGGGGTGATCGTGCCCCAAGGCTGGTTCTCTGTTTGCTGGGTTGCGTGGTGCACAGATGCACCAGTGCTTACCTGTGAGGCCTCTTTGGATGAGCACTCTGGGGTGGAAGGTGCAGGCTTCCTGCGCCCTGCTGTGGGCAGACCCTACAAGTGGAAATTTGCACAACACTCTGCACAAGCACCAGTTTGATTCCATCCCTCTGCTTCCCACTTTCTCTTTCCACACCTTGAGATGAGATGAACTGCATAGAATTATAGAATATAGAATGCCTTTGGTTGGAAAGGATCTCAAAGTCCCCCCTTCTGTGGGCTGGCTGCCCCCCAGCTCAGGCTTCCCAGGGCCCATCCATGGCCTAGGACACCTCCAGGGATGGGGGCACCCACAGCTCTGAGCAGCACTGCCAGTGCCTCATTGAATTTGAATGAAACATTTCTCCAACGTCTTGTCTAAATCTCCTCTCTTTTAGTGTAAAGCCATTCCCCCTTGTCCACCACTGTCAGACCGTGTAAAGTCAGTCACCCTCCTTCTTGTAAGCTCCCTTCAAGTTCTGGAAGGCTGCAATGAGGTCTCTCAGAGCTTTCTCAGAATTCCTACATGTATTTATTTTCTTTGCACATCCTATTGCAAGTCCCTTCCTGGCTCATCTCCAAACACTTCCTCTCAGATACAAGAGAGCTGTGGGTGTATTTCTGCACCCAGGAATCCCCAGTCTGGAGAGGAGCCTGATGGGGTTGTCAGGCTGCTGGAGAGGGGATGGAAAGGCTGTAAACCTGCAGGAATTTGAAAAAGCTCCTTTAATTTAAGAGGAATGTCCTTTTGTTCCCAAATGGATGGGCGCTGTTCCAAAGCCCTTCAGGTGCGGTAACTGTAACCAGATGGGCTGTGAAAAGCAACACAAACAGGTGGTGAGGACAATAGCCGTGGACTTTAATTTCCTTGTCAGCATCTCTCTGTGCCTTACGTACCCTCTCGAGAACGGGAGGATGAGGGGAGCTGCCACATTTCTGTATGGCAAAAGGAATGACGTTCAGGGAGTTATTCTGCAACTGCATAGCGTGATTTAAGCCCTTGGACGCTGAGTGCTGGTACTGTCATCTGGGCCCAGGTGCATATTAATTAACATCAAGTGTAATTCACTATGTGTTTTGTAGATACGGTAATTGATGTATTTTAACATGTGTTCGTAGGTATATTAGCTGTGGTTCTCCCAGGTTTAGCTACTGTTCCTCTACATGAGGCAGCGGGACCTCTCCAGCATTGCCCACCTACTGTGCTTGGCAGCATGGAAAGCCATGCTGGTTTTGGTGGGACCCATCACATGTTAAGTCTCGGTAGGTGGGGACTGGGGCACTCATAGATGGACAAGTGCAAGGCAAAGGTTATGAGCATAAAAGTAAAACCAGCTTTTGTGTTTGTCTCTTGATTAGCCCTGACACCTCTTTGTTAACATCTCCCCATCTCTGCTCAAACTGGTGTCTCTTATCTGAGTGCAGGAAAAGTGTAGTTCTCGTTTAAGCCAAACAGAGCGGCTTACAGAGAGTGGCACTGCCTTGGCTACAGTCAGTCCCAGAGTAGTAGCTGGCTCCTTACTTTTCCTTACATAGAGATGAGTATGCTGTGTCCCAGTAAGAGCAGGCATGGGATTCGTACTTACCCCTGAGGGATCTATTTCATTTCTCTAAGAGCAGTCCTTGGAAATTAGAAGCCCAGAGAGGAGCAGTTTGTGATTCTTCATACTTGGAAAAGTCTCTGATGTTGTCAGAATGGGGGTAGAGAGGTGAACTGGGTCTGTGGGCATGTGTAGGTTCTCCGTTAATGAGAAACATCTTCTGCAAGCAGTGCTCTCGGGGAAGCTGGGGTGAAGACCAGCATGTGAAGTCTGTGCATATGTGAGAGATGTATACAAATCAGATGAGAGCAAGGGAGGAGGAGAATCTTTCTCCAGAGTAGACAGGAAATGATATCAAACCTTCCTGAAGCAGCTGACCCCCAAGGGCAACCTCTGAGCATGCCTAGGTGGCAATAAAAGGACATTTTGGAGATGGCAAAACAGTGAGGATGGTGGCATACTGGAACTTTTGTCCACCCTGATGCTTCTTAACGTTCACATCACAACACTGCCATGGACTCTGAAACTTCCAGCCTTTCATATCTCCAATTGTCTCTCCTAGATGATCAGCTGAATTCAGAAGAGAAGAAGAAAAGAAAGCAGAGAAGGAACAGGACTACCTTCAACAGCAGCCAGCTCCAGGCACTAGAGAGGGTCTTTGAGAGGACACACTACCCCGATGCCTTTGTACGGGAAGACCTTGCACGCAGAGTCAACCTCACTGAAGCCAGAGTTCAGGTAATTCTTACAGCTTCTGTATAGGCATACCTCACCTAGGCGGTACCATCAGGCCATTTGTTATGGCAGTAGATATCATTGAAGTCCACATGGGACAGTAGGGTCACCAAACTCTTGGGTCATCCCATATGGCACTCCCAAGGATGCCATGTCTATGGAAGACTGCCAGGCCTGATCTGCCTCCATACTTGCCACCTGCTCATTCAGATGTATTCATAGAGCCTTTTGAAGGCTTGGATGTTGGATGTCCTGTGCTCAGGTTGCTCATGTTAATTTGAGCTGCTCAGCATTTAGCTTGCAAGCCTACACCTTTTGAAGGTGAAAGCATGTTGGGGAACATGATGGGTTGTACAGCACAGAACAGACCCGGTCTGAGTCAATTTATTACACAAGAGCTCTACCAGAGTAGACTTACGGATTGTCTTGTTCTTAGGGTTTCCAGTGACAGAGAACTTGCTTTTGCAGAGTCCCATCTTGCCCAGCAGGGCTGGGGTGGTGTGGTGAAGGAGTGAGCATTGCAGCAGTGCTGGTTGTGATGGATGATTGGTCTGTGTGCTTCCCATCCCAGGTGTGGTTCCAGAACCGGAGAGCCAAGTTTCGCCGGAATGAGAGGGCCATGCTGGCCAGCAAGAATGCCTCTCTGCTCAAATCCTACTCAGGGGATGTGACCGCTGTGGAGCAGCCCATAGTACCTCGCCCAGCTCCAAGACCCACCGACTATCTCTCCTGGGGTACCGCCTCGCCTTACAGGTGAGTCAGTAACCCCTCTGGGGCTGACCGATTGCTGGCATGATTCAGAGCAGCCTGAGCGTGGCCTTCAGCTGCATTTGTTTTCAATTGCTCGGAAGGTCTGTTTATGCTCACATGGGGCAGCTGGAGGTACAGCAGTTTCACCATCCCACTGGTTTTCCTTACATGTTCCCATCCTACTCCATCTCACGGCCAGGCTTGCGGGATGGGCTTGGTAGAGCATGAGTGTGGCTCCCCAGAGCTACTTCCAAGGGAGGCTGCACATTCTCTGCAGTTCAGGAAGTTTTGAAAGAGGATCAAGTAGGGGTACATGGAAGCAGAAGGGGTCACACTTACTTCTTTCGTGCATCTAGTTTGAAGCAAGGAGGAAATGTTTCCACAGGGCATATAGCCAGGAGAAGTTATGGCAGAGCACTTAGAGGGACTTGGTCACCACACAGTGACCAGGAGAAGGATCTCTGTGGCTGTCCCACGGCAGTAAGTAGTTGGGAACTCCGCCCAGGCGTGTTGCTCCCAACCCTCCCCACAGTTGTCAGCACGGAGTGGTTGCTCTCTAGTTGCTAGAGCACAAGCACGTGTGTGACTGAGCTGTGCTGCTGTGCTGTGGTTTGCCTGCAGTTTTTTAGTGGCAGACTGGGATTCAACATCCATCTCCCGTGGCCAGCATTGCTTAAGGAGTGGTGGTAAAGAACTGCAGATGTGTCAGCCCTGATCTGCTCAATGGAACTGGGGTGTCCACACACATCACAGGTCTCCCTGCTCTCTTCTGTCCTCTCCACAACCTGGTGGGAACTGACTGTGGATGTAAGATCCACTGGGTATGTTTGTTTGTGGGGTGCCAGCTGACTTGCAGGCAATTAAAAATGAGGTTGGTGGGCGTTTTTTTTAGCATAGTGACCTCATTGTTGGTCAAGTTCTTGTAGCCCTTGGCTGAATTTTTTCCTGCTCACCTGGCTTTGACACAGCCAGCTTCCCACTGGCTTGTAGGAGCTACACTGAACCCAGGTCCTTTCTTCCTTAGCTGCATTGACCTCCTTCATGCACCCCAAACATTGTTTGTACAGGAAGCATTTTGCTTCCTGGATAGTTTGTTGCTTCGGTGCCATAGAGTCACCCTTGCCCACCTAGTAGCTCCAGAAGAACAAGTCTTCGGTTCATCCACTGCAGATACTGCAAAAGATGCTTCTGATGACCACCAGTTTGGTCTTAGAGAAGGCTCTTATCTTCCGGATTTTATCTGAGGACTACTGACTGGCAAATCCCCCATTAGAGATTAAGGCTTTCTCTCTGTGAAGCGTTGCATCCTAGGGAGGAGTTTGGGTGGTGAGCTTAGGGGAGAGAAGCACGAGTCCTTCCCCACCCCGCTAAGTATGTTCTGGTCACAGCACCAGATCTCTGATGAACACTCGTGGCTCATTTCTACCTCTCACACTTTTAAAAATAGATCGTCCCTCCCAAGATGTTGTTTACACAAGGGGCTTCATAACGGCTTCTAGGAGAAGACCCTGCAAAGGTAACTTCAGGGGCACACTGGGAAGGGCTGTCCGGGGCTGCTCTGGGCAAGGGGAAGCCCAGCACATCAAGGGCATACAAACAAGTAGAGCAAGGGAGAAGAGAAGATTGTTTACCCCTGAGGTGAGATCCAGACCTGGCAGTGCCTCTCCACAGTGAGAAGGCACTTCCCCAATGTCTTGACTTCTTCCTCTTGTTTATAGCCAAAGCATTTCAGCAAAGGTATTTGCAGCTTACGGCCATTCCCACTAATACACCAAACCAGGACAGGCTGTCTTCTCCCGCTGCCCCTGCAGTGGGGTGGGAGGCATTGGCAGAGGAACAGAGCAGTTGGTTTCCCCAGCATGGGGTGGTCGTGACCCTTAAGACACTTTCCGCTCCCTGGCTTTCTAATTCTGCCGGGCATCGCTTAAGTCATATTCATTTTAATGGGCACCTGGGCCAGGTTGTCAGAGCCTCATAAAGGCTTTGAACTCAGTAGGGTTATTAAAATATTGGATACTTGGTGAATAAACAGCCGTGCAGAGTGTTTGCATGGCCCTCTGCCCCCTCCCCACCTCCTCGGGCTGCTCCAGCAGCCTCTGATTCACAGCTGCTTCGAGATAGGGCTGAGAGCTGCGTGGCTGGTGCTGTTTTTACTGTTAGATCTGGGGCAAGTTTTCAATCAGTGTGTTTATTCTCCAAATACATTCAGCTACAGGTCAACCAAAGCTATTTGCAGATCTGCGTTGCATAGATAGCCAAGTAGATACTATTATTTTTTTGAAGCTGAAATGTTTTGGTTAGACATATTTTAGCGTAGGTTCCTAAGAAAACAAGACTAGCAGTCGCGCTGTCAGCCTGCACTTCCCACTCCAACAACCTTTGACTCCGTGGTCCATTGAAAACCATATTTGAAAGGAGGATTTTAGGACTCAGAAACGCGGTGTTCCTCTGTGTTTCATGAAAATAGGCAGCTGAGGAGAGGACAGAGCCTGGCTTTTGCATCTGGACAGAGCGAAGGGGGTAGTGCAGGGTGATTTCAACCCTTAGACCTTGGAGAGTCTCTGGAACGACTGCTCAAAGCAGAGCAGTGTTAAGAAAAGCCTTTGCGTGTGCTGCTCCTGACAGAGTAACTTGCTAAAGGAGAGTGTTTCTGTAAATTTTTGCTTTGGCAGGGTTTTCATGGGCCAGCAGCAATTTCCCCCAGGCCTTTGGGGAGCAGGAGGCTCCTCAGAGTTGTAAGCAGGACTCGGGCAGCGGTTATATATGGTTTTTGGATGCCAAAAAAAATAAAAATAATCTTGCGGGAGAGGGAGGAGAGGAGGAAACCTGAGTCTCAATAAGGGAGATAGCGGAGTAGTCATAAATACAGCCAAATTTATGAATGTCAGCAAATGAATGGGGACAGTTTTCACCCGAGGCTGAAAATTCCTGTTTTATCTAAGCTGGAGCATCCTTGAGCCTCTCCTCATTTCTTCTAGCACTAAACCACAGGGAAGATGTACCTGTGGGAAAGGCTGCCCTGTGCCCACCAGCTCTCCATACACGTTGGGAAGCTTCAAGCAGAATAGGTCTCCTCACTGCTGCTGCTGCTGCATGGGGCGGAGGGTGGTCAGAAGTCCAGAGGTGGACATGGGGAACGAACTGGTGGAAGTTCATGGAAGAACTGGAGCATCCGTGAGCCCCAGGGGTGTGCGGGGGCTCTGCAGCTCACCCCACAGCTCCTGCCCTCGGGGCTGCAGGAGGGGGCTGAAATTTCTTGGGTTCTTCTGGAGGAATATAGGAAGAAAAGGTGTGCTTTAGTATGTGTATTTCAGCGTCTTACCTCCACGTTAGAAACTCTGAAAGTGTCTTGAGTGTTTTCTCTCCTGCAAGAGGTTTTGTGCTGTTCAAAGGGTGTAAGCAGTTATATGTCCACGGCCCTTAGCAGCCATTTCCATGGGTGTGAGCTGTTCTGTTTCCATGCAGATATAGCATTCCTCCCTGAAGTTCTTTTCCCTGCTTACAAAATGAGAAATATCGCCTAAGGTGGGACTGGTCTGGATCTCCTGGCAGCTGGAGAATTCAGGAAGTGCTGGATTGGGTTAGAATCGCTGGCATCTCTGCCCCATGGTGTCTGAGGCAATGCCAGTGCAATGGGATGAGCGTGCAGCCACGGCTTGGATCTGTGTATGCAGCAAACCCCACGGCCCTCCAGGAATCTTTGCTGTTGCAAAAACTCTTCCAGTCATGGAAGTCGGTGCTGGAAGGAAAAGAGGTGTGGGGGTCAGCGTCCCTGGAGGTGTTCAAGGAGCATAGAGATGTGGCACTGAGGGATGTGGTCCATGGGCAAGGCGGGGTGGGTTGATGGTTGGTCTAGATGATCTCAGAGGACTTTTCCAACTTTAATGATTCCATGGTTCTGTGGGTAGAGGAGAGTATTTCCCAGAACCTCGGACACGAGCCACCCAGGAACGTGATCTGGGAGGCTGAGCACCACCAACACCATTTGGGGTTTCCTCCTAAATGCACCAACCATATTGAATTGGCATCTCTGGTTCACTCAGTGGTTATCTGTGAACCCCCATAAAGAAACGCACCACATCAGATGGTTTGCTGGCTTTTGGGGTGGGTTCTTTTTGCAGAAGCCTGGGACGCATGAGTTAAACAAGTTTTCTAGTGGTCTGGAAGGCAGATTTGCAAATTTTTTGGTAGGATAAGAAAGGACTCTGACATCTTTGTTCAGCCTCCGCTGCCAAAAGTGCTGTTTTTCACGAACAAAGACGTGATTTGAAAGCAGCAAAAATGTGTTTTTTGGTTGTTTTTTTTCCCCTCAGCCTTAAAGGCATGTTCTATAGGATCAGCTGAAGTTTTGAGGGGAATAAAATGTGGAATTTTGCCTTCCAAGATTCTGCAACCTACAGGCATCGCAATTGTTGAAATGGGTTTTTCCCGGAGCGCTTCTTTGAAGTAGCATGTGTCTCAGAAGTGACGTGTTTTCTCAAGCAGTAAAAACAGAACTTGGTCTCATCAAAAGGACATTGCTTCCAGTGGGAATAGTTTTAAGGACAGTGGTCTAGTTGGCAAGCCGGGCACCGTGACCTCATTGCAAACCTCTTGGGTTAGTGAATAGGAAGTGGAAAATTTCCTCTTGCCTTGTACAACTCTGGCCTTGGCTGTCCCTCAGCAAGTGGGCTGCAGCGCAGAGATTTCCAAGGGTGTTCAATGAAGGGCTGTGACAATCCCATGCTCATGTAAGAAACTCATCCCACAGGGATGGAAACCCCAGGGTTTAACCTCTGCAGCGCAGAGTCGTGCCGCGGTGCAGGGACCCCGCTGTGACCCAATGTTTCTCTCTTTCTCCCCCCTCCCCGCAGTGCCATGGCCACCTACTCCACTACGTGTACCAACGCCAGCCCGGCGCAGGGCATGAATATGGCCAACAGTATTGCCAACCTGAGACTGAAGGCAAAAGAATATAGTTTACAGAGGAATCAAGTGCCCACAGTCAATTAATGACTGGAGGCAGCTGCTTCGCAGAAGGAGAAAATACGACAGCACCCGTCATGCTTCGCAACTTCTGTGCTGAAATTTAAAAAAAAAAAAAAAAAGTATATTAAAAAATATTAAAAAAAGAAAAAAAGGGAAAAAAAAAAAAAAAAAGCCAACCCCAACCCAGAACTGAACATTGGGACCAAAGCGGGAGCAAACTGAACCGCTCGAGTGACAAGGTTCCTCCTTCCTTTTGGGATAATGCCACCATTTTTTTTCTTGTTATTGTCAGGTTTATTGCTTCTGCTCAGTATACTACGAGCTTCTTCAGTTAAGGACAGTCTCACCCTTGTTGTTTTCCATTTTTGTATGGGACTGCAAAAAGAAACCTTCGCTGATCTCAGCCTGCGGCCGCCTCCCACCCAACACCATGCTGAGGCACAAAGCTTGCTCCCCCGCCCCAGCTCACCCTAGAAGAAGAAATCGTTTGGTCACCGCTTTCCGTTGTATCCACCTGACATTCCGTCCCCTCCTACGTCCCTTGTGCCACAGTGGCAATGCTGTTGATGTTGACTGCAAGAAGCCCATTGGCGCAGTGGGCTGGGAGCATCCTTGCCGGGTCACCTCGACCACGACACAAGGAAGATCTCTGTGGGTTTCACACACTTTGTCGGCGCCTCGAAAAGCCAAAGAGAGAAAAGCCAATGTGTGTTTGTGAGTGGGGGGGAGGATGGAGAAGGGTTCGCTCTGTAGTGCCAAGAATAGGACTGTTAGGACACTCCTTTCCGTGTCTTACGGCTTGTGCCACAGGGAGAGGCATTGTCCAGATGCATTTGTTTTATATATACTGTATATATTTATATATATAAGATATACATGCAAGCTTGGTTGGTGTTTTTTATTAAACGAAATAAAATCCGTTGAAAATGCTTGGGATGTCTGTGCTGCATCCAGGTTCCTGGAGCCGTGCGTTGAGATTCCAGCCACAACCTCTCACCCTTGTCAGAGGCCTTCCCCACAGCCTCCTGCAGCACTCACTGTGGCTCTCCTCTTCCCACAGCAGCGGGGCTGGAGGAAAGATACATTCGTATGTGGATTTTTCTCTTCGGCGTTTGCATCCAGATAGAATAAGATGAGGATCTTGCCTGCCTTTCTGACTAGATAGGTTCGTGTGACTGGGAACGTGCAAGGACATCCCGGTGGAAAGTCTCCACCAGTCCCTCAGAGGATGGGTAATGTCTCAGCAGGGAGAACACAGAGACCTATCATTACCACCTGCCCTCTAGCCTTCACCACTCTCCTTTACTCTCCCCACCTGCTCCGCTCTGAAGGGCCAATTAGGACTTAATTTCCTCCTCTCCTTGAAAAGCAGAGGAGATGCAACCTAAAAGGGGTGTCTTCCATGCAAGCAAAGATCTTTCATGTTGCTTGTTGTGCCTGCCTTTTGGAAACCTTGGTTGAGGATGAGGAAGGGGCTTACTTATGGCAGATAGCGCTTCTCCAATGGAGGGGGGGCTTTACCCTGGAGTTGCCCTACTGAATTCAGCCGAGCTGATCAGTGGTCCATGCAGAGATGTGGGGAGGAGAATGAAGCTCAGCCATGAGGGGTACTCCATAAGTCTGAGGTCTCCATCTTGGTGTTTGCTGCCTTGGGCATATGCAGATGTCTGACACAGGGGTTTGGTAGTCTAAAATAGCATGTTGCAGGAAATGAGAAATAAATCTCTTTAAAGTGAAGGTGAAAATTAAACTGGCAGAGTATGAACGGAAGTCCAGACGAGGTATTTGAGCTACGCTGGAAACAAAGCCCCAAATCCAAACTGGTGTGAGTTGTGCTGGTGATTGCATGCGTGACTACTTGCTGACTTTTTTTTCTTCCTGTGTAGGTATTTTTTGATAAAAGAAGAAATCCGCTTGTGATCAGGACCTAAAGCTAGGCAGAACAGAACACAAAGCAAAGAAAGCAAGACTGAACAGGGATTTTAAGAAATCCCTGATCTTCTGTTTTGACCCCTTTCTGATCTCTGACTTTGTGATGTTAAATGTACAGTGTTTGCACTAGAATAGAAATGATCAGAGGTGCAGAGGAGCTAGCATTTCTAAACCAAACTATTTCTATCACAAGTATGCAGTTCCAGCTCCTGGGGCCAGGTTATCCCGTTGGAAATCTCAGCCTTCACTTAGAAACTCACTCTTGGTTCCTGTGCCTACGCAAACAGAGCCATGATTGAAGACTGTGTCCTGCAAGATCAGAAGGAAAAGGGATTGGTACAATGTGCTGCTCCTCAGCTGGCTGCCTAGCGCCTGGCTCACCCCCTCCTTGCCTCGCTGCCCTCTGCTGCAACCCACCAGTGCTACCCATTCCTGGACAGAGAAACACATCTCAAGGCCCATGCTAGGATGTTTACACAAAGGGGCTCACATAATGTCAGTAGTGCTTTGTTCACATTTATCTGCAAAACTGAGTGCAGCTGGATCAGTGGGCAGGTTTTGTTTGTTCTCAATCACCGATGGCCTCAGCCAACACGCAGTGTCATCCGTCAAGCCAAATGTTACAGTGCCGTACATTTAATCTGTGTTTTACTGAACTGAGTAAATAGATTTGCAAATTCAGAGCCTTGTCCTGATGGCGTGGAACGCTGTGGGGTTTTAGGAGGTGTTCAGTTGTAGCTCCAAGGACATTGCCATGGTTACCCCCATTATTGCCACGTTTGAGTACAGGTCGGGGGAAAAATGATCTTGAGGCACGCTTGCCTGCTCTGTACAAGCACTGATTTCTCAGCCTTCCCCCCCCCCTTCCCAACACGGGAGCAGGCACCGATTCTCTGTGAGTGGGATTTGCAGTCAAGGCATGGATGGATGATGGATGAGGCTGGGGGGGGGGGGCTCGACATGTGATGCCACGGGAGGGACTCCCAGATGGAAGCTTATCCTGTAAATTATCTCTGACTTTGCGATGTGAAATGTACAGTGTTTGCACTAGAATAGAAATGATCATTTTCAATAAAAGGTGGGGGAAAGGCTTCCCAGTCCTTTCCATCAGCTGCCCCACATGTGAAGTGTTGCTGCCCTGAGGTCCTACAGCGTGGGCTGGCGATGGGAAGATCCCGGAGTGTGGTGAGGCTGGGGCTTGGGCATCATTATGGGTGTGCTGGAGGGCTGGCAGGGAGGCGTGGGAGGTGAGGAAACCACAAAAGGAAAAGTGCTTGGTCTCACTGCCTGGGTGGGGGACAAAGGGGGATCAACTCAATAGGAAAAAGGCATCACAGCCAAACAAGGGAGCGGCTCAGTGGCTATTGAGGGCTAATTAGTGCAGTCAGCTGTTAAAATAGGAGTGGGCAGGTGCTGGGGTAGAGCTTTTTACTTTGTGGAGGAAGGCACCAAGCTTGGTTGGAGTTGGTGGGTTGTGCTTCAGGGATACAGCAGCTGTTGTTGGGGGGGATTCCTGAGTGTGTCTTGGCTGTCTTCCTGCTTCCCTTCTCAGCTCCTGACCAATTAGTTAGGGTAAATGAGATGAAAGTTTGGAGCAATTGATGTCTGGGAGCCCACTATGGGAAGGAGGGCATCTGCTGAGCCTCTGCAGTTACCTGCCTTGAGCTAAGCTGCTCCTCTAACGCTGAAATGATAACATCAACCCCTTGCATGCTATTGCCTGGTTGCAGAATTGCAAATGGTGTAGCTTCCAAGCCAACCACAGGACTGGAGTTGTTTGGCTTCCTCCGCAAGATGTGGGACCCTGCTTTGGGGAGGAACACCAGCAGAGCTGAGGAATTCACTCGATAAATGTGCCCAGTAGATTTCTTGCCGCATCTGTTGGTCCAGGAGGTTTTCTCAGCTCTACATCTGCTGCTGCATGAATGTGGAGGAAGAGGAGGAATCCAGAGCTGTATATCCCACCATTTTCACAAGTAAATGGGGAGAGTGAGGGCATCCTGGCTCCTGCTGTGGGGCTGGAGCTCCCATGCTTCCCACCAGCAATGGTTTGGGAGAGCAGCATGCACCCAATGCCACTCAGCAGCTGCTAGGTTTTATTTTAAAGGTGTCTGGGGAGTTGGGGGGGGGGGGGGGGGGGTTGCTGCGGCTGGAAGCCCAACAACTACTTTTGGGGACAGGCAAGGCCTTAATAGCAGGTCCTTGTCCTCCTCCGTACTCCTGGGCTCTGTTAGCTGTGGGCAGTTTTGCTTCACTTCCTCCCTGTGCCTGGCCAAGTGCCAGATGTTGTCTCTCTGTTGCTGGCTTCCAGCCCAGAGGTGGCTTTGGTGAAGGGCTGGATGTAGCTGTCCTTGCCAATGGGATGTGCTAACATCAGCCATGCTTACAAATGCATCTCAGAGCACCCCAAAGTGCGCCATGTGCGACGGAGGTGGACGGAAAAGCTGGTCCTATCTGCCCAAAATTCAACCAAATGAGAAGGAGGTGAGTTCTCTGTGCACGGGCGGTCACACCATGTTGTTGGCATGGCTCCTTAGCACTGCTGGGCTTTGGGGTGGCTTTTGGGTAGGATGGGCTGGGAGCAGCTCCCTGGGGGACAGAGCCCTCCTGGGCCACATCAGGCCCTTATCTGTGGGGTGAGTGCAGCCCTCTGTGTTGGCAGCACATCCATCACCACGTCTGAGGGCTGTATCTAACGCTGACTGAAAAATGGAGTTTCTTTTCCTGTGGCAGCGTCCAAGATTTCACATTTTTGACTTCATCCCAAATCGAGCTGAGGAGTGGAAATCTCTAAAAATACTGTAATGAAAATGCAAATATGCACAGGCATGGCCGGGGTACTGACACAATAGATTTTCCAGCCTTACCAAAATGGAACACACAGAGCCTTTGAAAAATAAACTCCCAGGAAAGCTGCTATGTGTCTGCCACAGCCACACGTCATCGTGGCTCAAGTGAGACATCTGAGCAGGATGTTCTGTGTTCAGAGCTTGGCAGGATGAAGGCTGTTTTCTTCAGCATCTCTCCAGCAGGCAGTTCAAGGTGTCTCCTCCATGAACCCTGAGGTCAGTCAGGCTGGATGGTTCTTCATGTCTACATAATGGCACATTAACACGTTGTGGTGAGGTTGGCCTCTTTTCCCAGGTAACAGCAATTGGATAAGAGAGAATGGCTTTAGGTTGTGCCAGGAGAGGTTCAGGTTGGATATTAGAAAACATCTCAGAAAGAGTTGTGGTGGATTGGCACAGGCTGCCCAGGGAGGTGGTGGTGTCGCCGTCCCTGGAGGTGTTCAAGAACCATGGAGATGTAACACTGAGGGACGTGGTCCATGGGCAATATTGTTAGTTAGTGGATGGTTGGACCTGATGATCTTAGTAGTCTTATCCAATCTTTACAGTTCTATGATTTGCAGGCTCAGAGCATAGCCAGGGTCCTGTTTCATCCTCATCATCCAGTTTGTTTAGGGCCATGAAGGTCCCATGCGGCCATCCCAGCTGAGATGTGTCAGAGCTGATAAAGCATGGGTTGGGTCAAGATGACAATGGTAGTCAATGGGTATTTTTTTCCTCAAGCTGAGGTTTTGGATCTAACACAAATGGCCAAGAAGGATTTCAGAAGTCAGCAGTGGTAATCCACCCAGGGTGATGACTTGCTGAAGGTGTTTGGCGTGTGGCACATCCCTCACACCAATGGGTCCACCTCAGACTTCACCAAGGAGAGTTCACTCACCCAGCGTGGCAGCCTCAAATTATAGATAATAATCTGTCTTTAATTTCCCCTCTCTCCTCTTGGTGATGAATGGCTCGCAGCGAGGAGAAGCAGCTGTTGACGGGGAGCAGGGTGGCTTCTCTGGGGTTTATTGTTTTAATCATGGCCTGAGTGAAAGTGACAGCCTGAAGATGAAATATCTGCTGAAAGGAAATCATAACTCTGGGTGACTCCACTTAGCTCTGTGACAGGCGAGGGTGTATTTTTGTTGGACACAGCGGATTGTGATCTCAGTGGAGCTTTTGCTGGAACCCACCTCCTGCCTTAGTGCTGTTGGGTTTGTGGCATCCCCAGTGCTGCATGGGAGCTCTTAGACCTACCTATAGCCTTGCGTTGAAGCTGACCTGTTGGCTTCGGCAGGTCTGGTTTCTACAGAGATCTGAAGATGTGAAACCACAATGCTGAATGGGGCTTCGTAACCCCAAAGGAGACAAGGTGGACAAGGCAGTGAGCGTGTGGTCTGCTCATCAGGAAAGAGAAAGACCTTCCCACTGAGGATGAAGGATGCCAAAAGAGGAGGAAAGGCTGTTAAGCTGTAAATGAATGAGCAGCAGGAATGCAACCTACAAGGGGTTGGATGGCCAGTCCACCACACATCTGGCACGCGGGAACTCTGCGTGCCCCACTGTTTGGCCCTAATGGGTTAAATAGTGCACATGGCTGCAAAGTGTTTGAGCTGGCGCATCTCTGAGCACCATAAACATGGGGGAGAACAGTTTCTAAAATAGCATCTTTCATGTTCCCGAAAAAAAATGTTCTCATGTGCTCTGCTGGCTGAAACCACTGTTACAAAACAAAATGCTTCCCATCAGCAGTCATTAGGGCTTGAGCCTGGGCTGGGGTGCTGCTTGATACAATGAGAGCAGTTAACGAGAGCAGAACAAGACCAGAACAGAAAAGTCAGCAAAGTTGTTATTTTCCTAATTAAAAAAACACATCCTAAACCACTAACGGTGCCAGGACACTCACACTCCTTCTGTTGGATAGGAGCCCTGGCAGCGCCTCCGTGCAGAGCTCAACCTCCAGCCCCCACGTGGGGACAGGGGTGACACAGAGGGGACAATCACAGATGTCCCCATGGCAGCCGTGTGTGTCCCCACCTGCAGAGCTCCATGGGCTGCATGCCCGAGGATGGCTCATTCTGCAGATTTTCTCTTCGAGGATGGAGTTGCTGCATGTGTGTACGTCGATTTCATCACGTGTGTTGAGTTTATTGAAGCGAACAGGGAGAAGCATGGGCTGTACAGGAGCAGGAAGGTGCCTTTGCCCAAAAATGTCTGGGAAATGTGCATTACATGTGCCATACGCATGCAACTGATACTTGTTTGCACTGTACTAATGCACGCAGCTATATTCTTGAGCTACAGCTGTAGGTGTGGGGGCTGGAAGGGACCTCTGGAGCCCACCAAGCCCAACCCCCTGCTAAAGAAGGTTTCATACAGTAGATTGAGCAGGAAAACATCCAGGTTTTGAGTATCTGCAGTCAGGCCAGCAGTGGTGGGTCCAGGCTCTGCTCCCCCATCCAGCCACCAGACACGCCATGTTTTCCACTGAACGTGAACAGGTAGCAAAGACCACCCAGGGGCAGCAAAAATGAAGAAGAAAGAGAAGGGCAGAGAGAGGAGGTAGGTGCTGGGGGGAACTGAGGAAGGGTCTGCAGTGCTTTGGGACTGTGGCCCTCTGCCCAGCTACTGCTGTGGTGCTCCCGTCCCTAGTGTCCTTTGTTGGGAAAGGATGGGTTTGCACAGTGTGGCTGAAAAGCTGCTTCCCCAGCACCCTTCTTGCTGTTGTTCACCTCCCCTCCTTTTCCAGAAAAAGGGATCGGAAGGAGTTGTTTAAAGGAAAAAAACCCAACTCACTCATTGTTTGTCCTGGCCAAAGGCTACCTTGCGCAACCAAATCTGCAATCTGACGACCCCCTCCAGAACTTTTATGCACTTCAACGTCACTGTTTCAGCAAATTCTAAAATTTGTGGTTTGTTTGACACCGAGTGACTCTGCTCGTGCTTGTTTTTCCTGGGATGCCTTCAAGGTACGAGTCATTAAACAACCACTGCTTGAAGGTGCCAGCACGCTGGCCATGTCCCGTTATGGGTGAGTAATGAGGAAATGAGCACTTGCTGATTAACAGCGATTCCCACAGTAACGATGAATACGATGGAGAAGGAGCCAGGATTTGAAGCTCAGCATGCCGTCTTAGTGATGTGGGGACCTCTGTTTCCTTCCAATGCCAGGCATGCTCAGAGCAATCAATCAAAAACCAGCCATCAGCTCCAGCTGCTTTTTGGCCATACCTGTAGATGCTCAAGAAGCTGATGTACCTGCTTGAAGCATGAAGCTGTTGTGGCCTTTGCTTGCATCACGGGGATATTTTCTTTGAGTGGCAGCTCTGCTGGGCTCTTCCCATGGAGAAAAGAGAAGGAGATGGGTATCACCTCCCTCCTGGGGCTGGGTTGTGATGGGTTCCCATCTCTTTGATGGAGGAAAGGAACCATGTTGCAAATGCTTTCTGTCACCAGGCAGCTCCCTTAGACTTTGTTTCATTTCATTACTAGAAAATCTTAGCAGGGCAATCCATTAGCGGGTGCCAGGACGTGGTGTCCCCAGGGACTTGCCTTCCAGCAGTAAGACCCCATGCTCAGTGTTTCACTCCTCTTGAAATTCAACCTCTGGCGGCTGTGTAAATCTCTCAGATCTCTGATAGGACATAAATTTCCCCCAAAATGCAATGCTTACCAAGCATTATCGCCTGATTGAGACATAAATCCTGCGTCAGCCTAGTGAAACATCTGTGGCTATCAAGTTAACCAAGTCAAGACATCTCCTTAACTATTCCCAAACATCAGCTTATGAAGATGCAGACAAGGAGCAGCCCATCTGAAACGCTTTCGGAGCAGCCGTTCATCACGTTTATACAAGTCATAAACGGGTTCTATGGCTTCTGTTTCTGCCTTGAGCTTCAGGGACAAGCAATGCACGGGAGTCTCCTTGATTCTCAGGCTTTGCTTTTTCTTACACTGAAGGATATTCTTTGCTCCCTGAAGTGCAGCTGAGGCCGTGATTGTGCTCCATCCCTTGGAGCTTCCATCACGGGTGGCAGCATCTTGGGGCTGGTGGTGCCTGAGCTGAGCCTCTGTGCAACTGCCCAGGGAGATCTCCCAGCAGGAGAATGAATCAGCCCTGCAGGCAGCTGGAACAGCCCAATGACGTGAGGTCAGTGGCTGGACAGGGGAAGATTTAAAGCCCGTTCTCTCCAGGGCATGAACCCCTATGATTTGGCTGTTTCAGCAGCTGTTACGGTCCTTGATGGCGTGAAATGTCAGCGATGGACTTTGCCCAACATTTATGTAAACTCTGAACTGCGTGCAGCCGTGGGGCCAAGCTATAAATCTCGCAGAAGGAGCAAGGATGCAGGGCCTTCCAGGGCAAGCTGAAGTTGGAAGCAGAGGGAGGCTGAATGTGTCTCTTTTCTCCCCATGGCCCTGGATGCAGCATCAGAGGGGTTGCCATCTTTGGAGAGCCTCCAACACCTACCTGGCTGGAGACCTGAGTACTTGGCCCTGCCCTGTGCTTTTTAAGGGTCACCTACTCCTTGTGTTTCCTCTGTTCTGTAGAGGGTCTTGGGCTCTTCAGAGGGATGCTCTGTCTTGGTTCCCCAGATGTGAGGGCATGGCACTAAGGGATGTGGGCTGTTGATAGGACTCTGTAGGTCAAGTCAGTGATTGGAGTCAATGATCTTGAAGATCTTTTCCAAACAAGCTGGTTCTGTGATTCTACATCTGAATGGCTCAGCTGCACTTTTGGCTGGCACAGAGGATTTGCTCCCCTTTGCCTCTTTCAGCTCATGGCTAAAGCAACACGTCCCATTTGCTCGTGTCACAGTAGCTTAGCTCCTCCCCAGCTCAGATCTCCAGCCTCACCAGCAACCCTTATGCCTGGTTCCAGCTCTCCCCTACAGACAGAAATCAGATGAAGGTATGTTCTCCAGCTCTCCACCAAATTTTCAGACTGCTGAGTAGCAGCACTTTAAAAATTGCAATATACAAATTGCCCAAAGCAAAGGTTGTCACTCTTGGGAGGTAATGTTCTCAAGTACAAATTGCTTTTGAAATTGGAAGTTTGGCATCTGTGAAAAGCTGCCTGGTGTTGGGCAAAGGGCAGCAGTGGAGGTGCTGGGACTGGTGTTTATGATAATTACTGGTAAAAGGGTGCAAGTGAAAGGGAAAGAACTTCACTGTTGGAACTCCATTAAGTTAATTTTGCAAGTCGTGTTTTTGATATCAGCATTAATATGAATTTCAGACTTGTCCACTCAGATTTAGAGGATGTGAAAGCAAGGCCCTGTGCTCTTTTAAGTGTCTTCAAATGGTAAGAAAAGTACCACATGATCCCCAAAATGTGTGTTAAAAGGAGAATCACACTGCACTGTGGCTTTCTCACAGCAGATGTCTGGCCCAGGTGACTGGGACCATACCCCATCCCTGAGGCATTATCCACATCCCGTTGTGTGCACGTGGGGCTGGACCTGCATCCCCAAGGGGAGGAAAAGCCCAGCCTGGGGAATGTCAGCAAATTAACAGATTGAGCCATTTCTCCTCCAAAACTCGGCTGGCTTCTTCCCATCCAGCTGTGCTTTACCCCATGGGCTTGACCCTTTTTCTCAGGGCTGGAGTTCAAGTGACCTACATCTAATTTCTCACTGCCTTCTGATGAGTATTTTCATAACACTTTTCTCCTTCCCAGCTTTGGGTACCTGCCAGAGCTTGGCCAAAGCTGAAACCCTTCTGCTTTTTGACACAGTGGCTGCTCTCTGCAGGATGCTTCCTGCAGGCTCATGGAGGCAGGAAGCAAGCAAAATCAGGGCTGGTGGTGTTGTGTCATGGTCTTACAAGTGGTTGGAAAGCACCAGGATTAACTTGGGACCATGCCAAGAGATGGTGCCTGATGGTGATGCAGGTGGTTTGTCCCTTTCTGAGGGGCTGCGCTGTGAGAAGGGAGGAAGGTGTGCATGGGAAGGGAGGATGTGATGGATCTTCACAGTGCTGTGCTCATACATGGACCTGGGAGGCCCGAGGCTGGTGTTCTGCATCACCAAAGGCTGGATGGGGGTGGTGGGATGGGACTGGGGATGGTAATGGTAATGGAGTGGAGATGGTGGAATGGACTTGGGCCTGGGCCCCTGCATGCCTGGAAGTGGGCAGCAGAAGTGGGAAACTGCACTGGGAATTGCACTGGTGACCCAATGAGAAAATGTTGACTTACCCACTGGAGAGCTAATTGCACCAGTGATAAAACCACTTGGATTGTACAGGAACTGGAATATCATGCATGGAAAAGGAGGCATTGCTCCTGCTTGCCACCCATGTCCAGCTCCACCACAGAATCTGCAGGGATCATCTGACCTTTGGTGGGATGGGGAAGCTGTCATGTGTACCTCAGGTCCAGCAGCTGTAGATTTGGGAATGCTTGTAGGCCCCGGCACATGGAGAGGAGCGATCTGTTGATGCCTCCGCTTGCTGGATGTCTCTGCAGCCTGCTAATGCTCATCTCATGTATGAGAGCCTGTGCTGGTGCCAGCAATGCTGCACTCTGACACGGGACCGGCAAAACGCTGGGTTTGGCCTCCTGAGCTTACTTTGATGTGCTGTGGTGCTGCCCCAGCTCTCACTATTCCCCAGAGCAGACCCCCCCTTTCTCAGTAGCCATGAGAAACATCCTCCCTGTGGTGTTTCCAAAAGGAAAAAATGTCCTCAGCTGCTGTAAATAGCGCAAGGAAATGATTTCTCATGGTCCATCGAGGACCAGCATTTCTGCTGCTTGAGCCTCACAAGCTCGCCGGGCAGATGTCAGTGGAGAGCCCTCCTCCATGGCCAGGCAATTCCCATGCTGCTGGCTTCACGAAGGCTTTGGGGGCTCCCAGGAGCCCGAGTGACTAAAGTGCTGGAAGAATTCAGAAGATTGAGGGAACGTGGGTGTGCTCACTTTGCATGTGGCCAAAGGAAGCTTGGAGAGGCTCGTCGACATCAAGCTTCCAGGTAATGAGGCGCTGAACCTGTGGGTGTTGGTATGTATGTTGGGGGGGAGGGGGTAGGGGGTGGGAATGGGGTTGTTCTTGGTGATCTTTGTGTTCTTTTCCAACCTGAATGATTCTATAAATGCAAAATGGGCAATGGGAGAAGGAGGGCATTTTCCATAGGAAAAAAAGCCCTCTCCCAAGAACCTGCGCTCCCACTCCCATGCCACGGTGCATCAGCCCTGTTGTGGCCATGGTAAGGAGATGCTAAGTATGGAAACCTCGGCCCCATAGTCAAATATTATTTCAAAGCTAACGACAAACATCATCTATTTCTGAAACGGTCTTGTTTAAAATATTTCCCCTTAATACTCTCAAAATAGCAGTAATTGAAAACGGTTCTTTGAAACGCCAGGGCATACTTCTTTAATTATATCTCACGCTGCCTGTTTCCAGTGGAAGAGCCCTGTATCTGTTTGCACTTACCGGCCCTTATGAAAAACAGGCTTGGGCCCAAGTCAGCTGGAACCGAAAGGAGGAACGTTTCCCTTCGGAGGCATCATCGGAGCTAATTAACTCGAATCACGGCAGAAACATCTCCGCGCGCTCGGCCCGCCCCGACCCCGCCGCGCCATGCGGCTCTCCCCGTACCGCCAGGGGGCGCTGAGCGCTCGCGAACGGCTGCCGGCGTTGGGGCGGAGCGGTGGATGCGCGCGGAGGATGCCGGTCCCGCACCATCGCCGCTCGCTGTGTGTGCGTGCGGTGATTGAGCCTACGGAAGAAACGCACCCGTCGGTGTGGGTGCTGGGGCTGTATAGATCTCAGTTCCCCCAAGCAACATCACCTGGGCCTGTATCCTTACGCTCAGGAGCTCAGAACAGTGCAGCATTCGTTTTCTGAGCACTGCCCATGCTAATTTTGTGTAGCGTTTTAACGCCCTTCTCACAGCCTTAGGGTGCTGTTGTTTTTTTTTTTTTTTTCTTTTTCTCTCTGCAGGTAGGATGCTTCCATGAGCCCGTTCTTCAAGCCTCAAGGGTGGAGTGCTGCTCAATTTGGGCTAGCTGGTATCGTGCTGGATCCTGCCAAGCCTGAATACCCACAGACACATAAAGAGCCGAATGAAGCTGCAAAGCAATTCTGCACAGCTTGGACTCCAGAGGCCAGGGGAGAGTCAAAAAATCCAGCAAGTTAACAGACATTTTAATCCAAATGCACATTGTCCTGGAGGAGAGGCAAGCTCCACAGGAGCAGACTCTGAGCAGACACCGTGGCCAGTGCCCCATAGCGCCATGAAAGGATTTACATGGCTAAGAGATTGCAAACGGTCAGAGCCCAAGGACAAGCTCTGGGTTCCAGGATCATAGAACTGAGTAGGAAGGAACTCTTAAAGGCCATCTGGTCCAGCTTCCCTGCACTGAACAGGGACACCTACAGCTCCATCGGGTACTCAGAGCCCACCCAGCCTGACCATGAGTGTCTGCAGGGACGGGGCGCCCACCAGTCAACCAAAATGGAGAAAATGCTGTTGGCAAGGCTCTTTGCCAGGGCAAAGAGCTGAAAGTAGCTGCAGGAGAAGTGAGCGATTGCTTGCTTTGCTGTCTGGTCAACGTGCACTTGGGGAGATTTATTGGTTGGTAGCAGAAGAGCAGATCTAGATCTAGTTTCAGATTCCGTGCAAATGAGTGGTAATTGTGGTTAATGGTTGTACTGAAGCACATAACTTTTTTACCAGTATGACAGCAATAAAAATATGATTTAGTTGCATCCCTGCGGCACGAAGGGAGATCAGTCTGAGCTGTCTGGAGCTCGGGATGGGCTCATTGGTATTGCCTATTGACCTGAGCACGGGGAGTGCTGGGGCATGCAGTTGGCATACAGTGCAGTGTGGGGTCTTGAAGGAGAAGGTCTTTGCTGCTCAAAGCCTGTCACTGTTTCACAATGGGCATTTGGGTGGTTTCACTTCAAAGCCAGTCTGACCTCCAGCACTGCCTAGGAGTGAAGCATGGGAAACATATACGGGTTGCCTGTGAGGTAAACAGGATGAAGAATACAAGCATAAGGGTATTCTAGCAGTAGTGGGGTCGATACTGAATATGTGATATGAGGAAGTTATAAAAGGTGAAACCTCCCACAGATGTATGGCAGGTAACCAAATACAGTGTGAAGAAAGCAATCTGCAGGGCAAACAAAACCACGCCAGAAGTTTGGGCTGAGGCAGCTCCTTCAGGCTGGCCCTGTGGAACAGCAGTGACAGAGCTGGCTGCGATGTGAGAATGGATGTAAAAAACCAGGGTGCAAGTTGGGCTTCTTCAGCTCTCACTGAGGCTGGTGCCTCATGAGTGACCATGTCGTAACAAGTCTATGCACAAGGAGGAGAAAATCACCCGCCCAGTGCTGTGCGAATGGGCTGCTGCACCCAGAGATCATCCCCAGGGCCGGTGTTGTCCTTCAGGGAGTAGAGAGAGGCATTGTCTTCTTTGGCTGGGTTTCTTGTAACTGGCAATTAGCAGTCCTAAAACCATAATGAGGCAATTTGATTCCTTGCTGCCGGGGAGCAGCTGTGATCTGCAAAGAGAAAAGGGATCTTGTGCAATGCCCTGGGGGGACAGCCAAGCATGAGGGCGTGAGCAAATGTCCTGCTCTGCTTTGGGGTAAGCAGCTGGAAGTGTCCAGCTTGCAGGAGCCCCTCTCCTCCAGCTGCTGGGCACCACTTCATCCTGTTGGCTTGCAGCTCTACTCATCTGTGCTGCTGGGACAGGAGGGTTGAGGGCAAGGTGTAGGAGTTAGTCGCTGCCATCCTGCTCCTGAGTGGCTGAACCAGATGCCTTCTGTAGAGGTAGGTATGTCTCTCCCGAGGACAGAAGGGGTGTGGTTAGTTAGCAGGAATTATGCAGTGGTTAAATCCACAAAAGCTGTTTCAGGCAGGCTTGGTCACAAAGTGTTCTGTGCTGAGGTATGAGCCCGTGGTGTCTGGTTCTGTGCGTGAGGGCTGGGTTTGTTCCTCCTTGGCCACAGTAATCTGCAGAAAGTGAAGCTGGGGGTGGACGTTTGGGGTGAATCGCAGAATGGCTTGGGTGGAAGGGACATCAAAGATCACCCAGTTCCAACCCCCTGCCGTGGGCTGACTGCCCCCTACCAGGTCAGACTGCCCCAAAAAGCCTCAGATTGCCCCCAAAATGACCCTAAAAGTCCCCCATCCAAAACCCCAAAGGTATCTAATGGCTCCAAAATGACCCTAAAAATTCCCCAAAACCCCACAAGTATCGAATGGCCCCAAAATGATCGTAAAAATCCCCCCAATGACCCCCAAAAGCATCATATGGCCCCAACCCCCCCCCAAAAAAAGGCTCTAAAAAGGATTAAAACCCCCCACAAAAATCCCCCCCACCAAAAACAAACCCAAAACGCTCCGAAATGATAAAAAAGGCCCCCAAAACACCCCAAAAAGGATTGAAATGCGCCAAAACAGCCCAAAAACTGCCCTGAAAGAAACAGTGCTGATTGCTCCGAAAGTAATGCCTCCTAACGAGTTGGAGGTTGCTCCGAAAGTAATGCCTCCTAATGAGTTGGGGTGCTCCGAAAGTAATGCCTCCCAATGAGTTGAGGGTTGCTCGGAAAGAAATGCCTCCTAATGAGTTGGGGGTCGCTCTGAAAGTAACGCCTCCTAATGCGTTGCGGCTGGGCGCTGCGACAGTAACGCCTCCTCAGCCTCACCTCTGTCCCAGGGAAGTTGATGGAATAGCTTGTGCTGGATGCCATCTCAGACAATTGGCAGAAAAGGAGGTTATCAGGAGTACCCAGCATGGGTTCACCAAGGGGAGGTCGTGCTCGAACAACCTGGTGGCCTTCTATGAAGTTGTCACTGGCTGGGTGGATGGGGGGAGGCTCAGATTGCCCCAAAATGCCCAAAGAGCTTCAAAAACAGCCCCTCAAAATTCCCCAAAATACCCTAAATAGGATCCAGACATCCCAAAATATCCTCAAAAGCCTCAGATTGCCCCCAAATACCCTAAAAGCACCAACAACAGCCCCCCAAAAGCCTTAGATTGCCCCCAAAATACCCCCCAAAGCCTCAGATTGCCCCCAAATGCCCCTGAAGCATCAAAAATAAAAAGCCCCAAAATGCCCTAAAAAGGATCAAAAAGTCCTAAAATACCGCTAAAAGCCTCAGCTTGCCCCAAAATACCCTAAAAGCGCCAAAAACAGCCCCCTAAATGGCCCAAAAGGGGCAGTTTGGTTTGCTCCGAAAGTAATGCCTCCTAATGAGTTTGGGGTTGCTCCGAAAGTAATGCCTCCTAATGAGTTTGGGGTTGCTCCGAAAATAATGCCTTCTAATGAGTTGGGAGTCGCTCCGAAAGTAATGCCTCCTAAGGAGTCAGTGGTTGCTCGGAAAGTAATGCCTCCTAATGAGTTGGGGGTTGCTCCGAAAGTAATGCCTCCTAATGAGTTGGGGGTCGCTCCGAAAGTAATGCCTCCTAATGAGTCAGTGGTTGCTCCGAAAGTAATGCCTCCTAATGAGCTGGGACTTGCTCCGAAACCAATGCCACCTAATGAGTTGGGCTTTGCGTCGAAAGTCATGCCTCCTAAGGAGTCAGTGGTTGCTCGGAAAGTAATGCCTCCTAATGAGTTGGGGGTCGCTCCGAAAGTAATGCCTCCTAATTAATCTGTTGGAGATGGCTCCGACAGCAAAGCCTCCTAATGAGTTGGTTAATTGTGGGCTCGGAAGTAATGCCTCCTAATGAGGTGGGGGTCGCTCCGAAACTGCCTGGATGAGGACATTGAGTGCACCCTCGGTATGTGTGCAGATGACACCCAATTGGTTGGGTGTGTGGATCTGCCTGGGGGTAGCGAGGCCCCACAGAGGGATCTGGACAGGCTGGAGAGCTGGGCTGAAGCCAATGGGATGGGGTTTAACAAGACCAAATGCTGGGACAACCCCAGGCATTGCTACAGGCTTGGGGTGGAGTGGCTGGAAGGCTGGCTAGAGGAAATGGGTCTGGGGGCATTGATTGATGCTCAGCTGAACGTGAGCCAGCAGTGTGCCCAGGTGGCCAAAAAGGCCAACAGGGCAGCGATTGCCCCCCCTGTACTCAGTGCTGGTGAGGCTGCTCCTCGAGTGCTGTGTCCAGTTTTGGGCCCCTCACTGCAGGAAAGACACGGAGGCCATGGAGTGTGTTCAAAGAAGGGCAACGAAGCTGGGAAGGGGTGTGGAGCACAATGGGGTCTTATGAGGAGAGAAAAAATGAGAAAATCCCCCCCAAAACCCTAAAAGCCTCAGATTGCCCCAAAATACCCTAAAAGCACCAAAACCAGCCCCCTAAATGCCCCAAAAGGGCCCCAAAAAGCCTCAGATTGCCCCCAAAATGACCCTAAAAGTCCCCCATCCAAAACCCCAAAGGTATCTAATGGCTCCAAAATGACCCTAAAAATCCCCCCAAAACCCCACAAGTATCGAATGGCCCCAAAATGATCGTAAAAATCCCCCCA
Source organism: Alectoris magna (assembly GCA_030625065.1). Classification (NCBI taxonomy): domain Eukaryota; kingdom Metazoa; phylum Chordata; class Aves; order Galliformes; family Phasianidae; genus Alectoris; species Alectoris magna. Next base: position 24,159,258 of record CM060568.1, on the reverse strand, counting down.
ATGACCCCCAAAAGCATCATATGGCCACAACCCCCCCCCAAAAAAGGCTCTAAAAAGGATTAAAACCCCCCACAAAAATCCCCCCCACCAAAAACAAACCCAAAACGCTCCGAAATGATAAAAAAGGCCCCCAAAACACCCCAAAAAGGATCGAAATGCGCCAAAACAGCCCAAAAACTGCCCTGAAAGAAACAGTGCTGATTGCTGCAAAAGTAATGCCTCCTAATGAGTTGGGGTGCTCCGAAAGTAATGCCTCCTAATGAGTTGGGGGTTGCGTCGAAAGTAATGCCTCCTAATGAGTTGGTGTGCTCCAAAAGTAATGCCTCCTAATGAGTTGGTGTGCTCCAAAAGTAATGCCTCCTAATGAGTTGGAGGTTGCTCCAAAAGTAATGCCTCCTAATGAGTTGGTGTGCTCCAAAAGTAATGCCTCCTAATGAGTTGGTGTGCTCCGAAAGTAATGCCTCCTAATGAGTTGGTGTGCTCCAAAAGTAATGCCTCCTAATGAGTTGGTGTGCTCCAAAAGTAATGCCTCCTAATGAGTTGGAGGTTGCTCCAAAAGTAATGCCTCCTAATGAGTTGGGGTGCTCCAAAAGTAATGCCCCCTAATGAGTCGGAGTTTGCTCCGAAAGTAATGCCTCCTAATGAGTTGGGGTGCTCCAAAAGTAATGCCTCCTAATGAGTTGGTGTGCTCCAAAAGTAATTCCTCCTAATGAGTTGGTGTGCTCCAAAAGTAATGCCTCCTAATGAGTTGGTGTGCTCCAAAAGTAATGCCTCCTAATGAGTTGGGGTGCTCCAAAAGTAATGCCTCCTAATGAGTTGGTGTGCTCCAAAAGTAATGCCTCCTAATGAGTTGGAGGTTGCTCCAAAAGTAATGCCTCCTAATGAGTTGGTGTGCTCCAAAAGTAATGCCTCCTAATGACTTGGGGGTTGCGTCGAAAGTAATGCCTCCTAATGAGTTGGTGTGCTCCAAAAGTAATGCCTCCTAATGAGTTGGTGTGCTCCAAAAGTAATGCCTCCTAATGAGTTGGTGTGCTCCAAAAGTAATGCCTCCTAATGAGTGGGAGGTTGCTCCAAAAGTAATGCCTCCTAATGAGTTGGTGTGCTCCAAAAGTAATGCCTCCTAATGAGTTGGTGTGCTCCAAAAGTAATGCCTCCTAATGAGTTGGAGGTTGCTCCGAAAGTAATGCCTCCTAATGAGTTGGGGATTGCGTCGAAAGTAATGCCTCCTAATGAGTTGGTGTGCTCCAAAAGTAATGCCTCCTAATGAGTTGGTGTGCTCCAAAAGTAATGCCTCCTAATGAGTTGGAGGTTGCTCCAAAAGTAATGCCTCCTAATGAGTTGGTGTGCTCCAAAAGTAATGCCTCCTAATGAGTTGGTGTGCTCCAAAAGTAATGCCTCCTAATGAGTTGGTGTGCTCCAAAAGTAATGCCTCCTAATGAGTTGGAGGTTGCTCCGAAAGTAATGCCTCCTAATGAGTTGGGGATTGCGTCGAAAGTAATGCCTCCTAATGAGTTGGTGTGCTCCAAAAGTAATGCCTCCTAATGAGTTGGTGTGCTCCAAAAGTAATGCCTCCTAATGAGTTGGAGGTTGCTCCAAAAGTAATGCCTCCTAATGAGTTGGTGTGCTCCAAAAGTAATGCCTCCTAATGAGTTGGTGTGCTCCAAAAGTAATGCCTCCTAATGAGTTGGGGATTGCGTCGAAAGTAATGCCTCCTAATGAGTTGGTGTGCTCCAAAAGTAATGCATCCTAATGAGTTGGTGTGCTCCAAAAGTAATGCCTCCTAATGAGTTGGAGGTTGCTCCAAAAGTAATGCCTCCTAATGAGTTGGTGTGCTCCAAAAGTAATGCCTCCTAATGAGTTGGTGTGCTCCGAAAGTAATGCCTCCTAATGAGTTGGTGTGCTCCAAAAGTAATGCCTCCTAATGAGTTGGTGTGCTCCAAAAGTAATGCCTCCTAATGAGTTGGTGTGCTCCAAAAGTAATGCCTCCTAATGAGTTGGAGGTTGCTCCGAAAGTAATGCCTCCTAATGAGTTGGGGTGCTCCAAAAGTAATGCCCCCTAATGAGTCGGAGTTTGCTCCGAAAGTAATGCCTCCTAATGAGTTGGGGTGCTCCAAAAGTAATGCCTCCTAATGAGTTGGTGTGCTCCAAAAGTAATGCCTCCTAATGAGTTGGTGTGCTCCAAAAGTAATTCCTCCTAATGAGTTGGTGTGCTCCAAAAGTAATGCCTCCTAATGAGTTGGTGTGCTCCAAAAGTAATGCCTCCTAATGAGTTGGGGTGCTCCAAAAGTAATGCCTCCTAATGAGTTGGGGTGCTCCAAAAGTAATGCCTCCTAATGAGTTGGAGGTTGCTCCAAAAGTAATGCCTCCTAATGAGTTGGTGTGCTCCAAAAGTAATGCCTCCTAATGACTTGGGGGTTGCGTCGAAAGTAATGCCTCCTAATGAGTTGGTGTGCTCCAAAAGTAATGCCTCCTAATGAGTTGGTGTGCTCCAAAAGTAATGCCTCCTAATGAGTTGGTGTGCTCCAAAAGTAATGCATCCTAATGAGTTGGAGGTTGCTCCAAAAGTAATGCCTCCTAATGAGTTGGTGTGCTCCAAAAGTAATGCCTCCTAATGAGTTGGGGTGCTCCAAAAGTAATGCCTCCTAATGAGTTGGTGTGCTCCAAAAGTAATGCCTCATAATGAGTTGGTGTGCTCCAAAAGTAATGCCTCCTAATGAGTTGGTGTGCTCCAAAAGTAATGCATCCTAATGAGTTGGAGGTTGCTCCAAAAGTAATGCCTCCTAATGAGTTGGTGTGCTCCAAAAGTAATGCCTCCTAATGAGTTGGTGTGCTCCAAAAGTAATGCCTCCTAATGAGTTGGTGTGCTCCAAAAGTAATGCCTCCTAATGAGTTGGTGTGCTCCAAAAGTAATGCCTCCTAATGAGTTGGTGTGCTCCAAAAGTAATGCCTCCTAATGAGTTGGTGTGCTCCAAAAGTAATGCCTCCTAATGAGTTGGTGTGCTCCAAAAGTAATGCCTCCTAATGAGTTGGTGTGCTCCAAAAGTAGTGCCTCCTAATGAGTTGGAGGTTGCTCCGAAAGTAATGCCTCCTAATGAGTTGGTGTGCTCCAAAAGTAATGCCTCCTAATGAGTTGGGGGTTGCGTCGAAAGTAATGCCTCCTAATGAGTTGGTGTGCTCCAAAAGTAATGCCTCCTAATGAGTTGGTGTGCTCCAAAAGTAATGCCTCCTAATGAGTTGGGGTGCTCCAAAAGTAATGCCTCCTAATGAGTTGGTGTGCTCCAAAAGTAATGCCTCCTAATGAGTTGGGGTGCTCCAAAAGTAATGCCTCCTAATGAGTTGGAGGTTGCTCCAAAAGTAATGCCTCCTAATGAGTTGGTGTGCTCCAAAAGTAATGCCTCCTAATGAGTTGGAGGTTGCTCCGAAAGTAATGCCTCCTAATGAGTTGGGGGTTGCGTCGAAAGTAATGCCTCCTAATGAGTTGGTGTGCTCCAAAAGTAATGCCTCCTAATGAGTTGGTGTGCTCCAAAAGTAATGCCTCCTAATGAGTTGGGGTGCTCCAAAAGTAATGCCTCCTAATGAGTTGGGGTGCTCCAAAAGTAATGCCTCCTAATGAGTTGGAGGTTGCTCCAAAAGTAATGCCTCCTAATGAGTTGGTGTGCTCCAAAAGTAATGCCTCCTAATGACTTGGGGGTTGCGTCGAAAGTAATGCCTCCTAATGAGTTGGTGTGCTCCAAAAGTAATGCCTCCTAATGAGTTGGTGTGCTCTGAAAGTAATGCCTCCTAATGAGTGGGAGGTTGCTCCAAAAGTAATGCCTCCTAATGAGTTGGTGTGCTCCAAAAGTAATGCCTCCTAATGAGTTGGTGTGCTCCAAAAGTAATGCATCCTAATGAGTTGGAGGTTGCTCCAAAAGTAATGCCTCCTAATGAGTTGGTGTGCTCCAAAAGTAATGCCTCCTAATGAGTTGGTGTGCTCCAAAAGTAATGCCTCCTAATGAGTTGGAGGTTGCTCCAAAAGTAATGCCTCCTAATGAGTTGGTGTGCTCCAAAAGTAATGCCTCCTAATGAGTTGGTGTGCTCCAAAAGTAATGCCTCCTAATGAGTTGGTGTGCTCCAAAAGTAATGCCTCCTAATGAGTTGGGGTGCTCCAAAAGTAATGCCTCCTAATGAGTTGGAGGTTGCTCCGAAAGTAATGCCTCCTAATGAGTTGGTGTGCTCCAAAAGTAATGCCTCCTAATGAGTTGGTGTGCTCCAAAAGTAATGCCTCCTAATGAGTTGGGGTGCTCCAAAAGTAATGCCTCCTAATGAGTTGGAGGTTGCTCCAAAAGTAATGCCTCCTAATGAGTTGGGGTGCTCCAAAAGTAATGCCTCCTAATGAGTTCGGGTGCTCCAAAAGTAATGCCTCCTAATGAGTTGGAGGTTGCTCCAAAAGTAATGCCTCCTAATGAGTTGGTGTGCTCCAAAAGTAATGCCTCCTAATGAGTTGGGGGTTGCGTCGAAAGTAATGCCTCCTAATGAGTTGGTGTGCTCCAAAAGTAATGCCTCCTAATGAGTTGGTGTGCTCCAAAAGTAATGCCTCCTAATGAGTTGGGGTGCTCCAAAAGTAATGCCTCCTAATGAGTTGGTGTGCTCCAAAAGTAATGCCTCCTAATGAGTTGGGGTGCTCCAAAAGTAATGCCTCCTAATGAGTTGGAGGTTGCTCCAAAAGTAATGCCTGCTAATGAGTTGGTGTGCTCCAAAAGTAATGCCTCCTAATGAGTTGGAGGTTGCTCCGAAAGTAATGCCTCCTAATGAGTTGGGGGTTGCGTCGAAAGTAATGCCTCCTAATGAGTTGGTGTGCTCCAAAAGTAATGCCTCCTAATGAGTTGGTGTGCTCTGAAAGTAATGCCTCCTAATGAGTGGGAGGTTGCTCCAAAAGTAATGCCTCCTAATGAGTTGGTGTGCTCCAAAAGTAATGCCTCCTAATGAGTTGGTGTGCTCCAAAAGTAATGCCTCCTAATGAGTTGGTGTGCTCCAAAAGTAATGCCTCCTAATGAGTTGGAGGTTGCTCCAAAAGTAATGCCTCCTAATGAGTTGGTGTGCTCCAAAAGTAATGCCTCCTAATGAGTTGGTGTGCTCCAAAAGTAATGCCTCCTAATGAGTTGGTGTGCTCCAAAAGTAATGCCTCCTAATGAGTTGGTGTGCTCCAAAAGTAATGCCTCCTAATGAGTTGGAGGTTGCTCCAAAAGTAATGCCTCCTAATGAGTTGGGGTGCTCCAAAAGTAATGCCTCCTAATGAGTTGGGGTGCTCCAAAAGTAATGCCTCCTAATGAGTTGGAGGTTGCTCCAAAAGTAATGCCTCCTAATGAGTTGGTGTGCTCCAAAAGTAATGCCTCCTAATGAGTTGGGGTGCTCCAAAAGTAATGCCTCCTAATGAGTTGGTGTGCTCCAAAAGTAATGCCTCCTAATGAGTTGGTGTGCTCCAAAAGTAATGCCTCCTAATGAGTTGGGGTGCTCCAAAAGTAATGCCTCCTAATGAGTTGGTGTGCTCCAAAAGTAATGCCTCCTAATGAGTTGGGGTGCTCCAAAAGTAATGCCTCCTAATGAGTTGGAGGTTGCTCCAAAAGTAATGCCTCCTAATGAGTTGGTGTGCTCCAAAAGTAATGCCTCCTAATGAGTTGGAGGTTGCTCCGAAAGTAATGCCTCCTAATGAGTTGGGGGTTGCGTCGAAAGTAATGCCTCCTAATGAGTTGGTGTGCTCCAAAAGTAATGCCTCCTAATGAGTTGGTGTGCTCTGAAAGTAATGCCTCCTAATGAGTGGGAGGTTGCTCCAAAAGTAATGCCTCCTAATGAGTTGGTGTGCTCCAAAAGTAATGCCTCCTAATGAGTTGGTGTGCTCCAAAAGTAATGCTTCCTAATGAGTTGGTGTGCTCCAAAAGTAATGCCTCCTAAAGAGTTGGAGGTTGCTCCAAAAGTAATGCCTCCTAATGAGTTGGTGTGCTCCAAAAGTAATGCCTCCTAATGAGTTGGAGGTTGCTCCAAAAGTAATGCCTCCTAATGAGTTGGTGTGCTCCAAAAGTAATGCCTCCTAATGAGTTGGTGTGCTCCAAAAGTAATGCCTCCTAATGAGTTGGTGTGCTCCAAAAGTAATGCCTCCTAATGAGTTGGTGTGCTCCAAAAGTAATGCCTCCTAATGAGTTGGAGGTTGCTCCAAAAGTAATGCCTCCTAATGAGTTGGGGTGCTCCAAAAGTAATGCCTCCTAATGAGTTCGGGTGCTCCAAAAGTAATGCCTCCTAATGAGTTGGAGGTTGCTCCAAAAGTAATGCCTCCTAATGAGTTGGTGTGCTCCAAAAGTAATGCCTCCTAATGAGTTGGGGGTTGCGTCGAAAGTAATGCCTCCTAATGAGTTGGTGTGCTCCAAAAGTAATGCCTCCTAATGAGTTGGTGTGCTCCAAAAGTAATGCCTCCTAATGAGTTGGGGTGCTCCAAAAGTAATGCCTCCTAATGAGTTGGTGTGCTCCAAAAGTAATGCCTCCTAATGAGTTGGAGGTTGCTCCAAAAGTAATGCCTCCTAATGAGTTGGTGTGCTCCAAAAGTAATGCCTCCTAATGAGTTGGAGGTTGCTCCGAAAGTAATGCCTCCTAATGAGTTGGGGGTTGCGTCGAAAGTAATGCCTCCTAATGAGTTGGTGTGCTCCAAAAGTAATGCATCCTAATGAGTTGGTGTGCTCTGAAAGTAATGCCTCCTAATGAGTTGGTGTGCTCCAAAAGTAATGCATCCTAATGAGTTGGTGTGCTCCAAAAGTAATGCCTCCTAATGAGTTGGTGTGCTCCAAAAGTAATGCCTCCTAATGAGTTGGTGTGCTCCAAAAGTAATGCTTCCTAATGAGTTCTTGTGCTCCAAAAGTAATGCCTCCTAATGAGTTGGAGGTTGCTCCAAAAGTAATGCCTCCTAATGAGTTGGTGTGCTCCAAAAGTAATGCCTCCTAATGAGTTGGTGTGCTCCAAAAGTAATGCCTCCTAAAGAGTTGCAGGTTGCTCCAAAAGTAATGCCTCCTAATGAGTTGGTGTGCTCCAAAAGTAATGCCTCCTAATGAGTTGGTGTGCTCCAAAAGTAATGCCTCCTAATGAGTTGGTGTGCTCCAAAAGTAATGCCTCCTAATGAGTTGGTGTGCTCCAAAAGTAATGCCTCCTAATGAGTTGGGGTGCTCCAAAAGTAATGCCTCCTAATGAGTTGGGGTGCTCCAAAAGTAATGCCTCTTAATGAGTTGGAGGTTGCTCCAAAAGTAATGCCTCCTAATGAGTTGGTGTGCTCCAAAAGTAATGCCTCCTAATGACTTGGGGGTTGCGTCGAAAGTAATGCCTCCTAATGAGTTGGTGTGCTCCAAAAGTAATGCCTCCTAATGAGTTGGTGTGCTCCAAAAGTAATGCCTCCTAATGAGTTGGAGGTTGCTCCGGAAGTAATGCCTCCTAATGAGTTGGGGGTTGCGTCGAAAGTAATGCCTCCTAATGAGTTGGTGTGCTCCAAAAGTAATGCCTCCTAATGAGTTGGTGTGCTCCAAAAGTAATGCCTCCTAATGAGTTGGGGTGCTCCAAAAGTAATGCCTCCTAATGAGTTGGTGTGCTCCAAAAGTAATGCCTCCTAATGAGTTGGTGTGCTCCAAAAGTAATGCCTCCTAATGAGTTGGGGTGCTCCAAAAGTAATGCCTCCTAATGAGTTGGTCTGCTCCAAAAGTAATGCCTCCTAATGAGTTGGTCTGCTCCAAAAGTAATGCCTCCTAATGAGTTGGAGGTTGCTCCGAAAGTAATGCCTCCTAATGAGTTTGTGTGCTCCAAAAGTAATGCCTCCTAATGAGTTGGTGTGCTCCAAAAGTAATGCCTCCTAATGAGTTGGAGGTTGCTCCAAAAGTAATGCCTCCTAATGAGTTGGAGGTTGCTCCAAAAGTAATGCCTCCTAATGAGTTGGTGTGCTCCAAAAGTTATGCCTCCTAATGAGTTGGGGGTTGCGTCGAAAGTAATGCCTCCTAATGAGTTGGTGTGCTCCAAAAGTAATGCCTCCTAATGAGTTGGTGTGCTCCAAAAGTAATGCCTCCTAATGAGTTGGTGTGCTCCAAAAGTAATGCCTCCTAATGAGTTGGTGTGCTCCAAAAGTAATGCCTCCTAATGAGTTGGTGTGCTCCAAAAGTAATGCCTCCTAATGAGTTGGGGTGCTCCAAAAGTAATGCCTCCTAATGAGTTGGTGTGCTCCAAAAGTAATGCCTCCTAATGAGTTGGTGTGCTCCAAAAGTAATGCCTCCTAATGAGTTGGGGTGCTCCAAAAGTAATGCCTCCTAATGAGTTGGTGTGCTCCAAAAGTAATGCCTCCTAATGAGTTGGGGTGCTCCAAAAGTAATGCCTCCTAATGAGTTGGAGGTTGCTCCAAAAGTAATGCCTCCTAATGAGTTGGTGTGCTCCAAAAGTAATGCCTCCTAATGAGTTGGAGGTTGCTCCGAAAGTAATGCCTCCTAATGAGTTGGGGGTTGCGTCGAAAGTAATGCCTCCTAATGAGTTGGTGTGCTCCAAAAGTAATGCCTCCTAATGAGTTGGTGTGCTCTGAAAGTAATGCCTCCTAATGAGTGGGAGGTTGCTCCAAAAGTAATGCCTCCTAATGAGTTGGTGTGCTCCAAAAGTAATGCCTCCTAATGAGTTGGTGTGCTCCAAAAGTAATGCTTCCTAATGAGTTGGTGTGCTCCAAAAGTAATGCCTCCTAAAGAGTTGGAGGTTGCTCCAAAAGTAATGCCTCCTAATGAGTTGGTGTGCTCCAAAAGTAATGCCTCCTAATGAGTTGGAGGTTGCTCCAAAAGTAATGCCTCCTAATGAGTTGGTGTGCTCCAAAAGTAATGCCTCCTAATGAGTTGGTGTGCTCCAAAAGTAATGCCTCCTAATGAGTTGGTGTGCTCCAAAAGTAATGCCTCCTAATGAGTTGGTGTGCTCCAAAAGTAATGCCTCCTAATGAGTTGGAGGTTGCTCCAAAAGTAATGCCTCCTAATGAGTTGGGGTGCTCCAAAAGTAATGCCTCCTAATGAGTTCGGGTGCTCCAAAAGTAATGCCTCCTAATGAGTTGGAGGTTGCTCCAAAAGTAATGCCTCCTAATGAGTTGGTGTGCTCCAAAAGTAATGCCTCCTAATGAGTTGGGGGTTGCGTCGAAAGTAATGCCTCCTAATGAGTTGGTGTGCTCCAAAAGTAATGCCTCCTAATGAGTTGGTGTGCTCCAAAAGTAATGCCTCCTAATGAGTTGGGGTGCTCCAAAAGTAATGCCTCCTAATGAGTTGGTGTGCTCCAAAAGTAATGCCTCCTAATGAGTTGGAGGTTGCTCCAAAAGTAATGCCTCCTAATGAGTTGGTGTGCTCCAAAAGTAATGCCTCCTAATGAGTTGGAGGTTGCTCCGAAAGTAATGCCTCCTAATGAGTTGGGGGTTGCGTCGAAAGTAATGCCTCCTAATGAGTTGGTGTGCTCCAAAAGTAATGCATCCTAATGAGTTGGTGTGCTCTGAAAGTAATGCCTCCTAATGAGTTGGTGTGCTCCAAAAGTAATGCATCCTAATGAGTTGGTGTGCTCCAAAAGTAATGCCTCCTAATGAGTTGGTGTGCTCCAAAAGTAATGCCTCCTAATGAGTTGGTGTGCTCCAAAAGTAATGCTTCCTAATGAGTTCTTGTGCTCCAAAAGTAATGCCTCCTAATGAGTTGGAGGTTGCTCCAAAAGTAATGCCTCCTAATGAGTTGGTGTGCTCCAAAAGTAATGCCTCCTAATGAGTTGGTGTGCTCCAAAAGTAATGCCTCCTAAAGAGTTGCAGGTTGCTCCAAAAGTAATGCCTCCTAATGAGTTGGTGTGCTCCAAAAGTAATGCCTCCTAATGAGTTGGTGTGCTCCAAAAGTAATGCCTCCTAATGAGTTGGTGTGCTCCAAAAGTAATGCCTCCTAATGAGTTGGTGTGCTCCAAAAGTAATGCCTCCTAATGAGTTGGGGTGCTCCAAAAGTAATGCCTCCTAATGAGTTGGGGTGCTCCAAAAGTAATGCCTCTTAATGAGTTGGAGGTTGCTCCAAAAGTAATGCCTCCTAATGAGTTGGTGTGCTCCAAAAGTAATGCCTCCTAATGACTTGGGGGTTGCGTCGAAAGTAATGCCTCCTAATGAGTTGGTGTGCTCCAAAAGTAATGCCTCCTAATGAGTTGGTGTGCTCCAAAAGTAATGCCTCCTAATGAGTTGGAGGTTGCTCCGGAAGTAATGCCTCCTAATGAGTTGGGGGTTGCGTCGAAAGTAATGCCTCCTAATGAGTTGGTGTGCTCCAAAAGTAATGCCTCCTAATGAGTTGGTGTGCTCCAAAAGTAATGCCTCCTAATGAGTTGGGGTGCTCCAAAAGTAATGCCTCCTAATGAGTTGGTGTGCTCCAAAAGTAATGCCTCCTAATGAGTTGGTGTGCTCCAAAAGTAATGCCTCCTAATGAGTTGGGGTGCTCCAAAAGTAATGCCTCCTAATGAGTTGGTCTGCTCCAAAAGTAATGCCTCCTAATGAGTTGGTCTGCTCCAAAAGTAATGCCTCCTAATGAGTTGGAGGTTGCTCCGAAAGTAATGCCTCCTAATGAGTTTGTGTGCTCCAAAAGTAATGCCTCCTAATGAGTTGGTGTGCTCCAAAAGTAATGCCTCCTAATGAGTTGGAGGTTGCTCCAAAAGTAATGCCTCCTAATGAGTTGGAGGTTGCTCCAAAAGTAATGCCTCCTAATGAGTTGGTGTGCTCCAAAAGTTATGCCTCCTAATGAGTTGGGGGTTGCGTCGAAAGTAATGCCTCCTAATGAGTTGGTGTGCTCCAAAAGTAATGCCTCCTAATGAGTTGGTGTGCTCCAAAAGTAATGCCTCCTAATGAGTTGGTGTGCTCCAAAAGTAATGCCTCCTAATGAGTTGGTGTGCTCCAAAAGTAATGCCTCCTAATGAGTTGGTGTGCTCCAAAAGTAATGCCTCCTAATGAGTTGGGGTGCTCCAAAAGTAATGCCTCCTAATGAGTTCGGGTGCTCCAAAAGTAATGCCTCCTAATGAGTTGGAGGTTGCTCCAAAAGTAATGCCTCCTAATGAGTTGGTGTGCTCCAAAAGTAATGCCTCCTAATGAGTTGGGGGTTGCGTCGAAAGTAATGCCTCCTAATGAGTTGGTGTGCTCCAAAAGTAATGCCTCCTAATGAGTTGGTGTGCTCCAAAAGTAATGCCTCCTAATGAGTTGGGGTGCTCCAAAAGTAATGCCTCCTAATGAGTTGGTGTGCTCCAAAAGTAATGCCTCCTAATGAGTTGGGGTGCTCCAAAAGTAATGCCTCCTAATGAGTTGGAGGTTGCTCCAAAAGTAATGCCTCCTAATGAGTTGGTGTGCTCCAAAAGTAATGCCTCCTAATGAGTTGGAGGTTGCTCCGAAAGTAATGCCTCCTAATGAGTTGGGGGTTGCGTCGAAAGTAATGCCTCCTAATGAGTTGGTGTGCTCCAAAAGTAATGCCTCCTAATGAGTTGGTGTGCTCTGAAAGTAATGCCTCCTAATGAGTTGGTGTGCTCCAAAAGTAATGCATCCTAATGAGTTGGAGGTTGCTCCAAAAGTAATGCCTCCTAATGAGTTGGTGTGCTCCAAAAGTAATGCCTCCTAATGAGTTGGTGTGCTCCAAAAGTAATGCCTCCTAATGAGTTGGAGGTTGCTCCGAAAGTAATGCCTCCTAATGAGTTGGTGTGCTCCAAAAGTAATGCCTCCTAATGAGTTGGAGGTTGCTCCGAAAGTAATGCCTCCTAATGAGTTGGTGTGCTCCAAAAGTAATGCCTCCTAATGAGTTGGTGTGCTCCAAAAGTAATGCCTCCTAATGAGTTGGGGTGCTCCAAAAGTAATGCATCCTAATGAGTTGGAGGTTGCTCCGAAAGTAATGCCTCCTAATGAGTTGGTGTGCTCCAAAAGTAATGCCTCCTAATGAGTTGGTGTGCTCCAAAAGTAATGCCTCCTAATGTGTTGGTGTGCTCCAAAAGTAATGCCTCCTAATGAGTTGGAGGTTGCTCCAAAAGTAATGCCTCCTAATGAGTTGGTGTGCTCCAAAAGTAATGCCTCCTAATGAGTAGGAGGTTGCTCCAAAAGTAATGCCTCCTAATGAGTTGGGGGTTGCTCCGAATGTAATGCCTCATAATGAGTTGGTGTGCTCCAAAAGTAATGCCTCCTAATGAGTTGGTGTGCTCCAAAAGTAATGCCTCCTAATGAGTTGGAGGTTGCTCCAAAAGTAATGCCTCATAATGAGTTGGTGTGCTCCAAAAGTAATGCCTCCTAATGAGTTGGGGGTTGCGTCGAAAGTAATGCCTCCTAATGAGTTGGTGTGCTCCAAAAGTAATGCCTCCTAATGAGTTGGTGTGCTCCAAAAGTAATGCCTCCTAATGAGTTGGGGTGCTCCAAAAGTAATGCCTCCTAATGAGTTGGAGGTTGCTCCAAAAGTAATGCCTCCTAATGAGTTGGGGTGCTCCAAAAGTAATGCCTCCTAATGAGTCGGAGGTTGCTCCGAAAGTAATGCCTCCTAATGAGTTGGGGATTGCGTCGAAAGTAATGCCTCCTAATGAGTTGGTGTGCTCCAAAAGTAATGCCTCCTAATGAGTTGGTGTGCTCCAAAAGTAATGCCTCCTAATGAGTTGGGGGTTGCGTCGAAAGTAATGCCTCCTAATGAGTTGGTGTGCTCCAAAAGTAATGCCTCCTACTGAGTTGGTGTGCTCCAAAAGTAATGCCTCCTAATGAGTTGGTGTGCTCCAAAAGTAATGCCTCCTAATGAGTTGGGGTGCTCCAAAAGTAATGCCTCCTAATGAGTTGGGGTGCTCCAAAAGTAATGCCTCCTAATGAGTTGGGGTGCTCCAAAAGTAATGCCTCCTAATGAGTTGGAGGTTGCTCCAAAAGTAATGCCTCCTAATGAGTTGGTGTGCTCCAAAAGTAATGCCTCCTAATGACTTGGGGGTTGCGTCGAAAGTAATGCCTCCTAATGAGTTGGTGTGCTCCAAAAGTAATGCCTCCTAATGAGTTGGTGTGCTCTGAAAGTAATGCCTCCTAATGAGTGGGAGGTTGCTCCAAAAGTAATGCCTCCTAATGAGTTGGTGTGCTCCAAAAGTAATGCCTCCTAATGAGTTGGTGTGCTCCAAAAGTAATGCCTCCTAATGAGTTGGTGTGCTCCAAAAGTAATGCCTCCTAATGAGTTGGTGTGCTCCAAAAGTAATGCATCCTAATGAGTTGGAGGTTGCTCCAAAAGTAATGCCTCCTAATGAGTTGGTGTGCTCCAAAAGTAATGCCTCCTAATGAGTTGGTGTGCTCCAAAAGTAATGCATCCTAATGAGTTGGAGGTTGCTCCAAAAGTAATGCCTCCTAATGAGTTGGTGTGCTCCAAAAGTAATGCCTCCTAATGAGTTGGTGTGCTCCAAAAGTAATGCCTCCTAATGAGTTGGGGGTTGCGTCGAAAGTAATGCCTCCTAATGAGTTGGTGTGCTCCAAAAGTAATGCCTCCTAATGAGTTGGTGTGCTCCAAAAGTAATGCCTCCTAATGAGTTGGAGGTTGCTCCAAAAGTAATGCCTCCTAATGAGTTGGTGTGCTCCAAAAGTAATGCCTCCTAATGAGTTGGAGGTTGCTCCAAAAGTAATGCCTCCTAATGAGTTGGGGGTTGCGTCGAAAGTAATGCCTCCTAATGAGTTGGTGTGCTCCAAAAGTAATGCCTCCTAATGAGTTGGGGTGCTCCAAAAGTAATGCCTCCTAATGAGTTGGAGGTTGCTTTAAAAGTAATGCCTCCTAATGAGTTGGTGTGCTCCAAAAGTAATGCCTCCTAATGAGTTGGAGGTTGCTCCGAAAGTAATGCCTCCTAATGAGTTGGGGGTTGCGTCGAAAGTAATGCCTCCTAATGAGTTGGTGTGCTCCAAAAGTAATGCCTCCTAATGAGTTGGAGGTTGCTCCGAAAGTAATGCCTCCTAATGAGTTGGAGGTTGCTTTAAAAGTAATGCCTCCTAATGAGTTGGTGTGCTCCAAAAGTAATGTCTCCTAATGAGTTGGTGTGCTCTGAAAGTTATTCCTCCTAATGAGTTGGAGGTTGCTCCAAAAGTAATGCCTCCTAATGAGTTGGTGTGCTCCAAAAGTAATGCCTCCTAATGAGTTGGTGTGCTCCAAAAGTAATGCCTCCTAATGAGTTGGTGTGCTCCAAAAGTAATGCCTCCTAATGAGTTGGAGGTTGCTCCGAATGTAATGCCTCATAATGAGTTGGTGTGCTCCAAATGTAATGCCTCCAAATGAGTTGGTGTGCTCCAAAAGTAATGCCTCCTAATGAGTTGGTGTGCTCCAAAAGTAATGCCTCCTAATGAGTTGGTGTGCTCCGAAAGTAATGCCTCCTAATGAGTTGGTGTGCTCCAAAAGTAATGCCTCCTAATGAGTTGGTGTGCTCCAAAAGTAATGCCTCCTAATGAGTTGGAGGTTGCTCCGAAAGTAATGCCTCCTAATGAGTTGGGGTGCTCCAAAAGTAATGCCCCCTAATGAGTCGGAGTTTGCTCCGAAAGTAATGCCTCCTAATGAATTGGGGTGCTCCAAAAGTAATGCCTCCTAATGAGTTGGTGTGCTCCAAAAGTAATGCCTCCTAATGAGTTGGTGTGCTCCAAAAGTAATTCCTCCTAATGAGTTGGAGGTTGCTCCAAAAGTAATGCCTCCTAATGAGTTGGTGTGCTCCAAAAGTAGTGCCTCCTAATGAGTTGGAGGTTGCTCCGAAAGTAATGCCTCCTAATGAGTTGGTGTGCTCCAAAAGTAATGCCTCCTAATGAGTTGGGGGTTGCGTCGAAAGTAATGCCTCCTAATGAGTTGGTGTGCTCCAAAAGTAATGCCTCCTAATGAGTTGGTGTGCTCCAAAAGTAATGCCTCCTAATGAGTTGGGGGTTGCGTCGAAAGTAATGCCTCCTAATGAGTCGGTGTGCTCCAAAAGTAATGCCTCCTAATGAGTTGGTGTGCTCCAAAAGTAATGCCTCCTAATGAGTTGGGGTGCTCCAAAAGTAATGCCTCCTAATGAGTTGGAGGTTGCTCCAAAAGTAATGCCTCCTAATGAGTTGGTGTGCTCCAAAAGTAATGCCTCCTAATGAGTCGGAGGTTGCTCCGAAAGTAATGCCTCCTAATGAGTTGGGGGTTGCGTCGAAAGTAATGCCTCCTAATGAGTTGGTGTGCTCCAAAAGTAATGCCTCCTAATGAGTTGGTGTGCTCCAAAAGTAATGCCTCCTAATGAGTTGGGGGTTGCGTCGAAAGTAATGCCTCCTAATGAATTGGTGTGCTCCAAAAGTAATGCCTCCTAATGAGTTGGTGTGCTCCAAAAGTAATGCCTCCTAATGAGTTGGTGTGCTCCAAAAGTAATGCCTCCTAATGAGTTGGGGTGCTCCAAAAGTAATGCCTCCTAATGAGTTGGGGTGCTCCAAAAGTAATGCCTCCTAATGAGTTGGAGGTTGCTCCAAAAGTAATGCCTCCTAATGAGTTGGTGTGCTCCAAAAGTAATGCCTCCTAATGACTTGGGGGTTGCGTCGAAAGTAATGCCTCCTAATGAGTTGGTGTGCTCCAAAAGTAATGCCTCCTAATGAGTTGGTGTGCTCTGAAAGTAATGCCTCCTAATGAGTGGGAGGTTGCTCCAAAAGTAATGCCTCCTAATGAGTTGGTGTGCTCCAAAAGTAATGCCTCCTAATGAGTTGGTGTGCTCCAAAAGTAATGCCTCCTAATGAGTTGGTGTGCTCCAAAAGTAATGCCTCCTAATGAGTTGGTGTGCTCCAAAAGTAATGCCTCCTAATGAGTTGGAGGTTGCTCCAAAAGTAATGCCTCCTAATGAGTTGGTGTGCTCCAAAAGTAATGCCTCCTAATGAGTTGGTGTGCTCCAAAAGTAATGCATCCTAATGAGTTGGAGGTTGCTCCAAAAGTAATGCCTCCTAATGAGTTGGTGTGCTCCAAAAGTAATGCCTCCTAATGAGTTGGTGTGCTCCAAAAGTAATGCCTCCTAATGAGTTGGTGTGCTCCAAAAGTAATGCCTCCTAATGAGTTGGGGTGCTCCAAAAGTAATGCCTCCTAATGAGTTGGAGGTTGCTCCGAAAGTAATGCCTCCTAATGAGTTGGTGTGCTCCAAAAGTAATGCCTCCTAATGAGTTGGTGTGCTCCAAAAGTAATGCCTCCTAATGAGTTGGTGTGCTCCAAAAGTAATGCCTCCTAATGAGTTGGTGTGCTCCAAAAGTAATGCCTCCTAATGAGTTGGAGGTTGCTCCAAAAGTAATGCCTCCTAATGAGTTGGTGTGCTCCAAAAGTAATGCCTCCTAATGAGTTGGGGTGCTCCAAAAGTAATGCCTCCTAATGAGTTGGGGTGCTCCAAAAGTAATGCCTCCTAATGAGTTTGAGGTTGCTCCAAAAGTAATGCCTCCTAATGAGTTGGTGTGCTCCAAAAGTAATGCCTCCTAATGAGTTGGGGGTTGCGTCGAAAGTAATGCCTCCTAATGAGTTGGTGTGCTCCAAAAGTAATGCCTCCTAATGAGTTGGTGTGCTCCAAAAGTAATGCCTCCTAATGAGTTGGTGTGCTCCAAAAGTAATGCCTCCTAATGAGTTGGCGTGCTCCAAAAGTAATGCCTCCTAATGAGTTGGGGTGCTCCAAAAGTAATGCCTCCTAATGAGTTGGAGGTTGCTCCAAAAGTAATGCCTCCTAATGAGTTGGTGTGCTCCAAAAGTAATGCCTCCTAATGAGTTGGAGGTTGCTCCGAAAGTAATGCCTCCTAATGAGTTGGGGGTTGCGTCGAAAGTAATGCCTCCTAATGAGTTGGTGTGCTCCAAAAGTAATGCCTCCTAATGAGTTGGTGTGCTCTGAAAGTAATGCCTCCTAATGAGTGGGAGGTTGCTCCAAAAGTAATGCCTCCTAATGAGTTGGTGTGCTCCAAAAGTAATGCCTCCTAATGAGTTGGTGTGCTCCAAAAGTAATGCTTCCTAATGAGTTGGTGTGCTCCAAAAGTAATGCCTCCTAATGAGTTGGAGGTTGCTCCAAAAGTAATGCCTCCTAATGAGTTGGTGTGCTCCAAAAGTAATGCCTCCTAATGACTTGGGGGTTGCGTCGAAAGTAATGCCTCCTAATGAGTTGGTGTGCTCCAAAAGTAATGCCTCCTAATGAGTTGGTGTGCTCCAAAAGTAATGCCTCCTAATGAGTTGGAGGTTGCTCCGAAAGTAATGCCTCCTAATGAGTTGGGGGTTGCGTCGAAAGTAATGCCTCCTAATGAGTTGGTGTGCTCCAAAAGTAATGCCTCCTAATGAGTTGGTGTGCTCCAAAAGTAATGCCTCCTAATGAGTTGGGGTGCTCCAAAAGTAATGCCTCCTAATGAGTTGGGGTGCTCCAAAAGTAATGCCTCCTAATGAGTTGGTGTGCTCCAAAAGTAATGCCTCCTAATGAGTTGGGGTGCTCCAAAAGTAATGCCTCCTAATGAGTTGGAGGTTGCTCCGAAAGTAATGCCTCCTAATGAGTTCGTGTGCTCCAAAAGTAATGCCTCCTAATGAGTTGGTGTGCTCCAAAAGTAATGCCTCCTAATGAGTTGGGGTGCTCCAAAAGTAATGCCTCCTAATGAGTTGGAGGTTGCTCCAAAAGTAATGCCTCCTAATGAGTTGGTGTGCTCCAAAAGTAATGCCTCCTAATGAGTTGGTGTGCTCCAAAAGTAATGCCTCTTAATGAGTTGGTGTGCTCCAAAAGTAATGCCTCCTAATGAGTTGGGGTGCTCCAAAAGTAATGCCTCCTAATGAGTTGGAGGTTGCTCCAAAAGTAATGCCTCCTAATGAGTTGGTGTGCTCCAAAAGTAATGCCTCCTAATGAGTTGGAGGTTGCTCCGAAAGTAATGCCTCCTAATGAGTTGGGGGTTGCGTCGAAAGTAATGCCTCCTAATGAGTTGGTGTGCTCCAAAAGTAATGCCTCCTAATGAGTTGGTGTGCTCCAAAAGTAATGCCTCCTAATGAGTTGGAGGTTGCTCCAAAAGTAATGCCTCTTAATGAGTTGGTGTGCTCCAAAAGTAATGCCTCCTAATGAGTTGGGGTGCTCCAAAAGTAATGCCTCCTAATGAGTTGGAGGTTGCTCCAAAAGTAATGCCTCCTAATGAGTTGGTGTGCTCCAAAAGTAATGCCTCCTAATGAGTTGGAGGTTGCTCCGAAAGTAATGCCTCCTAATGAGTTGGGGGTTGCGTCGAAAGTAATGCCTCCTAATGAGTTGGTGTGCTCCAAAAGTAATGCCTCCTAATGAGTTGGTGTGCTCCAAAAGTAATGCCTCCTAATGAGTTGGTGTGCTCCAAAAGTAATGCCTCCTAATGAGTTGGTGTGCTCCAAAAGTAATCCATCCTAATGAGTTGGAGGTTGCTCCAAAAGTAATGCCTCCTAATGAGTTGGTGTGCTCCAAAAGTAATGCCTCCTAATGAGTTGGAGGTTGCTCCGAAAGTAATGCCTCCTAATGAGTTGGTGTGCTCCAAAAGTAATGCCTCCTAATGAGTTGGAGGTTGCTCCAAAAGTAATGCCTCCTAATGAGTTGGGGGTTGCGTCGAAAGTAATGCCTCCTAATGAGTTGGTGTGCTCCAAAAGTAATGCCTCCTAATGAGTTGGTGTGCTCCAAAAGTAATGCCTCCTAATGAGTTGGGGTGCTCCAAAAGTAATGCCTCCTAATGAGTTGGAGGTTGCTCCGAAAGTAATGCCTCCTAATGAGTTGATGTGCTCCAAAAGTAATGCCTCCTAATGAGTTGGTGTGCTCCAAAAGTAATGCCTCCGAATGTGTTGGTGTGCTCCAAAAGTAATGCCTCCTAATGAGTTGGTGGTTGCTCCAAAAGTAATGCCTCCTAATGAGTTGGGGGTTGCTCCGAATGTAATGCCTCATAATGAGTTGGTGTGCTCCAAAAGTAATGCCTCCTAATGAGTTGGTGTGCTCCAAAAGTAATGCCTCCTAATGAGTTGGAGGTTGCTCCGAAAGTAATGCCTCCTAATGAGTTGGGGTGCTCCAAAAGTAATGCCTCCTAATGAGTTGGAGGTTGCTCCGAAAGTAATGCCTCCTAATGAGTTGGTGTGCTCCAAAAGTAATGCCTCCTAATGAGTTGGTGTGCTCCAAAAGTAATGCCTCCTAATGAGTTGGTGTGCTCCAAAAGTAATGCCTCCTAATGAGTTGGAGGTTGCTCCGAAAGTAATGCCTCCTAATGAGTTGGGGTGCTCCAAAAGTAATGCCCCTTAATTAGTCGGAGGTTGCTCCGAAAGTAATGCCTCCTAATGAGTTGGGGTGCTCCAAAAGTAATGCCTCCTAATGAGTTGGTGTGCTCCAAAAGTAATGCCTCCTAATGAGTTGGCGTGCTCCAAAAGTAATGCCTCCTAATGAGTTGGTGTGCTCCAAAAGTAATGCCTCCTAATGAGTTGGTGTGCTCCAAAAGTAATGCCTCCTAATGAGTTGGAGGTTGCTCCAAAAGTAATGCCTCCTAATGAGTTGGTGTGCTCCAAAAGTAATGCCTCCTAATGAGTTGGTGTGCTCCAAAAGTAATGCCTCCTAATGAGTTGGGGGTTGCGTCGAAAGTAATGCCTCCTAATGAGTTGGTGTGCTCCAAAAGTAATGCCTCCTAATGAGTTGGTGTGCTCCAAAAGTAATGCCTCCTAATGAGTTGGGGTGCTCCAAAAGTAATGCCTCCTAATGAGTTGGAGGTTGCTCCAAAAGTAATGCCTCCTAATGAGTTGGGGTGCTCCAAAAGTAATGCCTCCTAATGAGTCGGAGGTTGCTCCGAAAGTAATGCCTCCTAATGAGTTGGGGATTGCGTCGAAAGTAATGCCTCCTAATGAGTTGGTGTGCTCCAAAAGTAATGCCTCCTAATGAGTTGGTGTGCTCCAAAAGTAATGCCTCCTAATGAGTTGGGGGTTGCGTCGAAAGTAATGCCTCCTAATGAGTTGGTGTGCTCCAAAAGTAATGCCTCCTACTGAGTTGGTGTGCTCCAAAAGTAATGCCTCCTAATGAGTTGGTGTGCTCCAAAAGTAATGCCTCCTAATGAGTTGGGGTGCTCCAAAAGTAATGCCTCCTAATGAGTTGGGGTGCTCCAAAAGTAATGCCTCCTAATGAGTTGGGGTGCTCCAAAAGTAATGCCTCCTAATGAGTTGGAGGTTGCTCCAAAAGTAATGCCTCCTAATGAGTTGGTGTGCTCCAAAAGTAATGCCTCCTAATGACTTGGGGGTTGCGTCGAAAGTAATGCCTCCTAATGAGTTGGTGTGCTCCAAAAGTAATGCCTCCTAATGAGTTGGTGTGCTCTGAAAGTAATGCCTCCTAATGAGTGGGAGGTTGCTCCAAAAGTAATGCCTCCTAATGAGTTGGTGTGCTCCAAAAGTAATGCCTCCTAATGAGTTGGTGTGCTCCAAAAGTAATGCCTCCTAATGAGTTTGTGTGCTCCAAAAGTAATGCCTCCTAATGAGTTGGTGTGCTCCAAAAGTAATGCATCCTAATGAGTTGGAGGTTGCTCCAAAAGTAATGCCTCCTAATGAGTTGGTGTGCTCCAAAAGTAATGCCTCCTAATGAGTTGGTGTGCTCCAAAAGTAATGCATCCTAATGAGTTGGAGGTTGCTCCAAAAGTAATGCCTCCTAATGAGTTGGTGTGCTCCAAAAGTAATGCCTCCTAATGAGTTGGTGTGCTCCAAAAGTAATGCCTCCTAATGAGTTGGGGGTTGCGTCGAAAGTAATGCCTCCTAATGAGTTGGTGTGCTCCAAAAGTAATGCCTCCTAATGAGTTGGTGTGCTCCAAAAGTAATGCCTCCTAATGAGTTGGAGGTTGCTCCAAAAGTAATGCCTCCTAATGAGTTGGTGTGCTCCAAAAGTAATGCCTCCTAATGAGTTGGAGGTTGCTCCAAAAGTAATGCCTCCTAATGAGTTGGGGGTTGCGTCGAAAGTAATGCCTCCTAATGAGTTGGTGTGCTCCAAAAGTAATGCCTCCTAATGAGTTGGGGTGCTCCAAAAGTAATGCCTCCTAATGAGTTGGAGGTTGCTTTAAAAGTAATGCCTCCTAATGAGTTGGTGTGCTCCAAAAGTAATGCCTCCTAATGAGTTGGAGGTTGCTCCGAAAGTAATGCCTCCTAATGAGTTGGGGGTTGCGTCGAAAGTAATGCCTCCTAATGAGTTGGTGTGCTCCAAAAGTAATGTCTCCTAATGAGTTGGTGTGCTCTGAAAGTTATTCCTCCTAATGAGTTGGAGGTTGCTCCAAAAGTAATGCCTCCTAATGAGTTGGTGTGCTCCAAAAGTAATGCCTCCTAATGAGTTGGTGTGCTCCAAAAGTAATGCCTCCTAATGAGTTGGTGTGCTCCAAAAGTAATGCCTCCTAATGAGTTGGTGTGCTCCAAAAGTAATGCCTCCTAATGAGTTGGAGGTTGCTCCGAATGTAATGCCTCATAATGAGTTGGTGTGCTCCAAATGTAATGCCTCCAAATGAGTTGGTGTGCTCCAAAAGTAATGCCTCCTAATGAGTTGGTGTGCTCCAAAAGTAATGCCTCCTAATGAGTTGGTGTGCTCCGAAAGTAATGCCTCCTAATGAGTTGGTGTGCTCCAAAAGTAATGCCTCCTAATGAGTTGGTGTGCTCCAAAAGTAATGCCTCCTAATGAGTTGGAGGTTGCTCCGAAAGTAATGCCTCCTAATGAGTTGGGGTGCTCCAAAAGTAATGCCCCCTAATGAGTCGGAGTTTGCTCCGAAAGTAATGCCTCCTAATGAATTGGGGTGCTCCAAAAGTAATGCCTCCTAATGAGTTGGTGTGCTCCAAAAGTAATGCCTCCTAATGAGTTGGTGTGCTCCAAAAGTAATTCCTCCTAATGAGTTGGAGGTTGCTCCAAAAGTAATGCCTCCTAATGAGTTGGTGTGCTCCAAAAGTAGTGCCTCCTAATGAGTTGGAGGTTGCTCCGAAAGTAATGCCTCCTAATGAGTTGGTGTGCTCCAAAAGTAATGCCTCCTAATGAGTTGGGGGTTGCGTCGAAAGTAATGCCTCCTAATGAGTTGGTGTGCTCCAAAAGTAATGCCTCCTAATGAGTTGGTGTGCTCCAAAAGTAATGCCTCCTAATGAGTTGGGGGTTGCGTCGAAAGTAATGCCTCCTAATGAGTCGGTGTGCTCCAAAAGTAATGCCTCCTAATGAGTTGGTGTGCTCCAAAAGTAATGCCTCCTAATGAGTTGGGGTGCTCCAAAAGTAATGCCTCCTAATGAGTTGGAGGTTGCTCCAAAAGTAATGCCTCCTAATGAGTTGGTGTGCTCCAAAAGTAATGCCTCCTAATGAGTTGGAGGTTGCTCCGAAAGTAATGCCTCCTAATGAGTTGGGGGTTGCGTCGAAAGTAATGCCTCCTAATGAGTTGGTGTGCTCCAAAAGTAATGCCTCCTAATGAGTTGGTGTGCTCCAAAAGTAATGCCTCCTAATGAGTTGGGGGTTGCGTCGAAAGTAATGCCTCCTAATGAGTTGGTGTGCTCCAAAAGTAATGCCTCCTAATGAGTTGGTGTGCTCCAAAAGTAATGCCTCCTAATGAGTTGGTGTGCTCCAAAAGTAATGCCTCCTAATGAGTTGGGGTGCTCCAAAAGTAATGCCTCCTAATGAGTTGGGGTGCTCCAAAAGTAATGCCTCCTAATGAGTTGGAGGTTGCTCCAAAAGTAATGCCTCCTAATGAGTTGGTGTGCTCCAAAAGTAATGCCTCCTAATGAGTTGGTGTGCTCTGAAAGTAATGCCTCCTAATGAGTGGGAGGTTGCTCCAAAAGTAATGCCCCCTAATGAGTTGGTGTGCTCCAAAAGTAATGCCTCCTAATGAGTTGGTGTGCTCCAAAAGTAATGCCTCCTAATGAGTTGGGGTGCTCCAAAAGTAATGCCTCCTAATGAGTTGGAGGTTGCTCCAAAAGTAATGCCTCCAAATGAGTTGGTGTGCTCCAAAAGTAATGCCTCCTAATGAGTTGGAGGTTGCTCCGAAAGTAATGCCTCCTAATGAGTTGGGGGTTGCGTCGAAAGTAATGCCTCCTAATGAGTTGGTGTGCTCCAAAAGTAATGCCTCCTAATGAGTTGGTGTGCTCCAAAAGTAATGCCTCCTAATGAGTTGGTGTGCTCCAAAAGTAATGCCTCCTAATGAGTTGGGGTGCTCCAAAAGTAATGCCTCCTAATGAGTTGGAGGTTGCTCCGAAAGTAATGCCTCCTAATGAGTTGGTGTGCTCCAAAAGTAATGCCTCCTAATGAGTTGGTGTGCTCCAAAAGAAATGCCTCCTAATGAGTTGGTGTGCTCCAAAAGTAATGCCTCCTAATGAGTTGGTGTGCTCCAAAAGTAATGCCTCCTAATGAGTTGGAGGTTGCTCCAAAAGTAATGCCTCCTAATGAGTTGGTGTGCTCCAAAAGTAATGCCTCCTAATGAGTTGGGGTGCTCCAAAAGTAATGCCTCCTAATGAGTTGGGGTGCTCCAAAAGTAATGCCTCCTAATGAGTTTGAGGTTGCTCCAAAAGTAATGCCTCCTAATGAGTTGGTGTGCTCCAAAAGTAATGCCTCCTAATGAGTTGGGGGTTGCGTCGAAAGTAATGCCTCCTAATGAGTTGGTGTGCTCCAAAAGTAATGCCTCCTAATGAGTTGGTGTGCTCCAAAAGTAATGCCTCCTAATGAGTTGGTGTGCTCCAAAAGTAATGCCTCCTAATGAGTTGGCGTGCTCCAAAAGTAATGCCTCCTAATGAGTTGGGGTGCTCCAAAAGTAATGCCTCCTAATGAGTTGGAGGTTGCTCCAAAAGTAATGCCTCCTAATGAGTTGGTGTGCTCCAAAAGTAATGCCTCCTAATGAGTTGGAGGTTGCTCCGAAAGTAATGCCTCCTAATGAGTTGGGGTTGCGTCGAAAGTAATGCCTCCTAATGAGTTGGTGTGCTCCAAAAGTAATGCCTCCTAATGAGTTGGTGTGCTCTGAAAGTAATGCCTCCTAATGAGTGGGAGGTTGCTCCAAAAGTAATGCCTCCTAATGAGTTGGTGTGCTCCAAAAGTAATGCCTCCTAATGAGTTGGTGTGCTCCAAAAGTAATGCTTCCTAATGAGTTGGTGTGCTCCAAAAGTAATGCCTCCTAATGAGTTGGTGTGCTCCAAAAGTAATGCCTCCTAATGAGTTGGTGTGCTCCAAAAGTAATGCCTCCTAATGAGTTGGGGTGCTCCAAAAGTAATGCCTCCTAATGAGTTGGAGGTTGCTCCGAAAGTAATGCCTCCTAATGAGTTGGTGTGCTCCAAAAGTAATGCCTCCTAATGAGTTGGTGTGCTCCAAAAGAAATGCCTCCTAATGAGTTGGTGTGCTCCAAAAGTAATGCCTCCTAATGAGTTGGTGTGCTCCAAAAGTAATGCCTCCTAATGAGTTGGAGGTTGCTCCAAAAGTAATGCCTCCTAATGAGTTGGTGTGCTCCAAAAGTAATGCCTCCTAATGAGTTGGGGTGCTCCAAAAGTAATGCCTCCTAATGAGTTGGGGTGCTCCAAAAGTAATGCCTCCTAATGAGTTTGAGGTTGCTCCAAAAGTAATGCCTCCTAATGAGTTGGTGTGCTCCAAAAGTAATGCCTCCTAATGAGTTGGGGGTTGCGTCGAAAGTAATGCCTCCTAATGAGTTGGTGTGCTCCAAAAGTAATGCCTCCTAATGAGTTGGTGTGCTCCAAAAGTAATGCCTCCTAATGAGTTGGTGTGCTCCAAAAGTAATGCCTCCTAATGAGTTGGCGTGCTCCAAAAGTAATGCCTCCTAATGAGTTGGGGTGCTCCAAAAGTAATGCCTCCTAATGAGTTGGAGGTTGCTCCAAAAGTAATGCCTCCTAATGAGTTGGTGTGCTCCAAAAGTAATGCCTCCTAATGAGTTGGAGGTTGCTCCGAAAGTAATGCCTCCTAATGAGTTGGGGTTGCGTCGAAAGTAATGCCTCCTAATGAGTTGGTGTGCTCCAAAAGTAATGCCTCCTAATGAGTTGGTGTGCTCTGAAAGTAATGCCTCCTAATGAGTGGGAGGTTGCTCCAAAAGTAATGCCTCCTAATGAGTTGGTGTGCTCCAAAAGTAATGCCTCCTAATGAGTTGGTGTGCTCCAAAAGTAATGCTTCCTAATGAGTTGGTGTGCTCCAAAAGTAATGCCTCCTAATGAGTTGGAGGTTGCTCCAAAAGTAATGCCTCCTAATGAGTTGGTGTGCTCCAAAAGTAATGCCTCCTAATGACTTGGGGGTTGCGTCGAAAGTAATGCCTCCTAATGAGTTGGTGTGCTCCAAAAGTAATGCCTCCTAATGAGTTGGTGTGCTCCAAAAGTAATGCCTCCTAATGAGTTGGAGGTTGCTCCGAAAGTAATGCCTCCTAATGAGTTGGGGGTTGCGTCGAAAGTAATGCCTCCTAATGAGTTGGTGTGCTCCAAAAGTAATGCCTCCTAATGAGTTGGGGTGCTCCAAAAGTAATGCCTCCTAATGAGTTGGGGTGCTCCAAAAGTAATGCCTCCTAATGAGTTGGTGTGCTCCAAAAGTAATGCCTCCTAATGAGTTGGGGTGCTCCAAAAGTAATGCCTCCTAATGAGTTGGAGGTTGCTCCGAAAGTAATGCCTCCTAATGAGTTCGTGTGCTCCAAAAGTAATGCCTCCTAATGAGTTGGTGTGCTCCAAAAGTAATGCCTCCTAATGAGTTGGGGTGCTCCAAAAGTAATGCCTCCTAATGAGTTGGAGGTTGCTCCAAAAGTAATGCCTCCTAATGAGTTGGTGTGCTCCAAAAGTAATGCCTCCTAATGAGTTGGGGGTTGCGTCGAAAGTAATGCCTCCTAATGAGTTGGTGTGCTCCAAAAGTAATGCCTCCTAATGAGTTGGTGTGCTCCAAAAGTAATGCCTCCTAATGAGTTGGTGTGCTCCAAAAGTAATGCCTCTTAATGAGTTGGTGTGCTCCAAAAGTAATGCCTCCTAATGAGTTGGGGTGCTCCAAAAGTAATGCCTCCTAATGAGTTGGAGGTTGCTCCAAAAGTAATGCCTCCTAATGAGTTGGTGTGCTCCAAAAGTAATGCCTCCTAATGAGTTGGAGGTTGCTCCGAAAGTAATGCCTCCTAATGAGTTGGGGGTTGCGTCGAAAGTAATGCCTCCTAATGAGTTGGTGTGCTCCAAAAGTAATGCCTCCTAATGAGTTGGTGTGCTCCAAAAGTAATGCCTCCTAATGAGTTGGTGTGCTCCAAAAGTAATGCCTCTTAATGAGTTGGTGTGCTCCAAAAGTAATGCCTCCTAATGAGTTGGGGTGCTCCAAAAGTAATGCCTCCTAATGAGTTGGAGGTTGCTCCAAAAGTAATGCCTCCTAATGAGTTGGTGTGCTCCAAAAGTAATGCCTCCTAATGAGTTGGAGGTTGCTCCGAAAGTAATGCCTCCTAATGAGTTGGGGGTTGCGTCGAAAGTAATGCCTCCTAATGAGTTGGTGTGCTCCAAAAGTAATGCCTCCTAATGAGTTGGTGTGCTCCAAAAGTAATGCCTCCTAATGAGTTGGTGTGCTCCGAAAGTAATGCCTCCTAATGAGTTGGTGTGCTCCAAAAGTAATGCCTCCTAATGAGTTGGGGTGCTCCAAAAGTAATGCCTCCTAATGAGTTGGGGTGCTCCAAAAGTAATGCCTCCTAATGAGTTTGAGGTTGCTCCAAAAGTAATGCCTCCTAATGAGTTGGTGTGCTCCAAAAGTAATGCCTCCTAATGAGTTGGGGGTTGCGTCGAAAGTAATGCCTCCTAATGAGTTGGTGTGCTCCAAAAGTAATGCCTCCTAATGAGTTGGTGTGCTCCAAAAGTAATGCCTCCTAATGAGTTGGTGTGCTCCAAAAGTAATGCCTCCTAATGAGTTGGCGTGCTCCAAAAGTAATGCCTCCTAATGAGTTGGGGTGCTCCAAAAGTAATGCCTCCTAATGAGTTGGAGGTTGCTCCAAAAGTAATGCCTCCTAATGAGTTGGTGTGCTCCAAAAGTAATGCCTCCTAATGAGTTGGAGGTTGCTCCGAAAGTAATGCCTCCTAATGAGTTGGGGGTTGCGTCGAAAGTAATGCCTCCTAATGAGTTGGTGTGCTCCAAAAGTAATGCCTCCTAATGAGTTGGTGTGCTCTGAAAGTAATGCCTCCTAATGAGTGGGAGGTTGCTCCAAAAGTAATGCCTCCTAATGAGTTGGTGTGCTCCAAAAGTAATGCCTCCTAATGAGTTGGTGTGCTCCAAAAGTAATGCTTCCTAATGAGTTGGTGTGCTCCAAAAGTAATGCCTCCTAATGAGTTGGAGGTTGCTCCAAAAGTAATGCCTCCTAATGAGTTGGTGTGCTCCAAAAGTAATGCCTCCTAATGACTTGGGGGTTGCGTCGAAAGTAATGCCTCCTAATGAGTTGGTGTGCTCCAAAAGTAATGCCTCCTAATGAGTTGGTGTGCTCCAAAAGTAATGCCTCCTAATGAGTTGGAGGTTGCTCCGAAAGTAATGCCTCCTAATGAGTTGGGGGTTGCGTCGAAAGTAATGCCTCCTAATGAGTTGGTGTGCTCCAAAAGTAATGCCTCCTAATGAGTTGGGGTGCTCCAAAAGTAATGCCTCCTAATGAGTTGGGGTGCTCCAAAAGTAATGCCTCCTAATGAGTTGGTGTGCTCCAAAAGTAATGCCTCCTAATGAGTTGGGGGTTGCGTCGAAAGTAATGCCTCCTAATGAGTTGGTGTGCTCCAAAAGTAATGCCTCCTAATGAGTTGGTGTGCTCCAAAAGTAATGCCTCCTAATGAGTTGGTGTGCTCCAAAAGTAATGCCTCTTAATGAGTTGGTGTGCTCCAAAAGTAATGCCTCCTAATGAGTTGGGGTGCTCCAAAAGTAATGCCTCCTAATGAGTTGGAGGTTGCTCCAAAAGTAATGCCTCCTAATGAGTTGGTGTGCTCCAAAAGTAATGCCTCCTAATGAGTTGGAGGTTGCTCCGAAAGTAATGCCTCCTAATGAGTTGGGGGTTGCGTCGAAAGTAATGCCTCCTAATGAGTTGGTGTGCTCCAAAAGTAATGCCTCCTAATGAGTTGGTGTGCTCCAAAAGTAATGCCTCCTAATGAGTTGGTGTGCTCCAAAAGTAATGCCTCCTAATGAGTTGGTGTGCTCCAAAAGTAATCCATCCTAATGAGTTGGAGGTTGCTCCAAAAGTAATGCCTCCTAATGAGTTGGTGTGCTCCAAAAGTAATGCCTCCTAATGAGTTGGAGGTTGCTCCGAAAGTAATGCCTCCTAATGAGTTGGTGTGCTCCAAAAGTAATGCCTCCTAATGAGTTGGAGGTTGCTCCAAAAGTAATGCCTCCTAATGAGTTGGGGGTTGCGTCGAAAGTAATGCCTCCTAATGAGTTGGTGTGCTCCAAAAGTAATGCCTCCTAATGAGTTGGTGTGCTCCAAAAGTAATGCCTCCTAATGAGTTGGGGTGCTCCAAAAGTAATGCCTCCTAATGAGTTGGAGGTTGCTCCGAAAGTAATGCCTCCTAATGAGTTGATGTGCTCCAAAAGTAATGCCTCCTAATGAGTTGGTGTGCTCCAAAAGTAATGCCTCCGAATGTGTTGGTGTGCTCCAAAAGTAATGCCTCCTAATGAGTTGGTGGTTGCTCCAAAAGTAATGCCTCCTAATGAGTTGGGGGTTGCTCCGAATGTAATGCCTCATAATGAGTTGGTGTGCTCCAAAAGTAATGCCTCCTAATGAGTTGGTGTGCTCCAAAAGTAATGCCTCCTAATGAGTTGGAGTTTGCTCCGAAAGTAATGCCTCCTAATGAGTTGGGGTGCTCCAAAAGTAATGCCTCCTAATGAGTTGGAGGTTGCTCCGAAAGTAATGCCTCCTAATGAGTTGGTGTGCTCCAAAAGTAATGCCTCCTAATGAGTTGGTGTGCTCCAAAAGTAATGCCTCCTAATGAGTTGGTGTGCTCCAAAAGTAATGCCTCCTAATGAGTTGGAGGTTGCTCCGAAAGTAATGCCTCCTAATGAGTTGGGGTGCTCCAAAAGTAATGCCCCTTAATTAGTCGGAGGTTGCTCCGAAAGTAATGCCTCCTAATGAGTTGGGGTGCTCCAAAAGTAATGCCTCCTAATGAGTTGGTGTGCTCCAAAAGTAATGCCTCCTAATGAGTTGGCGTGCTCCAAAAGTAATGCCTCCTAATGAGTTGGTGTGCTCCAAAAGTAATGCCTCCTAATGAGTTGGTGTGCTCCAAAAGTAATGCCTCCTAATGAGTTGGAGGTTGCTCCAAAAGTAATGCCTCCTAATGAGTTGGTGTGCTCCAAAAGTAATGCCTCCTAATGAGTTGGTGTGCTCCAAAAGTAATGCCTCCTAATGAGTTGGGGGTTGCGTCGAAAGTAATGCCTCCTAATGAGTTGGTGTGCTCCAAAAGTAATGCCTCCTAATGAGTTGGTGTGCTCCAAAAGTAATGCCTCCTAATGAGTTGGTGTGCTCCAAAAGTAATGCCTCCTAATGAGTTGGTGTGCTCCAAAAGTAATGCCTCCTAATGAGTTGGTGTGCTCCAAAAGTAATGCCTCCTAATGAGTTGGTGTGCTCCAAAAGTAATGCCTCCTAATGAGTTGGTGTGCTCCAAAAGTAATGCCTCCTAATGAGTTGGTGTGCTCCAAAAGTAATGCCTCCTAATGAGTTGGGGGTTGCGTCGAAAGTAATGCCTCCTAATGAGTTGGTGTGCTCCAAAAGTAATGCCTCCTAATGAGTTGGTGTGCTCCAAAAGTAATGCCTCCTAATGAGTTGGAGGTTGCTCCAAAAGTAATGCCTCCTAATGAGTTGGGGGTTGCGTCGAAAGTAATGCCTCCTAATGAGTTGGTGTGCTCCAAAAGTAATGCCTCCTAATGAGTTGGTGTACTCCGAAAGTAATGCCTCCTAATGAGTGGGAGGTTGCTCCAAAAGTAATGCCTCCTAATGAGTTGGTGTGCTCCAAAAGTAATGCCTCCTAATGAGTTGGTGTGCTCCAAAAGTAATGCCTCCTAATGAGTTGGTGTGCTCCAAAAGTAATGCATCCTAATGAGTTGGAGGTTGCTCCAAAAGTAATGCCTCCTAATGAGTTGGTGTGCTCCAAAAGTAATGCCTCCTAATGAGTTGGTGTGCTCCAAAAGTAATGCCTCCTAATGAGTTGGTGTGCTCCAAAAGTAATGCCTCCTAATGAGTTGGAGGTTGCTCCGAAAGTAATGCCTCCTAATGAGTTGGTGTGCTCCAAAAGTAATGCCTCCTAATGAGTTGGTGTGCTCCAAAAGTAATGCCTCCTAATGAGTTGGTGTGCTCCAAAAGTAATGCCTCCTAATGAGTTGGGGTGCTCCAAAAGTAATGCCTCCTAATGAGTTGGAGGTTGCTCCGAATGTAATGCCTCCTAATGAGTTGGTGTGCTCCAAAAGTAATGCCTCCTAATGAGTTGGTGTGCTCCAAAAGTAATGCCTCCTAATGAGTTGGTGTGCTCCAAAAGTAATGCCTCCTAATGAGTTGGTGTGCTCCAAAAGTAATGCCTCCTAATGAGTTGGAGGTTGCTCCAAAAGTAATGCCTCCTAATGAGTTGGTGTGCTCCAAAAGTAATGCCTCCTAATGAGTTGGAGGTTGCTCCAAAAGTAATGCCTCCTAATGAGTTGGAGGTTGCGTCGAAAGTAATGCCTCCTAATGAGTTGGTGTGCTCCAAAAGTAATGCCTCCTAATGAGTTGGTGTGCTCCAAAAGTAATGCCTCCTAATGAGTTGGTGTGCTCCAAAAGTAATGCATCCTAATGAGTTGGAGGTTGCTCCAAAAGTAATGCCTCCTAATGAGTTGGTGTGCTCCAAAAGTAATGCCTCCTAATGAGTTGGTGTGCTCCAAAAGTAATGCCTCCTAATGAGTTGGTGTGCTCCAAAAGTAATGCCTCCTAATGAGTTGGTGTGCTCCAAAAGTAATGCCTCCTAATGAGTTGGGGGTTGCGTCGAAAGTAATGCCTCCTAATGAGTTGGTGTGCTCCAAAAGTAATGCCTCCTAATGAGTTGGGGGTTGCGTCGAAAGTAATGCCTCCTAATGAGTTGGTGTGCTCCAAAAGTAATGCCTCCAAATGAGTTGGAGGTTGCTCCGAAAGTAATGCCTCCTAATGAGTTGGTGTGCTCCAAAAGTAATGCCTCCTAATGAGTTGGTGTGCTCCAAAAGTAATGCCTCCTAATGAGTTGGAGGTTGCTACGAAAGTAATGCCTCCTAATGAGTTGGGGGTTGCGTCGAAAGTAATGCCTCCTAATGAGTTCGTGTGCTCCAAAAGTAATGCCTCCTAATGAGTTGGTGTGCTCCAAAAGTAATGCCTCCTAATGAGTTGGGGCGCTCCAAAAGTAATGCCTCCTAATGAGTTGGAGGTTACTCCAAAAGTAATGCCTCCTAATGAGTTGGTGTGCTCCAAAAGTAATGCCTCCTAATGAGTTGGTGTGCTCCAAAAGTAATGCCTCCTAATGAGTTGGGGGTTGCGTCGAAAGTAATGCCTACTAATGAGTTGGTGTGCTCCAAAAGTAATGCCTCCTAATGAGTTGGTGTGCTCCAAAAGTAATGCCTCCTAAAGAGTTGGAGGTTGCTCCAAAAGTAATGCCTCCTAATGAGTTGGAGGTTGCTCCAAAAGTAATGCCTCCTAATGAGTTGGATGTTGCTCCAAAAGTAATGCCTCCTAATGAGTTGGTGTGCTCCAAAAGTAATGCCTCCTAATGAGTTGGTGTGCTCCAAAAGTAATGCCTCCTAATGAGTTGGTGTGCTCCAAAAGTAATGCCTCCTAATGAGTTGGTGTGCTCCAAAAGTAATGCCTCCTAATGAGTTGGAGGTTGCTCCAAAAGTAATGCCTCCTAATGAGTTGGTGTGCTCCAAAAGTAATGCCTCCTAATGAGTTGGGGGTTGCGTCGAAAGTAATGCCTCCTAATGAGTTGGTGTGCTCCAAAAGTAATGCCTCCTAATGAGTTGGAGGTTGCTCCGAAAGTAATGCCTCCTAATGAGTTGGGGGTTGCGTTGAAACTAATGCCTCCTAATGAGTTGGTGTGCTCCAAAAGTAATGCCTCCTAATGAGTTGGTGTGCTCCAAAAGTAATGCCTCCTAATGAGTTGGTGTGCTCCAAAAGTAATGCCTCCTAATGAGTTGGTGTGCTCCAAAAGTAATGCCTCCTAATGAGTTGGTGTGCTCCAAAAGTAATGCCTCCTAATGAGTTGGTGTGCTCCAAAAGTAATGCCTCCTAATGAGTTGGGGTGCTCCAAAAGTAATGCCTCCTAATGAGTTGGAGGTTGCTCCAAAAGTAATGCCTCCTAATGAGTTGGTGTGCTCCAAAAGTAATGCCTCCTAATGAGTTGGAGGTTGCTCCGAAAGTAATGCCTCCTAATGAGTTGGGGGTTGCGTCGAAAGTAATGCCTCCTAATGAGTTGGTGTGCTCCAAAAGTAATGCCTCCTAATGAGTTGGTGTGCTCCAAAAGTAATGCCTCCTAATGAGTTGGTGTGCTCCAAAAGTAATGCCTCCTAATGAGTTGGAGGTTGCTCCGAAAGTAATGCCTCCTAATGAGTTGGTGTGCTCCAAAAGTAATGCCTCCTAATGAGTTGGTGTGCTCCAAAAGTAATGCCTCCTAATGAGTTGGTGTGCTCCAAAAGTAATGCCTCCTAATGAGTTGGTGTGCTCCAAAAGTAATGCATCCTAATTAGTTGGAGGTTGCTCCAAAAGTTATGCCTCCTAATGAGTTGGTGTGCTCCAAAAGTAATGCCTCCTAATGAGTTGGTGTGCTCCAAAAGTAATGCCTCCTAATGAGTTGGTGTGCTCCAAAAGTAATGCCTCCTAATGAGTTGGAGGTTGCTCCGAAAGTAATGCCTCCTAATGAGTTGGTGTGCTCCAAAAGTAATGCCTCCTAATGAGTTGGGGGTTGCGTCGAAAGTAATGCCTCCTAATGAGTTGGTGTGCTCCAAAAGTAATGCCT
The DNA here is from genome assembly GCA_030625065.1 of Alectoris magna. Classification (NCBI taxonomy): domain Eukaryota; kingdom Metazoa; phylum Chordata; class Aves; order Galliformes; family Phasianidae; genus Alectoris; species Alectoris magna. The sequence goes on along the minus strand of CM060568.1, from coordinate 24,126,397 downwards.
CCTAATGAGTTGGTGTGCTCCAAAAGTAATGCCTCCTAATGACTTAGGGGGTTGCGTCGAAAGTAATGCCTCCTAATGAGTTGGTGTGCTCCAAAAGTAATGCCTCCTAATGAGTTGGAGGTTGCTCCAAAAGTAATGCCTCCTAATGAGTTGGTGTGCTCCAAAAGTAATGCCTCCTAATGAGTTGGAGGTTGCTCCGAAAGTAATGCCTCCTAATGAGTTGGTGTGCTCCAAAAGTAATGCCTCCTAATGAGTTGGTGTGCTCCAAAAGTAATGCCTCCTAATGAGTTGGTGTGCTCCAAAAGTAATGCCTCCTAATGAGTTGGTGTGCTCCAAAAGTAATGCCTCCTAATGAGTTGGTGTGCTCCAAAAGTAATGCTTCCTAATGAGTTGGTGTGCTCCAAAAGTAATGCCTCCTAATGAGTTGGAGGTTGCTCCAAAAGTAATGCCTCCTAATGAGTTGGTGTGCTCCAAAAGTAATGCCTCCTAATGACTTGGGGGTTGCGTCGAAAGTAATGCCTCCTAATGAGTTGGTGTGCTCCAAAAGTAATGCCTCCTAATGAGTTGGTGTGCTCCAAAAGTAATGCCTCCTAATGAGTTGGAGGTTGCTCCGAAAGTAATGCCTCCTAATGAGTTGGGGGTTGCGTCGAAAGTAATGCCTCCTAATGAGTTGGTGTGCTCCAAAAGTAATGCCTCCTAATGAGTTGGGGTGCTCCAAAAGTAATGCCTCCTAATGAGTTGGGGTGCTCCAAAAGTAATGCCTCCTAATGAGTTGGTGTGCTCCAAAAGTAATGCCTCCTAATGAGTTGGGGTGCTCCAAAAGTAATGCCTCCTAATGAGTTGGAGGTTGCTCCGAAAGTAATGCCTCCTAATGAGTTCGTGTGCTCCAAAAGTAATGCCTCCTAATGAGTTGGTGTGCTCCAAAAGTAATGCCTCCTAATGAGTTGGGGTGCTCCAAAAGTAATGCCTCCTAATGAGTTGGAGGTTGCTCCAAAAGTAATGCCTCCTAATGAGTTGGTGTGCTCCAAAAGTAATGCCTCCTAATGAGTTGGGGGTTGCGTCGAAAGTAATGCCTCCTAATGAGTTGGTGTGCTCCAAAAGTAATGCCTCCTAATGAGTTGGTGTGCTCCAAAAGTAATGCCTCCTAATGAGTTGGTGTGCTCCAAAAGTAATGCCTCTTAATGAGTTGGTGTGCTCCAAAAGTAATGCCTCCTAATGAGTTGGGGTGCTCCAAAAGTAATGCCTCCTAATGAGTTGGAGGTTGCTCCAAAAGTAATGCCTCCTAATGAGTTGGTGTGCTCCAAAAGTAATGCCTCCTAATGAGTTGGAGGTTGCTCCGAAAGTAATGCCTCCTAATGAGTTGGGGGTTGCGTCGAAAGTAATGCCTCCTAATGAGTTGGTGTGCTCCAAAAGTAATGCCTCCTAATGAGTTGGTGTGCTCCAAAAGTAATGCCTCCTAATGAGTTGGTGTGCTCCAAAAGTAATGCCTCTTAATGAGTTGGTGTGCTCCAAAAGTAATGCCTCCTAATGAGTTGGGGTGCTCCAAAAGTAATGCCTCCTAATGAGTTGGAGGTTGCTCCAAAAGTAATGCCTCCTAATGAGTTGGTGTGCTCCAAAAGTAATGCCTCCTAATGAGTTGGAGGTTGCTCCGAAAGTAATGCCTCCTAATGAGTTGGGGGTTGCGTCGAAAGTAATGCCTCCTAATGAGTTGGTGTGCTCCAAAAGTAATGCCTCCTAATGAGTTGGTGTGCTCCAAAAGTAATGCCTCCTAATGAGTTGGTGTGCTCCAAAAGTAATGCCTCCTAATGAGTTGGTGTGCTCCGAAAGTAATGCCTCCTAATGAGTTGGTGTGCTCCAAAAGTAATGCCTCCTAATGAGTTGGGGTGCTCCAAAAGTAATGCCTCCTAATGAGTTGGGGTGCTCCAAAAGTAATGCCTCCTAATGAGTTTGAGGTTGCTCCAAAAGTAATGCCTCCTAATGAGTTGGTGTGCTCCAAAAGTAATGCCTCCTAATGAGTTGGGGGTTGCGTCGAAAGTAATGCCTCCTAATGAGTTGGTGTGCTCCAAAAGTAATGCCTCCTAATGAGTTGGTGTGCTCCAAAAGTAATGCCTCCTAATGAGTTGGTGTGCTCCAAAAGTAATGCCTCCTAATGAGTTGGCGTGCTCCAAAAGTAATGCCTCCTAATGAGTTCGGGTGCTCCAAAAGTAATGCCTCCTAATGAGTTGGAGGTTGCTCCAAAAGTAATGCCTCCTAATGAGTTGGTGTGCTCCAAAAGTAATGCCTCCTAATGAGTTGGAGGTTGCTCCGAAAGTAATGCCTCCTAATGAGTTGGGGGTTGCGTCGAAAGTAATGCCTCCTAATGAGTTGGTGTGCTCCAAAAGTAATGCCTCCTAATGAGTTGGTGTGCTCTGAAAGTAATGCCTCCTAATGAGTGGGAGGTTGCTCCAAAAGTAATGCCTCCTAATGAGTTGGTGTGCTCCAAAAGTAATGCCTCCTAATGAGTTGGTGTGCTCCAAAAGTAATGCTTCCTAATGAGTTGGTGTGCTCCAAAAGTAATGCCTCCTAATGAGTTGGAGGTTGCTCCAAAAGTAATGCCTCCTAATGAGTTGGTGTGCTCCAAAAGTAATGCCTCCTAATGACTTGGGGGTTGCGTCGAAAGTAATGCCTCCTAATGAGTTGGTGTGCTCCAAAAGTAATGCCTCCTAATGAGTTGGTGTGCTCCAAAAGTAATGCCTCCTAATGAGTTGGAGGTTGCTCCGAAAGTAATGCCTCCTAATGAGTTGGGGGTTGCGTCGAAAGTAATGCCTCCTAATGAGTTGGTGTGCTCCAAAAGTAATGCCTCCTAATGAGTTGGGGTGCTCCAAAAGTAATGCCTCCTAATGAGTTGGGGTGCTCCAAAAGTAATGCCTCCTAATGAGTTGGTGTGCTCCAAAAGTAATGCCTCCTAATGAGTTGGGGTGCTCCAAAAGTAATGCCTCCTAATGAGTTGGAGGTTGCTCCGAAAGTAATGCCTCCTAATGAGTTCGTGTGCTCCAAAAGTAATGCCTCCTAATGAGTTGGTGTGCTCCAAAAGTAATGCCTCCTAATGAGTTGGGGTGCTCCAAAAGTAATGCCTCCTAATGAGTTGGAGGTTGCTCCAAAAGTAATGCCTCCTAATGAGTTGGTGTGCTCCAAAAGTAATGCCTCCTAATGAGTTGGGGGTTGCGTCGAAAGTAATGCCTCCTAATGAGTTGGTGTGCTCCAAAAGTAATGCCTCCTAATGAGTTGGTGTGCTCCAAAAGTAATGCCTCCTAATGAGTTGGTGTGCTCCAAAAGTAATGCCTCTTAATGAGTTGGTGTGCTCCAAAAGTAATGCCTCCTAATGAGTTGGGGTGCTCCAAAAGTAATGCCTCCTAATGAGTTGGAGGTTGCTCCAAAAGTAATGCCTCCTAATGAGTTGGTGTGCTCCAAAAGTAATGCCTCCTAATGAGTTGGAGGTTGCTCCGAAAGTAATGCCTCCTAATGAGTTGGGGGTTGCGTCGAAAGTAATGCCTCCTAATGAGTTGGTGTGCTCCAAAAGTAATGCCTCCTAATGAGTTGGTGTGCTCCAAAAGTAATGCCTCCTAATGAGTTGGTGTGCTCCAAAAGTAATGCCTCTTAATGAGTTGGTGTGCTCCAAAAGTAATGCCTCCTAATGAGTTGGGGTGCTCCAAAAGTAATGCCTCCTAATGAGTTGGAGGTTGCTCCAAAAGTAATGCCTCCTAATGAGTTGGTGTGCTCCAAAAGTAATGCCTCCTAATGAGTTGGAGGTTGCTCCGAAAGTAATGCCTCCTAATGAGTTGGGGGTTGCGTCGAAAGTAATGCCTCCTAATGAGTTGGTGTGCTCCAAAAGTAATGCCTCCTAATGAGTTGGTGTGCTCCAAAAGTAATGCCTCCTAATGAGTTGGTGTGCTCCAAAAGTAATGCCTCCTAATGAGTTGGTGTGCTCCAAAAGTAATCCATCCTAATGAGTTGGAGGTTGCTCCAAAAGTAATGCCTCCTAATGAGTTGGTGTGCTCCAAAAGTAATGCCTCCTAATGAGTTGGAGGTTGCTCCGAAAGTAATGCCTCCTAATGAGTTGGTGTGCTCCAAAAGTAATGCCTCCTAATGAGTTGGAGGTTGCTCCAAAAGTAATGCCTCCTAATGAGTTGGGGGTTGCGTCGAAAGTAATGCCTCCTAATGAGTTGGTGTGCTCCAAAAGTAATGCCTCCTAATGAGTTGGTGTGCTCCAAAAGTAATGCCTCCTAATGAGTTGGGGTGCTCCAAAAGTAATGCCTCCTAATGAGTTGGAGGTTGCTCCGAAAGTAATGCCTCCTAATGAGTTGATGTGCTCCAAAAGTAATGCCTCCTAATGAGTTGGTGTGCTCCAAAAGTAATGCCTCCGAATGTGTTGGTGTGCTCCAAAAGTAATGCCTCCTAATGAGTTGGTGGTTGCTCCAAAAGTAATGCCTCCTAATGAGTTGGGGGTTGCTCCGAATGTAATGCCTCATAATGAGTTGGTGTGCTCCAAAAGTAATGCCTCCTAATGAGTTGGTGTGCTCCAAAAGTAATGCCTCCTAATGAGTTGGAGTTTGCTCCGAAAGTAATGCCTCCTAATGAGTTGGGGTGCTCCAAAAGTAATGCCTCCTAATGAGTTGGAGGTTGCTCCGAAAGTAATGCCTCCTAATGAGTTGGTGTGCTCCAAAAGTAATGCCTCCTAATGAGTTGGTGTGCTCCAAAAGTAATGCCTCCTAATGAGTTGGTGTGCTCCAAAAGTAATGCCTCCTAATGAGTTGGAGGTTGCTCCGAAAGTAATGCCTCCTAATGAGTTGGGGTGCTCCAAAAGTAATGCCCCTTAATTAGTCGGAGGTTGCTCCGAAAGTAATGCCTCCTAATGAGTTGGGGTGCTCCAAAAGTAATGCCTCCTAATGAGTTGGTGTGCTCCAAAAGTAATGCCTCCTAATGAGTTGGCGTGCTCCAAAAGTAATGCCTCCTAATGAGTTGGTGTGCTCCAAAAGTAATGCCTCCTAATGAGTTGGTGTGCTCCAAAAGTAATGCCTCCTAATGAGTTGGAGGTTGCTCCAAAAGTAATGCCTCCTAATGAGTTGGTGTGCTCCAAAAGTAATGCCTCCTAATGAGTTGGTGTGCTCCAAAAGTAATGCCTCCTAATGAGTTGGGGGTTGCGTCGAAAGTAATGCCTCCTAATGAGTTGGTGTGCTCCAAAAGTAATGCCTCCTAATGAGTTGGTGTGCTCCAAAAGTAATGCCTCCTAATGAGTTGGTGTGCTCCAAAAGTAATGCCTCCTAATGAGTTGGTGTGCTCCAAAAGTAATGCCTCCTAATGAGTTGGTGTGCTCCAAAAGTAATGCCTCCTAATGAGTTGGTGTGCTCCAAAAGTAATGCCTCCTAATGAGTTGGTGTGCTCCAAAAGTAATGCCTCCTAATGAGTTGGTGTGCTCCAAAAGTAATGCCTCCTAATGAGTTGGGGGTTGCGTCGAAAGTAATGCCTCCTAATGAGTTGGTGTGCTCCAAAAGTAATGCCTCCTAATGAGTTGGTGTGCTCCAAAAGTAATGCCTCCTAATGAGTTGGAGGTTGCTCCAAAAGTAATGCCTCCTAATGAGTTGGGGGTTGCGTCGAAAGTAATGCCTCCTAATGAGTTGGTGTGCTCCAAAAGTAATGCCTCCTAATGAGTTGGTGTACTCCGAAAGTAATGCCTCCTAATGAGTGGGAGGTTGCTCCAAAAGTAATGCCTCCTAATGAGTTGGTGTGCTCCAAAAGTAATGCCTCCTAATGAGTTGGTGTGCTCCAAAAGTAATGCCTCCTAATGAGTTGGTGTGCTCCAAAAGTAATGCATCCTAATGAGTTGGAGGTTGCTCCAAAAGTAATGCCTCCTAATGAGTTGGTGTGCTCCAAAAGTAATGCCTCCTAATGAGTTGGTGTGCTCCAAAAGTAATGCCTCCTAATGAGTTGGTGTGCTCCAAAAGTAATGCCTCCTAATGAGTTGGAGGTTGCTCCGAAAGTAATGCCTCCTAATGAGTTGGTGTGCTCCAAAAGTAATGCCTCCTAATGAGTTGGTGTGCTCCAAAAGTAATGCCTCCTAATGAGTTGGTGTGCTCCAAAAGTAATGCCTCCTAATGAGTTGGGGTGCTCCAAAAGTAATGCCTCCTAATGAGTTGGAGGTTGCTCCGAATGTAATGCCTCCTAATGAGTTGGTGTGCTCCAAAAGTAATGCCTCCTAATGAGTTGGTGTGCTCCAAAAGTAATGCCTCCTAATGAGTTGGTGTGCTCCAAAAGTAATGCCTCCTAATGAGTTGGTGTGCTCCAAAAGTAATGCCTCCTAATGAGTTGGAGGTTGCTCCAAAAGTAATGCCTCCTAATGAGTTGGTGTGCTCCAAAAGTAATGCCTCCTAATGAGTTGGAGGTTGCTCCAAAAGTAATGCCTCCTAATGAGTTGGAGGTTGCGTCGAAAGTAATGCCTCCTAATGAGTTGGTGTGCTCCAAAAGTAATGCCTCCTAATGAGTTGGTGTGCTCCAAAAGTAATGCCTCCTAATGAGTTGGTGTGCTCCAAAAGTAATGCCTCCTAATGAGTTGGTGTGCTCCAAAAGTAATGCATCCTAATGAGTTGGAGGTTGCTCCAAAAGTAATGCCTCCTAATGAGTTGGTGTGCTCCAAAAGTAATGCCTCCTAATGAGTTGGTGTGCTCCAAAAGTAATGCCTCCTAATGAGTTGGTGTGCTCCAAAAGTAATGCCTCCTAATGAGTTGGTGTGCTCCAAAAGTAATGCCTCCTAATGAGTTGGGGGTTGCGTCGAAAGTAATGCCTCCTAATGAGTTGGTGTGCTCCAAAAGTAATGCCTCCTAATGAGTTGGGGGTTGCGTCGAAAGTAATGCCTCCTAATGAGTTGGTGTGCTCCAAAAGTAATGCCTCCAAATGAGTTGGAGGTTGCTCCGAAAGTAATGCCTCCTAATGAGTTGGTGTGCTCCAAAAGTAATGCCTCCTAATGAGTTGGTGTGCTCCAAAAGTAATGCCTCCTAATGAGTTGGAGGTTGCTACGAAAGTAATGCCTCCTAATGAGTTGGGGGTTGCGTCGAAAGTAATGCCTCCTAATGAGTTCGTGTGCTCCAAAAGTAATGCCTCCTAATGAGTTGGTGTGCTCCAAAAGTAATGCCTCCTAATGAGTTGGGGCGCTCCAAAAGTAATGCCTCCTAATGAGTTGGAGGTTACTCCAAAAGTAATGCCTCCTAATGAGTTGGTGTGCTCCAAAAGTAATGCCTCCTAATGAGTTGGTGTGCTCCAAAAGTAATGCCTCCTAATGAGTTGGGGGTTGCGTCGAAAGTAATGCCTACTAATGAGTTGGTGTGCTCCAAAAGTAATGCCTCCTAATGAGTTGGTGTGCTCCAAAAGTAATGCCTCCTAAAGAGTTGGAGGTTGCTCCAAAAGTAATGCCTCCTAATGAGTTGGAGGTTGCTCCAAAAGTAATGCCTCCTAATGAGTTGGATGTTGCTCCAAAAGTAATGCCTCCTAATGAGTTGGTGTGCTCCAAAAGTAATGCCTCCTAATGAGTTGGTGTGCTCCAAAAGTAATGCCTCCTAATGAGTTGGTGTGCTCCAAAAGTAATGCCTCCTAATGAGTTGGTGTGCTCCAAAAGTAATGCCTCCTAATGAGTTGGAGGTTGCTCCAAAAGTAATGCCTCCTAATGAGTTGGTGTGCTCCAAAAGTAATGCCTCCTAATGAGTTGGGGGTTGCGTCGAAAGTAATGCCTCCTAATGAGTTGGTGTGCTCCAAAAGTAATGCCTCCTAATGAGTTGGAGGTTGCTCCGAAAGTAATGCCTCCTAATGAGTTGGGGGTTGCGTTGAAACTAATGCCTCCTAATGAGTTGGTGTGCTCCAAAAGTAATGCCTCCTAATGAGTTGGTGTGCTCCAAAAGTAATGCCTCCTAATGAGTTGGTGTGCTCCAAAAGTAATGCCTCCTAATGAGTTGGTGTGCTCCAAAAGTAATGCCTCCTAATGAGTTGGTGTGCTCCAAAAGTAATGCCTCCTAATGAGTTGGTGTGCTCCAAAAGTAATGCCTCCTAATGAGTTGGGGTGCTCCAAAAGTAATGCCTCCTAATGAGTTGGAGGTTGCTCCAAAAGTAATGCCTCCTAATGAGTTGGTGTGCTCCAAAAGTAATGCCTCCTAATGAGTTGGAGGTTGCTCCGAAAGTAATGCCTCCTAATGAGTTGGGGGTTGCGTCGAAAGTAATGCCTCCTAATGAGTTGGTGTGCTCCAAAAGTAATGCCTCCTAATGAGTTGGTGTGCTCCAAAAGTAATGCCTCCTAATGAGTTGGTGTGCTCCAAAAGTAATGCCTCCTAATGAGTTGGAGGTTGCTCCGAAAGTAATGCCTCCTAATGAGTTGGTGTGCTCCAAAAGTAATGCCTCCTAATGAGTTGGTGTGCTCCAAAAGTAATGCCTCCTAATGAGTTGGTGTGCTCCAAAAGTAATGCCTCCTAATGAGTTGGTGTGCTCCAAAAGTAATGCATCCTAATTAGTTGGAGGTTGCTCCAAAAGTTATGCCTCCTAATGAGTTGGTGTGCTCCAAAAGTAATGCCTCCTAATGAGTTGGTGTGCTCCAAAAGTAATGCCTCCTAATGAGTTGGTGTGCTCCAAAAGTAATGCCTCCTAATGAGTTGGAGGTTGCTCCGAAAGTAATGCCTCCTAATGAGTTGGTGTGCTCCAAAAGTAATGCCTCCTAATGAGTTGGGGGTTGCGTCGAAAGTAATGCCTCCTAATGAGTTGGTGTGCTCCAAAAGTAATGCCTCCTAATGAGTTGGTGTGCTCCAAAAGTAATGCCTCCTAATGACTTAGGGGGTTGCGTCGAAAGTAATGCCTCCTAATGAGTTGGTGTGCTCCAAAAGTAATGCCTCCTAATGAGTTGGAGGTTGCTCCAAAAGTAATGCCTCCTAATGAGTTGGTGTGCTCCAAAAGTAATGCCTCCTAATGAGTTGGAGGTTGCTCCGAAAGTAATGCCTCCTAATGAGTTGGTGTGCTCCAAAAGTAATGCCTCCTAATGAGTTGGTGTGCTCCAAAAGTAATGCCTCCTAATGAGTTGGGGTGCTCCAAAAGTAATGCCTCCTAATGAGTTGGAGGTTGCTCCGAAAGTAATGCCTCCTAATGAGTTGGCGTGCTCCAAAAGTAATGCCTCCTAATGAGTTGGTGTGCTCCAAAAGTAATGCCTCCTAATGAGTTGCTGTGCTCCAAAAGTAATGCCTCCTAATGAGTTGGAGGTTGCTCCGAAATTAATGCCTCCTAATGAGTTGGTGTGCTCCAAAAGTAATGCCTCCTAATGAGTTGCTGTGCTCCAAAAGTAATGCCTCCTAATGAGTTGGAGGTTGCTCCAAAAGTAATGCCTCCTAATGAGTTGGTGTGCTCCAAAAGTAATGCCTCCTAATGAGTTGGTGTGCTCGGAAAGTAATGCCTCCTAATGAGTTGGTGTGCTCCAAAAGTAATGCCTCCTAATGAGTTGGTGTGCTCCAAAAGTAATGCCTCCTAATGAGTTGGAGGTTGCTACGAAAGTAATGCCTCCTAATGAGTTGGGGGTTGCGTCGAAAGTAATGCCTCCTAATGAGTTGGTGTGCTCCAAAAGTAATGCCTCCTAATGAGTTGGTGTGCTCCAAAAGTAATGCCTCCTAATGAGTTGGGGGTTGCTCCAAAAGTAATGCCTCCTAATGAGTTGGAGGTTGCTCCAAAAGTAATGCCTCCTAATGAGTTGGTGTGCTCCAAAAGTAATGCCTCCTAATGAGTTGGGGGTTGCGTCGAAAGTAATGCCTCCTAATGAGTTGGTGTGCTCCAAAAGTAATGCCTCCTAATGAGTTGGTGTGCTCCAGAAGTAATGCCTCCTAATGAGTTGGTGTGCTCCAAAAGTAATGCCTCCTAATGAGTTGGTGTGCTCCAAAAGTAATGCCTCCTAATGAGTTGGAGGTTGCTCCGAAAGTAATGCCTCCTAATGAGTTGGTGTGCTCCAAAAGTAATGCCTCCTAATGAGTTGGTGTGCTCCAAAAGTAATGCCTCCTAATGAGTTGGAGGTTGCTCCAAAGGTAATGCCTCCTAATGAGTTGGTGTGCTCCAAAAGTAATGCCTCCTAATGAGTTGGAGGTTGCTCCAAAAGTAATGCCTCCTAATGAGTTGGAGGTTGCTCCAAAAGTAATGCCTCCTAATGAGTTGGTGTGCTCCAAAAGTAATGCCTCCTAATGAGTTGGTGTGCTCCAAAATTAATGCCTCCTAATGAGTTGGTGTGCTCCAAAAGTAATGCCTCCTAATGAGTTGGGGTGCTCCAAAAGTAATGCCTCCTAATGAGTTGGAGGTTGCTCCGAAAGTAATGCCTCCTAATGAGTTGGTGTGCTCCAAAAGTAATGCCTCCTAATGAGTTGGTGTGCTCCAAAAGTAATGCCTCCTAATGAGTTGGTGTGCTCCAAAAGTAATGCCTCCTAATGAGTTGGGGGTTGCGTCGAAAGTAATGCCTCCTAATGAGTTGGTGTGCTCCAAAAGTAATGCCTCCTAAAGAGTTGGAGGTTGCTCCAAAAGTAATGCCTCCTAATGAGTTGGTGTGCTCCAAAAGTAATGCCTCCTAATGAGTTGGAGGTTGCTCCGAAAGTAATGCCTCCTAATGAGTTGGTGTGCTCCAAAAGTAATGCCTCCTAATGAGTTGGAGGTTGCTCCAAAAGTAATGCATCCTAACGAGTTGGAGGTTGCTCCAAAAGTAATGCCTCCTAATGAGTTGGTGTGCTCCAAAAGTAATGCCTCCTAATGAGTTGGTGTGCTCCGAAAGTAATTCCTCCTAATGAGTTGGTGTGCTCCAAAAGTAATGCCTCCTAATGAGTTGGAGGTTGCTCCAAAAGTAATGCCTCCTAATGAGTTGGTGTGCTCCAAAAGTAATGCCTCCTAATGAGTTGGGGTGCTCCAAAAGTAATGCCTCCTAATGAGTTGGAGGTTGCTCCAAAAGTAATGCCTCCTAATGAGTTGGTGTGCTCCAAAAGTAATGCCTCCTAATGAGTTGGAGGTTGCTCCGAAAGTAATGCCTCCTAATGAGTTGGGGGTTGCGTCGAAAGTAATGCCTCCTAATGAGTTGGTGTGCTCCAAAAGTAATGCCTCCTAATGAGTTGGTGTGCTCCAAAAGTAATGCCTCCTAATGAGTTGGTGTGCTCCAAAAGTAATGCCTCCTAATGAGTTGGAGGTTGCTCCGAAAGTAATGCCTCCTAATGAGTTGGTGTGCTCCAAAAGTAATGCCTCCTAATGAGTTGGTGTGCTCCAAAAGTAATGCCTCCTAATGAGTTGGTGTGCTCCAAAAGTAATGCCTCCTAATGAGTTGGTGTGCTCCAAAAGTAATGCATCCTAATTAGTTGGAGGTTGCTCCAAAAGTTATGCCTCCTAATGAGTTGGTGTGCTCCAAAAGTAATGCCTCCTAATGAGTTGGTGTGCTCCAAAAGTAATGCCTCCTAATGAGTTGGTGTGCTCCAAAAGTAATGCCTCCTAATGAGTTGGAGGTTGCTCCGAAAGTAATGCCTCCTAATGAGTTGGTGTGCTCCAAAAGTAATGCCTCCTAATGAGTTGGGGGTTGCGTCGAAAGTAATGCCTCCTAATGAGTTGGTGTGCTCCAAAAGTAATGCCTCCTAATGAGTTGGTGTGCTCCAAAAGTAATGCCTCCTAATGACTTAGGGGGTTGCGTCGAAAGTAATGCCTCCTAATGAGTTGGTGTGCTCCAAAAGTAATGCCTCCTAATGAGTTGGAGGTTGCTCCAAAAGTAATGCCTCCTAATGAGTTGGTGTGCTCCAAAAGTAATGCCTCCTAATGAGTTGGAGGTTGCTCCGAAAGTAATGCCTCCTAATGAGTTGGTGTGCTCCAAAAGTAATGCCTCCTAATGAGTTGGTGTGCTCCAAAAGTAATGCCTCCTAATGAGTTGGGGTGCTCCAAAAGTAATGCCTCCTAATGAGTTGGAGGTTGCTCCGAAAGTAATGCCTCCTAATGAGTTGGCGTGCTCCAAAAGTAATGCCTCCTAATGAGTTGGTGTGCTCCAAAAGTAATGCCTCCTAATGAGTTGCTGTGCTCCAAAAGTAATGCCTCCTAATGAGTTGGAGGTTGCTCCGAAATTAATGCCTCCTAATGAGTTGGTGTGCTCCAAAAGTAATGCCTCCTAATGAGTTGCTGTGCTCCAAAAGTAATGCCTCCTAATGAGTTGGAGGTTGCTCCAAAAGTAATGCCTCCTAATGAGTTGGTGTGCTCCAAAAGTAATGCCTCCTAATGAGTTGGTGTGCTCCAAAAGTAATGCCTCCTAATGAGTTGGTGTGCTCCAAAAGTAATGCCTCCTAATGAGTTGGGGGTTGCGTCGAAAGTAATGCCTCCTAATGAGTTGGTGTGCTCCAAAAGTAATGCCTCCTAATGAGTTGGGGGTTGCGTCGAAAGTAATGCCTCCTAATGAGTTGGTGTGCTCCAAAAGTAATGCCTCCAAATGAGTTGGAGGTTGCTCCGAAAGTAATGCCTCCTAATGAGTTGGTGTGCTCCAAAAGTAATGCCTCCTAATGAGTTGGTGTGCTCCAAAAGTAATGCCTCCTAATGAGTTGGAGGTTGCTACGAAAGTAATGCCTCCTAATGAGTTGGGGGTTGCGTCGAAAGTAATGCCTCCTAATGAGTTCGTGTGCTCCAAAAGTAATGCCTCCTAATGAGTTGGTGTGCTCCAAAAGTAATGCCTCCTAATGAGTTGGGGCGCTCCAAAAGTAATGCCTCCTAATGAGTTGGAGGTTACTCCAAAAGTAATGCCTCCTAATGAGTTGGTGTGCTCCAAAAGTAATGCCTCCTAATGAGTTGGTGTGCTCCAAAAGTAATGCCTCCTAATGAGTTGGGGGTTGCGTCGAAAGTAATGCCTCCTAATGAGTTGGTGTGCTCCAAAAGTAATGCCTCCTAATGAGTTGGTGTGCTCCAAAAGTAATGCCTCCTAAAGAGTTGGAGGTTGCTCCAAAAGTAATGCCTCCTAATGAGTTGGAGGTTGCTCCAAAAGTAATGCCTCCTAATGAGTTGGATGTTGCTCCAAAAGTAATGCCTCCTAATGAGTTGGTGTGCTCCAAAAGTAATGCCTCCTAATGAGTTGGTGTGCTCCAAAAGTAATGCCTCCTAATGAGTTGGTGTGCTCCAAAAGTAATGCCTCCTAATGAGTTGGTGTGCTCCAAAAGTAATGCCTCCTAATGAGTTGGAGGTTGCTCCAAAAGTAATGCCTCCTAATGAGTTGGTGTGCTCCAAAAGTAATGCCTCCTAATGAGTTGGGGGTTGCGTCGAAAGTAATGCCTCCTAATGAGTTGGTGTGCTCCAAAAGTAATGCCTCCTAATGAGTTGGAGGTTGCTCCGAAAGTAATGCCTCCTAATGAGTTGGGGGTTGCGTTGAAAGTAATGCCTCCTAATGAGTTGGTGTGCTCCAAAAGTAATGCCTCCTAATGAGTTGGTGTGCTCCAAAAGTAATGCCTCCTAATGAGTTGGTGTGCTCCAAAAGTAATGCCTCCTAATGAGTTGGTGTGCTCCAAAAGTAATGCCTCCTAATGAGTTGGTGTGCTCCAAAAGTAATGCCTCCTAATGAGTTGGGGTGCTCCAAAAGTAATGCCTCCTAATGAGTTGGAGGTTGCTCCAAAAGTAATGCCTCCTAATGAGTTGGTGTGCTCCAAAAGTAATGCCTCCTAATGAGTTGGAGGTTGCTCCGAAAGTAATGCCTCCTAATGAGTTGGGGGTTGCGTCGAAAGTAATGCCTCCTAATGAGTTGGTGTGCTCCAAAAGTAATGCCTCCTAATGAGTTGGTGTGCTCCAAAAGTAATGCCTCCTAATGAGTTGGTGTGCTCCAAAAGTAATGCCTCCTAATGAGTTGGAGGTTGCTCCGAAAGTAATGCCTCCTAATGAGTTGGTGTGCTCCAAAAGTAATGCCTCCTAATGAGTTGGTGTGCTCCAAAAGTAATGCCTCCTAATGAGTTGGTGTGCTCCAAAAGTAATGCCTCCTAATGAGTTGGTGTGCTCCAAAAGTAATGCATCCTAATTAGTTGGAGGTTGCTCCAAAAGTTATGCCTCCTAATGAGTTGGTGTGCTCCAAAAGTAATGCCTCCTAATGAGTTGGTGTGCTCCAAAAGTAATGCCTCCTAATGAGTTGGTGTGCTCCAAAAGTAATGCCTCCTAATGAGTTGGAGGTTGCTCCGAAAGTAATGCCTCCTAATGAGTTGGTGTGCTCCAAAAGTAATGCCTCCTAATGAGTTGGGGGTTGCGTCGAAAGTAATGCCTCCTAATGAGTTGGTGTGCTCCAAAAGTAATGCCTCCTAATGAGTTGGTGTGCTCCAAAAGTAATGCCTCCTAATGACTTAGGGGGTTGCGTCGAAAGTAATGCCTCCTAATGAGTTGGTGTGCTCCAAAAGTAATGCCTCCTAATGAGTTGGAGGTTGCTCCAAAAGTAATGCCTCCTAATGAGTTGGTGTGCTCCAAAAGTAATGCCTCCTAATGAGTTGGAGGTTGCTCCGAAAGTAATGCCTCCTAATGAGTTGGTGTGCTCCAAAAGTAATGCCTCCTAATGAGTTGGTGTGCTCCAAAAGTAATGCCTCCTAATGAGTTGGGGTGCTCCAAAAGTAATGCCTCCTAATGAGTTGGAGGTTGCTCCGAAAGTAATGCCTCCTAATGAGTTGGCGTGCTCCAAAAGTAATGCCTCCTAATGAGTTGGTGTGCTCCAAAAGTAATGCCTCCTAATGAGTTGCTGTGCTCCAAAAGTAATGCCTCCTAATGAGTTGGAGGTTGCTCCGAAATTAATGCCTCCTAATGAGTTGGTGTGCTCCAAAAGTAATGCCTCCTAATGAGTTGCTGTGCTCCAAAAGTAATGCCTCCTAATGAGTTGGAGGTTGCTCCAAAAGTAATGCCTCCTAATGAGTTGGTGTGCTCCAAAAGTAATGCCTCCTAATGAGTTGGTGTGCTCGGAAAGTAATGCCTCCTAATGAGTTGGTGTGCTCCAAAAGTAATGCCTCCTAATGAGTTGGTGTGCTCCAAAAGTAATGCCTCCTAATGAGTTGGAGGTTGCTACGAAAGTAATGCCTCCTAATGAGTTGGGGGTTGCGTCGAAAGTAATGCCTCCTAATGAGTTGGTGTGCTCCAAAAGTAATGCCTCCTAATGAGTTGGTGTGCTCCAAAAGTAATGCCTCCTAATGAGTTGGGGGTTGCTCCAAAAGTAATGCCTCCTAATGAGTTGGAGGTTGCTCCAAAAGTAATGCCTCCTAATGAGTTGGTGTGCTCCAAAAGTAATGCCTCCTAATGAGTTGGGGGTTGCGTCGAAAGTAATGCCTCCTAATGAGTTGGTGTGCTCCAAAAGTAATGCCTCCTAATGAGTTGGTGTGCTCCAGAAGTAATGCCTCCTAATGAGTTTGTGTGCTCCAAAAGTAATGCCTCCTAATGAGTTGGTGTGCTCCAAAAGTAATGCCTCCTAATGAGTTGGAGGTTGCTCCGAAAGTAATGCCTCCTAATGAGTTGGTGTGCTCCAAAAGTAATGCCTCCTAATGAGTTGGTGTGCTCCAAAAGTAATGCCTCCTAATGAGTTGGAGGTTGCTCCAAAGGTAATGCCTCCTAATGAGTTGGTGTGCTCCAAAAGTAATGCCTCCTAATGAGTTGGAGGTTGCTCCAAAAGTAATGCCTCCTAATGAGTTGGAGGTTGCTCCAAAAGTAATGCCTCCTAATGAGTTGGTGTGCTCCAAAAGTAATGCCTCCTAATGAGTTGGTGTGCTCCAAAATTAATGCCTCCTAATGAGTTGGTGTGCTCCAAAAGTAATGCCTCCTAATGAGTTGGGGTGCTCCAAAAGTAATGCCTCCTAATGAGTTGGAGGTTGCTCCGAAAGTAATGCCTCCTAATGAGTTGGTGTGCTCCAAAAGTAATGCCTCCTAATGAGTTGGTGTGCTCCAAAAGTAATGCCTCCTAATGAGTTGGTGTGCTCCAAAAGTAATGCCTCCTAATGAGTTGGGGGTTGCGTCGAAAGTAATGCCTCCTAATGAGTTGGTGTGCTCCAAAAGTAATGCCTCCTAAAGAGTTGGAGGTTGCTCCAAAAGTAATGCCTCCTAATGAGTTGGTGTGCTCCAAAAGTAATGCCTCCTAATGAGTTGGAGGTTGCTCCGAAAGTAATGCCTCCTAATGAGTTGGTGTGCTCCAAAAGTAATGCCTCCTAATGAGTTGGAGGTTGCTCCAAAAGTAATGCATCCTAACGAGTTGGAGGTTGCTCCAAAAGTAATGCCTCCTAATGAGTTGGTGTGCTCCAAAAGTAATGCCTCCTAATGAGTTGGTGTGCTCCGAAAGTAATTCCTCCTAATGAGTTGGTGTGCTCCAAAAGTAATGCCTCCTAATGAGTTGGAGGTTGCTCCAAAAGTAATGCCTCCTAATGAGTTGGTGTGCTCCAAAAGTAATGCCTCCTAATGAGTTGGGGTGCTCCAAAAGTAATGCCTCCTAATGAGTTGGAGGTTGCTCCAAAAGTAATGCCTCCTAATGAGTTGGTGTGCTCCAAAAGTAATGCCTCCTAATGAGTTGGAGGTTGCTCCGAAAGTAATGCCTCCTAATGAGTTGGGGGTTGCGTCGAAAGTAATGCCTCCTAATGAGTTGGAGGTTGCTCCAAAAGTAATGCCTCCTAATGAGTTGGTGTGCTCCAAAAGTAATGCCTCCTAATGAGTTGGTGTGCTCCAAAAGTAATGCCTCCTAATGAGTTGGAGGTTGCTCCGAAAGTAATGCCTCCTAATGAGTTGGTGTGCTCCAAAAGTAATGCCTCCTAATGAGTTGGTGTGCTCCAAAAGTAATGCCTCCTAATGAGTTGGTGTGCTCCAAAAGTAATGCCTCCTAATGAGTTGGTGTGCTCCAAAAGTAATGCATCCTAATTAGTTGGAGGTTGCTCCAAAAGTTATGCCTCCTAATGAGTTGGTGTGCTCCAAAAGTAATGCCTCCTAATGAGTTGGTGTGCTCCAAAAGTAATGCCTCCTAATGAGTTGGTGTGCTCCAAAAGTAATGCCTCCTAATGAGTTGGAGGTTGCTCCGAAAGTAATGCCTCCTAATGAGTTGGTGTGCTCCAAAAGTAATGCCTCCTAATGAGTTGGGGGTTGCGTCGAAAGTAATGCCTCCTAATGAGTTGGTGTGCTCCAAAAGTAATGCCTCCTAATGAGTTGGTGTGCTCCAAAAGTAATGCCTCCTAATGACTTAGGGGGTTGCGTCGAAAGTAATGCCTCCTAATGAGTTGGTGTGCTCCAAAAGTAATGCCTCCTAATGAGTTGGAGGTTGCTCCAAAAGTAATGCCTCCTAATGAGTTGGTGTGCTCCAAAAGTAATGCCTCCTAATGAGTTGGAGGTTGCTCCGAAAGTAATGCCTCCTAATGAGTTGGTGTGCTCCAAAAGTAATGCCTCCTAATGAGTTGGTGTGCTCCAAAAGTAATGCCTCCTAATGAGTTGGGGTGCTCCAAAAGTAATGCCTCCTAATGAGTTGGAGGTTGCTCCGAAAGTAATGCCTCCTAATGAGTTGGCGTGCTCCAAAAGTAATGCCTCCTAATGAGTTGGTGTGCTCCAAAAGTAATGCCTCCTAATGAGTTGCTGTGCTCCAAAAGTAATGCCTCCTAATGAGTTGGAGGTTGCTCCGAAATTAATGCCTCCTAATGAGTTGGTGTGCTCCAAAAGTAATGCCTCCTAATGAGTTGCTGTGCTCCAAAAGTAATGCCTCCTAATGAGTTGGAGGTTGCTCCAAAAGTAATGCCTCCTAATGAGTTGGTGTGCTCCAAAAGTAATGCCTCCTAATGAGTTGGTGTGCTCGGAAAGTAATGCCTCCTAATGAGTTGGTGTGCTCCAAAAGTAATGCCTCCTAATGAGTTGGTGTGCTCCAAAAGTAATGCCTCCTAATGAGTTGGAGGTTGCTACGAAAGTAATGCCTCCTAATGAGTTGGGGGTTGCGTCGAAAGTAATGCCTCCTAATGAGTTGGTGTGCTCCAAAAGTAATGCCTCCTAATGAGTTGGTGTGCTCCAAAAGTAATGCCTCCTAATGAGTTGGGGGTTGCTCCAAAAGTAATGCCTCCTAATGAGTTGGAGGTTGCTCCAAAAGTAATGCCTCCTAATGAGTTGGTGTGCTCCAAAAGTAATGCCTCCTAATGAGTTGGGGGTTGCGTCGAAAGTAATGCCTCCTAATGAGTTGGTGTGCTCCAAAAGTAATGCCTCCTAATGAGTTGGTGTGCTCCAGAAGTAATGCCTCCTAATGAGTTGGTGTGCTCCAAAAGTAATGCCTCCTAATGAGTTGGTGTGCTCCAAAAGTAATGCCTCCTAATGAGTTGGAGGTTGCTCCGAAAGTAATGCCTCCTAATGAGTTGGTGTGCTCCAAAAGTAATGCCTCCTAATGAGTTGGTGTGCTCCAAAAGTAATGCCTCCTAATGAGTTGGAGGTTGCTCCAAAGGTAATGCCTCCTAATGAGTTGGTGTGCTCCAAAAGTAATGCCTCCTAATGAGTTGGAGGTTGCTCCAAAAGTAATGCCTCCTAATGAGTTGGAGGTTGCTCCAAAAGTAATGCCTCCTAATGAGTTGGTGTGCTCCAAAAGTAATGCCTCCTAATGAGTTGGTGTGCTCCAAAATTAATGCCTCCTAATGAGTTGGTGTGCTCCAAAAGTAATGCCTCCTAATGAGTTGGGGTGCTCCAAAAGTAATGCCTCCTAATGAGTTGGAGGTTGCTCCGAAAGTAATGCCTCCTAATGAGTTGGTGTGCTCCAAAAGTAATGCCTCCTAATGAGTTGGTGTGCTCCAAAAGTAATGCCTCCTAATGAGTTGGTGTGCTCCAAAAGTAATGCCTCCTAATGAGTTGGGGGTTGCGTCGAAAGTAATGCCTCCTAATGAGTTGGTGTGCTCCAAAAGTAATGCCTCCTAAAGAGTTGGAGGTTGCTCCAAAAGTAATGCCTCCTAATGAGTTGGTGTGCTCCAAAAGTAATGCCTCCTAATGAGTTGGAGGTTGCTCCGAAAGTAATGCCTCCTAATGAGTTGGTGTGCTCCAAAAGTAATGCCTCCTAATGAGTTGGAGGTTGCTCCAAAAGTAATGCATCCTAACGAGTTGGAGGTTGCTCCAAAAGTAATGCCTCCTAATGAGTTGGTGTGCTCCAAAAGTAATGCCTCCTAATGAGTTGGTGTGCTCCGAAAGTAATTCCTCCTAATGAGTTGGTGTGCTCCAAAAGTAATGCCTCCTAATGAGTTGGAGGTTGCTCCAAAAGTAATGCCTCCTAATGAGTTGGTGTGCTCCAAAAGTAATGCCTCCTAATGAGTTGGTGTGCTCCAAAAGTAATGCCTCCTAATGAGTTGGAGGTTGCTCCAAAAGTAATGCCTCCTAATGAGTTGGTGTGCTCCAAAAGTAATGCCTCCTAATGAGTTGGAGGTTGCTCCGAAAGTAATGCCTCCTAATGAGTTGATGTGCTCCAAAAGTAATGCCTCCTAATGAGTTGGGGGTTGCGTCGAAAGTAATGCCTCCTAATGAGTTGGTGTGCTCCAAAAGTAATGCCTCCTAATGAGTTGGTGTGCTCCAAAAGTAATGCCTCCTAATGAGTTGGAGGTTGCTCCAAAAGTAATGCCTCCTAATGAGTTGGTGTGCTCCAAAAGTAATGCATCCTAATGAGTTGGAGGTTGCTCCAAAAGTAATGCCTCCTAATGAGTTGGTGTGCTCCAAAAGTAATGCCTCCTAATGAGTTGGTGTGCTCCAAAAGTAATGCCTCCTAATGAGTTGGTGTGCTCCAAAAGTAATGCCTCCTAATGAGTTGGAGGTTGCTCCGAAAGTAATGCCTCCTAATGAGTTGTTGTGCTCCAAAAGTAATGCCTCCTAATGAGTTGGGGGTTGCTCCAAAAGTAATGCCTCCTAATGAGTTGGTGTGCTCCAAAAGTAATGCCTCCTAATGAGTTGGGGTGCTCCAAAAGTAATGCCTCCTAATGAGTTGGAGGTTGCTCCGAAAGTAATGCCTCCTAATGAGTTGGTGTGCTCCAAAAGTAATGCCTCCTAATGAGTTGGTGTGCTCCAAAAGTAATGCCTCCTAATGAGTTGGTGTGCTCCAAAAGTAATGCCTCCTAATGAGTTGGAGGTTGCTCCAAAAGTAATGCCTCCTAATGAGTTGGTGTGCTCCAAAAGTAATGCCTCCTAATGAGTTGGAGGTTGCTCCAAAAGTAATGCCTCCTAATGAGTTGGAGGTTGCGTCGAAAGTAATGCCTCCTAATGAGTTGGTGTGCTCCAAAAGTAATGCCTCCTAATGAGTTGGTGTGCTCCAAAAGTAATGCCTCCTAATGAGTTGGTGTGCTCCAAAAGTAATGCCTCCTAATGAGTTGGTGTGCTCCAAAAGTAATGCCTCCTAATGAGTGGGAGGTTGCTCCAAAAGTAATGCCTCCTAATGAGTTGGTGTGCTCCAAAAGTAATGCCTCCTAATGAGTTGGTGTGCTCCAAAAGTAATGCCTCCTAATGAGTTGGGGGTTGCGTCGAAAGTAATGCCTCCTAATGAGTTGGTGTGCTCCAAAAGTAATGCCTCCTAATGAGTTGGGGGTTGCGTCGAAAGTAATGCCTCCTAATGAGTTGGTGTGCTCCAAAAGTAATGCCTCCAAATGAGTTGGAGGTTGCTCCGAAAGTAATGCCTCCTAATGAGTTGGTGTGCTCCAAAAGTAATGCCTCCTAATGAGTTGGTGTGCTCCAAAAGTAATGCCTCCTAATGAGTTGGAGGTTGCTACGAAAGTAATGCCTCCTAATGAGTTGGAGGTTGCTCCAAAAGTAATGCCTCCTAATGAGTTCGTGTGCTCCAAAAGTAATGCCTCCTAATGAGTTGGTGTGCTCCAAAAGTAATGCCTCCTAATGAGTTGGGGTGCTCCAAAAGTAATGCCTCCTAATGAGTTGGAGGTTGCTCCAAAAGTAATGCCTCCTAATGAGTTGGTGTGCTCCAAAAGTAATGCCTCCTAATGAGTTGGTGTGCTCCAAAAGTAATGCCTCATAATGAGTTGGGGGTTGCGTCGAAAGTAATGCCTCCTAATGAGTTGGTGTGCTCCAAAAGTAATGCCTCCTAATGAGTTGGTGTGCTCCAAAAGTAATGCCTCCTAAAGAGTTGGAGGTTGCTCCAAAAGTAATGCCTCCTAATGAGTTGGAGGTTGCTCCAAAAGTAATGCCTCCTAATGAGTTGGATGTTGCTCCAAAAGTAATGCCTCCTAATGAGTTGGTGTGCTCCAAAAGTAATGCCTCCTAATGAGTTGGTGTGCTCCAAAAGTAATGCCTCCTAATGAGTTGGTGTGCTCCAAAAGTAATGCCTCCTAATGAGTTGGTGTGCTCCAAAAGTAATGCCTCCTAATGAGTTGGAGGTTGCTCCAAAAGTAATGCCTCCTAATGAGTTGGTGTGCTCCAAAAGTAATGCCTCCTAATGAATTGGGGGTTGCGTCGAAAGTAATGCCTCCTAATGAGTTGGTGTGCTCGAAAAGTAATGCCTCCTAATGAGTTGGTGTGCTCCAAAAGTAATGCCTCCTAATGAGTTGGTGTGCTCCAAAAGTAATGCCTCCTAATGAGTTGGTGTGCTCCAAAAGTAATGCCTCCTAATGAGTTGGAGGTTGCGTTGAAAGTAATGCCTCCTAATGAGTTGGTGTGCTCCAAAAGTAATGCCTCCTAATGAGTTGGAGGTTGCTCCGAAAGTAATGCCTCCTAATGAGTTGGTGTGCTCCAAAAGTAATGCCTCCTAATGAGTTGGTGTGCTCCAAAAGTAATGCCTCCTAATGAGTTGGAGGTTGCTCCGAAAGTAATGCCTCCTAATGAGTTGGTGTGCTCCAAAAGTAATGCCTCCTAATGAGTTGGGGGTTGCGTCGAAAGTAATGCCTCCTAATGAGTTGGTGTGCTCCAAAAGTAATGCCTCCTAATGAGTTGGTGTGCTCCAAAAGTAATGCCTCCTAATGACTTAGGGAGTTGCGTCGAAAGTAATGCCTCCTAATGAGTTGGTGTGCTCCAAAAGTAATGCCTCCTAATGAGTTGGAGGTTGCTCCAAAAGTAATGCCTCCTAATGAGTTGGTGTGCTCCAAAAGTAATGCCTCCTAATGAGTTGGAGGTTGCTCCGAAAGTAATGCCTCCTAATGAGTTGGTGTGCTCCAAAAGTAATGCCTCCTAATGAGTTGGTGTGCTCCAAAAGTAATGCCTCCTAATGAGTTGGGGTGCTCCAAAAGTAATGCCTCCTAATGAGTTGGAGGTTGCTCCGAAAGTAATGCCTCCTAATGAGTTGGCGTGCTCCAAAAGTAATGCCTCCTAATGAGTTGGTGTGCTCCAAAAGTAATGCCTCCTAATGAGTTGCTGTGCTCCAAAAGTAATGCCTCCTAATGAGTTGGAGGTTGCGTCGAAAGTAATGCCTCCTAATGAGTTGGTGTGCTCCAAAAGTAATGCCTCCTAATGAGTTGGTGTGCTCGGAAAGTAATGCCTCCTAATGAGTTGGTGTGCTCCAAAAGTAATGCCTCCTAATGAGTTGGTGTGCTCCAAAAGTAATGCCTCCTAATGAGTTGGAGGTTGCTACGAAAGCAATGCCTCCTAATGAGTTGGGGGTTGCGTCGAAAGTAATGCCTCCTAATGAGTTGGTGTGCTCCAAAAGTAATGCCTCCTAATGAGTTGGTGTGCTCCAAAAGTAATGCCTCCTAATGAGTTGGGGGTTGCTCCAAAAGTAATGCCTCCTAATGAGTTGGAGGTTGCTCCAAAAGTAATGCCTCCTAATGAGTTGGTGTGCTCCAAAAGTAATGCCTCCTAATGAGTTGGGGGTTGCGTCGAAAGTAATGCCTCCTAATGAGTTGGTGTGCTCCAAAAGTAATGCCTCCTAATGAGTTGGTGTGCTCCAAAAGTAATGCCTCCTAAAGAGTTGGAGGTTGCTCCAACAGTAATGCCTCCTAATGAGTTGGAGGTTGCTCCGAAAGTAATGCCTCCTAATGAGTTGGTGTGCTCCAAAAGTAATGCCTCCTAATGAGTTGGGGGTTGCGTCGAAAGTAATGCCTCCTAATGAGTTGGTGTGCTCCAAAAGTAATGCCTCCTAATGAGTTGGAGGTTGCTCCGAAAGTAATGCCTCCTAATGAGTTGGTGTGCTCCAAAAGTAATGCCTCCTAATGAGTTGGTGTGCTCCAAAAGTAATGCCTCCTAATGAGTTGGTGTGCTCCAAAATTAATGCCACCTAATGAGTTGGTGTGCTCCAAAAGTAATGCCTCCTAATGAGTTGGAGGTTGCTCCAAAAGTAATGCCTCCTAATGAGTTGGTGTGCTCCAAAAGTAATGCCTCCTAATGAGTTGGAGGTTGCCCCGAAAGTAATGCCTCCTAATGAGTTGGTGTGCTCCAAAAGTAATGCCTCCTAATGAGTTGGAGGTTGCTCCAAAAGTAATGCCTCCTAATGAGTTGGTGTGCTCCAAAAGTAATGCCTCCTAATGAGTTGGGGGTTGCGTCAAAAGTAATGCCTCCTAATGAGTTGGTGTGCTCCAAAAGTAATGCCTCCTAATGAGTTGGTGTGCTCCAAAAGTAATGCCTCCTAATGAGTTGGAGGTTGCTCCAAAAGTAATGCCTCCTAATGAGTTGGTGTGCTCCAAAAGTAATGCCTCCTAATGAGTTGGAGGTTGCTCCGAAAGTAATGCCTCCTAATGAGTTGGGGGTTGCGTCGAAAGTAATGCCTCCTAATGAGTTGGTGTGCTCCAAAAGTAATGCCTCCTAATGAGTTGGTGTGCTCCGAAAGTAATTCCTCCTAATGAGTTGGAGGTTGCGTCGAAAGTAATGCCTCCTAATGAGTTGGTGTGCTCCAAAAGTAATGCCTCCTAATGAGTTGGTGTGCTCCAAAAGTAATGCCTCCTAATGAGTTGGTGTGCTCCAAAAGTAATGCCTCCTAATGAGTTGGAGGTTGCTCCAAAAGTAATGCCTCCTAATGAGTTGGTGTGCTCCAAAAGTAATGCCTCCTAAAGAGTTGGAGGTTGCTCCAAAAGTAATGCCTCCTAATGAGTTGGTGTGCTCCAAAAGTAATGCCTCCTAATGAGTTGGTGTGCTCCAAAAGTAATGCCTCCTAATGAGTTGGTGTGCTCCAAAAGTAATGCCTCCTAATGAGTTGGTGTGCTCCAAAAGTAATGCCTCCTAATGAGTTGGTGTGCTCCAAAAGTAATGCCTCCTAATGAGTTGGTGTGCTCCAAAAGTAATGCCTCCTAATGAGTTGGAGGTTGCTCCGAAAGTAATGCCTCCTAATGAGTTGGTGTGCTCCAAAAGTAATGCCTCCTAATGAGTTGGTGTGCTCCAAAAGTAATGCCTCCTAATGAGTTGGAGGTTGCTCCAAAGGTAATGCCTCCTAATGAGTTGGTGTGCTCCAAAAGTAATGCCTCCTAATGAGTTGGAGGTTGCTCCAAAAGTAATGCCTCCTAATGAGTTGGAGGTTGCTCCAAAAGTAATGCCTCCTAATGAGTTGGTGTGCTCCAAAAGTAATGCCTCCTAATGAGTTGGTGTGCTCCAAAATTAATGCCTCCTAATGAGTTGGTGTGCTCCAAAAGTAATGCCTCCTAATGAGTTGGGGTGCTCCAAAAGTAATGCCTCCTAATGAGTTGGAGGTTGCTCCGAAAGTAATGCCTCCTAATGAGTTGGTGTGCTCCAAAAGTAATGCCTCCTAATGAGTTGGTGTGCTCCAAAAGTAATGCCTCCTAATGAGTTGGTGTGCTCCAAAAGTAATGCCTCCTAATGAGTTGGGGATTGCGTCGAAAGTAATGCCTCCTAATGAGTTGGTGTGCTCCAAAAGTAATGCCTCCTAAAGAGTTGGAGGTTGCTCCAAAAGTAATGCCTCCTAATGAGTTGGTGTGCTCCAAAAGTAATGCCTCCTAATGAGTTGGAGGTTGCTCCGAAAGTAATGCCTCCTAATGAGTTGGTGTGCTCCAAAAGTAATGCCTCCTAATGAGTTGGAGGTTGCTCCAAAAGTAATGCATCCTAACGAGTTGGAGGTTGCTCCAAAAGTAATGCCTCCTAATGAGTTGGTGTGCTCCGAAAGTAATTCCTCCTAATGAGTTGGTGTGCTCCAAAAGTAATGCCTCCTAATGAGTTGGTGTGCTCCAAAAGTAATGCCTCCTAATGAGTTGGTGTGCTCCAAAAGTAATGCCTCCTAATGAGTTGGAGGTTGCTCCAAAAGTAATGCCTCCTAATGAGTTGGTGTGCTCCAAAAGTAATGCCTCCTAATGAGTTGGAGGTTGCTCCGAAAGTAATGCCTCCTAATGAGTTGATGTGCTCCAAAAGTAATGCCTCCTAATGAGTTGGGGGTTGCGTCGAAAGTAATGCCTCCTAATGAGTTGGTGTGCTCCAAAAGTAATGCCTCCTAATGAGTTGGTGTGCTCCAAAAGTAATGCCTCCTAATGAGTTGGAGGTTGCTCCAAAAGTAATGCCTCCTAATGAGTTGGAGGTTGCTCCGAAAGTAATGCCTCCTAATGAGTTGGGGGTTGCGTCGAAAGTAATGCCTCCTAATGAGTTGGTGTGCTCCAAAAGTAATGCCTCCTAATGAGTTGGTGTGCTCCAAACGTAATGCCTCCTAATGAGTTGGTGTGCTCCAAAAGTAATGCCTCCTAATGAGTTGGTGTGCTCCAAAAGTAATGCCTCCTAATGAGTTGGAGGTTGCTCCAAAAGTAATGCCTCCTAATGAGTTGGTGTGCTCCAAAAGTAATGCCTCCTAATGAGTTGGAGGTTGCTCCAAAAGTAATGCCTCCTAATGAGTTGGTGTGCTCCAAAAGTAATGCCTCCTAATGAGTTGGTGTGCTCCAAAAGTAATGCCTCCTAATGAGTTGGTGTGCTCCAAAAGTAATGCCTCCTAATGAGTTGGTGTGCTCCAAAAGTAATGCCTCCTAATGAGTTGGAGGTTGCTCCGAAAGTAATGCCTCCTAATGAGTTGGTGTGCTCCAAAAGTAATGCCTCCTAATGAGTTGGTGTGCTCCAAAAGTAATGCCTCCTAATGAGTTGGTGTGCTCCAAAAGTAATGCCTCCTAATGAGTTGGAGGTTGCTCCGAAAGTAATGCCTCCTAATGAGTTGGTGTGCTCCAAAAGTAATGCCTCCTAATGAGTTGGTGTGCTCCAAAAGTAATGCCTCCTAATGAGTTGGTGTGCTCCAAAAGTAATGCCTCCTAATGAGTTGGTGTGCTCCAAAAGTAATGCCTCCTAATGAGTTGGGGGTTGCGTCGAAAGTAATGCCTCCTAATGAGTTGGTGTGCTCCAAAAGTAATGCCTCCTAAAGAGTTGGAGGTTGCTCCAAAAGTAATGCCTCCTAATGAGTTGGTGTGCTCCAAAAGTAATGCCTCCTAATGAGTTGGAGGTTGCTCCGAAAGTAATGCCTCCTAATGAGTTGGTGTGCTCCAAAAGTAATGCCTCCTAATGTGTTGGAGGTTGCTCCAAAAGTAATGCCTCCTAATGAGTTGGTGTGCTCCAAAAGTAATGCCTCCTAATGAGTTGGTGTGCTCCAAAAGTAATGCCTCCTAATGAGTTGGTGTGCTCCAAAAGTAATGCCTCCTAATGAGTTGGAGGTTGCTCCAAAAGTAATGCCTCCTAATGAGTTGGAGGTTGCTCCAAAAGTAATGCCTCCTAATGAGTTGGTGTGCTCCAAAAGTAATGCCTCCTAATGAGTTGGAGGTTGCTCCAAAAGTAATGCCTCCTAATGAGTTGGTGTGCTCCAAAAGTAATGCCTCCTAATGAGTTGGTGTGCTCCAAAAGTAATGCCTCGTAATGAGTTGGTGTGCTCCAAAAGTAATGCCTCCTAATGAGTTGGAGGTTGCTCCGAAAGTAATGCCTCCTAATGAGTTGGGGGTTGCGTCGAAAGTAATGCCTCCTAATGAGTTGGTGTGCTCCAAAAGTAATGCCTCCTAATGAGTTGGTGTGCTCCAAACGTAATGCCTCCTAATGAGTTGGAGGTTGCTCCGAAAGAAATGCCTCCTAATGAGTTGGTGTGCTCCAAAAGTAATGCCTCCTAATGAGTTGGTGTGCTCCAAAAGTAATGCCTCCTAATGAGTTGGAGGTTGCTCCAAAAGTAATGCCTCCTAATGAGTTGGTGTGCTCCAAAAGTAATGCCTCCTAATGAGTTGGAGGTTGCTCCAAAAGTAATGCCTCCTAATGAGTTGGTGTGCTCCAAAAGTAATGCCTCCTAATGAGTTGGTGTGCTCCAAAAGTAATGCCTCCTAATGAGTTGGAGGTTGCTCCAAAAGTAATGCCTCCTAATGAGTTGGTGTGCTCCAAAAGTAATGCCTCCTAATGAGTTGGAGGTTGCTCCGAAAGTAATGCCTCCTAATGAGTTGGTGTGCTCCAAAAGTAATGCCTCCTAATGAGTTGGTGTGCTCCAAAAGTAATGCCTCCTAATGAGTTGGAGGTTGCGACGAAAGTAATGCCTCCTAATGAGTTGGTGTGCTCCAAAAGTAATGCCTCCTAATGAGTTGGAGGTTGCTCCAAAAGTAATGCCTCCTAATGAGTTGGAGGTTGCTCCAAAAGTAATGCCTCCTAATGAGTTGGTGTGCTCCAAAAGTTATGCCTCCTAATGAGTTGGGGTGCTCCAAAAGTAATGCCTCCTAATGAGTTGGTGTGCTCCAAAAGTAATGCCTCCTAATGAGTTGGAGGTTGCTCCGAAAGTAATGCCTCCTAATGAGTTGGTGTGCTCCAAAAGTAATGCCTCCTAATGAGTTGGTGTGCTCCAAAAGTAATGCCTCCTAATGAGTTGGTGTGCTCCAAAAGTAATGCCTCCTAATGAGTTGGTGTGCTCCAAAAGTAATGCCTCCTAATGAGTTGGGGGTTGCGTCGAAAGTAATGCCTCCTAATGAGTTGGTGTGCTCCAAAAGTAATGCCTCCTAAAGAGTTGGAGGTTGCTCCAAAAGTAATGCCTCCTAATGAGTTGGTGTGCTCCAAAAGTAATGCCTCCTAATGAGTTGGAGGTTGCTCCGAAAGTAATGCCTCCTAATGAGTTGGTGTGCTCCAAAAGTAATGCCTCCTAATGTGTTGGAGGTTGCTCCAAAAGTAATGCATCCTAACGAGTTGGAGGTTGCTCCAAAAGTAATGCCTCCTAATGAGTTGGTGTGCTCCAAAAGTAATGCCTCCTAATGAGTTGGTGTGCTCCAAAAGTAATGCCTCCTAATGAGTTGGAGGTTGCTCCAAAAGTAATGCCTCCTAATGAGTTGGAGGTTGCTCCAAAAGTAATGCCTCCTAATGAATTGGTGTGCTCCAAAAGTAATGCCTCCTAATGAGTTGGTGTGCTCCAAAATTAATGCCTCCTAATGAGTTGGTGTGCTCCAAAAGTAATGCCTCCTAATGAGTTGGGGTGCTCCAAAAGTAATGCCTCCTAATGAGTTGGAGGTTGCTCCGAAAGTAATGCCTCCTAATGAGTTGGTGTGCTCCAAAAGTAATGCCTCCTAATGAGTTGGTGTGCTCCAAAAGTAATGCCTCCTAATGAGTTGGTGTGCTCCAAAAGTAATGCCTCCTAATGAGTTGGTGTGCTCCAAAAGTAATGCCTCCTAATGAGTTGGGGGTTGCGTCGAAAGTAATGCCTCCTAATGAGTTGGTGTGCTCCAAAAGTAATGCCTCCTAAAGAGTTGGAGGTTGCTCCAAAAGTAATGCCTCCTAATGAGTTGGTGTGCTCCAAAAGTAATGCCTCCTAATGAGTTGGAGGTTGCTCCGAAAGTAATGCCTCCTAATGAGTTGGTGTGCTCCAAAAGTAATGCCTCCTAATGAGTTGGAGGTTGCTCCAAAAGTAATGCATCCTAACGAGTTGGAGGTTGCTCCAAAAGTAATGCCTCCTAATGAGTTGGTGTGCTCCAAAAGTAATGCCTCCTAATGAGTTGGTGTGCTCCGAAAGTAATTCCTCCTAATGAGTTGGTGTGCTCCAAAAGTAATGCCTCCTAATGAGTTGGTGTGCTCCAAAAGTAATGCCTCCTAATGAGTTGGTGTGCTCCAAAAGTAATGCCTCCTAATGAGTTGGTGTGCTCCAAAAGTAATGCCTCCTAATGAGTTGGAGGTTGCTCCAAAAGTAATGCCTCCTAATGAGTTGGTGTGCTCCAAAAGTAATGCCTCCTAATGAGTTGGAGGTTGCTCCGAAAGTAATGCCTCCTAATGAGTTGGTGTGCTCCAAAAGTAATGCCTCCTAATGAGTTGGTGTGCTCCAAAAGTAATGTCTCCTAATGAGTTGGAGGTTGCTCCAAAAGTAATGCCTCCTAATGAGTTGGTGTGCTCCAAAAGTAATGCCTCCTAATGAGTTGGTGTGCTCCAAAAGTAATGCCTCCTAATGAGTTGGAGGTTGCTCCAAAAGTAATGCCTCCTAATGAGTTGGAGGTTGCTCCAAAAGTAATGCCTCCTAATGAGTTGGTGTGCTCCAAAAGTAATGCCTCCTAATGAGTTGGTGTGCTCCAAAAGTAATGCCTCCTAATGAGTTGGTGTGCTCCAAAAGTAATGCCTCCTAATGAGTTGGAGGTTGCTCCGAAAGTAATGCCTCCTAATGAGTTGGTGTGCTCCAAAAGTAATGCCTCCTAATGAGTTGGTGTGCTCCAAAAGTAATGCCTCCTAATGAGTTGGAGGTTGCTCCAAAAGTAATGCCTCCTAATGAGTTGGTGTGCTCCAAAAGTAATGCCTCCTAATGAGTTGGTGTGCTCCAAAAGTAATGCCTCCTAATGAGTTGGAGGTTGCTCCAAAAGTAATGCCTCCTAATGAGTTGGAGGTTGCTCCAAAAGTAATGCCTCCTAATGAGTTGGTGTGCTCCAAAAGTAATGCCTCCTAATGAGTTGGAGGTTGCTCCGAAAGTAATGCCTCCTAATGAGTTGGTGTGCTCCAAAAGTAATGCCTCCTAATGAGTTGGAGGTTGCTCCAAAAGTAATGCATCCTAACGAGTTGGAGGTTGCTCCAAAAGTAATGCCTCCTAATGAGTTGGTGTGCTCCAAAAGTAATGCCTCCTAATGAGTTGGTGTGCTCCAAAAGTAATGCCTCCTAATGAGTTGGTGTGCTCCAAAAGTAATGCCTCCTAATGAGTTGGAGGTTGCTCCAAAAGTAATGCCTCCTAATGAGTTGGTGTGCTCCAAAAGTAATGCCTCCTAATGAGTTGGAGGTTGCTCCGAAAGTAATGCCTCCTAATGAGTTGGGGGTTGCGTCGAAAGTAATGCCTCCTAATGAGTTGGTGTGCTCCAAAAGTAATGCCTCCTAATGTGTTGGTGTGCTCCGAAATAATTCCTCCTAATGATTTGGAGGTTGCGTCGAAAGTAATGCCTCCTAATGAGTTGGTGTGCTCCAAAAGTAATGCCTCCTAATGAGTTGGTGTGCTCCAAAAGTAATGCCTCCTAATGAGTTGGAGGTTGCTCCGAAAGTAATGCCTCCTAATGAGTTGGTGTGCTCCAAAAGTAATGCCTCCTAATGAGTTGGAGGTTGCTCCAAAAGTAATGCCTCCTAATGAGTTGGTGTGCTCCAAAAGTAATGCCTCCTAATGAGTTGGAGGTTGCTCCGAAAGTAATGCCTCCTAATGAGTTGGTGTGCTCCAAAAGTAATGCCTCCTAATGAGTTGGAGGTTGCTCCAAAAGTAATGCCTCCTAATGAGTTGGTGTGCTCCAAAAGTAATGCCTCCTAATGAGTTGGTGTGCTCCAAAAGTAATGCCTCCTAATGAGTTGGAGGTTGCTCCGAAAGTAATGCCTCCTAATGAGTTGGTGTGCTCCAAAAGTAATGCCTCCTAATGAGTTGGTGTGCTCCAAAAGTAATGCCTCCTAATGAGTTGGTGTGCTCCAAAAGTAATGCCTCCTAATGAGTTGGTGTGCTCCAAAAGTAATGCCTCCTAATGAGTTGGGGGTTGCGTCGAAAGTAATGCCTCCTAATGAGTTGGTGTGCTCCAAAAGTAATGCCTCCTAATGAGTTGGAGTTTGCTCCAAAAGTAATGCCTCCTAATGAGTTGGAGGTTGCTCCGAAAGTAATGCCTCCTAATGAGTTGGTGTGCTCCAAAAGTAATGCCTCCTAATGAGTTGGAGGTTGCTCCAAAAGTAATGCATCCTAACGAGTTGGAGGTTTCTCCAAAAGTAATGCCTCCTAATGAGTTGGTGTGCTCCAAAAGTAATGCCTCCTAATGAGTTGGTGTGCTCCAAAAGTAATTCCTCCTAATGAGTTGGTGTGCTCCAAAAGTAATGCCTCCTAATGAGTTGGTGTGCTCCAAAAGTAATGCCTCCTAATGAGTTGGTGTGCTCCAAAAGTAATGCCTCCTAATGAGTTGGTGTGCTCCAAAAGTAATGCCTCCTAATGAGTTGGAGGTTGCTCCAAAAGTAATGCCTCCTAATGAGTTGGTGTGCTCCAAAAGTAATGCCTCCTAATGAGTTGGAGGTTGCTCCGAAAGTAATGCCTCCTAATGAGTTGATGTGCTCCAAAAGTAATGCCTCCTAATGAGTTGGGGGTTGCGTCGAAAGTAATGCCTCCTAATGAGTTGGTGTGCTCCAAAAGTAATGCCTCCTAATGAGTTGGTGTGCTCCAAAAGTAATGCCTCCTAATGAGTTGGAGGTTGCTCCAAAAGTAATGCCTCCTAATGAGTTGGTGTGCTCCAAAAGTAATGCCTCCTAATGAGTTGGAGGTTGCTCCGAAAGTAATGCCTCCTAATGAGTTGGGGGTTGCGTCGAAAGTAATGCCTCCTAATGAGTTGGTGTGCTCCAAAAGTAATGCCTCCTAATGAGTTGGTGTGCTCCGAAAGTAATGCCTCCTAATGAGTTGGAGGTTGCGTCGAAAGTAATGCCTCCTAATGAGTTGGTGTGCTCCAAAAGTAATGCCTCCTAATGAGTTGGTGTGCTCCAAAAGTAATGCCTCCTAATGAGTTGGAGGTTGCTCCGAAAGTAATGCCTCCTAATGAGTTGGTGTGCTCCAAAAGTAATGCCTCCTAATGAGTTGGAGGATGCTCCGAAAGTAATGCCTCCTAATGAGTTGGGGGTTGCGTCGAAAGTAATGCCTCCTAATGAGTTGGTGTGCTCCAAAAGTAATGCCTCCTAATGAGTTGGTGTGCTCCAAAAGTAATGCCTCCTAATGAGTTGGAGGTTGCTCCGAAAGTAATGCCTCCTAATGAGTTGGTGTGCTCCAAAAGTAATGCCTCCTAATGAGTTGGTGTGCTCCAAAAGTAATGCCTCCTAATGAGTTGGAGGTTGCTCCAAAAGTAATGCCTCCTAATGAGTTGGTGTGCTCCAAAAGTAATGCCTCCTAATGAGTTGGAGGTTGCTCCAAAAGTAATGCCTCCTAATGAGTTGGTGTGCTCCAAAAGTAATGCCTCCTAATGAGTTGGTGTGCTCCAAAAGTAATGCCTCCCAATGAGTTGGTGTTCTCCAAAAGTAATGCCTCCTAATGAGTTGGTGTGCTCCAAAAGTAATGCCTCCTAATGAGTTGGAGGTTGCTCAGAAAGTAATGCCTCCTAATGAGTTGGTGTGCTCCAAAAGTAATGCCTCCTAATGAGTTGGTGTGCTCCAAAAGTAATGCCTCCTAATGAGTTGGAGGTTGCTCCAAAAGTAATGCCTCCTAATGAGTTGGTGTGCTCCAAAAGTAATGCCTCCTAATGAGTTGGTGTGCTCCAAAAGTAATGCCTCCTAATGAGTTGGAGGTTGCTCCAAAAGTAATGCCTCCTAATGAGTTGGAGGTTGCTCCAAAAGTAATGCCTCCTAATGAGTTGGTGTGCTACAAAAGTAATGCCTCCTAATGAGTTGGTGTGCTCCAAAAGTAATGCCTCCTAATGAGTTGGAGGTTGCTCCGAAAGTAATGCCTCCTAATGAGTTGGTGTGCTCCAAAAGTAATGCCTCCTAATGAGTTGGTGTGCTCCAAAAGTAATGCCTCCTAATGAGTTGGTGTGCTCCAAAAGTAATGCCTCCTAATGAGTTGGTGTGCTCCAAAAGTAATGCCTCCTAATGAGTTGGGGGTTGCGTCGAAAGTAATGCCTCCTAATGAGTTGGTGTGCTCCAAAAGTAATGCCTCCTAAAGAGTTGGAGGTTGCTCCAAAAGTAATGCCTCCTAATGAGTTGGTGTGCTCCAAAAGTAATGCCTCCTAATGAGTTGGAGGTTGCTCCGAAAGTAATGCCTCCTAATGAGTTGGTGTGCTCCAAAAGTAATGCCTCCTAATGTGTTGGAGGTTGCTCCAAAAGTAATGCATCCTAACGAGTTGGAGGTTGCTCCAAAAGTAATGCCTCCTAATGAGTTGGTGTGCTCCAAAAGTAATGCCTCCTAATGAGTTGGTGTGCTCCAAAAGTAATGCCTCCTAATGAGTTGGTGTGCTCCAAAAGTAATGCCTCCTAATGAGTTGGAGGTTGCTCCAAAAGTAATGCCTCCTAATGAGTTGGAGGTTGCTCCAAAAGTAATGCCTCCTAATGAGTTGGTGTGCTCCAAAAGTAATGCCTCCTAATGAGTTGGTGTGCTCCAAAAGTAATGCCTCCTAATGAGTTGGTGTGCTCCAAAAGTAATGCCTCCTAATGAGTTGGTGTGCTCCAAAAGTAATGCCTCCTAATGAGTTGGTGTGCTCCAAAAGTAATGCCTCCTAATGAGTTGGTGTGCTCCAAAAGTAATGCCTCCTAATGAGTTGGTGTGCTCCAAAAGTAATGCCTCCTAATGAGTTGGAGGTTGCTCCAAAAGTAATGCCTCCTAATGAGTTGGAGGTTGCTCCAAAAGTAATGCCTCCTAATGAATTGGTGTGCTCCAAAAGTAATGCCTCCTAATGAGTTGGTGTGCTCCAAAAGTAATGCCTCCTAATGAGTTGGTGTGCTCCAAAAGTAATGCCTCCTAATGAGTTGGGGTGCTCCAAAAGTAATGCCTCCTAATGAGTTGGAGGTTGCTCCGAAAGTAATGCCTCCTAATGAGTTGGTGTGCTCCAAAAGTAATGCCTCCTAATGAGTTGGTGTGCTCCAAAAGTAATGCCTCCTAATGAGTTGGTGTGCTCCAAAAGTAATGCCTCCTAATGAGTTGGTGTGCTCCAAAAGTAATGCCTCCTAATGAGTTGGGGGTTGCGTCGAAAGTAATGCCTCCTAATGAGTTGGTGTGCTCCAAAAGTAATGCCTCCTAAAGAGTTGGAGGTTGCTCCAAAAGTAATGCCTCCTAATGAGTTGGTGTGCTCCAAAAGTAATGCCTCCTAATGAGTTGGAGGTTGCTCCGAAAGTAATGCCTCCTAATGAGTTGGTGTGCTCCAAAAGTAATGCCTCCTAATGAGTTGGAGGTTGCTCCAAAAGTAATGCATCCTAACGAGTTGGAGGTTGCTCCAAAAGTAATGCCTCCTAATGAGTTGGTGTGCTCCAAAAGTAATGCCTCCTAATGAGTTGGTGTGCTCCGAAAGTAATTCCTCCTAATGAGTTGGTGTGCTCCAAAAGTAATGCCTCCTAATGAGTTGGTGTGCTCCAAAAGTAATGCCTCCTAATGAGTTGGTGTGCTCCAAAAGTAATGCCTACTAATGAGTTGGTGTGCTCCAAAAGTAATGCCTCCTAATGAGTTGGAGGTTGCTCCAAAAGTAATGCCTCCTAATGAGTTGGTGTGCTCCAAAAGTAATGCCTCCTAATGAGTTGGAGGTTGCTCCGAAAGTAATGCCTCCTAATGAGTTGATGTGCTCCAAAAGTAATGCCTCCTAATGAGTTGGGGGTTGCGTCGAAAGTAATGCCTCCTAATGAGTTGGTGTGCTCCAGAAGTAATGCCTCCTAATGAGTTGGTGTGCTCCAAAAGTAATGCCTCCTAATGAGTTGGAGGTTGCTCCAAAAGTAATGCCTCCTAATGAGTTGGTGTGCTCCAAAAGTAATGCCTCCTAATGAGTTGGAGGTTGCTCCGAAAGTAATGCCTCCTAATGACTTGGGGGTTGCGTCGAAAGTAATGCCTCCTAATGAGTTGGTGTGCTCCAAAAGTAATGCCTCCTAATGAGTTGGTGTGCTCCGAAAGTAATTCCTCCTAATGATTTGGAGGTTGCTTCGAAAGTAATGCCTCCTAATGAGTTGGTGTGCTCCAAAAGTAATGCCTCCTAATGAGTTGGAGGTTGCTCCAAAAGTAATGCCTCCTAATGAGTTGGAGGTTGCTCCAAAAGTAATGCCTCCTAATGAATTGGTGTGCTCCAAAAGTAATGCCTCCTAATGAGTTGGTGTGCTCCAAAAGTAATGCCTCCTAATGAGTTGGTGTGCTCCAAAAGTAATGCCTCCTAATGAGTTGGGGTGCTCCAAAAGTAATGCCTCCTAATGAGTTGGAGGTTGCTCCGAAAGTAATGCCTCCTAATGAGTTGGTGTGCTCCAAAAGTAATGCCTCCTAATGAGTTGGTGTGCTCCAAAAGTAATGCCTCCTAATGAGTTGGTGTGCTCCAAAAGTAATGCCTCCTAATGAGTTGGTGTGCTCCAAAAGTAATGCCTCCTAATGAGTTGGGGGTTGCGTCGAAAGTAATGCCTCCTAATGAGTTGGTGTGCTCCAAAAGTAATGCCTCCTAAAGAGTTGGAGGTTGCTCCAAAAGTAATGCCTCCTAATGAGTTGGTGTGCTCCAAAAGTAATGCCTCCTAATGAGTTGGAGGTTGCTCCGAAAGTAATGCCTCCTAATGAGTTGGTGTGCTCCAAAAGTAATGCCTCCTAATGAGTTGGAGGTTGCTCCAAAAGTAATGCATCCTAACGAGTTGGAGGTTGCTCCAAAAGTAATGCCTCCTAATGAGTTGGTGTGCTCCAAAAGTAATGCCTCCTAATGAGTTGGTGTGCTCCGAAAGTAATTCCTCCTAATGAGTTGGTGTGCTCCAAAAGTAATGCCTCCTAATGAGTTGGTGTGCTCCAAAAGTAATGCCTCCTAATGAGTTGGTGTGCTCCAAAAGTAATGCCTACTAATGAGTTGGTGTGCTCCAAAAGTAATGCCTCCTAATGAGTTGGAGGTTGCTCCAAAAGTAATGCCTCCTAATGAGTTGGTGTGCTCCAAAAGTAATGCCTCCTAATGAGTTGGAGGTTGCTCCGAAAGTAATGCCTCCTAATGAGTTGATGTGCTCCAAAAGTAATGCCTCCTAATGAGTTGGGGGTTGCGTCGAAAGTAATGCCTCCTAATGAGTTGGTGTGCTCCAGTAGTAATGCCTCCTAATGAGTTGGTGTGCTCCAAAAGTAATGCCTCCTAATGAGTTGGAGGTTGCTCCAAAAGTAATGCCTCCTAATGAGTTGGTGTGCTCCAAAAGTAATGCCT
This sequence comes from Alectoris magna, assembly GCA_030625065.1. Taxonomy (NCBI): domain Eukaryota; kingdom Metazoa; phylum Chordata; class Aves; order Galliformes; family Phasianidae; genus Alectoris; species Alectoris magna. The sequence continues at coordinate 24,090,260 of CM060568.1, read as the reverse complement.
CCTAATGAGTTGGAGGTTGCTCCGAAAGTAATGCCTCCTAATGACTTGGGGGTTGCGTCGAAAGTAATGCCTCCTAATGAGTTGGTGTGCTCCAAAAGTAATGCCTCCTAATGAGTTGGTGTGCTCCGAAAGTAATTCCTCCTAATGATTTGGAGGTTGCTTCGAAAGTAATGCCTCCTAATGAGTTGGTGTGCTCCAAAAGTAATGCCTCCTAATGAGTTGGTGTGCTCCAAAAGTAATGCCTCCTAATGAGTTGGAGGTTGCTCCGAAAGTAATGCCTCCTAATGAGTTGCTGTGCTCCAAAAGTAATGCCTCCTAATGAGTTGGAGGTTGCTCCGAAAGTAATGCCTCCTAATGAGTTGGGGGTTGCGTCGAAAGTAATGCCTCCTAATGAGTTGGTGTGCTCCAAAAGTAATGCCTCCTAATGAGTTGGTGTGCTCCAAACGTAATGCCTCCTAATGAGTTGGAGGTTGCTCCGAAAGTAATGCCTCCTAATGAGTTGGTGTGCTCCAAAAGTAATGCCTCCTAATGAGTTGGTGTGCTCCAAAAGTAATGCCTCCTAATGAGTTGGAGGTTGCTCCAAAAGTAATGCCTCCTAATGAGTTGGTGTGCTCCAAAAGTAATGCCTCCTAATGAGTTGGAGGTTGCTCCAAAAGTAATGCCTCCTAATGAGTTGGTGTGCTCCAAAAGTAATGCCTCCTAATGAGTTGGTGTGCTCCAAAAGTAATGCCTCCTAATGAGTTGGTGTGCTCCAAAAGTAATGCCTCCTAATGAGTTGGAGGTTGCTCCGAAAGTAATGCCTCCTAATGAGTTGGTGTGCTCCAAAAGTAATGCCTCCTAAGGAGTTGGTGTGCTCCAAAAGTAATGCCTCCTAATGAGTTGGAGGTTGCTCCAAAAGTAATGCCTCCTAATGAGTTGGAGGTTGCTCCAAAAGTAATGCCTCCTAATGAGTTGGTGTGCTCCAAAAGTAATGCCTCCTAATGAGTTGGTGTGCTCCAAAAGTAATGCCTCCTAATGAGTTGGAGGTTGCTCCAAAAGTAATGCCTCCTAATGAGTTGGTGTGCTCCAAAAGTAATGCCTCCTAATGAGTTGGTGTGCTCCAAAAGTAATGCCTCCTAATGAGTTGGAGGTTGCTCCGAAAGTAATGCCTCCTAATGAGTTGGTGTGCTCCAAAAGTAATGCCTCCTAATGAGTTGGTGTGCTCCAAAAGTAATGCCTCCTAATGAGTTGGTGTGCTCCAAAAGTAATGCCTCCTAATGAGTTGGTGTGCTCCAAAAGTAATGCCTCCTAATGAGTTGGGGGTTGCGTCGAAAGTAATGCCTCCTAATGAGTTGGTGTGCTCCAAAAGTAATGCCTCCTAAAGAGTTGGAGGTTGCTCCAAAAGTAATGCCTCCTAATGAGTTGGTGTGCTCCAAAAGTAATGCCTCCTAATGAGTTGGAGGTTGCTCCGAAAGTAATGCCTCCTAATGAGTTGGTGTGCTCCAAAAGTAATGCCTCCTAATGTGTTGGAGGTTGCTCCAAAAGTAATGCATCCTAATGAGTTGGAGGTTGCTCCAAAAGTAATGCCTCCTAATGAGTTGGTGTGCTCCAAAAGTAATGCCTCCTAATGAGTTGGTGTGCTCCAAAAGTAATGCCTCCTAATGAGTTGGTGTGCTCCAAAAGTAATGCCTCCTAATGAGTTGGTGTGCTCCAAAAGTAATGCCTCCTAATGAGTTGGAGGTTTCTCCAAAAGTAATGCCTCCTAATGAGTTGGTGTGCTCCAAAAGTAATGCCTCCTGATGAGTTGGTGTGCTCCAAAAGTAATGCCTCCTAATGACTTGGAGGTTTCTCCAAAGGTAATGCCTCCTAATGAGTTGGTGTGCTCCAAAAGTAATGCCTCCTAATGAGTTGGTGTGCTCCAAAAGTAATGCCTCCTAATGAGTTGGAGGTTGCTCCAAAAGTAATGCCTCCTAATGAGTTGGTGTGCTCCAAAAGTAATGCCTCCTAATGAGTTGGTGTGCTCCAAAAGTAATGCCTCCTAATGAGTTGGTGTGCTCCAAAAGTAATGCCTCCTAATGAGTTGGTGTGCTCCAAAAGTAATGCCTCCTAATGAGTTGGTGTGCTCCAAAAGTAATGCCTCCTAATGAGTTGGTGTGCTCCAAAAGTAATGCCTCCTAATGAGTTGGAGGTTGCTCCGAAAGTAATGCCTCCTAATGAGTTGGTGTGCTCCAAAAGTAATGCCTCCTAATGAGTTGGTGTGCTCCAAAAGTAATGCCTCCTAATGAGTTGGGGTGCTCCAAAAGTAATGCCTCCTAATGAGTTGGTGTGCTCCAAAAGTAATGCCTCCTAATGAGTTGGGGGTTGCGTCGAAAGTAATTCCTCCTAATGAGTTGGTGTGCTCCAAAAGTAATGCCTCCTAAAGAGTTGGAGGTTGCTCCGAAAGTAATGCCTCCTAATGAGTTGGGGGTTGCGTCGAAAGTAATGCCTCCTAATGAGTTGGTGTGCTCCAAAAGTAATGCCTCCTAATGAGTTGGTGTGCTCCAAAAGTAATGCCTCCTAATGAGTTGGTGTGCTCCAAAAGTAATGCCTCCTAATGAGTTGGAGGTTGCTCCGAAAGTAATGCCTCCTAATGAGTTGGTGTGCTCCAAAAGTAATGCCTCCTAATGAGTTGGTGTGCTCCAAAAGTAATGCCTCCTAATGAGTTGGAGGTTGCTCCAAAAGTAATGCCTCCTAATGAGTTGGTGTGCTCCAAAAGTAATGCCTCCTAATGAGTTGGTGTGCTCCAAAAGTAATGCCTCCTAATGAGTTGGAGGTTGCTCCAAAAGTAATGCCTCCTAATGAGTTGGAGGTTGCTCCAAAAGTAATGCCTCCTAATGAGTTGGTGTGCTCCAAAAGTAATGCCTCCTAATGAGTTGGTGTGCTCCAAAAGTAATGCCTCCTAATGAGTTGGTGTGCTCCAAAAGTAATGCCTCCTAATGAGTTGGAGGTTGCTCCGAAAGTAATGCCTCCTAATGAGTTGGTGTGCTCCAAAAGTAATGCCTCCTAATGAGTTGGTGTGCTCCAAAAGTAATGCCTCCTAATGAGTTGGTGTGCTCCAAAAGTAATGCCTCCTAATGAGTTGGGGGTTGCGTCGAAAGTAATGCCTCCTAATGAGTTGGTGTGCTCCAAAAGTAATGCCTCCTAAAGAGTTGGAGGTTGCTCCAAAAGTAATGCCTCCTAATGAGTTGGTGTGCTCCAAAAGTAATGCCTCCTAATGAGTTGGAGGTTGCTCCGAAAGTAATGCCTCCTAATGAGTTGGTGTGCTCCAAAAGTAATGCCTCCTAATGTGTTGGAGGTTGCTCCAAAAGTAATGCATCCTAACGAGTTGGAGGTTGCTCCAAAAGTAATGCCTCCTAATGAGTTGGTGTGCTCCAAAAGTAATGCCTCCTAATGAGTTGGTGTGCTCCAAAAGTAATGCCTCCTAATGAGTTGGTGTGCTCCAAAAGTAATGCCTCCTAATGAGTTGGTGTGCTCCAAAAGTAATGCCTCCTAATGAGTTGGTGTGCTCCAAAAGTAATGCCTCCTAATGAGTTGGAGGTTGCTCCAAAAGTAATGCCTCCTAATGAGTTGGTGTGCTCCAAAAGTAATGCCTCCTGATGAGTTGGTGTGCTCCAAAAGTAATGCCTCCTAATGAGTTGGAGGTTGCTCCAAAAGTAATGCCTCCTAATGAGTTGGTGTGCTCCAAAAGTAATGCCTCCTAATGAGTTGGTGTGCTCCAAAAGTAATGCCTCCTAATGAGTTGGAGGTTGCTCCAAAAGTAATGCCTCCTAATGAGTTGGTGTGCTCCAAAAGTAATGCCTCCTAATGAGTTGGTGTGCTCCAAAAGTAATGCCTCCTAATGAGTTGGTGTGCTCCAAAAGTAATGCCTCCTAATGAGTTGGTGTGCTCCAAAAGTAATGCCTCCTAATGAGTTGGTGTGCTCCAAAAGTAATGCCTCCTAATGAGTTGGTGTGCTCCAAAAGTAATGCCTCCTAATGAGTTGGAGGTTGCTCCGAAAGTAATGCCTCCTAATGAGTTGGTGTGCTCCAAAAGTAATGCCTCCTAATGAGTTGGTGTGCTCCAAAAGTAATGCCTCCTAATGAGTTGGGGTGCTCCAAAAGTAATGCCTCCTAATGAGTTGGGGGTTGCGTCGAAAGTAATTCCTCCTAATGAGTTGGTGTGCTCCAAAAGTAATGCCTCCTAATGAGTTGGTGTGCTCCAAAAGTAATGCCTCCTAATGAGTTGGTGTGCTCCAAAAGTAATGCCTCCTAATGAGTTGGGGGTTGCGTCGAAAGTAATTCCTCCTAATGAGTTGGTGTGCTCCAAAAGTAATGCCTCCTAAAGAGTTGGAGGTTGCTCCAAAAGTAATGCCTCCTAATGAGTTGGTGTGCTCCAAAAGTAATGCCTCCTAATGAGTTGGAGGTTGCTCCGAAAGTAATGCCTCCTAATGAGTTGGTGTGCTCCAAAAGTAATGCCTCCTAATGAGTTGGAGGTTGCTCCAAAAGTAATGCATCCTAATGAGTTGGAGTTTGCTCCAAAAGTAATGCCTCCTAATGAGTTGGTGTGCTCCAAAAGTAATGCCTCCTAATGAGTTGGTGTGCTCCAAAAGTAATGCCTCCTAATGAGTTGGGGGTTGCTCCAAAAGTAATGCCCCCTAATGAGTTGGTGTGCTCCAAAAGTAATGCATCCTAATGAGTTGGTGTGCTCCAAAAGTAATGCCTCCTAATGAGTTGGAGGTTGCTCCAAAAGTAATGCCTCCTAATGAGTTGGTGTGCTCCAAAAGTAATGCCTCCTAATGAGTTGGGGGTTGCGTCGAAAGTAATGCCTCCTAATGAGTTGGTGTGCTCCAAAAGTAATGCCTCCTAATGAGTTGGTGTGCTCCAAAAGAAATGCCTCCTACTGAGTTGGAGGTTGCTACAAAAGTAATGCCTCCTAATGAGTTAGTGTGCTCCAAAAGTAATGCCTCCTAATGAGTTGGTGTGCTCCAAAAGTAATGCCTCCTAATGAGTTGGTGTGCTCCAAAAGTAATGCCTCCTAATGAGTTGGTGTGCTCCAAAAGTAATGCCTCCTAATGAGTTGGTGTGCTCCAAAAGTAATGCCTCCTAATGAGTTGGTGTGCTCCAAAAGTAATGCCTCCTAATGAGTTGGCGTGCTCCGAAAGTTATGCCTCCTAATGAGTTGGAGGTTGCTCCAAAAGTAATGCCTCCTAATGAGTTGGTGTGCTCCGAAAGTAATGCCTCCTACTGAGTTGGAGGTTGCTCCGAAAGTAATGCCTACTAATGAGTTGGGGTGCTGCGAAAGTAATGCATCTTAATGAGTTGGAGGTTGCTTTGAAAGTAATGCCTCCTAATGAGTTGGTGTGCTCCAAAAGTAATGCCTCCTAATGAGTTGGGGGTTGCTCCAAAAGTAATGCCCCCTAATGAGTTGGTGTGCTCCAAAAGTAATGCATCCTAATGAGTTGGTGTGCTCCAAAAGTAATGCCTCCTAATGAGTTGGAGGTTGCTCCAAAAGTAATGCCTCCTAATGAGTTGGTGTGCTCCAAAAGTAATGCCTCCTAATGAGTTGGGGGTTGCGTCGAAAGTAATGCCTCCTAATGAGTTGGTGTGCTCCAAAAGTAATGCCTCCTAAAGAGTTGGAGGTTGCTCCAAAAGTAATGCCTCGTAATGAGTTGGTGTGCTCCAAAAGTAATGCCTCCTAATGAGTTGGAGGTTGCTCCGAAAGTAATGCCTCCTAATGAGTTGGTGTGCTCCAAAAGTAATGCCTCCTAATGAGTTGGTGTGCTCCAAAAGTAATGCCTCCTAATGAGTTGGTGTGCTCCAAAAGTAATGCCTCCTAATGAGTTGGTGTGCTCCAAAAGTAATGCCTCCTAATGAGTTGGTGTGCTCCGAAAGTTATGCCTCCTAATGAGTTGGAGGTTGCTCCAAAAGTAATGCCTCCTAATGAGTTGGTGTGCTCCAAAAGTAATGCCTCCTAATGAGTTGGAGGTTGCTCCGAAAGTAATGCCTCCTAATGAGTTGGTGTGCTCCAAAAGTAATGCCTCCTAATGAGTTGGGGGTTGCGTCGAAAGTAATGCCTCCTAATGAGTTGGTGTGCTCCAAAAGTAATGCCTCCTAATGAGTTGGTGTGCTCCAAAAGTAATGCCTCCTAATGAGTTGGTGTGCTCCAAAAGTAATGCCTCCTAATGAGTTGGTGTGCTCCAAAAGTAATGCCTCCGAATGAGTTGGTGTGCTCCAAAACTAATGCCTCCTAATGAGTAGGGGTGCTCCAAAAGTAATGCCTCCTAATGAGTTGGAGGTTGCTCCGAAAGTAATGCCTCCTAATGAGTTGGTGTGCTCCAAAAGTAATGCCTCCTAATGAGTTGGAGGTTGCTCCGAAAGTAATGCCTCCTAATGAGTTGGGGGTTGCGTCGAAAGTAATGCCTCCTAATGAGTTGGTGTGCTCCAAAAGTAATGCCTCCTAATGAGTTGGGAGTTGCGTCGAAAGTAATGCCTCCTAATGAGTTGGTGTGCTCCAAAAGTAATTCCTCCTAAAGAGTTGGAGGTTGCTCCAAAAGTAATGCCTCCTAATGAGTTGGAGGTTGCGTCGAAAGTAATGCCTCCTAATGAGTTGGTGTGCTCCAAAAGTAATGCCTCCTAATGAGTTGGTGTGCTCCAAAATTAATGCCTCCTAATGAGTTGGTGTGCTCCAAAAGTAATGCCTCCTAATGAGTTGGTGTGCTCCAAAAGTATTGCCTCCTAATGAGTTGGAGGTTGCTCCGAATGTAATGCCTCCTAATGAGTTGGTGTGCTCCAAAAGTAATGCCTCCTAATGAGTTGGTGTGCTCCAAAAGTAATGCCTCCTAATGACTTGGTGTGCTCCAAAAGTAATGCCTCCTAATGAGTTGGTGTGCTCTGAACGTAATGCCTCCTAATGAGTTGGAGGTTGCTCCAAAAGTAATGCCTCCTAATGAGTTGGTGTGCTCCAAAAGTAATGCCTCCTAATGAGTTGGGGGTTGCGTCGAAAGTAATGCCTCCTAATGAGTTGGTGTGCTCCAAAAGTAATGCCTCCTAATGAGTTGGAGGTTGCTCCAAAAGTAATGCCTCCTAATGAGTTGGTGTGCTCCAAAAGTAATGCCTCCTAATGAGTTGGTGTGCTCCAAAAGTAATGCCTCCTAATGAGTTGGGGTGCTCCAAAAGTAATGCATCCTAATGAGTTGTTGTGCTCCAAAAGTAATGCCTCCTAATGAGTTGGAGGTTGCTCCAAAAGTAATGCCTCCTAATGAGTTGGTGTGCTCCAAAAGTAATGCCTCCTAATGAGTTGGAGGTTGCTCCGAAAGTAATGCCTCCTAATGAGTTGGGGGTTGCGTCGAAAGTAATGCCTCCTAATGAGTTGGTGTGCTCCAAAAGTAATGCCTCCTAATGAGTTGTTGTGCTCTGAAAGTAATGCCTCCTAATGAGTTGGAGGTTGCTCCAAAAGTAATGCCTCCTAATGAGTTGGTGTGCTCCGAAAGTAATTCCTCCTAATGAGTTGGAGGTTGCGTCGAAAGTAATGCCTCCTAATGAGTTGGTGTGCTCCAAAAGTAATGCCTCCTAATGAGTTGGTGTGCTCCAAAAGTAATGCCTCCTAATGAGTTGGTGTGCTCTAAAAGTAATGCCTTCTAATGAGTTGGTGTGCTCCAAAAGTAATGCCTCCTAATGAGTTGGTGTGCTCCAAAAGTAATGCATTCTAATGAGTTGGAGGTTGCTCCAAAAGTAATGCCTCCTAATGAGTTGGTGTGCTCCAAAAGTAATGCCTCCTAATGAGTTGGTTAGCTCCAAAAGTAATGCCTCCTAATGAGTTGGTGTGCTCCAAAAGTAATGCCTCCTAATGAGTTGGAGGTTGCTCCGAAAGTAATGCCTCCTAATGAGTTGGTGTGCTCCAAAAGTAATGCCTCCTAATGAGTTGGAGGATGCTCCGAAAGTAATGCCTCCTAATGAGTTGGGGGTTGCGTCGAAAGTAATGCCTCCTAATGAGTTGGTGTGCTCCAAAAGTAATTCCTCCTAAAGAGTTGGAGGTTGCTCCAAAAGTAATGCCTCCTAATGAGTTGGAGGTTGCGTCGAAAGTAATGCCTCCTAATGAGTTGGTGTGCTCCAAAATTAATGCCTCCTAATGAGTTGGTGTGCTCCAAAAGTAATGCCTCCTAATGAGTTGGTGTGCTCCAAAAGTAATGCCTCCTAATGAGTTGGAGGTTGCTCCGAAAGTAATGCCTCCTAATGAGTTGGTGTGCTCCGAAAGTAATGCCTCCTAATGAGTTGGTGTGCTCCAAAAGTAATGCCTCCTAATGAGTTGGTGTGCTCCAAAAGTAATGCCTCCTAATGAGTTGGTGTGCTCCAAAAGTAATGCCTCCTAATGAGTTGGTGTGCTCTGAACGTAATGCCTCCTAATGAGTTGGAGGTTGCTCCAAAAGTAATGCCTCCTAATGAGTTGGTGTGCTCCAAAAGTAATGCCTCCTAATGAGTTGGGGGTTGCGTCGAAAGTAATGCCTCCTAATGAGTTGGTGTGCTCCAAAAGTAATGCCTCCTAATGAGTTGGAGGTTGCTCCAAAAGTAATGCCTCCTAATGAGTTGGTGTGCTCCAAAAGTAATGCCTCCTAATGAGTTGGTGTGCTCCAAAAGTAATGCCTCCTAATGAGTTGGGGTGCTCCAAAAGTAATGCATCCTAATGAGTTGTTGTGCTCCAAAAGTAATGCCTCCTAATGAGTTGGAGGTTGCTCCAAAAGTAATGCCTCCTAATGAGTTGGTGTGCTCCAAAAGTAATGCCTCCTAATGAGTTGGAGGTTGCTCCGAAAGTAATGCCTCCTAATGAGTTGGGGGTTGCGTCGAAAGTAATGCCTCCTAATGAGTTGGTGTGCTCCAAAAGTAATGCCTCCTAATGAGTTGTTGTGCTCTGAAAGTAATGCCTCCTAATGAGTTGGAGGTTGCTCCAAAAGTAATGCCTCCTAATGAGTTGGTGTGCTCCGAAAGTAATTCCTCCTAATGAGTTGGAGGTTGCGTCGAAAGTAATGCCTCCTAATGAGTTGGTGTGCTCCAAAAGTAATGCCTCCTAATGAGTTGGTGTGCTCTAAAAGTAATGCCTCCTAATGAGTTGGTGTGCTCTAAAAGTAATGCCTTCTAATGAGTTGGTGTGCTCCAAAAGTAATGCCTCCTAATGAGTTGGTGTGCTCCAAAAGTAATGCATTCTAATGAGTTGGAGGTTGCTCCAAAAGTAATGCCTCCTAATGAGTTGGTGTGCTCCAAAAGTAATGCCTCCTAATGAGTTGGTTAGCTCCAAAAGTAATGCCTCCTAATGAGTTGGTGTGCTCCAAAAGTAATGCCTCCTAATGAGTTGGAGGTTGCTCCGAAAGTAATGCCTCCTAATGAGTTTGTGTGCTCCAAAAGTAATGCCTCCTAATGAGTTGGTGTGCTCCAAAAGTAATGCCTCCTAATGAGTTGGTGTGCTCGAAAAGTAATGCCTCCTAATGAGTTGGAGGTTGCTCCGAAAGTAATGCCTCCTAATGAGTTGGTGTGCTCCAAAAGTAATGCCTCCTAATGAGTTGGGGGTTGCGTCGAAAGTAATGCCTCCTAATGAGTTGGTGTGCTCCAAAAGTAATGCCTCCTAATGAGTTGGTGTGCTCCAAAAGTAATGCCTCCTAATGAGTTGGTGTGCTCCAAAAGTAATGCCTCCTAATGAGTTGGGGTTGCGTCGAAAGTAATGCCTCCTAATGAGTAGGGGGTTGCGTCGAAAGTAATGCCTCCTAATGAGTTGGGGGTTGCTCCGAAAGTAATGCCTCCTAATGAGTTGGTGTGCTCCAAAAGTAATGCCTCCTAATGAGTTGGGGTGCTCCGTAAGTAATGCCTCCTAATGAGTTGGAGGTTGCGTCGAAAGTAATGCCTCCTAATGAGTTGGAGGTTGCTCCGAAAGTAATGCCTCCTAATGAGTTGGAGGTTGCTCCGAAAGTAATGCCTCCTAATGAGTTGGGGGTTGCGTCGAAAGTAATGCCTCCTAATGAGTTGGTGTGCTCCAAAAGTAATGCCTCCTAATGAGTTGGTGTGCTCCAAAAGTAATGCCTCCTAATGAGTTGGGGTGCTGCGAAAGTAATGCCTCCTAATGAGTTGGAGGTTGCTCCGAAAGTAATGCCTCCTAATGAGTTGGGGTGCTGCGAAAGTAATGCCTCCTAATGAGTTGGGGGTTGCTCCGAAAGTAATGCCTCCTAATGAGTTGGTGTGCTCCAAAAGTAATGCCTCCTAATGAGTTGGATGTTGCTCCGAAAGTAATGCCTCCTAATGAGTTGGGGGTTGCTCCGAATGTAATGCCTCCTAATGAGTTGGTGTGCTCCAAAAGTAATGCCTCCTAATGAGTTGGGGTGCTCCGAAAGTAATGCCTCCTAATGAGCTGGGCTTTGTGTCGAAAGTAATGCCTCCTAATGAGTTGGGGTGCTCCGAAAGTAATGCCTCCTAATGAGTTGGGCTTTGCGTCGAAAGTAATGCCTCCTAATGAGTTGGGGGTTGTTCCGAAAGTAATGCCACCTAATGAGTTGGGCTTTGCGTCGAAAGTAATGCCTCCTAATGAGTTGGTGTGCTCCGAAAGTAATGCCTCCTAATGAGTTGGAGGTTGCTCCGAAAGTAATGCCACCTAATGAGTTGGGCTTTGCGTCGAAAGTAATGCCTCCTAATGAGTTGGGGTGCTGCGAAAGTAATGCCTCCTAATGAGTTGGTGTGCTCCGATAGTAATGCCTCCTAATGAGATGGAGGTTGCTCCGAAAGTAATGCCTCCTAATTAGTTGGGGTGCTGCGAAAGTAATGCCTCCTAATGAGTTGGAGGTTGCTCCGAAAGTAATGCCTCCTAATGAGTTGGTGTGCTCCGAAAGTAATGCCTCCTAATGAGTTGGAGGTTGCTCCGAAAGTAATGCCTCCTAATGAGTTGGGGTGCTCCGAAAGTAATGCCTCCTAATGAGTTGGGGGTTGCTCCGAAAGTAATTCCTCCTAATGTTATGGGCCTTGCTCCGAAAGTAATGCCTCCTAATGAGTCGGAGGTTGCTCCGAAAGTAATGCCTCCTAATGAGTTGGAGGTTGCTCCGAAAGTAATGCCTCCTAATGAGTCGGAGGTTGCTCCGAATGTAATGCCTCCTTATGAGCTGGGACTTGCTCCGAAACCAATGCCACCTAATGAGTTGGGCTTTGCGTCGAAATTAATGCCACCTAAGGAGTAAGTGGTTGCTCGGAAAGTAATGCCTCCTAAGGAGTAAGTGGTTGCTCGGAAAGTAATGCCTCCTAATGAGTTGGAGGTTGCTCCGAAAGTAATGCCTCCTAATGAGTTGGGGGTTGCTCCGAAAGTAATGCCTCCTAATGAATTGGGGTGCTCCGAAAGTAATGCCTCCTAATGAGTTGGAGGTTGCTCCGAAAGTAATGCCTCCTAATGAGTTGGGGGTTGCGTCGAAAGTAATGCCTCCTAATGAGTTGGTGTGCTCCGAAAGTAATGCCTCCTAATGAGTTGGAGGTTGCTCCGAAAGTAATGCCTCCTAATGAGTTGGAGGTTGCTCCGAAAGTAATGCCTCCTAATGAGTTCGGGTGCTCTAAAAGTAATGCCTCCAAATGAGTTGGAGGTTGCTTTGAAAGTAATGCCTCCTAATGAGTTGGGGGTTGCTCCGAAAGTAATGCCTCCTAATGAGTTGGGGTGCTCCGAAAGTAATGCCTCCTGATGAGTTGAGGGTTGCTCCGAAAGTAATGCCTCCTAATGAGTCGGAGGTTGCTCCGAAAGTAATGCCTCCTAATGAGTTGGAGGTTGCTCCGAAAGTAATGCCTCCTGATGAGTTGGGGGTTGCGTCGAAAGTAATGCCTCCTAATGAGTTGGGGTGCTCCGAAAGTAATGCCTCCTAATGAGTTGGAGGTTGCTTTGAAAGTAATGCCTCCTAATGAGTTGGAGGTTGCTTTGAAAGTAATGCCTCCTAATGAGTTGGTGTGCTCCAAAAGTAATGCCTCCTAATGAGTTGGTGTGCTCCAAAAGTAATGCCTCCTAATGAGTTGGTGTGCTCCAAAAGTAATGCCTCCTAATGAGTTGGTGTGCTCCAAAAGTAATGCCTCCTAATGAGTTGGGGTTGCGTCGAAAGTAATGCCTCCTAATGAGTAGGGGGTTGCGTCGAAAGTAATGCCTCCTAATGAGTTGGGGGTTGCTCCGAAAGTAATGCCTCCTAATGAGTTGGTGTGCTCCAAAAGTAATGCCTCCTAATGAGTTGGGGTGCTCCGTAAGTAATGCCTCCTAATGAGTTGGAGGTTGCGTCGAAAGTAATGCCTCCTAATGAGTTGGAGGTTGCTCCGAAAGTAATGCCTCCTAATGAGTTGGAGGTTGCTCCGAAAGTAATGCCTCCTAATGAGTTGGGGGTTGCGTCGAAAGTAATGCCTCCTAATGAGTTGGTGTGCTCCAAAAGTAATGCCTCCTAATGAGTTGGTGTGCTCCAAAAGTAATGCCTCCTAATGAGTTGGGGTGCTGCGAAAGTAATGCCTCCTAATGAGTTGGAGGTTGCTCCGAAAGTAATGCCTCCTAATGAGTTGGGGTGCTGCGAAAGTAATGCCTCCTAATGAGTTGGGGGTTGCTCCGAAAGTAATGCCTCCTAATGAGTTGGTGTGCTCCAAAAGTAATGCCTCCTAATGAGTTGGATGTTGCTCCGAAAGTAATGCCTCCTAATGAGTTGGGGGTTGCTCCGAATGTAATGCCTCCTAATGAGTTGGTGTGCTCCAAAAGTAATGCCTCCTAATGAGTTGGGGTGCTCCGAAAGTAATGCCTCCTAATGAGCTGGGCTTTGTGTCGAAAGTAATGCCTCCTAATGAGTTGGGGTGCTCCGAAAGTAATGCCTCCTAATGAGTTGGGCTTTGCGTCGAAAGTAATGCCTCCTAATGAGTTGGGGGTTGTTCCGAAAGTAATGCCACCTAATGAGTTGGGCTTTGCGTCGAAAGTAATGCCTCCTAATGAGTTGGTGTGCTCCGAAAGTAATGCCTCCTAATGAGTTGGAGGTTGCTCCGAAAGTAATGCCACCTAATGAGTTGGGCTTTGCGTCGAAAGTAATGCCTCCTAATGAGTTGGGGTGCTGCGAAAGTAATGCCTCCTAATGAGTTGGTGTGCTCCGATAGTAATGCCTCCTAATGAGATGGAGGTTGCTCCGAAAGTAATGCCTCCTAATTAGTTGGGGTGCTGCGAAAGTAATGCCTCCTAATGAGTTGGAGGTTGCTCCGAAAGTAATGCCTCCTAATGAGTTGGTGTGCTCCGAAAGTAATGCCTCCTAATGAGTTGGAGGTTGCTCCGAAAGTAATGCCTCCTAATGAGTTGGGGTGCTCCGAAAGTAATGCCTCCTAATGAGTTGGGGGTTGCTCCGAAAGTAATTCCTCCTAATGTTATGGGCCTTGCTCCGAAAGTAATGCCTCCTAATGAGTCGGAGGTTGCTCCGAAAGTAATGCCTCCTAATGAGTTGGAGGTTGCTCCGAAAGTAATGCCTCCTAATGAGTCGGAGGTTGCTCCGAATGTAATGCCTCCTTATGAGCTGGGACTTGCTCCGAAACCAATGCCACCTAATGAGTTGGGCTTTGCGTCGAAATTAATGCCACCTAAGGAGTAAGTGGTTGCTCGGAAAGTAATGCCTCCTAAGGAGTAAGTGGTTGCTCGGAAAGTAATGCCTCCTAATGAGTTGGAGGTTGCTCCGAAAGTAATGCCTCCTAATGAGTTGGGGGTTGCTCCGAAAGTAATGCCTCCTAATGAATTGGGGTGCTCCGAAAGTAATGCCTCCTAATGAGTTGGAGGTTGCTCCGAAAGTAATGCCTCCTAATGAGTTGGGGGTTGCGTCGAAAGTAATGCCTCCTAATGAGTTGGTGTGCTCCGAAAGTAATGCCTCCTAATGAGTTGGAGGTTGCTCCGAAAGTAATGCCTCCTAATGAGTTGGAGGTTGCTCCGAAAGTAATGCCTCCTAATGAGTTCGGGTGCTCTAAAAGTAATGCCTCCAAATGAGTTGGAGGTTGCTTTGAAAGTAATGCCTCCTAATGAGTTGGGGGTTGCTCCGAAAGTAATGCCTCCTAATGAGTTGGGGTGCTCCGAAAGTAATGCCTCCTGATGAGTTGAGGGTTGCTCCGAAAGTAATGCCTCCTAATGAGTCGGAGGTTGCTCCGAAAGTAATGCCTCCTAATGAGTTGGAGGTTGCTCCGAAAGTAATGCCTCCTGATGAGTTGGGGGTTGCGTCGAAAGTAATGCCTCCTAATGAGTTGGGGTGCTCCGAAAGTAATGCCTCCTAATGAGTTGGAGGTTGCTTTGAAAGTAATGCCTCCTAATGAGTTGGAGGTTGCTTTGAAAGTAATGCCTCCTAATGAGTTGGTGTGCTCCAAAAGTAATGCCTCCTAATGAGTTGGTGTGCTCCAAAAGTAATGCCTCCTAATGAGTTGGTGTGCTCCGAAAGTAATGCCTCCTACTGAGTTGGAGGTTGCTCCGAAAGTAATGCCTCCTAATGAGTTGGGGGTTGCTCCGAAAGTAATGCCTCCTAATGATTTGGGGTGCTCCGAAAGTAATGCCTCCTAATGAGTTGGAGGTTGCTCCGAAAGTAATGCCTCCTAATGAGTTGGGGGTTGCTCCGAAAGTAATGCCTCCTAATGAGTTCGGGTGCTCCGAAAGTAATGCCTCCTAATGAGTTGGAGGTTGCTCCGAAAGTAATGCCTCCTAATGAGTTGGAGGTTGCTCCGAAAGTAATGCCTCCTTATGAGTTCGGGTACTCTAAAAGTAATGCCTCCTAATGAGTTGGAGGTTGCTCCGAAAGTAATGCCTCCTAATGAGTTGGGGTGCTCCGAAAGTAATGCCTCCTGATGAGTTGAGGGTTGCTCCGAAAGTAATGCCTCCTAATGAGTTGGAGGTTGCTCCGAAAGTAATGCCTCCTAATGAGTTGGAGGTTGCTCCGAAAGTAATGCCTCCTGATGAGTTGGGGGTTGCGTCGAAAGTAATGCCTCCTAATGAGTTGGAGGTTGCTCCGAAAGTAATGCCTCCTAATGAGTTGGAGGTTGCTCCGAAAGTAATGCCTCCTAATGAGTTGGAGGTTGCTCCGAAAGTAATGCCTCCTAATGAGTTGGTGTACTCCGAAAGTAATGCCTCCTAATGAGTTGGTGTGCTCCAAAAGTAATGCCTCCTAATGAGTTGGTGTGCTCCAAAAGTAATGCCTCCTAATGAGTTGGTGTGCTCCGAAAGTAATGCCTCCTACTGAGTTGGAGGTTGCTCCGAAAGTAATGCCTCCTAATGATTTGGGGTGCTCCGAAAGTAATGCCTCCTAATGAGTTGGAGGTTGCTCCGAAAGTAATGCCTCCTAATGAGTTGGGGGTTGCTCCGAAAGTAATGCCTCCTAATGAGTTGGGGTGCTCCGAAAGTAATGCCTCCTAATGAGTTGGAGGTTGCTCCGAAAGTAATGCCTCCTAATGAGTTGGAGGTTGCTCCGAAAGTAATGCCTCCTAATGAGTTCGGGTACTCTAAAAGTAATGCCTCCTAATGAGTTGGAGGTTGCTCCGAAAGTAATGCCTCCTAATGAGTTGGGGGTTGCTCCGAAAGTAATGCCTCCTATTGAGTTGGGGTGCTCCGAAAGTAATGCCTCCTGATGAGTTGAGGGTTGCTCCGAAAGTAATGCCTCCTAATGAGTTGGAGGTTGCTCCGAAAGTAATGCCTCCTAATGAGTTGGGGGTTACTCCGAAAGTAATGCCTCCTAATGAGTTGGGGTGCTCCGAAAGTAATGCCTCCTGATGAGTTGAGGGTTGCTCCGAATGTAATGCCTCCTAATGAGTTGGGGTGCTCCAAAAGTAATGCCTCCTAATGAGTTGGAGGTTGCTCCGAAAGTAATGCCTCCTGATGAGTTGGGGGTTGCGTCGAAAGTAATGCCTCCTAATGAGTTGGTGTGCTCCAAAAGTAATGCCTCCTAATGAGTTGGTGTGCTCCAAAAGTAATGCCTCCTAATGAGTTGGTGTGCTCCAAAAGTAATGCCTCCTAATGAGTTGGTGTGCTCCGAAAGTAATGCCTCCTACTGAGTTGGAGGTTGCTCCGAAAGTAATGCCTCCTAATGAGTTGGGGTGCTCCAAAAGTAATGCCTCCTAATGAGTTGGTGTGCTCCAAAAGTAATGCCTCCTAATGAGTTGGTGTGCTCCAAAAGTAATGCCTCCTAATGAGTTGGTGTGCTCCGAAAGTAATGCCTCCTAATGAGTTGGAGGTTGCTCCAAAAGTAATGCCTCCTAATGAGTTGGGGTGCTGCGAAAGTAATGCCTCTTAATGAGTTGGAGGTTGCTTTGAAAGTAATGCCTCCTAATGAGTTGGTGTGCTCCAAAAGTAATGCCTCCTAATGAGTTGGTGTGCTCCAAAAGTAATGCCTCCTAATGAGTTGGTGTGCTCCGAAAGTAATGCCTCCTACTGAGTTGGAGGTTGCTCCGAAAGTAATGCCTCCTAATGAGTTGGGGTGCTCCAAAAGTAATGCCTCCTAATGAGTTGGTGTGCTCCAAAAGTAATGCCTCCTAATGAGTTGGTGTGCTCCAAAAGTAATGCCTCCTAATGAGTTGGTGTGCTCCGAAAGTAATGCCTCCTAATGAGTTGGAGGTTGCTCCAAAAGTAATGCCTCCTAATGAGTTGGGGTGCTGCGAAAGTAATGCCTCTTAATGAGTTGGAGGTTGCTTTGAAAGTAATGCCTCCTAATGAGTTGGTGTGCTCCAAAAGTAATGCCTCCTAATGAGTTGGTGTGCTCCAAAAGTAATGCCTCCTAATGAGTTGGGGTGCTCCGAAAGTAATGCCTCCTAATGAGTTGGGGTGCTGCGAAAGTAATGCCTCCTAATGAGTTGGAGGTTGCTCCGAAAGTAATGCCTCCTAATGAGTTGGAGGTTGCTCCGAAAGTAATGCCTCCTAATGAGTTGGAGGTTGCTCCGAAAGTAATGCCTCCTAATGAGTTGGTGTACTCCGAAAGTAATGCCTCCTAATGAGTTGGTGTGCTCCAAAAGTAATGCCTCCTAATGAGTTGGTGTGCTCCAAAAGTAATGCCTCCTAATGAGTTGGTGTGCTCCGAAAGTAATGCCTCCTACTGAGTTGGAGGTTGCTCCGTAAGTAATGCCTCCTAATGATTTGGGGTGCTCCGAAAGTAATGCCTCCTAATGAGTTGGAGGTTGCTCCGAAAGTAATGCCTCCTAATGAGTTGGGGGTTGCTCCGAAAGTAATGCCTCCTAATGAGTTGGGGTGCTCCGAAAGTAATGCCTCCTAATGAGTTGGAGGTTGCTCCGAAAGTAATGCCTCCTAATGAGTTGGAGGTTGCTCCGAAAGTAATGCCTCCTAATGAGTTCGGGTACTCTAAAAGTAATGCCTCCTAATGAGTTGGAGGTTGCTCCGAAAGTAATGCCTCCTAATGAGTTGGGGGTTGCTCCGAAAGTAATGCCTCCTATTGAGTTGGGGTGCTCCGAAAGTAATGCCTCCTGATGAGTTGAGGGTTGCTCCGAAAGTAATGCCTCCTAATGAGTTGGAGGTTGCTCCGAAAGTAATGCCTCCTAATGAGTTGGGGGTTACTCCGAAAGTAATGCCTCCTAATGAGTTGGGGTGCTCCGAAAGTAATGCCTCCTGATGAGTTGAGGGTTGCTCCGAATGTAATGCCTCCTAATGAGTTGGGGTGCTCCAAAAGTAATGCCTCCTAATGAGTTGGAGGTTGCTCCGAAAGTAATGCCTCCTGATGAGTTGGGGGTTGCGTCGAAAGTAATGCCTCCTAATGAGTTGGTGTGCTCCAAAAGTAATGCCTCCTAATGAGTTGGTGTGCTCCAAAAGTAATGCCTCCTAATGAGTTGGTGTGCTCCAAAAGTAATGCCTCCTAATGAGTTGGTGTGCTCCGAAAGTAATGCCTCCTACTGAGTTGGAGGTTGCTCCGAAAGTAATGCCTCCTAATGAGTTGGGGTGCTCCAAAAGTAATGCCTCCTAATGAGTTGGTGTGCTCCAAAAGTAATGCCTCCTAATGAGTTGGTGTGCTCCAAAAGTAATGCCTCCTAATGAGTTGGTGTGCTCCGAAAGTAATGCCTCCTAATGAGTTGGAGGTTGCTCCAAAAGTAATGCCTCCTAATGAGTTGGGGTGCTGCGAAAGTAATGCCTCTTAATGAGTTGGAGGTTGCTTTGAAAGTAATGCCTCCTAATGAGTTGGTGTGCTCCAAAAGTAATGCCTCCTAATGAGTTGGTGTGCTCCAAAAGTAATGCCTCCTAATGAGTTGGTGTGCTCCGAAAGTAATGCCTCCTACTGAGTTGGAGGTTGCTCCGAAAGTAATGCCTCCTAATGAGTTGGGGTGCTCCAAAAGTAATGCCTCCTAATGAGTTGGTGTGCTCCAAAAGTAATGCCTCCTAATGAGTTGGTGTGCTCCAAAAGTAATGCCTCCTAATGAGTTGGTGTGCTCCGAAAGTAATGCCTCCTAATGAGTTGGAGGTTGCTCCAAAAGTAATGCCTCCTAATGAGTTGGGGTGCTGCGAAAGTAATGCCTCTTAATGAGTTGGAGGTTGCTTTGAAAGTAATGCCTCCTAATGAGTTGGTGTGCTCCAAAAGTAATGCCTCCTAATGAGTTGGTGTGCTCCAAAAGTAATGCCTCCTAATGAGTTGGGGTGCTCCGAAAGTAATGCCTCCTAATGAGTTGGGGTGCTGCGAAAGTAATGCCTCCTAATGAGTTGGAGGTTGCTCCGAAAGTAATGCCTCCTAATGAGTTGGGGGTTGCTCCGAAAGTAATGCCTCCTAATGAGTTGGTGTGCTCCAAAAGTAATGCCTCCTAATGAGTTGGGGTGCTCCGAAAGTAATGCCTCCTAATGAGCTGGGCTTTGCGTCGAAAGTAATGCCTCCTAATGAGTCAGTGGTTGCTCGGAAAGTAATGCCACCTAATGAGTTGGAGGTTGCTCCAAAAGTAATGCCTCCTAATGAGTTGGTGTGCTCCAAAAGTAATGCCTCCTAATGAGTTGGGGGTTGCGTCGAAAGTAATGCCTCCTAATGAGTTGGTGTGCTCCAAAAGTAATGCCTCCTAATGAGTTGGTGTGCTCCAAAAGTAATGCCTCCTAATGAGTTGGTGTGCTCCGAAAGTAATGCCTCCTAATGAGTTGGAGGTTGCTCCGAAAGTAATGCCTCCTAATGAGTTGGGGGTTGCGTCGAAAGTAATGCCTCCTAATGAGTTGGGGGTTGCTCCGAAAGTAATGCCTCCTAATGAGTTGGTGTGCTCCAAAAGTAATGCCTCCTAATGAGTTGGGGTGCTCCGTAAGTAATGCCTCCTAATGAGTTGGAGGTTGCTGCGAAAGTAATGCCTCCTAATGAGTTGGAGGTTGCTCCGAAAGTAATGCCTCCTAATGAGTTGGAGGTTGCTCTGAAAGTAATGCCTCCTAATGAGTTGGGGGTTGCGTCGAAAGTAATGCCTCCTAATGAGTTGGTGTGCTACAAAAGTAATGCCTCCTAATGAGTTGGTGTGCTCCAAAAGTAATGCCTCCTAATTAGTTGGAGGTTGCTCCGAAAGTAATGCCTCCTAATGAGTTGGGGTGCTCCAAAAGTAATGCCTCCTAATGAGTTGGTGTGCTCCAAAAGTAATGCCTCCTAATGAGTTGGTGTGCTTCGAAAGTAATGCCTCCTAATGAGTTGGAGGTTGCTCCGAAACTAATGCCTCCTAATGAGTTGGGGTGCTGCGAAAGTAATGCCTCCTAATGAGTTGGGGTTTGCGTGGAAAGTAATGCCTCCTAATGAGTTGGGGGTTGCTCCGAAAGTAATGCCTCCTAATGAGTTGGTGTGCTCCAAAAGTAATGCCTCCTAATGAGTTGGGGTGCTCCGAAAGTAATGCCTCCTAATGAGCTGGGCTTTGTGTCGAAAGTAATGCCTCCTAATGAGTTGGTGTGCTCGGAAAGTAATCCCTCCTAATGAGTTGGGGTGCTCCGAAAGTAATGCCTCCTAATGAGTTGGGGGTTGCGTCGAAAGTAATGCCTCCTAATGAGTTGGTGTGCTCCGAAAGTAATGCCTCCTAATGAGTTGGAGGTTGCTCCGAAAGTAATGCCACCTAATGAGTTGGGCTTTGCGTCGAAAGTAATGCCTCCTAATGAGTTGGGGTGCTCCGAAAGTAATGCCTCCTAATGAGTTGGAGGTTGCTCCGAAAGTAATGCCTCCTAATGAGTTGGTGTGCTCCGAAAGTAATGCCTCCTAATGAGTTGGGGTGCTGCGAATGTAATGCCTCTTA
Source organism: Alectoris magna (assembly GCA_030625065.1). Classification (NCBI taxonomy): domain Eukaryota; kingdom Metazoa; phylum Chordata; class Aves; order Galliformes; family Phasianidae; genus Alectoris; species Alectoris magna. The sequence goes on along the minus strand of CM060568.1, from coordinate 24,070,056 downwards.
ATGAGTTGGAGGTTGCTCCAAAAGTAATGCCTCCTAATGAGTTGGTGTGCTCCAAAAGTAATGCCTCCTAATGAGTTGGGGGTTGCGTCGAAAGTAATGCCTCCTAATGAGTTGGTGTGCTCCAAAAGTAATGCCTCCTAATGAGTTGGTGTGCTCCAAAAGTAATGCCTCCTAATGAGTTGGTGTGCTCCGAAAGTAATGCCTCCTAATGAGTTGGAGGTTGCTCCGAAAGTAATGCCTCCTAATGAGTTGGGGGTTGCGTCGAAAGTAATGCCTCCTAATGAGTTGGGGGTTGCTCCGAAAGTAATGCCTCCTAATGAGTTGGTGTGCTCCAAAAGTAATGCCTCCTAATGAGTTGGGGTGCTCCGTAAGTAATGCCTCCTAATGAGTTGGAGGTTGCTGCGAAAGTAATGCCTCCTAATGAGTTGGAGGTTGCTCCGAAAGTAATGCCTCCTAATGAGTTGGAGGTTGCTCTGAAAGTAATGCCTCCTAATGAGTTGGGGGTTGCGTCAAAAGTAATGCCTCCTAATGATTTGGGGTGCTCCGAAAGTAATGCCTCCTAATGAGTTGGAGGTTGCTCCGAAAGTAATGCCTCCTAATGAGTTGGGGGTTGCTCCGAAAGTAATGCCTCCTAATGAGTTGGGGTGCTCCGAAAGTAATGCCTCCTAATGAGTTGGAGGTTGCTCCGAAAGTAATGCCTCCTGATGAGTTCGGGTACTCTAAAAGTAATGCCTCCTAATGAGTTGGAGGTTGCTCCGAAAGTAATGCCTCCTAATGAGTTGGGGGTTGCTCCGAAAGTAATGCCTCCTATTGAGTTGGGGTGCTCCGAAAGTAATGCCTCCTGATGAGTTGAGGGTTGCTCCGAAAGTAATGCCTCCTAATGAGTTGGAGGTTGCTCCGAAAGTAATGCCTCCTAATGAGTTGGGGGTTACTCCGAAAGTAATGCCTCCTAATGAGTTGGGGTGCTCCGAAAGTAATGCCTCCTGATGAGTTGAGGGTTGCTCCGAATGTAATGCCTCCTAATGAGTTGGGGTGCTCCAAAAGTAATGCCTCCTAATGAGTTGGAGGTTGCTCCGAAAGTAATGCCTCCTGATGAGTTGGGGGTTGCGTCGAAAGTAATGCCTCCTAATGAGTTGGTGTGCTCCAAAAGTAATGCCTCCTAATGAGTTGGTGTGCTCCAAAAGTAATGCCTCCTAATGAGTTGGTGTGCTCCAAAAGTAATGCCTCCTAATGAGTTGGTGTGCTCCGAAAGTAATGCCTCCTACTGAGTTGGAGGTTGCTCCGAAAGTAATGCCTCCTAATGAGTTGGGGTGCTCCAAAAGTAATGCCTCCTAATGAGTTGGTGTGCTCCAAAAGTAATGCCTCCTAATGAGTTGGTGTGCTCCAAAAGTAATGCCTCCTAATGAGTTGGTGTGCTCCGAAAGTAATGCCTCCTAATGAGTTGGAGGTTGCTCCAAAAGTAATGCCTCCTAATGAGTTGGGGTGCTGCGAAAGTAATGCCTCTTAATGAGTTGGAGGTTGCTTTGAAAGTAATGCCTCCTAATGAGTTGGTGTGCTCCAAAAGTAATGCCTCCTAATGAGTTGGTGTGCTCCAAAAGTAATGCCTCCTAATGAGTTGGGGTGCTCCGAAAGTAATGCCTCCTAATGAGTTGGGGTGCTGCGAAAGTAATGCCTCCTAATGAGTTGGAGGTTGCTCCGAAAGTAATGCCTCCTAATGAGTTGGGGGTTGCTCCGAAAGTAATGCCTCCTAATGAGTTGGTGTGCTCCAAAAGTAATGCCTCCTAATGAGTTGGGGTGCTCCGAAAGTAATGCCTCCTAATGAGCTGGGCTTTGCGTCGAAAGTAATGCCTCCTAATGAGTCAGTGGTTGCTCGGAAAGTAATGCCTCCTAATGAGTTGGAGGTTGCTCCAAAAGTAATGCCTCCTAATGAGTTGGTGTGCTCCAAAAGTAATGCCTCCTAATGAGTTGGGGGTTGCGTCGAAAGTAATGCCTCCTAATGAGTTGGTGTGCTCCAAAAGTAATGCCTCCTAATGAGTTGGTGTGCTCCAAAAGTAATGCCTTCTAATGAGTTGGTGTGCTCCGAAAGTAATGCCTCCTAATGAGTTGGAGGTTGCTCCGAAAGTAATGCCTCCTAATGAGTTGGGGGTTGCGTCGAAAGTAATGCCTCCTAATGAGTTGGGGGTTGCTCCGAAAGTAATGCCTCCTAATGAGTTGGTGTGCTCCAAAAGTAATGCCTCCTAATGAGTTGGGGTGCTCCGTAAGTAATGCCTCCTAATGAGTTGGAGGTTGCTGCGAAAGTAATGCCTCCTAATGAGTTGGAGGTTGCTCCGAAAGTAATGCCTCCTAATGAGTTGGAGGTTGCTCTGAAAGTAATGCCTCCTAATGAGTTGGGGGTTGCGTCGAAAGTAATGCCTCCTAATGAGTTGGTGTGCTACAAAAGTAATGCCTCCTAATGAGTTGGTGTGCTCCGAAAGTAATGCCTCCTAATTAGTTGGAGGTTGCTCCGAAAGTAATGCCTCCTAAAGAGTTGGGGTGCTCCAAAAGTAATGCCTCCTAATGAGTTGGTGTGCTCCAAAAGTAATGCCTCCTAATGAGTTGGTGTGCTTCGAAAGTAATGCCTCCTAATGAGTTGGAGGTTGCTCCGAAACTAATGCCTCCTAATGAGTTGGGGTGCTGCGAAAGTAATGCCTCCTAATGAGTTGGGGTTTGCGTGGAAAGTAATGCCTCCTAATGAGTTGGGGGTTGCTCCGAAAGTAATGCCTCCTAATGAGTTGGTGTGCTCCAAAAGTAATGCCTCCTAATGAGTTGGGGTGCTCCGAAAGTAATGCCTCCTAATGAGCTGGGCTTTGTGTCGAAAGTAATGCCTCCTAATGAGTTGGTGTGCTCGGAAAGTAATCCCTCCTAATGAGTTGGGGTGCTCCGAAAGTAATGCCTCCTAATGAGTTGGGGGTTGCGTCGAAAGTAATGCCTCCTAATGAGTTGGTGTGCTCCGAAAGTAATGCCTCCTAATGAGTTGGAGGTTGCTCCGAAAGTAATGCCACCTAATGAGTTGGGCTTTGCGTCGAAAGTAATGCCTCCTAATGAGTTGGGGTGCTCCGAAAGTAATGCCTCCTAATGAGTTGGAGGTTGCTCCGAAAGTAATGCCTCCTAATGAGTTGGTGTGCTCCGAAAGTAATGCCTCCTAATGAGTTGGAGGTTGCTCCGAAAGTAATGCCTCCTAATGAGTTGGGGTGCTCCGAAAGTAATGCCTCCTAATGAGTTGGGGGTTGCTCCGAAAGTAATTCCTCCTAATGTGATGGGCCTTGCTCCGAAAGTAATGCCTCCTAATGAGTCGGAGGTTGCTCCGAAAGTAATGCCTCCTAATGAGTTGGAGGTTGCTCCGAAAGTAATGCCTCCTATTCAGTCGGAGGTTGCTCCGAAAGTAATGCCTCCTTATGAGCTGGGACTTGCTCCGAAACCAATGCCACCTAATGAGTTGGGCTTTGCGTCGAAAGTAATGCCTCCTAAGGAGTCAGTGGTTGCTCGGAAAGTAATGCCTCCTAATGAGTTGGAGGTTGCTCCGAAAGTAATGCCTCCTAATGAGTTGGGGGTTGCTCCGAAAGTAATGCCTCCTAATGATTTGGGGTGCTCTGAAAGTAATGCCTCCTAATGAGTTGGAGGTTGCTCCGAAAGTAATGCCTCCTAATGAGTTGGGGGTTGCTCCGAAAGTAATGCCTCCTAATGAGTTGGGGTGCTCCGAAAGTAATGCCTCCTAATGAGTTTGAGGTTGCTCCGAAAGTAATGCCTCCTAATGAGTTGGAGGTTGCTCCGAAAGTAATGCCTCCTAATGAGTTCGGGTGCTCTAAAAGTAATGCCTCCTTATGAGTTGGAGGTTGCTCCGAAAGTAATACTTCCTAATGAGTTGGGGGTTGCTCCGAAAGTAATGCCTCCTAATGATTTGGGGTGCTCTGAAAGTAATGCCTCCTAATGAATTGGAGGTTGCTCCGAAAGTAATGCCTCCTGATGAGTTGGGGGTTGCGTCGAAAGTAATGCCTCCTAATGAGTTGGGGTGCTCCGAAAGTAATGCCTCCTAATGAGTTGGAGGTTGCTCCGAAAGTAATGCCTCCTAATGAGTTGGTGTGCTCCAAAAGTAATGCCTCCTAATGAGTTGGTGTGCTCCAAAAGTAATGCCTCCTAATGAGTTGGTGTGCTCCGAAAGTAATGCCTCCTAATGAGTTGGAGGTTGCTCCGAAAGTAATGCCTCCTAATGAGTTGGGGTGCTCCAAAAGTAATGCCTCCTAATGAGTTGGTGTGCTCCAAAAGTAATGCCTCCTAATGAGTTGGTGTGCTCCGAAAGTAATGCCTCCTACTGAGTTGGAGGTTGCTCCGAAAGTAATGCCTACTAATGAGTTGGGGTGCTGCGAAAGTAATGCCTCTTAATGAGTTGGAGGTTGCTTTGAAAGTAATGCCTCCTAATGAGTTGGTGTGCTCCAAAAGTAATGCCTCCTAATGAGTTGGAGGTTGCTCCGAAAGTAATGCCTCCTGATGAGTTGGGGGTTGCTCCGAAAGTAATGCCTCCTAATGAGTTGGGGTGCTGCGAAAGTAATGCCTCTTAATGAGTTGGAGGTTGCTTTGAAAGTAATGCCTCCTAATGAGTTGGTGTGCTCCAAAAGTAATGCCTCCTAATGAGTTGGTGTGCTCCAAAAGTAATGCCTCCTAATGAGTTGGGGTGCTCCGAAAGTAATGCCTCCTAATGAGTTGGGGTGCTGCGAAAGTAATGCCTCCTAATGAGTTGGAGGTTGCTCCGAAAGTAATGCCTCCTAATGAGTTGGGGGTTGCTCCGAAAGTAATGCCTCCTAATGAGTTGGTGTGCTCCAAAAGTAATGCCTCCTAATGAGTTGGGGTGCTCCGAAAGTAATGCCTCCTAATGAGTTGGGGTGCTGCGAAAGTAATGCCTCCTAATGAGTTGGAGGTTGCTCCGAAAGTAATGCCTCCTAATGAGTTGGGGTGCTGCGAAAGTAATGCCTCCTAATGAGTTGGGGGTTGCTCCGAAAGTAATGCCTCCTAATGAGTTGGTGTGCTCCAAAAGTAATGCCTCCTAATGAGTTGGATGTTGCTCCGAAAGTAATGCCTCCTAATGAGTTGGGGGTTGCTCCGAATGTAATGCCTCCTAATGAGTTGGTGTGCTCCAAAAGTAATGCCTCCTAATGAGTTGGGGTGCTCCGAAAGTAATGCCTCCTAATGAGCTGGGCTTTGTGTCGAAAGTAATGCCTCCTAATGAGTTGGGGTGCTCCGAAAGTAATGCCTCCTAATGAGTTGGGCTTTGCGTCGAAAGTAATGCCTCCTAATGAGTTGGGGGTTGTTCCGAAAGTAATGCCACCTAATGAGTTGGGCTTTGCGTCGAAAGTAATGCCTCCTAATGAGTTGGTGTGCTCCGAAAGTAATGCCTCCTAATGAGTTGGAGGTTGCTCCGAAAGTAATGCCACCTAATGAGTTGGGCTTTGCGTCGAAAGTAATGCCTCCTAATGAGTTGGGGTGCTGCGAAAGTAATGCCTCCTAATGAGTTGGTGTGCTCCGATAGTAATGCCTCCTAATGAGATGGAGGTTGCTCCGAAAGTAATGCCTCCTAATTAGTTGGGGTGCTGCGAAAGTAATGCCTCCTAATGAGTTGGAGGTTGCTCCGAAAGTAATGCCTCCTAATGAGTTGGTGTGCTCCGAAAGTAATGCCTCCTAATGAGTTGGAGGTTGCTCCGAAAGTAATGCCTCCTAATGAGTTGGGGTGCTCCGAAAGTAATGCCTCCTAATGAGTTGGGGGTTGCTCCGAAAGTAATTCCTCCTAATGTTATGGGCCTTGCTCCGAAAGTAATGCCTCCTAATGAGTCGGAGGTTGCTCCGAAAGTAATGCCTCCTAATGAGTTGGAGGTTGCTCCGAAAGTAATGCCTCCTAATGAGTCGGAGGTTGCTCCGAATGTAATGCCTCCTTATGAGCTGGGACTTGCTCCGAAACCAATGCCACCTAATGAGTTGGGCTTTGCGTCGAAATTAATGCCACCTAAGGAGTAAGTGGTTGCTCGGAAAGTAATGCCTCCTAAGGAGTAAGTGGTTGCTCGGAAAGTAATGCCTCCTAATGAGTTGGAGGTTGCTCCGAAAGTAATGCCTCCTAATGAGTTGGGGGTTGCTCCGAAAGTAATGCCTCCTAATGATTTGGGGTGCTCCGAAAGTAATGCCTCCTAATGAGTTGGAGGTTGCTCCGAAAGTAATGCCTCCTAATGAGTTGGGGGTTGCGTCGAAAGTAATGCCTCCTAATGAGTTGGTGTGCTCCGAAAGTAATGCCTCCTAATGAGTTGGAGGTTGCTCCGAAAGTAATGCCTCCTAATGAGTTGGAGGTTGCTCCGAAAGTAATGCCTCCTAATGAGTTCGGGTGCTCTAAAAGTAATGCCTCCAAATGAGTTGGAGGTTGCTTTGAAAGTAATGCCTCCTAATGAGTTGGGGGTTGCTCCGAAAGTAATGCCTCCTAATGAGTTGGGGTGCTCCGAAAGTAATGCCTCCTGATGAGTTGAGGGTTGCTCCGAAAGTAATGCCTCCTAATGAGTCGGAGGTTGCTCCGAAAGTAATGCCTCCTAATGAGTTGGAGGTTGCTCCGAAAGTAATGCCTCCTGATGAGTTGGGGGTTGCGTCGAAAGTAATGCCTCCTAATGAGTTGGGGTGCTCCGAAAGTAATGCCTCCTAATGAGTTGGAGGTTGCTTTGAAAGTAATGCCTCCTAATGAGTTGGAGGTTGTTTTGAAAGTAATGCCTCCTAATGAGTTGGTGTGCTCCAAAAGTAATGCCTCCTAATGAGTTGGTGTGCTCCAAAAGTAATGCCTCCTAATGAGTTGGTGTGCTCCGAAAGTAATGCCTCCTACTGAGTTGGAGGTTGCTCCGAAAGTAATGCCTCCTAATGAGTTGGGGGTTGCTCCGAAAGTAATGCCTCCTAATGATTTGGGGTGCTCCGAAAGTAATGCCTCCTAATGAGTTGGAGGTTGCTCCGAAAGTAATGCCTCCTAATGAGTTGGGGGTTGCTCCGAAAGTAATGCCTCCTAATGAGTTCGGGTGCTCCGAAAGTAATGCCTCCTAATGAGTTGGAGGTTGCTCCGAAAGTAATGCCTCCTAATGAGTTGGAGGTTGCTCCGAAAGTAATGCCTCCTTATGAGTTCGGGTACTCTAAAAGTAATGCCTCCTAATGAGTTGGAGGTTGCTCCGAAAGTAATGCCTCCTAATGAGTTGGGGTGCTCCGAAAGTAATGCCTCCTGATGAGTTGAGGGTTGCTCCGAAAGTAATGCCTCCTAATGAGTTGGAGGTTGCTCCGAAAGTAATGCCTCCTAATGAGTTGGAGGTTGCTCCGAAAGTAATGCCTCCTGATGAGTTGGGGGTTGCGTCGAAAGTAATGCCTCCTAATGAGTTGGAGGTTGCTCCGAAAGTAATGCCTCCTAATGAGTTGGAGGTTGCTCCGAAAGTAATGCCTCCTAATGAGTTGGAGGTTGCTCCGAAAGTAATGCCTCCTAATGAGTTGGTGTACTCCGAAAGTAATGCCTCCTAATGAGTTGGTGTGCTCCAAAAGTAATGCCTCCTAATGAGTTGGTGTGCTCCAAAAGTAATGCCTCCTAATGAGTTGGTGTGCTCCGAAAGTAATGCCTCCTACTGAGTTGGAGGTTGCTCCGAAAGTAATGCCTCCTAATGATTTGGGGTGCTCCGAAAGTAATGCCTCCTAATGAGTTGGAGGTTGCTCCGAAAGTAATGCCTCCTAATGAGTTGGGGGTTGCTCCGAAAGTAATGCCTCCTAATGAGTTGGGGTGCTCCGAAAGTAATGCCTCCTAATGAGTTGGAGGTTGCTCCGAAAGTAATGCCTCCTAATGAGTTGGAGGTTGCTCCGAAAGTAATGCCTCCTAATGAGTTCGGGTACTCTAAAAGTAATGCCTCCTAATGAGTTGGAGGTTGCTCCGAAAGTAATGCCTCCTAATGAGTTGGGGGTTGCTCCGAAAGTAATGCCTCCTATTGAGTTGGGGTGCTCCGAAAGTAATGCCTCCTGATGAGTTGAGGGTTGCTCCGAAAGTAATGCCTCCTAATGAGTTGGAGGTTGCTCCGAAAGTAATGCCTCCTAATGAGTTGGGGGTTACTCCGAAAGTAATGCCTCCTAATGAGTTGGGGTGCTCCGAAAGTAATGCCTCCTGATGAGTTGAGGGTTGCTCCGAATGTAATGCCTCCTAATGAGTTGGGGTGCTCCAAAAGTAATGCCTCCTAATGAGTTGGAGGTTGCTCCGAAAGTAATGCCTCCTGATGAGTTGGGGGTTGCGTCGAAAGTAATGCCTCCTAATGAGTTGGTGTGCTCCAAAAGTAATGCCTCCTAATGAGTTGGTGTGCTCCAAAAGTAATGCCTCCTAATGAGTTGGTGTGCTCCAAAAGTAATGCCTCCTAATGAGTTGGTGTGCTCCGAAAGTAATGCCTCCTACTGAGTTGGAGGTTGCTCCGAAAGTAATGCCTCCTAATGAGTTGGGGTGCTCCAAAAGTAATGCCTCCTAATGAGTTGGTGTGCTCCAAAAGTAATGCCTCCTAATGAGTTGGTGTGCTCCGAAAGTAATGCCTCCTAATGAGTTGGAGGTTGCTCCAAAAGTAATGCCTCCTAATGAGTTGGGGTGCTGCGAAAGTAATGCCTCTTAATGAGTTGGAGGTTGCTTTGAAAGTAATGCCTCCTAATGAGTTGGTGTGCTCCAAAAGTAATGCCTCCTAATGAGTTGGTGTGCTCCAAAAGTAATGCCTCCTAATGAGTTGGGGTGCTCCGAAAGTAATGCCTCCTAATGAGTTGGGGTGCTGCGAAAGTAATGCCTCCTAATGAGTTGGAGGTTGCTCCGAAAGTAATGCCTCCTAATGAGTTGGGGGTTGCTCCGAAAGTAATGCCTCCTAATGAGTTGGTGTGCTCCAAAAGTAATGCCTCCTAATGAGTTGGGGTGCTCCGAAAGTAATGCCTCCTAATGAGCTGGGCTTTGCGTCGAAAGTAATGCCTCCTAATGAGTCAGTGGTTGCTCGGAAAGTAATGCCTCCTAATGAGTTGGAGGTTGCTCCAAAAGTAATGCCTCCTAATGAGTTGGTGTGCTCCAAAAGTAATGCCTCCTAATGAGTTGGGGGTTGCGTCGAAAGTAATGCCTCCTAATGAGTTGGTGTGCTCCAAAAGTAATGCCTTCTAATGAGTTGGTGTGCTCCAAAAGTAATGCCTCCTAATGAGTTGGTGTGCTCCGAAAGTAATGCCTCCTAATGAGTTGGAGGTTGCTCCGAAAGTAATGCCTCCTAATGAGTTGGGGGTTGCGTCGAAAGTAATGCCTCCTAATGAGTTGGGGGTTGCTCCGAAAGTAATGCCTCCTAATGAGTTGGTGTGCTCCAAAAGTAATGCCTCCTAATGAGTTGGGGTGCTCCGTAAGTAATGCCTCCTAATGAGTTGGAGGTTGCTGCGAAAGTAATGCCTCCTAATGAGTTGGAGGTTGCTCCGAAAGTAATGCCTCCTAATGAGTTGGAGGTTGCTCTGAAAGTAATGCCTCCTAATGAGTTGGGGGTTGCGTCGAAAGTAATGCCTCCTAATGAGTTGGTGTGCTACAAAAGTAATGCCTCCTAATGAGTTGGGGGTTGCTCCGAAAGTAATGCCTCCTAATTAGTTGGAGGTTGCTCCGAAAGTAATGCCTCCTAAAGAGTTGGGGTGCTCCAAAAGTAATGCCTCCTAATGAGTTGGTGTGCTCCAAAAGTAATGCCTCCTAATGAGTTGGTGTGCTTCGAAAGTAATGCCTCCTAATGAGTTGGAGGTTGCTCCGAAACTAATGCCTCCTAATGAGTTGGGGTGCTGCGAAAGTAATGCCTCCTAATGAGTTGGGTTTGCGTGGAAAGTAATGCCTCCTAATGAGTTGGGGGTTGCTCCGAAAGTAATGCCTCCTAATGAGTTGGTGTGCTCCAAAAGTAATGCCTCCTAATGAGTTGGGGTGCTCCGAAAGTAATGCCTCCTAATGAGCTGGGCTTTGTGTCGAAAGTAATGCCTCCTAATGAGTTGGTGTGCTCGGAAAGTAATCCCTCCTAATGAGTTGGGGTGCTCCGAAAGTAATGCCTCCTAATGAGTTGGGGGTTGCGTCGAAAGTAATGCCTCCTAATGAGTTGGTGTGCTCCGAAAGTAATGCCTCCTAATGAGTTGGAGGTTGCTCCGAAAGTAATGCCACCTAATGAGTTGGGCTTTGCGTCGAAAGTAATGCCTCCTAATGAGTTGGGGTGCTCCGAAAGTAATGCCTCCTAATGAGTTGGAGGTTGCTCCGAAAGTAATGCCTCCTAATGAGTTGGTGTGCTCCGAAAGTAATGCCTCCTAATGAGTTTGGGTGCTGCGAATGTAATGCCTCTTAATGAGTTGGAGGTTGCTCCAAAAGTAATGCCTCCTAATGAGTTGGTGTGCTCCAAAAGTAATGCCTCCTAATGAGTTGGGGGTTGCGTCGAAAGTAATGCCTCCTAATGAGTTGGTGTGCTCCAAAAGTAATGCCTCCTAATGAGTTGGTGTGCTCCAAAAGTAATGCCTCCTAATGAGTTGGTGTGCTCCGAAAGTAATGCCTCCTAATGAGTTGGAGGTTGCTCCGAAAGTAATGCCTCCTAATGAGTTGGGGGTTGCGTCGAAAGTAATGCCTCCTAATGAGTTGGGGGTTGCTCCGAAAGTAATGCCTCCTAATGAGTTGGTGTGCTCCAAAAGTAATGCCTCCTAATGAGTTGGGGTGCTCCGTAAGTAATGCCTCCTAATGAGTTGGAGGTTGCTGCGAAAGTAATGCCTCCTAATGAGTTGGAGGTTGCTCCGAAAGTAATGCCTCCTAATGAGTTGGAGGTTGCTCTGAAAGTAATGCCTCCTAATGAGTTGGGGGTTGCGTCGAAAGTAATGCCTCCTAATGATTTGGGGTGCTCCGAAAGTAATGCCTCCTAATGAGTTGGAGGTTGCTCGGAAAGTAATCCCTCCTAATGAGTTGGGGTGCTCCGAAAGTAATGCCTCCTAATGAGTCGGAGGTTGCTCCGAATGTAATGCCTCCTTATGAGCTGGGACTTGCTCCGAAACCAATGCCACCTAATGAGTTGGGCTTTGCGTCGAAATTAATGCCACCTAAGGAGTAAGTGGTTGCTCGGAAAGTAATGCCTCCTAAGGAGTAAGTGGTTGCTCGGAAAGTAATGCCTCCTAATGAGTTGGAGGTTGCTCCGAAAGTAATGCCTCCTAATGAGTTGGGGGTTGCTCCGAAAGTAATGCCTCCTAATGATTTGGGGTGCTCCGAAAGTAATGCCTCCTAATGAGTTGGAGGTTGCTCCGAAAGTAATGCCTCCTAATGAGTTGGGGGTTGCGTCGAAAGTAATGCCTCCTAATGAGTTGGTGTGCTCCGAAAGTAATGCCTCCTAATGAGTTGGAGGTTGCTCCGAAAGTAATGCCTCCTAATGAGTTGGAGGTTGCTCCGAAAGTAATGCCTCCTAATGAGTTCGGGTGCTCTAAAAGTAATGCCTCCAAATGAGTTGGAGGTTGCTTTGAAAGTAATGCCTCCTAATGAGTTGGGGGTTGCTCCGAAAGTAATGCCTCCTAATGAGTTGGGGTGCTCCGAAAGTAATGCCTCCTGATGAGTTGAGGGTTGCTCCGAAAGTAATGCCTCCTGATGAGTTGGGGGTTGCTCCGAAAGTAATGCCTCCTAATGAGTTGGAGGTTGCTCCGAAAGTAATGCCTCCTGATGAGTTGGGGGTTGCGTCGAAAGTAATGCCTCCTAATGAGTTGGGGTGCTCCGAAAGTAATGCCTCCTAATGAGTTGGAGGTTGCTTTGAAAGTAATGCCTCCTAATGAGTTGGAGGTTGCTTTGAAAGTAATGCCTCCTAATGAGTTGGTGTGCTCCAAAAGTAATGCCTCCTAATGAGTTGGTGTGCTCCAAAAGTAATGCCTCCTAATGAGTTGGTGTGCTCCGAAAGTAATGCCTCCTACTGAGTTGGAGGTTGCTCCGAAAGTAATGCCTCCTAATGAGTTGGGGGTTGCTCCGAAAGTAATGCCTCCTAATGATTTGGGGTGCTCCGAAAGTAATGCCTCCTAATGAGTTGGAGGTTGCTCCGAAAGTAATGCCTCCTAATGAGTTGGGGGTTGCTCCGAAAGTAATGCCTCCTAATGAGTTCGGGTGCTCCGAAAGTAATGCCTCCTAATGAGTTGGAGGTTGCTCCGAAAGTAATGCCTCCTAATGAGTTGGAGGTTGCTCCGAAAGTAATGCCTCCTTATGAGTTCGGGTACTCTAAAAGTAATGCCTCCTAATGAGTTGGAGGTTGCTCCGAAAGTAATGCCTCCTAATGAGTTGGGGTGCTGCGAAAGTAATGCCTCCTGATGAGTTGAGGGTTGCTCCGAAAGTAATGCCTCCTAATGAGTTGGAGGTTGCTCCGAAAGTAATGCCTCCTAATGAGTTGGAGGTTGCTCCGAAAGTAATGCCTCCTGATGAGTTGGGGGTTGCGTCGAAAGTAATGCCTCCTAATGAGTTGGAGGTTGCTCCGAAAGTAATGCCTCCTAATGAGTTGGAGGTTGCTCCGAAAGTAATGCCTCCTAATGAGTTGGAGGTTGCTCCGAAAGTAATGCCTCCTAATGAGTTGGTGTACTCCGAAAGTAATGCCTCCTAATGAGTTGGTGTGCTCCAAAAGTAATGCCTCCTAATGAGTTGGTGTGCTTCGAAAGTAATGCCTCCTAATGAGTTGGAGGTTGCTCCGAAAGTAATGCCTCCTAATGAGCTGGGCTTTGTGTCGAAAGTAATGCCTCCTAATGAGTTGGGGTGCTCCGAAAGTAATGCCTCCTAATGAGTTGGAGGTTGCTGCGAAAGTAATGCCTCCTAATGAGTTGGAGGTTGCTCCGAAAGTAATGCCTCCTAATGAGTTGGAGGTTGCTCTGAAAGTAATGCCTCCTAATGAGTTGGGGGTTGCGTCAAAAGTAATGCCTCCTAATGATTTGGGGTGCTCCGAAAGTAATGCCTCCTAATGAGTTGGAGGTTGCTCCGAAAGTAATGCCTCCTAATGAGTTGGGGGTTGCTCCGAAAGTAATGCCTCCTAATGAGTTGGGGTGCTCCGAAAGTAATGCCTCCTAATGAGTTGGAGGTTGCTCCGAAAGTAATGCCTCCTGATGAGTTCGGGTACTCTAAAAGTAATGCCTCCTAATGAGTTGGAGGTTGCTCCGAAAGTAATGCCTCCTAATGAGTTGGGGGTTGCTCCGAAAGTAATGCCTCCTATTGAGTTGGGGTGCTCCGAAAGTAATGCCTCCTGATGAGTTGAGGGTTGCTCCGAAAGTAATGCCTCCTAATGAGTTGGAGGTTGCTCCGAAAGTAATGCCTCCTAATGAGTTGGGGGTTACTCCGAAAGTAATGCCTCCTAATGAGTTGGGGTGCTCCGAAAGTAATGCCTCCTGATGAGTTGAGGGTTGCTCCGAATGTAATGCCTCCTAATGAGTTGGGGTGCTCCAAAAGTAATGCCTCCTAATGAGTTGGAGGTTGCTCCGAAAGTAATGCCTCCTGATGAGTTGGGGGTTGCGTCGAAAGTAATGCCTCCTAATGAGTTGGTGTGCTCCAAAAGTAATGCCTCCTAATGAGTTGGTGTGCTCCAAAAGTAATGCCTCCTAATGAGTTGGTGTGCTCCAAAAGTAATGCCTCCTAATGAGTTGGTGTGCTCCGAAAGTAATGCCTCCTACTGAGTTGGAGGTTGCTCCGAAAGTAATGCCTCCTAATGAGTTGGGGTGCTCCAAAAGTAATGCCTCCTAATGAGTTGGTGTGCTCCAAAAGTAATGCCTCCTAATGAGTTGGTGTGCTCCAAAAGTAATGCCTCCTAATGAGTTGGTGTGCTCCGAAAGTAATGCCTCCTAATGAGTTGGAGGTTGCTCCAAAAGTAATGCCTCCTAATGAGTTGGGGTGCTGCGAAAGTAATGCCTCTTAATGAGTTGGAGGTTGCTTTGAAAGTAATGCCTCCTAATGAGTTGGTGTGCTCCAAAAGTAATGCCTCCTAATGAGTTGGTGTGCTCCAAAAGTAATGCCTCCTAATGAGTTGGGGTGCTCCGAAAGTAATGCCTCCTAATGAGTTGGGGTGCTGCGAAAGTAATGCCTCCTAATGAGTTGGAGGTTGCTCCGAAAGTAATGCCTCCTAATGAGTTGGGGGTTGCTCCGAAAGTAATGCCTCCTAATGAGTTGGTGTGCTCCAAAAGTAATGCCTCCTAATGAGTTGGGGTGCTCCGAAAGTAATGCCTCCTAATGAGCTGGGCTTTGCGTCGAAAGTAATGCCTCCTAATGAGTCAGTGGTTGCTCGGAAAGTAATGCCTCCTAATGAGTTGGAGGTTGCTCCAAAAGTAATGCCTCCTAATGAGTTGGTGTGCTCCAAAAGTAATGCCTCCTAATGAGTTGGGGGTTGCGTCGAAAGTAATGCCTCCTAATGAGTTGGTGTGCTCCAAAAGTAATGCCTCCTAATGAGTTGGTGTGCTCCAAAAGTAATGCCTTCTAATGAGTTGGTGTGCTCCGAAAGTAATGCCTCCTAATGAGTTGGAGGTTGCTCCGAAAGTAATGCCTCCTAATGAGTTGGGGGTTGCGTCGAAAGTAATGCCTCCTAATGAGTTGGGGGTTGCTCCGAAAGTAATGCCTCCTAATGAGTTGGTGTGCTCCAAAAGTAATGCCTCCTAATGAGTTGGGGTGCTCCGTAAGTAATGCCTCCTAATGAGTTGGAGGTTGCTGCGAAAGTAATGCCTCCTAATGAGTTGGAGGTTGCTCCGAAAGTAATGCCTCCTAATGAGTTGGAGGTTGCTCTGAAAGTAATGCCTCCTAATGAGTTGGGGGTTGCGTCGAAAGTAATGCCTCCTAATGAGTTGGTGTGCTACAAAAGTAATGCCTCCTAATGAGTTGGTGTGCTCCGAAAGTAATGCCTCCTAATTAGTTGGAGGTTGCTCCGAAAGTAATGCCTCCTAAAGAGTTGGGGTGCTCCGAAAGTAATGCCTCCTAATGAGTTGGTGTGCTCCAAAAGTAATGCCTCCTAATGAGTTGGTGTGCTTCGAAAGTAATGCCTCCTAATGAGTTGGAGGTTGCTCCGAAACTAATGCCTCCTAATGAGTTGGGGTGCTGCGAAAGTAATGCCTCCTAATGAGTTGGGGTTTGCGTGGAAAGTAATGCCTCCTAATGAGTTGGGGGTTGCTCCGAAAGTAATGCCTCCTAATGAGTTGGTGTGCTCCAAAAGTAATGCCTCCTAATGAGTTGGGGTGCTCCGAAAGTAATGCCTCCTAATGAGCTGGGCTTTGTGTCGAAAGTAATGCCTCCTAATGAGTTGGTGTGCTCGGAAAGTAATCCCTCCTAATGAGTTGGGGTGCTCCGAAAGTAATGCCTCCTAATGAGTTGGGGGTTGCGTCGAAAGTAATGCCTCCTAATGAGTTGGTGTGCTCCGAAAGTAATGCCTCCTAATGAGTTGGAGGTTGCTCCGAAAGTAATGCCACCTAATGAGTTGGGCTTTGCGTCGAAAGTAATGCCTCCTAATGAGTTGGGGTGCTCCGAAAGTAATGCCTCCTAATGAGTTGGAGGTTGCTCCGAAAGTAATGCCTCCTAATGAGTTGGTGTGCTCCGAAAGTAATGCCTCCTAATGAGTTGGAGGTTGCTCCGAAAGTAATGCCTCCTAATGAGTTGGGGTGCTCCGAAAGTAATGCCTCCTAATGAGTTGGGGGTTGCTCCGAAAGTAATTCCTCCTAATGTGATGGGCCTTGCTCCGAAAGTAATGCCTCCTAATGAGTCGGAGGTTGCTCCGAAAGTAATGCCTCCTAATGAGTTGGAGGTTGCTCCGAAAGTAATGCCTCCTATTCAGTCGGAGGTTGCTCCGAAAGTAATGCCTCCTTATGAGCTGGGACTTGCTCCGAAACCAATGCCACCTAATGAGTTGGGCTTTGCGTCGAAAGTAATGCCTCCTAAGGAGTCAGTGGTTGCTCGGAAAGTAATGCCTCCTAATGAGTTGGAGGTTGCTCCGAAAGTAATGCCTCCTAATGAGTTGGGGGTTGCTCCGAAAGTAATGCCTCCTAATGATTTGGGGTGCTCTGAAAGTAATGCCTCCTAATGAGTTGGAGGTTGCTCCGAAAGTAATGCCTCCTAATGAGTTGGGGGTTGCTCCGAAAGTAATGCCTCCTAATGAGTTGGGGTGCTCCGAAAGTAATGCCTCCTAATGAGTTTGAGGTTGCTCCGAAAGTAATGCCTCCTAATGAGTTGGAGGTTGCTCCGAAAGTAATGCCTCCTAATGAGTTCGGGTGCTCTAAAAGTAATGCCTCCTTATGAGTTGGAGGTTGCTCCGAAAGTAATACTTCCTAATGAGTTGGGGGTTGCTCCGAAAGTAATGCCTCCTAATGATTTGGGGTGCTCTGAAAGTAATGCCTCCTAATGAATTGGAGGTTGCTCCGAAAGTAATGCCTCCTGATGAGTTGGGGGTTGCGTCGAAAGTAATGCCTCCTAATGAGTTGGGGTGCTCCGAAAGTAATGCCTCCTAATGAGTTGGAGGTTGCTCCGAAAGTAATGCCTCCTAATGAGTTGGTGTGCTCCAAAAGTAATGCCTCCTAATGAGTTGGTGTGCTCCAAAAGTAATGCCTCCTAATGAGTTGGTGTGCTCCGAAAGTAATGCCTCCTAATGAGTTGGAGGTTGCTCCGAAAGTAATGCCTCCTAATGAGTTGGGGTGCTCCAAAAGTAATGCCTCCTAATGAGTTGGTGTGCTCCAAAAGTAATGCCTCCTAATGAGTTGGTGTGCTCCGAAAGTAATGCCTCCTACTGAGTTGGAGGTTGCTCCGAAAGTAATGCCTACTAATGAGTTGGGGTGCTGCGAAAGTAATGCCTCTTAATGAGTTGGAGGTTGCTTTGAAAGTAATGCCTCCTAATGAGTTGGTGTGCTCCAAAAGTAATGCCTCCTAATGAGTTGGAGGTTGCTCCGAAAGTAATGCCTCCTGATGAGTTGGGGGTTGCTCCGAAAGTAATGCCTCCTAATGAGTTGGGGTGCTGCGAAAGTAATGCCTCTTAATGAGTTGGAGGTTGCTTTGAAAGTAATGCCTCCTAATGAGTTGGTGTGCTCCAAAAGTAATGCCTCCTAATGAGTTGGTGTGCTCCAAAAGTAATGCCTCCTAATGAGTTGGGGTGCTCCGAAAGTAATGCCTCCTAATGAGTTGGGGTGCTGCGAAAGTAATGCCTCCTAATGAGTTGGAGGTTGCTCCGAAAGTAATGCCTCCTAATGAGTTGGGGGTTGCTCCGAAAGTAATGCCTCCTAATGAGTTGGTGTGCTCCAAAAGTAATGCCTCCTAATGAGTTGGGGTGCTCCGAAAGTAATGCCTCCTAATGAGTTGGGGTGCTGCGAAAGTAATGCCTCCTAATGAGTTGGAGGTTGCTCCGAAAGTAATGCCTCCTAATGAGTTGGGGTGCTGCGAAAGTAATGCCTCCTAATGAGTTGGGGGTTGCTCCGAAAGTAATGCCTCCTAATGAGTTGGTGTGCTCCAAAAGTAATGCCTCCTAATGAGTTGGATGTTGCTCCGAAAGTAATGCCTCCTAATGAGTTGGGGGTTGCTCCGAATGTAATGCCTCCTAATGAGTTGGTGTGCTCCAAAAGTAATGCCTCCTAATGAGTTGGGGTGCTCCGAAAGTAATGCCTCCTAATGAGCTGGGCTTTGTGTCGAAAGTAATGCCTCCTAATGAGTTGGGGTGCTCCGAAAGTAATGCCTCCTAATGAGTTGGGCTTTGCGTCGAAAGTAATGCCTCCTAATGAGTTGGGGGTTGTTCCGAAAGTAATGCCACCTAATGAGTTGGGCTTTGCGTCGAAAGTAATGCCTCCTAATGAGTTGGTGTGCTCCGAAAGTAATGCCTCCTAATGAGTTGGAGGTTGCTCCGAAAGTAATGCCACCTAATGAGTTGGGCTTTGCGTCGAAAGTAATGCCTCCTAATGAGTTGGGGTGCTGCGAAAGTAATGCCTCCTAATGAGTTGGTGTGCTCCGATAGTAATGCCTCCTAATGAGATGGAGGTTGCTCCGAAAGTAATGCCTCCTAATTAGTTGGGGTGCTGCGAAAGTAATGCCTCCTAATGAGTTGGAGGTTGCTCCGAAAGTAATGCCTCCTAATGAGTTGGTGTGCTCCGAAAGTAATGCCTCCTAATGAGTTGGAGGTTGCTCCGAAAGTAATGCCTCCTAATGAGTTGGGGTGCTCCGAAAGTAATGCCTCCTAATGAGTTGGGGGTTGCTCCGAAAGTAATTCCTCCTAATGTTATGGGCCTTGCTCCGAAAGTAATGCCTCCTAATGAGTCGGAGGTTGCTCCGAAAGTAATGCCTCCTAATGAGTTGGAGGTTGCTCCGAAAGTAATGCCTCCTAATGAGTCGGAGGTTGCTCCGAATGTAATGCCTCCTTATGAGCTGGGACTTGCTCCGAAACCAATGCCACCTAATGAGTTGGGCTTTGCGTCGAAATTAATGCCACCTAAGGAGTAAGTGGTTGCTCGGAAAGTAATGCCTCCTAAGGAGTAAGTGGTTGCTCGGAAAGTAATGCCTCCTAATGAGTTGGAGGTTGCTCCGAAAGTAATGCCTCCTAATGAGTTGGGGGTTGCTCCGAAAGTAATGCCTCCTAATGATTTGGGGTGCTCCGAAAGTAATGCCTCCTAATGAGTTGGAGGTTGCTCCGAAAGTAATGCCTCCTAATGAGTTGGGGGTTGCGTCGAAAGTAATGCCTCCTAATGAGTTGGTGTGCTCCGAAAGTAATGCCTCCTAATGAGTTGGAGGTTGCTCCGAAAGTAATGCCTCCTAATGAGTTGGAGGTTGCTCCGAAAGTAATGCCTCCTAATGAGTTCGGGTGCTCTAAAAGTAATGCCTCCAAATGAGTTGGAGGTTGCTTTGAAAGTAATGCCTCCTAATGAGTTGGGGGTTGCTCCGAAAGTAATGCCTCCTAATGAGTTGGGGTGCTCCGAAAGTAATGCCTCCTGATGAGTTGAGGGTTGCTCCGAAAGTAATGCCTCCTAATGAGTCGGAGGTTGCTCCGAAAGTAATGCCTCCTAATGAGTTGGAGGTTGCTCCGAAAGTAATGCCTCCTGATGAGTTGGGGGTTGCGTCGAAAGTAATGCCTCCTAATGAGTTGGGGTGCTCCGAAAGTAATGCCTCCTAATGAGTTGGAGGTTGCTTTGAAAGTAATGCCTCCTAATGAGTTGGAGGTTGCTTTGAAAGTAATGCCTCCTAATGAGTTGGTGTGCTCCAAAAGTAATGCCTCCTAATGAGTTGGTGTGCTCCAAAAGTAATGCCTCCTAATGAGTTGGTGTGCTCCGAAAGTAATGCCTCCTACTGAGTTGGAGGTTGCTCCGAAAGTAATGCCTCCTAATGAGTTGGGGGTTGCTCCGAAAGTAATGCCTCCTAATGATTTGGGGTGCTCCGAAAGTAATGCCTCCTAATGAGTTGGAGGTTGCTCCGAAAGTAATGCCTCCTAATGAGTTGGGGGTTGCTCCGAAAGTAATGCCTCCTAATGAGTTCGGGTGCTCCGAAAGTAATGCCTCCTAATGAGTTGGAGGTTGCTCCGAAAGTAATGCCTCCTAATGAGTTGGAGGTTGCTCCGAAAGTAATGCCTCCTTATGAGTTCGGGTACTCTAAAAGTAATGCCTCCTAATGAGTTGGAGGTTGCTCCGAAAGTAATGCCTCCTAATGAGTTGGGGTGCTCCGAAAGTAATGCCTCCTGATGAGTTGAGGGTTGCTCCGAAAGTAATGCCTCCTAATGAGTTGGAGGTTGCTCCGAAAGTAATGCCTCCTAATGAGTTGGAGGTTGCTCCGAAAGTAATGCCTCCTGATGAGTTGGGGGTTGCGTCGAAAGTAATGCCTCCTAATGAGTTGGAGGTTGCTCCGAAAGTAATGCCTCCTAATGAGTTGGAGGTTGCTCCGAAAGTAATGCCTCCTAATGAGTTGGAGGTTGCTCCGAAAGTAATGCCTCCTAATGAGTTGGTGTACTCCGAAAGTAATGCCTCCTAATGAGTTGGTGTGCTCCAAAAGTAATGCCTCCTAATGAGTTGGTGTGCTCCAAAAGTAATGCCTCCTAATGAGTTGGTGTGCTCCGAAAGTAATGCCTCCTACTGAGTTGGAGGTTGCTCCGAAAGTAATGCCTCCTAATGATTTGGGGTGCTCCGAAAGTAATGCCTCCTAATGAGTTGGAGGTTGCTCCGAAAGTAATGCCTCCTAATGAGTTGGGGGTTGCTCCGAAAGTAATGCCTCCTAATGAGTTGGGGTGCTCCGAAAGTAATGCCTCCTAATGAGTTGGAGGTTGCTCCGAAAGTAATGCCTCCTAATGAGTTGGAGGTTGCTCCGAAAGTAATGCCTCCTAATGAGTTCGGGTACTCTAAAAGTAATGCCTCCTAATGAGTTGGAGGTTGCTCCGAAAGTAATGCCTCCTAATGAGTTGGGGGTTGCTCCGAAAGTAATGCCTCCTATTGAGTTGGGGTGCTCCGAAAGTAATGCCTCCTGATGAGTTGAGGGTTGCTCCGAAAGTAATGCCTCCTAATGAGTTGGAGGTTGCTCCGAAAGTAATGCCTCCTAATGAGTTGGGGGTTACTCCGAAAGTAATGCCTCCTAATGAGTTGGGGTGCTCCGAAAGTAATGCCTCCTGATGAGTTGAGGGTTGCTCCGAATGTAATGCCTCCTAATGAGTTGGGGTGCTCCAAAAGTAATGCCTCCTAATGAGTTGGAGGTTGCTCCGAAAGTAATGCCTCCTGATGAGTTGGGGGTTGCGTCGAAAGTAATGCCTCCTAATGAGTTGGTGTGCTCCAAAAGTAATGCCTCCTAATGAGTTGGTGTGCTCCAAAAGTAATGCCTCCTAATGAGTTGGTGTGCTCCGAAAGTAATGCCTCCTACTGAGTTGGAGGTTGCTCCGAAAGTAATGCCTCCTAATGAGTTGGGGTGCTCCAAAAGTAATGCCTCCTAATGAGTTGGTGTGCTCCAAAAGTAATGCCTCCTAATGAGTTGGTGTGCTCCGAAAGTAATGCCTCCTAATGAGTTGGAGGTTGCTCCAAAAGTAATGCCTCCTAATGAGTTGGGGTGCTGCGAAAGTAATGCCTCTTAATGAGTTGGAGGTTGCTTTGAAAGTAATGCCTCCTAATGAGTTGGTGTGCTCCAAAAGTAATGCCTCCTAATGAGTTGGTGTGCTCCAAAAGTAATGCCTCCTAATGAGTTGGGGTGCTCCGAAAGTAATGCCTCCTAATGAGTTGGGGTGCTGCGAAAGTAATGCCTCCTAATGAGTTGGAGGTTGCTCCGAAAGTAATGCCTCCTAATGAGTTGGGGGTTGCTCCGAAAGTAATGCCTCCTAATGAGTTGGTGTGCTCCAAAAGTAATGCCTCCTAATGAGTTGGGGTGCTCCGAAAGTAATGCCTCCTAATGAGCTGGGCTTTGCGTCGAAAGTAATGCCTCCTAATGAGTCAGTGGTTGCTCGGAAAGTAATGCCTCCTAATGAGTTGGAGGTTGCTCCAAAAGTAATGCCTCCTAATGAGTTGGTGTGCTCCAAAAGTAATGCCTCCTAATGAGTTGGGGGTTGCGTCGAAAGTAATGCCTCCTAATGAGTTGGTGTGCTCCAAAAGTAATGCCTTCTAATGAGTTGGTGTGCTCCAAAAGTAATGCCTCCTAATGAGTTGGTGTGCTCCGAAAGTAATGCCTCCTAATGAGTTGGAGGTTGCTCCGAAAGTAATGCCTCCTAATGAGTTGGGGGTTGCGTCGAAAGTAATGCCTCCTAATGAGTTGGGGGTTGCTCCGAAAGTAATGCCTCCTAATGAGTTGGTGTGCTCCAAAAGTAATGCCTCCTAATGAGTTGGGGTGCTCCGTAAGTAATGCCTCCTAATGAGTTGGAGGTTGCTGCGAAAGTAATGCCTCCTAATGAGTTGGAGGTTGCTCCGAAAGTAATGCCTCCTAATGAGTTGGAGGTTGCTCTGAAAGTAATGCCTCCTAATGAGTTGGGGGTTGCGTCGAAAGTAATGCCTCCTAATGAGTTGGTGTGCTACAAAAGTAATGCCTCCTAATGAGTTGGGGGTTGCTCCGAAAGTAATGCCTCCTAATTAGTTGGAGGTTGCTCCGAAAGTAATGCCTCCTAAAGAGTTGGGGTGCTCCAAAAGTAATGCCTCCTAATGAGTTGGTGTGCTCCAAAAGTAATGCCTCCTAATGAGTTGGTGTGCTTCGAAAGTAATGCCTCCTAATGAGTTGGAGGTTGCTCCGAAACTAATGCCTCCTAATGAGTTGGGGTGCTGCGAAAGTAATGCCTCCTAATGAGTTGGGTTTGCGTGGAAAGTAATGCCTCCTAATGAGTTGGGGGTTGCTCCGAAAGTAATGCCTCCTAATGAGTTGGTGTGCTCCAAAAGTAATGCCTCCTAATGAGTTGGGGTGCTCCGAAAGTAATGCCTCCTAATGAGCTGGGCTTTGTGTCGAAAGTAATGCCTCCTAATGAGTTGGTGTGCTCGGAAAGTAATCCCTCCTAATGAGTTGGGGTGCTCCGAAAGTAATGCCTCCTAATGAGTTGGGGGTTGCGTCGAAAGTAATGCCTCCTAATGAGTTGGTGTGCTCCGAAAGTAATGCCTCCTAATGAGTTGGAGGTTGCTCCGAAAGTAATGCCACCTAATGAGTTGGGCTTTGCGTCGAAAGTAATGCCTCCTAATGAGTTGGGGTGCTCCGAAAGTAATGCCTCCTAATGAGTTGGAGGTTGCTCCGAAAGTAATGCCTCCTAATGAGTTGGTGTGCTCCGAAAGTAATGCCTCCTAATGAGTTTGGGTGCTGCGAATGTAATGCCTCTTAATGAGTTGGAGGTTGCTCCAAAAGTAATGCCTCCTAATGAGTTGGTGTGCTCCAAAAGTAATGCCTCCTAATGAGTTGGGGGTTGCGTCGAAAGTAATGCCTCCTAATGAGTTGGTGTGCTCCAAAAGTAATGCCTCCTAATGAGTTGGTGTGCTCCAAAAGTAATGCCTCCTAATGAGTTGGTGTGCTCCGAAAGTAATGCCTCCTAATGAGTTGGAGGTTGCTCCGAAAGTAATGCCTCCTAATGAGTTGGGGGTTGCGTCGAAAGTAATGCCTCCTAATGAGTTGGGGGTTGCTCCGAAAGTAATGCCTCCTAATGAGTTGGTGTGCTCCAAAAGTAATGCCTCCTAATGAGTTGGGGTGCTCCGTAAGTAATGCCTCCTAATGAGTTGGAGGTTGCTGCGAAAGTAATGCCTCCTAATGAGTTGGAGGTTGCTCCGAAAGTAATGCCTCCTAATGAGTTGGAGGTTGCTCTGAAAGTAATGCCTCCTAATGAGTTGGGGGTTGCGTCGAAAGTAATGCCTCCTAATGATTTGGGGTGCTCCGAAAGTAATGCCTCCTAATGAGTTGGAGGTTGCTCGGAAAGTAATCCCTCCTAATGAGTTGGGGTGCTCCGAAAGTAATGCCTCCTAATGAGTCGGAGGTTGCTCCGAATGTAATGCCTCCTTATGAGCTGGGACTTGCTCCGAAACCAATGCCACCTAATGAGTTGGGCTTTGCGTCGAAATTAATGCCACCTAAGGAGTAAGTGGTTGCTCGGAAAGTAATGCCTCCTAAGGAGTAAGTGGTTGCTCGGAAAGTAATGCCTCCTAATGAGTTGGAGGTTGCTCCGAAAGTAATGCCTCCTAATGAGTTGGGGGTTGCTCCGAAAGTAATGCCTCCTAATGATTTGGGGTGCTCCGAAAGTAATGCCTCCTAATGAGTTGGAGGTTGCTCCGAAAGTAATGCCTCCTAATGAGTTGGGGGTTGCGTCGAAAGTAATGCCTCCTAATGAGTTGGTGTGCTCCGAAAGTAATGCCTCCTAATGAGTTGGAGGTTGCTCCGAAAGTAATGCCTCCTAATGAGTTGGAGGTTGCTCCGAAAGTAATGCCTCCTAATGAGTTCGGGTGCTCTAAAAGTAATGCCTCCAAATGAGTTGGAGGTTGCTTTGAAAGTAATGCCTCCTAATGAGTTGGGGGTTGCTCCGAAAGTAATGCCTCCTAATGAGTTGGGGTGCTCCGAAAGTAATGCCTCCTGATGAGTTGAGGGTTGCTCCGAAAGTAATGCCTCCTAATGAGTCGGAGGTTGCTCCGAAAGTAATGCCTCCTAATGAGTTGGAGGTTGCTCCGAAAGTAATGCCTCCTGATGAGTTGGGGGTTGCGTCGAAAGTAATGCCTCCTAATGAGTTGGGGTGCTCCGAAAGTAATGCCTCCTAATGAGTTGGAGGTTGCTTTGAAAGTAATGCCTCCTAATGAGTTGGAGGTTGCTTTGAAAGTAATGCCTCCTAATGAGTTGGTGTGCTCCAAAAGTAATGCCTCCTAATGAGTTGGTGTGCTCCAAAAGTAATGCCTCCTAATGAGTTGGTGTGCTCCGAAAGTAATGCCTCCTACTGAGTTGGAGGTTGCTCCGAAAGTAATGCCTCCTAATGAGTTGGGGGTTGCTCCGAAAGTAATGCCTCCTAATGATTTGGGGTGCTCCGAAAGTAATGCCTCCTAATGAGTTGGAGGTTGCTCCGAAAGTAATGCCTCCTAATGAGTTGGGGGTTGCTCCGAAAGTAATGCCTCCTAATGAGTTCGGGTGCTCCGAAAGTAATGCCTCCTAATGAGTTGGAGGTTGCTCCGAAAGTAATGCCTCCTAATGAGTTGGAGGTTGCTCCGAAAGTAATGCCTCCTTATGAGTTCGGGTACTCTAAAAGTAATGCCTCCTAATGAGTTGGAGGTTGCTCCGAAAGTAATGCCTCCTAATGAGTTGGGGTGCTGCGAAAGTAATGCCTCCTGATGAGTTGAGGGTTGCTCCGAAAGTAATGCCTCCTAATGAGTTGGAGGTTGCTCCGAAAGTAATGCCTCCTAATGAGTTGGAGGTTGCTCCGAAAGTAATGCCTCCTGATGAGTTGGGGGTTGCGTCGAAAGTAATGCCTCCTAATGAGTTGGAGGTTGCTCCGAAAGTAATGCCTCCTAATGAGTTGGAGGTTGCTCCGAAAGTAATGCCTCCTAATGAGTTGGAGGTTGCTCCGAAAGTAATGCCTCCTAATGAGTTGGTGTACTCCGAAAGTAATGCCTCCTAATGAGTTGGTGTGCTCCAAAAGTAATGCCTCCTAATGAGTTGGTGTGCTTCGAAAGTAATGCCTCCTAATGAGTTGGAGGTTGCTCCGAAAGTAATGCCTCCTAATGAGCTGGGCTTTGTGTCGAAAGTAATGCCTCCTAATGAGTTGGGGTGCTCCGAAAGTAATGCCTCCTAATGACTTGGGCTTTGCGTCGAAAGTAATGCCTCCTAATGAGTTGGTGTGCTCCGAAAGTAATGCCTCCTAATGAGTTGGAGGTTGCTCCGAAAGTAATGCCACCTAATGAGTTGGGCTTTGCGTCGAAAGTAATGCCTCCTAATGAGTTGGGGTGCTGCGAAAGTAATGCCTCCTAATGAGTTGGTGTGCTCCGATAGTAATGCCTCCTAATGAGATGGAGGTTGCTCCGAAAGTAATGCCTCCTAATTAGTTGGGGTGCTGCGAAAGTAATGCCTCCTAATGAGTTGGAGGTTGCTCCGAAAGTAATGCCTCCTAATGAGTTGGTGTGCTCCGAAAGTAATGCCTCCTAATGAGTTGGAGGTTGCTCCGAAAGTAATGCCTCCTAATGAGTTGGGGTGCTCCGAAAGTAATGCCTCCTAATGAGTTGGGGGTTGCTCCGAAAGTAATTCCTCCTAATGTTATGGGCCTTGCTCCGAAAGTAATGCCTCCTAATGAGTCGGAGGTTGCTCCGAAAGTAATGCCTCCTAATGAGTTGGAGGTTGCTCCGAAAGTAATGCCTCCTAATGAGTCGGAGGTTGCTCCGAATGTAATGCCTCCTTATGAGCTGGGACTTGCTCCGAAACCAATGCCACCTAATGAGTTGGGCTTTGCGTCGAAATTAATGCCACCTAAGGAGTAAGTGGTTGCTCGGAAAGTAATGCCTCCTAAGGAGTAAGTGGTTGCTCGGAAAGTAATGCCTCCTAATGAGTTGGAGGTTGCTCCGAAAGTAATGCCTCCTAATGAGTTGGGGGTTGCTCCGAAAGTAATGCCTCCTAATGATTTGGGGTGCTCCGAAAGTAATGCCTCCTGATGAGTTGGGGGTTGCGTCGAAAGTAATGCCTCCTAATGAGTTGGGGGTTGCGTCGAAAGTAATGCCTCCTAATGAGTTGGGGTGCTCCGAAAGTAATGCCTCCTAATGAGTTGGAGGTTGCTCCGAAAGTAATGCCTCCTAATGAGTTGGGGGTTGCTCCGAAAGTAATGCCTCCTAATGAGTTGGGGTGCTCCGAAAGTAATGCCTCCTAATGAGTTGAGGGTTGCTCCGAAAGTAATGCCTCCTAATGAGTCGGAGGTTGCTCCGAAAGTAATGCCTCCTAATGAGTTGGAGGTTGCTCCGAAAGTAATGCCTCCTGATGAGTTGGGGGTTGCGTCGAAAGTAATGCCTCCTAATGAGTTGGGGTGCTCCGAAAGTAATGCCTCCTAATGAGTTGGAGGTTGCTTTGAAAGTAATGCCTCCTAATGAGTTGGAGGTTGCTTTGAAAGTAATGCCTCCTAATGAGTTGGTGTGCTCCAAAAGTAATGCCTCCTAATGAGTTGGTGTGCTCCAAAAGTAATGCCTCCTAATGAGTTGGTGTGCTCCGAAAGTAATGCCTCCTACTGAGTTGGAGGTTGCTCCGAAAGTAATGCCTCCTAATGAGTTGGGGGTTGCTCCGAAAGTAATGCCTCCTAATGATTTGGGGTGCTCCGAAAGTAATGCCTCCTAATGAGTTGGAGGTTGCTCCGAAAGTAATGCCTCCTAATGAGTTGGGGGTTGCTCCGAAAGTAATGCCTCCTAATGAGTTCGGGTGCTCCGAAAGTAATGCCTCCTAATGAGTTGGAGGTTGCTCCGAAAGTAATGCCTCCTAATGAGTTGGAGGTTGCTCCGAAAGTAATGCCTCCTTATGAGTTCGGGTACTCTAAAAGTAATGCCTCCTAATGAGTTGGAGGTTGCTCCGAAAGTAATGCCTCCTAATGAGTTGGGGTGCTGCGAAAGTAATGCCTCCTGATGAGTTGAGGGTTGCTCCGAAAGTAATGCCTCCTAATGAGTTGGAGGTTGCTCCGAAAGTAATGCCTCCTAATGAGTTGGAGGTTGCTCCGAAAGTAATGCCTCCTGATGAGTTGGGGGTTGCGTCGAAAGTAATGCCTCCTAATGAGTTGGAGGTTGCTCCGAAAGTAATGCCTCCTAATGAGTTGGAGGTTGCTCCGAAAGTAATGCCTCCTAATGAGTTGGAGGTTGCTCCGAAAGTAATGCCTCCTAATGAGTTGGTGTACTCCGAAAGTAATGCCTCCTAATGAGTTGGTGTGCTCCAAAAGTAATGCCTCCTAATGAGTTGCTGTGCTTCGAAAGTAATGCCTCCTAATGAGTTGGAGGTTGCTCCGAAAGTAATGCCTCCTAATGAGCTGGGCTTTGTGTCGAAAGTAATGCCTCCTAATGAGTTGGGGTGCTCCGAAAGTAATGCCTCCTAATGAGTTGGGCTTTGCGTCGAAAGTAATGCCTCCTAATGAGTTGGTGTGCTCCGAAAGTAATGCCTCCTAATGAGTTGGAGGTTGCTCCGAAAGTAATGCCACCTAATGAGTTGGGCTTTGCGTCGAAAGTAATGCCTCCTAATGAGTTGGGGTGCTGCGAAAGTAATGCCTCCTAATGAGTTGGTGTGCTCCGATAGTAATGCCTCCTAATGAGATGGAGGTTGCTCCGAAAGTAATGCCTCCTAATTAGTTGGGGTGCTGCGAAAGTAATGCCTCCTAATGAGTTGGAGGTTGCTCCGAAAGTAATGCCTCCTAATGAGTTGGTGTGCTCCGAAAGTAATGCCTCCTAATGAGTTGGAGGTTGCTCCGAAAGTAATGCCTCCTAATGAGTTGGGGTGCTCCGAAAGTAATGCCTCCTAATGAGTTGGGGGTTGCTCCGAAAGTAATTCCTCCTAATGTTATGGGCCTTGCTCCGAAAGTAATGCCTCCTAATGAGTCGGAGGTTGCTCCGAAAGTAATGCCTCCTAATGAGTTGGAGGTTGCTCCGAAAGTAATGCCTCCTAATGAGTCGGAGGTTGCTCCGAATGTAATGCCTCCTTATGAGCTGGGACTTGCTCCGAAACCAATGCCACCTAATGAGTTGGGCTTTGCGTCGAAATTAATGCCACCTAAGGAGTAAGTGGTTGCTCGGAAAGTAATGCCTCCTAAGGAGTAAGTGGTTGCTCGGAAAGTAATGCCTCCTAATGAGTTGGAGGTTGCTCCGAAAGTAATGCCTCCTAATGAGTTGGGGGTTGCTCCGAAAGTAATGCCTCCTAATGATTTGGGGTGCTCCGAAAGTAATGCCTCCTAATGAGTTGGAGGTTGCTCCGAAAGTAATGCCTCCTAATGAGTTGGGGGTTGCGTCGAAAGTAATGCCTCCTAATGAGTTGGTGTGCTCCGAAAGTAATGCCTCCTAATGAGTTGGAGGTTGCTCCGAAAGTAATGCCTCCTAATGAGTTGGAGGTTGCTCCGAAAGTAATGCCTCCTAATGAGTTCGGGTGCTCTAAAAGTAATGCCTCCAAATGAGTTGGAGGTTGCTTTGAAAGTAATGCCTCCTAATGAGTTGGGGGTTGCTCCGAAAGTAATGCCTCCTAATGAGTTGGGGTGCTCCGAAAGTAATGCCTCCTGATGAGTTGAGGGTTGCTCCGAAAGTAATGCCTCCTAATGAGTCGGAGGTTGCTCCGAAAGTAATGCCTCCTAATGAGTTGGAGGTTGCTCCGAAAGTAATGCCTCCTGATGAGTTGGGGGTTGCGTCGAAAGTAATGCCTCCTAATGAGTTGGGGTGCTCCGAAAGTAATGCCTCCTAATGAGTTGGAGGTTGCTTTGAAAGTAATGCCTCCTAATGAGTTGGAGGTTGCTTTGAAAGTAATGCCTCCTAATGAGTTGGTGTGCTCCAAAAGTAATGCCTCCTAATGAGTTGGTGTGCTCCAAAAGTAATGCCTCCTAATGAGTTGGTGTGCTCCGAAAGTAATGCCTCCTACTGAGTTGGAGGTTGCTCCGAAAGTAATGCCTCCTAATGAGTTGGGGGTTGCTCCGAAAGTAATGCCTCCTAATGATTTGGGGTGCTCCGAAAGTAATGCCTCCTAATGAGTTGGAGGTTGCTCCGAAAGTAATGCCTCCTAATGAGTTGGGGGTTGCTCCGAAAGTAATGCCTCCTAATGAGTTCGGGTGCTCCGAAAGTAATGCCTCCTAATGAGTTGGAGGTTGCTCCGAAAGTAATGCCTCCTAATGAGTTGGAGGTTGCTCCGAAAGTAATGCCTCCTTATGAGTTCGGGTACTCTAAAAGTAATGCCTCCTAATGAGTTGGAGGTTGCTCCGAAAGTAATGCCTCCTAATGAGTTGGGGTGCTCCGAAAGTAATGCCTCCTGATGAGTTGAGGGTTGCTCCGAAAGTAATGCCTCCTAATGAGTTGGAGGTTGCTCCGAAAGTAATGCCTCCTAATGAGTTGGAGGTTGCTCCGAAAGTAATGCCTCCTGATGAGTTGGGGGTTGCGTCGAAAGTAATGCCTCCTAATGAGTTGGAGGTTGCTCCGAAAGTAATGCCTCCTAATGAGCTGGAGGTTGCTCCGAAAGTAATGCCTCCTAATGAGTTGGAGGTTGCTCCGAAAGTAATGCCTCCTAATGAGTTGGTGTACTCCGAAAGTAATGCCTCCTAATGAGTTGGTGTGCTCCAAAAGTAATGCCTCCTAATGAGTTGGTGTGCTCCAAAAGTAATGCCTCCTAATGAGTTGGTGTGCTCCGAAAGTAATGCCTCCTACTGAGTTGGAGGTTGCTCCGAAAGTAATGCCTCCTAATGATTTGGGGTGCTCCGAAAGTAATGCCTCCTAATGAGTTGGAGGTTGCTCCGAAAGTAATGCCTCCTAATGAGTTGGGGGTTGCTCCGAAAGTAATGCCTCCTAATGAGTTGGGGTGCTCCGAAAGTAATGCCTCCTAATGAGTTGGAGGTTGCTCCGAAAGTAATGCCTCCTAATGAGTTGGAGGTTGCTCCGAAAGTAATGCCTCCTAATGAGTTCGGGTACTCTAAAAGTAATGCCTCCTAATGAGTTGGAGGTTGCTCCGAAAGTAATGCCTCCTAATGAGTTGGGGGTTGCTCCGAAAGTAATGCCTCCTATTGAGTTGGGGTGCTCCGAAAGTAATGCCTCCTGATGAGTTGAGGGTTGCTCCGAAAGTAATGCCTCCTAATGAGTTGGAGGTTGCTCCGAAAGTAATGCCTCCTAATGAGTTGGGGGTTACTTTGAAAGTAATGCCTCCTAATGAGTTGGGGTGCTCCGAAAGTAATGCCTCCTGATGAGTTGAGGGTTGCTCCGAATGTAATGCCTCCTAATGAGTTGGGGTGCTCCAAAAGTAATGCCTCCTAATGAGTTGGAGGTTGCTCCGAAAGTAATGCCTCCTGATGAGTTGGGGGTTGCGTCGAAAGTAATGCCTCCTAATGAGTTGGTGTGCTCCAAAAGTAATGCCTCCTAATGAGTTGGTGTGCTCCAAAAGTAATGCCTCCTAATGAGTTGGTGTGCTCCGAAAGTAATGCCTCCTACTGAGTTGGAGGTTGCTCCGAAAGTAATGCCTCCTAATGAGTTGGGGTGCTCCAAAAGTAATGCCTCCTAATGAGTTGGTGTGCTCCAAAAGTAATGCCTCCTAATGAGTTGGTGTGCTCCAAAAGTAATGCCTCCTAATGAGTTGGTGTGCTCCGAAAGTAATGCCTCCTAATGAGTTGGAGGTTGCTCCAAAAGTAATGCCTCCTAATGAGTTGGGGTGCTGCGAAAGTAATGCCTCTTAATGAGTTGGAGGTTGCTTTGAAAGTAATGCCTCCTAATGAGTTGGTGTGCTCCAAAAGTAATGCCTCCTAATGAGTTGGTGTGCTCCAAAAGTAATGCCTCCTAATGAGTTGGGGTGCTCCGAAAGTAATGCCTCCTAATGAGTTGGGGTGCTGCGAAAGTAATGCCTCCTAATGAGTTGGAGGTTGCTCCGAAAGTAATGCCTCCTAATGAGTTGGGGGTTGCTCCGAAAGTAATGCCTCCTAATGAGTTGGTGTGCTCCAAAAGTAATGCCTCCTAATGAGTTGGGGTGCTCCGAAAGTAATGCCTCCTAATGAGCTGGGCTTTGCGTCGAAAGTAATGCCTCCTAATGAGTCAGTGGTTGCTCGGAAAGTAATGCCTCCTAATGAGTTGGAGGTTGCTCCAAAAGTAATGCCTCCTAATGAGTTGGTGTGCTCCAAAAGTAATGCCTCCTAATGAGTTGGGGGTTGCGTCGAAAGTAATGCCTCCTAATGAGTTGGTGTGCTCCAAAAGTAATGCCTCCTAATGAGTTGGTGTGCTCCAAAAGTAATGCCTCCTAATGAGTTGGTGTGCTCCGAAAGTAATGCCTCCTAATGAGTTGGAGGTTGCTCCGAAAGTAATGCCTCCTAATGAGTTGGGGGTTGCGTCGAAAGTAATGCCTCCTAATGAGTTGGGGGTTGCTCCGAAAGTAATGCCTCCTAATGAGTTGGTGTGCTCCAAAAGTAATGCCTCCTAATGAGTTGGGGTGCTCCGTAAGTAATGCCTCCTAATGAGTTGGAGGTTGCTGCGAAAGTAATGCCTCCTAATGAGTTGGAGGTTGCTCCGAAAGTAATGCCTCCTAATGAGTTGGAGGTTGCTCTGAAAGTAATGCCTCCTAATGAGTTGGGGGTTGCGTCGAAAGTAATGCCTCCTAATGAGTTGGTGTGCTACAAAAGTAATGCCTCCTAATGAGTTGGTGTGCTCCAAAAGTAATGCCTCCTAATTAGTTGGAGGTTGCTCCGAAAGTAATGCCTCCTAAAGAGTTGGGGTGCTCCAAAAGTAATGCCTCCTAATGAGTTGGTGTGCTCCAAAAGTAATGCCTCCTAATGAGTTGGTGTGCTTCGAAAGTAATGCCTCCTAATGAGTTGGAGGTTGCTCCGAAACTAATGCCTCCTAATGAGTTGGGGTGCTGCGAAAGTAATGCCTCCTAATGAGTTGGGGTTTGCGTGGAAAGTAATGCCTCCTAATGAGTTGGGGGTTGCTCCGAAAGTAATGCCTCCTAATGAGTTGGTGTGCTCCAAAAGTAATGCCTCCTAATGAGTTGGGGTGCTCCGAAAGTAATGCCTCCTAATGAGCTGGGCTTTGTGTCGAAAGTAATGCCTCCTAATGAGTTGGTGTGCTCGGAAAGTAATCCCTCCTAATGAGTTGGGGTGCTCCGAAAGTAATGCCTCCTAATGAGTTGGGGGTTGCGTCGAAAGTAATGCCTCCTAATGAGTTGGTGTGCTCCGAAAGTAATGCCTCCTAATGAGTTGGAGGTTGCTCCGAAAGTAATGCCACCTAATGAGTTGGGCTTTGCGTCGAAAGTAATGCCTCCTAATGAGTTGGGGTGCTCCGAAAGTAATGCCTCCTAATGAGTTGGAGGTTGCTCCGAAAGTAATGCCTCCTAATGAGTTGGGGTGCTGCGAAAGTAATGCCTCCTAATGAGTTGGGGTTTGCGTGGAAAGTAATGCCTCCTAATGAGTTGGGGGTTGCTCCGAAAGTAATGCCTCCTAATGAGTTGGTGTGCTCCAAAAGTAATGCCTCCTAATGAGTTGGGGTGCTCCGAAAGTAATGCCTCCTAATGAGCTGGGCTTTGTGTCGAAAGTAATGCCTCCTAATGAGTTGGTGTGCTCGGAAAGTAATCCCTCCTAATGAGTTGGGGTGCTCCGAAAGTAATGCCTCCTAATGAGTTGGGGGTTGCGTCGAAAGTAATGCCTCCTAATGAGTTGGTGTGCTCCGAAAGTAATGCCTCCTAATGAGTTGGAGGTTGCTCCGAAAGTAATGCCACCTAATGAGTTGGGCTTTGCGTCGAAAGTAATGCCTCCTAATGAGTTGGGGTGCTCCGAAAGTAATGCCTCCTAATGAGTTGGAGGTTGCTCCGAAAGTAATGCCTCCTAATGAGTTGGTGTGCTCCGAAAGTAATGCCTCCTAATGAGTTGGGGTGCTGCGAATGTAATGCCTCTTAATGAGTTGGAGGTTGCTCCAAAAGTAATGCCTCCTAATGAGTTGGTGTGCTCCAAAAGTAATGCCTCCTAATGAGTTGGGGGTTGCGTCGAAAGTAATGCCTCCTAATGAGTTGGTGTGCTCCAAAAGTAATGCCTCCTAATGAGTTGGTGTGCTCCAAAAGTAATGCCTCCTAATGAGTTGGTGTGCTCCGAAAGTAATGCCTCCTAATGAGTTGGAGGTTGCTCCGAAAGTAATGCCTCCTAATGAGTTGGGGGTTGCGTCGAAAGTAATGCCTCCTAATGAGTTGGGGGTTGCTCCGAAAGTAATGCCTCCTAATGAGTTGGTGTGCTCCAAAAGTAATGCCTCCTAATGAGTTGGGGTGCTCCGTAAGTAATGCCTCCTAATGAGTTGGAGGTTGCTGCGAAAGTAATGCCTCCTAATGAGTTGGAGGTTGCTCCGAAAGTAATGCCTCCTAATGAGTTGGAGGTTGCTCTGAAAGTAATGCCTCCTAATGAGTTGGGGGTTGCGTCGAAAGTAATGCCTCCTAATGATTTGGGGTGCTCCGAAAGTAATGCCTCCTAATGAGTTGGAGGTTGCTCCGAAAGTAATGCCTCCTAATGAGTTGGGGGTTGCTCCGAAAGTAATGCCTCCTAATGAGTTGGGGTGCTCCGAAAGTAATGCCTCCTAATGAGTTGGAGGTTGCTCCGAAAGTAATGCCTCCTAATGAGTTCGGGTACTCTAAAAGTAATGCCTCCTAATGAGTTGGAGGTTGCTCCGAAAGTAATGCCTCCTAATGAGTTGGGGGTTGCTCCGAAAGTAATGCCTCCTATTGAGTTGGGGTGCTCCGAAAGTAATGCCTCCTGATGAGTTGAGGGTTGCTCCGAAAGTAATGCCTCCTAATGAGTTGGAGGTTGCTCCGAAAGTAATGCCTCCTAATGAGTTGGGGGTTACTCCGAAAGTAATGCCTCCTAATGAGTTGGGGGTTACTCCGAAAGTAATGCCTCCTAATGAGTTGGGGTGCTCCGAAAGTAATGCCTCCTGATGAGTTGAGGGTTGCTCCGAATGTAATGCCTCCTAATGAGTTGGGGTGCTCCAAAAGTAATGCCTCCTAATGAGTTGGAGGTTGCTCCGAAAGTAATGCCTCCTGATGAGTTGGGGGTTGCGTCGAAAGTAATGCCTCCTAATGAGTTGGTGTGCTCCAAAAGTAATGCCTCCTAATGAGTTGGTGTGCTCCAAAAGTAATGCCTCCTAATGAGTTGGTGTGCTCCAAAAGTAATGCCTCCTAATGAGTTGGTGTGCTCCGAAAGTAATGCCTCCTACTGAGTTGGAGGTTGCTCCGAAAGTAATGCCTCCTAATGAGTTGGGGTGCTCCAAAAGTAATGCCTCCTAATGAGTTGGTGTGCTCCAAAAGTAATGCCTCCTAATGAGTTGGTGTGCTCCGAAAGTAATGCCTCCTAATGAGTTGGAGGTTGCTCCAAAAGTAATGCCTCCTAATGAGTTGGGGTGCTGCGAAAGTAATGCCTCTTAATGAGTTGGAGGTTGCTTTGAAAGTAATGCCTCCTAATGAGTTGGTGTGCTCCAAAAGTAATGCCTCCTAATGAGTTGGTGTGCTCCAAAAGTAATGCCTCCTAATGAGTTGGGGTGCTCCGAAAGTAATGCCTCCTAATGAGTTGGGGTGCTGCGAAAGTAATGCCTCCTAATGAGTTGGAGGTTGCTCCGAAAGTAATGCCTCCTAATGAGTTGGGGGTTGCTCCGAAAGTAATGCCTCCTAATGAGTTGGTGTGCTCCAAAAGTAATGCCTCCTAATGAGTTGGGGTGCTCCGAAAGTAATGCCTCCTAATGAGCTGGGCTTTGCGTCGAAAGTAATGCCTCCTAATGAGTCAGTGGTTGCTCGGAAAGTAATGCCTCCTAATGAGTTGGAGGTTGCTCCAAAAGTAATGCCTCCTAATGAGTTGGTGTGCTCCAAAAGTAATGCCTCCTAATGAGTTGGGGGTTGCGTCGAAAGTAATGCCTCCTAATGAGTTGGTGTGCTCCAAAAGTAATGCCTCCTAATGAGTTGGTGTGCTCCAAAAGTAATGCCTTCTAATGAGTTGGTGTGCTCCGAAAGTAATGCCTCCTAATGAGTTGGAGGTTGCTCCGAAAGTAATGCCTCCTAATGAGTTGGGGGTTGCGTCGAAAGTAATGCCTCCTAATGAGTTGGGGGTTGCTCCGAAAGTAATGCCTCCTAATGAGTTGGTGTGCTCCAAAAGTAATGCCTCCTAATGAGTTGGGGTGCTCCGTAAGTAATGCCTCCTAATGAGTTGGAGGTTGCTGCGAAAGTAATGCCTCCTAATGAGTTGGAGGTTGCTCCGAAAGTAATGCCTCCTAATGAGTTGGAGGTTGCTCTGAAAGTAATGCCTCCTAATGAGTTGGGGGTTGCGTCGAAAGTAATGCCTCCTAATGAGTTGGTGTGCTACAAAAGTAATGCCTCCTAATGAGTTGGTGTGCTCCGAAAGTAATGCCTCCTAATTAGTTGGAGGTTGCTCCGAAAGTAATGCCTCCTAAAGAGTTGGGGTGCTCCAAAAGTAATGCCTCCTAATGAGTTGGTGTGCTCCAAAAGTAATGCCTCCTAATGAGTTGGTGTGCTTCGAAAGTAATGCCTCCTAATGAGTTGGAGGTTGCTCCGAAACTAATGCCTCCTAATGAGTTGGGGTGCTGCGAAAGTAATGCCTCCTAATGAGTTGGGGTTTGCGTGGAAAGTAATGCCTCCTAATGAGTTGGGGGTTGCTCCGAAAGTAATGCCTCCTAATGAGTTGGTGTGCTCCAAAAGTAATGCCTCCTAATGAGTTGGGGTGCTCCGAAAGTAATGCCTCCTAATGAGTTGGGGGTTGCGTCGAAAGTAATGCCTCCTAATGAGTTGGTGTGCTCCGAAAGTAATGCCTCCTAATGAGTTGGAGGTTGCTCCGAAAGTAATGCCACCTAATGAGTTGGGCTTTGCGTCGAAAGTAATGCCTCCTAATGAGTTGGGGTGCTCCGAAAGTAATGCCTCCTAATGAGTTGGAGGTTGCTCCGAAAGTAATGCCTCCTAATGAGTTGGTGTGCTCCGAAAGTAATGCCTCCTAATGAGTTGGGGTGCTGCGAATGTAATGCCTCTTAATGAGTTGGAGGTTGCTCCAAAAGTAATGCCTCCTAATGAGTTGGTGTGCTCCAAAAGTAATGCCTCCTAATGAGTTGGGGGTTGCGTCGAAAGTAATGCCTCCTAATGAGTTGGTGTGCTCCAAAAGTAATGCCTCCTAATGAGTTGGTGTGCTCCAAAAGTAATGCCTCCTAATGAGTTGGTGTGCTCCGAAAGTAATGCCTCCTAATGAGTTGGAGGTTGCTCCGAAAGTAATGCCTCCTAATGAGTTGGGGGTTGCGTCGAAAGTAATGCCTCCTAATGAGTTGGGGGTTGCTCCGAAAGTAATGCCTCCTAATGAGTTGGTGTGCTCCAAAAGTAATGCCTCCTAATGAGTTGGGGTGCTCCGTAAGTAATGCCTCCTAATGAGTTGGAGGTTGCTGCGAAAGTAATGCCTCCTAATGAGTTGGAGGTTGCTCCGAAAGTAATGCCTCCTAATGAGTTGGAGGTTGCTCTGAAAGTAATGCCTCCTAATGAGTTGGGGGTTGCGTCGAAAGTAATGCCTCCTAATGATTTGGGGTGCTCCGAAAGTAATGCCTCCTAATGAGTTGGAGGTTGCTCCGAAAGTAATGCCTCCTAATGAGTTGGGGGTTGCTCCGAAAGTAATGCCTCCTAATGAGTTGGGGTGCTCCGAAAGTAATGCCTCCTAATGAGTTGGAGGTTGCTCCGAAAGTAATGCCTCCTAATGAGTTCGGGTACTCTAAAAGTAATGCCTCCTAATGAGTTGGAGGTTGCTCCGAAAGTAATGCCTCCTAATGAGTTGGGGGTTGCTCCGAAAGTAATGCCTCCTATTGAGTTGGGGTGCTCCGAAAGTAATGCCTCCTGATGAGTTGAGGGTTGCTCCGAAAGTAATGCCTCCTAATGAGTTGGAGGTTGCTCCGAAAGTAATGCCTCCTAATGAGTTGGGGGTTACTCCGAAAGTAATGCCTCCTAATGAGTTGGGGGTTACTCCGAAAGTAATGCCTCCTAATGAGTTGGGGTGCTCCGAAAGTAATGCCTCCTGATGAGTTGAGGGTTGCTCCGAATGTAATGCCTCCTAATGAGTTGGGGTGCTCCAAAAGTAATGCCTCCTAATGAGTTGGAGGTTGCTCCGAAAGTAATGCCTCCTGATGAGTTGGGGGTTGCGTCGAAAGTAATGCCTCCTAATGAGTTGGTGTGCTCCAAAAGTAATGCCTCCTAATGAGTTGGTGTGCTCCAAAAGTAATGCCTCCTAATGAGTTGGTGTGCTCCAAAAGTAATGCCTCCTAATGAGTTGGTGTGCTCCGAAAGTAATGCCTCCTACTGAGTTGGAGGTTGCTCCGAAAGTAATGCCTCCTAATGAGTTGGGGTGCTCCAAAAGTAATGCCTCCTAATGAGTTGGTGTGCTCCAAAAGTAATGCCTCCTAATGAGTTGGTGTGCTCCAAAAGTAATGCCTCCTAATGAGTTGGTGTGCTCCGAAAGTAATGCCTCCTAATGAGTTGGAGGTTGCTCCAAAAGTAATGCCTCCTAATGAGTTGGGGTGCTGCGAAAGTAATGCCTCTTAATGAGTTGGAGGTTGCTTTGAAAGTAATGCCTCCTAATGAGTTGGTGTGCTCCAAAAGTAATGCCTCCTAATGAGTTGGTGTGCTCCAAAAGTAATGCCTCCTAATGAGTTGGGGTGCTCCGAAAGTAATGCCTCCTAATGAGTTGGGGTGCTGCGAAAGTAATGCCTCCTAATGAGTTGGAGGTTGCTCCGAAAGTAATGCCTCCTAATGAGTTGGGGGTTGCTCCGAAAGTAATGCCTCCTAATGAGTTGGTGTGCTCCAAAAGTAATGCCTCCTAATGAGTTGGGGTGCTCCGAAAGTAATGCCTCCTAATGAGCTGGGCTTTGCGTCGAAAGTAATGCCTCCTAATGAGTCAGTGGTTGCTCGGAAAGTAATGCCTCCTAATGAGTTGGAGGTTGCTCCAAAAGTAATGCCTCCTAATGAGTTGGTGTGCTCCAAAAGTAATGCCTCCTAATGAGTTGGGGGTTGCGTCGAAAGTAATGCCTCCTAATGAGTTGGTGTGCTCCAAAAGTAATGCCTCCTAATGAGTTGGTGTGCTCCAAAAGTAATGCCTTCTAATGAGTTGGTGTGCTCCGAAAGTAATGCCTCCTAATGAGTTGGAGGTTGCTCCGAAAGTAATGCCTCCTAATGAGTTGGGGGTTGCGTCGAAAGTAATGCCTCCTAATGAGTTGGGGGTTGCTCCGAAAGTAATGCCTCCTAATGAGTTGGTGTGCTCCAAAAGTAATGCCTCCTAATGAGTTGGGGTGCTCCGTAAGTAATGCCTCCTAATGAGTTGGAGGTTGCTGCGAAAGTAATGCCTCCTAATGAGTTGGAGGTTGCTCCGAAAGTAATGCCTCCTAATGAGTTGGAGGTTGCTCTGAAAGTAATGCCTCCTAATGAGTTGGGGGTTGCGTCGAAAGTAATGCCTCCTAATGAGTTGGTGTGCTACAAAAGTAATGCCTCCTAATGAGTTGGTGTGCTCCGAAAGTAATGCCTCCTAATTAGTTGGAGGTTGCTCCGAAAGTAATGCCTCCTAAAGAGTTGGGGTGCTCCAAAAGTAATGCCTCCTAATGAGTTGGTGTGCTCCAAAAGTAATGCCTCCTAATGAGTTGGTGTGCTTCGAAAGTAATGCCTCCTAATGAGTTGGAGGTTGCTCCGAAACTAATGCCTCCTAATGAGTTGGGGTGCTGCGAAAGTAATGCCTCCTAATGAGTTGGGGTTTGCGTGGAAAGTAATGCCTCCTAATGAGTTGGGGGTTGCTCCGAAAGTAATGCCTCCTAATGAGTTGGTGTGCTCCAAAAGTAATGCCTCCTAATGAGTTGGGGTGCTCCGAAAGTAATGCCTCCTAATGAGCTGGGCTTTGTGTCGAAAGTAATGCCTCCTAATGAGTTGGTGTGCTCGGAAAGTAATCCCTCCTAATGAGTTGGGGTGCTCCGAAAGTAATGCCTCCTAATGAGTTGGGGGTTGCGTCGAAAGTAATGCCTCCTAATGAGTTGGTGTGCTCCGAAAGTAATGCCTCCTAATGAGTTGGAGGTTGCTCCGAAAGTAATGCCACCTAATGAGTTGGGCTTTGCGTCGAAAGTAATGCCTCCTAATGAGTTGGGGTGCTCCGAAAGTAATGCCTCCTAATGAGTTGGAGGTTGCTCCGAAAGTAATGCCTCCTAATGAGTTGGTGTGCTCCGAAAGTAATGCCTCCTAATGAGTTGGAGGTTGCTCCGAAAGTAATGCCTCCTAATGAGTTGGGGTGCTCTGAAAGCAATGCCTCCTAATGAGTTGGGGGTTGCTCCGAAAGTAATTCCTCCTAATGTGATGGGCCTTGCTCCGAAAGTAATGCCTCCTAATGAGTCGGAGGTTGCTCCGAAAGTAATGCCTCCTAATGAGTTGGAGGTTGCTCCGAAAGTAATGCCTCCTATTCAGTCGGAGGTTGCTCCGAAAGTAATGCCTCCTTATGAGCTGGGACTTGCTCCGAAACCAATGCCACCTAATGAGTTGGGCTTTGCGTCGAAAGTAATGCCTCCTAAGGAGTCAGTGGTTGCTCGGAAAGTAATGCCTCCTAATGAGT
This sequence comes from Alectoris magna, assembly GCA_030625065.1. NCBI lineage: Eukaryota > Metazoa > Chordata > Aves > Galliformes > Phasianidae > Alectoris > Alectoris magna. Next base: position 24,030,352 of record CM060568.1, on the reverse strand, counting down.
TGGAGGTTGCTCCGAAAGTAATGCCTCCTAATGAGTTGGGGGTTGCTCCGAAAGTAATGCCTCCTAATGATTTGGGGTGCTCTGAAAGTAATGCCTCCTAATGAGTTGGAGGTTGCTCCGAAAGTAATGCCTCCTAATGAGTTGGGGGTTGCTCCGAAAGTAATGCCTCCTAATGAGTTGGGGTGCTCCGAAAGTAATGCCTCCTAATGAGTTTGAGGTTGCTCCGAAAGTAATGCCTCCTAATGAGTTGGAGGTTGCTCCGAAAGTAATGCCTCCTAATGAGTTCGGGTGCTCTAAAAGTAATGCCTCCTTATGAGTTGGAGGTTGCTCCGAAAGTAATACTTCCTAATGAGTTGGGGGTTGCTCCGAAAGTAATGCCTCCTAATGATTTGGGGTGCTCTGAAAGTAATGCCTCCTAATGAATTGGAGGTTGCTCCGAAAGTAATGCCTCCTGATGAGTTGGGGGTTGCGTCGAAAGTAATGCCTCCTAATGAGTTGGGGTGCTCCGAAAGTAATGCCTCCTAATGAGTTGGAGGTTGCTCCGAAAGTAATGCCTCCTAATGAGTTGGTGTGCTCCAAAAGTAATGCCTCCTAATGAGTTGGTGTGCTCCAAAAGTAATGCCTCCTAATGAGTTGGTGTGCTCCGAAAGTAATGCCTCCTAATGAGTTGGAGGTTGCTCCGAAAGTAATGCCTCCTAATGAGTTGGGGTGCTCCAAAAGTAATGCCTCCTAATGAGTTGGTGTGCTCCGAAAGTAATGCCTCCTACTGAGTTGGAGGTTGCTCCGAAAGTAATGCCTACTAATGAGTTGGGGTGCTGCGAAAGTAATGCCTCTTAATGAGTTGGAGGTTGCTTTGAAAGTAATGCCTCCTAATGAGTTGGTGTGCTCCAAAAGTAATGCCTCCTAATGAGTTGGAGGTTGCTCCGAAAGTAATGCCTCCTGATGAGTTGGGGGTTGCTCCGAAAGTAATGCCTCCTAATGAGTTGGGGTGCTGCGAAAGTAATGCCTCTTAATGAGTTGGAGGTTGCTTTGAAAGTAATGCCTCCTAATGAGTTGGTGTGCTCCAAAAGTAATGCCTCCTAATGAGTTGGTGTGCTCCAAAAGTAATGCCTCCTAATGAGTTGGGGTGCTCCGAAAGTAATGCCTCCTAATGAGTTGGGGTGCTGCGAAAGTAATGCCTCCTAATGAGTTGGAGGTTGCTCCGAAAGTAATGCCTCCTAATGAGTTGGGGGTTGCTCCGAAAGTAATGCCTCCTAATGAGTTGGTGTGCTCCAAAAGTAATGCCTCCTAATGAGTTGGGGTGCTCCGAAAGTAATGCCTCCTAATGAGCTGGGCTTTGCGTCGAAAGTAATGCCTCCTAATGAGTCAGTGGTTGCTCGGAAAGTAATGCCTCCTAATGAGTTGGAGGTTGCTCCAAAAGTAATGCCTCCTAATGAGTTGGGATTGCGTCGAAAGTAATGCCTCCTAATGAGTTGGGGGTTGCGTCGAAAGTAATGCCTCCTAATGAGTTGGGGGTTGCTCCGAAAGTAATGCCTCCTAATGAGTTGGTGTGCTCCAAAAGTAATGCCTCCTAATGAGTTGGGGTGCTCCGTAAGTAATGCCTCCTAATGAGTTGGAGGTTGCTGCGAAAGTAATGCCTCCTAATGAGTTGGAGGTTGCTCCGAAAGTAATGCCTCCTAATGAGTTGGAGGTTGCTCCGAAAGTAATGCCTCCTAATGAGTTGGGGGTTGCGTCGAAAGTAATGCCTCCTAATGAGTTGGTGTGCTCCAAAAGTAATGCCTCCTAATGAGTTGGTGTGCTCCGAAAGTAATGCCTCCTAATTAGTTGGAGGTTGCTCCGAAAGTAATGCCTCCTAATGAGTTGGGGTGCTCCAAAAGTAATGCCTCCTAATGAGTTGGGGGTCGCTCCGAAACTGCCTGGATGAGGGCATTGAGTGCGCCCTCGGTATGTGTGTAGATGACACCCAATTCGTTGGGTGTTGTCTCGCTCCAATTAATAGGAGTGAGAGGAGATTCTTTTAATATACCCGGCGTGAGATTAAGAAACAACGGTTCAAATGTTGGTCCGACCAGTTTATTACAAATCCTAGCCTTTTAGGGAGACGGGGAAGGGGAAACGGGCGATAGAAAAGGTAAGAAGAAAAGCAAGAGTTGCGGTAAGCGGGGATAGTCACCAACTCAATGCAGCAGTGTCCCGTTATCCGTTGGTCCGGGGTTCAAGCAGGCAACGAAGAGCAGCGGGCTGGTGCCAAGCAGTACGGGAGGTGGTGGTGGTGGAAGCAGCAGCGTCTCGTGCAGCAAGACCGGGAGAGTCCGTAGACAGTAGTTAAAAATACTCCTGGTCCCCAATAACCTTCAGCTTCTTTTTCTGTTAACAGAATCTGGTCTCCACCAGTAAGACTAACTCTCCATACATACTCCGTTTCAGATTCTTTTGGAGAGTGGCTAAAATCCTTTTTTAATTTTGCTAATTCAGTTGCTGAGAAGGGAATTTCTTTAATGTTCATTTGAGGGTCCAGATCCTCACTGTTATCAAATGTATACTCAGTTTTTATTAAAGGACGCAACTGGGTTGGAAAGGCCTCTAATTTATCTAGCCTTTCCTTTATTTCTTTCAATCCCTCTTGAGGATAAGGTTTTTCTTGTGGTGCACTGTGGATAACAGTGTCACCAGCATCTTTACTAGTAAAAAGCTCCTTAAACGCCATTTGCAACAATGCCGAATTGCGTTTCTCTCTTTCCAATTGTTCCTCAAGGTTTCCAATTTGGTTCTGCAAAGCTTTTACCAATTCTTGTGTTGTTTTAACTGTTTCCTGCAGCGCCTGTATAGTTTGGTTCTCTGCCCTAAGCTGTTCATCTCGGAACTCCACGGCAGCCTTTAAAGCAGCCCCGAGTACCGCACAAATAAACGATTTTCCTTTACCAGCTCGGCTACGAGCATTGTTTTGCAAAACACTTATACGATCTGAAACACCCTGCAAGTTATGCCAGTTTTGTCGTGCCCAATCCACCCCTGATGAAGAGGGCCGAGCACCATGCTTTTCTAAAAGGTCAAATAACACATCTTCAGTTTTCATAGTGGCAATACTGTCACTCATTTCTCGATACGCTAAAAGATCTACACTAGGGGAGGAGAAGGTACACTTAACTCCTTGCCCCTCCACAGGGAGGCACACACACCTATCAAACAAATGCAAATACTCCAATCACGCCTCCCTTTTGTTGAGAGAAGCACACACAAAGACAAGAGACTAAAACAACACCTTTTAGGTTAAGTGGCTCCTTACTTCCCTGCGAGGCCACACAGACAAACAGCAAACTCCACACCCAGGTTACAAGACACCCTTACTCCTCGCAACTCCAGGAGGTGGACACAGAAAAAGTTCAAACAAATGCAAATTCTCAAATCACTCCTCCCTTACACAAAAGACCAAGAGGCTCAATCAACAATTACAAAGGAAATGCTAATACCTAAATCACTCCTGGCTATCCTGCCAGGCCACACAGAAAAACTTCAATCTTCAAGGCACACACTTGAGATCCAAGCAACAAGAAACCTTTAAGTTCCTCAGACAACACTTTCTAAGTTTCAGTAAAGTGAATAAACTTCTTGGAGAGGCACACACGTTTATGTCAAAAATATCACTTCCTCACTTCCCCAAGAGATGCACACGGAAAACAAGTTCAAATTTCACACTTAAGTTACAAGATGCTTAAATCACAAAATGCAGAGAGGTCTTCCCGAGGAGGCACACACGTATTAAACAAATGCAAATAGTCAAAATTAATTCATACGTCCTCGAGAGGTATACACATAAACAGTAAAGGTTCAGAGTATGGAGCGGTCTTCCTGGAGAGGTGCTCACGTTTAAATTATCAAAATTATCGCTCCTTGCAACTCCAGGAGGTACACACAGGAAAGTTTCAGACTATATCTGGAAGGACAACACTCTCATGGCGGGTATCCTGCCGACTACGCCAAAAATAATGTCTCGCTCCAATTAATAGGAGTGAGAGGAGATTCTTTTAATATACCCGGCGTGAGATTAAGAAACAACGGTTCAAATGTTGGTCCAACCAGTTTATTACAAATCCTAGCCTTTTAGGGAGACGGGGAAGGGGAAACGGGCGATAGAAAAGGTAAGAAGAAAAGCAAGAGTTGCGGTAAGCGGGGATAGTCACCAACTCGATGCAGCAGTGTCCCGTTATCCGTTGGTCCGGGGTCCAAGCAGGCAACGAAGAGCAGCGGGCTGGTGCCAAGCAGTACGGGTGGTGGTGGTGGAAGCAGCAGCGTCTCATGCAGCAAGGCCGGGAGAGTCCGTAGACAGTAGGGCAGCTCCGTAGACAGTAGGGCAGCAAAGCAGCAAAGCAGCAACGAGGGATCAGAAGGCAGTAAACCCTCTCTCTGTCTCTCTCTCTCTTGCCTTCTCCCTCAAGAAGACGACCATGATGATGATGATGATGATGATGATAATGATTTTTCCTGCGCCCTTTTATCCTGTTTTTTCCTGCCTACGTGACATTCCTGGAGGCTTGGGTAAGGGTTATAAGAGTATCCCCCCCCTCCACCTCTCGAGATGGCTCTCTTCCTCGAGATGATGAGTCCAGACAAAAGGTTTCCTCCTGGCCATCAAGGTGCTTATCCTTCTCTTGATAAGCCCTGACCATCAAGGTGTGGCTCATCTTTCTTGGTGATAAGTCCAGACAAAAGGTTTCCTCCTGGCCATCAAGGTGCTTATCCTTCTCTCGCTGCCTCCAGTTAGCATATCTTTAGAGCAAGGGATTGCTCAATCCCTGGACAGGACTGGCATGGAATAGTCCATCTTCAGCAAATTTTTGAGACAAAAGTACAACAACATGGCCTCTTACAGGTGTGTGGATCTGCCTGGGGGTAGCGAGGCCCCACAGAGGGATCTGGACAGGCTGGAGAGCTGGGCTGAAGCCAATGGGATGGGGTTTAACAAGACCAAATGCTGGGACAACCCCAGGCATTGCTACAGGCTTGGGCTGGAGTGGCTGGAAGGCTGGCTAGAGGAAATGGGTCTGGGGGCATTGATTGATGCTCAGCTGAACGTGAGCCAGCAGTGTGCCCAGGTGGCCAAAAAGGCCAACAGGGCAGCGATTGCCCCCCCTGTACTCAGTGCTGGTGAGGCTGCACCTCAAGTGCTGTGTCCAGTTTTGGGCCCCTCACTGCAGGAAAGACACGGAGGCCATGGAGTGTGTTCAAAGAAGGGCAACGAAGCCGGGAAGGGGTGTGGAGCACAATGGGGTCTTATGAGGAGAGAAAAAATGAGAAAATCCCCCCCAAAACCTAAAAGCCTCAGATTGTCCCAAAATACCCTAAAAGCACCAAAACCAGCCCCCTAAATGCCCCAAAAGGGCGCCCCATCCAGTGATGGGATCTGGCCTTGACACCTCCAGGGATGGGGCAGCTACAGCTTCTCTTCCCATACATGGAACAAACCCAATGGGTTGCTCATAACCATGGTGCCTCTGGCCGTAGCAGCTGTCCCCCTTGTGTCACTGACAGGATCAGGGCTTTACTCATGCGATAGCAAAGGCACGTCCCTGGGTCCTCCACTCCTGCCAGGTTGTGTAAGAATTAAAGTAACACAGAAGCAAGGTAAACATTGGGACCCATTTTTGCCAGGTGATTGCTCAAGAAAAGGACAATATCATATAAAGAGCCAGGTGCTTTTGGGCATTCACCCTGCAGCCCTGAGCTGGGCGGCCTCTGGCAGCTGCAGTGGAGCTGAGAGTTGGGTGTGAGAGACAGTGGAGTGGATAAGATTTCACCTGATGCTCTCAGCCACTCCTCAGTGCTCTAAGGATCCTGCCTACATCCAGACAGCACCCCTGGAAAATAACACGTGGGCAGGAGATAAATTTAAGAAGAACAGAGATAATCTACCAATGGATGGTTACTGGTGAAGACAAGGAGAGTCTACAGGGCATCTGGCAGCAATGCTGGGTGGTGGTGTGGGAGTTAGAGGAGAGCTTTTACCATGGAGGGATGTATTTGAAACTGACATGGCTATACCTGGAAAAGATTTCATGGACTTATGGGGGGCTTTGGCCCTGTCTGAAGTGCTTTGGGTTGCACTTGCAGAAGAGAAAAGGTCCTAGGGGCTTCCAGACAGGAGTTGTCCCAGATCAGGGCTGAGAAGGGAGAGTTAAGAAGAGATGCCTTGGATTTCAGCTAATGGGTAGAGCAACACAAGGTCTTGCAGCCCTTTCCTGGAAGAATTTTGCTCACAAACAATAATGAAGAGGAGGGATGTGGAGAAGGAAATGAAAAATATGTCATTAATCACTCCTCCAAAAACAAGAGGGATGCAATTAAGTGCAAATGGGAGGTGGGTGCTGCCCATTGCTGCCCGCCTCAATGCAATGACAGCTGCTGATTTATTGTCCCTGCGTGCAGGACTGCTGGGATGGTTCCCATTTGGCACTTCAAAGATGGGCAAACAATGGGGCTGTGCTTCAAAGAGTGAGGGCTGAGGGACTAGAGGGGCCCTGCAAGGCAACCACGGTGCCTCTGGAAGCTTTGCTCATCTCTTGCTGCCAACAGCACTAGGAGCCCATCCATGGCTTTGTGGCTGCAATGGGTTTTGTGCTCCCCTGCAGCTCTCCAATGGGCATAAAGCATCCTTTCTGACCTACCCATCTGCTGATGTTCGTCCTTCAGCTTTCACACCTCAGCTGCAGCAGAATGCCTGCTCAAATCCACTTCCAGCCTAAGCTGCACACTGTTAGCGAAAGAGAGCTTTGGGCTGGAAAAGTAGGTTCCTGTAAGTGAGACCACTTTTTCCCCATCTGCTGTTGCTCTTCTGGAGGTTGAGAGCTCCTCTCTGCTGCTTCTTTTCTGTAGCACTTGTCAAAAAATCAAATAGGAGTCTGCAGATGTTGGGCAGAGCCACCTTTGGTGCCATTAGAAATGTTAACATTTTTATGATGTTTTTACAGACTTCTGCACGCCTTAACTTCTCTCTCTTCCTCTGTCTCCCCATATCTGCAGCCTTTTCCTTCTCTTTGTCTTCCCTTTCTAGAGAGGAAAAATGGAAGAAAATATCCAAAGTCTTCATTTTTAGGACAGTGGCACTGGGGAAATGAGTCAAGAGGTCCTTGACCTTTTTGTTCCTGATGCTTGGCAGCTGTGTCACTGGGTAATGATTGACTCCTCCTGCACTCCCGCTGCCCTGTCTCTGCCATCCTCGTGCCAGGCATGGGGCAGGCACTGCCCTCCCCTCCTTGGTCCCAACTGCCTTTTTCTAACAAATGCCTTAATTTGCAGAAGTCGTCCTCCTGCAGGTTGGGCCCTTCTGGAGTAGTGAAGAAGAACCACACTTCTTCAGGGCTGGGAATCCAAAAAGGCAGCTTGGCAGGTTATGTGTGTTAAGTCCACTGAATCACGACCGTGTAACTGTCCCCTTGAAACCCAAACCAATTTGTCAGACAGCAGAAAAATAAATTATTTCTTTTTGTTTGTTTGTTTGATTGGTTGGTTGGTTGCTCAACCATTTTGCTGGCATTCTCCATTCTATTTTATTTGAAGTGGAGGCCAGGAGTTGATGGATGGACTTGCAGTGAGGCAAAGATGGAGAGCACAGAGCTGGATTTGGGCTTGCAAACAGACTTCTCTGACCTTGCCTGTGTTTTGTCCTTTTGCAGAGATGTCCTCTGAAGAACATTTGAACCATTTATTAGAAATGAGTCAAATTTGAGGCAATGGGAAATCATAGAATCACACACCACCTCTCTGGGCTGCCTGTTCTAATGCACCATCACCCTTTCTGAGAAGTTTTTTCTAATATCCAACCTGAACCTCCCCTGACACAACCTGAGACCATCACTTCACATCCTGTTGCTGTTACCAGGAGCAGAGGCCAATCCCCACCTCACCGTAGCCTCCTTTCAGGCAGCTGGAGAAAGCAATAAGGTGTCCCCTGAGCTCCTCTTCTCCAGACTGACCCATCCCGTTCCCTCAGCCACTCCCCATCATGCTTGTGCTCCAGACCCTGCACAGCACAGCTGCCCTACTCTGGACACACTCTAGGGCCTCGATGTCTTTTTTGTAGTGAGGGGCCCAGAACTGAACGCAGAACTCGATGTGCAGCCTCACCAGAGCCTCACCTGCTCTCAGTGACTTGGGCATTGCCGTGCTGCTTTGCAGAGGTGATGGGGGCAGCTGCTGGGTGTCCTTGACCTCTCGCTTGGAAATAGTTCCAGCCCAAAGCACTGATTTCCTAACCCAGGAGCTCTGAGCCCACAGCTCTTCACGTTTCAGCTGTGGGACTGCTAAAGTCCACCCAGCAGAAGGCAGCCATCCAAACTGCTGCAGGGCTCTGGCCCTGCCTCCCGTGCCGCGCCAGATAAAAGCTTTGCTCTTGGCAGGAAACGCCTTGAAGCCGCAGATCCTCTCCTCCCACAGCTCCCACTCCAAGCTCTGAGGCACCCCAGGCTGCACAGGTAAGCGAGGACAGATGAAAAAGCTCCAGGTGTTGCATGGGGCTGGACTGGTCCTAGGAGCGCAACATGGCGCCATGACAGCCCCTCTCCCACACACAGGACACCATGGTGCGACGCGTGGCTGTGGTGGGCGCAGGTGTCAGCGGGTTGGCGGCCACCAAGTGCTGCCTGGAAGAGGGGCTGGAGCCCACCTGCTTCGAGCAGAGCGAGGACATCGGGGGGCTCTGGCGCTACACGGTGAGGGGCTTGGGCTGCGTGGTCTTCTGGCAATCTGGGGCTAGGGGAGGGTTTGGGGCGGTGGTGGCTGCAAGAGCTGCTCAAGTGGAGGAAATGACCACCTTATTTATTATCCACCTCATGGTGGAGGGGTGAAAACATCAGGTTAGCTCTGGTTAACCAGCTCTTAAGTGCCTGGGGCATGCTCAGGGCACATTTGCACTCATTGGGGTCACTTGGTTACCACACTTGATGGCTTTGGGGTGTTCCTCTGGGCCGTGCCTGGGGTTGCGCACAGATTCTATCACTAGAAACCTGAGGGGTTGGTTTAAGTTTTAACCCGGGATATTTTTGGAATGTAAAAGCACTGCACAGAGCAATTTCAGCAAGACATCTGGGCTTGCTGATTCTAGGATCAGCTGGAGCACTGACACCTCCAGCCCCAGCAAGACTCTTATTTTGACAAGAGTGTAATAAAACACTTAGAGCTTAGAGTTTGGTGGGGTTTTCTTCCTTTTCTTTTTCTTTCTTTCTTCTTTTGTTTTGTTCTGATGCAAATAACTTTCTGTTCTTCAGTTTCCTTCAAGCTCCCTTGGGTGTGTTTTTAAGCAAATTTTAACAGCAGAAAATACAAAGTTTTGTGGCAGTTCTGCTTGGGTGAAATGTTGTTTTATTAATGACCCCTTTGGCTAATTAAAGATGTGGTAAATGTTGTACATCTGCCCTGTTCTGCCTACTGAGCAGGTGAACCCGCAGTGAGGTGGCCACCTAAAATTTGCTGTTCCCTTGCTGCAGGTGTGTCCATTCCCTAACACCATCTGGGCAAAGCTGGGGACATAAATCCCAACCAGAAAAGTCAACAGCTGCTTTGAATGTCCTGGTGTCCAGACAACAGTGCTGGATCATTTTGTACACAGGACAACTGAGATTTTGGCAGGGATGTGACCCTAGCTGTGTCACAAGCTTCTTGGCCAGCAGACCAGATGCATGGAGAGCAGATTTAGGGCAGTTTCACAAAGTATTTATCTTAGCTGCTGATGGTGCGTTGATTTTGTTCCCTTGTGAGCAATAAGCCTGCAACGTCCCCTGTGTGCTCCAGCTAAGCGGAGGGAAATATCACTTTGAGCTCTGCAAGTGATGTTTATAAGAAGCGAGGCTTGAAGTTGAAAATAGCAGCTGTGCGTTTGCCCGAGGTTAAGCCCAGACAACAACAGAGCTGATCTTTCTACAAGGTAAATGCAGAAGATGGTATGCCAAGTAGAGGACCCTGAGGTTATTACAGGGATGTGCTGTGTATGGCTCTTTGGGATGAGCCCACAAAGCCTGCGAGCACATGAGGAAGGTAAGCAGCGGTCTGGGGATGACCCTCTGGGCTGATCAGTGCCTTTGTTTCTGGTCTTGGTTGGTGAAGCTGAACGGAAGGACAGGCTGGGAATTACGTGGCCAGACAAGGAGGGCATAAAAAGCATGGGAGGAGGTGGGTTGCAGGTGAAGACATTGATTTGAGAGCCTGACATTGTGGTTCAGGTCCCCAAAACTGAGGCTCTCTTAGTAGTCATGACGTTGGGTAAGGTCATCTACAGGTTGGCTTAGCATTTTCTTTCCTGTGGCTCATGAATTTCTGGGGTGCCCATGACCAACCCCTCAAACCAAAGGCCTCCCCTCTCCCCTCCCTCCAGGAAAAGCCAGAGGAAGGCAGAGCAAGCATCTACCGCACTGTCTTCACCAATTCCTGCAAGGAGATGATGTGCTACCCTGACTTCCCCTTCCCTGATGACTACCCCAACTACATACACAACACACAGCTCCAGAAGTACATCCGTGACTACGCACAGCATTTTGACCTTCTTCGGCACATCCGCTTCAAGGTGGGCGGGATGGACATTGCTGCTGTGTCTCAGAGAAAATCCTGGGGTATACATCCTGGGGAAAAAGCTTGCTGGTTTTGTTAAATTGGGTCTCACCAGCTGCTGGTTGGGTAGTGTCAAATGACCATTCATGGGGAAACCATTGCTTCTGGGGGTGGAAAATCACATGGAATGGGAGGACACAGGTGGGTGTTCTCTATCCAAAATAATTGCCAAGTCTGTGACCTTGTGTCTGGTGGGGACAATGACAGTGCCTGCCTGGCTGCAGTGGGTCTCCCAGAGCACTTCCCATACCTTTATCCCTTTCCTTTAAGACCACGGTCACCAAGATAAGGAAGCGCCCTGACTTCAGTGCTACAGGGCAGTGGGAGGTGGTTACACGGAGAGACGGGAAGGAAGAGGCAGCGGTTTTTGATGCTGTTATGGTTTGCAGTGGGCACCATGTCTACCCAAACCTCCCCCTTGCCCACTTCCCAGGTAAGCTATCTGAATGTGATTCAGCCATCACACAGCCAGGTGTGCACTTTACATTCAGATGTTGGGGCCTTTTTTTTTCAGAATCAAAGATTGGTCTTAGGGGTGAGCTCTCTTCAGGAAATCAAAACTTTCTTTTTTTTTTTTTTAAGACAAAAGGCTGTATCCAAACCATGTCAAAGCAGGGACATCTTTACTGGAGGCAAAGTTAATATTTCCTGGAAAAATTATTGCAGGGTGTTTCCATTTAACAGAAGTTTCTTCGCTGAAGGGTTTCGTAAAGCACTTATTTTGGCATTTTTTCCATGGTTTCTAGTACAAATGCTGTGTGCAAACTTTGCCTCTGCTTACAGGATCAGTAGTGGGGAAACTTCCTATGATGAGAAGTATTTGGTGCTGGGGGTCTTTGGAGTATTTGGAGGAGGTGAGGTCTTGGGACACTGGCTGGCTCGGAATACTCCCATTGTGTCCTTTGTCACCTTCTGTTTTAGAAATTAAAGTTGCTTTCCCATCACTTACTGGTACAAAGGCACAAAGACACACCAAGCGGATGGACCATGGCTGGTCTGGTGTCTCAGGGTGAAGCTGGTTTGTACCTTTAAGGCACACAAATACCACACAAAGTTATCCTGTTCTTGCATGCTGGGGCTCCTCTCTGTTTAAATATCAAATGAAGAGACAAAAACCCCATCTACAGGTTTGCAGCATCCCTCTGCTGTGAGCAACTCCCAGACGTGCTCCTGCAGCGCCTGCAGGAATGGGAGCAGCCAAGGTTAACACAGCCACACTTCTTCACTGATGACTTACATCCCTTTTTGTCTTCCTGCTCCCAGGGATACAGAAGTTTAAAGGCTGCTACTTACACAGCCGGGAGTACAAGGAGCCAGAAAAGTTCAGAGGAAAGAAGGTGCTGGTGGTCGGCTTGGGCAACTCCGGCTGTGACATTGCTGTGGAACTCAGCACCGTGGCCTCGCAGGTATGGGGACCTGAACCAGGTCTGGTTGGAACTGATGGCCGCCATGGGGGTGGCTCATCCCTGCCTCACCATCCCCTAGGTTTACCTGAGCTCCAGAAGCGGCTCCTGGGTGATGAGCCGTGTCTGGAACTTTGGCTACCCCTGGGACATGCTGCTCGTCACCCGCTTCTGGACATGGCTGGACAAGTTTCTCCCCAAGGCAGTCAGTGACTGGCTCTACGTCAGGAGCATGAACCAGCAGTACAAACATGAGGACTTTGGCCTAATGCCGGTGGATGGGTAAGCGTGAGGCCATCTGTTCCCAAAGCCACCGGAAGTGCTGGTCCCAGGCAGGAAGGCATCGAGACTGTCCAGGGCCAGCAGCAGGAGCCAACTCAGGCTTTTTCCTTGCAGAACATCCCGCAGGGAACCGGTGTTGAATGATGACATCCTGAGCCGCATCACCTGTGGTATGATGCAGATAAAGCCGAACGTGAAGGAATTCAGAGAAACATCAGTCTTGTTTCAAGATGGGACTGTGCAGGACGACCTTGATGTGGTTATCTTTGCCACTGGTTACTCTCACTCCTTTTCTTTCATGGAGGATGAATCCATCATCGAAAGCAGGAACAACGAGGTTTCCCTATACAAATGCATTGTTCCTCCTCAGCTGGAGAAGCCAACCATGGCAGTCATTGGGTTGGTCCAGTCCTTTGGATCCGCCATCCCAACAGCAGACGTTCAGTGCCGCTGGGCAGTCAAGGTGTTTCAGGGTAGGTGAATGAGCTAAAGTCCCTAAATAGGAAGAAGCGTTTCCCATCAGCAATATACAGGTTCAAACTAAAAATGAGGGCAGTGCATGTGTGCTGGAAATACCAGTAACAGGTTCTCCCTGGGATGGGCCGCCTTGCACCGTGGGGAATAGGTCATTTATCAACGAGCTGCAGATGTCAGTGAGGTCCCTGTGATGGGGCAGCTACCTGGGCATCGCCGCACATCCTAAAGGATGGGGGGATCTGTTTTATCACAGTCCCAATGCCCAAGTTTGATCCAAGCTTAGATCTTGACACCAAAGGGAAGAGAAGTACCCAAGGATTCATTTGACCCCTACAGACCCCAACTGCTGCAGGAGGGATCTCCTGGGCATTGTCACCCTTTGCTGACGTTCTTCCTGCTCTTTCCAGGGCTCTGCACGCTCCCCTCAGTCAGCGAGATGCTGGAGGACATAGAGGAGAAGAAGAGGAATAAGATCAAATGGTAGGTGCAGCTCATGGGACAGTGCCCAGGAAGGAGGAGGAAAAGCCTTGCTGTCATCTCAGACCTGGGTGGGCAGGATGTGGGCATGGGGAGGGCTGCAGCCGGGACAAGCTCCTTGCAGTGAGATCCTTCTGAACTGCTCCGTTCATGGCCCAGATGAGCAAACCCACTGGGACCAACACAGTAAGGCCCTACCCAGCTTCCTTAGTGTCAGTTCTCAGGTTTTCACCTGCCCCAGGGTGACTGAATTGGGCAAATCTGTGCAGAAAATCTGTGATGGTGAGACTTCCTGTCTGAAAATGCTGCTTTGCAGCATTTGTAGAATGTTATCAGTCTGAAAAAAAACATTTCTCACACAAAAAGTGAGGCCCCAGCAAAAACAGAACATTCCCTCATTCGCATTCTTCAGTAACATTTTTTTGTTTCACAAAGTACACAGAGGTCTTGTTTACCCCCCTCTTTGCACGTATCTCATATTATAATGAAGCAATACTTTGCAAATATCAATACGGTCAAAGCTGAATCTGGCCCAAGCAATGTTTTCTGTTGTTTTCAGAAACTGTTGCATTGCAGGAAGTCCCAAAGCACAGCGCTGCAGTGGGAGCCAGATCCCTTCACCACCAGCAGCAGCAGTGATGTGTGGCTGTGCCCCAGCCCAGCACTGCTCCCCAGTTTTGGGGGACAGTAGGGACAGGTGCCACCTTCCCCAGCCTGACAAGGGGCACATCATCCCCTTCTCAAGGCTCTGTGGGAGAGCAGATTTCCCATCCCTTGCCTTAACGTCATGGGAAAAGACGGCTATGGAGCACAGAAAGCTGTCTGTGTTCTCTGCCAAATCCCTGTGTTATTTTGACCCTGCACTGAATGTGTCTGAATTTAAGGAGGATTTCCTCCCTGCCCATCCTGGCTGCTGCTACGGGGTCCCCTCAAGCAGCAAGAACACAAGATGATGTCATGTCGAGAGAAATAAGGGGAAGTTCTAAAGCAGTCCCTCTCTTCCTCTACCCTCTCTCTCAAAGGTTCGGGACAAGCAACACGCTGCAGACCGATTACATCACCTACATGAATGAGCTGACCTCAGCCATCGGTGCGAAGCCCAACGTGCTCAAGCTCCTGCTGACAGACCCACTACTAGCCCTGAAGGTCTTCTTCGGCCCCTGCACCCCCTACCAGTTCCGCCTGACAGGGCCAGGGAAGTGGAGTGGAGCCAGGAGAGCCATCTTGACCCAGTGGGACCGGACGCTGAAGCCCATGAGGACACGTGAAGCCCCCCCTGCCACCAGTACACTCCCCAGTCTGCTGGTGGTGGGGATGCTCTTCCTCCCGCTTCTCCTCCTCCTGACTGTTCTTTACTGGTAGGGGGGTGGGGAGGGCTGCAGGCTTACCGAGTGGCTTCTGTGTACAGGATGCTTTCTGCTGGCCACCCTCTGGGCTGCTGCCTGACTCCTTGCCCAGATAATTCATCAAGAGCTCCCCTATATATAATACACAGCAATGTAAATTGGTGTAACCTCAGTGCCTTGTGAATTTGGGACCTTTCACAGCTATGGCTATGACAGAGTATAAAAGTGTCAGCTGGTGATTTTATCTCTAAATGCATGTTCAGTGTGTGGTGCAATTGCTTCAATTCCACCTTTCTAGAGTCTTCTGTAGTGGAGAAATGGAGATAACACGTTTGCCTGTTCAGTAAATGTTTTGGTGTAAAGCATATGCTCTGGGCTAAACAACCTTGTCTGGATTGGCCCTTCTGAGCAGACAGAGGTACCTGGGCTGGGTGACATCCCAACCAGCTGATGTGGCTTTAGCAGAGCAGGGATGTGCCCTGTGTTTCCTTTGATACCAGCTTCCACTTTGCTCTGCTCATTGCACAATGGATTATTTGGTGTGTGTATAGAAGCAGTAACCACCTGCGTTGCTTTCAGCCATCAACAGTTGGCTCCAAAAAGGGTTTTTCAGCCAGAATTTTGTGCCACTTCTCACTCCTCCCTTCCCCAGGGGGATGGGGGAGAGAATTGGAAAACACAAGCAAACACAAAATATAACTCATGGGTTGTGATAAAAACTGTTTACAAAGAGAGAAAAAGGAAGAGGAAAAAAGGATTATAGTTACGATAATTATTTTATACATATATATATATACATATATTACTGTATGTGTATGTACATATATATGTGTGTATATGTGTGTATATATATATATAACAAATGAAGCACAAGCAATTTCTCCCCCCCACCAACCCATGCCCAGCCTTGCATGATGCCATATAGTATGGGTTATTCCTTTGGCTATTTGAGGTCAGCTGTCCTGGTTCCATCCCTTTCCCCTCCTTTTACCTCCCCCAACCCCTCAGTGTCAGGACAGCAAGAAGCTGAGAACAGAAATGTCCTTGGCTCTGTGCAGCACTGCTCAGCAACAGCTAAAACATCACTGAGTTATCAGTGCTGGTTTCCTCCTAAAGGCAAAACCTCCTAAAGGCAAAACCTCCTAAAGCCAAAACACAGCATCACACCAGATACTGTGAAGGAAAAATCAATTCTGTCCCAGCTGAAATGTGGATACGCTTCTCATTTCAGATAAGAGGAAAAGTGTTTTTACTCTTCATTTAGCATCATAAATGTTATTGCATTTTGTGATCAATACATGCTATGGGCTGCAGGCTGAGCCAGGCATCAGGCTTGATGTGGGAAATAACTCTGACTTGAGTGTTAATAGCAAAATGCTTAAACTAACTGCTATGGATAATAAAAACAGAAGTAGCCATTCAGCCGTGAATTCCAGACAGCCCTTACTTGTTTCTTTATTGCAGTACCTAGAAAGTAAGAGTTAGTTATGACATCTCCATGGGCACAATGCTTTCCTCAAGGGTGAAGCCTGGAATAAAACATCAGAATGCACACTTGATGAGCAAAAAGATGGACTGGTGGTTTCATCATGAGGACCATGGCCAGGTCCTACTCTCTGCGTGGTTTTGAGTGCAGGGCATGGAGTAGCTGATCCCTGGACAGAAGAGATGAGTCTTGGCTCCAGTCCTGCCTGACCTGTTGTTTACTCTGCTTGGGCTTGCTCATAGCAAACAGATCTAAAAGCCTTTGCCCAGACAAGTCTGAAGTCCAGCAGGCTCAGCCTGGCTTACCCTTGCCTGGTTCAAAGGCTTTCAAGATGCAACCAGCAGCAGTTTTTGTGTGCCTCCTGCTGTAGGGCGGGTCCCTCTCAGTACATTGGGTGAGGTGAGGTTATGCCTTGAGAGCCTGCATAAAAACTGAAGGAAGAGGCTTGGAGGCTGGTGTAAGAAGGTGGATAGGGCTGGGAGCTGGGCAGAGGGTTGCAGGAGGGCTGGAAGGTGGGGAGCTGCATCCCAGCGGACAGATGATGTGTCTGGAGCTGGCCAGGCTGCAGGAGTCTGCAGCAGGAACACCTGTTGCTGGTGGGTCCAACCTCAGGTACCTCCTATAATTCTGCCCTAAAGCTGCAGAAAGCAACCCAACAACTGGGCAATATTCCTTCCAGACAAATTGAAAAGAAAAAAAAGAAGGGGGGGGGGGGGGGGGGGGGGGGGAGGGTTTGTTTGTTGGTTGGTTTTTTTTGGCATGTGTTGCACAACTTCACTGATTTTGCAATCTGAACAAACCTACGGGAACCTTCCAGCAAGGGAGAGAGCTACTCTGCTGCAAGGAAGCACAGCAAAGCCAGCTTTGCTTTAACGAAAGAAGACTTCAGCAAAGGTGGCAAGACTGAGGATTCTGCTGTCCTGAGTGGGACTTGGGTCAAAACAACCTCAGGAGAAGGCATTGCCAGCTCACCTCTGGTGCTCTCCCCAGATCTACTTTGTATACAAGAAACCAGAGGTTTCATGCTCTTTTCTTACTGGGACCACCTGTGAGTGCCCAGCATCTCCTCAAACCAATTAGCAAGCCATGCCGTGAGCTCCTCTATCAATTTAAGGAAGCTGACACTTAAACTGATGGAGAGGTGATATTGCAAACTGCCTTTGAATCTCTCTAAATGCAGTTAGCTGATAGCCTGGCTCTGCTGTGGAGATTTGCAACAGGCTGTCCAAGGAGTTGGTGAGGTCACTGTCCCTGGATGCACTCAAGAACTGTGGAGATGTGGCCCTGAGGGATGTGGGCAGTGAGCATGGTGGAGCTGGGTGGTTGGACTCAGTGGTGTTAGAGGTCTTTTCCAACCTTAGTGATTCTATGACTCTACTTGCGTGCACAGAGAGCAGCAGGTTGCCTAGTGTTCAGTTTTTTGTCCTTACCCAGAATTTCATTCTGGGAATCAACACAGCAGGTGCTCCTGGGTGGGGGCTGAGGTGGTGCAAGAGCTCATCCCTGTAGGATGGGGAGCACTGCTGTGTCTCTGTGCCAGGGTTTGGGACAGGATCAAGCACAGCATACCTGTGCTGGTATGTTCAATACCTGTGCTTGAGGTGCTCTTGGAGTACTTGTAGGAACTGAAAGCATTTAAACACCGAGCTCAGGAGGAGGATCAGTGTTTACAGAATGTGACCAACTTTGTTGACAGAATTCTTAAAAACACTTGAGGACAGTAGTAGAGGTAGGAAGGTGCTTTGTGGTTGGGGTCTGCATTGTGTTCTGGTACAAAGCCATGGCGAACAAGGGAGAGAGCATGCATCCACCAGGTCCGATCTTGTGAAGATTTTTAAGTCACCATCTGATGGAAACACTCCACTGTACAGATAGAAACCTCCAAACACAAGAAGCTAAGGGCAGTTCCTTTCCTTCCTCCACTGACACAATGGGAGACAGCAGGTTTAACAAGGACAACAGCTTCACCATGACAAAGTCCACAGCCTGCACAATGGAAAACACAGAACTTCTTATTAAATCAGGTTACATTTTGCCAGGTGTCACAGTAAGCACTTTGTGCCCTGCTCACAAGCCCATGCCTGCCCTGGCACATCCTTTGGCTCTCCACTGTGGCATCTCTTGTGAGAGCTGAAGGTATTGAACATGCCTGGTTTGGATAAAAAGAAACATAAATATGCTGCTGGTGTTTGCTGCTGCTTGCTTTAGGGTCTTCTTTACTGCTCCCAGCACAGGGTAAACAAGAAAACAGCCCCTGCTGCTTGGGGTAGTGGGTTTTGTTGTTGTTTGTGTTTTTAGCAGTAAAGTTGCCTTTTGACCCTGGGGGCATCCCTCCTGCTTCAATGCACAAGCAATTTAGCAATTTTTTTAAGGGCCAAAATCCAGCTTTAAAAAATAGGGGCACGTTGCCACCAGCAGCTGCTCACAGCTTCCTCTGTCCCCACGCACCCCCCCTGCAGCCTCCTGCCCTGGGAAATGGGGGAACAGGATTTCAGCCTTCTGCTCAATGTTGGGAGGCATCTCAAACACCTCGGTCAGAGAACAAGAAGCCTACATAGCTGAGCCTGCATAGGGCAGTTTGGTTTCTCCTGGCCCTCTCCTTCCAGTACACAGAAACCAGATAGAGATGTCCCACTGACTGAAAGTAGCTGATAATCCAGGCTGCGGAATCCAGGGAACCAGGAGCATGTGAACAACATGTTTTCCCTTGTGGATTCTCAATTTTCTCTTGCCAAGTTCTAGCAAACACTTCTGCAGTTGCAAAATCTTGCATATGTGAGAAGGCAGGGCAGAGACCCCCCCAGTCTCTTCTTAAACCTTAGGAATCCTAAGGTCACAGTCCTCTCTCAACAGTCTCTGCATGACCTCTGTGTCCCCCACACCCATTTGCAGGGGTTTAACGTTTTCATTTTAAGTCACTCCTGAATACATTGAGTAGCTACAGCCCAAGCCACTCTTTCTCCTTTATCTCCATGATAATTTGCCCCTGGCAGATGTCTGGATGGGTGCTACACGTTACATTGGTATTTTGAAAGGTATTTCCACTTTTTTTGTGCCTTTAGGACCTTGCTGTGCTGGTGGTTATTTCACCTTCTCCAAGTTTGCTGGGCACCACCACCCAAATGAACCTTGGGATGCCTCTGGATCATACCCGTCCTTCCCACCACCACAATCCCTTTGACCATCATCCATGGTAGTCACCAGCACCCAGGTGGCCTGGTGCCAGGTCCCAGGTGCCACCACTCCTCCCACAGCAAACCCAGGTTGTGCAACCACCATAGGATCAGCCAGTCCCACAGTAGCCTCATGTGTTCCCTGTAAATTGAGGTGGGGCTGCTCCACCTGCAGCAGTGAGTGTGGTGCTGGGAGGTAAGGGGATAGCCAGACATATCCATGGGCTCCCAGTGTTTTGAGCCCTTCTGAGCAGTGAGTTGGACACTTTGTTTCCTCCCCATGTTTTTGGGGTTAGCTGCTGTAGGGAGAGCACAGGAGGGTGGCAGTTCTCCCCATGGGGCAAGTAGGGGCATGGGGTCCTGGGTGTTATCTCCAGCTTATCTGCTACAGAGTAGGAAATGAAATGCCATGCATAGCTGAGATGTTTGTCATGCAAGTTAACTCCTGACATGCAAGGGGGGAAGAAAAAGAAGTGAATAAGTAAACAGCCTATGTTTGTGGGTTTTTTTCTTTAACCTGACAAAGTCCAGTTTTCATTTACAACTTGTAAAGCCAAGAGTTTTGAGGTTTTTACTGAAAGCTGAAATTGTTCATAGGAAATTGGGTGTTTCATAGAAATTTGTCCAACCCCACTCCTCTGCTGAAAGTTACTTGCTACTGACTATTTGTCCCCCCAGTCTCCCCAAAGTGCCACTGTTCCCCAGCAGCTAGAAGCATGTCCCATGATGGAAGAGCTGGTGCCACTTGGCCACAGTGCCACCAGGCTGGTGACTATGCTGGGATCAAACTGGGGCTTGCAGCAACCCTGCAGCCATCCATCCATCAGTCTTGGACTTCCCCAACAGGAAGGCTTCGGGAGGCAGAAGCAAAGCATCTCCAAAACTGCAGTGTTACAGCTGCAGTGGTAGCAAAGCTGGTGGCATCTGTCCTGGGGGCAACAGATAAGCGTGGGCTTGGAGCAGCCCCATGCACATTTGACTCTGTTTTCCTAAGATAGGCGGTGGCAGAGCTCCAAAGATTAGACACAAATATTTGCAAGGCCAATAAAGAGGGATAGTTCAAACATGATTGCAAGAAAAATTGGCAGTGGTTTGTCCCTGAGCTGCAGACTCATAAAGAGAGTTTCCAGGGCAACTGCAGGGCTTTATGAGCAACCTGGCTGGCATGCAGAAAGGGGATGGATTTCTTTATGGGGAAAAAAAAAAAAAAAGAGAGAGAGAGAGATTAAATAGCCTTAAATGTTCACCTAGTTTGTAAATTAAGAGTCCAGGTAAAGAGAGTGAAAGGTTTGCTTGCTGTGCAGAGATGTGAAAGATCTCAGTTTGGGAGGGAAACACCAATTCTATGTGCATGGGATGGAAGACTGGGCCTCCCTGAGTCTCCACTGGCCATCAATTGCAGCTCTTCTCTCTTGCTACCTGGATTGTTCCTGCAGAACTTGTCCCTATAAAAGTCACAGGTGCTCAAGTAATTAAGGCTGGTGCTTTCCTAGCCTTAGTACAAACAGCCCAGTGGATTTAAAGGGAATCCTGTCCTTGTGTTTGGCATGGGCAATTTGGGAGGGAACATCAGGGTGGAGGTCAGCTGTGTGGCCATGGAGGTACCACCACCAATGGGGAAAAGGAAATATGATGGTCTCAAGTTGTACCAGTGGAGGTTCAGGTTGGGTATTAGGGAAAACTTCTTTTCAGGAAGAGTGTTCAGGCACTGGCACAGGCTGCCAAGGGAAGTGGTGTGGTCACCATCCCTTGGGGGTATTCAAGAACTGTGGAGGCGTGGCACAGAGGGACGGTCAGTGGGCATGGTGGGGGCAGGTTGGGGTTGGACTCAGTGATCTCAGTGGTCTTTTAGAGCCATAATGGTTCTGTGCTGTAGGTATTGTTGAAGGACAACTCAATTGTCTTCCACAGCTGCCCTGAAGAGGAGCTCATTGAAACTGCAGTCTTCTACACAATCTCCTCTGTACTAAAATGCTTTCAGGCTGGGCACATCTTGTCTCTCTCAAATATTCCAGAGCATGGAGATGAATACGGAAATTCAGGCTTGTACATATGAGTCTTGAAGGAACTCTGGTGGATCCATCTCGGCAGGATTTGGTGCTTCTTAAAGGACAGGTGGTTTGTCCCCAGTGAACACCAGAGAAGAGGAAAAGGTGGAGGTGAACTCATCTCAGTGTGCTTTGGCAGAACAAGCACTGCTGAGCTAAATACAGGTAATGAGACTTCCCTGTCCTCCTGGGCAAAGGCTTCCCCCATTTGCTATTGCAGAATGAGACCATGCATCTCTTCCCCTAGAAGTTAAACCCCCCAAGATGCTCTCCTCTGTTACCTGGGCTTCTGTCAGCTGCCTCCACACTCTGTGATGGAGAAGGAAGCAAAAGAGAAGATGATAGAGAACAGCATGTGCTGCTACCTGCATCCATAGCAAAGGCTGGAAACTATAAATCCCTGCATCCAGACATTTATTTATTTGCTTGTGCTGATCTGGTGTAACCCATGGCTTGATAGTTTGCGTGTTGAGGGTGGTAATGTATTGATTCAAGGTAGTTGAGACTGAGGCTTGCTTGGGGAACTGGGGAGTTTGCCATGATCCTGAGACAAAATGGCAGAGAAATTAATGGTAATACATGCGAATTTATTCAGCAGAATTAAAAAAAAAACCCAAAGCTGTGCACACAAATTATCTTACCTCCCAGCACAGAGATCTGAGTCACCGTGGAC
This sequence comes from Alectoris magna, assembly GCA_030625065.1. Taxonomy (NCBI): domain Eukaryota; kingdom Metazoa; phylum Chordata; class Aves; order Galliformes; family Phasianidae; genus Alectoris; species Alectoris magna. The sequence goes on along the minus strand of CM060568.1, from coordinate 24,008,391 downwards.
TCTTGTCTGAAGGCCTCAGTGCAGAGCTCGCAGGCTGCCAAGAGGTCAAATCAAAGGCTGAGAATTACTGGGAAATGAATGGGACAAAATTGGGTGTGTTATATTAATCTGTGCTTCACCTGGATCGCTACAGGAGGAAAGAAGAGCAAAACAGAGGATGGATCAGAATGATTGCTGTCTAATACAGAACCGTGCAATGTGGTTATTTTTTATATTGTACTTATTATATATTACAATATATTTTATATATTTATATATTGTGGTGGGAGGAGAAGCTGTGCATTCCGCTGGGCAGGTGAGCTGGAAGCAACCTTCTGAATCTCTGGGCCTTCCTGCAGCGTACAGTGGAAATGAGTTTGAGAGGAAGCTAGAGGGTGCTGCTGCCTTTCTCACACGGCACGTGATGTCTCTGTGGAGAGCAAAGGCAAAACTAGTTAAAAATAAACTTGAAAAAAAAAGAAAAAAAAGAAAAAACACCGCAACCAAACAAGATCAAAAAACCCTGTTTTAATAAGATCGTTTGGAAAAGGTCCACCAGGGTGCAGAAGAGGCTCAGGCGCAACTCATGGGTGACTGCTGCATGCGAGGAAGGTGTACAAGAGCCAGGATCACTGCATAAGCTGCGGTGGGCAGGATTTGGGCAAACAAGCAGCACTCCACCCCCCCCCCCCCGTGCTTTTCCTAAGAGTGACCCAATTGTTGGGACACAACAGCAGTGCAGAGGCAGAGCATCTGACCTCCATCTCCTCTGCCAGCCCAGCTGATGCTGGATTCCTCCACCTCATTAAGGTTTGAGCTGTCCTTTGGCAAAATCCTCAAAATTGACTGTAGGGTGTACATGGAAAGCCTCGCCTCTTTCATTGGCACCAAGTCCAATATGCTGCTCCCGACCATTGCTGCCTGTCCTTTTCCACCTTCTCTGGCCCCTGCACCTCCTACTGGTGCCAGCAGTGGGGCCCTGATCTGAGGACGCATGTGGGGATGTCTTCACTCACTGGGACAGGACCTTCCAGCCAACCAAGACACGAGTCCTCACCACCTCCTCCAGTGACAGTGGGTCACCTCTATTGGTGGAGATTTTACTGTGCAGCATGCAGTAGCCCACACCCCCCAGGTCAGCAGGTGGGCACAGGGAGCCTGGTGGCCCATTGCCCCAGTGATGGGGCAGGATGCAGGGGTCCCCAGGCACAGACGTGACCCCAGTGTCATGGGTGGAAGTCCCTGTAAGCATGCTGCCTTGGGGATTAAGGTCCATGTCTTTGCTGTGTACGTATTCAAGCGTTGGCAGTGGAGTGAGTGTGGGTATAAAGGTCAGTGGTGCAGCAGTCCTGTGTGCGGGGCCAGGCAGAATTCCACCTCGCCCTTAAATCCATGCTTGGAGAAGCTCCAAGAGAAGATCAGATGAGCCCAAAGCAGCAAAAGCACAGTGAAAGTTTGCTCTGAATTCTTTTCTCGCTGCATTTTGCGTGTTGTTGAGACAGCAGGCCAGCGGGACTGGCATCAGGGCGGGTGAGTTTGGGGGCTTTATGGAGATGGAGTGGTGACTGGCTGAAAGGCACGCTCGCTTTGCTATATGGGATTTGTGCTTGTCCCTGTGGCATGGGGAGCTGCAGCTGGATGGGAGCACCTGTGGGTGTACTCGGGTCCCTTGCTTCTCCCAGGTGCTTTTCTCTGGATTTCTGCACTATCCTCCAGGTCCTATTTAAGTTAACTTAATCTTTGACATAAATTTGGTTGAAAACAAGTTATAAATGAATCTTTCTTAAGACTTTGCAGGATAAATGCTTGTTATCTAGTCAGGGTCTGCACAGACTAATTCTTTTCATTTCTCTATGCTGGTTTCAGCGTAGCCCAGTTTACACAGCTGAGCTTGCACTTCCTCCCCTGAACCTTGCCTCGCCTGGGTTTCTCTCCTTGCATGTTTTGTAATGCAAGCAGCACTTTCTCAACACTTCTGAATCGCCGCTCCATGCCTCTACTCCATCAGGAATCGTGGCAGTTTTTTTCCCTAAAGCCTTTTTCTTTCCTACTTAATGGAAATTAAATATGAAAGCACAAAAAAAAAGCCATGGAGGTGGGAGGAAAAGCGCTGTGTTTTTGCTGATTCCTGCAGTCCTCATTCCCTCCTTGGTCACTCTCCATCCCCTTGCTGCCCACAGGACACCATGGTGCGTCGAGTGGCCGTCATTGGGGCTGGGATCAGCGGGCTGGTGGCCACCAAGTGCTGCCTGGAAGAAGGGCTGGAGCCCATCTGCTTTGAGAGGAGCGAGGACATCGGGGGGCTGTGGCGCTTTGCAGTGAGTGAGCTCTGCCTGCTTTTCTCCTTCCCCTGTGCTCCCACAACAGCCCTGCTCGCTTCTCACAGGAAAACACAGACTGCAGGAGGGTCAGCGTGTACCACTCTGTCATCAGCAACACCTCCAAGGAGATGTCCTGCTTCAGCGACTTTCCCTTCCCAGAGGATTTCCCCTCTTTCCTCCCTCACAGCCTCTTCTTGGAGTATATCCGCATGTACGCTCAGCACTTCCAGCTCCTGAGGCACATCCGCTTCAAGGTGGGCTGGGACAAAAAGCAGAAGGGCCTCAGGGGCTGCAGGAGCTGCCATCACACAGGTGGGATGGGACAATGTTGGGTGCGAAGCCCATGAGCTCTGCACACCTCGGGCATCCTCAATTCAGCCTTTTTGGCTCCGTCTTTTAAGTGAGGCTGCTTGAGCATGGGCTGCCTTGCCCCCCCCATCCTATGCCAGGTGCAGGGGGAAGGTGTAGGTTTATTTTAGCAGTTCAGATGTGAAAGGTACCGGAAGGCCCAGCAGCCCCAGCCCTTTGTGAGCAGCACCTTTATGAAACACAGCACAGCCTCCAATGGTTATGTTGTTGGGCTTTTCAAGACAACAGTCATCAGTGTGAGGAAGCGCCCGGATTTTGCTACCTCAGGCCAGTGGGATGTGGTCACTGAGACAGAGGGCATCCAGGAGTCGCACGTCTTTGATGCTGTCATGGTTTGCACAGGAAACTTCCAGCAGCCCCACCTGCCCTTGGCTTCTTTCCCAGGTGAGTCCTGCCCCTGCAGTGGGGTGGGCTGGGGTTGTCCCTCTGCTCCACAAAGCTCACCATCCTGCACAACTGTGGGACTTGCCCCATGAAAATGGGTGTGGGCATATCCAGAAATGGATAAACCACCTCGTGAAGATGCAACGGTGCCGTTCCAGGAGGATTTTCTGAGCAGGACCATGACAAGGTTACTCAGAAAGGTGGGAGAAGGTGAAAGCATCACCACTACTAGTGGAGCTGAGAGTTCTGTGGGCTTTGCAGCACTGGGCTTGGCTGCAAGGAGATGGGGGAAGCAGCATGATCCGAGCTTGGCATGAAGTCGGAGCAAATGTGTGGTAACGGGAGACGTTCCTCACTCTCTGCACAGGTATTGAGACCCGCTTCAGAGGTCAGTACTTCCACAGCCTAGAATACAAAGATGCAGCTGCTTTCCGGGGAAAGCGGGTCCTCGTGGTTGGCATTGGGAACACCGGCTGCGATATTGCTGTGGATATGAGTCATGTGGCTGCAAAGGTACAGCATCATGGGGGGTGGGACATGGGACAAGCAGGAGGGAGGTTAAAACCAGGGTTTCTCTCAAAGTCAAGGTTAGCAAGACCCACCACAGGGACACCTTTCCTCTGCATGGTTCTTGCTCAACCCTTTCCTGTCATTCAGCACTTCTTTTTCCCTTCAACCACTCACTCTCTGAGCAAGGCTTCATCACTGTTTTTCTACTTTATTGACACACAGCCAAGCTCCTCCTGTCCCCACATACTTCCCCAAAACTGTCTACAAGCACACAGAAGATGCTAAAGCACCTTCTTGAACAGAAATATGAGGCCACTGGGCTGCTGTTAGTAGCCATGCTGCACACCTTTGAGTTCTTTTCTCTGTCCATCTTGCAAGTACAGCTCTATCTTTGCCTCTCAGTACCCCCAGAAACACACAATTTTCTCCCCAAGGGTTTCCTCTCACTTGCCCATTGGGTGTCTCAACAAACAAGCCTTAAACTGAGGCGAATTGAATGACTTTTGCAATTTCTGGAGAATTTGGACTATCTGGGAACTTTGCAAAAGAACTGGTTGGTTCATCTGGACACAGGCTGCCTTCATTGGGACTTTGCTCCCAAGTACGGGAGTTAGGATTTGCTACGTCAGGCAAAAATGGAAGTCAGGCTTCTGGGCAGGAGGCCCTCAGGCCTGCCTTCTCTGTCAGGTGTTTCTCAGTGCCAGGAGCAGCACATGGGTGTTCAGCCGGGTGGCAAACCATGGCTTCCCCTGGGACATGCTCAACACTACACGATTTAATCACTTTGTCGAATGGCTTCTCCCATCAGCCATCATGAAAAGGATCAAGATTTGGAAGATGAATTCATGGTTTAACCACGAGATCTACGGCTTGGCTACTGCTGAAAGGTTTTTGTTCTGTTCTCTTGGTTAGAATGTATTTTTTAATAGTGGAAATCATCTTTCATTTCAAAGGATATTTGCAGAATAGCAAACCATCAGAGAGGATGGTGGGTTTTTTTTTCATTGATAATGCATTTAGTATGGCTTCACACTCTTGGTGCCTGTTTGTAGCCCTGTTGGGTTCTGGGGACTCAATGACATCCATGTCCTAGTAACAACTCAACCCCACATCAGGGCGGTTTGCAATGGCTAATCAAGCCACGGGGGGCAGAGATCCAAACCCAAGCCACAGGCCCCTCACATCCCTCCCAAGCACCACTTTCTTAGGAAAGGCCTCAAAAGATGTATTGCATCTCCCCTGGATGCTAACGTTTCTCTCCTTTTTTTTTTTTCTATGTGAAAGTTCCAATTTTAATTTCATTATCAATGAAGAGCTGCCATTTTGCATGCTCTCTGGAACCATTGTGCTGAAGTCAAATGTGAAGGAGTTCACTGAAACTTCAGCTGTTTTTGAAGATGGAACAACTGAAGAGAACATCGATGTGGTGATCTTTGCCACAGGCTACACCTTCTCATTTTCCTTCCTCGAAGAGCCGATTTGCAACACACTCAAAAATAATAGTACCCTCTATAAATGCATCTTCCCACCCCAGCTGGAAAGGCCAACTCTAGCTGTCATCGGTTTGATCAAACTGACTGGCTCAGTGATGGTGGGAGCAGAAATCCAGGCTCGCTGGGTGACAGGAGTCTTTGCAGGTGGGAGAGGGACTGCAGGGATAGGGGAGGTGCTGGGGAGGGGGAACAGGTCAACTTGCTGCTCTTGGCATCATGCTGGGCATCACCATGCTCAGTGCTTTTGGTGAAGGTGCTGGGAGCATGGAATGGGTTGAAGGACTACTAACTGCTCAGCTCGTAGTGCTGTGCGTGATCTCTGGTCTCTTTACTCTTCTCAGGTGCATACAAGCTCCCTCCTAGCAGCAAGATGATGGCTGAAGTCTCGAAAAAACAGCTGCCAGTCAAAAGGTGTGTGATGCTCCTGTACTTGGGCTATAGTGTGATATGCCTTTGCTTTTCATAAGCAAATCAAGCTGAACGAAGTCGATCCTCTCTCTTGCCAAACCCTCTCTGCTAATCCATGCTGAGCTCTGGGATGAAGCAAACCCTTGGCGATGTGGGGAGGGAGCAGCACAGCAGCCATGACCTGCAGGTCCCTCTGTGGGTCCTCCACAATCCACCCTCTCTTACAGCACCTGAGCACAGAGTTTTCCTCTAGACAGAGGGTGCCATCTCGTGGCTTCTCCCTCCCCAGTCTAGGAAATGGGCAGTGTGGGCTGATCACCACATCCCACCCCCAAAGCCCACTGGAGGCGTATTTAGGGGCAGTTTCCTAGCTCAGGCCACTCGGTGGGTTGTATTTCAGAGACCACAAGCAGGTTATGGAGAAAGACCCTCTGCCCTGCACTAGGGTAGCTGCTGATAACCCCGCACAAAGGCTCTTTGGGTGCCTTTAAGACCCTTCATGTCACACTACAGCAGGGCAGCCTGAGAGAGCTCAGCCAACATGTGTTCCTTGCAACATGGTGGTGGCTCTTGAGAGCCCAGAGCTGTGAACCAAGGTGGGAACGTGCTGTTTGATTTTCTGTATTGATTCTATGCCCCATGGAAGGAATCTGCCTGAGAAGCAGAACTCGAGGTTGGATTTCATTAGTTACACCAGTGAGATCGCTTCGTGTGCCGGTGTGAAGCCCAGCGTTCTGTGGCTGCTCCTGACCGACCCCCGGCTGGCCCTGGCTGTCTTCTTCGGGCCCTGCACATCCTACCAGTACCGCCTGATGGGACGGGGGCAGTGGAGTGGGGCCAGGGCTGCCATCTTGACGCAGTGGCAGCGGGTCTTGAAACCTTTGAGAACTCGGGCGTTGGAGGACAGTGCCTCCTCACACTCCTGGTGCTGGCTGGGCCTCCTCGCTCTGCCCACAGCGATGGTGGTAGGGTTCCTCCTCTCCAAACGTCCCCAGCTGGGGTGGGCTCCCCGGGCAGGACTTCTATTCTAGAAGAGATCCGATGAGGATGGTGCCATGCTGTGCCTACAGGGCGGTGTTTGTGGGTCCAGTGTGCACGGGATCTCACCTCTCTGTCCCTATCCGTGGTTGTAATGCAGAGGGACGGGACCGTGGGAAAGTTTGGGATGAGACTGAAGGGCATGGGCATGGAACAGGTCTCCTCAGCTCTGCGGTTTTGAGAACAGCAAGTGTGGAAGTAGTTGTGCTCGTATGGAAACTTCTGGGAGGGGCTACCCAGAAATAAACCTCAGTGAGCTTCTAACGGAGCTATGCATGGTGGGGTTTCATGTTTTTACCAACGTGCTGACTAATCGGCGATGCGGGTTGCGGAGGGGTGCGGTGGGCTCACGGCTTCGCACCACGGCACGGCGCACGCCCACCCCGCACACAGACACGGACAGAGGAGGGCAGAGGGCGCGCACACCACGCCTCCCGCTGGGGCGTCGCCACTTCCGACCGCGAGGGGGCGCTCGTGGGCTCCGCGCGCCTCCCAGACTGCGGCACGGCGTGGGGTCACGTGGGCAGCGGCGCGAGGGGTGGTGCGCGCGCGGCGCGGTGAGGTCAGACGTCGTTGGCGCCGGCTTGGCCGCCCGCCATCTTGGCCCCTGTGTGGAAGCGGCTGAGGCGCGGCGTCGCGGCGCCGGGAGCGGCAGCGGCCTCGCCGAGTCCGGGAGCCCCGGGGAGCGGGGGGAGGCCGGAGCGCCGGCCCGCCGCGCTGCGCGCCAGGTGAGCGCAACCGCTTCCCTTCTCCCGCGGCTCCTCGCCGGCCGGCGGTGAGGCACCGGCGCCGGGAGGAGCGGGCGAGCGGCCTGCGCCGCATGGCTTCGGGCGGGGGCGGCTTCCACCCGGCCTAGCGGCGGTGGCGAGCGGCCCGCGGCCTGCCGGGGAGCGGGGTGCCCGTGGAGGCCGCGACCGGGCGGCGGGAGGGAGGGAGGAAGGAGAGATGGGAAGGAGGGAGGCGGCGCGGCGCTGGGCCTGCGGCGGGCTGGGCTGCCCCGCGCTGCTGGGCCGCGCCGCAACGCAGCGCATCGCCGTCTGCGGCCGGCCGCGCCCCGCAGCGGGCACAACGCCGGGCCTCGCCCCAGGGCTGGGCTGCGGGGGCCGCTTCCCGATCCCCAATTTCCCGTTTGTCATCCTTCTTCCCCGTTTCCCACCCATTTCTCCATTTCTACCTTCAGTTCTATTCTCTCCCTTTTTGAACGTCTCCGTGCCTCTCTAGGGAGATCCCCAGCGTTCGTGCTCTCTTTGTGGCAGTGATTCTTCCTCCCGAGATCCCCCTGGGGGAGGTTGTTCCTGCGGCACGCTGGGCACTGCGGCTTGGTTTTCTAACTCTGAAATATTCATCCACAGTTCTGGAGGTGCACAGTAAAAGACTGCTGCTGGGTTATTTCTCTTAGATGTGAGTGAAGCGCCTTTGGGGAAGGTATTGTGGCTTCTGCTCTCAGGGATGAGGCTTGTAGGAGCTGGGTGGAGAGGGCTGTGGGGTGGGGTGGGGGGGCTGTTTAACAATGAAACCACGGTGTGAGCATCGTTAGATGACACGGCTAAAATTGAGGTAGGTGGTCTGCAATGAGCATCCATCATACATAGGTACAGACTGAGATTTTGGGGCTAGTTTCCAGCTCTAGCCCTCCTTATGGGGGGGAATCAGTGCATGCATGAGAGTCTGGTGCTGGGAGTCGTAGGGAATGCTATGTGGTTTTGCCATTTATTTCCCTTTTGTGTCTTGGGCATGCATTTTGTAAGTTTGCCCTTTGTGAAAGGTCTTGAACCCTTTCTCAGTGGAAGAGGGCTGTTTTTCCTTATCACTCTTTGGTTACTGAGTCAACTGAGTGTGCTAGTAGAAATAAGCATTATTTCCATCAGAAGGAGTGGGTTGTTGTTGTTTTTTTTTAATCGATTTGTTTCTTGTGCTTTGGGATATCAGGCCTACCCATTGTCCAGCCTTAAGAGCTGTGCTTGGACAAGAAACTGCATTTTAATGGGGGAGGAAATGGGGCGTGATCTCATCTGTCCATCAGGAAAAAACGAAAGGATGGCCTTTTAATACTGAGTGCCAGGAGATTAATGGTTCTCAAATTCCTTTGAATTATAAAACACAGAGAATTTTTCTTTGTTATTAATATTGGGACCCTTCCTTGGGACTAAGGAACCTTTAAGTTTTGAGAGCTGTTTGGACTTAGAGCTCAATGAAGAGGTGTTTTGTCACTCAGTATTGGGCTCAGTGTGTGAGGTTATGGCTGCTGTGATGCAGGTGTGTTAATAAAAGGTAGCCACATGAGCTGAATTGGGAAGTGGCATAGGCCAGTGCTTGTGTATGGCCACCAGGACTGTGGCCTGCAAGTCTGCCTGTCACCTGGAGCACCACCTTACTGTATGTGTATTTTCTACATCAGGTATTGCTTTGGTAAGTAATAGCTTGTAAAATGTGTGTAAATCAATATACAGTTATCTTGGTGAGTCTTGCTACTGCAAATAGTTCATTAATATCAACCTATAGTTTCTTTACTTTTGTTTAGACTTAAAAACTGAAGCCCTAGCTTGTTGTAGAAAAACCTTTACAAATAGTTGCATCTGTTTACAGCTGTGATTTCCTTGTTGCTGGAGTCCTCGTTTGATGGTATGCACTTTCTTTCGGTCTTTCTTTCTCAAATCTTCAAGTCTGCTAGAGAAGGTTAACTGACCCACAGGGAACAGGGAAAAAATGATGCTTTCATCAAAAGATGATGAGGGAGCTCTCATTCAGGTTTTGTTCTGTCTGAATGGATTTCTTAGATTAATAAAATGAAAGAATGTAAGCCAAAGCAGTGGATATGTTGGTGGGGTTGACTTGTGCCAGGTGTCCTGGGTTACACAAAGTGCAAGCCCCTTATTTTGGAGTATTTCCATAGTCAGCTGTGGGAGTGATGTGAAAGTGGAGGGAGGGTGAAAAACAGTCTAAATACCATATAAGGGTAATGTGGATAAGGGGCTTAGATATGGAGACAGAAAGGAAAAGGTAGCTCTCACAGGAGGATTAAAGCCATACAGTGTGCTCTTGCAGAGGAACAAACCCTTGTATAGTGCATTTTGGATAGTGATAGGACAAAGGGGAATGGTTTTAAACTGAGACAGGGGAGGCTTAGGTTAGATACTAGGAGGGAATTTTTCACCCAGAGGGTGGTAACGCACTGGAACAGGTTGCCCAAGGAGGTTGTGGATGCCCCATCCCTGGAGGCATTCAAGGCCAGGCTGGATGTGGCTCTGGGCAGCCTGGGCTGGTGGTTGGTGACCCTGCACACAGCAGGGGGGTTGAAACTGGATGATCATTGTGGTCCTTTTCAACCCAGGCTATCTTGTGATTCATTGGAGATTGGAGTAAGGAAGACAGATAGACAGATGTTCCTCGGTAGTCACTGAGGGAAGAGTGGGACAGAGGCCAATTATAGTAATGAAAGGTATGAAGGGGGGAAAAAAATCTCCGCCCTGGAAACTCAGCACCTTTCCACTAGTTGGGGATGGATGCTGGGCCTGTAATGGCGGGACTGCAAGTGGTATCTTACTGGTAGAACCAGTTGTTCATCTTCAGTAGTGATTTTTTTCTTCACTGAGTCTCATGCTCTTGTTTGTGGGTTGTTGGTGTGTTTTTTGTTGGTTTTTTTTCAGGACTGGGTTTCACAAAACCTCATGGAAACTTTCCATGGGTGAAAGCAGGTGTTAAAAGAAATGCTGAGATTAGTGTGAGGAGGTGGGCGGAGAAAATACAGTGTGCATATGTTTGTGAAATGCAAATAGGGTGGACAGAAGACTTAATGCATAAAGAGCAGAGGAAGGTGAAGTCCTAATAAAAATCAGATGAAGACAGCTTTTATGTCTACGGAGAACAGGCTAACAGAAATAGACTGTTTTTATTACAAATACCTCAGCCATTACATAACATTCTAACTGAGCAGTAAGGAACCTAGTCTATTACAGATTGCACATCTATTAGAGGGAGAAGCTTTGTGTCATCCTATTGTTTTCCTGTATCTGATAACATCTTGATTAGTGGTTAAATTACAGTGCAGAATTGTGTTGTGCATCTTCTATCTCAAGTGCGATGGTGGTAAGTTTTAACTGATGTGTTTTTGAAGATAACTTGAGCTTAATTTTCAGAGGTTTGCAATACTAGAGACAGAAATTACTGCATTTTACATTTGGGTATGTCAGCTGTGAAAGTATTGGGTAAAGAACTGTGGAATCACCCAGTGTTGGATAACTGAGAGAAGATGATCTTAGATATCTCTTAAATTCAGTGTACAACTGACTTCTCAGTGACAGGACAGATTTACTCCATGTTTATGTAGCTGGGATGGAAGTTGTAGCTCAGCGTGCTCTGAGGTATCAAATGGATTTCCATAGTAAAACTGCAGTGTCTAGGTTGCCCGTTTTTGCCACTGTGCTTGCTTCTGTTAGCACATCAAACTTCTCTGCTTAGAAAAGCAGTTTCAGGCTGTCCTCATTCAATCACGTATGCAGTTTCAGTTTATTTTTAGTATTACTGTTTCTGTAAGCATGTGACCTTCATATTTCCAGATTTTAGTTTGTAAGCTTGTGAAATTATAGATGTGCATGTAAACGGTATGTTCATATATATAGTTTGTTATTTTCAAATGAAACATTTGTAAGCTATCTTTCTTTATTCACCTTATTTAACTGCTTTGAGTCTTCAGCCTAGGTGCAACTACAGGAATGTCTTCATCTTTCCAGAAGAATAACTTTGTTTCAGAAGCCAGTGATATTTCTCCCAGCTTAAGACTTGATAAGTTATAGGACTTGGGTGTTTCTTCCATTTCAAAGTAACCATCTATTCCACTATGAGAGACCTTGCTGTCTTGGGGTCAGCACACTGATGCTTTCATTTGGCCAAAACTAAATTACTGTGTTTACATGTCTTGGTTTATAGTACTGTTTAAAACAGCTTGTGCTTCCTTTGCAAGCATATCTAAATGTGTATTTGTGTGTACATCAACAGTATTCTGGTGAGGTGGAGCAGTAACGAATTTTCTTTTGCAAATAAGAATAAATACTCTGCAGGAAACATGCATTCTATTAAGAGAAACTTGCCTTTGGTCAGTGATTAATTTACTGGATTCACCTTGGTTAGGAAATGTTTTCTATGCCGCATATCAAGCTAGCTACAGGGACAAAACTTTGTAGTTTTTTAATGGTGGTTTTGATAGTGTATTGAGACTTCTTGACTGTTTACCTGCTTTTGAAAACAGAGCATCAAGGGATTGTGTAGCTGTTTTTTGTAAACAAAGAACCAAGAGCAACTGAAAATGTGGGCTTAATCTGATGTAATTTGACAGATGAAAGTTAATTTACTTACTTGGATTAATTCTGTAATGATGAAAGTCATATACATAAAATTAGGTATGCTGATGAGGCTTTTCTAATTTAGCACATCGTTTTTATTTTTAAATAATGAACTTGGTCTAAAGCAGAGGGCTGAAGCTGACCCTTAATTAACCAGCATTGTCTAGTTGTTGGTGTGATTTTCACAGTTGCTTCTCTTACATAATGAGCATTGCTTTAGATACAGAGTGCTAATGGTTTCTGCTTAAAGAAATAAGCATGGTATCAGCAACAACCACATAAGCAGAGATAAACGGCATAAGAGGCTGCATGGTAATGAATTGGACTGGACTAAGGCTTGTGAAGGAGCAAATTCTTCTGCCTTTTTATGCAGAGAGGTTTTCTTTATTGATAATGGAGATGGTAATCTGTGGGCTTTTGGCATCCCTGACTCCAGCTGTCACAGTGGGAACTTGTCTTAGATTGTCTTAAAGACAAATATGATGTAACATCTCCTAATACGGAGGAGAGATTGTGGTTTTAGCTATAGAAATCGATTTAGAGATATGGTGGGAGTTACAGGCTTTGGAGTATTAAAGAAGGTGGGTATTTTGGAAGGTTGTGACAAGAAGCTTAAGACTGGTCTACTGAATAGAATAGCTGTTACTGAACTGTTTTTCATCATCTTAAGGATGTGCAGAACTCTGTATAAAATTTTATGTCCTGCAGATTCCTACTGTTAATGAGTTTCCTTCCATCTTGAGGTTGCCATCTTCAGTAACAAGGGTACTTTGAGAATGTGAAGGGGAAGTTGTTGGAAAATCAGCTAGAGAAGAAAAATTCATTTTGGCACATCTGTTCAAAAGAGGAATAAAAATGGTAAAGATTGATCCCCACTGTAGTTCTTGTGCACTTATAAAATATTCCGCAAGAGTTCATGGCCAGAATACCTTGCCTCAACGCTGTTTCAAAGCAACATCTAATTGATTTCTGAAGTAAGAAGCTTTAAATGTAATGATCTCTTACTTATCTAATCTATCTGTGAATAGAGACATTAAAAAAAAGTTTTGCATAAAAACTGACAAATATTTACTTACTTACAGCTGCTGTCAGGGGGATTTTAAAGGTGTGGAGAGAAATCCAGTGCTGCAAGTGAACCGTGGTTCCTTGAGAGGAGCACTGAAACTGGAAAGTGTCTCTTCCTCTATAAAGAAATGTTAATTATTACAGTTGGACTTGGAAATTTTGCCGAAGGAGGAAGAAATTGACATCTGGAAAGAAGATTTTTAGTCTGGATTACCTACAGCAAGGAACAGCTTGGCTTTACTTTTGTCTTTTTATTTATTCTGCCCTATTCTGCTGTCTGTTTCAATGTGGGGTGAGTGAGAAGGGTAGGAAATATGTAGGAGGTCTCATTTGGCTTTTAGAAATCACGGACAAAGACTATCTTATTTGAACCTAGGCATAGTTGAGGCATAGTGGAGAGGCAGAAGAGTGCCACCAGTTTAAATGGCGTTTCAGAGTCTGTAAGAAAGCACAAGGGTGCTTGCAGCAGGAGTATTAGATCAAAGGGAAAAATAAAGTAGTAGAGAGATGGGTGATTTTAAAGGGCTTCTGCTTCCACTGCTCATTCGAGTTGAGAATCTGGTCCATTGTCATCACATACCTATTGATTATCTTTCACCAGCTTCCTAAAAGGAGATACTTTGCACCTGACTGTGTGGCTGACTTAAGGGGCTGATCCTTGTGTGAGCAGGCTCTTGTTTCAGGTAACTTATCCCAGCCAGGCCTCTGCAGAGGAACACATCCTGCATGCTGTTAAGTCTGCATCTGGAGTCAAAGCTGCTGAAGTGCAGCTGGAACAAAACCATGCCTTGCTTCCTGTGCACGTTTAGAAATTTGAAGGAATCCAGTAACATGTGTAGACTTCTTGTTTGTACCTTTTTACTGTAGGGTGCAGGCAGTTTTTTAAATTATTCTTGCTAATTGATCGTCAAACCCACCAATATCACTTGTTTTGCTTAATCTTTGTGGATTTCCATACACTGAAATTTAAGCAGAGTGGCGCTGACCATCTGAGCGCTTTCAGCACTCATCTGAATAGTCACGGGGTAGCTGTCTGTCATCGGTAGCCTTGCTTCTCCAGCAGATTAGATACAGGCTTCCCATTTGCTCCTCTGTTATCAGACATGCTGTTCTCCGCAAGCAGAACAGTGCTGCTTTGGTGACACTGAGAAGGAGGCTCCCCATGTTGTCCTTGCTATGCCTCAGGACAACGGGCATGGCAGGAGTTTTGCCTTCCCAGGCTTCTGCTGTACGGTGTGATGCAGTTGAGCAAGAAACAAAGTGGTACTTGTGACAGCATGCTAAGTGCTGTTGTAATTTAATGGACCGTTTGTGATCTTAAACATTAACAGATGCCTTTACAGAAAGCAGCTGTGGTCAGAATAAACTGACCTGAATTAGTTTGTGAGAAGCCTCATGTACAGTTTAACTTTCTTTTTCAATTAAAGATAACTGATAGGTAAGACAGGTTGTGTTCGTTCTCTTTATACAGAGAAACTTGCTGCCTACTAAACTACTATTTGGGTGCTCTTCTTTAGTAGCAGGTATATGGATTGTTTCTGCAAGGATTTGCCTTACTTTATTCACTTATCTTTTTTCTCATATAGTCAGCAAATTAGTTCAAGGGCTTTGAAGTATTTTCATTCTTCTAAATAATGGAAATTTCGTTAATAAACTCTTGGAAATCTTGAAAATAAAAATCTCATTTGGCATCTGTGAGTTGAAAAGCTAGTTGGGTGAAAGCACTCGCATTCTTCTGTTCCCAGAAGTAATGAGAATGCATCTCATTATGATGTTCTCCTTAATTGTATAGAAGCTGTTCTTCCTTTTTTTTCCTGGTCCTGGCTTCCTTCCAGCACTTCAGAAGTCCTGCTGCAATTAAAAATTTACAATTTGGAAAAGTTCCTTAGCAAACTGCATGAAACTGGGGAAGCAAAAATCTGTCTTGCAAAAAAAAAGTGTGCTCTGATACTGAGTGGCAGAGAAATAAAGGCTTGTTAAGGTTAGTCAGGCTAATTAGGAGCACAGTACCTTGCCTTAAAATTGAACACTAAAGAGATTTTGGATCTTAGATTTACAGAAACATCCTTTCTTCATTGGAATATATTTGGGAATCCTGCAGAGCATTTAGGTTATTCTAATTTATGTTTGAGGCTTATCAGAAAGAGGCAAGAATAGCTTAGTGGTGTTGGTGCCTGAGCTGCATGTTGTGCTAGTTCTGGCTTACGTGTGGCACGCGCTGTCAGTCTTCACTGGAATCTCTTGAAATAACCTTCTGGCAAAAAAGCTGCTTAAATGTACTTTGGTAATTCGAAAACGTGGTACTTGCAGGAGAACTTGTGTTAATACAGTACTTATTAATCATTGTCATTTTTACTCGAGTGGTGGTGGTGGTATTGCTTGAGTGCTGGAACAGGAAGGTGTGGTTGGAACTCGTAAGAGTGGAATTTTTGGAGAAAGGTAGGTCCTGCTTATACCCTTTGTCATTATTTAATTTCAGGTGGGTGTAAGAGTTACCTTCT
Organism: Alectoris magna; assembly: GCA_030625065.1. NCBI lineage: Eukaryota > Metazoa > Chordata > Aves > Galliformes > Phasianidae > Alectoris > Alectoris magna. The sequence continues at coordinate 23,992,984 of CM060568.1, read as the reverse complement.
GTTGCTGTTCTGAAGTTCCGGAGATAGTTTTGGATGTGACAGTCAAGAGTAAAAGCTTTGGAGTTCTAAGTTTATCCTCTGATTGGGTTGAGGATGTGACTTTTATTTAGGGATGTTTATGAAGTTGATCTGGTTGGTATGGTACTTGACCTCGCTACTTTAAAAAAAATAACTGTGGACGTGCCTTTAAAATACAAATCTTTTTTTTTTCCCCTATATAGAGAATTTAAATAGATCAGCAAACAGACTAGAAAGAGTGAAAACTTCAATGGATAGACATGGGAGTGTTAATCTGAGATGTTTCCTTGCTGGTTTTAAGCCACCCATACGTCTACTGCTGGTGAGCAGGGCTTTGTGCTCCAGGCTCCCTTGGCTGCCTGTTGCTTGGGAGCATCAGTTGCTCTCTTAGGAGTCCCGTTCTGTGGGGACTTGCTGCTGCCTACTTCCGTGTGGAGTTTGTTCTTGTGGGAAGTGGCAGTGCTACCTAGGAACAGCCTGCTTTTTCCTTAGGAGCTACAAAGTGAGAGTGAGCCATGTTGCTGGCTGCTGGTATGTTTCGGAACTGTAACAGTGAAACACGAAGAAGTTACTGGACAGTCTGAGCTAGTTTGATTCATAGGGTGAGATCTGACGTCTTAATTCTGTCCGTGTAAGAACTCACTTCCTATTATGGTCAATGGGAATTAGATGCCTAAAGGTATTTGGGAGATTACGGCTTTCATGTGAAATGTAAGCAGAAATCTAATTTCAGTTATCAGCCTTTTCCAGTGAGAGAGGTGGTACCAGTGCTTTGCTCCTCCAGCTTTTTTCTTTTCTTAGAAAGGAGGGTTGATTTTGTTTGTGTGTTATGAAACCCCTACTTAACTGTTTGTATTCTTTCGACATGGAGGTGATTTCAAGTCTTGAATATTACTGCAGCCATAAGAATTTTCTTCAGAACTTAAGAGAAAGCTTTATTTTTTAGTTTCGAGAGAACTTGCACTGATTCCATGTGTGGCCATCTCTTTGCGAGGGTGACAGTGAAAGAGTTAGGTAGTCATTTTTGGGCCTTGCTTTGGTACTGTAGCAACCTTTAGAGGTTGAGTACATCTCAAAAGCGTGGCTTTTGGTTCTTTGATAGTTTGTAATGTGTGTTGTTTTATGGCTTCTGAGGACAGTCTTATACTCCTTAAGTGCTTCATTGATAGCACGTTGTACATTTCGAGATTTGAAACTCTTCTTGTGATAGAACTAGCTTTGCATCTCAATTATGCAAGAATCTATAGCCTGAAGAGTACCTGCGTACTTATAAAGCTAACATAGGCAGAAGTATTAAATCTTCTGCATGTAGAATAGATAAGAGCTGAATAAGTTTTTCGTGAGATGCATGACTTCAGGATTTTGGTCATGAGAATGGCTGCATTTGTATTTTGAGTATCTCTTTGCATTATCTCCTTCCTGTTAGAAGGTAAAAGTATAACTGTTGTGCTGATGAACAGCTTCTTACATTAACTAGAGGAAAATGTGGAAGAAAGTGACATAATTACAGAAAGTACTGAAACCCAAAGGTAGTAGCACTGCTTTAGTTAATATTTAGGTGGTGTTTGTTAAAGTAATGAACAGATTCATATCATACTCTGAACATACTCAAAATTATCCTCAAACGAAACAAAATGAAAACTGTCCCTTTTCATTTCTTTCCTCAGATATCTTAAGCAGCTGTACTGGCATCGTTCTGCCCGTGAGGGGGCAGGACCATGAACTCTCCGTGCCCTGGGTAAAAGTCAGAAGGAAAAGAGTTCGTAGAGTACAAGTATTATTAATTACCGTAGCTAAACAAAAATAGCCTTGTGATACATGGAAATATTTGATGTGGTTTTGACAGTTTTATTACCAGTGAGAACTGTTAAGTGAGTTGTTCGTGCTCATACCCTTAAATATTTATTCAGATCTGTGAGCAGAGACAGACTGGAGGTTTGCATGGCTGCCATCCTTTCTATCTGTGGCTTTTGACTCCAGCCAGCTCTCTTAACTCGTTTTTCCTTTTGTTCTCAAGAATGCTCTGAAAAAAAGAAGTAGAAATAAGTCTGTTTTAATCTCTTCTAGCCTTTCTCTGCTGCAGGATGTGTCCTGGAAGTTGATTTTTAAAAGTGTTAGTCACTTCTACTAGTGCCATCTTATAGTTGAGAGAACTTAATGAAGGTTCCTTTCATACTTGTGGCTTGTTGCTAGTTGTGCTGTTGTAAGGCCATGTTCAAGGTGACGCTGTTTCTCACAAGACAGTTCAACAAGCTGCCTTACAGTTTAAGGCTGCGGAAGTTTTGCTTGCTCTACAGATCTCTGGTTTGGACTAAAATACGATTTGCAGAACACTTGGCTATCGCATACAGTTTTTGTAAGCGGCTAATTTTGGTTTTCATTCCTTGTTGTAGTAGCTCTGTTTTAAAATGTAGATCTTTGCCTCAAAACTGATGCAGGCATATTTGTGGATGCTCATTTCTGGCATCTACAGACTGCATTTTTATAAGATACATAAGATAGGATAATGTCCTCAAGTGACTGTCTGCTGTCATGAACTGTTCTCCACCCAGCACATAGCTAGTTCTGGTAGGGTTTGTTTTTTTTTCCAAAACATTAATAGACTTCGAAGGCGAGTAATTTGAAGAGCTAGCAAAGCCTGCTTTGCTTCAGCTTCATCTTAGAGAATGCTTTGGTTCTAAGGAGACCAACTCCTTGATTTTTTTCCATTTGAGGGTCCTTTGCAGTACTTCTCTCCAGCATGCCCAGTGCTGAGGGGATTGGCCTGTGGTGCAGTTCTTCCTCAGAGGTGATGAGTGCAGAAGGGATGGTATTTAAAGGCTTTTCTTTTGTACTTAGACACCAACTTTCACAGAGTTTATATAACCTGTGTGACCTTTACGCTGTGCACTCTTCAGGCTTGACTGAAAACCAGGGAGCCCAAAATCTAGACGTGTAGAAGAGAAGTGAGGATGGAATTATTGGCCTGGCTTTCTAAGTTCATAAAATTTAATCTAGATATTGCTCAAGAGCGGGTTGTAAATGAGATCTACCTGGAACTCTCTGAAGATCTGCGGAGCTGCTTTTCCAGTAGATGACAGAAATATATAGTTTGTCTGGAGTATATGAAATGGAAGCTCCAAAGTCCCTGAAATCCTTACAGTAATTTTCAGCCTGCTTAACAATGATCTACTTGACAATGAATGCTGCTGCAAGTTGTCCATTTAAAAAAAAAAAAAAAACAACCTGACCTCAGGGGCTATTGTATTATATGCTTTGATTTGACAGAGCGTTTTGCTACTTAAGTGTTATTAGGGAGGTTTTGCAGCTTATTTTCATGTCACGTCAAGCTGCCTGATGCTGAAGCTGTAAGGAGTTCTTTATAGCAGGGCTAAATGGCCAAAACATCACTTTTTTTCTTTTTCTTTAATAGAAATTGGTCCTGCAAATTATAGTCCCTATAATATAGTGCTCTATAGTATTGGGCACTAGAAAGTTGTGAGTATGAGGGCACCACTAAGAGGTTTCTAGTGAATGTGTGTAGTTCATTAATGTGTCATATGTTGGAGAGGTGAAGTCAGTACATTTAGTTGCAATACCATTCACCATTTGTGTGCAGCCTTTTGGTGCAAATCAGTAATTACACAACAGTGTTCATTTGTAAAATAATACGTTCCTTTTACATCATGTGCTGTAGATAAGGCATGAGGAAAGCTTTCTTGGGCTCCTGTTGCATAGAATCCAGCATCCTTTGTTGTGCTGTTTTGAATTGACTTTGCTCTAAATGGTCTGGTGGCAGTTTTTCAGGATATCCTATAAATACTCAGGATTTACTATCTAGCTGCAGATAACGCTTAGGTTTTGCACTTGTGAGGCAACTGCCTTGAAATGAAACCCTTTCTTTGTAGGTGAAGTTTTTGATGCCATGTTATCTGGGGGTGTCGAGTGCAGGACTTACTGAGATATCAGGAATGCTCTTTCAAAAGAAGTAACACTGAATTTGGGAAATCTGCCTCTTAATATCCATTCAGCATATGGCAAAAAAGCTTTGGGTTTTTTTTTTCCATTGTATTAATTTTTAGTTTCAAAACTTACCAGAACCACTTTCTTTGGTGTGCCTGAAATAGGACTGTTCTAAAAAGGAGAGTTTAAAAACAGATTCAAGTGACAAATTTGTATGTGAGGCTTTTTGCTCCTTAACCACTTTTTTAGTGTGCTTAAAATCAGAGTAAGATGTTATGAAAAGTCTTTCTGGATTTGTTTCTTGTTTTCTGCTTTGAGAGGTGCTAACGTGTCCTGGTTATGAATAAACTTTCATATCATGGTTTTTTGTGTGTGGTGGGTTTTTTTCCCCCACTTCACAGATGGGTATTTGAGGCACTGAGAACTTCAGTTCCTAGGAAACATGCAGCAGGTTTGTCTTGAATTACGTGCCTCACCTTATGTCATTGCAGCTCATCCTCTCCAATTCAGCCAAAATACGTCTTTGGAGTGGAAGTGGTGGGGTGAACTACTCTGAGTTAAATAGGGAACGTGGGGATGATGCTGCTATTTAGTTAACATTTTGAGACTTCCAAATTATGTGAAGTTTGTGCACAAATTGCCTGCTGTAAGTGACTGAGTGCATGAAGGCTAAACTGAATTGGGGGGAGGATGTCCTGAGCTGATTGGACTGTGTAAAAGATAACTGTAATCTTGCTAAAGAAGTCTCTTAATATGTTATGCTTATGTTGAAACAACAACCAAAACAACAACAAAAAAGAGAAGACACAGAAAAGACTTTACTTAGAAGTTTACAAGTGGAGTGCATAAAATACAGTTTAGATGTTTTCATGAGCTATCTGTGCTTACCTTAGCTAGAATGGGATGCCTGGAAAACAGAGAATAGTAACCTTTCTCCCAGAAATGAGGAATGGTGTGTGTTGTACCTCAGACATGTACAGAAACTGGTTCCTCAGGAGTCCGTAACAAAGAAAATGAAGTTATTCCCCATGGCAGTAGTAAGAGTTGATCTACCTCTTGCCAGAAATTTCTTAAGGCTTTACATAACTCTGTTCCCTTTTGCTATGCCTGTGTGTATTTATTCATGGAGATAACAAAATGTTGTAACTTAGACAAAGTGCTTGTCTGTATTGAAATGTAATTTTGTGAAACTGTTTTTTGTATGTATAATAAAACCACAGAACGCTGACATGGCTGTGGTGGAAGAGAGAGAGAAGGAAACCAGACAACAGCAGCTGCTGAGTTATGATGTTAAATGTTTTAAACTCCTTATCATTCCAGTCCTGGAAGAGTGACCTCAGAAATCTTTTCTTCCTTGTTTAATCACAGAAGAACACTTTTCCAAAGTGGAAGCAAGATCTTTCCTGATACACAGTTTATCCTAATCAAAAACTTTGTCAAATGTACGGAGATGTGAATCATCGTTATTCTAAGCAACTTGTTTGGGGGGAATCTGAAATGATCAGAGGAGATCAGGAGAATGAGGAGCTTGGTGGAAAAGGTCTGTGTGGTGTGGGGGATTTTCCTGTTTGCTGTTCTTGTTAATGTTTTAGAAATAGGATTCTGCAACCACGATCTCTGAGAATGTGTACTGCATTCAATTTGTTCTTCTACTGACTGTTAAGTATCTCAGAGTGTATGTGTAAACGTTCCTTAATAGTGGGTTTCAGGAAACCAGGAGTTCTGGACATAGTGATGGCTACTTACTGTGCTGATTTCTGTACACATGCTTGAGTTAATTGAAGGATCTAAATAAGCCAACCGATTGCAGTCTGAAAAAAGACTCATACAGAAATTGCAGTAATAATTTTAATATGCGAGTCTTGAGGCCACAGCGAACGTCATTTGTGTTATTTGATAACGTTACTAAGTGTCCAAAAGGTAATCTTTGCTCCAGGAGTTTAGGAGCACTGGGCCTTCTTTAATTATCCATGGAGTAACTGTAGTCCTTAAAAATGAATCACTGATTTGCGTAAGTTTCTTCATCGTGCACTAAACCCTGCCAGCTGCTCGTATTGCTTGTGCTGCTGCCTGTCCTGGTTGCTGTCATGGTAATGATTTCATTCTTGGAAGTGTTTTTTTTTGTGTTGCTGCTGTTTGGAGCTATACAGCTGTTGATGTGTTCTTGCTGTTAAAGGTTTGATTAACAGAGTTGAGACTAATTGCTACCTTACCAATAACAACATGTATAAATATTAGGGAAAATTTAGTATCAGTTGGCTGGTGCTTGCCAACCAAAAACATAATTGTATGTACCAGTTAAACATGTTTTATATTCAGGTGTCTTACAGATGGTACTAATGAGGGAATGATTCTGATTTTCCTGTGTATAAATGCAGTAGGTACAAGTGAAGTTGGAGTGAAAAGGCGCAGAACTTGGACTGGGGCACGGGCTGAAATTTTATTGCATTTGGCTTTATTATGTGGCTTGGAATCAGGCAGTTATCTCTTTATAACTGTAATTAGATGGCACTAGGGTGCTTGTTCAGTATATGACACGGAAGATATGTTTGGAGAAGGACAGATAGGCTCTTCAAATGGGGCGTTTGTCACCCTTCACTTAAATACCTGGTCTAAAGTCTGCTTTTACCAGTATGTCTTGATGTCTTGTCTGACAACCAGTATTAGGTTTAAATTCACTTAAATGTGAATATGATAACTGGCCTAATTTGAAAGAGTACTGTTTGCAGTGCTGTATCTGTTTTCTGCAAAGCAGATTCCTGAGGAATGTGCGGTTTTAAACAGTTTAAATTTTTTCATTTTTTTGTAGTGTACTTTTGAAAAAAAAAAAAAAAAAACATGGCAAACAATTTGAACCTATATACTAAAAAAGGCGTAGAATTCAGCTGTAATGGGTAGACCAACTTCACTGATTTCTGTAAATTTGACATCAAAAAGTATTATTTTTTGGACAGATAGTGGGCTGATGTCAGCCTACTTCCAGCCTGTTTTTCAAGTTTCTGGATGGTATAAGGATGCTGACCAGTCTAGCAAATAAAGAAAAACTGGGAGTTGCTTTCTCCTTGTGGGAGTGCAAAATGCATTTCTTAACCACGTATGTGGCCCAGTACAAAGCTGAAGACAGTCCCCTTTGCAAGAGTCTGCATGTGCTCTAATGGAATAGCATCTGGTCCAAATCCAGCTGAAGCTGAACACCACTCTAAAGCTGTTCACATCTCCATTTCCTCATCTTTTTGTTGGTGGCTTGTAAATGGAGGTAGAAGACAGAGCAGGGTGGGAATCCTTCATATATATATATATATATATATGAGACTTCCTCGATTTTTTTTTTTTTTGCCATTGGTTTATGTCATCATGACCAACTAAGTATTTTATTCTTTCACTATTTAGCTGTGCAATCTCTTAATAATGCATGAGTGCCTTACATGCAAATTGAGTTTCTCTTGAAGGTCTTTTGAGTCTGTGAGTTTGACCATGAAGTTGGTTGATCACCAAGGAGTTTGAGCAGGTTAGACAGCTCTGTCTTGCTTCTTTCTGTTTGGTCCTAGAGTGAAATGCAAGAGTATTTGAGCATCCATAGCTTCTGGAATCAACGTGGGAGTATGTGAAAAATGGTTATTCTAGTGGCTGTAAGGATTTTTTTCTTGGTAGTGTTAAGATTTAAACAGAATATTATTGTCTAGTCAGTTTAATGAATGACCACTTGTGTTCCCAGCTTATTATGAGCGGAAACTCTGGCAAGTTCCTTCTAAGAACAAGAGAAACATCAGTGATAATTACTGGGTGGTTCTTCACAAGATCTGTTACTCTGGGGAAAGAAGGGAGGAGAGAAGACCTTCGGTAGCAGCCCTGTGATTTACTGTTGCAAGAATAGCGTAGCTTTTAGTTCAAGAAATTGTATACCTATATGTCTGAACATATTGTATTTCTAGTTTTGATAAATAAACTTCAAACTCTGTTGTATTTAATTTCTCTAGCTGCTGATTTTATGGTGGTTTTAATTAGAAAAAGCAAATTCCAGAAATACTGTGTCGCAGTTGGTGATATCTGAGCACTTGGCTGCGGGAGGGGATGAGGTCATTGTGCTTCCCCAGTGGGGAGCTGGTTGCTGGTGGAAACTCTGCTTGTTTCTTCTTTTTTTTTTTTTTGTGAATTTGAGATTATGGATAATAAACATTTTGAGAGTTTGATGCTGTTCAAATGCTGACCCTCCTGATTTTGTGATGGCATATTTTTTCAGAACGTAAGCTGTTCCTTGGCCTAATATATTCTAATGCATCTGCAGTTTGCTGAAATGAAATAGTGCTTAATAGTATTAAATATGCTGTAAAGTTTCATTTTATGACTGCTGTCTCAAGTTCTGGCTTATGTTCAAGTTGATTTATCCTTCTGGTGTTCTTGTTTTCAGGCTGATTTTCAGGAGTGAGCGGGCGGTACCAGACTCGATGAGTTTCCATCGAAATGTCGGAAAAGTCAGGCCAGAGTACAAAAGCAAAGGATGGAAAAACGAAGTATGCAACGCTCAGTCTCTTTAATACCTACAAAGGAAAGTCACTGGAAACTCAGAAAACCACAGGTAAATAAGCTATTATGCATTTTGTTTCACCTTCACTGTTGTACGGCTAATTGAGAGGGCTGTAGGATTGTTAACCACAGCAAGGTTTTTGAGCTGCTTTATACAACAGCTAAATGGAAGAACTGTGAAAAACAGTTTTGGTTTCAGTTGCTGGTTACGTGTAAACTTCAAGTTCAGGGAGAGACAGCATTTTCAGTTCAGTAGAATGCAAGTAAAGAACTGTTTTATGGCTGCAGTTTCCACATGTTATCAGTGTATGAGATGTCATTCCCCAGCTGTGCTTTTTGTTGTATTTCTGAAGACAACAGCACATGTGCCACTTGAGTATATTCTGAGATCTTTACTGTATACGTTGGCTCCTTGCTTAAGTTTACAGTAATGTAATGTTCAGAAGTTGAAAATGAGATGCTTGTGATTATAGAACATACATAGCAGAGAATCTTGTTCATCTGAACTGATGAATTGGTTGGCTCAATGTCCAGTGCGGTGTGTTGGCTTCATACTGCTTTTCATAATGGCGATCTGGAGTAAACAAACTATAGGAATGCTCTTGTATGAGCAGCATCTGCCAACTGAGACTGGCAGAAAAAAATGAGATAGACCCGTGTGGGAATTCCTGGACCCATTAAAGCATGATAAACCCCCAAGAGGAGCGAGAAAATATTTGATAACGTCCTAAAAGGTAGCAAGACGTCAATGTCATATTTAAAATGTCTTCTCCAACCTTCTGTGAGAGAGCATTATATACAAAGCAGAGTGAACATATTCCAGAAGTGAAAAAGCATATAAGTTAACCATAGCGACTCAATATTCAAAGCGCTCAAGTTCTCCCGAATCAAGTATTTAAAATTCCCTATTTTTTTTAAATTAAACAATGAAAAGAAATTGATTTTCTAATTCTTATATTCTTAAGTTTTCTTTTTCTTGTTTGTTCAAAAAAAAAAAAAAAATTCACTGATTTCTGCAGCTTTGCAGGAACTCTGCCTGCTAAACAGCATTGCTAACTTGCACTTTCTGTTTTGGCATGCAGTTGCCACACGCCATGGATTACAAAGTCTTGGAAAAGTTGCTATTTCAAGGAGGATGCCTCCCCCAGCTAACCTCCCAAGTCTCAAAGCAGAGAACAAAGGCAATGATCCCAATGTGAACATTGTGCCTAAGGATGGCACAGGATGGGCTTCAAAACAAGAACAGCATGAAGAAGAGAAGTAAGTGACCAATGAAATCAGGGTTGTTTTCTCTCAAGTTTTCCAAAACTTGCAGTGGATAGGAAATGGGAAGGAACTTGTTAGGCTTAGAAGTCCTAAAGAGAGGTACTAGAGAGGAAATAGCGCCTCAATAATTACTATTATTAATTTTTGTAAGGAATAATCTTGCTGTTGGGGGAGTGGGAGGGAGGAACAACAACAAAGAAAAAAAAACAACAAAAACATGCCGCTTAGGTTGAAGGCAGTGTGTTTATAAATCTGGTATAAGAGGGCATCTGACATGGCTACCTTTTCTTTAAGTCTTGGTGGCTCCTTACATGAAATCCTGTAGTATATTCTTATAAAAATTGGTGTAATCACCTTAAAATCCTTTTGAAACTAAGAGAAGTCCTTGAGTATGTGGCAGCTAAGTTAAATTTAACTTGGCAATTTGTGAGCATGCAAAAAATCTGTTTGATTTAGTGTGGTTTTCCTGATGCATGTCAGGAAAAACTTAAACTCTTAATTTTGTATACATTAGTTTGGATTTCTACTTTATTTTCCTATCTGTTCATAATACGTGCACTTTAATTTGTTTGGTTAGTATGCCATAGATTCCAGAGACTTGTTGTGGAAGTTTTCTGTTACAGACTTCACAGTATTGTTTCATGCTGCCCAGAAACGTGATACAGACAAAAAGGAAGTGAGAGTAGTGCTGGCTCACTGCTGTAAACAGTCTGTAATTTAATTGCCCGTTCTCAGTACAGTGTCATCAGCTAAGTTTGCTTCATACTTGTGAAGGAGATCTGACAGCAACCTCTAAAGAAAATAGACCTAAGTATTGTTCCAATAATACAATTAGAAAAAGTTTTGAAGCAAAATTCATTGTCATGGAAGCTTAAAATAGGATATGCTTCACACCACAAAAGTGGAAGTGGCTTTTATGTGTTTGTTCTTCAACATGTAATTTGTTCTGGAAAAGATTTGAAATAGAGGTGCTAACTTAAAGATGCAGGAAGAAGTTTCAGCAGTCTTTAAGCTGGATATTGATCCATTTTCCTGGTAGAAATGTAGCTAATTGTGGTTGTGGTTCGTTAAATGCTGCAGCTGATGCCTTAATGACTTGGCAGGGGCTTTGCTGCTTGTTGTGGCAGTGCTGTGTTGTATGTTCTACTCTTGTGAAAGCAAGAGATGAGTGAAGGTTTTCTTCCCCTTCGTGCTGTTACTTTATTTCTTCCCATGTACTTCCCTACATTTAAATGTCAATTTTGACATCTCTGTGAAAAACTTACACTTTGAGTTCACTTTTGTGTTTAGCTTTTATCTTGGGTTTGTGAAACCACAAATGTACAATATGCTGCCCCGTGTTTTGTGTGGCAGTTCCTGTACCCCAGAGGTCATTTCCATTTGATCTAGTTAAACTGGTGTTGAGCTCAGTGGTTTGTTTAATAAAAACACACTTTCATCTGCACCTTTCCTGCTACATATGCTAGAAGCACGTTCCATTAGTTGATGATGTTTCTAAATAAATAGCTGTCCCTCATCTTCAACTACTTTTTGTAGTTACTACTGTAGTTCTCCAATTTTCAGTGTATTTATGTTTCAGTTTATATATAAGCTTTCTGATACTTATTTCAAGTATAAATCCTTTTTTTTTTCCCTATTGTATTGCTGCTTAGTTCACAGGAGTTGCTTTCTGTGTTACTTAGCTCTTTCCCTGCTGCTTTTCCAAGTTGTCACTGGAAGACCAGTTAGGCAAGTAACAGTAGTTTTGTTTGCCTGCTCAACGTAAAGTCTCTGTCACTGTGTGCTTCTGCTAGTACAACGGAATACAGTTTTTTAATGACAAAATGATCCAAGTTGTTTTGTCCTTCCTATTGTTTAGGATTACTCAGATTATTAAAAGCATTTACAAATATCTTTTGAAACGTTATGCAGTGGAATTTAACTGCCGTTTAAGAGGTTAAGTGTATAACATTTGTTGAGATAGCTACAGAATCTGTTGTTTTCAGAGAAAGATGTTTGTGGCTGGCAATTTGCTGTCCTTTACAGAAAGCAAAATCTTCAAGGTCTCTGGTGCAAATTTAAATTTAAAAAAAAAAAAAAAAAGCCTGTTATTTCACTAGTTATTATCTCTTCACTAGGTTAATGAAGTAGTTCTAGACTATTAGACTTCCCCTGTGAGGGGAAAAAAAGATGCTGGGGAGCTGAAGGCCTTGCAGGCTTTGCTTTGGAGTCTCGAGTTATTTATATATGCAGATTTCAGAAATGTCTAGATTAAAGATATCTTCCATTAGAATGCAGTCACCTTTTAGATTGGACAGAATGAGGCATTATTTTAAATGTCTGAGACTGTATTTGATCTTCATAAATGTAAATTTTCCTATTCCGATTCCTGGTGCCCATAAATTTTTTCATGGTGTCTCGGGCCTTATCAGTTCCTGTACGTAGTAATTTCTGACATACATACTTGTCTTTCCCTCCATTCATGGTGATCTTTTTTTTTTTAAAGTGCTTTCCAGTCCCAACCCAAGAGCATTACTCCGAATTATTCCCTTCAGTAGTAAATTGGTTTCAGATGGTCTGATAAGCTGCTTAGAAAGTTATAATTCTGTTCATGACTGACTGCATTTTCTGCCCCTTTGTTTTCATTCATTCCTCTCCACTTTGGGTAATCTATTTCGAAAGAATTAGCTAATTTATTCCAATTTTAACTTTACTGTTACAGCTCCTTTTATGTAAGAAAATGCTTTTTTCACAGAGAAGTTATTGGCTCTTCAGCTGCAGTTATCTCCTTTCATTCACTTGTTTGCAGCAGTAATCCTGACAATCTTGCATTCATGAGCACTTTTCCTCTAACTCCAGACAGCCAGAGGTGCCGCAGACACAGCCAAAACCTGCTGTTCCTGCTCCTCCAGAAGCAGCTCCTGTTGCCAAATCATGGGCCAACACCAAGCCAAGTGGACAAGATGGTAAGTTATCTTAAAGGTGGTACCAAGGTTCTTGACCAGCCTAGTGGGCTGTGAATGCTGCTTCTCACAGCATTCAGAATCAGCAGCCTTTTGAGTCCCGAGCAAAACAGTGCAGACGAAGAATGCTGTGGAAGCAGCTTTCGTGGCCTGTAAGAGAGGTAATCCTGTCACTTGAGTGAACTGCAGCCCAGTTTAGCAGCAGGTCTGACTGCCTTTTAAAGGACCTGTGTAGCCTTTTCTTTTTTTGGATTGCCACAGAAGTAGTAATCAGAGCATAAGGTCTTGAACGTGGCTTTTCTGGAGAGAGAAAAATCTCAGCCTCTTAGTGTAACACCTACGATTTTTTGCATGAGAACCATTAACAGTTGGTGGTCAATTTGGTCATAACTTCGGATCACTTTATGCAACGTGTGTATAGTCTCATTTCTATTTAAACGTGTGCTACCACAATAGTTTCCCTTTTATTTTATAAATTATTTTGTTTTCAAAGTGATAGTGTTCAAGTAAGTTTTGGGGTTTTTTGCTCAGGAGAAGCATTAAGGGTGCATTTGGTTGGGTTTTTTTACATAATTGTTCTCAGTCCTTACACACAATTTCCACAATTGTGGATCTCAGGTTGACTGTTTTCATGACAGGTGTGAGATCAAATTGAATCTTTAGCAGAGCTTAAAAATTGCTTATAGAGTTAGAGGTTACTCAGAGTTTCCATGTAGCCATTATGGAAAATAATATCTGACGTGTTTTATTCCTTAAATTGAAGACTTGCAAGCTTTCTGTGACTGAGAAAAAGAGAATTTTGGCTTCCTTGTTGGGAAAAAGTCAGCTCTCTACAGATATCTGAGAATAGTAAAATAGAAATTAGATGGAGGTAGCTTTTAAGACTGTATATGGAGTTTGTTAAAATCACACATCTAATAACTTTGCCATTTCTTGCTGCGAGTGTTAGAAGTGGCAATTTTATATCCTGCATTTCTTGCTCTCCTGCATAGTGCTCAGTGCTTCCTTCGTTCTCAGATGTAGAAACTCCCCTCCATAAAGCTCTTGCAGGAGTGTTGTGTAATAAGAGGTTATTTTAAAAAAGGATTTAACACTGGAATGCAGATCATTTTGCATCAACCTTTCTACAGCTTATGACAAGATCATCTCTGATGTGACACAGGAAATAATGATTCAGCTCAGTGGCTTCAGAATGCATTTAGCTAATTATTTCATGGTTACCATGGCAGCTTGTGTGCCAAGCCCAGATGGCATCCTCATTTCATTCAATTAATGCAGTAGTGGGTTTGCTGTTTCCAGAAGAAATACACAATGTGGATTGGCTTCAGCTGCTTGTCATTATCCTTAGTTAGACACTTGGGATACACCTGTTGTGTTCAGACTTTCCCAATCTGCAGTTGGCTAGTGGAACTTGTACTTCTTCCAGATGCCTTGTACATGTTCCAGCAGTCATTCAGCCAGCCGCTTCATGCTCCTTGGATAAGACGTCAGCTGAGTGAGGATAAACTGAGTCTTTCTCTGATGCCATTGATTACCGTGCAGGAAAAAAATAATTGCAAAATCGGATTGGTAGTGTGTGTTTCTTTGGCTCAAGCATTGGTTGGGAGCTGGGGGTTAATTGCTGCAGCATTAAATTTGAAGTCTGTAACAGCTGTTGGCTGAAGATGTGTCTGTTTCAGGCTGATAGCTTAGGTGCTGTTAGGCCGCTGAGAATACTATTTTTTTGCAACTGAAACATTGTTGCTGCATAAGCTTGAGCAGAAAACATGTTTCAAGATTGGTGAAACTTTTACCTGCTGCAGGACCTCCAAAATGGTTCCCTTGCCTGGCAGGCCATTTGCTTAGTGCGGCTGTAATTTTCAGTTGCCTTAAACTGCTGGATGTGGCTGCTTAGGAGCCTGAAGCCTCTAATGCTCAATAACAAAAAACAAGTTAACATGACCTGTAGTAAGTGAAGTTGGAAGATTGAATGCTCTTAAGCAGATCTGTGGGCACAGAGGTAATTATTGTGGTATTTGCTGCCATCACTTTACAAAGAAAGTGAAAAGAGAGGAGTTTATGTTGTGCTTAACACTTAACCCTTAAAAAAAAAAAAAGAGCAAAACAAGATCCCTGTCTTTCATGCTGTATTGTTATTGCTATGATCCATGTTTCTTTCAGGGATCAGAGATGATAGCTCTTCTAGGTGCTGGCTTAAAAAAAAAGTATAAAATAGAGGTTGGATTTTTTTGAACCACTTATTTTTTTTGTCAGTTTACCTTATAGTCCATGTAGCCATTCAACAGCTTTAATAGTAAATATAAATGTTTGTGGGGATTATTCCTGGCTCACAAATTCTATTGCCATTAAATTGATGCCTTTGTGCTTCATTTTTTAAGGGTGGTCAGGCTTATAGGAGCACTTTCTGAACAGCTTTGATTACAGAAAATTTGTGACTGTGAATATCTTATTTTGTAGGTCCAGCTCTTCCAGTAAATAGTTATTTCCAGCAAGAGTTTCCCAGTCTGCCGGCAGCTGGGGATCAAGAAAAGTCAGGCAAAGAGAAAGATGCATCTGAAGAGGTCCATGGACCCAGCTTGAGACCACAAAGTAAGTATATGGTAGAAATTTTAGTGAAATTGCATGCAGTTGTGTGGAATGCATATTTGCTTCCCATACAAAAGAAATGTATGAATTCTATTTTAATGATTCACTTCTGCAATAAATAAACACCTACAAACAGTCCTCCTACCTGAAAATCTTGTAACTCTCTGCTCTATTATGATTTCATTGTTTAAGAGCTTGTTATAAAGATTTTTGTTTGGTTCCTTTTCTGCTTTATTGTGTTCCTGGTGTGGAAAACAGGTATTTAATTGTATGTTACAGTTCACTTCATATTTGCCCAGGCTGATGCCCTGAGGAGCATTTGCTGCACAATATTGGTCTTCTCTTCTAACTGCTAGATGCCATGGCAGCTAGAATGTATATTCAAGAACGATCCTTATAACTTATGAAATACAACCCTCATCACTTCTATTCCATCCTTTATCAGAGATACAAGCCAGTATCTGGATACTTCTTTAGTTTGAAATGTAACGCACAAGTATGTCATTTTGAGCTGTTTGAGAAGTTTGTGATACTCCCCTTAGAAAGAAGCTTGATCTTTCCATTGGCAGCATCTGTGCATCGAACCAGCAGTGGCTCACTTATCACAGCTAAAGCTCTTTTCTGTCTTGTCCTATTATCAGCATCCTTCCTAAATGACATTGTGTTTTAGAAGGGAGAGAAAAGCAGCTAGAGCTGTCTATAAATTTAACTCCTTACCCTTTGGGATCACAGCTGGATGTAGGGCTGAAGAGGATTAGAAAACCTCCATTTTCTTAGTAGCAGATGTCCATCTGCACAGGTAGCTGTGTCACTGAAAACTGCCTAGGAAGATCAAGTATGGTCATCTTTTTTTTTACTGATTCTGTCTGCAGATGCTGCTAGTTGGAGAGAAAGTAGTAATAACAATTCACCCAATTTTCCCACAGATCAAGAAGCTAAGGCTCTTGGGCAGGAAGATGGCAATGCTACTCCAGCAGAACAAAGCGATGGCCAGAAGGCAGCAGAGAAGAGGGATGCGCGGTTACCACAGATCCCACAGCCCAAGATGAATGGCCAGCAGCAGCCACCCATCTCGTCTCAGTACAGGGCAATGATGCCGCCTTACGTAAGTAGTGGTTACACAAAGTTTTAAGCAGCAGGGATTGGTTATTGGCTACTATGATTCCTTTATACCTTTTTTTATGCTCCCTCCATGGAATACTTAGTAGCTTAGCAAGAAGCATGGGATCACAACCAGCTCCTCAAAGGATGTGGCTCCATGTTGCCACTCCTGCTGCACTAAGCTTCAGCTTGTCAGGGGTTGCTGAGCACTTGTAATCATTCCATCTTTGTGGCCTGATGGTCACACAGTTGTCATTAGAGCAGACTGTTTTGAGTGAAGAGCCTTGCTTTACTTCCATTATGATTCCAGTGTTCTCAGTATGTCTGATACAGTGATGTTTTTAACGAATGGTTTCTGTTTTAAACTTTTCTTAGATGTTTAATCAGTATCCTAGAATGGCATATCCTCCTTCCATGCAAGGCCCAACAAGGTTTCCGAATTCTGAGCCTAGTAGGTAAGATACAAGTTCTTGTTCCGTGATTATGAGCTCTGCATCCCCCTGTAAAGGGGAAAATTTAAAAACAAAAACGTTGCGTGAATTACAACTACACACTGTCACTAGTTAGTCATAACTTTGGCTTGTGTGCAGTACTGCTGTATAGTGTTTGACAACTCAGCTGCAAAACTAAGAGAATCCTGCATGTTATAGGGCTTTTTAATGGGAAAAGCAGGAGAGGGGTACATCTTTGTAATTTTGAGCAGCACTTTATCTGTAAAAGGACTGTTGCTCTGATGTCACAATGAAAGTAGTTAATTTCTGGTTCACAACTCTACTGCTCTTCAATTAAGGTAGAACTCTAATCCTTTTTAAAAATAATCTTCTTCCTACGTGGAGGTGTGGCAGTATTTATTTGAACTGCAGCGGTCTTGTGTGTGATATATAACATCTGTAATGCCATGAGGAAACAGTACTGTATACTTGAAACGAATGTCATGCAACTTGACCTTCCATCTGGTCATTTTGCTGGAAAAAATAGTAATGATAGCCTTTGTTTCTCTTTCTCTTCTAGAGGGCCAAGGGGAAGAGGACCACCTTCGTGGTGTTCAGAACCTATTGAGCGCCCATCCATTCTTAGTGCCAGTGAACTTAAAGAACTTGATAAATTTGATAACCTAGATGCTGAGGCTGATGAAGGCTGGGCGGGTAAGAACCTCAGATTAATGATTTCTTTTCTTTGTATATTTAATTTCTCTGAAGGATTAATTGAATATTTTCTTGTGTGTCAGGTGCTCAGAGTGAAGTGGATTACACTGAGCAGTTGAATTTCAGTGATGACGATGAGCAAGGAAGTAGTCAAAAGGAGAAGGAAAGTGGGTGAGTTGGAGGTGCTAGTTGTGTGTGAAGGCTACACAGCTTGCTTAGCTTTTGGGAAACTTGAATGAAGTGTGTGAAGCACTTACTCCAGTAATACTTACTTCAGTGATTACTGTTTACTGGTAACTTTACTGATTACTGATACTGGTTTAAACTGTGTAACTGTCTGCAGCCTGTGAGGCATGAAGTAGAAGTGATTTTCCTTGTCAGAATCTTTCACTCTTGCTCAGAGATGTTAAGGATGGAAGATAAATCACCAAAGAGCTGTATGGAATACTCCTTCCACTTTTCTCATCTCTTTGCACAGTGATGAACAAACACCATCAAAAGATTCTCAGAGCCCCGATGGCCAGAAAGAAGCAGAAGATCAGACAAATGCTAAGTCTGCCACCCAGGCTTCTGCAGCAGCAACCAAAGGATCTTATGGCAAAAGTTCTCAGCTTGATCAGGTTTGTGTTTTCTTCTCTTTAGCTCTTCTGTCAAGAGCCCTGTCAGGGGAGATCCCACTCTGCTTGTTCTGAAACTGTCAGGTGGATTAAGGGTTATGCACATGATTAAAAGCATTATCTTCTGGTCCCAAATAAAAAGGACATGCCTTTGTCTAGTGTGTTCTAACCCACAGTTGTGAGAGATGAGAACTCTTATGTCAGTTACCGTTGCTCAGTTGACAGGTTTTAACTTAATTATTTTGTGTGTCCATTGCTGTAACAGTGAATAAAGCCATTCTGGTGTCCATCATGTTTTGTAGAGGCACAGAGAAATAGTGCCATGTTGACCTACGCACTTTCCTTATTTTCTTTTTTTTAAATCATGACCTGGTTTTCTTCAATACAGCTTTGCAGTAGTGTGTCAGCTTGTTTCTTCTCAGGTAGATAGATTTCTCTATAGACATTGCGGAATGCATCAGTTCATTATCCTGTGGTCTACAGGATAGAGTGGCAACCATCTCAGCTTATGCCTGCTCCAGCTTGGTGGGGTTTTTTCCCCCCTGAAAAGCTGCTTTTGGTGTTGGGTGAAAATTTCCTGACACCAGTAACAACAAAGATGGGGGAGTCCTGAATTTGTTTTTTGCTCTTTTTCTCTGTAGAAAGATTGTGTCATTTTCCAAGTTTTGATGCTACACCGAATCTGAAGAAAAACACTGCAATGAATTAAACTGTGAAATTTGGATGCTTTTTAAGTAGTTGTTCCGCTGCCATGAAGGTGTTCTTGCCCTCTTTGCATACTAATCTGTATCCTATGCGAGGTAGTTCACTGGATACAGTATTTTAATGTAGTAGGAAAAAGTATACCTAAAAATTACCAGCCTTACTCTTGTTACAAGCTATTTACTCTGGTACTGTGTTTGATCCAATAGGATCGGGGTCCAGCACAGCCCTCTATACATGAAAGAGGTGGTCCTCCTCTTCATCCCAAATCTATTCTACCACCGGTAAGAAAGATCAGAATTGTCCTTATTTTCTTGAGTTAAATTCCTTAATGCTGTGGTGGAAGGAATTAAACTTGGAAAAGTAACTGCTTCACATAGTGGTTAGCCTTTCTCTGTAACAATTAAAATGACTGTAGTACCTGGGGCTGGTAAGAATGAGACCTCAACGCAGCCATGCTGCTAATTGTTTGCATGAATTGTGTAAATCGTGAAAGTGGCATGTGAAATGCGTGTGAACTTCAAGAGCTTTTGATAATCTAGCCTTACCTGGGACTGGAGAGGAGAGGGACATGAGGAAGGTGTTTAAGGTCTGAGTGAGGCTTAATATTGGCTGTATGCCCAGGCAAATGGAGAAATGAAGTTCCAAATGAAATGTGTAGGTAGTAGCTGCTCACTGGTTTTCAACAGTGCTCATTAAAATCTTGGTTAGCCTAAGATAACCTTGAATTTCTTTGGCTGCTTGGACTTTATGTCTGAGATCTGCCAGAGCAAACTGTAACCACATCTAAATGGCATTTGTCATCTTCGCAGCCACTTTGCGTTAGCAGCAGTAAGAAGTGATGCAAGCTCAACTGAATCTTTACCTCTACTTTGAGTTCAGGTTGCATGGAAGGTGTCTTTCAAACCTTACATTGTAAAAATGCCATCCAAATACATTGGTAGGCAAACAGTTGAAATGTTGTATTTCAGCTAGTTTGTTTTATGCAGTCATGCCATAGCTGACTCACTGATTTTCAATACTACAGCATCCTCCTCCTCCTGATCGCCAACTAGGACCTGGAAGGCAGGGACCTTTTCCTCCTAAACCAGTACCAGATGAAGATGAAATCTGGAAACAGAGGAGAAGACAACAGTCAGAGATATCCGCTGCAGTTGAGCGAGCCCGTAAGCGCCGTGAAGAGGAAGAAAGAAGAATGGAAGAACAAAGAAAAGCAGCTTGTGCAGAAAAGCTGAAACGGTTAAATGAGAAATTTGGCTGTATGACAAAACCCTCCCGGGAAGACCCTCTGAAAGAGAGAGAGAGAGAGAGGGAAAGAGAAAGGGAGAGAGAAAGGGAAAGGGAGAGGGAGAGGGAACGGGAGAGAGAGCGGGAAAGAGAAAAGGAGAGGGAGAGGGAAAGGGAAAAGGAAAAAGAGAGGGAGCGGGAAAGGGAAAAAGAAGAAAAAGAAAAACTGGAAAAAGCAAAAGAGCAAGAAAGGGAAAAAGAGAAAGAAAATGAGAGAGAGAAGGAAGAAAAAGAGAAAGAGAAGGAGAAAGAAGAGGAGAAACCAGTACATGAAGCTCCCGAGCCTGTAGAACCTGTGGTAACGCCTGTAGTAGAAAAACAAGAAAGTGAAAGCAGGAATAACAAGGAAGAAAAAGGTATGCTTGCGTGCAGGTAGGAGTTGTCTCTCTTGAAGCTGAGCCACAGAGCATAGTAGTAATCTAGCAGTCTGCTTTCCATACCTGATTAACTTTGTGCATCTAGATCATATGTTTTCCTGGCACACCACAGCTGCTGACTCTGTCATTTGAGCTAGACCTGTCTGGCCAGCTCATCTTAGTGTTAAAGGAAAAATTGAGTTCTGTCATTTAAGCAGAGCTTGAAAGAATACAGAAAAAGTAACAGACTTTTTTTCTTGCTGAAAGGGAGTCAGTGATTCATATTGCCAAGAAACAACGTAAATTATTTCAGCTGTTCTGTTCTTTAAGCAGGCCTAGAGAAGTAGACATAAAGCACATGTTTATACGTAATGTATTTTTTTGAAGTGGAGCTTGAATGCCTCTGTTAGACTATTAATGGTGTCATCCCTTAAATGGGTAAAAATGATTCTAAAACTGAACTTTGGTTCGTAAAGAAATTGATTATAATTTAATACAGTAGTGTTTCTTAAATCACACAATAGTTGCAATGTGAACTGAGCAATCATTTATGGTTATTTGAGTTTAAAGGGAACTCTGAGAAATAATGTTTTGAGATTCTGTTCTTTCAGTCTATGTGTGTTTTGGAAACTAGAACTGTGAGGTTAGAGAAAGCAGGTTTGCTTTCATTTTTAGAAAGATAGGCCTTTTCTGACACTCCGGTTAATGTGAAATTGTTAGCTTTACAGTGCGCTCTTTTCTCCTGCATCTGTTTTTTCAGAAGATCAAGCAGTTTTTACCCGACAAGACAGTGGTCGGAATGAGAAAGAGATTTCACAGGTGACACATGAGAGTGAACCAGAATCAGGATCTCAGCCTCGTCCTGCTGTTTCCTCAGGATATTCTAAACAGTTCCAGAAATCATTACCACCAAGATTTCAGAGGCAGCAGGTAAGCAGCTAGTTTGCTAAAAGGAAAAATAACACAATGTCTTCTGCTTCATTCTGAATAAGAATGTGACCGTTTAGGGGGGGAAAAAGAAGTCCCAACTTATTGGTTTCCAGCTTCTGTAATATCTATTGTATTGGCAGAATTGGTTTTGTAGGAAGCACTTCGATCACTGGCTGCTTTTGGCATCAGTTACCAGAAGTAGAGCATTACCCTGTGGATACTTGTGCTGTCAGAGATCTGATGATTTCTGCAGCTATACATTAAAGGCCATGGCACTCGCAGATATATTTTGCATTCAGTTCCTATGGTCTGAAGAGCACTGGTCATTCACAGCATGAACAATGATTGTTCTGTATCTCAGCTGAACACTAGCAAAACTGTAGCTATTCTAAATTGTACAGTCTTCTCCTGACACCTCCCCCTTTTCTCCTCGTTCATTCTGATTTGTGATCTATTTTCAGAATGTTTAGTATTACAGAGGTGACTGCAATCCTTGTTTCCAAGGGTTGTTTTAATTCTGCTCAAGTCTTCATCTTTACATGAAGTACTGTAATGCTGTTTTCTATTATTCAGGAGCAAATGAAACAGCAGCAGTGGCAGCAACAGCAGCAAGGTGTAATTCCACAGTCTGCTCCCTCACAGCCTTCTAGTGGCCCTGTCCCTCCTCCCCAGCATAGACCTCTTTACCAACCAATGCAACCGCATCCACAGCATTTGGCTTCAATGGGTTTTGATCCACGGTGGCTTATGATGCAGTCTTACATGGACCCACGAATGATGTCAGGAAGGCCTGCAATGGATATGCCTCCTATTCATCCAGGTAAAACCTGGCAACTCTTCTAACTGTTGAACTTCCTTTGGTTTGAAATAAATGTCTTTTTTTAACCACATTGTATGTATTAAATGAGCATTGTTGTTTGTTTGTTTGTTTTTAAAAAGGATCATTTTAAAGTATCTTTTGGGACTAAGTAGATTGTAATGGTTCTGTGAGATTAAGACTGTCGTGCATCAGTATATATCTTGACTCCATAGTAAAATCAGAGCTTTCTCCTATACCACTGGCAAGTTACTAACAGCAGAGCTGTATTCAAAATGTCAATATAAGCCTTACCTGCTTACGGTTATTATAGCTGGCACAAGTTAGATTGTTATGCTATAAAAACAGTATATTTACGGTCCATCTTTCATTATGTGTTAGCTTTTGGTATTACTTTTATATATTAATATATATTAATATATTAATATATATTAAATATTTTATATATTTATATACTACAATTATTTTAAATAAAAGATGTTATTTTTATCTTACGTGCTAGCACTCCTGGAGTCTTGCTGAATTCCTGTTTTCAAATTATTGGCACTAAAAAGTCCTTCTAAACTTTTGGAATGGCTATCTGATTTGAGATAGGAAAGCTAAGTAGTGGAGAGACCACTGAGTCAGAAGGAGCAGGACACAAGGGAATGCATCTCTTGCAAGGAACATAGAGATTGAATGGGGGGAAATGGTAACCTAAGCAAAAAATGATGAAAACCATGATGCTGCTATTAAAATGTTAACAAAATAAGACCTAGGGTCTTAATAAAGAGTGCTAAAAACCACCTGTATGTACATTCATCTTTCCTTTTGCCATTCATATCTTAGTGTCTTCATTCTCAACTTTACAGGTCTACAGGCCTGGTTCTTTCTGTTACGCTGGAAATGGACAGCTTCTGCTTTTGTTGGTATAGAGGGTGGTGGATATGACTTAATCATTCCGGGGTCAGTTGACAGTAAAGAGACATTTAGTTCCAGTAAGAAGGTACAGAGGAAAAGCAGGAGGATAGAGAATAGGGCTTTTCAGGACCTCCTGATATACTTTGTGCTTCATGAGCTAAATCTCTTTGTTAATTCAGCTGTTGAACTTAAACTTGTAACAGGAATTATGCCTCCCAAACCACTGATGAGAAGAGACCAGCTGGAAGGATCAGCGACTAGTTCAGATTCATTTGAACATATAGCTCGCTCAGCAAGAGAGCATGCTGTTCCTTTGTCAGAGCCCCGCATAATGTGGGGGTCAGATCCATACCCCCATGCAGAACCTCAGCAAGCCAGTTCTCCTCCCAAAGTGTTAGAAGAGCCTGACAGTTTGAGGTAAGCCTGAGTTACGTATTCTTTCTTGTCTGTCACTGCTGAGCTACGCCTGCTTACGCGTTTAGCTGTGTAAATTGTATTGTAAAACATAGTTTAAACTGTAAATTCAAACCAAGTTAATGCTGCTTTTCACACAGAACTTTAAAAGGAGTTGTGGCTAGAGGGGATGTACTTGGTTGGCACTGTTGTATAAGCAAGACATACCTGCTGCATAGTAGGGCATAGAAGAACAATTTACCCATTGTTTAGGATCCTTAACCTGGTTTGATGAATGGTGATTGTGATAATACTATGAATTTTCAGTTCTGTAGAATGCTGCTGCAGTGTTGTATCCTGTCCTTTGTCTGCTCTGTCTTCCCCATATTAATGAGATTCTGCCTGGTGTACGTCAGTTTCAAAAGTGATGTGTTTAGTGCAAGTGGTATGAACTAAGACAGTTGCCTTGGACATCTTTAAAGTACGCCCCTGTTTCTTTTTCCTCTAGCATTGCCTGTGTAATACTTGTTTGACAGCGTGCTAACCTGAAGGTTCTATTTAAAATGCATACGTAGCCATTAATGTTAATGGATTCCTAAAATCAACTGTACATTTGACAGTGAATTTTTAACCAAAGTGGCATAAAATGGATCTGTATATAACTGGCAGGCACTGTGAAAATTGATAGTTGTTTCCTGGATCTGACAGAAATCCCATACAAACAGAAACTCATTCATAAATATTCACTTGAATGATAACTTTATCCCCCCCCGTAATGTTCTTAACTGTTGTTTCTTAGATCTGAGGCACACTTGGAACAAGAACGAGTTGCTGTTCCCACTGCAGCTTATCCTGTAGAACACAACCAGCTGGACTCTCATTCAAAGACAGACTTTTTCAGAGAACCGGGAGAGGTGGAAGTACAAAAGTTCCCAAGCAGGCCTTTGGAAGATGCCCAACCTCTCCAAACTGACACATCTAACACTAAAGTTAATTTTGAAGGAATTGATGAGAATGTTTCACGCAGCTCTGTGGAAGAACTCATGCCTGTGGGTGAAAGTCATTCTTCATTAAAGAGAAGCATTTCCCATGGCTCAAGTCATTCTCTAAAATCTGAAGAACAGAGGAATGAGACAACAGCAAATATCCCTAAAATAAGTAGCAGGCCTGTTGAGTCAAAGGAGACAATTGAGAGAATTGAAATTAAGCCAAAAAAAGAAGTTTTGATCAGTAATAGAACATCTGAAGGACCTAAACTTGAGAAGACATTTAAACCTAAGTCTGAAACAAGATGGGGTCCTAGGCCTGGTTACGGAAGGAGAGAGGAAGGCAGTGACAGACCAATAAGAAGATCAGGTCCTATTAAAAAACCTGTGCTTAGAGATATGAAAGAGGAGCGTGAACAGAGAGAAGAGCGTGAACAGAGGAAGGAGAAGGAAGGAGAAAAGACAGCTAGTGAAAAACCAAGCAAGTCTGAAAAAAGCGACAAAAAGGAAGCACCTCTAGTACCAGTGCCTCAGACTGAGCCAGAGACATCCACCTCTAGCAGTGCTCCTTTGACTAAGAAGATAGTCCAAGATGCTGCTCCAACACCAGCAGGCTCTGAGAGCACTCAGACTGAGACTGCAGCTAAAGTTCCAGTTCAGCCACCCACTCCTCCAGTCTCACAACAGCTACCACCTGCACAACCTGCCGTTCCACAGCTTCCCCCTGCAGTACTGCAGCAGCCACAGACTCAGCCTGCAGCACAGCAGCAGCCACAAGCACAGCAGCCAGTTACCACAGTGAAGGAAGAAAAGCAGACGGAGAAGGTAGTTAACAAGGAGGTTGTAGAGAAACCGCGCTTAGAAACCAGACCAGTAAAAAGAGAGCCTGGCTTACCACCTAGGACATACTGGAAAGAGGCTAGGGACAGAGACTGGTTCCCAGATCAGGGATACAGAGGCAGAGGTCGTGGGGAGTATTATTCTAGAGGTCGTAGCTACAGGGGTTCTTACGGAGGACGTGGTCGGGGCAGCAGAGGCCATAATAGGGAGTATCCGCACTACAGAGATACTAAGCCTAGAACAGACCATGTGCCTTCTGGGCCTGTTAGACAAAGAGAAGAGAGTGAAACTCGCAGTGAGAGTTCAGACTTTGAAGTGATTCCAAAACGACGGCGTCAGCATGGTTCAGAGACTGATTCTGACAGCGAAGTGCATGAAAGCGCAAGCGACACTCTGCTTTCAGACAAAGACAGTCTCATCAAAGGCAAACACCCAAAAAGAGAAGAGAGAGCCGACGGCAAGAAACCTGCGAAGCCGCTGTCATTCAAACCTGAAAACAATATCAGAGTGGACAATAGATCTCTGGAAAAAACATACATAAGAGATGATGAGAATAAACCTAAACCAGGGTTTCTTCCTAAAGGAGAGCCTTCTAGACGAGGCAGGGGGGGAATGTATAGACGTGGTGGAAGGGATCCTGGTGGGCGTCCTCCACGACCATCCACTATAAGGAGGCCAGCTTACAGAGACAATCAGTGGAACCCCAGGCAAACGGAGATCATTAAACCAGAAGATGGGGAGCCTCCAAGGAGAAATGAGCATTATGGTCCTATACCAGTTGATAAAAGACCTCCAAAATTTGAGAGGAAGTTTGATCCAACTAGAGAGAGACCACGAAGACAAAGGCCTGCTCGGCCTCCAAGGCAAGATAAGCCACCACGCTTCAGGCGCCTAAAAGAGAGAGAGGCTGCCTCAAAGATAAATGAGGCAGTAACCAGCTCATCAACTACTGCTGCGGTCACTAATGCGGTTACTGAGCCCTCCAACACCTCTCTGGATGTTTCAGGAAGTAAGACACCAGACTTGTCTAATCAGAATTCTTCAGACCAGGCAAATGAGGAGTGGGAAACGGCCTCGGAGAGCAGTGATTTTAATGAGAGGCGTGAGAGGGATGAGAAGAAAACAGCAGATATAGCAGCACAGGTGGCTGCAAAAGCAGGAGAAAACGCTGGCGCTCCAAAAAGGGAGATAGCTAAGAGAAGTTTCTCTAGTCAGCGGCCTGGAATAGACCGTCAAAACAGACGTGGTAACAGCGGGCCGGCTAAACCAGGGAGGACCTTCTCAGGGCCCAGGAGTGACAGGCGGAGTGGTCCTCCACCCAGAAGTGGAAAAAGAGGGTGAGTACCAGCTTCGGTTAGGAAGCAGGCATAGCTATGGTCATGAGTTGTCCTGTTGTGGTTCAAAGTTATTAATAATTGTTTTAGATTTGTAGTGACTGATAGACGAGTGCAAGATAACCACATGCACCAGTATCTCTGTGCTTTCTGTTTTTTTGGTTTCTGTGTATAATCCAGAACATTGACAGAAGTGCATAGTGTTCTTACATGGATGCACAGTGTTCGTTAGCCTAATTTAAAAAGAAAAGTGATGCATTTTCTCAGTCAGGTTATGTTTCCTAAGATCTGGATGCAAGCTGAAGGGTTAATGTGGATGCTTTTGCAGTGTAATACGTAGATAGCTGCATTCCATTTGACCTATTGTATTTTTAGGTCAGTCATCTAACAGAAGAGCGTGCTGAGACATGCTTGCCATTGAGAATAAATTTTTCTTCTCTATATGTTAAATTTGATTAGAACTTGATAATTATCTAGTGTTACTGTTATCCCACTGTTTTGTAGCCACAGTGCACAGTAGTCTAATAGGCGGGAAGCAGAGCAAGCTATTTCTTCATTGATTTCCTACTATTCTTGTTCTTGTAGGTTGTTGTGTATTAAGTTCACGTTTTGCTTGGACTTAAAAAAAAAACAAAACAAAACAAAAAAAACCCTTAAATTCAGTGCTCTAATCTCTGAATTAAAAATACTAAAGCTTTCTTTGATAAGTCAGTTAAATATGATTTTGAAACAAAGGCTGGGTTTTCTAGGTTCCACAGCAAAGCCAGAATGTTTCAAGTCTCTGACTCTGATGGCTGCAGAGAGCTTCTGGCAAGGGAGCCTGTGAAACAGTTCATACTGTAAGCTTCCATTTTTGTGTGTGTTTGTTTGTTTCTCTGCAGAAGGCTTTACTAGAGTTTTGAACTGCAGACCTGCTGAGTTTTGCTGTGTCTTAACTACATAGAGTGAGAAGGAAAATCACGCACTTTTTTTTCCCTATGATTACTTCTGACAGCAGTGCATTGGATGTGTCACCAAAACAGCTTTTTCTGTTTAGTTTCTGCTCACTGAGGAGCTGAAAGTAAATGTCTGGGGCCTACCAAGAAGTTGCACATTAAATGCTCTCAACCCTATAATTTGATTTGCATTTAGTTAGTTCCTTCCTTCCTATGCTCTGTGGATGTTAATTAATTTCCTTGATATAATTTTTTTTCTAATATAGGCCATTTGAAGACCAGACAGCAACCGTGCCTGGTGTTGATCCCAGCAACAACAACTCTCTGCATCAGGAAGAAGGAGGTGTTAATGCAGCAGGACAGAAGAGCACCAAGGATGCAAGTGGCAAAAAGAGAGAGGAACCTAAAGCTGGTCCAAAGAAACCTAAGGAAAAAGTGGACGCTTTGTCCCAATTTGATCTTAATAATTATGCAAGTATGTGTTGATAAGATATCATGCTAACAAAAATTTGTAACCCTGCAGCTTTGCTGGATGTATTGCTAGATGTTTGAAAGCATACAAAAGATGATGATTTTTTAAATGCGTGAATAAATGTATATTTCAGTATTGCTACTTTTGTCATGTTTAATTAACTTTTTCACATACTAAATGTTCAGTTCTAGTTCACCTGCAATGCACTTAGCAAGCAAAGCGTTAGCTTTTATCAAGACCATCATCTTTGTCTTCTTATTGGGAAACTGCTTCTATCTAAAGCAGTTTGTTCTTAGTGAATTTTATTGTGCACTGCATCTGAAGCTGTTAAAACAGCAGCATCTGTATCTTTCCTCTTACAATAGGTGTTGTGATCATTGATGATCACCCTGAAGTGACAGTAGTTGAAGACTCCCAGTCTAACTTGAATGATGATGGTTTCACTGAAGTGGTGTCTAAGAAACAGCAAAAACGCTTGCAAGATGAAGAGCGCAGAAAGAAGGAGGAACAAACAGTGCAGGTACAAGACGCAGCATTTGTATCAGGCGTTTGTGGTGGGAAAGAACTCCTTGTAATACTGGGAATGTCATGAGATGTGCAGTGTCTTCATTTCAAGAAGCTATATTTTCACCTCTTAAATGTAACTAGATAGTCATATTAATTTTGAGTTCAGAATTAGTAGATCAAACTAATTTTCACTTGGACATCTTAGCCCAAGCAGTAAGTACTGAATCCTATCAGCTGCAAGAGTAAAACTTGGCTTCCACTTGCAGGTTTGGACCAAAAAAGGATCAAGTGAAAAAGGTCGAGGTCAGAATTCCAAACTCCCACCCAGATTTGCCAAAAAGCAGCAGCAACAGGCAGCAGCTGCAGCTGCACAGCAGGCACAAGCTCAGGCGCAGACCCCATGTGCAGCGCAGACTCCAGGTCAGCCACCAGCTTCTGTTCAGCCTCAAAATCAGGCTGCAGGAGTGGCAACAGCCAACACAGAATTCACGGTGTCAGGCAAAGTCTTGCAGAACACCCAGGCTCACAATGGTCTAGGAACTGAACTATGGGAAAACAAGGTGCCTCCTACAGCAGTTCTGAATGACATCTCCAAAAAGTGTAAGTAGTATCTTCTGGATTCTTTTTTTGTGGTGGGATGGGCCGAGTGTTGTAGTTAGAGAGCACTGGTTCTCAGCTCTTACCTTTACACATGCAAGTGTATTTTGCACAGGGATTAGAGGGCGACAGTGTAATATTTTAACCTATGAATACTCCCTCAAAAGACTCTTGCAGTGTGACATTACTCAGTATTTTTTGTTACCATCCTCTATTTACAAAAAAAAAAAAAAAAAAGAAAGGATATCACTCCCTTCAGAAATCTGTTTTGTTGGGTTTGGTCAAGCTTCCAAATATGATGATCAACCCTCCTAAAAACAGCTAAATATGAATCCTATTGCTAACTCCTGGATAGGCTAATAACTTCTGAACCAGAACTTGAATTAATCAACACATCTGTGGTCTAATTTTCCTCAGTCAGTTGGTAACCTTAGTCAAATACATTTAGCAACTTAGGTTTTTTTGGTGGTGTTTTGGTTTTAACTCTTTCCTTACTCATCAGTGGGACCTATTAGTCCACCTCAGCCACCTTCAGTGAGTGCTTGGAACAAACCTTTGACATCTTTTGGAACAGCTACATCTCCAGAGGTAAGGATGAAGGGAAGAGAAGCTTACTCAAATTGTTTATTGTGAAGATTGGGTCTGATTGTTCAGGTGTGGCCATAAATAAACTGGTGTGTGCAGAATTTCTTGAAGTAGGGAGATAGTACAGAAAGACACAGGCTAATGCTTTTATTAATTGCAAAACAGAAGAACTGTTCTTTGTGAATCAAATCTCAGATTTCACAGATTTTATTGATAGCTGCTGTTCAGTGTATGTTTTTGTCTAGTTTGTCTGTGAATGCTTGTGTCCAGCTTAGCAGTGCAGACAGAAACAGGATGCCTTCTTTTACAACACCATTTTGGATGGCATAAGGAGTTCTATAAATCTTTTTTAGTCTTTAATTATTCTTGAATGCTAATTTTGAAGTTTCAGGTAAATAACGTGAACTTGAATCTAGACTTTTTCATACTGAATTTCTCTTTCCTTTTCAGTACCGCATCTTTTTCATGATCTCATTTATGTATTTCTTCACTACTTTTACTTCCCTCCCCCTTGAGCTCTTATAGATGGTAGGAAGCTGAGGAGAAAACAGTATGCTTTCATATGTTGTTTACTACTTGCAACTGTATTGCAATCACAAATAATGCTTTTGCTGGCAGAAGGTAGAAGTATGCTTGTAGTGTTCAACTTTCAGAATACTTTATGCTCTTTTATTATCTAATGGCAATGTGCTGATATAAGTCTTTTGAAATGTGTTAAATGCTTGTTTTTTAAATAGGGAACAAAGCCTGGGCAAGAAGGTGGAGTCGAGCTTGGTATAGAAACTATTCAATTTGGAGCCCCTGCTTCCAGTGGTAGTGATAATGAAGTTGGCCCTGTACTTTCTGAGAAGTCGACTGACAAGCTACCAGAACCAAAAGAGCAAAGACAGAAACAGCCTCGGGCTGGACCCATCAAAGCACAAAAGGTAAAACGTCATACCTTTTAAACTTAAAAAGCAAATTCGGTCAAAAAGAAGTTGCAAATAATTGATCGAAAAATAGAAAGCTAATTTAAATAGGACTAGACCTATAAGAATTGCACTTCA
The DNA here is from genome assembly GCA_030625065.1 of Alectoris magna. NCBI lineage: Eukaryota > Metazoa > Chordata > Aves > Galliformes > Phasianidae > Alectoris > Alectoris magna. The sequence continues at coordinate 23,962,156 of CM060568.1, read as the reverse complement.
TGTTTGTATTTCCCAAAATAGTACGTGGTTCTCAGAGAGAAGATGGGAAATTCACTTAAAGAAGTGTCAGTACACAGCATCCTAATGCAACAGTTCGTCCACTGACTCTGTTTGGAGCAACAGATGTAGCTGCAACAGAGATGGGATTATGAATCTGTTAGCTTTGCTGGAGGAATATGGATTTTGTAGGGTGATTTTGTTTTTAATTTTTGGTGTACACCTGTGCTTATTTTGCTCGGGTTGTCTTGAGGCAGGCTATTTCTGTCTTATATCTCCAATTTCAGTTCTTTGTGCCACCATGTCTGCCTTTCTCTCCCACACCACCATCTGCAGCCATTGACACGTGGTGCCTTGCTTAGTTTTGTACCTAGGATTGCCAAGTAATACATCAGGTTGCAGGGAAAGAAGTGGTTGGAGGAAAGGGAAGAATGTTAGAGCCCACTGATAAGAAGTCTCAAAAAGGACAGGCAGACATCTAGATAATTAACTTTCCTGGTAATTAGTCTGGGAAGAGTGAATAGGTAATCACAATTAAAATATGTCTCATTCTTCTCAGGAGATTTAGGGGTTCCAGTTAACCATCATCAGTTTGTATTTCCATTGTTACCACTCACAAGAAGTAACACTTCCTCCCGTCATTCAGATTACACTTAGTGATCTTTCAGGTTAATGGAGCTTACTTTCCTGTTGCTTTCTCCTCCAGTGTGTACTTATCTCTGCATTGCTAGCACTCAGCACCAGCTCCTTACTTGAAGGAACAGGTAGCTCTGACAGATAAGCTTTGCTCATAAGTTACTAAACCAGTTAACTTGGTCTTTCTTGTCTGAGATTTGGCAGTGGTCCTGACGTACCTAAAGCCCTTTTTGTCTTTCTAAAAGACAGGTGCTTTCTTTTTTTTTTTCCAAAAAACCCTTGAAATCTGATATTGCAATAATAAGCAGAGTGAATTTATCGAGGCATTTAGTGGCTCTGCTGCTGTTGATGGTTTTCATTGCAAAATATAAAACTCTTACAGCAGAGAAATGTACAGTTGCTAATCGTGCTGGTGAGTTGTAGTAGCACAGCATGTTCAGAAACCAATGTCATGCCTAGAACTGCCCCTATGAAGTCACCTCGATAGTAAACTCCCCCTAAAATTGTCTGTTTTACATGTAGAGATATTTTTTTTCCTGCTTGGTTATAACTGTTAAGATTCCTGAAGGTTTTGTTGAAAGAAATGTGCAACTAAATGGTAAACTCATTGGAAGTGACCATTTTGATGAGCTTTTCTGAATGAGGGTTGCAATCCTCTAACCCTCCTGATGGAGAGGAAGAGTGGGGAAAAAAAAAATCCTACACACCCCACATCACAATGGTGTGCACTATGAAGCCTAGATATTAGCTTGTTCAATGCCTACAGGCAACGTGAGAGGACTGTATTTGAAACAAAGCCATTTACCTCTCAGAGTGTGACCTTAAATTGTCTGGAGGAATTTCTTCTGTTAATTGTTAGAACAAAAGGTATTTAGGGTGAGATGGGTTTGATGATCCTGATTGCTGCATTGCAGAGCTTAGGCACTCACTTCCAAGGTGTTTTCATCTTTCCCTCTCAAGACATTTTCTCAGTACTGGCCTCCTGAGGGTACTAAACACAATGGGAAAGCTCCAGCCCTCCCCAGAGGCATTCTGTTATAAAGATGAAGACCCTATTTGTGAAATAGATGGTCTGTGTTTGTAGAGACACACCATCAGCTTCTGGTTTTCCACTATAAAAGCTTAAGCAATAGAATTTCAGAGACTGCCTTTAAAGAATTTTTGTGCTGCTCTGTAGTAAGGTGGGCTGAGCCAGGAAGGATATGCTTCTTTAAACAGAGCGTTCATGTTCCCTGAGGCCCTTCCTTCTTTAATTCAGCTGTACAAAAAGAAACTGCTGAATTACAGCAGCTACTCCAGCCATAGTCTCTACAGTATAAGGCAGTACATGAATGTGAGTGGGGGATTTTTGTTTTTTTTTCCCCTGGATATCCCTTTTGTGCTCAGTCACTAGGAAAAAACGCTGCCAACAGAAACATCAACAGATGAAGGGAGTCCTTTTCTAGTTTTTTAGTCTCCTGGAACTCTGTAAAATCAGAATTCTCTGAAAATAGAGACAAGCTGTACTTCATGTACGTACGTACATGAAGTCTCGTGGCTTCCTTACTTTTCCATACTTATAAAAAAAAGTCAGAATGGTTTTCTGCTGTAGGTTTTAATTAGGTCTTGTTTTAGTTGTACTTCATATAGTATGCCTTGCTTGACAACAGTGTTTAAATTCTTGAAGTCCAGAGTGGATACATTTCGAATACTTGCTACTAATTTAGTCTTGATTGATTTATATATTAGAAAATGCTTAGCTTTGAGGAAGGCTTTGTTAGATTTAAACAAATTTGTCCTAAGCATGTTAAAATATTGTTTTATGGGCAAGCTGTGGGGGGAAGACATAACTGACGAGTTAACACTAACTTAGCTTCCAGACTTGAGTCCAGTAGAAAACAAAGAGTATAAGCCCGGTCCTATTGGGAAAGAGCGTTCTTTAAAGAACAGAAAGGTGAAGGATGCCCAACAGGGAGAGCCTGAGGGACAGGAGAAGTCATCTCCCACTTCTGTGAGAAGTCCAGAGCCTGTCACTGTAAAGGAAACCAAAGCAACAAGTGAACTGAGTACGGAAATAGGAACGATGATATCGGTGTCTGCTCCAGAGTTCGGAACAAGCACAAAGGTAAGAAAAATGTTGAAATATTATAGAGCACTATATGTAAAATAATACTACAGTGGTGTAATTAACATTTGGTTGCCTGCTGGTTGTAGTTATCTGGACAGCAGAGCTTACTGATGAGCAGATTTGAAACAAACAGTTGCTGCTTGAACTTAAATAGTTCTCTGGAAGTGGTATGGAGATGTGCTGTCACAATCCTTGCGGAGGTCAGCTTGGAAAGTTGTAAAGTCTTCCACTGCCTTATGAGCACGAAAACTATTCAGATCCTTACCTTTCTGTGGAGAGTGGCACTAAAGTCTGATACAGACAGATTGTGTGAACTCGTGTCTTGATTGTGTTTCTGGTATATGCAAGATGAGACCTTGACTTTCAGCAGAGAGCTACAGAAGAGGAATGTGCTCAGTGGTTGTTTGAGAGCGTGGATGTCCTGAAGCTGTGAGTTAAGTGTTCTGTGGGGGGCCTGGGTGGGAAAATAAATCTGTAAACTGGGAAAATGCTAAAGCATTGGATAAGGCTTGGTCAGTTTACCTAAAGGTTCTGTCTGTCAGGCTTGGGATATAGTCAAGGTACATCCACTTGCAGAATTCAGGGCTCGTGGCAGTTGTCAGCATGGAGCTCTCCTGCCTTCCAGTGAGCTGGTGACTTATTGTCAGCCTTCACTGTTCTGTAGCTCAGTTCTTGGTTGTTACGCGCTGAAAGCACTGAATTGTTGAAAAACATCCATGGACAGACTCTTCTGTTTGCGGAATGGCCCATGTGGGAGCTGTCTTCTCTTCTGTCAGTTACGTGTCTAAAGCAAGAACTACGAGTGTTCTTAAATGGAGAGAAGCCACGCAGGATTGAGTAGGTGCTAGTTCAGTGGTTACGCCTGCCTTGGTAATAGGAAAGTTTGCAAAGCAGTTTTGTGAGTTTAGGCTCAAGTTTGTTGCATGCTTTCTCAATCTGTCTTCCTAATGTTAAGCAGAAACATTCTGACGCCTCTTAGGAAAACCATTCCTCTGCAGAAGTTTCACTAATAGTTGAAGAATCTGAAATGTGGATCAACTCCAATGTTTAAGCCTGCTGTTGGGGTGGTGGGGAGCAGTTCTGGCAGGTATTTGTCAAGCTATAATATGAGCAGAAGATGCTGTTGTGATGAAATCTTGTTGCGGAGCAAATGTTAAGGGAGAGATGGTTCCCAGCTATTAGCTGCAAACTTGATTTTAAGTGGAATGACAAATGTGTGAAAATTCAGTACTGGGATTTCTCATCCTTCCTAGCAGTTTTCGTCTTACGTAGTAGATGTGAATGGTTTGTGTTGACACCAGAACTGGATGAAGCGCTCCTCTTTTGTATGCAGAATTAGAAGAGCAGAACCATAAACATCAAACTGTTCTATGCTACGGAGGCTGTTCTTTGTGTGCTGTGTTCTTTCTTGCCATCTCTCAAATTATTTGACTAGCACTCAAGAGGAAGCTTCTAATCCTGTAGAGTAGACATCTTTGATTACTAGACTAACTTGCTGGTAGCTCTGATGAAGTAAATCAGTACCATGTCCTCTCTATACATGTATTTTAAAAGAATGAGATCTTCAAAAGGGAAGTCTGTATTTTGTGCCTTTCTGGCCCTAGTTAAAAGCAGGTTGCCGGTGTTCTTTGAACTACCGCAGTATTGAAGTGTCAAACCTCTGTCTTCTGCAGGGAAGACCGAATTGAAAGGAAAATGGAAAGTTTGTGCTGGACATGCCAATTTCCAACAGTTTCTTCATTGCTTGAAGTGGTTTCTATTAGAAGCATTTAATATATGGTATAAATAGGCCTTAAAACGCCAATTTCAGCAGTTCCAGATTTGCTTCTGAATTCCTTTCTCGTGTAGAATTCCATGGGCATCAGTAGTAAGTTTTCTAGGAAACAAGTGGCTATATTTTGTATGAAAACTTCTATGGAAACTGAACCTACAACATGCAGATCTATTAGGGAAGGTAAACTTCATCTGGATTTCACAGAAATAAACCAGTCTTGATACTCTTTAAGCGGCTTTAAATACTTACTGTCCCAGTCTTGGAGTTTCTATGCTGGTTAGTATTGCAGCTGCTTTTTCCTGTTTGTGTAACATTGTCTTTGCTCATTAATGAAGAAAGAAGCAATGACATCTTTAATCTGTTGTTTGCATGTCAGATGTTTAATTTTTAGCAAACTAAAATGATTTTTCTTTGGACGCTCTGCCATCTTTTTTGGGAGACTACTGCTCAGTTTGCAGCAGGGTGCTTTCTCTTCAGTGTACTTGTTGATTTGAATGTTTATGGAAGTCAAGCTAGCTAGCTAGCTATCTTCATAGGTGGAGGCTTTGTAGGAGTATCCCATCCATACCAAAACAAGCCTTTAATAAGATCCTATGTATTTAATCAGATAGGACTGTCTGCCTCAAACTGTAAATATAAATCACCTTATACTGATGAGCTGTTTATCAAGAACATATCAGTGTGATGCTCTGAAGCATCTTCAGCTGTTTCTCTTGAGTTTTGTAGTATTTTTGGAGTGAAAGCAATTTCTTGCATAAGTCTCTGAATCAGGTAGGATGTCTTTAGTTTTCTTCCATTCGAACATCTCCAAGTAAAGATTTGAAGCTTTCTAATCACAGGAATGATCAGTACCTTGTGGAAATGGCAACAAAGTTTTGGATGAATGGTTGATAAAAGCCGTATGTTGCAGAGGCGATGTCAAAAAGGAGATATGCTTTGTATAAAAATAATTTCTGAAATGGTTCAGTATCTGATAAGCGCTCTGGTTTGAATTAATTCTGTATCTCAGGAGTAAATCAAACGTTCAGCATGTTAATTATTTGTCGGCCCTTGCTCCTTTGTAGCTAGGTCAGCTCTGAGGTCTGCTGTATCCTCCTGTTCCTAAAGTCACTTTAGGTTTTGTGAGCTCTTTGTACAACTATTTAATTTGCTCCAAAGTTAACCTGTTTTCTGTTCAGATATAAAAAACCTGTAGGTAACTTAAGAACTTTCTGCTGACGCTATTATTACAGTTATTAATTTATAGTAAAGTATTTGATTGGTTTATTCAGTAAAACAGTTGTTCAGAAGATTTGTTTTAATTGAACTACAAAGGCATATGGTATCTATGTAAAAGACTCCTAAACTTTTTTCTATCAGTAAATGGAAGGTGATGGTTAACCAAGCCATGATATCTGCAGTGCTGTTCTTGCAGCTAAAGCACTGTCTTATCTGCATGTTTAGCATGTAACTTATTTGATTTAATTTCTTTTGTGACAAACTGCAGTGCGGAGAACATGTAAAATTGGGTCAAAGCCTTGAAGGCATTTTGATGATGCTACTTTTGAGACTTCCTATGATAAAGGATCTTTAAAAAGCAAGAAGCCGTTCAGTTACACTTCAGTAGAAGGATCTTGTGATTAAAGCAGCTTTGTGTGCTTGCTTTGTTCTACATATATAACCTATAACCCATATAAGATTATGTGAGATCTGTAACTTATATCCCACCAGTTCAACAAGTGAGGAGAATAACTCCATGGTGAAGCAGGTTCTTTCTGTCTCCACTGTAAATACATAAGTGTGCACATCCTACCCTTTATAGTTGGACTCTTTGTTCTGGTCTTTTACCAAACTAAGCTTATCCTTAAGGATGCCTCTTTGTTACTTGCTGATTAGTATCTTAATGCTTCAATTAATATTTTAGGAGGCATTGTCATAGACTTGAGCAGTGAATTCAATATATATTTTTTCGTAGTTTCTCGTCATACTGGTTGAGTATGGTTGAGTTAAACAAATATGATCTCCCTGGTGCCTTCAGAGGCATTGTGTTGGCACATCCAAACACTTGTCAACAGCTAATTTAAGCTTCACTTCTTGGCTCTACAAAAATGATGGAGCTTATTCTGGGCTTTCAGCATTTGCTAGTGGATTAATGAATCTTGGCTAATTCAGGAGTGTATGGTCACACCATTTGTCTGATAGTCTTAAAACAGTTCTCTTAAGGCTTGTTTGTCTGGAATACTCTCAGGTTAAAATATCCAGTGACAAAGACTAAAAACAATGCTAAATTTTGGTTCAGAGAGATGCCACTGCCCCTTTTGTACGCTGTAGGTCATTCTCTAGGGAGCTGGCATTGCCATCGATTACATGTTTTCAGCAGGGAGTTTAGACCTACAGGTGCCGTAGTCACCGGCTACAGTGAAGTCCATGAAAGTGAGTCTGATTCATGGAGCATGATATGGCTTACCTAACTGTGAGGATAAATAAGCTACAAGCCTTTGGGTAGGCTTGCGCTTCCACCCCTTTTCTTCCTTGATACTGCTGCCCAGTGCAGAAATTGGGAGGCAAACTTGAACTGTCCAGAGGCACTGTCTTGGGAGTTTGAGACAGGACTTTAGGGAAAGTGCTCTGTCAAATAGCACCCTGGGTTCTCTTTTCTTTTTTTTTTTTTTTTTTTTAAACTGGAAGGCCTTACTTGTTGCAGATTTACCCAAGACATTCCTGTTTCTTTAAAGCTACAGGAAGATTTCAGCTAATGCGTTAATACTTTTTGAATGAATTGGACTAAAAGTGCCTGCAAACAGCTAAAGCATCTTGGGTGACCAGTGAGTGCCTACACCACCACAGTTCCACGTGTTTAATTCCCAAATGTGATGTCACTCTGTATCCTTGCTTTAAAGACTGTATTTTGACTTGTCTCAAGTCATGCTTGTGAGATCATAAAGCAAACTGTAGTCTCCCCAAAACAGTTCTGACTTCAATAGTAGTTCAGCAACAAGGGTTGCTGAACAAGGATATGCCTACCAAGAAAAAAAAAATCTTTGGGAGATCAAATTCAATGGTGTGGTTTCTTCCTGTGGAAAGGCTGACCTTTGTCCAAGAAACTTAAAATTGGATTTAGGTAAGGGAGATATTTTAATGGAATTATTTTTCTTCACAGGAGTCTGTAACAGACTACACTACACCTTCTCATCCTAACACAGTGGCTACTAGCAGTACAAAAATGGAGGAGACTTTGGTGACGAACGTAAGTCTATTGCAGTGAATCGACTTGACTTTGAAGACAAGAAAATTTTTCACACTTCCTTAAAGCACAAAATACTGCCTTCAGTTAACAAGTCACTGGAGTTTCTTCATGTTGACTAGCTGTGCACTACCTGGTGATCTTACTCTGAAGGGCGGTTGTTGTTTCCATTAGTATCTGTTCTGGAATTCTTCAGATATTTCCTTATTTTTCAATGACCTGCAGAGCAGAGAAAGTGTGAAAATGTTTCTAGGGACAATTCTAAAATATACAAAGACAAGTAGAATGAACGCGCTCTCAGCAGTAGCTGGGCCTTGAACCTGGTGCCAAGGTCTGTAGGTGAGTTTGAAGAAAGGCTTCTAAAAAGAAAGCAGTTTTGAACTGTAGCCTGAAATCAGTGACTGTGTGTAAAGGGAGCAGCTTGATGGCTTCTGAAAGCATGTGGCAAGATTTCACATATTCAGTAGAGATGTAATGTCTGCAGTCCTCACAAAGCCAGTGATCCTGACTGTGTGTGTGGTGTTCTGATTGAGAAGACCAACTGGATTATGTTGTGGAGTCAAGTTTGTCTCGAGCTTGCTGGGATACCGGGTTGGAAACACAGATCTTGTTATTTTTGTTTGAGTAGCTGAAGTATAATTAGCTCAGAGTTGAGTCAGTTGTTGGTTGGGGGAGGGAAGAATTCATGTAGTAGTGTCTCAGGTTTTTGCTGATGTCTCGTGGAATGCTTTTCAGCTTTACTGCAGCATCCTTTAATGCAGTTTTGAAGCAATATTGGCTAAGCTTACTCTTCTGTTGGACTTTCTGGTGGTGTTGTGGTTTGTGCCTTTGGTGGCTAGTGTAGAAAGCTGACTTCTTTTGTGTAAACGGTGGTAGTGTATGCTCCAGTGTGGCATGTTGGAGTTGGATTTGCAGCACAGGATCCTGGCCACAAAGGATCTGTGGTATCGCCTGCTTCAAAGCTTCAGTATCTGTATCTTTTGGATTAGCCTCATCTCATCAATGACTGGAATTCCATTCGCTGCGGTCTGTGAGAGGAGAAGGGTGGAGAAGGAACTAAGTCAGGAAGGAGTAGACTGGCCACTGCGTTATTTTTGGTACATTCTGCTTAGAATACCAAGGAAATCATCAGCATTTTCTGCAGTAAAGATAGAAGTAGCCTTTTGTCAACTTTATTTCCCTAGGTTTGATATCTTTAATCATTTGAAAGAGAAGATAACTGAATTTGGTTACTGGATGGCAAATCCGTTTTGGTTTGTTTCATGGTCCTGCGACTCTGAAGGTTTATAGCTTCCTCTTTTCAGAAATTGGATCTCAGAACTCGAAGAGGTCACTATACCCCATGTACTGTATTGGTACAGAATGGGCCGAACTTGGCTTGGGAACAATTTTTGCATATCAGTAAAGTAAAATGGTACTTCAAAGTATATCCCAAAGCAGAAAATTGGTATTTGTTTATGCAGAAGACACGGACCCTTCAGAACCCCAGTCTTCAGCCTCTTTTTATTAAGAGAGTTGAGAAGCATCTCAGCACTTGCTGAAATACCTTTTCCCACCTACCATATTTTCACCTTATTTTATCAAAGTCTCCCTGCCAAATGCTCAAGCCTGGATGAAGTTGTAGCTCACTGAATAAAGCTTGAGCTTTGCTTTTTTGGGGCTTTCATAATAGACGTAGTTAGAATGTGATGTGTGTTGCCTGCCTTTCAGGTGCCCCTGCCCCACACCCTTCCCCTCCCTAGGAGGGAGACTCTACAACAGAGCTCCAGCCTAACTCCAGTTTCTCCCGCTACCGTCGACCTCACCCTCAAGGTATGTACCACATCCCTCTAAGGGTTGTTTTCTTGCATGCAGGGGAAAGTTAATGGAGAACTTGCTGGTAAACCTTTTTTTAGAGCCTTCCTTTGTTTCCTCTGCTGACTTGCTTCTGCATATAAACGGATGGCTGAAACACAAGACTATCAAAGGATGCATTTAAATTCTAAATCTCTAACCCCATTTTGCATTAACACTTGGCATCAACCAGTCTTGGCTCCCACTGCCCTGAAAAAGGATCCTAGCATTTTAGCATTCTACCATTGTGTTCATGACAAACCATCAGAATCTGACTGATTTTTAAGGTGTTTTTTTTTCTTGTATGTGGCATAAAGCAAGTTGCTTAGTTGGGTATTAAAGGCTGCAAGGAGTTGCTTGGTAAGCCAAGCTTGATTTTCTTAGCAGTAAGATTTTGGTGCAGTGATACTGTGTTTTGAGTTGGATGGCTGAAGTTCCAAAAAATACGAAGTAGGTGGAGTGTTGGTGACTCTGTAAGGCAGTTCTATTAGCTAGTCAGAACATGCTTTGTTGTGTTATAAATATTCTGTTGTTTTCTGCTCTTCAGTGTAGAGCAAGCATATAGAATATTTCGAGTGGCATTTTGCCATTTTGATGGATTTTGGATTGTGTGTTTTGTATAACTCACTAACATAGTATTGGTCTCTATTTTGCTACTGTACCTTTAGAAGTTTTTTGGTCTTTTTGGCGTGTGAGATCTGCTTTGCTATTGTGACTGCAGGTGATTGAACTAGTAGAAATGGTGTTCCTACTTCTAGTGTTAAGAGTGATGTTTGAAATTAGTTTCTGTAAGTTACTTTAAAAAAAACAAACACTTGAAACCAGGGATTGGGTGCAGAACTAACACTGGAGAAAGTTGTTTGTCGGTCCTGGTGAGACTTCAGTCTTGCTGGCATGGTTTGACAACTGCTTGCTCGTATTCTCTATGGATGATAGTTATTAATGATCTCTTGTTGTGTCTCTGCTTTTCTTTTGTTAACACTTTTTTTTTTTTTTTCCTGGGGAGAGAAAAATAATAACAACATAGACACTTGGGCCAGCAAAATGGGGAGAGGGCCTGAGGAGGGACAAGTAAATTAACAAAACTCTCTGATTTTCAGTTGCATTCTTGTGTAACCAATTACCTTAATCTGACTTTCTGGCGCCCGAAAGCATTTTTCTGAAGTAGCAGTCTCTAACTGTTTAGCAACTGGATATCTCATCCACATGTAATACAGGTAGGATTGTTACTACAGCATGGAACTGCAAAGAATGTGACTCTGCTCAGCCACAGAGCAGACTGCAGTGTTCGTTTGTCTACTTGATCCTGCAGTTTCTTGCTAGTTTTGGTGTCAGTGATTTGACTCATTTCTCAGTGGATGATAAATCCTGGATGCGCGGTAACAGAATACATTGAAGATCCATGTTTTAAGGCTACCTTGAAGTACACTCAGATTAAAATCTGAATGGAAGGATGTTTGGAAACAGCTTTATCTCCATGTTCTCTGTTCCAGCTGCTGGAGCGCTACATCCTTCTTCCAAATGGTGGAGGCAGCAAGCTTGTTTTGAAGCGTACACTGAGGCTATCACTTCCACAAAAGGCTTTCTGGCCCAGGCAGTGCAGAGCTGTTCTTTCTTACCCTATTTCTTATCATCCTTGCTTTTTTAAAAGTGCCTTAAGAGCAACAGAAAACAAAGCATTTCCTTCCCTTCCTTGGAGCAAAGTTGCCAGGCTCTGCCTCCTTCCTCCAGCCACACCTCCTCCTAATGCTTTGTATCATTCTGCAAGAGCATAGGTGCCAAAGGTGCTACTCTGAGAAAGATGGAGAACTTTTTCCTCAGATCAACTTTACTAAAGGCACCTTTCCTGAGGCAATAATCCTCAAAGGACTTGTCTGATATGGCTATTTCTAGTTAAGGAGCTGAGCAGAAGAAAGCCAAAGCCATCTCAAGCTGAACTGCTTGGCCTACTTCCGTGTTGCAGAGTTCAACATAAAATTCCAATGTAGTCACCTGAGTCTGGAGTCTGGCATCTTTTGAATTTCTTTTGTCTGTCACCTAAACTTTGACATAGAGAAGCATGTGCATGTAGGTATTTGTCTCCAGTCAAGTTTGTAGGTAGTAAGTACTGGACTTTTAATTCAGTGTTGAGGCCCCAGTGGGTAAACAGTGAAGAAGAAGCCTCGAGCAGCCGGGGTCTTCAACCTGTGCTCTTCTCTTCCCATGACTGAACAGTAAGCAAAATCACAACACCTTCCCGAGTTTCACTCAATTTAGAGCTACTTCCTCCTTCACATCTGGTCTGTGGATGTTGCTGTGCGGGTACTTGTAGAATATCAGCGTCTCTTCCATCCAGAGTTTGTTGAGGAGCTCTCTAGAAGCAAGGCTCAGATCTCTGTTAAATGCCCTTTGTAGCAGTTTGGTAGGGATATGGAATGACTTGAGAAATCTTGGTAGTGTCTAGGTTTGGAAGACAAAATTCCATATGTAGACTCCTGCTCTTGTTGTCACTAGTTTCCTCAGGACATAAAACATGATGAATGTAGTAGAAGCTTCTACACATTCTCTATTCAGACATCTACAGACACTTCCCTCATTTTCTCGTAATACCAGTGCAGCGTTCCACCGTATGCAAAATCTTTTCCAGCAGGTTTATTATAAATTTTTATTTTTGTCCAGTTTGGAGGACAGTGTTGTAATGGGGAAACTAAACATAAGTGCATAATGACGGTCTCAAAAAGGAGGATAGATAAGTCACCTATCTTCAAATGATTTGAGGTGCAACAAAGTTAGTTTCCCTCAGCTTTTTCTCTTGAAGAATACAAAGCTCTAGCTACTTTCTTTATGGACGTGTATCAGTTGTGTTAGCTGCTTTTTTGTGTGTGTGTGTGTACTGCTTTGCTTTTTTATAACTTCTGAAGCATCTAGCCAAATAATCCAAGTTCTCTTTGGGCCCATCCAGGCTCTGCGTAATGCATTTAAAGCAGGGTGGTTGAAAGCGTGACTTTCAAAGGCTGCAAATCCCAGTTAGGGCACTCTGCTGATCCAGGCAGCGAGGCTGGTGAGGATGTATTTGAACCTTTACAAATACCTTTAAATACAGCATCTGGCCTTGAGAAGCTTAGAATCCTATAGATGAGGGATTTTAGCCTCTGGCATCCAGCTGTGCACAGTCTTTCCACTTCAACCTCCAGCTGTCCTCAGTTGTAGAGAGAAGTCTGTGGACTTCGAGCATTTACATTTCTGGATGCGGTCTGAACATAAATATTTTTGGTAGTCCCTCAAAAGCATCTCAGTTCAAAAATACAGCCTGATGAACCTGTTCTAGCAATGATAAGATTGTTGTTGACTGCAGTGGAACAGTAGTTCTTCTCACTCTTGGTAGAAGAGGATTGTGTCTAAAAATTTTAGATTGAAGCTTCAAGTTGCTGTGCAGTAGTGAAACTCATGGTAGAAAGAGGAGCATGAAGAGTCTTTAACATAAAGCAGAACATTTAACATAGAGCCTTAACATAAAGCAGAATGCACAAGCTGTGTCAGCTTCGATCGCATTTTGAACAGCAGTTGATTTGGAAATGTGCACTTGAGTGCTCTTGGGTTTTCTAAAACGTGTTAGATTTGGTGGTCGCTCAAAATATATGACTTAGCAAGAAAGCCAGGAGCTGCTTTGTTTAAAAGGTCCGATTGACTTATAAGAAAAAGTCTTCCTGGAAAAACTTGGATTCTTTTGTACCTTTCTTTTGCTTCCTGTGTCATTTGCTCTCCGTGTCAAATAAAAGTAAGCCAGATCAGTGTGAGTGAACTCTCTTTTGAGCGCTCAGCATTAAGATGAACTGTGCACGTGTGCAGTTGGAACAGATAAGGAGCTCCAACTTCAGGCCGTATGCTTTTTGCATGAACAGAGTTGCACGATTACGGCGATTTTTTTTTTTTTAAAGAGGCTCGCATGAAGCCTGAGTTGCCTTTCGAACTAAAAATAACTGTTAAAAGAGAGTGGCTGTTGGGCTGGTTGAATTTCCTAATAGATAAGGAAATTTGTTTTCTTTTTGAATAGATGGAGTCTGCACGTAAAGCATGGGAGAATTCCCCTAACATGGGGGAGAAGAGTTCACCAGTGACCTCAGCAGCGTCTCCTATAGCTGGTGGCAGTAGCAGCAACAGCAGCAGCAGCAACGCTGTGCCAAGCAGTGGTACTTACAGCTCTTTCTCTAGTGCATCAATGCCTCCTATTCCTGTGGCTTCAGTGACGCCAACAACTTCGCTATCAGGTACTGGTTGTCAAGATCGCAATGTCCTCTTATATTGCTCTTTGTTATGTATTCCAAAAAATTAAGTTCCCCGTGGAAATATGTTTAATACAGAGCTGACGAATTTTGTGCAGGTGTGAAATGTCATATCTGAACAGTAGTTTCCCAGATACCTCTAATTAACAGAGATCCTTCTCCTATTGCACTTCAGTCAGCTAAAAAGAATATTGAGAAGACATCTTTCTGCTTATGCTACATATAAGGACTTGAAAGAGGATGTAAGCTTCTGTTGGCTGACATGTTAGTTTCGTTTTGTTTATCTGAGTGGAGGGAGGCAAGTGGGATTTTTTGGAACAGATGTCAGTTCTGGCAGTCACTCAGTTCCAGCAAACACTTCATCCAGCTAGTTGCAGCATTAACTTCATTTGCAGATTTACTTTTAGAGCCAAGGCATCAACAGCTTGTACCAAGACTCCCTTGTATTAGGGAGAGCAGGTGCCCAGCTGCTCTTCATGAACAATGCTTGTTCCCACCCTTGTTCTGTCAGAACCAAAAGATGCTGTGTCTGATTAAGTCTTCATACCTAGGAATGTTAGGATATATGTCAAAACCTCAGCTGCTTAAAAAGACCTTTCTTTGGAGCCAGGCTTTTGGTCTGGAGAGGCACAACTGTAGTACACTGCAGTAGAATTAGCTGAGATAACTACTTTGATATTTTCCTGTTCTCCTGCACTCCCTTCTCGCAGAAGGGAGAAAGATTATTGTTGTAGCTCTTCCTGTAGTGAACCTAATAGAATTGTTCTATCTACTTTCCGTCTGCCTTACAGTGATGGAAATAGCTGTGGTAGATTTCAGTTTTCATTACCGATAGTGGCTGTGCTTGCATAGCCATACCAAAAATTCTGAGCACTGAAAGAGAGGAGGCCTTGGAGTGTCTTCAACTGGTTGATGATACACCACTTGCTTCTCTCCTTCTAGGAGCTGGAACATACACGACCTCTTCACTGAGTACAAAGACTGCAAGCACCTCGGACCCTCCCAATATATGTAAAGTGAAACCACAGCAGTTGCAGACAAGCAGCCTAGCTTCTGCAAGTCACTTTTCCCAGCTGAGCTGCATGCCATCCCTCATTGCCCAGCAACAGCAGAGTCCCCAGGTCTATGTGTCTCAGTCTGCAGCAGGTAATGGTGTTTGACTGAGAAACCACGTGTCTGCTTTTTGGCATTCTGAAGCTTGAGAATTGAATCTCATTCTGAATTTATCTGTAGTAAAGGCAGAACGATGGAGAAGCTTTTATAAGCAAATACTCACTAATTATCTTAATCTACATGTGCAAGTGATATCAATAATGCTGTGTTGTTAGCTTAGTGAGGAAAGTGAGTTTCTTGCTCTTTGATATACTGTTCTGTTTCAGAATTTTAAATCACTCTTTAAGACCAAGAATGACTTAGTGTTGGTGATTTTAATAAGGTGCCACAGTAATTTATAGTCATGGTGTTTTTCTTCAAAGAAACTCCTACATACAGTTAACCTAAATTACAGGAAGCATGTTCTTTCCCTTCCTTCGTTAAAATGTCTGTTCTGGCCAGAATCTGTTTTGTCCCCGAAGAATAACATGGGTATGCAAAACCGATAGATTCTGATAGGGGTGAACTGATACCAAAGAAAAAATACCACACTTATTATGCACCCAGCTGTTGTGTTCAAACTCTGGTCGTTGTACTGGGAAGTACTGACAGTGGCTGCATCTCTAACTCTTGGTGAAAATTCATCTAGCAAGGGAATTCTTGGAAGTTGATACTAATTGTATTTCTCTTCTTGAGGTACTGCAGCTCAAATTCCG
Organism: Alectoris magna; assembly: GCA_030625065.1. Lineage (NCBI taxonomy): Eukaryota > Metazoa > Chordata > Aves > Galliformes > Phasianidae > Alectoris > Alectoris magna. The sequence continues at coordinate 23,946,516 of CM060568.1, read as the reverse complement.
GCTTTTTATATGGATACAAGTCACCTGTTCAACACCCAACATGCACGTTTGGCACCGCCTTCTTTGGCCCAACAGCAAGGCTTTCAACCAGGACTTTCTCAGGTATTTGGGGATTCCTTTTTTCTTCCTTTCTCCTCCATCCCAGCTCAGCCGATTGGCACACAGGGACAGGCAAGAGTAGGAAGATTTTGCAAAAAACAAAATCATGTCTATTTTTGCTGCTTCACACTGATGCCTGTGGATGATATCCAATCTCTCCTGCTCCTCTGGATTCAAAACAGTTGTCATAAAAAGCTTTCACTCATGGTATACTTAATGTGAAAGTGCGTATTCTCAAGGTGCTTGTATGATCGTGTTAAGACAGATTTACTTGATTTATTGGCTGCTTCTTTTTGCAGCCTGCTTCAGTGCAGCAGATCCCCATCCCCATCTATGCACCCCTGCAAGGGCAGCATCAAGCTCAGCTGAGTTTAGGAGCAGCACCAGCTGTGTCACAAGCCCAAGAGTTGTTCAACTCCTCTTTACAACCTTACAGGTAAGTAGCATATGTGAATTTATTTGCTTGTTAGGTGGCAGAATTCATAGAACCTACTTCCTTGCGGATATATTCTGTGTTCAATGGCTGCTTCGTCTTTCTGTCTTTCCCTCCCAAAATCTTTCATCTGTTGATCTGCATAAGAACTCCATACACAGATTAGCTGGTTTGCATGTACAAGCGGAGCTGTGAAATTCTGGGTTCAGAAGTTCAGCGATATTTGTATCTGGAGGAAACAAGGCTAAAATGCTGAAAACGTAATCAGTCTTAAATACTTAATAAAATAAAAAAGCGGGGGTGGGGGGAGAATTCTGACCCTTTAATTCAGCGTTTTGCTTATATTCTGATCAAACCAACATTGGAATCTAGAAACACTTGGAAATTCTAATTTGAACCCCATAGGTAACCCCAGATGCACTGGGGGTAGCAGGTCACGTGTTAGAATAAGTATTTTCTGTTTGCTGCAAAAGATAATCAGAAGGTCAGTGCATCTCAGATGGCATTGAATTTGTCTGCATATAAATCTGCATACGGTTTTCCACTGTAAACTATTCCAGAGCTTCTGTGTTGTTCCCATCAAAATTTATTCACAGTGGTACTCTGACGAACTTGGTTAGTTTCACTTTGAGAAAGTTTTTTTGCTGAAGTAATTAGAGGTTTTTGCCTGTGCATGTAGAAAAGCCTGTTGCTTGTGATGTAGAAAGCTGAAGCCAAACTAAGTAGACTTAGAGGAATCTCACATGTGTATCCTGAATCCCTTTAACCTTAATAATCTCTCTTTATCCTGTGTACTCTAAGTGCTTTTTGTACGGGGTGAATCGGACCAAATATTGTTTGTCCTTCCAAAGCTGACAAAAATGGTTGCAGTCAGTTGGCTAGCTGCAGATACACAATCAGTCTGGCATGCAGTCCAGATTAAATAAATGCTTCTGCCTGATGTAGTCACCCACACACCCAGTACTAATGGAGTTTCGGGTTGTGCTATTTGAGGGGACTAATACCTTTCCCACATCTTTAAAGATACAGAGAAAGATGAGCTGCAGAGGTTACTGGTTTAAAATAGATAAATACGTAGGTAGATGCATATCTAAAACGCATAAAAATGTGTCTACTTTGAAGACAGTATTTGCATTCGATTTAGGAAAGCTTTTTTTCCCCACTACTTGTAATTAAAATTGTACAACTGTAAGAATGGTGTGTAACTTAAGGTACAGAAAGGGATTAAGCTGCATGTTCTATAAGGCAAGCACAAGGTCGTTACCCATAACAGGTTAATAGGGCTAGTGTTATGCTAGTACATATCAACCAAGTTCTTGGTGAAAGGTATTTCTACGTGGAAAACACTGTCCTTTGAGATAAGAGCTTAAGCAACTCTCAAAACTCTTATTTGATTCTCCAGTGTGGAGGTGGCAATTCAGCTAACTTAAGGGAGTGGTTTGAAGAAGTACTTCCTGGTGGACTAAAACAACCTCTCTGTTGCAGTGCTTTGCTGTTCTGTTTTTGGTCTTTGTTTTTTTAAACTGCAACTTTTCTATGGTGATGACAAAGCAACTAGTTAAAAGTGAAAATTAAAGGCTTTGGTGTCTATCTGTGTTCCAATTTTGAAGCCAGAGCATTCATTTGGAAACTACAATTGTCAACATCCAGTAACTTAACTTGTAAGTACTAAAGGTCAGACTTTGGAGATCTATGAAGTCAAGAGTACAAAAGCCATTTGCTTTATGACTAAGTGGGATTGCTAACATGATACTTTCACATTGACCTACCTTATAGTGCATGAGCAAGAACTGGTAGTTAGTGTATATTGCAATTTGGTCAAATTATGAAAAAATACTTTAGCTTGGTGTGTATAAGGGTATAAATAAAAAAGCCTGGTTATCTTTCATGTGGTTTTTAGTATCTATTATTTTGCTGCCTGCAGAATAAAATATATATATATATATATATATATATATATATCTTTCTCTAGTAAAAATTTGGCCAGTCAGGTTTACTAATTATGTTTAAGCAATATAACTCATGGTTTTTAGTTTCTGATGGTTCAGTGTTGAACTCTTAGTTTTTATACGTAATGCTCCAATCTATTGCAGGTCCCAGCAAGCTTTTATGCAGAGTGGTTTGTCTCAGCCATCACCAGTAGTTCTGTCTGGTACAGCCTTACACAACTTCCCGACAGTACAACACCAGGAGCTTGCAAAGGCACAGTCAAGCCTGGCATTTCAGCAGACTTCTAATACACAACCTATTCCAATCTTATATGAACATCAACTTAGTCAAGCTTCAGGACTGGGAGGCTCTCAGCTTCTTGATACACACATTCTCCAGGTAGGAAATACTCAAAAAATGCAAGACTACTGCAGTGGTTTGATTAAAAAATATATTGTAATAATAAATAAAGTATTGCCTACTTCTGTAAAAGTTATGTGATGGTTGAGGTGGCAGAAAACTTCAGACACTTGCAAGATAATGTTCTTCTAGTTTCATAAAAGTACAGTAGAATAATCTCTTAATCGAGGATTGTTCTCCAGAATACAGGAATCCTTGCACTTGTATCGCTGTTGGAGCTCTTCGTTTGGTTTCTGTTATTGGAGGTGGCAAAGGGCTATTCCTCTTTTTGCAAATAAGAGCTTCATTATAGTCTGAAACATTCAGGTTTTCATATTCCTGTGCTGTTCTTTCTACTGTACTGCTGTGTCACACTGTCTCAATTTCAAGAATTAAGTATTATCTTAATCATTATATTAAGTATTTCGGAATTAAATGTTCTTAATGTTGTTTCTCACTCTTCCTAGGCCAGAGCTACACTCACCCAGGCTTCAAATCTGTATTCTGGGCAAGTTCAACAGCCTGGCCAGAGCAATTTCTACAACACTGCCCAGTCTCCCAGTGCTCTCCAGCAGGTAAACTATGGCATGGTAAATTTCCTAAATTGTATTCTTCTAAAAAGCATGTTGTTGGTGATGGTCTGGGTAGGTTATGGGAGAGGAGGTTTCAGAGAATCATTAGTTCTTCTAAACTGCAAGAATTAACAACTGATAGCGGCGGGGAGTTACTGCAGCAGCGCTGCGAAATTGAGTTACTGAGAAGCTGAATGGCCTGCAAGTTTCTCATGATAGTTTGTCTATAGTCTCCTTCTCTTAAATAGTTCACTTTCCAGTGACAAGTAAAGACGTAGTTTGCACAGTGCTGTTGCTAATTGGTTGAGGCATGTGCTGCCTTCCTGGGTTCAAGTACTGGTGGTGGAAAGAGCCGAGTAAACTTAAGGGTGCTTTGTGCAGCCCAGTGGTTAACACCCAAGTTTCACTGAGTTGAAAAGTCAGACCTGCCATGTGTCGGAGATCAAACATGTGGAAAACAACTGAGAAGTGGGCAGGTCAAACAAGCGCAATAGGACAGCCAGGTCAGTAACATGCAGCAGGAGATTTGTAGAATAGCTCCAGTGGATTTCTTTTGTGAAAGATCTGTTAATTTGCTGTGTGCAGGTGTTGTCATATTTACAGCATGCTGTCTAGAGGCTTCCATCTTCTGGTTCAAATTTTGATTTTTAAGTGGCTTTGGAGAGGGGGGGGAAAAAAAAAAAAGCTATAGTAGGCTCCTTAGTATGTGAGATGTTACCAAAACAGATGTCTAGGAAAGGGTATTGAAAAATTGGGTCTCATCTGTTGAAAGTAGTGTAGTTTTAAGGACCTCCTGGAAATGTTCATGTTTTCAATGTGTTCAAATATGACCATCTCTGTACTTGAAATTTTTTATCATTCAGAGCAGAACCTTGTTATGTCTTTCGCATCTGGAGGATATCATATCATACCATACATAGTCTTGTAGTCACACAATGTATTTTTTTCAGCTTTGAGACTGGTGGTCTAACTATTAAATGCAATTATTCCTGCCAGTTATCCACTGATCTTTAAGATCCCTTCCAACCCAAACTGCTCTATGATTCCGTAAGAAATTAAACTATTTACCCTGTATGTAACTGAAATCACAGAACTAGTAAAGAAAGTTAAATGATGGCCCTTGTGTATATGTTACTGGTGATTTTATACTTCTTTTTTCCCTCCAGGTAACAGTACCTTTACCAGGATCACAACTTTCTTTGCCCAACTTTGGATCCACAGCACAGCCACTTATTGCCCTACCCCAGTCTTTACAACCACCATTACAGCACACACCACCGCAAGCACAGGCTCAAAATCTAAGCAGACCTGCACAAGTAACCCAGCCTTTCAGAGGATTGATCCCAGCAGGAACTCAGCACAGCATGATAGCTGCGACTGGAAAGGTATTCATATGGATAAATCCACAGTACCGAAATTAATGTGAAGCATGGCTATTTGCTGTTCTGTAGAACCAGCGTGGCAACCTGCGATGACACTTGCATTTAAAAAATATGCCTTGACCTTAAAAGTTAGAGAGGGGAAAACAAGAAAGCCAGCCAAGATTAGTTCCTTAGTGTCCGAGTATGTGCATCTTGTGAAGGCTTAGCTGAATTTCATTTGTGGTTGGCTTGCTCCTAGTCAAATTGCACTGCAGGAATACTTTGTTTGATAATGGCTTTGTGGACTAGTAGAATATTTCATGTAGGGCACCATATAGAAAACTGTACAGAAGGAATTGTTAAAGCATCATCACAGTGTCAGAGCTGGTTTTTCATTCTGGTCCTGCTTCTATCTGTCAGTGTTTGTTTGGTTCTTTATTGGAGCAAACTGAGATTTCATTCGTGCTTCCAAATTGGCAAATGCATTGACTGCATTTGTAATGCTGCCACCTGCTGCATGAATTTGTTCTGTCGTGTACCCAGTGCTCCAACAGGGCAGATGTAATCTTTACTGATACTGTCTTGTTCTCCATATATACCACAGAATTCTTGTCAGGTAGCTGTGGTGAAAAACATCACAAGAGAAGCTTGTGTATCTGTGTGTTGATAATCCAAGGGATAGGAAGTTATCCCTTCTGCTTTTGTAACGACGTGAAAATCTCTTCTGCCCTTGAATGTGAATCTAAGAGCGAATAGCATGGAAACTAGTCTGTCTTACGCAACAGACTGGAGTTTTAGGGACTTCAATGGACTTTGTATTAGCTGTGACCTTAAAATAGAACTAAATTCTTCTGCTCTTTGAGATTCTGCTTTTCTGAATAGCACCACAAAGTGCATAATGAGAACACAGAACATTGTGTGCAGAGGCTGGTCTTACAGCAGAAGAAAACTTGCCTTGAGTGACAGTTCTAGCAAGGAGATAACACTGAAACAGTGCTGGAAAGTTGAATGCTACAAGGAAATTTCCTCCTTTACGTGGAGCCTCTGTGGCTAATAAAGAGATGTGTATAGCTGCCATCCCATCATAAGGTCTCTTAGACGCAGCCAAGCTTACGTGGAGCCTCTGTGGCTAATAAAGAGATGTGTATAGCTGCCATCCCATCATAAGGTCTCTTAGACGCAGCCAAGCTTTCTATCAGGTGCAGGAAGGTCTTTCCCTGGAGCAGGAAGTCATCCAGCTCTAGAGCTACGCTTGAAATGCTTAGAGCTCGTGGCCTGGATTTCAGGGTGCAGTCGCTATTGCTTCAGCAAGAAATGAGGAAGCTAAGGTGGGTTGGTGGGATTTTCCCTTACATGCCTTTGCTGCTCTGTTAGGGGTTCCATCATCTTCCTGCTACAGGTAGCCAAATGAAAACAAAACTCATTTACGTTTGACTTACTGTTGTTATTATGCTTTATAGCTGTGTGTGGAAGGATGCTGTTCCAGAGACTAATTTATTCTATTGACTGTATCTGCAAAATAACATGCAAGATTCATTGCTCCTTTTAGAGTCTGAGGATTTTCAATGCGAATGACTTCTTTGCTGTGCTTTTTTTTTTTTTTTTTTTGCTTGTTTTCTGGAACTTGCTTATTTTATTCAGCTCTTTCTGCATTTTTCAGGGCTGGAGTTAAGTATTTCCATGTGGTTTCTGAGGTGGGAGAGAAAACTTGAACTCCAAACTGCTTAAATTATGGAATTAACACAAGAATTGTTGTGCTTTTCAGATATCAGAAATGGAACTGAAGGCATTTGGAGGCGGTATTGATGTTAAACCTGGAACACCACCAGTGTCTGGCAGAAGTACTACTCCAACATCCAGCCCCTTCCGGTAAATCTCATTTCAAGTTGGGAATTCTTGAAATCAGGTCTGGAAAATTCACCTGGTCATACGTGAGCAGCCAGCTCTGAAAAGTGTGGGGTGAGGGGCTACTGATGCAAAATACAATGTTTAATCTGAACTTAAAAGGAGCGTGCTCTTAAGGTGTATGTCATCAGATCCCCACTGCATTCAGCCAGAAAAATAAAGCTCTGAAATAAGGCATGAAAAATATTTTGGAATTAAATGGAACTAAACAGGTCAACTGAAAATGAGCTGGAAGACTGAAAAGCGGGCAGAGAAGATGTACTTTGGAGTGAAACTGTCAAGACCGTTTAACTTCCCTGAGTGTAATAACAGCTGCGGTGTTAAAAGTTTAAGAAACAAAAAGCACCTGAGCAGTAGTTCTTGGAGCAGTTCTGTTATAGATCCTGCACCTTTGTTTCCTAAGCTTGTCATGATTGAAATCAGGCAGTTGGCAGGTTTACTAGGTTAATTGACAAAATGGATTGAATTCTCATATGCAGAATGTACCTCTTGGTGAACTTACTGAGATGCTTGTGGGTGAAGTTGAGTAGGACTGAAGGAACTTAAAAGTGGAACTTTGGAGCTAGGTAGTTTTGTTCTCAAAAACTGCATGGTGACTGTATTTCATTGGCTTTCAGTGTAGCAGACTGAGAGCATTCAGGCTTTTGTAGTGAAGCAGAAATTAGTTTGAACTCCTGCATGCAATCCTGAATTCTTGCCTGCAATGCTTCACATAAGAAAAAAAAAATAAAGGAGTGAGGAAGATGGTGGTCTGTGTCTTGTAGAAATGCCTCATGTAGAGTCTCTGAGATGCAGCTGAAGCAGGATGTACCGTAAGCTTTGGTGTTAAGTGCGAAGGTACTGGGAAGACGCAGAAAAACATAATAGAGCTCGATAGTCCCAAGTAAAAACTAAGCAGAAGCTTGTGAAACATTGTGTGTACTTAGTTTAGCTGCCTTGTCGCTGTTGTCCTGCTGCTCATTTTACATTGTGTTTTGCCCACACGCTCTGCACGAGAGCTCTCTGCAGGTCAGCCTCCATTTTTAAAGAAGGCTGTTGATTCTTTCCTCCCCTGAGAGCCGTTGAGTGCCTTTCCCCTGAATAATCTTTCAAGCTTCATTTAATTCATGGTGATTCCTCACGTCTTGGAAGTTAAAATGGAGGGATATACTCTCAGCCAAACAAAATACCAAGAGAGCATTTTCTGTAGAACTCTGGAAATTTGCTCAAACGCATCTTTAAAACATTTGCCAACAGGTCAGAGTGGAAGCAGCTGCGCATTGCAGTTCAGTGCCTGTTGTGACAAGCTCAGAGCCTAACAACAGTGTAAAGGGACTGAGCAAAAGGTGGCAGAAATGGGAAAGAGTACACGCTTTATTAGTACCTGTATTGTAGTACTTTGAGGAGAGGTCTTTCATACAGATGTTACCCTGTAGCCTTTCCATATCTTAAGTGTTTCTCTTATGTTTTCTCTTTGTGTTCTTAATAGCCGTAAGTTCTGGGTTTCAATTTGAACTGACAGTGCATCCAGAAAAGTCTTAGCTTCTCTAAGAGATTTCCCCCACTCCAAGCTGCCTTTTAAGTTGCACCTAGTGATAGAAACATGCTTTGATTGAGAGCGATGCGAATCTAACTGTTGTTTTTCTTCAGGGCCAGTTCTACAAGTCCTAACAATCAGTCCAATAAAATGAACAGCATTGTCTACCAGAAGCAGTTCCAGTCAGCAGCTGCTGCTGTGAGAATGACCCAGCCATTTCCTGCGCAGTTTGCACCACAGGTAGGCAGCTGGTGGCTTCCTGCAGGCAAATCTTGCTCTGGATAACTCAGTGACTTCTCAACCTCGCTGTGTTCCTTCAGGTTTTGTCGCAGGGAGATGCACAATGAAATCCTTTTTGGAAAAAAAAAAAAAAAAAAAAGAAATGTGTGAAGAAACTGATTTCAAGATCAAGGCAAAAATAGCTTCTGGTCTTGCTAACTAGTAGTGCAGTGGTGGGTTTAATTGGAGAGTTGTGTGTGTGTGTGCCAGGGAATCTGTCAGTAGCTGTGAATGAGGTCAGTTCTTGTGCTGGCTTTCCAGGGAGCGCAGCTTGACAAGGGTGCTGCGTCCCGGATGCGGGTGACTGTAGCCAGGCTGCCAGGGAGACATAGCCTCTGTTAAAACATGGGATATTTCTCTTTAGGCTTTAACATTTGAGTGTCTGACTGCAGAGCTTAAGGCTTGATTCTTTTTTTTGTTTGGGTTTTTTTGGGGTTGCAACTAGCAGAAACTATGTAGACTTTTGAGCACTGCCTTTCTCTCATGACTCCTCCACCACCTTGCCTGGGTCTTCTCCCTTATTATTTACAATGTCTAAGTCGTCAGTAATACTTGAAGGCACAGCAGCACTGTAGTGCTGTTTTGTCCTGGAATTTAAGTGGCCTCTCAACATAAAAGCCTGTTTTCTTGACGTCAGTTTGACAGCAGAGCAGGTGTTTTTTTTCCCCCTATAAGATGATGCCAACGTGCAATCTAGTTGGCAGTTTTCTAATTGTTAAATGTCTCTTTTTGTTGTTTTTCCCCCACTTAGATGCTCTCTCAGCCTAACCTGCTCCCTCCATTGGTAAGAGCCCCATATACTAACACCTTCCCAGCGCCTGTTCAGAGGCTGCCAATAGTACTGCATAGTCAGATGCCGTCTCAGATGATCACAGGCCTTATGAGCCACCCTCGCTTACCGCATGTGGCCAGAGGTCTTTGTGGATCAGTGTCTGGAGCCAGAGGCAGTCAGGCCCAGGCTGCGATGAAGGCTGAACAAGACATGAAGGTTAGTATTTGAACTGCAGTGCTGCTAACACCAGTTCAGTCTTGACGGCTTGTAGGGCAGGAATGTGTCTGCAAATCATGTCTTAATTCAAATGCCTCTGGAGCCAAAGCCAGTAGCCGGGCCTCCAACAGCTGTACATAGACCTTTTCTAAACCTTGTTTTGTATTTTGTTTTTCTATCAATAAGAACCTGAGACTAAAAAAAATGATTAGGGAGCTTCCTTTCTCAAGTACTCCAGTGGTGAGTGGCTGTGAAGCAGCTGCCACTGCCCAAGGCGATCTGACAACTGGATTTTTCAATGAGTGGTGAAGCCCATGAGCTTGAGTGCTAGCTGTCATTTCACATCTCCCCCAACTCTGAGCAGTGGTATGAGCCCTCGTGTCCCAGCCAGACTTGCTTCTAGCTTATTATGCTAATTCTTTTCCCGGTGAGTTGCAGTGCCTGTGATAAGTCGCTCTGACAGAATGCAGTGACGTGGTGCGCTCTGCAGAAGAGGTGGCTGCATGTTGGTAGCAGGTAATGAGTCACGTATCTTGTTAGAGTGCTTTGGGACCCTTAAGGATGAGGCAAGCTCTTCTTGCAAGGCAGAGATTGCAGTACAGGGATTCTGCATAGAGACACTGTACGCCTAGCTCATCTAGCTGTTTTCTGCAGAGTAAGCTGCTTATGTGGATGGATGGTGCCAAGGAGCTCCCTCAAGGGCTATCATTGGCCACAACTCATCTGGGGAGGTATAAAGCAAAAGAGTATGCTTTTCCCATTGACTTCTGGTTGTAGGAGTTGATTACCTCCTTTTAAATAGTCCAAACATCTAGGATTTTTCTACCACCAGTAGCTGCCATCTGGAGACCTAACAGATGATGTTTTAAGGGTATTGTCTTGAGTCTGTATTACAAACTGGATCTAACCTGTCATAGCAAATACAGACATGCAGTCCTGGCTTTCTGAATCTCCCTGCAAGTGCTGTTCAGAAGAATGTAAGTTATTTTGTCATGCTTGGTTGCCTGTGATCAAATCATCCAGCTTTTTACCCTTAACCTCAGGGGATATCTGAAATTACACAAAGGTTTTCAGGTGTCTGTCTGGCTTCAGTAAAACCAGACTGTAGTTGCAGTTTGGCATGCCGGAGTTCACAGATTTGTTTTCCATTCTGTTACTGGTTTGGCTACTTGAAGCGGCTAGATGTTATCAAAACCAAGACCTCATGTTCTGGGCCTTGGCTATTTTTTTCCTCTCCAACTTCCTGTAAAGTGCTTAAAATACAGAGAGGTGCATGGGTTCTGGATGTCTGTGTTGTGGTTGGGGTTCCTTGTATAAAGTAGGTCTTATTTTTAAAAAGGCATTTAACTGCTTCCAGAAGGTTTAACTGGTAGTGCAGCTCCTGCTTTACCCATGTCTGGGCTGGGGAGGAGGGCCAAGTGTTTGGTCTGAAGCATCTGATGTGCACAGCTCTTCACTGACATGTGGAAGGTCCAGCATAAGACTGCAGCTTTAACACTTGGTCACAAAGGCTGAACTTAACAAGTGCAAATTGAGGTTACTGGTGGGATCAGGAGGGATCTGGAGAAAGCCTGGCAATCGTTTGTGCTTCCCAGGATGAGAACCTGCTTTGAGTTGGAAGCAGATGCAGATACAGCTTCAGCTACGTGTAGCACAGATTTGAGTCAGGTTCAGCTGCAGCGGCACTGCAGGCTCCAAAGTCTGTGTCCAGGGCAACGGGGGAAACTCTGCTTCTCTCCCCCTGTCCCATGCTCTGAGCTTCCTGAGTGCAGGGGCTGGGTGAAGGACAGCTGGTGTGGCCCTCAGTGCCTGTGAGGCTGGGTAGTGTCGGAGCTCAGATGCGTTCTGTTCCTGTCCAACACCGTGCAATGAAACTTCAGTTTGCTGGTACTTTTTCAGGGCTGTTTGTACTTTTGGGTTCTGTAACGCTAGTTAGCAACGTAGAAAGATGTGAGATAATGATTGAAACTTGTTCTTGGTTCTTCTCTCTTGTGGATGTGAGGATTATGAAGAGCAAGGGAAGCCGAGGCGCAGTGCTGCTGAGGAGCCAGGTGCCCTGATGTGTTGGTATCTGGGAAGGAACTGGATAGCCACTGCCCTCCTGGCAAAGCCTGGCCAGGGTGGTCAGTCCTTTCGTTTAGGAATTACTTTTGTGAAGTCACTTTTATTCCTGTACCCATCTCTTCAGTAAATGTATTTTCTCCCTTTCTTAAGGCAAAGCAGAGAGCAGAGGTACTTCAGTCCACCCAGAGATTCTTTTCTGAGCAGCAGCAAAGCAAACCAATAGGAGGCAAAGCGCAAAAAGTGGATGAGAACGGGAGCAAACCCTCCGAGGCGATCGCTGACTCTTCAGGAGTCTGCCAGGACAAAGCAGAGGAGAAGCCTGCCCCCGCACCTCCTGCAGCTACAAAGCCTGTTAGAACTGGACCGATCAAACCTCAGGCAATCAAAACTGAAGAAACAAAATCTTAGAGGCTGTATTTCCTTGGAGGTGGGGGGGAGAGGGGAGGACGGGGGAGATGGCGGCAGCAGCAGCATGAATTTGTAGCCCCGAGGATGAGACAGCAGTCCTCTCTCCCTGCAGGGCTCTTAACTACATAAAGGGACATAGAAGCTGTCAGCAGTTATGAATTTAAACTGCTGTGTATCCAGCTGAGCTTCTAGGCTCTTTGGGCTTATGATTTCCTGTGACAGCATGAAGACCGCTTTCGGTAGTGTGCACGTTTCACACGTGTGCGCGTTTTGGCTTACACACCTGTACGCTTCCCAGCCCGAAAGCTGAGAAATAGCACAGCGAGGAGGAAGGCGGTTGGGGAGGCATGTTCCTAGCTGACGAGATGAATTCTCTCACTTTCTTCTGATCTCCAGCTGCTATTTATCTTTTTATAAACTCACGAGTATGAGAACATGCAGATCTGAAAATGGTGCTGGGCCAAGTAACGTGCATTAAGTTTGCAGGGACTCGAGGAGCTCCCGTGTTGTACTAAACAGAGGGACTCGCGTAGCTGGCAGAATCACCTTTACTGTGTGACGTAGCACAGAGGGTAACGTGGCAGCGTTGAGCTCCCTCTGAAGGCAGTGCTTTGCTGGCTGCTGCTTCTTGGATGACAATATACTGTATCTAGATCACAATATGAAAATGCTACTTGGCCACCTGTGTTCTCTACACCCACTCCCTCGGTCGTTCACCTCTGGAGTTGAAAGGTTAATTGCATCAGTAGTCCCAGTTATTCCGTTCACCTCTGTCCAGCTATCTTTATATGAAGCGAGTGATCTTGAAACGGTTTCCAGCTTATGTCTGTATACAGCGATGAGCACTTAGAGCTGTGCCACAAGAATAAAAGAAACCTTGTTGGATCAAAGAGAATCTTATCTAAAAGGTGCATTCTTTATGTCGGAGCTGCGTCGCACCACTTCCCTGCCCACAGTGTGCTGGAACGTAGAATCAAGTCAGATAATGCCTTTTTAATTGTATCCTCTAGTATTATAGCTGTAGGACAGTACTGTATGATACTTCTGTGAATGTAAGATATCCCGTACCTGCTTATGATATGTAGTAGTGACTGTGCTATACTGGAGCTGTTTTTAATAATGTTATTCTAGAGGTTTTTTCCCAGACAATGATTGCGAAGCTAATAAAAAGCACCAGGTACCGCATCAGTAGCAGAACTTGCTGGGTTGTTTTTTTTTTTCCCTGGGATTTGTTTTTGTTGTTACTTTCTTTAGTTTTCTTTTGGAAAGAAGACTGAGTTGGAAGCCTAATGTGTATAATTTTGTTCGGATGACTGCAGAAGCTGGAGAGGCTGTTGCTGCTATTGATGCCTCGTGAATCGCTCTTGGTTATCTTTTTATATAAATATATATATAATTTGAATTTTTGGAAACTTTAGCTGTGATGTCAACTTTGGACAGAGGAAAAAAACAAAAGTATCCCACCTGTAGTGTGAGTTGGCATTGTACAGAGATTAACAGCCATATTGGTCTAGAAATGTTAAACTGAAGTTTTTTTTCCATTTGTACAGGGGTAACGCACTGTATTAAATATGTACGGTCTTATTTACATGGGTTTGATTACAGAAACTAATAAAGTATTCTCTAAATAAAGTATCCTGGTAATCTCATGATTAGCAGCGTGCTGCAGGATGCCAGGAGAGCACCCAGAACGTCACGTGCCAGGCGAAGAGTGCCTTCTCCGGCTTGGGAAAGCAGAAGGGCCGCGGAGAAGCTGAGTTGGAAACGGCTCTGTTGGTGGCTTCCCTCTGCTCTTCCCTCTGCTCTTACTGCTCCTGTTCTCCAGTGAAGATCTCGGGTGCCACGGCCTCCACGGAGCTCTGCAAGGAGCCGCCTGCTGCTTGCATCCGCAGGACGTGACGTCGCCGGTGAGCTGCTCGGTGTTGGAGACTCGCGGTGCTTTGCTTGGAGAAGATCTGCTTGTTGTAGAAGACCTGGATTTAGCCAGCTGGCTGCTCTCACCTCAGCTGGTGCTGACAGCAAGATGTGCCCGTTTCCTGCAGGGGAAGCGTTCCCAAAGAAGCAGGGAGCTTCCCCCTGCTGCTGCTCAGCCCTCCTGCGCTGCTCCCTTCCCAACTCACTGCTGTGGGGCCAAAAGGGAAGAAAATGGCCGCCAAGCACCCCATGCACCCACCAGTTCACACCATACAATTACTGACCTTTTTCTTTCTCGCACACCCTGAAGGACAGGTTGTAGTGAGGGGCTGAACACCTTAGCAGCACTTCGGTTGCAGAGTGGAGCAGCTGGAGGCAGTAGCAGGGGAAGGCAGCTGCTCCCTGCCGGCCACCAGAGGGTACACTGTTCATAGCAGACATCCAGTGCCTCTTTTCCCATTACTGTCCTGGGGCAGAGAAACGATTCTGCCTTGGGAAAAGAAGGAGCTGGCTTGCTCTGTCCCTCCGGAGGGCAGACACAGGAAAGAGCCGTGCTGCTGTTGGGCAAGGGGCAGCAGGCTGGGGCTGTGCTTTGGGGGCAGCAGAGGAGCTGGAGCCCTGTCCTGCTGGGGTCAGTTCTTCTAGGGGCTTCCCTGTAGAATCGCAGCAGTGTGGATTCGATGGAGGTGCCATAACCTGCTGCTGGAGCCATGTGCAGAAGTAACTCCTGAGCAGGTAGAGCTGCAGGTAAAGTGCTGTTTTTATGGGAGAAGGACAAGCGCAGCTACAGTAAGCGCCTGGGGGGTGAGGAAGAAGGTGGGAGAAATGAGTGCCTGTTTTCTGCTGGCTCGTTTTTGGGAGACTCTAAAACTGGGAAAGCATTTCACTGAGCAGGAACGTGTTAAGCTTGTGGGTCTTCCTTGTGCTGAACAGAACAAGGACAGTACTTCTGTTGGAACTTCAAATCAAAAATGATCACTGGGGAGGTCAGTGTGCTACTTTGATGCACGCTCTCCCAAATAGCCCGGGCCCTCCTTCCTCGCCTTTGGGGGCAGGTGAAGCCTGCGGTCGGATGCCCTGCTGAGCTTTCTGTCTTGGAGTGGGGTTTGGTGCATCATCGCAGCTCTAGGGCTCTCTCTGGCTGTCAGGAACAATTGCATCGGAAGTCCCCACGAATTGGGAAGCTGTTTCATTTGGGGAACTCACGGAAAGACCGTAACTGTTGTGAAAGACAGCAGCAGAGGGGTTGGTGTGAGTGGGGCCGGAGCCAGCAGCCCTGCTCAGCTCAACCTTTCTGCTGGGCTTTGGGAGGGGAGGGAATCTCTGGGCTTGCTTTGAATAGCCTGCTAAGTCAATCTGTGTATTTACTGCTGTTCAGCTCAAGCCTGGCTTTCTGGAAATCCTGTGTACCTTGGCTTGTCTTCCTTTATTTTCTCAGTCAATTAAACGACGGGCTTCCCAGCCTGAAAAGCCCCTGCTGCTGGCAGGGAATGGGAGGTGTGAATTCCTGGGCTCGGTCCGTCTGGTCCTCGTGCGGCTCCCTGAGCTCCGCAGCGCATGGGAACAAACCATCCCTTCATCCCCAGTGGGGAGGAGCAGGCACGCATGGGCCCTTCCACCCCAACTCTGTGGCCCTGGGCTCCTGCAATGCCTCTCACCTCAGCTTTGGGGGCATCGGGTGGTGCCCCGTCCCTGCAGACAGCCAAAGTCAGGCTGGATGGGCTCTGAGCACCTGATGGAGCCGTGGGTGTCCCCGTTCATCACAGGGGAGTGGGACCAGATGGCCTTTAAAGGGTCCCTTCCACCTCAATTCTATCTCCACCAGGCCATTCACCCCCAGGATGGGTTTCAGAGTGAGGCAGAGGGCCGGCTGCCCTGGGGGTGCGGACCACAGTTCCCCAAGGCCAGGAGTGCTGTGATGGACTGAAGTTTATTGCTGGCAGCTGTGCCTACACTGCGTCCCCTCACCCTGCCGGCCCAGCTCTCGGCCCTCGTACAGCGCCCAGCAGGTGTGCAGGGCGGGCATGGGGCTGCGGTCGATGGCGGGGTTGTTGCACTGAGCTGTTGGGAGCCACGGGAAGGCCTCAGCCCTGGGCTCAGCCTCCCTCAGGGTGGCAATGGGCTGCTCCTTGACACAGGCCCGCGCATGGAGCCAGGTGCCCCGCAGCACGCAGGTGTTGCAGGCCTCGCAGCACTCACGCTCCATGGAGGGGGCACTGGAGGCTCCCAGCTCCTCCCGCCGCTCCTCCCGCAGCTCCAGCTCCTCATCCCTGGAGAAGATGGCGTGGCTGACGGAGAGTGGGGGGATGTGCTGCCGGTCCACCTCGCCATAGTCCTGCAGTGAAGTGGCCGCCACTTCAGGGCCGACACAGAGGTAGCAGGAGCTGCAGGATACGGCCTCCCCAGGCCTGGACACGGTGCAGAGGGAGCTGAGGCATCTCAAAGCCACAGAGGCTCGCCGCGGGTCACGGAGCTCTGCACTACCGCCAGGCTTCACCATGGTGATGACGCGGGCACATCACTGCCGGGGGGACGCCTTTGCCTGCGCTGCTCTGCTATGCCCCAGCCCTGCTGCAGGCCTGCGGGAGGAGAAGGGTGCTCAGAGCCTCCAGGATCCTGCCTGCAGCCACAGGGGCAGCAAGTGCTGACACTTGCTGGGATGTACCCCATCCTTTGTCCACCCCCACTTAAAGCAGAGCCCCCCAGCCCAGGTGTTTTGCCAGGTGTTTTGGCCCCCAGCCCTCTGGACTCACCGGCATTGCAGGATGTGTGCGCTGCCTGGTTCTAAGACTCACACTGCCTTGGTGCCTTGGCATCCCCTTGTCCACTGCCATTCTAGAATGGGACCATGCCCTTGTCCCCCACCCTGGGGGTTGCAGCAGATGACCAGCACTGCTCAGCAAGGAGAGGACACGGCACACTCCCGTCCCCCAAACCTGCCCCCTACCAGTCCCAAACTCGCCCCCTACACCTTGTAATAATATTTTTTATTAAGCAAATCTCCATGGTTTAGCGGTTGAAACTCAGACATTTGTTCTGATTTAATACTGCAGCATTTATTGAGGTGTCCCCCCAAGCTGAGGGGGTAGCAAGCCTCCTACAGCCCTTCTACAATAAATAGTGATAACTGCGGGCTCTGGAAGCAGCATGGTAGAGCTGCTGGCGAGGCGAAGTGAGACAAGGCCAGATGGGTTAGGAGCAGCGCAGGGGCTTCCGGGCGATGGAGGGCCACCGTGGCTGAAGGTGCCCCCTCCCCAGTCCCATTCTGTTCCAGCAGGAAGGCAACCAGCAGCCTGCCCATCAGAGCCCTGCCAGCTCCCATCTCTGGGCTGGGAGGACGCTGGAGCAGGGCTGGGAACCACCAGCACCCACTCAGACCCACAAGGGCCAGACAGGGACGCATCCACCGGCACAGCTCAGCCCTGGAGAAGCGCTTTGTTTCAAGGAGCACAATGGGATTTCTTCGCAGGAGGCATCAGCAGGAGGCCAGGGGCCAGGCGGCGCTCAGGCGTGGGCGAGGCGCACAGGGTAGGCCACCATGTTGTAGCTGTCCCAGGCGAAGAGCCGCCGCTCCGCCGGGTTGTAGTCCACCATACTGAGGTACTGGAAGCGGTTCTCGAAGGGGATGCTGAGGCTGCGGCTGGTGCTGGTGGCCGTGTCGTAGGCAAAGTTGACGGTGGCATTGGGCGCAGAGTAGCTGCTGACAGTGTACAGAGTCCCGCAGATGATGAAGGAGTTGGCCACCGACTGCTTACGGATGTTGGTCTCCCAAGTGCGCCGGATCTCCAGGGTCTCGGGGTCCAACTTGGAGAGGACGATGGCTCCCTTGGCCTTCTCGGTGCTGTACACCACCCACAGCCCCGTCTCATCCACCGCCAGGTCGATGTCGGTGTAGCCGCCCCACGAGTAGGGGTACTGCCCGTGGTAGCCAGCGCCGGGCAGCTCCCGCTCAGCAGAGATGGCCTCAGCCCGCAGGTCGTAGCGGGCCAGCGCGCGGGAGCGGCGCGGCTGGAAGAAGAGCCCACCACGGTAGACGACAGCCCCGGTGCTCTCCAGGGGCCGTGGCAGGACGTGCACCTTGGCAGGGTAGCCGCGGGCCAGCTGCTCGGCCGCCTCGTACTGGAAGAGCTGGCGCACCTCCGTGCCCACCGTGTCCACGCGCCACGTAGTCTCTCGTGTGAAGGGGGCCACGGGCTCGGGGTCCTTCATCCACACCCCGTATTTGCCGGCGATGGTGTCGGCCCGGCCCAGCACCACCGGTTCCCCCACCCACGCCAGCTCGCCGCAGCCTGTGGGGACAGCGGGAAGGACGCATCGGTGCCGGGGCTGTGGTCACGCAGGGCCCCGGGGCTCCCCCAGCCCCAGTTCTCCCCGATTCCCCTCGCGATTCCCCACGCCGCCGCCCCAAGGCCCCCCAGCCCAGTCCCGGGGCTGTACCCGAGTCCTCGGCTCGCGGGCGGCCGAGCGCCGTCTCCTCCAGCAGCCGGGACGCAGGGAGCTCCGTCCTCTCCGACTTCAGCTCCTGGTAGCCGAGGGGCTCCGGCTCCCACCTGGGGGCTGCAGGGGGCCAGGCAGCCGGGTGAGCCCCAGCACCGAGCCCTCACCCCCCAAAATGCTAACGTCTGCCTGGGGAGCCTGGTGCCCTGTGCTGGGGCACATCGGTGACCCAGGGCTGGGGGACACAGCTGACCACACTGTTCCCTTCCCCACAAGTTTAATTCCCCTTGGGTGGAATCCCAGGGCCCCCCAGATTAATGTGGTCCACCCTACGCTGATGTGGCCAGCAAACAGGTATGGAGACGGGGAGAGGGTTTCGGGGTCCCCAGGCTGGGTGCTGCCCCTTGCAGTGGGTGGTGGGCACTGTTCTAGGGGGCAAAGGCAGATGCTCCAGGTGGGGGCACAGGCTGCAGGGTGGAGAGGGGGGATAAAAGGGACCCGATGGTGTGGGGAGGACGTAGGATTCGGGGTGAGGAGGGGATGCCCACAGATTCCCATCCCCCAGCACTGACCTTTGCTGGCAGAGCGCAGGGCGTCGCGGCCGGGCACCCCCCCTGTGCCGGAGGGGCAGCGTGCGGCCCTGAGGCGGGCGATCTCCTGGGCGCTGCTCTCCAGCCGCCGGCCCAGCTCCTCTTTCTCCCTCTCCAACCTCCCCTTCTCCTCCTCCAGCCGCTCCTTGGCCCGCTGCAGCTCCTCGCACCCCCCCGGGGCCGCTCGCTGAGGGCCTCGCGACCACGCGCTGCTCACATCAGCCCCCCTCGGCCCCGAGCCCCCCACGCCCCCCAGACCTCCCGCTCCCTCCAGGCGGCTCAGACGGGCGGTGACCGCGGCCAGTTCCTCGCGCAGCTGGACGACGCTGCCAGCCTCGGGGCAGCTGGCCTCGCCGGGGCTGGCCACCGTGAAGCTGTAGGTACATCGCCCGCTGGCATCGTTGTCGCGCCGCAGCAGGGCTGCGGGGTCCCCGCGGGCGCTCAGGGCGAGGCCCCCCGCCAGCAGCAGCGGCAGCCAAGCGCCCGGCATGGTCCCTCTCACCACCCCGCGCAGCCCGGCCGCCTTTATAGGGCCGCGGGAACCTTCCAGATCCCCGTGCTCCCCCCGTGCCGCCCGCTGGCAAAGCTCCGGCAGCGTGCGGTTGCCGAGGCCAAAATATTTGCACGGCCGCGTGCCAGGGCTGCGGCGGGGAGGCGAGGCCGGGGCCGGGGCGGCGGGGACCCCCAGGGGACCCGGGGTGCTGTCCGGGGGGGGCGTCTGCGCCGCGCCATCCCCCAGCGCAGGGGGTGCTCCCCGCACTCCCCCCCGTGGTGGCGCTGCTCCAGCGGTGCCCTTCGTCAGCTCGGGGTCGCGCGGCTGCCAGGCACGGGGGTCCCGTAGCGCGCTTTTGTGGGTTGGAGGGGGCGTGTGGAAAAAGCAGGTGCAGAAGCGCCGAGGGGCACAAGCCAGGGCCGCGGGGGGCCGGGAGGTGGAAATTTCCCCGCGGAGGAACGCCGGGTGCTCCTGGGCGCGGGGTGGGGCCGCACACGGCAAGCTGGGCAGCGCTCCCGGCCCCCCCGCGACGGGCATCCGCTGGCCACGCCCACAACAGCAGGCCACACCCAGGCACACGGCAGGCCACGCCCCTCCCTTTGGCCACGCCTCCTCGCGGTGGATCGCTCGGCGCTCGGCGGAGCTCAGAGCGGGTCGATGGCGCAGCCCGGCTCCGGTCGCGGCGGCCATTTGCCGCCGGCCCGGCCCGCAGCCCGCTGAGGGGCCGTGCTCGTCTTTCAGGCGCTCCTTCCGGCCCCCTCCCCCGGCAGGGATCATGCCGCCCAAGTTCAAGCGGCACCTGAACGACGATGAGGTGACGGGCTCGGTGAAGAGCGAGCGGGTAAGTGCGGCCGGGCCGGGCCGGGCCCGCTGTACTCCACAGTATGCCTATAGCCTTCAGCTCAGCCTGCGGGGTGAAGGGCCGACCCGCGGTGTGCCGTGCAGGGCGGACAGGGTGTTGCCACGCGACGGTCTTGTCCTTAGGTCTGCTGTCACCAGAATCAGTTGTAGGCCTGTGTTCCTGCGCGCCTGGGATGCTCGGGGTGGTTGGCAACGACTGAGCGTAGCACTGTGCATCACCCCTTGGGCTGAGAGCACTTCCATAGCTGGCCTGGGTGTGGATTCTACCCGCTGTCTTGCAGCGCTGCCTGCTGCTGTGTCATAGGGTGTTCTGATGGTGCTCGGGGTCAGGATCTGAACCTGCACGGACAGACTAATTGATACAAATTCAGTCTGGCTTATTAGCGGTGTTGTGAGCGTTGCCCAGCTACGGTTCAGGACATCAGTCTGTACTTTGCAGAGCTGCCAAACACCTCCTGGGTGCTCTGACAGCACAGGGGCATCTCTGCAGGGGAGCAACACAACACAACTCCAGTACCTGAGAAGTAGCACTGATGTTCTCCCAAGAGGGCTCGCCAGTGCCTTGTGCTCAGAAGGTGCTGCTGGTGTCCTGAAGTCTGGAAAGCCGTGTGAAATGGCTGATACTGATGGGGCTTTTCTTTGTTCACAGAGGAACCTGTTAGAGGAGGATTCGGATGAAGAGGAAGACTTTTTCTTGTGAGTTTCTGAACAGACGTGGGGCATATGATGTTTGAACTACCTAAAGCTCTGAGACTGGGAGTGCTGAATACCAAGAGCTGCTCCCTGCCAAATAGGTGGGACTTGGACTTATAATTCCTTTGAGGTGATTTCCCAGAGCCTTGAAAGAAGAAATGTGACCTGTAGGAAACTGTGGTGGTCCATATGTTGAGTGACGTGAGAGGAACGGATGGGAGGCGTGAGAACCACAAAATGCTGGTTCTCTGTTGTGTATCTTAGGTCTTTGATTTAAATGCATGTTTTCATTGCATCTGCTATCATAATTCCTGTCTTTTTCTACTGCAGGAGAGGGCCTTCCGGACCAAGGTTTGGACCCAGAAATGACAAGATCAGGCAGTAAGTTCATGTTCCTCTGTATCATTCACGTAATATTTTATGCTGATGTTACAAACTCCCGCTGCTCTGCTAACAGAGTATATTTCTGTAGTTCTGAACCAGGAACGTGGCTCGTGCTTTGTTTCACCTGATTGTAATTTCACATCCCACCTGTCCACAGCTAAGGAAAATCAAGTTTGTTTCAAGCTATCAAGGACTTGTGCTTTAATAGCAGCAGAGGGGTAGAACTTTATCACAGTAGCATGGTGGAGTTTCCAAAGCCCATGCTGCTGTGTTTTAGTGATAATGTGGTAGAGGTGACCCGGAGATGAGCAGTGACTCAGTGGAGTCGAAGCAGCTGGAGAAACAGGAACCCTTTACTGCTGGAGCAGGATTATTGGCTGCAACAGGGCAAGAAGGAAGGAAGGAACACTGAATCCTCCAAGTGAGTCATTTCCTGGGTGATGCTTCTTCTGGGCTCTGATTAGCCCTACTCTTTCCTACTAGGGAATTGATGGTGACGCTTAATGGGAAGGACAGGGTACTCACAGACCTCTGTTTTGAGTTGTGCTGTTGTGTTTGCTGGCCTCCACAAAGGCAGAACAGAAGTCAGAGACCGATGACCAGGCGTTAATCAGACTGGGTTGTTTTGTGTGCAGCCTTGGAGTTACTCTTCATTAGGAATGGTTTTTTTTCATGCCAGGAAGCAGTCACTGCATCTCTGAGATGAGTCACTGGGAGCTAGTGCGAAATAGGCTCTTCTAGGTGAGACTTAATTAGGGAGAATTCTGAGTTTTACAAGTCCACAGTGAAGTGATTTAATAATGGTATTTTAGGAGTTTGTGGATTTGAATTGAAATTCCTAACCGAAAGAGGCAAATGGATCTTTTCAGTCCAAAAAACAAAGTTATTTAGGTCTAAGCAGGTTGGTTTGGCAGGGTTTGTTAGCACAAACATGTGGGTAGGGGTTGTTGTTTTGTTGTTGTTTTCTTCTTTACGTGGAAATGGGCAGCTAATAAAATTCATCTTGGCTCCTTCCGATCATATTCTCTGCCCCTACGGTTCATTCGTGGTCACTGGAGAGCAGTATGACTGAGATGCTGGTGGCGTGTTTGGGATCTTCTTTGGAATTTCTACACACTATTCGGTTTTCTGACCCTCTTTATTCAGTTTCTGACCTTCCTTGACTTTCTTTGGTCTTCTCTGAACTGGACTTCAGTAAGGCTTTTGACGCCGTCCCCCATAATAGTCTCATAAACAGGTTGTTGATGCCGTGGGATAGATGGGTGGACTGTGAGGCTGGCTGAGTGGGAGGGCTGGGCCAGGTGACCTCCACAACTGAGCCATTCTCTGACTTAGTGATTCAGCGTCAGCTTTAGGCAGTGCTTAGCTGTGTGCCTGCTCACTGTGTTATCTTGAGAGGCAAAGTACACTTGAGTTATGCAGGAGATGGTGGGTTGGCTGCTGTATCCTGCGTTTTCAGTGGGCCTGTGCTCCCTCTGGGGCATCAGGATGCTGCTGGTAGAGGTGCTCAGGTTGTTGCAGGAAGGCAGTGTGGATACAGCCTTCCTTGTGTGGTGCTGCACTGGTCTGAAGTGAGTGAGGATGACGGTTGTGAGTGGTGTCAGCTCTATAAGGGGTGTGGAAAGGGAATTGATGCTGGCCTCTCTATCCTCCTCTGCTAGAGGGAAATTGCAGAGGGTCTTCCTTTTTCCCTGCATGGCAGAGAGGGGCAGGAGCTCTTCCCTTTCCACTGTGTTGGTGAGGCAGAAGGGCCGTGGGAGCTTTCAGAGAGCAGGGAGGTGGAGGAGAGCACTGCAGCTGTGAAGGGGAAGAAAAAAGAAAGAATTCACCTAGGAGCTGGTGAGTTTATAGCTGGACACCACTCACATCACAACATATACAGGGGCATGAGGCTGCTTGTCTGGTGAAACTGGTGTGGGATGTGTCGCTTGGGATAACAAATGGCTACGTCTGTCTAAGCTCCAGTGTCTAGAGTGTGTATTATCAACTAGTATCTATCTTCTGTTTTCATCAGTGTTTACTGCGTCATGCAGTAGTCTCTTGCACTGTGCAGTAGTTGCTTCTTGTTGTGTAGTTTATTCTCAAGTTTGTGATCAAACCAGCCCTTGTGCTGAATGAATTAATGCCTGTTTGTTTCTTTCTTCAGTGGAAGGGGAAAAGCAGGGCTGTGTTGCTGCTGAAACGCTATAAGGAGAAGACATTTTTAAGGAGGAATTTGAGTGTTTGGAGAGCTGAGGCATAGCTGGGCAAAGCCAGAGAGACTGGAGCTGTATGTTGCTGGGGGGAATGAGGCGTGAAGATGTGTGTAAAATGAAACTGGATAGAGGACTGGGCAGAGGAAAAAGTAATGGGATTATGGGAGCAATGGTGGAGAACATGTTGAATGTGATGGGCAAGACTGGAAACTTTACTTAGCTGTCCCTGGCAATGAAGGGATGTGGGTCAGTGTGGAGAGTCTGGCAGCAGAGACCCTTGTACCTGGCTTGGCTGCAGAAGGATGTGTTGGGGGGCATTGCAAATCTTGTAGGGGAAGGAGTGCTCGTAGGGTTCATTAGGTGCTTGATTGTGCTCCCTGTGGTTTTCCCATTCTGCTGACAGGGCTCACCACCATCTCTGGCTCTGGGACTGCACCCCAGAGGCTCTGTCTGGCTACAAGCCCAGTGTTACCTCCTGAAGAAGGGAGAATCTGGGGATTGACCTGATGGCAACAGCTAGCAGGAGCTTCCCAGGGCCTGGCTGTCATCACAGGTGGATGGATGTGCTATAGACCCCATCCATAACGCAGACCTTCCCTTGAAGGTAACGCTTAAGACCTTGTTGTTATGCCTCCTTTCAAAGCTTCAGAGAGGCATCAACCGCTTTGCTCCTCACAGCTGTGTTGAAGGAGCAGCTTGGAAGCAGCCATTTGTGGCGCAGTTCTGTGCTGACACCCCATACTGAAGACAGCCGGGATGTGTGGGCAGCTGTGCCTTGCTGAGCACGGCCTCCTGCCTCTGCCCTGTCTGCACTGCTTGGTCCTGTTGCCTTTTCCTGGGGTTACAGCCACAATAGCGGGGTGCTCAAGTATAATTTGCACCAGAGTACACAACACTATTAATACCACCGCCATCGCCTGGGGTGGAAAATAGAAGTGTGTCATGCTGGCTGTAAACAGCCACCTTAGAGACAACAAGTAGCCTTGAGCAGCCCATCCTGTGGTGCGTGCGTGGCCTGTTTACGATGTCTGAAGAATGCAGCACTGTTGTTCAGTCACCACAACTGGCCTAGAGAGTTGTTCAGTAGCTAACTTGGTGTGTCCAAAATGGAAAGGCTGCCGCTTCCCACTTTGGACCAGGCCGAGCACAAGTAGAGTCTGAGCCCAGCTGAGGACTGGTGGATCTCCTCCTGCTGCTCTGACAGTGTGCACTTGCTGTCCTTGTTAAAAGCATATTTGCAGTCACTGGCCAGAGATACTTCATGCTTTTGTCTTGCTCTCTCTCCTGGCAGATGTCTACTCCACTTTATTTCTATTGGAAATCTAGCTGGAATGAGATACATGAAATGTGTCAAAAGCCAACAGCTCCTGAACAGGAAATACACTTCATATTAGACGATTCATTCTTTCTTGCCAAATAAAACAAGAAAATATTTTCCAATTGATGTGAGTTGAGTTTCCAACCTCAGGCGTGCCAAACTAATGCGAACTGATGCGTAGGTTGTGCATCTTTCAGCCCCTTCGTGGAGAAGATTCTCTTGTTGTGGCGATAGGTTGGAGAAGGGTGGAAAGCAGGAACGGGCTGCTGGTGGTTGAGGCACTGTGTGGGACCCTGGAGATCAAAGTTTCATTCCCTGCTGTGATCCCTTCCTGTTTTTTTTTCCCTGGCTTTTCTCTTGCATCAGATATCTGACAGTATCAGGGTGCTCAAACACGTCTGCTTTCCATGGGGGAAAACTATATATATCTATGAAAGTTTAGGCTTTGATTTCTGTCTCTCTGTTCCCCGTCTGTGAAATGTCTTATTTCTGTTAGCAGCATAGCTGGGCTGTGGCAGACAGTGAAGGCACACAGTAGTTCTCCAGCACCTCAGGTCAAAAGAGGTGGGATGCTGAGATGCAGCTTGGTTTAGGGGTCTGAGCCCTATCCACCTCTTTCAAATGCCAGTGCACAGCAGAGTGGTTTAGCTCACAGACCTGCCCTGCTGTGCCTGTAATACCTCGGGGTGCACTGTGTGTACAGCAGAACCTGCACCGTGCAGGCAGGGGGGCACAGGTGGCACTATGCTTGCACATTCCTGTGTGCATCGTACCCTGCTGTGCTCCTGCTTGCTGGTTGTAGCAAGACAG
Organism: Alectoris magna; assembly: GCA_030625065.1. Classification (NCBI taxonomy): domain Eukaryota; kingdom Metazoa; phylum Chordata; class Aves; order Galliformes; family Phasianidae; genus Alectoris; species Alectoris magna. The sequence goes on along the minus strand of CM060568.1, from coordinate 23,920,868 downwards.
CTTGCCTACAAATCTGTTGTGGGAGGAAATCTCTTTATTTTGAATCCAGTAAATGTTTTCAGAAATATTTACATACTGAAAACGTAGTCTTCTGCTTGTGAAACTGATGTTTAAATACTCAGAGTTTTTGCCAAGTTGGCTTGCTTGGGGTAGCAGATGTTTCTTCTTCCCTCTCTCACCCCAGGCTCTGTCAAGGTTGCTTACAGCTCTGAGCTGGGACTTCCCCATGTGCCAAGGGGAAGAAATTCCCTTGCAGAACGTGCTTCCTGTCTTGTCACCCGCTGCCCCAGAAGAGGGCTGCAGGGTTGTGCGTCCCTGTGTGGGCTGGACATGGTGACATGAGCTTCCTGCCCACGTGCTCAGTGCCACCTGTGCACACCTGCTGGCTCTGCTGCTCACCTTTCAGAATGAGTGGTTGGGATGGGCTCAGGACAGGGTTCTGCTGGGAGAAGGCTGGGGATTTTCTGTGCCTTTTACTTTCAGGTAGGAAGCTCCAAAAGGAAGGAAGGAGCTGCTGCCGCATGCCATAGGAAAGGAACCTGCCTTCCCCATTAGGTGGGTGCAGGGACGGATGCTGTGATAATGTGTGGGGAAGGCAGGTTTCTTTCCTGTGGCATCCTGAGTACAGCAAGGTTCTTAGGTGTGCTTCTGAAATCCAGCATATGCTGTATGAGGGCTGATGAGTCAGAAATCGGCTTCACAGGGTTCCCCTGCCTGTTCCAACTGCAGAAGCTGCAGTGCAGAGGCACTACAAAGCCTGACTTGTAATGCTAAGGCATGAAGCCCCTTCATACTGCTGTTTCCAGCTCTGTGAAGCTTCTAGTGGGGAAAATAATACCTTTTCTTTTAGTGACTTTCCTTGCCTGTTTTTGGAAGGATAAACAAATGTATGCTTTTCTATTGAAGCTGCTATGGCGTGTTGTAGCTGCTCCTTGTGTGTGCATCTCAGTGCAAACATCTCCTCGGTGAGAGGCACATAGCTGCTGGAGAGACAAGAGAATTAGGTCAGTGTGAACCAGAACTCAGTGTCTTTTAATTAGAGACACAGCAGCTTCTGTTTAGATAGAGCATTGGCCGAGGCTCAGGAGCGGGGCCCCGCTCCTTGTTCTGCAGGGCCCCAAGCCTCCGTCATGCTGCTCAGGATCTCCTTTGGCCCCATTTCTTCAGGCCATGGTGCACATTATGCTGTTCTCTTCTTCCCAGGTGCTCTGGGACTAGATGCCATGCGATTGCTCTGTAAGTGTTGGCGTTGAGTCTGGTGCTGCCATAAATAAAACAACAAAATAAATAATAAAAAATCCACCCTGCTTTGGCAAATAACGTCTTAGAATTTTCGGATCTGAAAGATGCGGGTGGGGAGGAGGTGGTTTCCAGTGGCCCAAAGAGGAAGGAGGGTAAGTTGGGGAGCGTGGGTGCAAATGCTGAAGTGGTAGTGGCAGAGGGAAGAACTTCCAGCAGTGCGTACTTGCTAAACACTCAATGCATTTTTAATACATTCAAATATTTTAAAATCACTGTAACTTAAAGAGTGGAATGTAAGGCTTCGTGCAGAGCGAGTGATCCGGAGCTATTTCTGTTTTGTTGCCTTATGTGTGGGGTTGCCTCCAAGACATTGCTGTTCCCTCTTACTTTGTGGGATCGGTATGTCTCCGACGTACCCTGTTGTCTCCCCAGGGCCCCGAGAAATCTCTTATTTCTATCTCCAGGAAAGTACAAGTGTATCGGCTCCAAAATACAAACCGGACTGTAGCAGTATTTTTCCACCGGGAGAATTTTTCTCTCTCACCAGTGTGGCTTTTTTATGGAGTGAATAAATGCATTTATAATAACCCCGTGGGTACGATTTAGGCTCCCGTTCACTGAAAGGACTACCCACGAGTTGCGTAACTGTGAGAAGATGGATTGTAATGAGCTGGTTCAGTTCACGTCAGCCATTTCTTTTCTGTCCTCTCGATGCCCCTGGCAGAGCGGGTTTCATTTAGCAGCTCTGTTTCTGGGCAGGGGAGCACATCTTGCTTTGATTTTGCTCCAGGTTATTTAGCAAAGGTGCAGTGCTGAGTTCTGTGAAGTCTGCAAAGACCAGGTGTGATTATTTTGTCTATTTTTTTCCCCTCTTTGATGTGAACTCCTCTACAGCAGGGGCACCCACCCACAGCAATCAGTGCCTTTTCTCACTGCATTTGTGCACAAAAGGTTTCCACTGCTCCAACTGCAAAGCATTTGGATGTTCCAGCGCTGCAGTGAAGCTGTTTAGTTTAAATTCACAGACAGATAAGTACTTGTGAAGATGGTTTCCATACACAGCATATGTTTGGATTGCCATGCCTGCCCCTGATGGGAAGGTTCCCCGCTTGCGCTGACTTTCTAGGGCTCTCTTTTAGCCCCTTGCATTCCTCTGCACTGTCTGGCATTGCCAGACATCCACCCCACACAATGCCGTGCCTCTCGATTTTCTCAGCATCCCAGCAGCCTCCCTGCACTGTTGTCCCCTTGGATTTTTGCCGGAGCTTCCCAGATCCCATCATGTGCAGCTCAGAGCGAGGGCTGGTGCTGCAGTGCGCAGCTGGTGGGACGTGCTTCCTGCTGCTCATGCTGGTTTTGCTTTGCTCTGCTCTAGTGTCCAGAACCAGGTGGATGAAGTCATCGATGTTATGCAGGAGAACATCACAAAGGTGATTGAAAGAGGCGAGCGGCTGGATGACCTGCAGGATAAATCAGGTGTGGTGTTAAATGCTCTGCTGTCTCTATTCTTCTCCCTGCACCTCTTCCCCACTGCTGGACCAGGTAACCTGATTTCGGCTCAGAAAGTATCTGGTGACAGATGTAGGCTTGTATTTCTTTTCTGCCTGGGAACGGTTTCCCAGCCTTGGGCTGCAGAACTAACTTTGTGCCTCCATTTTCTTCTTTCCACCTTCTACTGCTGCCCTGCACAGCCCCAGCCCACACTAACTGATGTCTGTAGGTCATCCACTGGTACCTCACCTTGGTGTGGTTGGTTACTCAGCAGCCTTTGTGTAAGGCTCTAACCACCACTTGGGAATCAGTTCCTCCTCTCTCACTGCAGCTGCCCGTTGGCCTCCTTTTGCATACACAGCATCCAGCTGGTGCTCAGCCATCCTGGTTTACCCCTGTGCTCAGCAGAGCCCTGAGTTTTGTCACTGCAGTGATGTGAAGTCAGCCTTGGAAAAGATCTAGGCATGGAAATGCTCAAGCTTTAGTTTGGAAGCATTTGGATGCTGTGACCTAGTTGGTCCTTCAAGCTAAGATGTAGGTTCATCTGTCTCGTGTCAGCCCTGAGCACTCCAGCCATCTGCTGCTTGCTGGCTTGCAAAATGAATTCTTGCCCTCAGAGTGCAGCCAGGACAGAGGGGACTCAGTGGGACTGTGGGTCTGTGTGCTCCCTAGCAAGGGGTGTCCTGATGGCATCCCCTATGGCTGTGCTGAATCACACTGCAGTTGGTCTTCTCCCTAATTGCCAAGTTTGCTGCTTGAAACTAAGTGGGTTTTTTGGGATGAGTGATAGGCTGTGTGCACGACTGAATTGCCTCTATTTTTTCCTTCAACAGAGAGTTTATCAGACAATGCAACAGCATTTAGCAACAGAGCCAAACAGCTTCGAAGGCAGATGTGGTGGCGAGGCTGCAAGGTGAGCAAGAACTGGAATGATTTTCTTCACACAGGTCCTTTAGCCCCTGGGCCAAACAACAGGGTCAGTTTGTGTGCCAGGAGCACCACAAGGGAGCAACTTAAGCTAGAGAGAATCCCTGTCCTGTTGGTTTGTTGTGATAGTGTGAACAGTGCAGGCTTGAGTGTCCTGGAGGCACACACGGGTGTGGTGCAGCTGGTATAGGAGCCATCTGGAGGCATCTCTCATGCCTGCTCCCTGGGGAACTTGGGTTCAGTTAGCCAGGCTGGATGCTGGCCCTGCGAGATGAGGAAGGATGTGAGATGTGGTGTTCCTGGCAAGATGATCTGAAGCCATCCTCCCTCCTGAGCTAGCTGCTCATGCTCTGCGAGGGAGAGCATCTGAGCTTTGAATTGGCTCCCTCTCCCTATTTCTTCTGATGGAGACAGGTCTGCCCAGGCCAAGGCATCCCTTCTCCTCTGCAGGGTCAGGAAGGCATCACATGGGGGCTGTCTGCTGAGTTTGTGTACAGCAATCTCCAGACGTTTTTCTCAGCAGAAATTTGTCATGGGAAGTTTCTGGCTGCTTGAAAGTAGGTACTGGTGGGAAAAAAGAGTTTCAGCATTTTTCTAGCTGAAAAGATGCAGGAGCTATACAGGGTGCCACATGTAACATGCGTCTGTGCTCCTCTTGCAGATGAAGGCAATCATAGCGCTGGTGGCCGTCGTCCTCCTGCTCGTGATCATCAGTGAGTAGCTCCAGGTCACCCCACCCATTCTAGCACTGAAATTCTCATTGCATTGTACACTGAGTGACACTGTTGCTGTTGTCCCTTGGGGGAAAGCACCTCAGTTCCTCCCACTGGGCTTCACTCTGTTCAGCAGTTATTAGTGGTGTCTGTAGCCCACACCGTGCTTCTCTTCTGCAAAGCTGAAATGTACATGCAGCAGAGCAAGCTCAAACCAAGTCCTGTGGACTATTGCCAGCATTGTGTTGCCAACACTGTACTGATGGAGGGTTGGCACAGGCCAATCCCAAGGCTGTGTGGCTGGTAAAAGTAGGCAGAAGGATTTCAGACCAGAGCAGTGTCTTCCAAACACCTCTCCATGTCTATCAGCCATTTTGCAATAGGTCTGCTTCCAGAAGATGCTCCTTCCCAAAGGAGCCAGGCTGCTTGGTTTTCTGCAAGTAGCTTTTCCCATGGAACAGGTAATAACCAGAGCATGTTTCTTCTGGAGATGAGGGATGGGAAGTAATTCAGCACTCTGCATGCTGAGGGACATGCTCCAGGGATTCAGGCAGCGCTGCACAGTAGTGCGGCTTTTCTGTGCCAGTGGATCTGGAGGGTTTTCCTCCCATTGACTTGCTGGAGGCATCTCTATAATAGTTCTTGCGCTGCCCTTCAGCAGAATCCTCACGGCCTGTTGTCCTGCTGATGCACAGCTAGGAGCAGGAGAAGCAGAGCTGGCAGCAATGTGGGAGCACTGGAGAGAAAGTGGCGGATGGAAAATCCCATCTGGTTTAATTTTGGGAAGCTGGAAGGAGATGAAGGTGGCAGGAAATGTTGTCTAGCATGTGTGCTGGCAGCTGCTTGCATTGGCTTGAGCTTGAAGACACGCTTTCCCTTGTGGCTGCTTGGTGTTTGTCGCCGCAGAGATGAGGGGTTCTCTCTCTGTCAGTGTCACTGTTGCACGTGAAGGTGTCTGGCTGAGAGCCTGTTTGTGTTTTATTTTCCAGTACCCTTAGTCCTGAAGTACCATACCTGACGGTGGGTCAGCTGGAGGCTTCGGTGGAGCTGGCTGTGGGATAAACAAACTGCTGTGTAACTTAAGTGAGATATCTGTATATAGCTTTGAAGTTGTTTTTCTCCAAGGAGCAAGGAGGCAGCGGCGGCAAGTAGCCAGTTCTAACAGAGCATTTTGAGAACTGCCAACTGACCCCTTCTTATTTCTTTTTTTGGTCAAGTACCTGCTCCTGCTGTCAGACTTTTATAACAGAAGATTCAGTTCCCAAACCGCCTGTTTTGTGGAACGCTGGGTCTCTGATTTGGAGCCATCTCCTTGCCATTGCGGTTTGTCTGTATATATGGTTGAGTTGTAAAAATACTTATGTAAGTTTGAGCAGTTCCTTGCTTCCTGCTGTGGAAGGCAGAGGGGACTCTGTCATTTCATCGGGGCAAAGGAGGAGAAGAATATTTAGGGAAACACACCATTATGTTCCAGGAGACTGACCCTTCTGTGGAGAACTGTAAGGGTATTGTTTTTCTCGTGTTACAAAAGAAAAAAAATAATAGTTAAGTTTTACAATCCATGGGAATGCACAAGCTCAGTGTTTTCAGTATTGCTGCTTACAGGTGTGACTAAAGACATTCCAGTAAACCTATTTTTGACTGTACATGTGAAGTTACTGCACTTTCCTTCACTCAACTGCTGGGAATCCCCAGGAAAGGAGCCGTGTTGGTGTTCTCATAACTAGAAGGAAGAAGCATGTAAAACCCAGCTCTCTGTTATCACAGTGATACAAGACACAGCGGGAAACTGGAAACTGTCCTTATATCAGACCAGAATAAACCAAGCCCACTTTATACTCAGAGACCTTCACCTTGGTGCTGTCAATGGTGGCGGTTGCGAATGGCAGCTTGTTTTGCTTCCTTGCAACCGAGTGGGCTGGGGGCTGTCCAGGCCAGGTAACTTGGTGTGGTGTGCGGCTGTAGTGCTGGACTAAATGGGAGTGGGTGTCCTCCATCCACAGGTAGAACTGATGTGTTTTGGCAAAGAGCCATGAGTCCCCTTCTGGTTGACTGCAACTTGGTCTCAGGCACTGGTGGCATTTCTGTCTGCACTTTATTTTGGGGCCCTAGTATCTGCACTGAGCCTAGGACTTTAGCTGAAATCAGGCTCTCCTGTTTTTTCTCACTCCCCTGGTTCTTATGCTGTTTCTTTTCTGCTGATGAGAGGAACATTGTCCTGCTCAGTCTGTGTCTGAAGGAATTTTACTGGGACAGGAAGAGAAACAGCACCCCAGAGAATTGCTTCTGCCACCACCCAGCCTTCTCTTGTGGACCAGCCCCTAGAACCTCGTGCAGTTTCCACCTGAGTGGTGGTGCTGCTCCATGCAGAGAAGAGGATTAGAAGTGAGCACAGCAGGCTGGAGTGCTAGATGTGATTACAAGCTCCACTTGCTCTGCTTGTGTACAAATAGAGCTTTTCCCCTTTGTGTGCCTTGTTCACTCCAGGTGGGAATCAGAAAGCCAAGCTGGGTTTTTCCTCCTAACACGTTGCCACGTTTTTTAGATCCTGAGGGCAAAATCATGCATTCAGTGGAAGGGATAAAAATCACCCAGCCTATGCCTTTGGCTGCTCTCCAGCTGCAAAAGATTGAGAGGGCCGATGAAGGGGGATTTTTGTCTGTCTTCAGTGGGGCTGCAGCTCTCACTTGAGTATTGGGGGCCTTTTCCTGCCAGCTGGAAAGTGAGTAAGCAGCACTGTGAGCCCATGTAATGACTATGCTTTGCCTGCTCTTTTGCTACATGTGAGGGCAGGTTTTACTCCTGCTGCTGGGGGGCCCTTCTAGCACCTCTGGCATTCTCTTCCGGATTCATCTTGCGTTTGCTGCTGCTACTCACAGAAGGACCTGGATGCTGCAAGAATGTGTCAGGACTTCACACCCATCCTGAGCTGGACCTTGGAAAATGGATACTGACTATGCTGGTTGTATGAAGGCCCCATGGTGATCCTGCTGTATTAAATAATTGCTACTAGCTGCCAAACTTAGGAGCTGCTGCTACATCCTTCTCTCTTGCCTTCTCTGAGCCAAGGAGCAGCTACAGCTTGGCTCCCCTGGGGACTCTGTTCCCTGCCTGGTGCAGGTGTTGCTTTGGAGGGACAAAGATGGATGTGAACTGCAAGAACAACAAAGCCACCTGTGGAGAGCTCTGTCCTTGCTGGATTTGGTGAATATCTGCCCGCAGCCTGTCCATAGTTTCCAGTTTGCATTAAACAATCCCTGTGAGCATGAGTGTACTGCTCTGAGAACAGCTGTCTTTAGCCTGGACACAGCAGTGTGCTGCTGCAGAAAGGCACAGATGCATTTTCAGCTGGCCTGGATCCATGGACAAGGAACCTTACACCCTCCTGTTTGTGCTCATTCTCTGATACCAATGCAACTGAAACAGGCGCCCCCAAGGCAGCTGGAAAGCTGGCTTGCCTTGGTTCTGGCCAGATGGTTTTGCAACCTCATCCAGAAGGTTGGGGTGTAAGTATTTGTACTTAAGATGCGGGACAGGGAAAGCTGCCAAGGCTCTCAGCACTCTACTCTCCTCTGGGTTGCCAGGATTAGGTTTTAGGTTCCAAAAGACCCTGAACAGCAGGGTTATCCTAAGCACAGACCTTCTCAAGAGACTGTCTCTGGCTGGGAATCAGTCAACAGCAAATCAACAGTCCTGTGACTTTTGGCAGTGACAGAATTTATCAAGCAGTCTGTAGTTTTTCAAGGCTGAAAAGGCTGCTACCATATCTAGTCTCAGCTGTGTTACAGAGCTGTCTTCCTTGTTCTCAACAGTGCCCTGGTCTTTATAGTGCAGCCTGTGCAGTCCTGCCAGGGCCTGACTGCAGGGAGAGCTGCAGTGGTAGGGAAGGGCTGTTATTCCCAGCAGGGCTGGGAAGAAGCTGCCTGCATGCTTTGGGCTTGGTTTTCAATTAGGAGATGTTATGAAGGAGATTTCACAACAAAAATCACTCCACCCAAGCGTAGTGTCTGTTTTATCCATTTCCTCTTTGCCCAGATCTCCTCATTAGCTGCTGTTTTCCACGCGATCGGTTTTCACGGGGAGTGGTGTGCCTTGGCTGGTGCTTTACGTTCCTCCTGCAGAGTTGCTTCTCCTTCCCAGGCTTGCTGGTGGGACCCATTCCTCTCGTAGGGCTGCTGCTCTCTCCAGGTTTGCAGTGGGACATGGAGGTCCCTGTGCCTGAGGGCAGGAGGCTGCAGAGATGGGCGGCTGCTGTGCTGAAGCAGGAGGGACAGGCCTCTGTGCTCCTGCCTCTGCTCTTACAGGAAGAGAAGGTTCCCCTCGTGAAGCCCTTTGTAAAATGGAGCTTCAGGGACAGCAGATTGTGAGGAGGGGTGCTGGGTTCTGCAGTGGCATCCTGGAGTCCTGCGTATGGGCAGGAGGGGGCAGTGCTCTCCTCTGCCCTTTGGGCACTGAGCGTTGGGCCTCAGGAGGGCCGCTAAGATGATCAGAGGGCTGGAGCACCTCTCCTGTGAGGAAAGGTTGAGGGAACTGAGCTTGTTTAGCTTGGAGAAGGGAAGGCTCCGGGGAGACTTCATTGTGGCGTTTGAGGGAAGCATATAAACAAGAGGGAGAAGGACTGTTGATGAGGGTAGATAATGATGGGACAAGGGGGAATGGTTTTAAACTGAGGCGGGGGAGGTTTAGGTTGGATATTAGGAGGAAGCTTTTCACACGGAGGGTGGTGACGCACTGGAACAGGTTGCCCAAGGAGGCTGTGGATGCCCCATCCCTGGAGGCATTCAAGGCCAGGCTGGATGTGGCTCTGGGCAGCCTGGTCTGGTGGTTGGTGACCCTGCACACAGCAGGGAGTTGAAACTGGATGAACATTGCGGTCCTTTTCAACTCAGGCCATTCTGTGATTTCTTTAGGGCTCAGCTCCACTCTCAGGGCTACAGCCAGCACAGAGCTCTGTCCCTGTGACACTTCTGGGAAGGATTTGATTTGTTTTTGTACAAATTAAAAGAGTACGACCCACAAGGGAGCATCCTTGGACTGCCGGATGCTCAGCTCTCCCCTAGTTTTATGACAGGGGCCAGCTGCTCCCGCAGGTGTGTTCAGAAAGATGAAATCTGATCGGTCCCACGTAGGAAATCTGCAGTCACCAAGCACACAGGCTTGCCAGAGCTTGGAGTAAACAGCGCAGCGTGGAGCGCAGCCCAGGGCCCAGCTCCATCATCTCCATGGCTTCAGGGAAAACAGGGCAGGGAGAGCTGGGCGCCGTCCCCGCCTCCCGCAGCCGTAGCCACGTGCCGCCCTCAGCCCGGCGCTGATCTGAGGGGTCCTGGGGCGGAGCGGGAGCGGGCCGAGGCCGCCGCAGCGGAGAAGGCGGTCTCCATGGCAACGCGGCAGTTTTCGCGAGATTGCTGCGCGCGATCCCGCGCATGCGTACCCGCAAAGGCAACGCGCGCACCCGTGGAGGCTCGGCCGTTCCCATTGGCCGGGCGTCACCGAGGGTGATGGAGCCGCGGCTGGTGATTGGTTGCTCAGCGCGCAGGCGTGGGGCAGCATGGCGGCGCCGGTGCGGAGGAGCGTGGTGTTCGTGACGGGCAACGCTAAGAAGCTGGAGGAGGTGGGGGGCGGTTGCCTAGCAACGAGAGGCCTTGGGACCTGCGGGCCCGGGCCCAAGCCGAGGCCTGAGAGCGGGACCGGAAGCGGGGCTGACGGCCGTGCTTCCCGCTTGCTTCCCGCAGGTCACTCAGATCCTCGGGGACTCCTCTCCGTACACGTTGGTGGCGAAGAAAATTGACCGTAAGTTGGAGGGGCGGGGGACGCGGCTCAGTCCGGCCCGGCCGCCTCCTCAGCGACCGCCCCTGTGTGTCCCCAGTGCCCGAGTACCAGGGGGAGCCGGACGAGATCTCCGTGCAGAAGTGCCGTGAGGCCGCCCGGCAGGTCAGCACCTCCCGGTTCGCTTCTGCTGTTTGGGGAGGGCAGGGTCTGGCTGCGGCCCTCACCCGCTGGCGTGGCCTTCCTCCGAGGGCAGTGATAATGTCCTTAGACAGCGCTACTGCCGCTTCTGTGGTCCTGTGTCCCAAGCAAACAGACGTGACATGTCCCTCAGTGCAGCCTTGGTGGCTGTGGGGTGCAGAATTTTCCACCTGTCAGAGCTCGTGCTGGCCACCTTCCTGGTGATCCCGCTGCTCCGTTAGGGCCAGGGCTGTGCAGCTGTGCTCATTTTGCTCTGTGAGAGGACCTCTCTGCCACTGCTCAGCCCCTGTGGGGAGGCAGTGGGCTTGGCTGTGCAGTGAGGGCTGACACTGAAGGGAGGGCTTTGGTAGCTGCTGTTTTGTTCTTGTTATCTTGGATGCATGAGACCAGGACTGAGTAGGGAAATGAGACTGGTAGTACCTTCCTTGAGGCTCAATATTGCTTTCACTGCAGATTCGGGGGCCTGTTATAGTAGAGGACACCTGCTTGTGCTTCAATGCCCTGGGGGGACTTCCAGGACCGTACATGTAAGTAGATGAGAACCTGCCTCACCTTTCTTGTTCTAGAGTGAGAAATACAGCTTAGCAGGATGTGCTTCATGGGGAACACTCCATGCACCGGGAGCAGTAGCATCAGGAAGGTGCTCTGTGTCCTCTGTTTCATTCTGCATCCCATAGGCAGGACATGAGGAGTTCAGTAATGCACTGTAAAGGACAGGAGAGACAGATCTGAGCTGTTGCCTCATGTTACCAGTCTTGGGTGCCTGCTCTTGCAGCCAGCTTGGGAGCCCCACACAGAGTACTGAGACACCAGGTGTGTCAGGAGAGCTCTTGCATGAGTGTCCCCTAAATTCTCATAAGGGCCTGTTTTAATCCTGCAGATACAGGATCATTACACTGCTGTGTATTTCTTCTATTAAAATATAGTCTTAGTTCCTAGGATTATCTTTTGCTGTGATTAACTCTTTCAAACTCTCTGCTAAGCTAATCATGAGTCATCAAAGCTTTAATTAATTGGGTGTGCACTAGAAATGAGTGTAAAATGTGAACGAGTGGAATAAAAAAATGTATTTTAGCTTATTGATGCTCATGAGGGAGAACTAGGTTATTTGCACTGAAGTTAAGATTAAATACCCCACCGTTGTTTTCCTATGTCCCGTTTAGTTTAAGTACTTGGTTGGTCTTTTGTTTGTAAACAGCCTGGAATGAGATGATTTGACAGTATGTTTAGGAGGGATTCAAAGAGCTGTGAGAACATAGGCAACAGTGCTTCAAGGGTGGTTGTGTTTCTGAGTAACATTAGCAAAAATTTGTCTTTCCTCCTTTTTTCCCCCTTCAGAAAATGGTTCCTGGAAAAGCTCAAGCCAGAAGGTACTGCCTCTTGTAGCACTGTCTGTGTGTAATTCTGTTCTTTCCAGTCTTGGACTTCCAGGCACAAATGTGCCATGGGAAATGAATCCCTGCCTGCGCTGGGTGCTGCTGAGTGTGCTTTCCCACCTGGCTGCCTGCTTCATTGCTGGTTCCTTTGTCTGTCCAGCTCTGTCCCTTTGTGCTCTCTCTTTGAGACTGTTCTGCTCCCTTCCTCACTGGATGTTGTTTCCTCCAGGAGCTTTGGCATCATCCTTGCGTTGCTGGGTTCCCAGACTTCTGCCCCCATGGGCTGGTGGCAGGGCCTGTGGGAATTGTCTTTCACAGAGGTAACCTGGACGACCTGTTATCTCTGGCTTCTGTGCTGGCATCATGAGCATTCTGATTAACAAGGGGCTTTAGTCCTTCTCTGATGCAACACACTTCTCTTTTTCTGCTCCCAAATTAATTTTGGAGCCCTGCGGCTCAGGGATAGGAGGGATTCTGCCAGAGGCATCTGTTCAGCTTAGCTTTGTTACCGCCTGTGGTTCTTCCTCTCCCTCATCCATGTGAATGCAGAGTACTCCCTTGATCCGTCTCTAGGTGGGTGTCTTGTGCTCTGCTGGAATCACGCTGACACCAGCATCCTCTCTGTGTTGCTCAGGCCTGTACAAGCTGCTGGCTGGGTTTGAGGACAAATCTGCCTATGCTCTTTGCACCTTTGCATTCAGTACTGGAAACCCAGAGGAGCCCGTGAAGCTGTTCAAAGGCCAGACACACGTAGGTGGGGTTGGAATGTGCATTATGTAATAGCATTGGCTCTGTTAAGGACAGTGTTAGCAAGGGAGGTCACTGACACTACTTGGATTGCAGTTGTCAGTTCTCTTAGTCTGGGAGGTGTGGAGGGTAGCGAAGGGGCTGCCAGCAAACAGCACCCTGAGGGAGCACTGATTTTGGCACTGCTAATTTTGTTCATGTTTTGGGGGAGTGCTGAGAAATGAGGGCAGCATCAAGCCTTTGGTGGGTGGCCACAACCTGGCTGAGCGCCACTTTGCAGCTTGTGTTTCAGGTGTGACTGCACCAGCAGTGCTGAGGAACCACGACTCACAGGGCTCTTTGGCTTTTTCATGGTAGGGGGTGATTGTTGAGCCCAGGGGCCCTCGAGATTTTGGCTGGGATCCCTGCTTTCAGCCTGACGGCTATGACCAAACGTAAGTGGCTTTTTACCTTTATTTGTGGGAGTTTTAAGGAAAAGAAGGGTTGGGGGCTGTGATTTGTTTCTGTACTGAGAGGAGCCACATACAAGCAGTGCTGGCAAGGAGAAAACGCTGTTCTGGGTCTGAATGGGGTTACAAAGAAACCCACCATCAGACTGGGGGTTGTTGGTTTTGCCAACATGTATCAGTGCTAACGCCCCCCTGTGGTTGGGCAGCAAAGCAAAGGGGAGGTCTTGGGGACGTGCCACGGCAACTCAGCTGCTGAGGACTGTTCTGGTTTCTTCCCACTCCAGCTACGCTGAGCTGCCCAAGGCTGTGAAGAACTCAATCTCACACCGGTACCGTGCACTGAGCGAGCTCTCTGCCTTCTTCCTTCAGAGCAACCCAACAGAGGCCCCCTTCAGTCCCAGCTAGCGTCCCTGTGCCTGCAGACACAGGATGCTATACTCTTCATATACAGCCCTGCAAGATCTCAGTTCGGTCACGTGCTTATATTAAAGTTGCTCACAGTGAAGCCACGAATACTGCTTCTTTTCCCCCCCCATTTGTGTTGCTTCAGAAATGTCTGTAGAACCCAGGTGCACGTTAATTAAGGTGCTGAGATCACTGTATGTTTGTGCCTCGCGGGTGGCTTGCAGGAGCAGTTACGTCTGAGACCTTCCACCATCTTCACGCAGGTTCTACCGATGAAAACGTCAGAAAAACCGGGTAACCGAGGCCGGAGCCGCCTGAGCGCCTGTAGCTGTCCGCCTCTCCGGGCCGGGAGAACGAGCGCTCGGTGCAGGGGTTCGCTGGGCGCGCTACCGATGTTGGAAGTACCGCCCTTTCTGAGTGTTAGCCAATAGGAAGCAGCCGAGGCGGGGGCAACAGCCAATCAGCGGCGCGGACGCTGCGCTCAATCAGCTCGCTGCGCACTCGGATGCCGTCAGTAGGGGCGCGGTACGGGAACACGTGTTCGGGACCGGCCCCGGATCGAACCGAGCCGCCGAACCGGGGCCATGGAGCTGCTTCCTCGCAGCCCCGGGGAGTTCGGCTCGGCGCGGTACTGGGATCGGTTCTTCCGGCAGCGTGGGCAGCGGCCCTTCGAGTGGTACGGGGCGTTCCCGGAGCTGTGCCCCGTGCTGCTCAAGTACGTTCGGCCCCGCGACAAGGTGAGGCCCCGGTTCGGCGTGTTTCCTCTCGCACTCTGCCGTGCAGATCCCCCGGGTTCCGCCCGGGTTGCTCTCCATATCTGAGCTTTGTAACCCCTCTGCCTTGCAACTGGGTTGTCTGCTTGCACTGCAGCCGTGCTCTTACAGACTGTGTCGTTTCAGCTGGCCCTTTGGCTGGTGCCTGGGGAGGCTCTCACCCTACCCTTGTTAACGAATTAGCAGCACAGTGAGATCTCTCTCACTGAAGGGAAAGAGGCAGCAACACAGTGCTCCGTAGTCAGCTGTCAGCTCTTGGCACAAGAAATGTGATGTTTCCAGTGTGCTGTAGCAAGAAATCAGAAGACACCCACATGTTGTTCCACCATGGGGTTAAATCACCCAGATAATCCCCAAAAGAGAGGCAGTGTAGGCACATCGCTTCTGTGCCCCTGTGCCTTTATGGAATTGTCACGTTAGGGCTGTGGGGAGGATCTGGAGGTGCTATGGATGTGGTTCTTGCTGAGGGCTCCCGGTTAATGTCACATTGTTGCGCTGTGAAACGCTTTGAGGTGTGTATGCAGGGCACCACACCATCACTGCTGCTCTTGTCCCGCTTCCCAGGTTCTTGTGGTCGGCTGTGGGAACTCGGAGCTGAGTGAGCAGATGTACGACACGGGGATGTGTGAGGACATTGTGAACATTGACATCAGCGATGCTGTGATCCGTCAGATGCAGGAGCGGAGCGCGAGCAAGAGGCCAAAGATGAGCTACCTGCGGATGGACATGCTTCACATGGACTTCCCGGATGCCCACTTCCAAGTGGCCGTCGACAAAGGCACGCTGGATGCCATACTCACCGATGATGATGAGGTCACTCTATCTAAGGTGGACAGGATGTTTGCTGAGATCAGCCGGGTCCTGCAGGTGGGAGGGCGCTACCTCTGTGTCTCCTTGGCTCAAGCCCACGTGCTGACGAAAGCAGTGGAATACTTCTCCCAGGAGGGCTGGGTAGTGCGTGTTCATGAGGTGGCCACCAGCGGGGACAAGCAGCAGTTTGTCCTGCCGGTCTTTGTCTACGTCATGACAAAGTTCAGGAAGATCCCTGGCTCTGCACTGCAGATCCTGGAGATCTGCCTCGAGGAGCAGGACAAGCCACTGCGATTGGAGAGCGCAGAGCGGCTGGTGGAGGCGGTGAAGGACAGGCAGCACTACGCCCTGCTCTGCAGCCAGCTCAGCAAAGCCCCCTGTGAGGAGCAGCTTTCCCTGGATCTGTGTGATAAAGCCAGTGGGAGGCCCCGCTATACACTGCATATAGTCGACAGCCCTGCGGTGAAACCTTCCCGTGACAATCGCTTCGCCATCTTCATCAGTGAGTACAGCCTTTCCTGCCTGCAAAGAGACAGCACTCCAGGAGCTGCTGTAGCAGCAGTGGTCCTGGCCTGCTGGAATTGGAACTGAAGAAGGAAATCATCTGTCCCTGTGGGGTTTGGTTGGGGTTTTACTCTCATAGATTTGTTGAGCTCTTTCAGAAGCACTGTTAGCTTCTTGTGTGCCTGCAGAGCCTGAGGCTCAGCACAAACCACAGATGAGTTTTGGGGCCATTGGACACCCCTTTATCATGAGATGTGGCCCCTACACGAGCCTGCCCAATTTGAGAAAGATCCTTTTGATCACTGTTTGTGCAGCCTAGCTCTAGGCATAAGGATGTGTCATGCAGTGCTGCCTCCTTGTGAAATCTCTGTACCCTACGGTTCCTCTCCAGGGTGGTTGTGCAGGGGCCAGCACCTGCCTGGGGCTCTCCTGACCGCAGCCTCCATCTGCAGTCCCACAGGGAAGAGAAACAGAGTGGCTCTTTGGGACGGAGGAAGGGCGGAGGCAGCTGGCTGCCAGCGCGGGCTTTGGGCGCCTGGTCACTGTGGCCCTGCACAGGGAGCAGCGCTACGAAGGCATGGCAAGCATCCAGGCGGAGCTGTCGGGGAAGGTGATGGAGCTGGCCCCACCGGGCCTCCCTGCCCGGCAGCAGGTGAGCCCACTCACTTGGCTTTCCCATAGCCCAGGCCAACCCTGGAATGCCAAACACACACACACACACACACACACACACACACAAAAAGGCCGTCCCAAGAACTTGAAAGCATCTGGCCCTATCTTCCCACCTTTAACTTCTCCCATCTCTTCTGTCTTCTCTTTCTTGCTCTAACTCCCCAAGCTCCCCTTGTAAAAGGCCTTTGGTTGCTGGCTCCCTGTGCCCCAACATAGAGCAGGTTGAGCCAGTGTCCTGTGCACTGCCTACAGCTCATCCTGCCGCTCCCCAGATATGTCAGCTTCATCCCAGCCCTCCAGTCACAGTCAAGACAGGGTCAGTGCCTGTCCCTACAGCCTAGATGCCACGAGTCTCTGTCCTCCCTGCAGGTGCCCTTCCTGTCTGTGGGAGGGGACATCGGGGTGAGGACAGTATGGCACTGTGATACCAGCCCCCTGAGTGGGGAGTTCGTCGTGGAGGATGTCAAGGGGGATGATGCGTGCTACTTCCGTCGCCTCGTCTTCCTCAGCAACAGGAATGTGGTGCAGTCAGAGGCCCGGCTCCTGGCCCCTGCACCTCCCCCAGGTACACTGAAAAGATGGTGAGGGACAGGGTAGGGCTGAGGGTGACTTTGGGTGGTAGGGATTGAGATGAATGTGAGGAAGAAGATAAAAAGTCATGCTGACACCTATCTGTCTTGTCTTAGTGTGGATGTGGGTGGAGTTTCGCTTTCTGCATTGCTGGTGGGACTTGGGTTTGAGGTGGTCAGTCCCCAGAAAGCACCCCTGACTGCAGCCTCACCTTACCTCCTGTCTTTCAGGCCAGAAGAAACGGAGGAAAGACAAGAAGAAGCCTGGCCCTGCTGAGCCTCTTATGGCAATTGACAAGAGCTACCTGTGCTGTGAGCACCACAAGGCCATGGTGGCGGGGCTCTGCCTGCTGGGTAGCTCCGACCCCCTACCAGGTGATGAGGTGGGAAGGGTTTTCCAGGCTGTGGAGCCCCAGTACCCTGCTAGAAGCAGCTTGGGGCAGGTGGGTGGGATGGGCAGAGGGAGCATGGCAGTCCTGGCAGCTCACCTCGGCTCTGTCCCTTGGCAGGATCCCCGATTGCAGTGCTGGTGGTGGGACTTGGCGGCGGCAGCCTGCCCCTCTTCGTCCACGACTACTTCCCACAGGCCCACGTGGCTGTGGTGGAGATCGACCCCTCCATGCTGGAGGTGGCCACGCGGTGGTTTGGCTTCTCCCAGGATGACCGGATGCAGGTGCACATTGCTGATGGCCTGGACCACGTGGCCAAGCTGGCAGCTGAAGGTACTGTCTTGCAAATCTTTAATTCTGCTTTTTGTCCTGCCCTCCTACTGCTTTCCAGTTCTGCCTCTTGTCTCTCCCTGTGCTATCCTGTCCCTCCACGGCAGCCATGCTGTGGGATTGTGTTCCCCATGTTTCTCTTGCATCTCCTGCCATGTGTCACAAGCTCCAGCCTTGACAAGTCTCCGCAGCAGGCAGGCTTGTCCTTGTCAGTGTGTGCAGGGGACCTTCTATTTGCTGCTGTCTTTCCCCAGTCCAGAAGGTGCTGTCACAAGAAGCAGCTGAAAGTGGCAGAGGGGGGGAGCCTGGCCACCATGTTCGCTGCTTCCCTACGTAGTGTGGCTCATCCCTGTCCAATGGGATAATGAGTCTGTGTTCCCTCTTGCAGCCCCAGCTCACTACGATGCCATCATGTTTGATGTGGACAGCAAAGACCTCACAGTAGGGATGAGCTGTCCACCTCCAGCATTCGTGGAGAAGCCCTTCCTGGAGAAAGTTAAAACCATTCTCAAGCCGGAAGGTACGTGGTGGGCTCTGGTGGTGGTGCCCCTGCAGGTGCCAGGGCTGGGCTGGCTGGTCGGTCCTGGACAGGGTTTGGTTGGTGGGTTCCTCATCCTGGAAAGCAGTGGCTGTGCTGCTGTGACTGATGTATGGCAGCTGCCTTTCCCAGCAGATCCCAGCTCCCAGTGATGTGGAGCTGGGCCAAGGGCACTCATCGTGATGCCCAGAGCTGCATGTGAGATAGAGCTGGTGGCACCAGTGGTACTGATACAGCCATGTTTTGTGTAAAGAGGGGGTGAGCAGGGAGGCATGTGTAGGTTGCCAGGCTCACAGGTGGCCGTCCTGAACCCCTCTTGCTCCACTGCAGGGGTCTTTGTGCTCAACCTGGTGTGCCGTGACGCTCGGCTGAAGGAAACTGTCCTGGCCATCCTCAGGGAAGTTTTCCCCCTGCTCTACACACGCTGCATCGATGGTGAGGTCAACGAGATCTTGTTCTGCCAGCCCAACCCCAAGAGCCGGCGGGACCCTGTGGAGCTCACAGTGCTTGCCCAGGCACTGGAGAGGTCAATGCAGCAGTTGGGGCGCTCCTGGGACAGCTCGTATGCACTGGCAGACATGCTGCAGGCCATCACCATCCTCTGAGAAGGGCCCTGATGCCACTTGAGCAAAAGGAGTGCCTGCGTGGTGCTGCAGCTGGGACATTGTTGACCCTGCAGGGAGCCAGTGCTGGCCTGGTGCCTGCCTGAAGGATGCAGCTGGCATGGAGAGGGGCTCCCATGGAGGAGCCCAGCATGCCTCCTGGAGCGCTGAGGCTCTGCTCTTTGCGTACAGCAGGGCTGGGGAAGAGTGCTGGGAGAGCAGGGAGCTGCGCTGCCCATTGGACAGTGTTAGGGTGGCAAGGGGAAGAAGGTGCTCCAGGGTTGGCAGGGCTGTGTTTGCATCTGTCCCCATTGCTATCCTCTTGTGGTTAAATGTCACTCTGACCATCCTCTTCCCTTTCGGCACTGCCCCTTCCCCATGTTCTGCTTTCTTCCACGCCTCCAGGAGCTCTGCTTGTTGGCATCTCTGCAAACCCGCAGCTCTGCCCCGAGGCTGGTAGCAGATGTGTGTAGATGGGCTGAGTGCTGTGAGAATAAAGCTCAGGACTGCTCTTGAGGTTCACAGTGTTCCACCAGGTTTCTCTCTCACTAGCAGTGATGGGACACCGCAGTCCCTTTGGTGGGCGATATCCCTGCTACTCTGGGGCATGCCAGGTCCTGCCACTGTTGCAGGGAGTTGCTTAGGTCCCATGTCCATTGCTCTCTGCATTATTCTCCTTCATGAAGCGGGACAGGTTGGTGCCCCACTTTCTCCTTTGGCCTGCTTCTGTGCAGGGGGAGCAGATGCTTTTTTTTTTCACAAAGTGCTTTTGATCTTCCCCAGGCGCTTGGAGCACTCGTGAGTGTCAGCACTCAGATTTGGGCTGGCCAGCTCCCCGCTGCAGACAGATAAGCTGTGACAGCTCTGTGCTGCTTTGTGCTCTGCCTGGGGCTGCACGCAGTCGCCGGTCACTGGCAGGGGCAAGGCTGGAGCTCAGCTGTGCAGCAGTCAGTCCACCCTGTGCAGTTCTCTTCTAAATCTCTTTAGTCATCAGCACCTTTTTTTGAAGGATGTCTATTATCCATCCAGCTCGGCGACGGCAAATTTCTCAACTCTTATCAGCAGTGCTGCATTCAGTCTATTTTTAACTCAGTTTCCAATTCTCAACATAATTCCAATGACACAGATTAGCGTGCATGCCCTTTAATTTATCTAAACCATTTCATTTCTTCCCCGGCAGCTCACACAAAGGGTGCGTTCATCCCTCCTTTGTCCAGTTCTGCATTTCTGCTGCGTTTCCTAATTGCTGTGTAATGCCACATCCTGTTGGAAAAACAAAAGGCATCTATTGGGAAGAAAGTGGTGATGAGACCTCAGTCCGTTGCAGCTGTCCTTGCAGTCAGTGACAGCCCTGCAGTGTTGGTCAAGAAATATATTTCAGCCAGAAAACCAGCAAATATTTAATGAGTGCTGCAGTTACCTGAAATTCTCTGCAGGTGAAAGCGGAATAATTGATTGGTAGAAATTCTTTCTCAGGGCAGCAAAAAGGGGGTAGATAACGTATATGTTTGGCAGCTGTTTCTGCTGAGTGTTTTGGCAGTATACTATGTTTGCATCCTTTACTCTTCACTTCCTTCCTTTACAGCGTGGGCACATTGTAAACAGGGGAGCTAGAAGCAAGCGCTCCTGTCACTTAGCAACCTCCGATGGTCTCGGAGATGCTGACATCTTTCCTTTCTGGATTTCCCAGCACAAAAAGAAAGCACTGTGTAAATTGGGGCATGGCTCAGCCCTGAGTCTGCAGCCAGCCCCGGCTGCTGGGGGCTCATCCTGAGCTGATTGCCTCCAGACCTGTGCACAGCAAGCCTGGCTCTGCTGGCTGGGGACACAGGAGGCGTGCTGTTGGGCTGCAGCAAGGGGCTGCTGCTGCTTCCTAGGTGCCCTCAGTGGGAGGCTGCAAGGAAGCCTCTCTGCAGGCTGCAGTGCAGCACAGCCCTTCTTCTACTTTCAGTCTCTTTTGCAGCCTCATGGTTTCCTTTCTGAGCAATTCCTGCTGGCAGATGCACTGTGTGATGCTGGCCGGCATGGTAATGCCAGTGCTGCAAACCTGCAGAGACAGGCACTAGTGCAAACCTGGGAGCTCCCCTTGCAGCGCAGGCACAGACCCCATGCCTCCTGCTTCATGAAGATCAGCTGTATGAAAAGCTCCACAAGACCTCGGGTTTGGAGCTGAGCCAAGGAGAGGGCGAGGAAGGTCCCTGGAGAGATGGGAAAATCATGCGTGAAGGAGCGTGCCTCTTCTGAATGTGGCCCGGGGGAGGACGCAACCTTGGCTGTGCTCTGCTGGCGGGGAAAGCGTGCCTGGCTGCTCATTGCAGGCATCTGCATCTCCTCTGTGGCAGCTCCTATATAACCCGTTCTCCATGAAGGGAATTGCACTGGCGTGCATTTATAAAGCAGCCCGGGGACCTGAACTGAACGTCCCATTTTAACATCACGCTGCCTGGTTTGGAAGAGCTGTTAGCAGGTAAGGAACAGTGACAGCTGTGCCCTGAAACCAGGCTCTTCTCCCCATTTATTTTGCTGTGAGTCAGGGCAGGACATACTTCGTATCCGTAGGCTTGATCTGAAAAGCACTGGAGGCTCCTGCCAGCTCCATGAGCCTGGGGACCTGAGCAGGTAGTGCTGGAGCTGGTGACATCCAGAGGTGCCAGCCCCCTTCCCACCGTGCTGGGAGAGCTGGGGCTGTGGTCTCATCTCCTTTCTGAGCCCAATGTATGACAAATGGAAGTGACAACCAGCGTGGGGCACTGAAGCCTTGTGCTCCTTGGGAAAACAGGGACCTGGAGGTGCCTTCTCTCTGGCATCTCAGAGCTGTTAGAAAATGTGCATCCTTGGCACAGCATGTGCATTCATCATGTTCATGCTTTTGCGAGGAAGTGGGAAGGTTGTATTCTGACTGCTCGTGGCATGTTCTGAGAGGGCAGATTTTTCTAAGTGACGGGGTCATAGGGTAAGCATGGTCAGCTTAGCCAGAAACAGTGGAAACTTCCCAGACTTGAGGGAATAATTTAATCTTTTTCTAGGAATTGATGTTTTCTCACTTATTTTTAATAAGAGGAAGGAAATAAAGATAATTATAAAAGCTACTGGAAAAGACAGGTCGCCAGGTCACCAGTTTCAAGGTAGCACAGCGTTGCCCACAGGGATCCTGCCGTATCCTGTGCTCGTTTCTCTCTTGCACTGAGGGGGTCCTGGTGCCAGGCTGCTCCTTTCCTGACAGTAATGATTTCAGAAGTGATGGGAAAACGTGCCTACACTTGTGCTGGGAGGGTTTTGCCAAAATGTGATGGTGTTGTTCCTGACTCCCAGCCTTGGTAGGAACCCATTGGCTGGAAGAAGGCCAAAAAGCTCCTCTGATGCTTCCTGGCACAGGCTGCTCAGTTGGGAGCGTGAAAAAAATTCATGCTGTTAATTGGCATAATTATGCCAATAACCCCAGGCTCCATCTAGATAGAAAGGACTACAAGGCTTTTCCCAGAAGGGCAGAGACAGAGTAATAATAACTCCTTAGCCTGAGCTAAACATAATTCCTCCTGCTTGGATGCCAGGCAGCATCTTCCTTTGCCACGAGGACAAGTTCAGCTCTTACCCTTTGCATGGAGGGGGGCTTCGTGATGGGCTGAGGTCCATGGGGCCTGTTCAGCCATGCCTGTGCTGGTGGTGTGCCCTCAGCCCCAGATGTAGTGCAGGGATGGGTCCGGGCCTTGTGCTGGGGCTCAGCTCCTTCTGTGGCTCTGTTCATAGCTGTCTGTCTGTGCCCCGGGTTAGAAGCAGGCCCGCTGTGGGGATTCACTTTTTATGCTTGCTGTCAGCTCCGGCCAAGATGTTCTGATCACGCTCCAGACCGTCAGCGCCTGTCAGCCACTTGGATGCTCTCAGCTCCCTGTTGTTTTTCTGTTCATGCTGAGTAAGCCCTGTGTCTGGCTTAGTACAGAGGATAACTTCTGTCACTGCAGGCCTCCGCAGCCTCTGTCTGGGAAATCTCTCTGTTGTGACGGCTGACAGTAATTGCAGCTAAATCTCATGGTTATTTGCTGTACCTCCACCTTGGCCTCACCATGCAACTCACACTGAACCTACTGCACTTCTTTCCCTCTGTGATACAAAGGCAGCCTGTTCCCAAACTCAAGGCTCTTCAACTGCGCTATGGGGTAACGTTACCCCTTAAAACCACCCAGCCCGATGGAACGCGCTTCTCCGCCCCCCGTGCGCACCACCGCTGGGCGCTCCGTACGGAGCAAGGCAGGTGGGCCGCAGGCTCCCGCCACCAGCCGTGGGGCGTGGCCTCGCCGGGCGGGGGCGTGGCCTCTCTGCAGAGGGCCCGCCTACCAGCCGGGAGCTGGGCGCATGCGCAGCGCGCCGGCCGTTACCTGTCAGCGGAGGCAGCGGGCGGAGGAGGAGGAGGCGGGCGGCAGCGGCGCGGCGGGATGGAGGGGCTCATCCCGCTCGTCAACCGGCTGCAGGACGCCTTCGCGGCGCTGGGCCAGAGCTGCCTGCTCGACCTGCCGCAGATCGCGGTGGTGGGAGGGCAGAGCGCCGGCAAGAGCTCCGTGCTGGAGAACTGCGTCTCCAGGTGAGACGGCGGTCGCCCCCTCCCCATCCCTCCCCTCAGCGGCTGCGCGCGCC
Organism: Alectoris magna; assembly: GCA_030625065.1. Classification (NCBI taxonomy): domain Eukaryota; kingdom Metazoa; phylum Chordata; class Aves; order Galliformes; family Phasianidae; genus Alectoris; species Alectoris magna. The sequence continues at coordinate 23,897,735 of CM060568.1, read as the reverse complement.
CCTCCCAACGGTCGCCAACGGTCCCCTCTTCGCGCGCGCCTCCCCGCAGCGCCGCCCCGACAAGTTGTGTGTGGGGGGGAAGCGCCGAGCGCGGCCGCGTCGCTCCGTGCGTCCCCGTCTGCACGCGCCCGTCGCGGTGCGCTCGGTCAGGTGCACCTGGAGCCGAGGGTCGGCCGTTCTGTGCAAAGCGGCTCTTAACGTCCGTTGAGGTCGTTGCGGTTCCTGGTTCCAGGCTGGGGGTTTCCCAGGCAGGAACGCGCTCCGTGTCTGCATCCCCCGAAGGCTGGCGGTGCTGTCGGCGGGCTCTGCCTGTGAGCGGCTCGGGGTGAGCGCGAACTCCTCGTGCCGCTCCCCGGGCTTCTGCTGCGTTGGGCGTGCGGGCTCTCCAAGCGAGGTGTTATGTGGCTGCCGTGCGGAGCCTCAGAGGAAAGGCCTCTGTGTGTTAGTTGGGAACGAGGAGGTTCTGGTCCCTGTCACAAAGCCCCGTCTGGACTGGCACCTGCCTGGGTGCGGAGGTCAGCATGATGGCTGTGGGTTGGTGCCTGCCGCTGCATCCCGCTGTGCTGCTGGAAGGATGAGCTGCTGCTTCGTACTGGGAGGTGCTTCTCACTGCTGCCCTGCCAGAGGGCTCTGCTTTGCCTGAGCTGCAGGCAGAGCTGTTCTGTGAGTGCAGTGCTCTCCCGCTCGCCTCCCCAGGAGTTGTAGAATCATAGAATATCCCAAGTTGACCCCTAAGGATTGTTGAGTCCAAGCCTGGCCAGACCAAAAGGTGAAAGTGAAAAGTTCTTGCTGCTCTGGCTGATCTGAAAAGAGGCTGGAACCTGCTGCACAAGTAAGAGCATCTAGCAAGAATTAGGAAGCAAGGCTAAGGACGGTGACCTTTTTCACCTTTTTCTTGGAAGAGCCTGACAGGTACCTGACAGGTACTGTCAGGCTCTTCCAAGAGGAGTTTACAGGGGCCGGTGGAGCCCTGGGAGGTGTTTCTGTCGTGCTGCAGTCTGGAGTCTTTCAGTCTTGCCCACGTTGTTGTCCTGTGAAGTAACTCTCAGAGACACAGAATCCCCCAATCTGTTGTACCTCCACGCCTGCAGGCTTGAAGTCTTTTGCAATAGTTAATATCAAAAAGCCTTACTTCAAGCCTATTTCCACCAGGTTTAAGTAAATGTTTTACTCTTGCCTTTTCTCTGTGCTGGGTGAGCACGTGTGGTCAGCAGATGTGTGGTTACTTGTTAAGCTGTGATTGTGAACCCTCAGAACCAGATGGGCAAATATCTGTGAGACTGAAGAGTGTTTCTGGTTGGCAGACCAGCAGGTAAAAAGCACTTTTTAGTTAGTAATAGAAAACTCCTGTCTTTACATGATGATAAAGCTCTTCTCTGGAAAACAAGTTTATTGTATCTGTGTCTGCCTTAATATGGCCCATAATGTGTCACTGTAGAGACATGCTGTGCTCATTTATTTTTGTTTGTGGTGCATTGCCTATAATGTACTCGGCCAAAGTGCAAACAGCGATAGTAACACAATTCTCATAGAAATTGTCATCAAAATAGAGCAGCCCAGCACTGCTCTGATGTTTGAGCGTTAGCTCTCGTGCATTATTTTTCTCATCACATGAATTGTCATCCGTAGCGGGTTTTGAAATCTTAGCCTTCAGAGAGACAGCTGAGAAGCTCTCTCTTTCAGGAGTAGCTGCAGTTGGTGGCAGGAGGGCACTGGGGTTAGTAGGGTTCTGAACTCTGGCATCAGATAGGTTTTTCTCAGCAGCCCACAGCCACTGGGCTGACATGCTGGTTTTAGTGCCCTTTGCTTGTGATCTTGTGAAAGACTTAAAAATGACTTTATTTCCCTATATAGACAGACAAAAACATTTACTTGCTTGCAGGTGGTTATCAGAGTTAGATCTTCCTTATGCAGCCTCCAGTTAATATCTCACAGGTCTGACTGACCTCAGTGCTTGCGTGCAGCAGAGTTCTGTGTGTGTTTGCCTCTGCAGGAATTGTGTGACAGCCAGAGCCGCGCATTTCCTCAGGGTTGGTTTGGGACTGGGCTACAGCAGGGCAGCACCAAGGCTCCCAATGCAGCAATTAGCATTGCTATTTGGGTTCACATCCTTCTGTGTATTTGGAGGGTTTACTCATCATTTATTTCTCCTCTGTGTGCGATGAGGTCTTCCTTTTTATGGTAGTTAAGGAACTCTGTTTGAAGTCCTTGGATGTTATGTTGGGATGAAAATAAGAGACTCTGGAGAACAGCTGAGGATAACAGCATTTACAGCTTACGTGTTAGACCTTCACATGTTCCTAACTGGAGCTTGTGGTGCTCTTTGGAGGAAATGGTATTGTCTGAAGAGTACGGGAAGAACAAATGTTCACACTGCCTGCTTCTTTGCAACAAGAGCAAATGTGCCCATGCAGTGCTGGGGCAGTGCTTAAAGCGAAGCTGGTGGGAGAGAGCCTGGGAAGCACAAAGGGAATCCAAGCTCCAGCCCCTCGGTGGGAGCAGGGTACAGGATTGTGACCTGATGTGCTGGTTGTGCTTCGTAAGCAACTTGCTTTTGGTAACAACAAAGTTCTTTATAAGGAAATTAGGGGCAGGAGGCAATCCTTGGGATTTGTATCTGGGCAGAGAGTTTCCCTGTTATTTCACATGTCAAGATGGGCTTCCAAGATCGCTTGCCATCTGTGCCTTTGCTTATCTTTTCAGGGCCTCTTTCTCCAGATTTGAATCAGAGCCTCATTTAATTCTGACAGATAGTGAGAAATTAATAATTGGATTTCAAAGCTGAAAGCTCTTTACTTCATTCCCTGCTTAATGTAATATAAAATGGATGTGGCCGAATAATTGTTTTGTAAGAGATGTGAAGTCCTGATTGTAAGCCTGTCAGTCACAGTCACAGAATTGCTTTCATTTTAAGAGCCCGAGGTCTGCTTTTGTCATACAGCTTTGCAGCTTTTTGATCTGAATCGCGTTGGATAATCTTAGGGGCCCCTACGTGGTGTGCAGCTATTTGTTATGAAAGACGTACTGCTTTCTGCCTTTTGCGTTGCCATTCTTCATGTGCTCGGCTCATCCCTGTTCCTGTTGGTGGTGAATGTGAGATGTTGAGGCATTGAGGGAAGTGAAGGGAGCTTCAATCCAACCACTGGAGCAGAGTGTTTCTCCCAGCAGGCACTGAGGCTGCGGGCATCCTGGGGAGATGGCTTACATCGCTGCAGATATTTTATTCTTTCACTTTTCTGTCATTGACAGAAGCACTTCTCTTTACAGGAAATTCACCTCTTACACGAAACAGGCGCGGAAAAGCCAAGCGGCAGGAGATGCAGGCATCTCCGTGGTGCTCTGCATTCTTTTTTTAATCTTAAGGACCTTCTGGAAATGAGAACCGGCCCCTCCTTTTCCTGACTAATTAAGCCATTGTACGGCTGTATTGAGGGTATTAGTGTAGCTATCAAAACACTCTGGTGTGCTGAAAGCAAGGATTGTTTCTGGGGATTCCATTAAATGGAAACAGTAGCAAATGCGACAGAGGCTCCTTTTGGTTCCTTCCCCAAATACTGTTATAGGTTTAAAGGTTGTTAAACAAACGTGGTTATTTAGAAGTGATGTAGATGGCCTAGTTTTGTTCTTAAAGAAAAATCTGATGTGAATTGGAAGTTCGGTTTATCCCAGGTCCTGAGAATTGCCATGTGCCGAGTAAAACACATGCGGTTAAAACGGGTGTGCAAACAAAGACGCTAATTAGTTTTTTCAAATGTAAGGTAGGAATTTTCTTTTGAACAGGAGTTGAGGACGCACGTCTCTTAGTTCTGGCACTTAAATTTTGTGATTAACAGGTTTAGTCTGTTCTTAAGAAGAGCTGTGCTCAGTAACAAGACAGAGCACTGGGAGCCCTGGCTCACGTCCTGGCCTGAGTTCAGCTTATCAAGCACTTTACAGAGATGCTAATCAGTAAGTAATTCTTTCCTCTGCTGGAGAGTCCCTAGGAGATACGTATGGTCTTAATACATAAATAGATAGGTGAATGCATGTGAACTGTGTGATTGTTTGGACATGCACCTGCAAACACAGGGAGTGAACTGCTACAGGTTACAGCAGGGAAGCAGGCGAGAGGATGCTGTGCTTTTCTCTGCTTATGCTTTATGGCATGACCTCATGCATTTTTCAGTGTTACCCACGCCTGTATCCTCACGCATGTGCCTCAAGTCTTCACTCTGTAGGTAGGTTTATGATTTTGATATTTTTTTAATTATTTTTAACTTCCATCGATTTTTAAAGGAAAATATGAGCGTATAATTTTAATGTCTGTGTGGAATAACTGCAGCTGTAGTCTAAAGCTTGCTGTGACACATTTTTCTGCTTTGTGGGATGGCTGCTTTAGGTACCCATATGACACTAAAGCAGGACATTGGGTTCTGCTTGCAGTAGCTGAGATGAGCAGGGTTCCGCTTTCCACGAAGGGCCCCTTGCCAGTGTTCAGTTTAGTCCTTCAGAGAGATCACATCGTGCTTTGCTATCCGTCTGTTAATCATGGAACAAATTGGTATTTTTCTGAAGGATTCACACGTGTCTTAAATGACCTCCGACTAGATTGCAAGCACTGAGGGGCAGAATCCATTTCTGCTTTTTCTGGTTTTTAAGCAGTGCATGACAAAGCAAGGCCTTCTGGTAACTGGAAGCTGTGAACTCCCCTTGCTTGCTGTCCCCATGTGCAGAGACTTACTGGGAGGCTCTTTAATGCTGTGTGTCTGCAGTGTAAATATGCTGAGAGCAGGAAGTGAGCGTTATTTAACTGTGACCTTGCATCTTTTTTCTTCAGCAAGTTGCAGTAAGACGAACAAGGCAGCATTATTGAACTTGAGAGGAGCAAATCCCATTTAACTGCATGCTGGGCTTTGATGTACTGCCAAGTACTGTTGTCTGTGATAGCCTCAGGGATGCAAAGGAGACTGTAGCTGGAGATAAGAGAAGTTTTCAACCAAAGCATCCAGTGATAATGTCAGCTTTTGTAATTTGTGTGAGGAAGTCGTGCTTAAATCAATACCTAGCAGAGTATTGCTGCATCCTAACTCCTGTGCAAGATTCCACCCTTCACAGACGTAGGAGTTCTACTACTTGCTGTAACACAGCTAGATTTCTGCCTTCGCAGCTGATAAAATCAAAGCTGGATTCCTCTTAAGCACTTGGTGCCTCGTTTCCTATGTAGATGCCTACAAATATACCTGTGTATTTGGTAGTGCTCATCGATGCAGGATGCACTAAAATGACCTGTGTGTAGATTCACCTGCAGAGAGCAGGCAGGGCTCTGTGGCAAGCACAAGAACAGCTGGAAGGTACCTGCAGCCTCTTCCAGCCAAGCTGGGAACTGCTGAAAGCAATTGTAACATCAACCATCAGAGGCGATGTTGTGCCCTGATGTGCCCACCTTGGTTCAGGTGGACAGAAGGTCCCCAGTGTCCATCATTTCTGGGAAGCTGCTCCCCACTACCACCTCTTACTGTTGTCTTTCTGTCTATAAATTCAGGCTTTAGGCTGCGGTTCTCTGTGTTCTCCTTCCATACATTTTTGGAAGGAGCAGAAAAACTGAATCTAGACACATTTCGGCTTTGCAAAAGGATCTTTGATGGCTTGTCTAGTACAAAGAAAGGTAGCTTCACCCTTTCACATGCTCATCGCAAAAGAGAGAAATGCATTGTCACAGTGCATCTGGAGAGTCAGAGGTTTTGCTCTTGGTCTTTGTGACATGTTGTAGCTGATTGCATCCTGTACCTGTGCTTAATGGCTCAGTGTCGATGGATCTGAGCTCAGCACGCTGTGATTTGGGAGGAAAGGCCGAAGCTTGTTTTGTCTGAGTTTTGATGACAGCACTGAGATTTGCAGTAGCTAAAAGTTTTGTCATGACGAGATGATCCGGAGGTGAGTTGTGTGCTAAATATGTGCCTTTATAAAGCAGGTAGCTTCATGCAGCTGGGAACACGTTGCCTACTGCCTGATCCTCACAGCCAGCACATTTTTGTTTGTCTGAACATACGGCAGAGGAAAATCTTCCTCAAATATTTCTTTTGAAGAAAAAGAAACAATGACCAGCAGCATAGTTGATAGTGTTTGGCAGCTGTAATTTCAGAAGAAGAAAAGCAGCCCAACAACTCACCTTGTATTTTAGTGCACTGACAACAATTTGAGGCAGGGGAAGAACCTTTGCTGTTCATTTCTTGTATAGAAATACTGAATCTTGCTGCATTAGTATTCATCCTGAGAATGGATGGGCTTTCATGCACTAACAGCATATGTAAATTAGCCCTTTCCTAAAAGCAAACACATCTGATTAGGGAGAATGCAGTTGTCCTGAGAGGTCTGCTTTACTCTTTTCAGCATGAAATTCTAAGAATTGCTGGGGTTTTGTTTGTTCTGTGGTTTCTCTCCCCCACCCCCCCAGCTCGGAATTGATGGAGAGCACCACTGGGCAGGAAGTAGCGGAAGCTTTTGTTGAATCTTAAAAGAGAGAGGAAAAGGGGCATTTTCACAAATGGAATTAGGATGATGCAGCAAAGTTTTGGATGTCTGCCAGGGAGGACAGATGCATCGTGCATACAGTGCCTTGCCTACGAGACTGCACATTGGCAGCTTCCTGGTCTGTTAATACAGCAAGCCCACAGCCCCAGCATAATCACTGCAAACAGAGCACCGTTCAGCTCAGCACTCGCGTGTGTTTGCCTGGCAGCTTTTCATAGCTGAGTATGGCAAATTTTCAGTCCTATGAACATTACCGAGGCTTTACAACTTTCTATTACATAGCAGATTATATTTTTAAATAGTAGAAAACACATTCTTATTATTTGCTACAGTGAACAAGCTTGTCTTTTTCTGTGCAGAATGGCAATGTAAGGTACTCTCATTGCTGTCAAAATATAATGTTGGGATAATGTGATGGTCAGTACCTTCTGTCCAGTCGTGTTTAATGGAAGACTTCACCGCAGGGGCTGGGATCCCAGACTCTGACTCCTGAGGGTGTGCCCAGCTGTGCGGGCTGCAGCGTGTGGTTACTGCTCTTGGGTATGGGAGTGCATCTCGATGCAGCAATGTAACTGATCTCTCAGCTGAAGGAAGTCTTACCTTGAGAGAATGCCTGCTACAAACGTACTTAAGAGATCCCAAACTAAGTGCTGAATGGTGGTAGAGATGGCAGCATCTATGCTGTGTGGTTTACAAAAAATCCCTGGAAGGACTGGTATAAATCTGTAAGAGCTGTTACAGCCAAGGTCATTACGTATCCACAGCCTCTTAATGCATTTAGCTTGCCTAGCAGGTAGGTGTCATTGGTCTTCAATAAGGAGGCTTAATTATTCTGTACATCCTTATGTAAGCCCCATTAAATTAGGCTGAGATTTTGCATCGAGTGATGCTGTGGGAGGTTCCCTTGATTGACGGACAGGCCAAAACAGAAGAACATTTACTATTCTGTAACTAATGAGAGGAGGTGAGGGATCAAGTGGTTGCTGATAAGAAGAATTGGTCTCTGTGCTTTGAGTTAATGAGGAAGAGCACATATAGCCAAATACCAGCGTGAGGTGAAAGTGATGTATGCTGCTCAATTACTGAATAAGAATGGTGTGTGGTTCAGAATGCCAGAGCACAACAGAGGTACTGCCTTGCAGCTTCTAGAACTTCTTGAAATGTTTCCCTACTGTTTGTAGAGCTGTTTGAAGGGCAGAGGAACTGTGCTTCCAGAGCCACTGGGGAACAATAAATACAGCGGTGTCCAGTGCACGTCTTCAGATGGGCACTTCTAGTGTTAAGAGTTCTTTAGTTATAAGTTAACTGGGTTTGGTTTGTGGGTTTGAAAAAGTGAACCTGAGGAAAGATGCTAACCATTATCAATGGGTCTCCTGTAGTTTTCCACTGGACCACGCTTTTTCTGCTTTGTTGTTGTGTAGCACTGTGCTTTAAGGCTAATATGTGATAAATGCAAGAAAATGAAAGCAATTTGTGGTACTGCAGTGCGACATATGTATGTTGCAGACACAGGAGGTAATTGGCATACGGTCATATGTTGGTGTTCGCCATGAAGTGCTGCCTTCCTGTGCACGACAGACCAGCACTCCTGGTGTGCCCGGCTGGAGTTGTGTGGAGCAATGAATGTGTCCTGGAGAACTGCCCAGGAAAACTGTTGACTTTTGACCCGATTGCTTCTTATTGCAATTAAAGCTGCATTGTAGTTCTGGCAAACCTTGGCAATAAAGGCCTAATCATTGACATTTTCCTCCATCCTTTGGTTTCCTGAATCCCCCTTGTGTTTTGTAAGAATTCGCTGTATTGATATCAGCGTGAGCTCAGCACTTACCCTGTACAGTACTGAGCACTTGTCGAAGTGCAGGACGTTGCACAGTACCACACTGCTGGAGTAGAATGGACTGAAGTTGTTCTTTTGAAATGGCAATCCAGTTTGAATTGGTGATGCATCATCAGTCTTCACCTTCTGTGCACAGCCTGGGGGCTTTCTTGCATTTTTTCCTTTGATATAATGACTGCTGCTAGTATGCCAGAGAGCTTGAAAACTATTCTCTGACCTAGAAAGCCCCCTGTAACACACAGTACCTGTATTTGGATACGTAGTTTTCTTTGTGAGCTGTAGTCCTGCTTTGTAATTAGACAAATTCATGGAGCAAAGTCCCGCCTAGTTTGCTTTGCAGCATTGAGCTGCAGCTTCAGCTCTTTCTGAAAATAGACAAGGCTGATCCCATCTCTTGTGCGGGATCCTTCTGTTAATGATTCGTCCAATTTCAGCTCATTTGTTCCTCGAATATTAGTCAGAGAGACATGCAGAGATGTGAACTTTGTTTTTACTTGAGTGATCTACTGTAGGAAAGACCAGACCCCTAAGCAATGTGTTATTGAGATCCAATAATGTATTGATATGGCTGTTTAGAAACAGGTGTTGCATCCTGCGACATCAGTTTATGGCACCTGTCTTTTTGCAAGTCAAATTCACCCCACAGGAGCACCCTGTTCTCTCCCTTGCTGGAGTCTTTACCTGCACATTCTCAGGAACATCTTTTGTTTCCTAGATGGATTTCTTTTACAGCAGCTTCACCTATGATGGGATTGTTCTGTAGGCAGAAGGCTGGGAAGAGCAGCTATCTGCAAACTGCCTTCTGCTTCAGTGTTAGGTGCACACCAGGATGTCAAGGGGCATCAGCTGTTGGTCTGATGGGACCTTTGTGTCTTGGCTGTCTTCAGTCCTGCAGTATTTGGTGCCTCTTTTTTGCCCTTAAGAAACATCGCATTTTGTAGATGTTTTAGAAGAAAGTGAGGGTTTGGGGCCATTCTTAATACATCACTGGTTGTTTTTTTTTCTATGCTGCTGACAAACCCTGGGGAGAATGCTTTCTAAGCCAAGGGGATGGGGAAGCACCTGCATCCTGTCCTGTAGGTTTCAAAGCAGGATTTCTGTCGGAGCAGTACTACAGGACTTGATGTGATTCTCCTACTGCTGGAGTTGTAAGGTAGTACTATGTTGCTTTTCCTTACAAAAAAAAAAAGTGAAGATATGGTTTAACTTGCATTTCTTCATGTGTTTGAAGAATTGCCCTTTTTCTACAAGGCGTGCTTATACATTTATGCGTTCCTCACCAAGCAGGACCTCAGCCACTCGTCAGCTCTCTGCTCCTGCTTGCTTGAACAGACCATGGTCTTTTCCACAGTAGGAAGGGTTAGCAACTGCAGTCTGTTGTTATTGTTAGAGAGGGTTATCAAATGCAGCCCACTGTGAACATGGAAAGAGAATGTTCTGAAGGTTGTTGGCTTATGCTTCTTTGTAATTTTGCTGCTGAGGGAAGGTCGGCATTGTACAACTAGGAATTGTGTGAATACAGCGTTCTTTATCTCTGGATGCGCTTAGTCTGAAAGCTGATAAGTATTTTTAACCTTTGACTATCACAAGAAGGATTTTAGGGCCTCGTATGGTGTTACAGACTGCCCTGGTTTGCTCTGACTGGTCAGCTTGTCCTGAATAGTGATTCCCTTTAGCTGCTTAATGGAGGAAAAAAAAAAGAGAATTGAAGTCTGAAATTATCATCTTGGTAGGTGTTTCTACACCCCAGGTTACTGTAACTTCAGTACATAAGAGAAAGGAATATTTTTTTCTTAAAATGTTCTCATCTTCACCATGAGAATATATCAGCAGCTGGCACTTTGCTGTGAGGCTGGCATCTCTCAGTACGTAAAGAAGTTTTAATAGACATTTTGAAACCTTTGATATCTCTTTAAGCTACTTCTTTGATCCTTTTGCTGTTTCAAGTGTTGCAAAGCATCACAGTAGGTACAAATCAGTATATGTGATGCTTTTTGCATTACCTTTGCTTTAAAGAGTGTGTATTCATATGACTGTATTCTCTACGTATCTTCAAGTGGAGTATAGGATGGGGACATGTTTATTTAGAGACCACAGTAAATGTGGGCATGGCTTCAGGTACTCTTTGTATGCATTGTGAATTGTAAGGTGTTATATATGATGATCATGAGGAAATAGAATTGGTAATTAATGTTTACTACATATTTGTCTGTTGGTCTATTGCTAGCTAGAATCAAAATTGACAGCCCAAATTCATAGTACAGTTTGAGGTATATCTGTCCCCACCAACCTTCCACTTTCATTGCAGCTCAAAGGTTCCAAATTAGTTCAATGCCTTATGTAACTGGACAGTCCTTTCTGGGTTGTAACTTCTTTTTTATTAATGTTTCTAGGGATTTTCTTCCACGAGGTTCTGGGATTGTAACAAGAAGACCATTGGTGTTGCAACTTGTCACTGCCAAAACAGGTAACCTCGCTTTCTTCTGGGTTTGCTGCCTGGACAAAATGCCGTTGTGTACTTCAACAGGAGGAGATTAAAAATCCAGGAAAATTAGTCAAAGAAAGGTGCAGCTGCACTGCCTGGAACAAGGGCCAGCTGCTTCAAAACTGCATGCTCAAGACCGCTTAAGCTCGTTGTCCTGTCTGGTAAAGTAATGCAGTCTAAATCCTAGAGAACATAGTCAATTTGATCCAAGATCAAACTTGTGGTAGAGGAGAAAAGAATTATTACATGCAAATTGTTTCAGAAATTCATTTTGATTTTGCATTTCTTAATGAGCTTGGCAGTTGTATTGGTTAACACATCAAAAATAAGGTACTTCTGTCTTCAGCCCTTGCTCCAGTGCACACGGATCTGGTTTCACACAGCTTGTTTTCATGACTTGTCTTTTTAGGTTGGACTCACTGCACTAAGTAGAGCAGAAGGTAGACTTTGTGAGAGTGAGGCTCCTGTATATTTGTCTGGTCAAAAATGAAAACACTGCATGTGTATACCAGTGAGCTATGTGAGATATTGAGACCTATCATCAGAATTTACCACTTGGTACTCTTCCAAGTGACGTGTCATCTGCTGTCAAGTAGCTCCATTCTCTGACATGTTTAAAACCTGTTTCCTGTTTTTCGCTTTTTGTCATTCTAAACCAACATAAGCAATAAAATCACCGGTTTTCTGTTGACATCTTCTTAAGTGAGTGAAAAGAAATTGCATCCAAAATAGCATTTAAGAAGAAATTCTCTTTCAATTGTGAAACACTGTGAAGCTGGGGAAGAAACAAGGTTCAAACTGCCTGCAGAACTTGAGTCTGTCTGTGTGTGTGAGATGGAATTGAGTTTCTGGGTGCATTTTTTCTTCAGAATGTCCTTCTGTCATTCAGCAGGAAGGTAGGCTTCAGTCTGCCTGCACTCTACATTTTTCTCTGGGTTACTGCTTGTAAAACACGTCCATGTTTTCAATACATCTGTGAAATTTTTTGTAGTTTTATACTATGAAAGAGAAAGGAAAGACTGTAGAATCTAGTGTTTCTGTATGCCTGACTTATACATCAGGGATTTAAAGTATGTAATGTATACTTACAGTGTTTTATACTTATTAGAAGTTCATTCAGGTTAGAAGTATGAATGCTTGTCAAATCTGCATGTCTGTCTTTAGAGCCCCAATAAAAAATGCTGAAACACGTGAATAAGGACCAAACGTGGAAAATCTCGATGTAATTTTCCCAGCACCATGTAGGAGCAGAGGAAAGAAAAGAATCGAGCTCTGTGCTGGCATTCCTAACAAAATGACTGAACTGTGGGGACATAAGAAGTAGGAAGCAAACTCTTGTACTCTAAGGTGATTAAATACTTGACATCCATCCTAAACTTACCTTGCCTGGTCTGTATTGCCTTCTTTTGTAAAATCATTTTCTCTTTGGTTAGGGTCAATGAAAGGATTTTTTTCCTGATATTTTCCCTATTAATATATTCATGTAATCTTTCCAGCCTTAGGTAGGCATCTACAGCTTTGTCTGGATGCCTGTTCTGCTGTGAGGTAGTTTTTCCATTATAGCTTAAAAACAACAAAAATTCTGAAGAAATAAGCTTCTGCCTAGTGCATTGTTTCCTAGATGCCAGGACATATTTATCCCTTTGGGAAATGCTGTGTATTTCTTGTTTGGGATTAGATGTCAGCACCTTTGAACATGCAGGCTTTGAGTATTTTGTAACTTTCTTTAAACTGTTTCATTATTTGGTTTTGGTGGTGAATTTTAAAAGACAAAGGTATTTGGAGCCGCTTTAATCTTTCAGAACTAATTTTAAATGAGAAAATAAAGAAAACTGCTTAGAGAAGCACAGTGTTCTCTCACAGGAAGCAGATGCTGGATTGATTTTTATCAAGTTAATAATTATTATCTAAGCTGTTTCAGAAAGTAGTTAGAGGATATTATTGGGTTCCTGCTACTATAGCAAGCTTAACTGGTTTCTAATCCTAGAACCTTTTTCAACTCTTTTAAAAATAGCTATTCTTAATCTTGTAGTATTCTGGGGAGGGGGAACAGAACACTTTCTGTATACTGTAAGCTGTAACATATAAGCATGCAGAATTGACTGCAGGGTATTTTAGAAATGGCTTCAACTGTCTGAGGATCTTTTTGAAGGATGAATTGGGCTGATGGAAGAGGTTAAGGCTTCCTTTGTCTTTCAACTGTGGCACTAAGGGGGTTGAAGGTTGGCAACTGAGGCATTTGTGCACACTTGAGTAAGAGGAAACTTTGGTTGCTCACTGTTAGGCTTGGAGCCCTCATGGAAGGGTACAGCAGGGTTTGGCTGGGAGGCATTACCTGGGATCTCCAACATCTGAAAGGATCTGGTGTGTCTGGGTAATGAGCTGGTGTCTTTGTGCCTTAAAAATGAGAATATGCAAGTGGTAATGTGAGACAATCCAGTAGTAAGAAATGTATCTCATATGTAACAGTATTTTAGGAGTTTTGTCTATGTATGTCTTCTCAGAAATTTCTGTGTAATTAGCTGTCACGGGGTTATCTAGATCAATCTGTGTCCGTGACAGGGGGGGCAGTAGGCCCGTGGGCCCCCGGCCCCTGACAAAGGGGAAGGGAAAAAGGGAAAGGGGTAGGGAGATGGGAGCTGGGCTCAAGGAAACAAACAGAGCAGCGGCAACGATCTAAGGAGTAAAACTTATTTTACTATAATACAATCTAATTGAAATTGAGGCTAATAAATCAAGTGAAATAAGAGAGAGAGAAAGAGAGGTTTCCGAAGACCGAGAAGCCTACTTTGAAATTGAAGGCGCCGCGGCTTGGAAGCACACCCACACTCGCTGCCAGGCAGTGAGAGAGAGTGCCAGCGTCGCTTCCGTGACGTATTTTCCTCTCTGACCGCGAGGTCCCCTGGGATGTGTAGTACTTCTTCTCTGTGCTCCACATGATGTTATGATGTGGAATACCAATAGCAAAAATTACAAAACTATGACATTAGCGCAAAGCTGTTTTGCAGTGATCTGTTGACTTCCTCTAATCACAGTAACTTTTTTTTGTTAGATGTGGCTTTGTGCCATCTGCATTTCCATATCCTTGCAAGCACTGTACTCTGCTGAAATCTTGGAGACAAAGGCAGAGGCTTTAATTATTACAGCTGACATGGCAGCCATCAGTAGTTGTGCCTGTTTTCCTTTGAGTCTGGTAATGAGAGAAGTACATGGCAGCATGGAGTAAGTCATAGTATGGATGTTAAAAATGATTGTATAGTTCTGCAAACAACTCTCTCTTGCTCTTGACTGTACTACCTGGGGCTCTTCTTGGGTCCTCTTGAGTTTCTTCTTGGAACTGCCCAGCTGCGTTTCAAATGAAATAGTAAATGTGGCCTGCATTCAATAAACCACTGTACCAGCTACAGGAGAAGAAAAAGATCTCCATCCTGTAAATATTTGAGTCTCTAAGGTGGCTCTCTTCTGGTAGTCAGAGTTTGGTACTCGTTGCTTGTCGTAGAGCAGTCCTGAAGGTAGGAGCACAGTACTGCATGCTTAGTTTTCATTTCATTTTTTTAATTCTCTTGTTTCTCTACTGTTGAAGAAAGATGGCGTATATGAGGTTTTGCTGAAATTGAGCCAAATAGCATGAAGTCATTGTTCTGTAATAAACAAATACTGGTAATGCAGCTTTGTTTGCCACACAAAGTTCACAACTGAGTGTGTGGAACGATCCAGATGCAGCTTGGTGTTGTGCGGTCACTGCACTTGACCCTGGGCAATTATGCAGCATTGGGAATGTCCAGTGCCAGGTCAACCAGGACTCTTGCTCTTGGGTTCTTTGTTGCTAGGCTTTGAAGGAACTCAGAGTAGAGAATATAGGAGAAAACAGTCCCACCGGAGAGGACCCACTCCAGTGAGGTTTTTAGAAGGCACAGGTGTGGCGCTTTTAGCTGGCAGCCACTTTGCTGGTGATCTTTGGGTTTCTGTGGGGCAAGCAGGACAATTGTGATAAATGAGCCGAGACATTCAGGTGCTGTTTATGGGAATGACTCCATCTCCCTTCTTCTGGGTGAGAAGTTGGGTGTGAGGGCAGTTGACTTTGAGTCTGATATCCAAACCGGGCAAAAGACGTGCTGATTCTTCAAGGATTTCTGTGCTGCTTCATAAGATACAGGAAACTCATTTGTTCTGACCAGAAAGCATTTGTTCTAAATGCTAAACAGTTGTGGTGTTTCAGCAGTTACCAATGAGCGGAATGCTGCTCTCATCCTCCCTTACTCGTGATTCCTTTTCAGGAGGAGGGATGCAACTACAGACTCCTATAGTTGTGCTCCTGGAAGTATTTCTGTGTGTATCTTTAGGATATAAGTGTTAGCACGCAGTATGAG
Source organism: Alectoris magna (assembly GCA_030625065.1). Taxonomy (NCBI): domain Eukaryota; kingdom Metazoa; phylum Chordata; class Aves; order Galliformes; family Phasianidae; genus Alectoris; species Alectoris magna. Next base: position 23,882,533 of record CM060568.1, on the reverse strand, counting down.
CTGGGACAGGAGCTTTAAGGACTGTGTTAGTGTTAAGTTGTCTTGGAGAAGCATAACTGAAGTCTGCATCAGGTACCTTACTTTCATTTCAACTCTTACTCTTCTGTCCGCAAACTTTACTGGTAAGCATGCTAACTTAGAGTGATTTGCTCTCTGTTGCCAGCATTCCTTAAAGGAAGGCTTGAGATTTTCTTCCATTCACTTGGTGTGCCTTCATTTATGCATTAAATCCTATTTTGTAAACATAATTTTATTGCAGCATCCCTGTGACCCTTAGGCAATCTGTTCTTTTTGATATGTTTTCTCCTGCTTGCGACGGTGAAGTAATTATCTAGATTCCTTGAGACTGGGTACTGTGCTTTTTAAACAGTCACAACAGCAAAAAGATGTTCTCTGGTTTTGGGTGAAGCTATTGCTGTAGGTCTTAGATTTGTTACAAATGCTTTGCTCTCTGTATAAATTGGCTGTTTAAACGTTAAAATACTGCGGCAGTGGAAGGGTTGTTTTCCTCATTTTGATAACTGTTTTTTGAGGAGTTTTGAATTTCTTTCATGGTCAGTTCTTTGATTTCTCTGCTAAAGAAACGTCAGGCTAACAGATTTTGAGAAGTGTTACTGAGCTGGCTGTTTTCAGATGAATGCTCCACATGTACGGTGCCCACATTTGTTTCAGTTCTGCCAATTAGAACATGAAGCAGAAAGTAAATCACTGTAAGGTTCAAAACCATTGTGAATTTTTTCTCAAATCTTGCAGATGCTTTTTTCTTTTGAAGTTGCTGAGCTTTAATGCAAGTATCATGTGTTACGAGGCTCCACTCCTTAGGCATATCCATCTTTTATTGCCATCTGGTGGCAAAGACATCCATAAGAGAAAATGAAAAAATTGTGAAAAGAATGTAGGCTGCTTAATTCACTTACCACAAATGATCTCACAGACTTCATCAGCAGGAATGGGGCAGTGAAAGACCCACCATCCAAGCATGGCTAATAAACTCTAAGAAGGATAGCGCCATTAGTGCAATGCTGCAGGCACTCTGTCTCACTTACTTGGGGGGGGGGGGGGGGGGGGGGTGAGCAAACCGGCAGTGGCATTCACGTTTGATCACTGACAAAACACAAACCACTGATGTCATGCTCTTGTAAAACATTGAAGTAAATGTTGTGCAAGGTACATTAACAGAAATACAGTCTTAAAAATGTGAGTTGTATAGAAAGCGTGAACTCTGGTACCAGGTTGAAAGAACAGAGATATCTCTTTTGTTTTGTTTCCTAAAAGCAAAATCTGTCAAGGATGCACCGGACTATTTCGGTGAGAAGTATACATTGCTTTTCCTCCCCCTATATGAGTGTTTACCATTATAATTAAAGCATTTTATTGGTTCCCAAGTCTATGACCTAGTATTTTATGCTGGTCAGATCTCTGCTCTTTTCAATGTTTGTTAAGCTTTTTGGCTATGATATTCTTGTCATTCTGTGCATTAATAGGAACACTACTTCAGAAAACACTTGTACTTCTTGTAGGCTTGCTGTTTGAAGGTTGGCAGTGGAAGACCTGAATTTTATCTTCATCATGCCAGAAAAAGCTAGAGCAATGGAGAATTAAGAGGAATTATAGATTGGATGAGACAACAAGGGTTTTTGATACTGCCTCTCCCCTATTAAAAATATTGAATGATTTGTTAAAGTCTAAATAGATCAACTGCATTTACTTTGTTCAGAAAAAGCTGATCCATCACCGAAGAAAAGGTGGTGGGCTTTAACTTGTGAAGTCTGGCTTTGTGTTTTTTAAATCACGCTTTTGAGAAGTGCCCTGAGGCTGGTGGAATATTAGCTGGAGCTAGTGAAAATGTCATTGCTTGGGTGAGGTTTTCTCCCTAAAGGATTTGGAAGATAGCAAATGCGGTCACAGAAGGTATTCCCTCTATACAAGATGTGTTTAAAATGTTTCCTATGCAGCTCTGAGTTAATGTGTCATCTTTTTTTGAAAACTCCAAGCTGGAGTGTTATCTCCTCTGAGACACCATGGGAATAATTCTTGCTGAAATCAGACGTGGAGGAATTGAATTTTGGTCTCATCTTACTGGTAAATTCCTGACCTCTAGGAGGTTGTTCTGTTAGGGTAATATTTTAGGGCTTTGTCAGACTGTGAGGGGTCATGGGTTCAGACTGATGGACGTCAGGGACTTTTTCCATAAACCTTTAATGTATTCCTAAGGCCTGTTTCTTGTCTTGTCGCATGGCATGCCCAACTTGGCTTTCTTTAGCTGGTGTATGAAAGAGCTCAGGACAGTGGGTGAGTGGTCTGGAAACAGCAGTAGCTGTTTGTTGTTTGTAACAGTTATTTCAGTTTCATACAGAAAACACATCACTGAGCGCTAAGTGTTAGGCAGGATCATGCCTTCTGTCCAACTCTGTGTCTCGTTCCCACAAGAAGTTTCAAGAAGTTTAAGCGTTAATGTGTTCCCCTGTGTGTGAAGGTTGAAAACTGAGGGTTGCATTAAAGCGTGTGTTCATCCAGGCTGGCCGAGGGCATCATTGCCAAGGACAGGCGAGGGGCTGAGAGGGCTGGAACAAAGCACTGCTTGTTCATTTGGATTTTTATTCTGTAGCCTGTGTGTGGCACCACAGGTTATGTGCAGTTGTAAAGCCTCTTCTTTCAGCACTAGTGGGACCACAGGTGTCCCCAAGGGGAATGAGAAAGAGATAAATATTAACACAGCTAAAAGGTAGTCAGCTTTTTCACTTGGATTGCCTTGAAGCCATTTCAGATCGGGACTTTTCCCGTTATTAAATGTTATGTGGAATAAAGAGAAAAGCTCGAGTATGGGCTGAGTCAGCCATCTGATTGTAACGAGGCACAAAGTTTTTGTTTGAACTTTGAAATCTTTTACTCAGAAAATACGATGAGCACACAAATTAAAAACTGTGGATAAGAAGAACACAGTTCGTTATATCCCAGGAACACTCAGGTAAAATAGGACCCGCTTGTCAGCTCTTATTGTCAGTAGGTACCTATTTCCCATCTTTGCGATAACAAATGTTACAAGTGTGAATTCTTAAATGTGCTGCTGCAATAGCAGAGGTGTTTAATTTTGTATACTGTCTTCTTTCACTTTGCAATATTTGAATATTCCCTGTTGTGGGTTGTTTTTGTTCTTAATAAATAGTTGAATATTAAACATACAGAAAAACACTGATTGCCATTATCCTATGCTCTGGAGTTTGGAAGTTGTGAAAAGTAAGATGAAGGTTTTTCTGAGGTGCTCTCTCATTTTTAGGATAAGATGTATTGTTTTGTTTTTGCCTCAGCAAGGATGGGTTTCCCTGTCCTCCACACTTTGAATCCCAGGGGATTTATGGCACTGTGGGGCAGTAAGGCTGATGTTCGCTGTTTGTCCGCCTCTCGCTGTTTTTGGCTTTTGGTTTGCTTTAACTATTGTTATGGTTTTACATCTAGTTTTGACTATTTCACTTTTTTAACAGCACGGTCAGCAACAGTAGTAAAATGACATAAGGGAAACCTGAGGAACAGACTTAGTACTGACAGATAAGGCCATCTATCAATTTTCACTCTCTGATCTGCTTTCTTGGTACTCAAACAGCAGCAGCTCAAGCAATTTCCTGGCATTCAAGGCCAGAAACGTTTCCTGCAGAATAAGCACCGAAATTGAACTATGAGATCAGGCTTTGACTGCAGAACAGAACAGACTTGAACTTACAGTCTTCTATCCAACCTTTCTCCATCCTACTGCTTAGACCCTGTCGGAACAGGATGTGAGCTCGTATCTGTCATCATTAATGTTCATGTCACAGCTTTCAGGAACTTCTATGTTTGTCCTCTTTGGAAGGATGAAACTCCATTTTTAAAATCCTGAGATATGTCATTGGCCATACACCATGAGGGCAGGAAATCCTGAGGAATACAAAAAGTAGAAGCAGTGTTTGGATACAAGGCTCAAAACAAGGACCTAGTGTCATGTTGGAGTCAATGTCTGATAGCAAAACGATTCCTGGTTGATACCCTTGTAAGCTAAGAGGACGAGCTGCGTGATGAGTGGAGTCTCAGAAAAAAATGGTGTTCTGCCACTTCAGTGAAATCACAGCTACACCTGTAAAATCTTTTACAAACTTTTTAAGCATGGTTTGGATTTAGACTATGGGAAGTCATTAGGAAGTGAGGAGTTGTATCTGAAAACACTGAAGTGTTTTAAGTGCTCTTATTTTCATTGACAACTTGTAAAAATGTAGAAAAATCCCTTACTAAGATCATCCAAAACATGCACTGTTAGTTTTTGAAAACGAATGCCTGTCTTTCATGATATAGAGCTTGAATTACTTTTCTTCAGTTTAGTGATGTTTTATGAGCAAAAGTAATTGGATGAAAAGTCAGAATCTGAGTTCAGACCTGTTCTTTATTCTGTAAACATATATGGTATTTATGTCAATCTTTCAGGTTGTTTCAAAAGACAAAATGCTAATGACAACAGCAGTTAATCATATTCAGTCACCCTGACTTTTTTTAACGAACTCTTTCACCTGTGCCATTATATTAACTGCATGTGCTAATATATAATGTTTTCTTGATATACACGATGACGTGCTTATGTGTGTACTCCTATGAAGAGTACTAGGGGCTTGAAAATAGTGAAGCCTGTTATGAACTTGTGAAATACAGAGGTGCTATTGATATTCTTCACAGAGTATGCTGAATTTCTACACTGCAAAGGAAGAAAGTTTACAGATTTTGATGAAGTTCGTCAGGAAATTGAAGTAGAAACAGATAGAATAACAGGAGTGAACAAAGGGATTTCTTCAATTCCTATTAATTTAAGAATATATTCTCCACATGGTAAGTGAGATCATTCAGCTGTATATTCCTGTGATGTAATATATTGCCGAGCTGTCTGTTTAGCTCTCTCTTTTTCATGTGTTCTCATTGCTTGATTAGTGGTCTTCTGGGATGCAAAGATTTCCACCAGAAGTGGATATGCCTGCGTAAGGACATTCAGCATCTGCTGCAGTATGAAACCACTCTACTGCAGAGAGCTGTTGCTTCTAGAGTTGGGCAGAACATGGGCTCTATCCCGTTTAATGTTCTCATGATTTTAAAATATTCCCTCTCTACATCAGGGAGAAGCCAATCCCTCCCCCAGCACATATACTGTTAAGAGCTCACCGGTAAATCTTTGGTAAAGACACATAGGAGGTAGCAGATGTAGTGGCAAAACCCTTCTTGCCTCCACCCGCATGGATTTCTCAGATCAATGATCTAGAAAGTCATTATGTCTCTTTGCCCTATTGGATGTTTCTTATGCCTTGTCACTGAGAATGTATTTAGACAGTACTGATGTTTGAAGCTGCATTATGTTATAGACCGCCAATATAGATCAAAGTTAGGTTCCCTGGTTGCCATCTGCTCTATTTAATAAAGGCAGTCTAGAGGAAATGTTTTGCATTGAATTCAGCCTGGATGTTGGGGAAAAATGGTGTGTCTGGCTGAGGCATTTATCTAACCACCTCATCTGATGTCTTGATTGTGAATCAAAGGATGTAAGAATTAGAATGAGAGGTAATTAAAGAGATGCTGATCCTCCCTTTGATATGCCATGAGCAGCTTTGGCTCTAAGTGTATGCCCCTGAGCCCTGTTGCTGCTATGCAGATGTGGCATAGCAAACGGGAGAGAAACTGAACTAAGTGCTCTGCCTCACAGCATGCTTCCTGAACATGCTGGCACCAGGAGAGTATGAAAATTTTCTACCTAATGCTCTTAATTTGTTTTATGGATCAGTCTTTTAGTGTAGCAACTGTTACCTGTATTGGACAGACACAAAATGTATTTCCAAGTATTTCCTTTCTAGGAATCCTAATTTTCTCATTTGTCTAAAGGATATTCCGTTACTGTAGTAGATGAACAAGCTGATGCTTCTGGGTGGTCTGTGGATTGAAGTATGAAATATGAATGGCCTGTTAACTGTGCTACAGTTGGTGGAAAAAGCTCAGAAAGCCATATTCATTTGCCTAAGAGCCTTCAGTGATATTCCATATAAGTATCATTTGCTTATACCAGTTGTAATGTTTAAAATATTAAGTAGTACTCTTAAATCCAAATGAAGGACCAATAGGGAAGCGACTATGGTAACAAGTATACTTTTCAGACTATCATGTGTTTTATTTGAACCACTGATAACTGCTTTTATAAATACATTAACAATATACAAGATTTGATGCGACTAAAATCTGTCTACAGCCATACATGTATAGATCTCTTTAGATGTGTCTGGCATGCTAGCCAATGTTGTGATTCTGTGTTCTCTATACAGTATTAAGCCTGACTCTCATTGACTTGCCGGGAATCACTAAAGTGCCAGTAGGGGATCAGCCTCCAGATATCGAGCAACAGATAAGAGACATGATAATGCAGTTCATCTCTCGAGAAAACTGTCTCATATTGGCTGTGACTCCAGCTAACACTGATCTGGCCAACTCAGATGCGCTGAAGTTAGCTAAAGAAGTAGACCCTCAAGGTAAGCGTGATTGAACGTAGCCATTGAGCCTTGTTAAACAAATTTCAGGAATACATTTCAGCACTGCCAATGATGACCCCTTCGTTTCCAGTCATACCCTTACTTGCAATTGTGGTGGTTGTTGTTTGATAAATCTTTGAGGTGATCACATTTTTAGTAATTACTATGGAACTGTAGGACTTAATTGGTTTTTTTTTTTCTGAATATAGATGATTTTTTCACTGTTAATTTTTTTCCCCGTCTCTGACTTGATTAGGCCTTAGGACCATTGGTGTGATCACAAAATTGGATCTGATGGATGAAGGAACAGATGCAAGAGACGTTCTGGAAAATAAACTACTTCCTCTCCGTAGAGGTAGGAACATTCAATTGCCTCTGTTCTTTGGTTTTGGTAATGGTAGTGTTTGAGAGTTCTGGAGATGAATGAAGGGTTATTCTGGACCTGATGAGTTCCTAGCTTTTATTATATTCCACTCAGCAAACATAGTAGGGGGATGTGCTAAAAATATCCTATAAGTATAATAATTTATCCTGGACCTGGAAAATACACTGCTTATTCCTGAGGAAACGAGAAATGTCAGTATTATTTATTAGTCAGTTTTCTTTTTCTGTGCCAGGTTGCTGTCCCTTTCAACAAAAGAGTCTTTTGAGTCTTTTCTTCTTACGTATGACAGAAACCAGCACCAGTGCTTTGGTAATCTTGCTGTTAACCTGATTTTGACCTCTTGTGGAAGCTTTCTATTTGATTGTTCCAACAGCTACTGCTACAGTCACTTTCACTGTTAACAATATCAATAATTTTGGTTCTAGTTATACTTGGCTTGTGAGACCACCATCTCCTTCCAGTATATGAGCACAGCAAACAATTTATGAACGTATTCCTCCAGCAGACATGAAGCAATATCTCATTTTTCCTATATTTTGTTAGCACTGTATTGTTTATTTATCCTGACTTCTTGGTTCTTCTCTTTGTTGTTCATTTTTGTTACTTTAACTTTGTCTTCATTTGAAGTGACTTCTTTGGAGTGCACTAAAGTTTCAGATAGTTGTACATTTGAATTAGTAATGTAAAAGGAAGTGCATCCATTTCACATAAACAGAATGAACAAATTGGATGTTAAGTTCATTTACAATGCTTGTAAATGATGCCTGAAATACCTTAATTGGAAATTTGTTTGAATTGAGGCAATGTAGTTCAATTTAATATGAATCCAGTTGTGCAGAGAATACCTGCATTAACATGCCTATTGGTTTGGGATTGTTTCAGGTTATATTGGTGTCGTGAACAGAAGCCAGAAGGACATTGATGGGAAGAAGGACATAAAGGCAGCTCTTCTAGCAGAAAGGAAATTCTTTCTTTCCCACCCAGCATATAGGCACATGGCAGATCGGATGGGAACACCGTATCTTCAGAAAGTTCTTAACCAGGTAAAACCTGAGTTCTTTGTGTTGTGAGGCAGCTTCTATAGTGATAGGACCGACATAAAATCTTCACTAAAATGAACCTTATTGATTCTTTTCTGCCTTTTAGTTTTTACAGTGTAATTAACAAAGTAGCATATTAAAAATAGCACTTAAAAATGTGCTGTGGGAAATAGAGGGCCTAATTTGTAGGCACTTGTTAGTATTCATAAACCTACAGTAATTAAGATTGCTAATTACAGAAATTTCAATTGTTGATAACATATAGCGTTCAATCTTGATTTTCTTCCAAGAAATCATAATTTTATTTTTTACTCAAAAACTTACTCAGATGGGTACCTTATGCAGCCAGATGTAAGCTAATAATGGTACTCTCTCATTATGTAGTTTTCCAACTTTGGAAATTCTGTAATATTTTATTCCACTTCATTATTTTGTAAAAATCTAGAATAGCTTCTCTTAGCTCTGTCTGTATTACTTAAGGTTGTGGTTTAAGCTGTAATATTAATTACAAATGCAGTAAAATAATGTGGACATGCCCCCCTACAATCCTTATGAAGATACTGGGGGGGTACAGAGCCATTTAATGGACTTTTATTTTCTTTTTTTCTCTGGGGCTCAGCACAGCAGCACATAGTCATAACCTACAGTCTTCTTTCTAGCTGGCCTGTGCACTGTGTGGGTGAACAGAGTAACTCTGAGGGAGACTGTAGAAGCAAGCTGGTTTTGGCCATTAAAGAGGACAAGATGTTCTCTGCTGCTTTGGGGAGGACTTGGCATTCCTTGCAAAAACTCTTTTGCTCTAGCAAAGCAAAATTGTATGCACTCAATCTACAAAACTGGAAGTGTAGTTACAGGAGATGGAAAATGAAGGTGACAATCCTAAGTGACCCTGGAGCACTGGGATCCTAACATCTTCCAGTGTCAGGGTGCTCTTACATCTGCTCCCTACTGCTTTTCATGGTCAGGTTAAATTCCCTTTTACTTAGATGTACGCAGAACTTTTTGTCGTTTTTATTTTGCCTGATAATAATGCAGTTTATGACTTTTTCTAACAGTTCTTCCTTATTCTCTTGAGTACTGAATGTGAACATGCATAGAAAGTAAAATTCTCTCTTCCTGGATATTTCTCCAAGTACTCTGTCCTATTCTGTAATTATCACATTTCTTCTAGTTTAACAGGACTCTTAGAAATCAACTTTAGAAATTGGTGGGGGGAGGAGGAAGGGAGAGACATGCTTTTAGAAATGATGCATCCTGGAGGTTCCCTGCATATGTTTATTTTAACCTTAAAATCTATGCTTTAATGTCATTTTTAGTAGAAACATATACTGTACGCTAATGATATAAATGACAAATACAGTGATTGGAGGACTTGGTTCACACTGCCTTTAGTTTTGCCCAAACCTTGGGTCTGTTTCTAAGCGTTCATGCCCAAACTCATCAGGTTGCAGCTTTCTTCAGCAGGAAATAGGGGTCTTCTTCCCAGATAGAATCACAGAATCATAGGGGTTGGAAGGAACCTCTAGAGATCATCGAGTCTGACCCCCCTGCCAAAGCAGGTTCCCTACACCAGGTAAAAATACCTGGAGAAGAAACTTGCAGCTTACTGTCCTTATTAATATACTGCCTACTGCACAATTGCAGCAATATATAATTCTTTTCACCACCGTGTCCATGGGTAATGCCTTCTTAGTGCCAGCCCTTAGCTTGAACAGTATGTGACCCTAATGATGACGAGTCTCAACAATTTCAAAAAGGGCAAGAACAAATCCCGCCTGTCCCCCTAAATGTACTGATGGTGCTATGATTATTTTTTTTTAAATTTTCACTGTTATTATTACTGTTACTTTGAAACTAAGTTTTCTCAGTCAACCAATGTTTTTGGCATTCCTAAAATCTGAACTTGATCGTATTTTCTCCAGTTCATTGTTGAATTGCTGCTATAGGTTTGGAATAGACAGAGGCCAGGTCAGCCTGGCTTTGTCCATTTTGGTCAACAGCTGGAAACTGCACAAGACATACTGGATAAGTAAACTACATAGCTGGCCTGTTTAATTTCTTGCTGCACTGACTTTGCAGCTGTGTATCTTCACAACCGGGTTAAGGTATACTCTGGACTTGTTCAGAAAGAATGCTAATGCTATTTATTTGTGCCTTAGAAAAATTTTCTTCAACAGGATGCAAGAACTTGCTTGCATCCTACAGGTTTGCCTGTGTTTAGGGTGTTTTGTCTCTTTAAGTGCATTGAAAGATTAATACCTTATTTCTTAGTTTTGAAACTAAACAAACTGAGTTTTATATTCCTTTAAATGGTCTTATATGGCATTGAGTTTATATACTAGTAATATTTTTGAGCTTTTTTCCTTTTAGTTTATCTATTTCATTATTAACTGTTGGTCTTCTGTTGCTATTACTGTATGTAGAGTACATGAGAGGATGCATGCAAGAGTTGTCCCCAAGTTATTAGTGCATTAGTGTTTGTGGTTCCAGGTAGTATTTAAATTATTCTGTATCCACAAGGTGGTGCTCCAGGGAAACTCCAGTGTTTGATAATGTGCCTTTCAGGCCTGCTGAACAGCTTTGGGGCTGTTTGCCTACTTTGGTATTTGACATTCTTTATTTATACTTGCGTGCTTGGGGAGATCTGCAATATAGTGCAAAAAGTCCAGTTTAGTTTAAATCAAGGGATGGAGACAATGCATGAGGAGCTCATTGTATAGCTGCCAGTGCTGTCCAAACACATTACAACATATATGTGCAGAAGTAACTGAGATAAGAGCTTTTCTAAGACTTCTTCTACTCCAGTTTATTTTCCAGTATTTTTAGGTATATTTTTGTAAACGAAAACCAATACTCTTCGGTGATAAATCTTTTATATAAAGATTTTCTTAAAAAAAAATTTTTTAAAGAAGTTAAGTACTGTAATCATTAATAAGAGGCCTAAATCTCTTTTCCTTAGTATTCTGCATACAACAAAGTTCAAGTGCTAGGTAGATACTCTGTATGCCTATACTTCCTTCTGTCAGTGTTCTCAAGCGCTTTTAGATGCTCAGAATCAGTGAAATGGATCTTGGCAACAAAATGCTGAGCTATTACAAGAGATCATTTCAAATTAAAGTAACTTTTTAGTGTTTAGCTAAACAACTGTGTCATATCAGGCCTCACTGAGTGGAAAAAGTCAAGTTTTTCAAGCCTCCGTATAACATGTATGTGGACGGGATGTTGTGGTGCTCTTTAACCATCTCCATTGCTTCAAAGAGCAAAAGGAATTACACTAGTAAGCTAGCACAGTCGACCCTGATATGTTTGGCATTCAGAAGGGAAATGGCTATGCTCTTGCTTTCGTCTTTATTAACAGTATTAAAGGACTTCTATTTGCTTTTTAGCAACTTACCAATCATATTCGGGATACCCTGCCAGCCTTCAGGAGCAAACTCCAGAGCCAGCTGCTTTCTATAGAACATGAAGTAGAGGTGTACAAAAACTTCAGACCAGAGGATCCAACCAGAAAAACAAAAGCTTTGTTGCAGTGAGTGTCATCTTTTATCTGCTTTTCCATTGTCTGTAGGTTTGCTTTGCTTTGCTTTGCTTGACTTTTTTTTTTCCCTCATGAGTTTAAATGTTAGGATATGGAAGAAGATTCTTTATGCAAGCTTGGGAAGAATATTGTGCTTGGTGTTCCAGAACACTTGAATATATCAGCAAGGTTTTCCCTGAATTAGTATTAGCAATCATAGAAAGAGAGAAGGCAGAGCAGGAAAAGGTACAAAAATGAGTAACGTACATGATCTTAAGGCAAGAAACTGCTTCAGACTGTAGGGACACATTCTGCAGCATGTCAAAAAGATGCCCTCAAGCAAAGGGAGGAGATTGTGTTAGATCTCTATAAGATGAGAAGCATGAAGGGAGAATAGGGAATGGGGTTTTTTTTTGTTTTTTGTTTTTTGTTTTTTTTTAAATAAGATATGAAAACCTGTCCATCCGAAAGAACTTGAAAATGGCAAGATCAAAATGAATTGTTTATCGTTCATGTGGTACGCACCGAAGTTACGGAGCTCCTTACTGAAGGAGCTGATTCTATAAGTTGGTTTGTCTTCAGAAAGCAGTTAAGCAGGTTCTTGGGGACAGGGAAAATGTTCAAGTTTGGTGAGTACGAAGTCATATCTCTGTTGTTTGGGACACATGAACAGCAACTGAGGCTAAGGCTGGAATTCGGAAAGGAAAATGGTCACCTGAACTATCAAGACTTTACTGATCCAGCTGCAGACTTTGATTTACTCCTCGATTTTTGCAACGACTGCGTCAAAAGAGAGTAGACGTAATTCTGTCCCTCGTAACTGAAGATGTTTTGATTGAAAGGAAGACCTGGGGACATAGCCTAGGACTCTTCTATGAGAGTACAGCATGAGTATTTTTTTGGTCTGTAGATCTAGTCATTAATCTGAGAGGCGCATATATATGAAGTTGTGACTTGTTCAGGCTGTGAACATCTCAAGCATATTCTGCTACTGGAAAAAGAATTGAATTCCATTTCATCCAGAGTTTCCCTGCTTGATGCTTCTCTGCATGGTTTTTCTGATTCCTTCATTATAAGTAGGTGCTAAAAGAGAAGTTAACTTTTGTCAGTAAAAATTCTCCTTGCTTTTCACTTGAGGTTTGGAAAATAACATAACTAGAACCTTTCTTCTGCTGCTTCTTAAGAACATGTTCCATAGCACACGTAAGAAAATAATCTACATCTGCTTACTCTGTAAGATAAGCTTGATTTTATGCAGTCTTCTTCAGAAGTTGAGTTTGAAGCTTTACACTTGCACTGTTTTCCCTAATTCTGTTTGCATGAGTTATATAGATAGCTGAGGTTTAAGAGCATATGATGTGCAGTATTAGTTGTGTTACTTCAAGTTTTAGGATGTCTGTACCTTAAAAAAAAAAAAATCCACTACCCCTGCATCTTCCATAACTGTAAGAATTATTGTGTGCTCTTCTAAATGCTCCCGGTGTGGAAGTCTAAACATAATCAGGTAAACTGGAGTTTGTGGTACTGATAGCTGACACATTAGTATTGCATCCTGGGTGAGCTTTTGGGCTTGGAAAAGCTTAAGTTACTTGGCCAGCACTGGATCTTAATGACTTGATGCACATTGTGCTATTGAAACATCAAAGGGTCATTGCAGAGCAGTGAGCTCTCAACAAGTGTTACCTCCTTGCTATAAGACTTAAGACTTTTACTTGTGGTCTGTCCAGTGAGCTCTGCTGTTTCTGTAATGACATCTAAATATGGATGGGCTTTTCCATTCAAATATAGTCTATAAATATCAAGACTTATGTTTGCTTAACCCACTACAAAGATTGCTATTATTTTTCTTTCTAAATAAATAAATGGATGTGATAAATAGTGATAGCATTTACAGTGAAATAGGAATGTAGCCTGGTGCCCTGATGTATTTGTAGCTGACTTTATTATATGGTTTAACAAGCTGTTATTATTTTTAAACACAACATTCATGAAAAAAATAAGATAGTATATGAGCTACATCCCATAACGAAGAAGTGTGGGGGGGTGCATGTGTGTATGCAGGAATGGATTTTCAAGTATAGCACCCTGGATAGGCAGCCTCGGTGAATGATTTGTTGTAGACACTTTCATCAATTCCTAAACCCATTTTAATGTCAACAGTACTGACGTAGTACTGAAGTAATAGTTGATAGTTGATGTGCTTAAGTTAATCTTCTTCCCTCTCTTTGACATTTAGGATGGTACAGCAGTTTTCAGTAGACTTTGAAAAAAGAATTGAAGGATCAGGAGATCAGGTCGATACGCTCGAACTTTCAGGTGGTGCCAAAATCAATCGTATTTTCCATGAACGTTTCCCTTTCGAACTAGTGAAGGTATTTATCCATCTTCATGATGTTATTTTTGTCTTATTTATGTATTCCTATTTCAATACCAACAGTACTAAAGCAAAGATAAAGCTTCATGTGAAGAACGCGATCTTTACTGTGGAAGAAATTACGTTAGATGATTATTGAGGCATTTACTTTCATTTCTAGTTATGGGGACTGAGATTCTGAAACATGGCAATAATAATATAATTATAGTCCTAGTTCCTATTATTTTTCTTGCTTTTTATTGTTTTCTCACTAATGGCATTTTCCTGCTGACTAGGGGCAAAGAAAGAAACCACAGTCACTGGCAAATTGAAGTTGCTGTGGTCAAGTAGCTAGTACATGTTAAAACTACAGAAATGAAGTATGTGCATTTTATAGCTTATCATCTTCCTGTTTTCAGAGCATAAGACAAAGCCGATTTTCTGTCCTATGGTTTCATAGTGGAAAGGGAAAAGGAAATGGAACGTATTCAAATTTGGTGCTTAAAGATAACGTGTTTTTTTTCCCTCTTGGTACATCTCTTTGCTTACCCACCCTCTGAGTAACAGAATAAACTATGGTGGTCTGTGAACTGAGAAGTGGTTAACTGAATTTGTTGTGTTCTTTTACCTTTTCTTTCACTGCAGTGACTTTAGCTTCCCCTCTCCATGAGCCCTGCTGTATTTCCATTCTGTCTTCTTTGATGCTTTTCCTGAGCTTCCTTTCCATGTATTTTATGTTTGGCTGCCTCAGTAATCACCTAGCTTTCAGTTGGGTGAGAACCACACAGGTTTTAGCTAGTTCTGAGGTTTAAACTTGCTGTGCCAACTAGCACTCCAAGAGAACAGATTACAGTTGGGCGTAAATAGTGACCCTTTCACTTGTGACAATACTAACATATTGTTCAGCAAGTTTGCTTTTGAGAAACATGAAGAAAAGATTTGTAACTCCGAGACCATTCATTCCTCTCTTAAATTTGGTTGAAAAACAGTGGGATGGGAAATTGAGGATAAACAGAGAACGCAATGGTAGAGGTTGTACCACTTCATGAAACCAGACTTTAAAAAAAAAAATAAATGTGCATCTTCCAAACATTGTTTCTGGCTTTCTCCACCAACTCTTGTCTTTTTTGGGATGTTCTGCAAAATCATTTCAGCTGTTTGGTATATTGGGAACAGAAGGGTGCGTAATTCCCAGCAGCCCTTACTGTTGCCTGTAGCCTTAGTGTTAAAACATCTTATAGTACTTACCTTTTGTTTAGCATAATTAGAGGTTAATGTTACGTTAGTTGAACTTGCCTGTCTTCCAGATATATCAGAAAAAGTAATATTTTCTATTTTATTTCAAAGCTTCCCCTAATATGATCTCAAATGCTTTTGTTCATCTAGATGGAGTTCAATGAGAAAGAGCTGCGGAGAGAAATAAGCTATGCAATCAAGAACATACATGGTATCAGGCAAGTGCACCCCTGTTTTCAAGGCTGATCACATTGCAGAAGGTGTGGTTATCTTAACCTGTGGACGTGCTGACTGTTTGTTAGACCACATTTCTAATGCACTGCTCCCAACAGCTGATGTTTCTTCTACTCCTTCATACTTCTGTTTTTCAGGTAGCTATTTTGGGCTGCCTGGAGGTGTTTAGTTTACTTGGAAATCTTGGAAAATTATTTTACAGAGAAAATAATTTACTTTTTTTTTTTTTTTTTCCCAGTACTGCAAACTGGAATGTATAACCATAATTTTCAATGTAATGTAAGATTTCTACTGAATAAAGGCTGTTGGAATTGGTATAACTGGTTGTAAATATACATTCAAAGGGGAGAAATTTTTAGCTGTCCCTTTTCTGCCATTATTTAATCACCTTTCCAGGTAAATTCAATATGAATTGGAAATGTTGTATGGAATTTTTGATGCATGACTGACATCACCTGTAGGAGAGCAAAACATTTATGGAAGTCATATTCTTGGTGGGGGAAGCTGATACAGTGGTTCACGTGAATAGTTTGACAACCTAGAATGTAAGGAAGACCTTTTTCCTTTCTGAAAATGGTATAAAGCTATGAAGCAATGCGATTTTGCACACGCACTCACTATAGAAAAGTTAGAAACCTCTAGAAAGCACATGATGAAAGCATAAGTTCAAAGGCTAGGTATGAGGCTGTCTGGCACTTGACATATCAGCAGATTGAAGGTACTGCTGGGATTTGGGAATGTTGAGACTGTCACAGGTGAGTGAAGCTGCTCTTCAAAGGATGTCTCTTAAATGCAGTCATTCAATGGCCAAAAATGTAAGTGTGAGATTTGCTCGACTGTTAATACCTACAAAACACGTCAAAACAATTCTCAAATAAATACTGCAGTACTCAGTAGTGTTTTCACATGGCTTAATCTGTACCTCTCTTTACTTCATGATATTGGCTTCTTCCTGGTATGCTGTAATGGTAAACATGGCCAGATACTAAACAGACCTCACCTCAGACGTTCTCTGCCCATCCTTCAGGCTTACACTTCCTAGCCATTTTGGGTTGCCTTATCAAGCTCGTATTTTTTTTTACTGAAGAGCTACCACTTAGGCTTTTTTGCCTTTTTGCTTCAGAATTGGTACCATAAATAATTCTAGCTGCCTATTTTAAGGAAGCAAATTTCTGTTAACATTTGTGTATCAAGTAATGGTGATAGAGCCAAATCCATTGTAGCTTTCACAAACTTAATTGCATAAAGCAAAAGGAGACTAAGAATCTAAATGTGACATGCATCAATAATGGTCTGTAAAGTACTTTTTTTAGCTGTGGATGAATTGTGGAAGTTCTTAATGTCTGCCTTGTTTCTGACAGATGAAGACTTGCAACTCCACTCTTCTCTGTTACTACTTTACTGATTAGATTAAACTGTTTCCTGCATTTCCACATTTAGAGATGTTTGAGTCTTACAACATAGAAAAGGATGTGAAAAATTACCGTGTAGGTCAACTGGCACTGTGAGGGATCCATCAGGGATAACAAAGAAACTTTCTAGTGAATGTTATAATCTACAAACATATGGCTATGCAATGTCAGCTACTGTAAGCCTAACAAAAGACTTTTTATTTAGGGTTAAAATAACGTCTCCAGCTTCTTCATTGCAGTATTATGTACCAAAATCTGAAAGCAGCATGTTACCTCAAGCAGTCTAATGGTATACAATTTTCTTCCCTTCTTTTGTTGCTTGTCTCAGTTACCTGTTGTGGGTTCATCTTTTGGTGCAAGGCATTTAGAAATGGAAGAAATCAAAGCTCAAAGGCTGTTCTAGCACTGTGTAGTTCTGGTAGCTTTGTTCTTCTTAAATCAGTGACAGTCTCAGATTTTGATGGGCATCCCACAGTTAGGGTTTGCGTTACCTAGCATAGGAAGATGACTTCTAACTATTTTTGATGAAGAAGCTGTCAAAGCTGGGAAGTTAAACATTCCTTGTTGTGCTCCATCTCTGGCTTTCTGTTTAAATGGACAGCTCTCTGGCAGGCAGCGTCTCCTGAAAGTTCAGTGTTATTGTGAAAACTTTTTCAAGAATTTGGCCTTACTGGTGGCAAGATCTCGGAAAAAAAAAAATTGTGGTGACAAACTAATAGTTCAGGGCATGTCTTTATAGTTTGTGTCTTTTTTTTTAATACAACTCGTGCTGTATCAAGCTAAATCTTGCAAGCAGTGAGTGCTTGAAAGAGAAGGAAGGCTGTTAGTTTGGAACTGGTTCTGCAAGGTACCTTTCTGTATAAGGTTCATGTATACTGCAGTGACAAACTGAATTTCTCCACGTAGGACCCTGAGCAGTACAACCATCTTTACTGTTGTGACTGAAGAGGAAAAATGCGTCTGTTTAAATCTTATTGGTTTGTAATGGCAGTGGCTGTACGTAGAGTGCTGCTGCTGCCATTCCTCTCTCAGGTTTGGTGCACTGCTGAAGAAGCTTCACAATATATTTCCAATACTTTTTAGAGTTCTCATAGTCATCTTTCATGTTCTTGCAATACAATGACCGTCTTTAAAGAGAAAAGAGCTAATTTAGTTCTATGGGAGGCTATATAGGGATGCTGTTACAATTGAGCTGCATGTTTCTGAAAAGGCAGATGAGCAATCAGGTTAAAAAAAAAAATAAACTTCCTTGCATGATATTTGTATTACTATCTCACGTATTCTTTCATGTCCACAGAACAGGTTTATTTACTCCAGATATGGCGTTTGAAGCTATTGTTAAAAAGCAGATAGTCAAGCTGAAAGGACCTTGCTTAAAAAGTGTGGATCTAGTGATGCAGGAGTTAATCAACACTGTCAAGAAGTGCACTAAAAAGGTAACTTACAAATAGATCTGGTAATGTAAGTAGAATGTAATCATTATAGTAGTTATACAAAGTCTTTCTTGCATTTTAGGGTATTATAAAAGATTACTGAGCTTGTTATTTTCTCTAAAGAGTAAGACTCTAAGTAGTTACAACATCTGCCTAACTCCGAACAAAGTAATAATGAAAATAGTAGCCAAAAGTTGCAAGTCCTCCAGCAGGTCTGGGATGTGAGTACTGATGTACTGAAATAGTTGATAAACATCCTGTCTTGTTCTTTACATCCCTCTGAATAACATAACTTTTTGTACCAATGAGGAGATGAATGAACTATTTCTTAAATCAGGGAAGGTTGATCATCTCTTGGTGAAGATCGTAGGGAAGTGTGGGAAGGATTCACCGTGATATTTTGAGCTGAACTTGGAGGATATCATTTGAATTAATTGCACAGATTCTTTCCCATTGTTGTTGGCTGTGATTACTCTTGCATTTTACTGATCACATTTTGAAGTATCATTATTGAGATGTAAAGATGTAAAACGTTGCCACAAGGTGGAGCCTTTAAAGAACAAGAAACTTGGAAAATATTGAGAATACTACTCTGTAATTACACACAGAGGAAGAGTGAAGCATGGAGACGTGTCACTTCAAGGCTGATAAACTGCTTTGTCAGTTGGTAGTATGAGCTCTACCCTGCTCACTTTTTCATGAGTAAGCACACTTGCAGCATATTATAACTTTTAAAGTGTGCTCAGTGTTTAAGTGAGTTAAGTAATATAAGCTTTTATTTTGTTTTTTTCTTCTTTTAGTTTATTTTTTAGACTATTCAAATGTACATCTTACTGCTAGTACTGCAGCTAAAACTTGTTAATATTTTGTTGTCTATTTTGTGATAATAGTCGAGGAAATAAGGTGGTTCATTATGGAAGCTCATTTCTCAAAGTTGTGATTTCTGAGCAGTCAGATAGAAGTATGCTTTCCTCCTGGAATGGTTTATGACTTGTGTTTTAGGTGCTGAAGCTTTGTTGCAGTGTTCTTGTACATATATTGAGAAAGACAACCTTTACCCAGTGCCTTCCCATTATCTTCTGTGGAGCTTTGTGCCAGATGTAGGATGTATTCAAAGGATATGCAATTAGTTAAGAGTGAAATGTTACGTTGTAAGACTGTCAGCCCTTTCTAACCTATTATCCCAGATCTGCATTTGGAGCCTTCCCATACCTTTGAGATTGGTTGGATTGCTGGAAGTGTTTAGATTTCAGTGATACAGTTACTTTTATTCCAAACAATTGTCTCTTCCTCATTGTTCTATGCAGCAAAAACACAGAAAAAAGTCCAAGGGTTTACGTCCCTACAGTGCCTCTGGAAGATCACTATTAATAGCAAGTGAGGCTTGCCTTTGCCAAACCATTTATAATACTTGCTTTCCTCCAAAAAAGAAAGTTGAAGTTTCTCTGTTTATATGTTATTGAAGCTACCCTGCAGATATGAATTTCTATTATTTTTGCTTTTCAGTTGGCAACCTATCCGAGATTATGTGAGGAAACAGAAAGAATTGTTGCTGGCTACATTCGTGAAAGAGAAGAGAAGACCAAGGATCAGGTGAGAATACATAGGAGTTCAGTGTTCAGGGAAATGAAGGAATGGAGGAAGGAAGTTATTACACGTAAAGTAAAATAAGAGAAGATGTAAAGTCTGCTGCTATAAAAAACACTTGAGAATAACTTAGAAATTGCTTTTCTACCATTGAGCTTTGACAGAAGAGACTGAATTGTTACAGAAAATCCTAATCTGATCTTTCAAGATAAAGTAGAAATGGCAAGCAAAGGTGCTGGAAGTACAGTTTGAGTATCAGACATCCTCCCTGTCAATGCCTGTGGAAACTGTGATCGAGGAGGGCGGCTGATGTCCTGATTCTTAGTGGCTTTGTCTTCCCTAGTGACAGCTAAACAACTTAATTTAGAGTAAGCCTTATATTCCCCTACTTTATTGTGAGCATCTGAGTCCTTTGTTGTGTGTTCATCATCTTCCTCCTTATTGTGCTTCTTATGTGCTTTTAGAAGCAAACGTGTTCCTTTCACAGAGAAGTAATAGAAGATGAAAAGGTGATGAAAGAAATAGTTATCTGTTTGCTTTATTTTAACACAATGACTGTAATTCTTCTGTCCCTCTTGATGAAAATCTAGGCATGCATTTTTGGGAATTACTATAAAATTAAAAAGCAGAGTTAGTTAAACATTATCATAGATTAACTCAGGACAGTTGGCATCTTCATGCCATCTCTAATGCTATTTTCTGTTCAATATGGAATTGGAACCAAGATACGCTTCTCTAAGTGCTCAGAGTTTCTCCTCATTTCCTCCTCTTTTTTTCCCTTAAGAATACTGATGATAAAGAGGAGGTGCTCTTGTATCAGTGCCTGTGGTTGTGAGTAGGTTTGTGGGCAGAACGATCTCCTGATTGTTTCATGAGCGGGCTGAGCGTAGTCGAGCACCAGAATTGCATTCAGGCTAATGCAGCTTTCTTTTTTATACCAGGGCCTAGTAGCTCAGAAACAGCATTGTTTGACTGGGCAAGCAGCCTCTGGGTGACAGCACCTTTTATCCAGTGAGCTCAAGATGTGTCTTAAGGATACTGGGCCTCAATGGCAACGTTGGCTTAAAATAGTGTTAGCTTGTTTCTGTGCCACAGTGCACAGAGCTGAGCAATTTGGCCCTGGCTGTCTTTGGCCACGTTGACGGACTTGCTGAGGTGCATAGGTTAGAGTCACTGGAACTGACCACTGAAGGCAATTGTGTGCTTTGAAAGGCAGCATCTCCAATGTGAAGATTAGAAAGTGATCTCTCCTTTGCCTTCTAAAATCAGAAAGAAAAAGTCCCTACATTTTAACTTTTAGAAAAGACAGGGATTGCTGTCTAGTTGGTCATTTCTGGTTGTGATATTTTGAACTCTTGGTTTTGAGAGTTTGTTAATCAGTACCACTCAGGTTCATGGATGCATAGCTTTTATGACTATAGTTTTCCTCAAAGTATGGAATAAATAAATAAAATGCAGAGGAATGTCTTTAAAATATTTGTCACCCAGCTAAGCACTCCAAATACAGGAAACTTTAAAGCTTGGACTACATATGAGAGAATCTACTGGGGATGGAACAGGAATTATTGTCCGCGGAGTGCAGAGTGTGACAACAAGTATATCTGGGGAAGAAGCACTGAGGAGAGCTCCTTAGTTCTGAGCTTTAGACTGACTAGTTCTCTCCATGCGCAAGCTAGTAAGCTGTGCAGCGTATTCTGCTTCTTCACAATCACAGAACAATTTAAGTAAGAAGTCCTAAATAATTTTTAAAAACATGGTGGGTTTGTGCTTGCAGAGTGTTGTGGTTGACTCATCTGGTTTCTTCAAAATTTGGAAGAAGATACAAGTGACTTACTTAGAATAAGTAGTCTCTCTCTGTTTCTTCCCCCCATTCTTCATTATGTGCATATACCTGTCAATTTCCCAGAATAATGTACAAAATACCATCTTTCTGTATAAGCCAAGAGTTCACCGAATACGTTATTGTCACAGTTTTTATTTTTTATTATCATTATTTGTGCTGTTAGCAGCTTATCACGATTAAATCAAAATTCTAGCGAGGATATTTTTGGAGGTAAGAGCTAGACTCAAATCCCAGCTATCTTTCACTGTGTGTGAGGCTCCAAATGTCTTTTAGAAATGGTGGAGAGTTCTACATACGTAGAGCTGTGCAGAAATAACTCTACGCTTAGAGGAATATAAAAGGATCCAGGTGGAGTTATATAGTAGTGCTTAGGTCTTGCTCATAAGCACAGTAGTGTGAGGCTTTGATAGGACACAGTAAAGCATGTGGAAGTGAGGGTCTCTTATTGGGGAAAAAACTAGATGGGACTTCTTTGTTAGATAAAGAGAGCCTTGTATTCTAATGAAGTCAGAATTCATTACTTCATTACTTTATAAAAGTAAAACTCATACTTTATTTTCACTGCTGAGGCTCATCAATCCAAGTGCTGTCCTTTCAGTCTGACTGTGACATTTACTGATAAGTCAATGCCTCAAAGACATCAGTATGGGCAATGGATAATTATGCAATTTAAAATTATTAGTCCTGGTTATGAAGCTTTGGATGGGAGGGAGGAGAAGACACTAAAGGCTTCCTCTTTCATGTTCAGGAAGATTCTATAAGAAATGTTGGGACTTCTGTGATAGCAATATGTTTCTTCTGTACTTTCTGCTGATAAGTGGAAGTCTGGAAAGATGAAGGGAAGGTACAGTCATTGTTTCCTTCATTCTCATATCTGTTCAACAAGCTGTCCAAGGGTGGAGTTGAGTTTTCTCCTATGCCTTATTAAAGAGATGTACCTCTTTGCCTGTGTAGATTATCAAGTTTGATTCAAATTTGCATCTAAAAGGACTAGCAAGTAGTAAGTTGAAATTTTTCTCTTTCACAAATCATTTGTTCCATTATTTCATTGACTAGCTTATCTCTTGTGCATGATGTGTGCCTAAGAACGGCTGCTTAGTTCCTGGACTGTAAATTTCCTGTTGCAGGTCTAGCTTACATATCACTTCTTTATGAGGTACCTGAAGCAAATAATGCCCTGATTTTATAAGGTTCTTTGCATGGCTTGACTGGAATGGTCCAAGTAGACAGGATTATTCCTAACTTGCAAAAACTTGTTACGTATTATTAAGCTCTTTCTGACAACATATAGTTGATCTTAAGGGACCAAGCAAAGGCCAAGTTAGTGAAAATTGTGTCTGTCAGGAGGGGGAAAAAAAAATGGAGGAAAGTGTTAAGCTTTCCTGTAGTCTAGCTTATTAACCAAGCATATGAACTGACGTGGTAGGACTTAGAAAACAGTGTTTCTTTTTGCTTGAACAATTATGAAAGAAATATTGAGACAATGTGGAGAAAAGTGAAAGTGTTCTTTTCTTCCTTTCTCTCAGCCTCACTCTTCAACCTCACCCACCTTTTTTTCATCTCCTGTCTTCCCTAACAGGTGCTGCTGCTGATTGATATCCAGGTTTCTTACATCAACACCAACCATGAAGACTTCATTGGCTTTGCAAAGTATGTACATATAGGTACTTTGTTATAAAGACACTGTTAGAGTGGGGCTTTTTTTCTTATTTTTAATGAGTTCAACACACATCTTCTATTGTGACAATGGGGATGGAAGCTGCAAAATCCCAAACATGCAGGAGCATGCTCTTTTTCAATATGCACTTGTAGTGGATTCTTTACCCTAGCTCCCAAGTCTGATTTCAGTGAAGATTTTTATCTACATCTGGAATCACACTGATTTTTAAGAGGGAGCTTTGGCAAAGCTGTTGATGGATCCATTTTAGGGACACAGAAATGTACATTATTGGTGGTCTCTCCTTGTTGTTGCTAATGCTTGTTTTGGGAGCTTTGATTCCATGTAAAACAGTTGTGCTTGGAGTTAAACGTATCACTGAATTTAAGTGTCACGCATTTAAGTGTGCCTGCTGTTTGGCTGTAGAGAATAATGGCAGAATAACCTCTAGAGCCTGCTTGGACATTCTCCTTGCTTAACTGAAAAGACTGAGAGTATTCTCTGAAATATTCTCCCTCAGCTCCCAGCATTTTTTTTTTTTTTTGTCAGAGACTTCATACCAACTCCTTGACACCAGTAAAAATGTTCAAGATGCTTTTGTGCTTTGAAGAATAAATGTTTCTTCAGTCTTATTCATTTTCTATAGCAGTGTTTGGAATCGTAATGGGTTTCATCTACATGTGGTGTTAGAAACAAAGTTTGGCACCGCTGTACATGTTATATTATGGCCTATTCTACTTAGCGCTGAAATGGAAGGTCTACAACTTGGACAGCATGTCTTGAAGATTTAATACAGGATTCAAATGCTGAGAATGGAAAAGGCAGAACAAGGCACTGTTTGTGTTTGGCTTGAACAACTTTCTCTGATATTGTTTTCAGGTCCTGGATATCTTTATCATTTCTCTTGACAAATGACAGGATGTTGTAGGAATGGTAGCTGGCCTTCTAGAGGTCAAGACAACAACCTTCCTGCTATTTGCTTCACTTCATCCTCTTCTGACAGGAAAAAGCCTGCTGAAAACACTCTGTTGTATAGTAATGGTGTGTGTGTTGTGACCTTGGGAAGTCACATAGAGAAACAATGTTGAGTTCAGACCAGTTTGCTCAGGGATTTGTCCTGAGATTCTCCAGGAAAAAAAAAAAAAAAAGCAAACAAAAAAAACCAAACAACAGAAAACACCCAAATTCTCCAGGTTCTCTGTGCAGTCTATCCCAATGACTGCCTCTCCTCACTGTAAAAGGTGTTTCCTTGTGTCAGATTGGAACCTCCTATGTTTTATGGCCTTGGATTCTGGAGTGCCAGGTATATTTGGAGCCACTTCATGTCTCTTCCCTGGAAAAATCCTGCTCAGGGATGCTTTTTCTAGAGCCTATAGTTCAGTCTGTGGACCTTATTGCTACATCCTTTTCCAAATTGTTGCAATGTCCAAGTTCAGTTTCTTGGCAAAGCTTCTTCCTCTTTAGTCAACTGAGAGCTGGAAATTCCCAGCCCCTTTGTGAGGGGCGTGAGCAGATGGCTCCAGACTCAGGTTTACTAATAACTGTAAGTTTGAGCAAGTCTGAATGGGAGTTGAAATTGATGTCTAGACAAGTGTTTTTGTTGTATTGGGATTGACTGGAAGAGAAAACTTGGTTACTTAAGTGAAATTTAAAATATAAAACTTACTTATGAGCTTAACAGTAGAAAATACACATTTTAATCTATAATCATGTTGTTGTTTTAGCAATTATGCTAAAACTTGAAAATGAAATCATTATGGAGGGGTATGCAAACTTCTGCAGTATCTAAACATCCTGGAGTGTAGCTTCCTCAGATTTCCTACTGTTTCCTTTTGATTGCTGAGTCTCCTAGCCAGCTGTCTCCTGTGACTGCATTATTTCATAAGTGTAAGTCCTGTGAACCTTCTTCATATGAATGGGAGCTCAAGGCATTTCAGTTTGCTTCCAGTTGGGTAACTCAGATGTAACTACATGCTTCAACCTGCTTGGAGAGGAATTTGTATTTAGAACAGTAGATAAAAAACTGGTTGCTGGGCTACTGCTAATAGATCAGGATTTCTTAGTATAATACTAGTTGTCTATTTAATTGTCTTCCCTAAGACAATGAATCGAAAGAGAAAAAGCAGCAACAATCACTGCAAGAATGGCATCTAGGTTTTGTAAAGCCGTATTGTGCTTCTTGAGCAACAGATCGGATCTGGCGAGGAATTATTGCTCTGTTTTCTACATCCAGGTTATTTAATCATAATTTGTGCATCAAAGTTATGATGGTGCATGGGAAACACGAACTGTTATTTGACCGAAAATATTGAGAGCTAAGCCCAGCAAACAGACACATCATTGTGGATCTTCTCTCTGACAGTGTGTGGACTGCAGGTTTGATAGATTATGGTCCTAAAGGCATGATCAGAATTGGAACAGAGCTGAGTTTTGATGCTCCAGCAATTCTTTGGATCAGTATCTCTGCATAAAATAATTTCAGCCTTGGGGCCTTTAGTTGTGATCTAAGCACATCTATCTTACTCTATCAGAGTGATGTTTTATAGCTATCTAAATCTGTGCTTTTTTTTTTCTGTCATTTAATCAATGCCTGTTGAAATAGTATAATGCAATCCAAAGAAAACTTGCTGTCACCAGTGGCTGCTCTGGTGGTGAAGTAGCAGAAGCCTGCTGTTAGAACACTTGTTTCCTATATCCAGCATACAGTTGTATGGCCTACCATGTGGAAGCTGCATAATGCAAAGGCTCTTAAAATTAGTGACAACTTGTGTATTTGAGAAAGGAATGTGTTCTGTTTCAGGAACTGGGATTACCAGAGTTCAAGAATTAGGAAAAATATTTTAAATATGTTTTAATTTTAAGTATGTTCTGTTCTTATGAGCTTCCAGGTTTCTGAATCAACTTCATGGCACCTTCATCCATTGGTTAAATTTACACCCTCAAAGTGCATATAAGTATTAGAATAATATTTGAAACAAACTGTCAGGACAAAGCTATTAAGAAGCCTCCAGCAGGGGAGGATTTTGTTGTAGCACTCCAAATAACAGAAATAGCTCACTTTTTGTCTCTTTTTTTATAATATTTATTGAAGCTAATGTTTCCGAAGTTACCCACATGAGCCATGATTTCTCTCTGTTTTTAGTAACTTTTACCAATGTAAGTAGAACGTTGTTGCAAAGGAGATGATTGGTAGGGGCTGGCTGTGCATCTCTCTTCTATGCTAAGCAGGCAGATATTCCTAGAAAATTAAATAGGTTGAAGTGTAAAAGAAGAAAAAAACACAGTGAAAAGATGCACATATATGCAATGATTTTGCTGTGTTTCTTTGTTATGCTAGATAAATGTGCTGGAATTGTAAGTAACTATTACTGCTAAAATCTGCTGCTCAGGAACTGGTTTAGTTTTTTAGTTTCTTCAGTATAATTTTTTTCCTCTGCTTTCCTTAGTGCCCAACAAAGAAGCAGTCAGGTTAACAAAAGTGCAGTGGGAAATCAGGTAGGCACCTTAACAGAGAATGGATAATGGCATGTGCAAGTTAATCCAAGCTGTCTGGTGTACTTGGCTGCATCTATTTTTTTGTGGATCTATAATTTACCATTTCTGCATGAAACACATAAAATGCATCGTCATCTCCTTGTTTTACTGAAGTTTTCAGAGCCACCTGAATTTCATTGTTACCATCATTAATTGTTTAAAAATCTGCTACTGCTGCCATTCTGGTTAGTGCCTCCCCTCCTATGTCATTTAATGCATCGAGTCTTTCATGTTACACACAAATGCATTTGTCCATTAACTGCCAACTTGTGAATTTCTGAATCCAAAACACTGGTGAGTACTTGCTTGTGTGTGCTTTGTCATACAGTCCTTTTTTCTTGTTCTCATGTGCTCAGAGCTTAATAGCAGCGAAGGGGCAATGCAGCAAGCAAAAACGGATTTGCCTTTACCTCTGTTGAAAATTTTCAGTTAACTTCTTGAAGATGTTGACTGCGTACCATCATTTTCTCTCGACCTAAACAAAGGATAAGTGCTGATCTCAGTTAAATTAGTGTTGTCACTGAGATTCATTAATAAAATCAGTTGGCTGTTGGTTTTTTATCCCATAATGATATGGAATCGATTCTGCAAGGTGCGAAGTGCTGCTGAGCTTTGCTTCTGTTCTTTTGTGTGGGCCAGGGGTGCTTGGTACTTCACAGGATCACTCCTAGTTTTATGTGAAATGAAAATAATGAAAACGCTGCTGAGGATTTCTGCTTGCTTTGAGGGTTTTGCAAAGTCTTGAACAGGGGAACAAAAAAGAAGTATTGTGGAAGTAGTACACGCTTCAATGTGTTTCTGAAAATTCTACTAAAAAAACCAATCAGATTCTGCACAAATAATTACCCACATGGAACATCTTCCTGATGGTTTCACGAGCAGTGTGGTCAAAGATGAAAGGCTGAAGTTCTCAAATGTGGCCATTGAGTGTAGATCCCTCGAGTACTAAACCTGAGGTTTCAGAAAGTCTCTATCTGTGCTGTCATAAATAAGAGGTTATAGGATTTTTTTTTTTTTTTTGAAGACTCGGTTGTCTTTTTGAAGATGATAGGGATTCAATCTTGTTCTCACACCAAAAAAACGGAAGTTATTTTATTAAGACGTTGGTCAGAATAACTCCATTAACTTCTTGAATGTGATGCTCCCCCAGAGCCCAAGCGGCGTGAGTGACATTTTTGATGTAATATATGGCTTGGACTAAAATGAAAAAAGTTGAAAGGTCTAAACACTGAAAAAGCTTCAAAGACTTGTCTCTCCCCTCTGAGGAGAGATTTCCTTCTTATCTAGCTGTGCCGGAACATGTGTCAAACACAACAACTGTCATCACTTTGGAGTGTCCCATAAAAGGAAAATCAGCCAGATATCTGACTCTTCAAAAATACACAAATGAAACGAATGATTTTTTAATTAAGTGAATGTTCTCTCTCTAAAGAAGTGGAGACGAAGCTGGGAGTTCTAAATTGTATGTTGCAACTCACTTATTGGTATAAAGGGCTTTGCTGAACCTTTTATTTTAAAGATAATAAACAGATGTCTGTAAGTTAATTGTTTGGAGTTGAAAAGAATGAGAAATGTTTCTAAAATAAAACTTCATTTTTGCAATTTGCTATTTCAGGGAACCAATCTACCGCCTTCAAGGCAAATTGTACGAGCTAAGTTCTGTAAGCTTTATTGTTGCTTTTTCATTTAGCTTCTCAGAAGAAAAGTTTGTCTCTAACTCATTGAGTTTTTTTTAATACTCGCTACTAAGCTGCTTCATGAAGCTATTTTGTTTGTAACCCTTCCTCAACAAAGTATAATTGCAGTTCATCACTTAACTGCCACTAACGTGCCGTTACAAGTATGAACCTAGAATAACTCAAGATGTTATAGAAGACTTTGAATAAAATTAATATTTTTATAGTTTACCAAGTTTCTCAAACTAAAATGACTAATTGCTGTTTATTATATCATTGGAAAGCAGTATTTATCTTGTGTGAGTGCCTCTATTTACAGTAAACCTTTTCAGTTTTATTTTTTTAAAGGGTGGGTGAATAATAGTTTTTGGTAATCCAAAAAAGTTCAGCTATTGTGGAAGTGAACATGCTGTTTGTGGCTGCAGGTACTGTGACTGGCATTTTGTTTGTTTATACAAAGGAATTACCTCCAATAGAAGAAATAAAAATATCTAAAGCCTGTTTAGTATTCTTCTCAAAGCTCCAGGAGGATCAGTATGTCATGGACAGGTTCCTTTCTAATCCTTCCATCTCATGAATAAATAAAAATGTGAATGCATTTAATATTACTAATTAGAATTAATTGTCTAAACAGCAGGCAATTTTATAACAAGGTACTTCTGGTTCAGTGATGGTTAGGTGTAAGAAGTAAATTTCTACCATGTGCATTATCTGATAATATCTATGCTGAAAACATACGCATTTTTCCAGTTTGGTGCCATATCTTTAAACTGTATTTAGCCTTGTTTGAAATGCTACATTGAGTAAAGAAAAAAAAGGGCTGAGCAGCTCTGATCCTAAAGGCAGTGGAATCGAATCTGTCAGGAGATCAAGACCATTCAGTTTTCCTGAGATTTTTGGAGTGCTTATTTGCAATCACGTTGCTTTTCTTTTTTGTGATATGCTTTGGACTGGTGTAAATAGCTGTTGACTGTCTTTATGTGTCTCAGAAATATGTTGGGCAATGTTGTGCTTTAGGAAAAAATGCAATGCCAGTTCCTCTTAACATGTTTTTGCTCCTTTTTCCCCTGCTACTAATTTATCCTCTCATGCTCAATCTTTGGCCTCTCTTGTTTTTTCTTTTCTTTGCTACCGCCTGAGGTTTTGACCTGACTCCACAAAGTTTCTTTTTAAGCCACAGGTTAGTTTGTCTTCTAATTTGCTTGAAATAATCACTACAGGGCTTGGTTTTACACAACACACTAACAAGATCTGGGTCCTGGAGGCTGGTCTGCACTTAGCTGTTGTATGATGTGTTTTGAGATTTGCTTTTGTTTAAAACTTCCCTTCCTGATAAACTTCAGAAGATGAAGATGTTGTGATCTGTGTGCCCAGTCAATATCACTTTGTGCGCGAATGCTAATTGCTCAAATTATAGAGGATTAAATTTCACTTACATAAAAATTCTGCTTTGTGTTTGTGCTGCTGTTCTCCAAGCTGCCCATGTAATTGGAGGAGGAGATTAATGTCAGTGTCAGTGACTCAGAGGTTTGGGTATAAAGGCGTTGTTTGACCCACCTTGTTTCCAACAAGACACCCAGAATCTGATTCACTTTCTCTGAACACCAGTAGCATTCAGACCCTATCAGCTGGCCTCAAATGTTGCGCTAAGTAGCTTTTTTCCTCTAGCAATATCTCTTTTTTCCTTTTCTTTCTTTTTAATTAATCACGTTTCATTAACATAGTCTTGTCTTCAAATACACTCGAATCATGTTACCTTGAATGACCCAGGAAGAAACGTATTTACGGATTTTTATTTTACAGCAACTGGATGGAAATGGAAACGTGTGCCACACTCAGTGAGGTGGTCACAAAAAGTCCTGACAAAGCAGTTCTGTTGAGACTGCCAATGTTTATGTGAGGGATTCTAGAAGTGGATTCTAGAAGTGGAACTCACAAACAGTAGCATAATGCTCACCTTTGAAATATCCTTGAACGAGTCATGCTGCTGTTGAATTTTCACCATATTGGGAGTAGGGTTGTATTGCTGTTCCAAATGGTGCTTACTGATCCTTATTTTTAGATTATCATTGTGTCGTGATTAATTTAATCACCTCAGTGTTTGAAGAATGACATTTGGAAGCATATTTCAGTTTTCTACTGCCGAGTGTTAGTAGACACTACAGTTTTCTTTAAATTAGAGGTGTGAACTTGGTCGCTGCTGCCTTTTTTCTTCTGAAAGTAATGTGGTATATTGTGCAGTGATCTCACGGAAACAATGTCATTTCATGATGTGTTCTGATGCTGAACACAGACAAAATGCACAATGTGATCAGTTTATATTCTGTTAAGTTAGCAAATTACAGCAAAATACCGCATTAGTACAGCAGTACTAATTGTAGTGCAAGAATCTTTGTAGTTGGACCCAAAGGACCCAGGGGATGCCTGAGTAGTTCCCACAGGTTGTTTTTTTCCTCAGTGTTGTGTTGTATGGCTGCTCAGGTAGGCAGTCTCACGATTTTCACACTTGCATTTCTGTCTGCCCAGCCCATTTTCCTTGTCCTGCTTTAAATCATCTTTCAAATACTTCTTTAAAAGAAGAGGAATGGTTAGCAAGTCTCTTATGTATTTCTTTCACAAATATCTTTTTTGATTTAATGGAATGAGCAAGTCAAACAGCAATCCCTAAAAAGCACTTAGTGTGTAAAATCCTGCTTTCCTGTTTAGCCCTGAAATGGTGGCGTATAAGCACAGACATGATTTGGGTTTTGTGCAGCAGAGCTGTCAGAGAACAACTTCCTTCTGGCTTGTTCGTGTGCATTTGTACCCTCTAAGCTTCATCTTTCAGACACCCAGATTAGATATCAGGACTCTGAAGGAAGGAACTGTGTCATCTCTTGTTCATCCTGTACATGGAGCCTGACTACCGGTCAGAATATTGTCTTTGCTAGTGGTTGGCAATACTCACATTTTTCCCGAGTCTCATAAATCATGTCAAGACTATCCGGTCTGTGCATAGTGACATTTAGAAATCAACACAGAATATTGAAGTGGATCCCCTAAATCCAAACCAACCAGAAGATGAACAGTGAAAACAATACTGAAAAACACATCTTTCATTTTCCATGTTGAGTAGTTGAGTACTGTACAAAATAGCTAACTTGATCGAAAACAGATAAACAAAAAAGACACAGTCGGAGTTCTTAGCTTCAAAAATCTCTCTAAAAGTCTTTGCTGCTGATTGTCCATGGAAGGACATCTCTAAAATACAGCTTGGTTTATCTTTTGAGAAATTGGCTGAAGCGTAAGGTGTAACTCAGCTCTTCTGGAAATTAAAACTGTGTTGCTTAAGCTTACTTTGCTTTACATTTACACCTTGATCTGACATTTCCCTCTCCCTGACCCCAACATTGGTACTGAGTATTTTGAAAGTGTAACTGCTTTTTGTTTAAAAAAATAAATAAAAGTGTATGGGAAATGTGAACAATTCAGTGAGAAGAACACGAGGTTCCACTGTTGCTTTTTGGATAGTGTAGTGCACCAAGATCATATGCACTGCCATGATGTACCCTGGAATGGCTTTCAAGGATTTTCTATAATTATGTTCTGCTGTAGAGATCAGAAGGCAGTACCCTGTTTTTCAAGTGGGTTATATATAAAACAGTTCCAGCAATTGGCACACGAAAAATATGCGCCCAGGGTATTGCTATAGCTTGGTGCCCTGCTCTTCATGCCACGTTGTGTGCCTAATCCTCAGCACGCAGGATTCTTGAGGAAATAACTGTCAAATTCTTTTGTTTACAAGACAGTAACCAGTGTTTGTATTAGCAAGTTGGCTTGTTTCTGTCCCCACTCAGTGATGGTGAAATGTACCAGACTGGAGCAGGGGGGTCTTCTGGAACTATTGAGACAGTCTTTATATGAGGAAGGAAGTATTAAAAACTTCAGTACTTCTTAAGTGTCTTGTATAGGTTAAATTTTAAAACCTTATCTTAGTCTGTGCTGAGACCTCTATTGCAAATTTGTTCTTATCAAATTGAGGAAAAACTGACTGTCTTAACATTCTGCAAAGTCTGTCTTAATGATGAATGAAAGCATTGATTGGAATATGCAGATTTCTATGTACCATCCATTTTAAGTATGCATTACCTGTAAGAGGCTTAATCCTGCTTCTCAGGCGTTTCTCACCAGTTTACTTCTGAAAACCACCCTTCTATTCCTACTGTGGCATCTGTCTTTAAATCTCTTACCCTCTCTAAGATTTGTATCCACTACAGTTTGCAGTACTGTGCTGGCCTTGGCTGCCTGTGCTTCCCATGTGTGACATATTCTACACTGGAAACAAAACAGCACGTTAAGTTGTGGACTGCATGCTTCAACAGTGTCCTGTCTTATCTCCTCTTAAGTGAGTTTCATATAACATGAGGTTACCTGCCTTTGAGCATTTGCTGTGCGGTACAGGTATAGCTCACTTTGTTGAGAGGCAAAGTTCAGGTACTTAGAAATTTGTATTTGACTGGTTTGCCTAAAATTCCTTCCACGATGCTGCATTTATGTAGTTCAGTGAAAATAAATAAATTAATTCAAAATAAAGTTCTACAACTTAG
Organism: Alectoris magna; assembly: GCA_030625065.1. Lineage (NCBI taxonomy): Eukaryota > Metazoa > Chordata > Aves > Galliformes > Phasianidae > Alectoris > Alectoris magna. Next base: position 23,849,516 of record CM060568.1, on the reverse strand, counting down.
TTCGTGGGAGGTACCTGAAGGCCAGTATGCTTGTTAGGATATATTCATGTTACTCGTTCCCTGTTAAGGCTTTACTTCATTAAACAGCCAAAAGTAAAATGAAGATTTGATGGGTAATCAAATTCTTATCAGTGTGGTTCCTTTAACCTGCACTCAGGCCTGAAAAAACTGATACTCTCAACGTCTGCTCAACGTCATGCTGAATGGAAGGGAATTCTGAGCCTAAAGCTTCATATATGTCGAGGAGAAGGTGATCAACACTGAATGTTTTTCTTGGGCTGTCTGTTGGTTTTGGACTTTTTAGTCTCGTTAAGGTCTATGAGAGGAGTGTCGCTTTCTCACATTTCCTGTAGAGCAGGAGGAGCCTTAGGTTTGATCACATAAGCCCACGCTTGTGGGACTTGCTGAGGGAATTCTGGAGGGTTTCTCTGAGCATTTTTTTTTCATTCTATCTCAGTATCTTGTAGGCAAGGAAAGGGTTTTCTGTCAGGAATAACAGTGGTCAGAGGTTGCCTGTATCTATGAAATGAGCCGAGTTCCATTTGCTTATGCCAAGTACGATAGGAAGGATCATTTATTTATTCATGCATATAAGGGAAGAAAATAAAAGTTCCAATAAAATCCAAATCTTCCATCTGTATGATCCATAAGTTAGTTCTCATGACTGGTCTCTTCTGATTCATCTCTGGAGTTGTCATTCCTCTTATCTTTCCTCTTGTCCCTCTTTTTCTGTATAAGATGGCCTCCTGGCCCTGGTACTTATAGGCACGCTTTCCTTTCTGTTCTTCTGTCTTTGGGTCATATCTGTTTTCTCCAAGTTCTGCTTTAAGCATTTCTTCAATCACCATTTTCGCCTTGTTAATTTTTCACTTTTTTTCATTTCCTCTTTTACCTTGTGAGAGGAGAACAGCTCTCGTATTCCCATCCTTATCACATTCTATTAAATTTTGAAGAAAGAGGACTCCAAACTGCAGAAAAATCTTTCAGCTTCTGAATGTTCCCCAAGCACACCAGAAGCTGTCTGCTTCTCCAGAAAGGTGCTGTTCCTAGCCTCCATGTTCACAAATGATCTTAAAAATTACGCTAGAACTGTCAGTACAGTCATATGTAAAGTTTAATGCACTTCTACTCTGTGCTGTTATGCAGCAAAGAAGTAAAAGTTTGCATTATCCTTAGTTCATTTGTACTTGCTGTAAATACAATGTGATAATCTTTAGGTTTCTTTCTCTAGCTTTTTGACTGAATGTCAGGAACCTGAAAAACACTGTTTTGAATTTACTGGGCTGAAAAAAAATATATTCTTGTTTTATTTAACAGTTCTTCATTTAAAAGTATGAATGCAGCAACAGAATTATGTTAAATGAATAATGAACTTAACTTGTGCCTGACTGCACCTCTGCACAGGTGATCCGGAAGGGCTGGCTGACCATCAACAATATTGGCATCATGAAAGGAGGATCCAAGGAATACTGGTTCGTTCTAACTGCAGAAAGCCTGTCCTGGTATAAAGATGATGAGGTAAGAAATCCAAAAATGACATTTACTAGAAAAACAATATTCATTCTGTCTTCAGAAATCAGCTTAAAATATGAAATTAACATGTACTGATCTGAAAGATTGATTTAAGCTTTCACCTGAGTTGTTTTAAATTCCTGTTTTTGATTCATGAAGAATGCTGACCCTCTAAGACTTCTATCAAAATGTTGGTGACAAATAGAGGGTGTTGGTGGTGGATTTATTTTGTTTTGCTTTTATTTATTGATTTACTTTTTAACCTTCTCTTCCTGTGGTTTCACAGAGAGATCTAGAAAAGAAAAAAACTATTTTGGAGTGGTCTGTTTATTTTTCTATGTTTGTTTGGGCTGCTCTTTTATGTCCACTGTAAGTTGATCATAAATTGTTTAGGTACAGTTACTCCTAGAAGTAACTGCAGCAGTTGATTTAGTGATAACAATAGTTGTCTGGCCTCATGTTCTGAGAGGCTGAAAAGCCTGGCTGTGGCGTTCTGTAGCCAAATGCAATGGGTGTTCACATTTGCTACTGGAAAGCCAGAAAAGGCACCTTGTTAAGAAATGTTGCTGCTGATCGTTACATTTGAGGTGAGTAATAAGAGAAATGGAAAGAGTAGTTCTATGATAAAAAAGATGTTCATGTTCCTTACTTTATTAAATATTAATATGTTGTTAGGCAACTTTGGGAACCAATTTTTTGCTGATCTGTTCTGATTAGGCTTTTTTTTTTTTTTTTTTTCCCCCAGCAATGTTAGCAGTAATATCCTCTATTCGAAACTCAAAAGCAGTTCTGTTGTTAGTTTTTAAAGGTTTAAATGGGATTATTCTGTACACTCACTTTTTTTTTTTTTTTTTCCAATTATCATTGGGAAATTGGGCACAGGTAAAGAGAGAGTTTTAATGAGTATTTATGAGTAGGAGCTAGTCCAGTAACACTGCTGATGGTGGAAATCATGCTGATCAGCAGAGTATTTTCCCTGTGTCTGTTGCCGTTTTGAAATCTTAAGTAGATGGTAGGTTATGCCCCTTGCCCCTTGATATAGGGTTTATAGGGATTCGAATGTACAGAATATAACAAGAAAATGATTAAGTTTTCAGTCAGAGATGCGCTAGGTGAAAACAGTGAATTTAATTCTATGATCACTAAAATATAATTAATTGTGACATCATTTAAAAAAAAAAAAGTGAAGTTGCCTTCTATGAATGTGAAAACTTGTCTTTGTTTCTGAAATGCCTTGAAGAACTTACTGCCTTAGACTAGGTACAGGTAACTGACTACAGGTAAGTGATGTGCTGAAATCTACATCCCTTCTGTTTTCCATCTCAAGCACTTGGAGAAGCATCTAAGATGTGACGTGGCAACTTCTGTGGTAGTTTTGATGTTTTTTTGAGTCCTATCTTTGTTTAGTGGGAAACATAAAAATTCCTCAAAATATTTATGGAATGCCCTCTGCTATGCGACTTGAAAATAACTGGTTTGTTTTTGTAGTGTGCTAGAGACACTCACTTGGGAATCTCTGAACAGTATGTGGAGAGAATTGGCCACTGTCTGATTTCCAGATGTGTATTTTAGTTTTATAAAGTTTCTTAGTAGCCAACCAGGTGTGTTTGAGAGTCATGGAAATATGTGGAGTTCATTCAGGCTGATGTGGGAGATCACTCGGAATCTCTTACGATAGTAAGAAGACAGCAGAATCATGGAACCACTAATGTTGGAAAAGACCTCCAAGATCATCTAGTCCAACCGTCCACCCATCACCAATATTTCCCACTAAACCATGTCCCTCAGTACAACATCTAGATGTTTTTTGAACACCTCTAGGGGTGGCGACTCCACCACCTGCCTTGGCAGCCCATTAACTGCACAGTATTCCACATTTTGCCAGTGGAAGGAGTTCCCTGTTAAGTACAAATTTGCTGTATAATTTGAGTATTCTGTTCTGTGGAATAGTTCGCAAAGCTATGTTGGATTTCTTTTATTTCAGAGCTTTTCCCAGTAGGACTCAAAAGTTAGTGAGATCTGTTTTAGACACTTTATGAAAGCGGTCAAAGCCACAGCTTGACCATTCGGTTAATCAACAGACCGGGGGCTTGTTTCAGAAACAAGACTACTGGCTTCTGAAAATAAAGCAGCAAATATTTGCTCTCCTGGCTGAATTCCAATTTGTATAATTATATTTGGTGTCCTTAAAATGTTCTCCTCACTTTCAGCTCCGTTTGGTAGTTGTCACATCCTGTTCTTGGATCATTACAGAAAAGGCTGCATGCTGCTGTGTCTCCACCCCGGGAAGATATGTGGCGCTCAGCAACGTGTGAAGCGATACTCATGTTTACGTGTCTGCCCTGTGCCCAGCGCTGCACGGGTGTGTGTTCTGGGAGGTCACAGGGAGTTCAGGTCCCCCGTGTCCCTGCTGGGGCTCCTCCCTGGCAGTGAGAGCATCTCCTTGTGACTGGGGGAGATGCAGCAGCTCTGCTCTCCCCTTTGTTTTCCAAGCACAGCAATGAGTTCATTCCCCTGTGCCTCTACCCCTGAGCGAGGACGGCTGCAGCTTCTGTGCATCAGAGAACTCTGACAATGTGCTGCACAAAGCCACAGCGTTTGCTGAGACCTCTGGGGCTGTGTACCCCCTCTGGTGTAAGCTGAGCCTGTTCTGTATAGTCTGGAATTTACTCTGAGATGAAAATCACTCTCTGAATGCGAGTAATTGCTTGCTAGTGCCATTAGGAGGATGCAGATTATTTCTTCTACTTGTAAGTTGTGGCTTTTGGAGCAGAGAGTACAGTGGAATGCGTTTTGAAGTAAAGCATTTCAAAATTTGTTCCATGGTATCAATACTGGGGGGAAAAAAAAAGGAACCAGTGGTATCTTTTGCTCCTTATTGATGTGGTTTTGCTGCTGTTCAAACATGCAAGGGGATTTTAGTGCTAGATGAGATGAGAATCAGTGCCTAAGAGTATTTTTCAATCTTATAGTTATGGGTCTGTGTGGGTACAGTGGATATGCTATTAGGTTTGTGTACACTCATCTGAATTAGTTTCTGGCCCTGCATACAGTTGCTTGTGTTCATAAACATGTTGCATGACTGCGACTTAGTCTTAAGCTCATGGAAAAGCACAAAGCGTGGAAAATGTTGTGTACTGTTTGAGTCTGTTGTAAATAAGTGCAAAATTAGCACATTCATATAGCTCACAAGTACAGTTTTCTTTAGTGAAGTACTCTATGTAATACTAGCTGAAGCATTACAAGATGCATCTCCTACAAATATATACATACATTTGAAATCTAAACATTTCAGCTCTCAGTTGTTACTGCTTTCACAAACACAAAAAGCTGTAACATTTGATGCTAAGGTTCTCTTAGAAGCCAGCCTGCAAATCTGAAGTTTCAGAATTTGCAGTTCCTACGCTGGGCCAGTACAGGCTTTGGGAATGTGGGATGTCATTCCAGCGGCTCAAAAGCTCTGTCATAAACAGGAGGACACCGTCAGTAAAGCATTGCAGCATTTTTGCAGGGCATGGTCAGAGAACTTAATTTATCATTCTTTCCAAAGCACTCGGAGGCCTCAGTGGAGACCAAAGGATGCCATGCTGGGCCTAGGATAAAAACTTCTAGAAATGTGAAATTCTTGTTAATTTGAAAAATCTTTTTAAATTCTGATTTCCAAATCAAATATTTCCTTTTTCCTTTCGTACCGAAGGGCAGTATCCAGTGGTAGATGCAGCCTGTGTTATAATTTCAGTTTATTCCCAATTGTAAAATTCAGTGAGGTTTGGGAGGGAGATAAGAAAATAAGAAAGGGGGGGTAAGAGAGAAAAAAGGGGAGAAGTTCCTCTGGGGTCTGACATGGTGTGTGTTTCTAGGATTAACTTGCCACACAGCAAGCCGCGCTCACTTCTATGGTTAACAGCAACGTTGGTGGTTGTGTACAGCAGCAGTCTAAGAGCGTGAGTTGCTCGGGTTTTATGGCTGAGAACTCTCTCCTCCCATTTACTGTGGTGCCGCAGAGCTGCGCGTAAATAAAACCTGTCATTAGTGAGTTAATGAGAACAACTAGGAAAAGAGTACTATAGAAAGCACAGTAAAAATTTCAGCAGTGGGTTTTATTGTATTTTATAGGCACTGTTGGTTTGACTCTAGGTGGGTTGCAGGACGCGGCTTGGTTACTGACCGACCATCTGAGATCCAGAGCGACTCGTGGCTGCAGCTCTTGCTGAAGATGCTCTGGGGTGTCAGAGCCGGCTGTCACTCAGGCTGGGTTGTCATGTGACTGCCTGTCTGTGCCTGCTGTACAGGTGAGAGGATGTTCTGCACAGCAAGTGTAGACAGGCAGACACATGACAACTCCGTCCAGCCAGTCCCTTGGAGCCATCACCGCTGGTGGGGATCACTTTGTACCCATCCGCTTTAGGGGACTTTGTTGGGGGGAGCACACATAACAGAATTAAACTTTAAAGCATTGTGAGCTGTAGGACAAGAACGTAATTTGATTTTATTCAGAAAATAAGCCTTTCGGTACATCAGTTGGCATTGTGCTGACAATGGATCAGAGGTACGAGTTCAACACATGGAACACTCTAAAAGAAAAAAAAGAATTGAAACCGTGATTTATTTTATATGCAACTCATACAGGAGTCTGCCTGCGTATTGCACTCACACGTAGTAACATAACCAGATGGTTTGACTCTTCTTGGAAGCACAGAAATACTGAAGTTCAAGATAAAGGATATGTTTACACAGGACATATTTTCTAGGAGCAGATAAGTACAATAATCTTGCATGTTAAAAATAAATAAAAACCTTCCTGTACAAATGGAGACAACAACTTGCACATTAACCCAGTGGAGGGGGATGAGCTGGAAAGAAAATCAGTTGCATTTTATATCCGTTATGGTAATACATGAGAGCTATCCCCTTATCACGATCATATCTCTTTAGTATTTTGCTTTACATATCATTTCAATTTAGCTTTCTCTCAAAATCTATAATTTGTTAGAAAACAAATTTGTCGAGCTTCCGTCAGTTTTTCAGATCAATATTAAAAAAAAAAAGAGCGAGTAGCATCATTTACATCACAAGATGTGAATGAATGCAGTCCAATTTTTCAGTGACATTCACACCATTGTTGAGGCATTGTTTCGAAAAGTATAAACACATGGGCACGTAAAAGAGGTAGGAGGTAAATAGTTGTATCACTTTTTCATACAGATGGAATAATTCTGTTTTGTAATGCTGTTCTTATATCCCTGTTGCTCAGTAGTGCCTCCATAGGTAAGCAGCAAGCCTTCAAACCTAGGATAAGTAAATCCCATATAGAAGAGGAGCACTGAAGCTCTGGTCTGAGAGCTGATTAAAAGGGATGCATTTACCCAAGGGCTGATGGTGTGGATAGTCCAATAATAAATTAATACGTGGTAATTGTGGCATTTTAGCAATAATAATTATTTTGACTTAAAGTTGAAGACACTTTAGCTAATATACAAGTTGAATAATACAGATTAAGGACATCAATTATGTCAATAAAATATATCGATTTTCCTCAGAACTAGCAAAACGAAGTAATGTATCTTAAAAACCTAATCAAACATAAAGCATGACTAGCTAATTTAGGCACAATAAATTAATTCCAAGACACTAAATATGCTCCCTTTAGTTTTATAATACGCTTGCTCAAAATTTTACTTAGAACTCCAGAAATAAGACTGGGCTCTAATATGGCACGGCACGCCTTCCTGCCCACTTGGCTATCTTAAAGCAAAAAGTGACAAATGAAAAGTACTTTTAAAGCGTATATAGCAAACTGCTTGTTTTATATATAATGTCTGAACTGAGCTGTCAAATAAATCAGTGGTTTGGGAGAAAATTAGCTCTTAGTTTCTGTGCTGTGGCTCTGTGGAAGAATTGTACGGTGAAAATCATTGGCAAACGATAGTAAAAGAAAAAGAACTGGGAAAACAAAAACATGCCTTGTAATTAATAGGTTTCCTATTAGCAGCTATCAGGGAACTCACGAGTAGGAGTTGTACATGAAAGATTGTGGTGTCTTTCTAATAACAGAGCACAAGCAGAATTCAACAAGCAATCAGCAAATGGCTGTACTTGTTGTAACCGGAGCACATTCGTTTTGCCTTCAGAGAACTCACTGGGACCACTCATGGTACTGCTCTGTCTCCACTTGGTTCTTATTTAAAAGCAGATATTCCTTCAAAGTTGGGTTCTAGTTGGTTTGACAAAAGGGCGAAATGTTCATGTGCTCTGTCTGGTTCATTCATTAGGTCAGGAAGGGGCTTAAGGGTATTTTAGAGTACTCATAACAAAATCCTCTGATTTCCAGTATTATTTTGACAAGAACCTATAGGAAGGATTTGGCTTTAAATATAGGTAGTTTGGAAATCAAATTGAGAATTATATTCTGTCCAGCTGTGATCAGGGAAGGCTGTTATTTTTAGACGCTGTTTTGCAATGCAGCATAAAATGCAGCACAGAAGTACAATAGCATTATTCAGGAAAGTTTTGTTCTAAACTCTGCAGTTTCCTGTCACCTTCTAGGTTTAAGCTGATCCTTAATATTATTTTAATTAGATCTTGTTAACATAAAGTGCAGCTCGGGAAGCAAAGCCTTCTGCAAGTAAAAGTTAATTTATGTCCTCAGTAAGATCAAAATAATAAAATAATAATGAAAAAGAAGAAGAAGGAGACAAAAAAAAACAACACCCAAACCCTACCCAGTCTAAGATTTACATTTTTGCATTTTCAAGCCTGCTCAGCATCTTTTGGTGTAAAGGTGATCATCACTTAACTCCCTATTGAGGAGTTCAGAATTGTTTGTGTCTCTTTGGGTCGTCCCGTTTTGCACCCAGCAATGGCACTTGGGTGGTCTGCAGCAGTGCCTGTGGACATGCAGTGATGGTGCAGGGAGGGGAGCAAGGAGCACGGGGAGCAGAGCAGCGTCCTTCCTGCACATGCAGCCGTGTTGCACAGTGCTGGCAACTGTAACGCAGAAGGCAACGAGCGACTTAAAGACAGGGCTGAAAAATGTCAAATGCCATTTGTTAAAGTGATTTTTTTGCCCTGGGATGCTCACTTGCTCTGTATTTTTGTCGAGTTCAGTGGCTTCCCCGTCTCCTTTTTTTTACTCTTTAAAAAAAAAAAAAAAAATTTTTTTAAATATATGAAAAGCATATATATATATTATATATATAAAGTTTGAAATATTTTTTCCTCTTCCCTATTTAATTTTTTTTTTAGTTGTACTAAAAAATAAAGCTCCTTTAAAGATATCAGTTTGTTATATTGAAACCCTGACCTCTTCAACTGCTTGCAGCTTTCATTTGCTTTTCTAGATTCGGTACATTCTATGATAACTTGAGCGGCAGCCTTTAACTCCTACTACAGATTTAAGCTTTGGTATCCATCCGGTTGCACAGAGATCTCCCTGTGATTTATTACGTACAGGAACTTGCTCATATATATTTGCAAATAGTAGTGATTTTTTTCTGCTCATGAAAAAATTGTATACGGCTGCCTTGTGTTTGTTGTCATGCCTATTTAAAACCTCTATTTTATAGCTTTGGATGTCTTTTCTGTATGATTATAATCAGCTAGAACTTTTCCTAGCTAAAACAGCACTGTGTGAAGAACCAGAGAGTTACTTAATTCACTCTGGAAATGTTTTGATTGCTTAGCCGAAGTAGATATACTTCCTTATTCATTGCTAACAATACAGGCTTTCTTCCCGTATCGGCAGCTTTGTGCACAGCCCCCCCTTCCCAAGCCCCAAGCCAAGGGGCCTCCTAGCTCTCAGCCCTGCAGGCTACAAATGTAACTTTGAGCAGTCATGGGCGTATGGGAGGGGAATCACTTCCTAAATCCAGAAAGGCCGTTTAAAATAAAGATGAATGCAAATAGCGGACTAGAGATAAGAGAAATACTCGTTCTGGATGCATCCGTGCTCTTTGCTTATTTAGCCAACATTGATGCAAGCTGTCTCTAACGGGGTTTTGCTAACAGCCTGTTAACGCTACGTTCTTAATTTCTAGATCAGAATTCTCAAACAAACAAACAAAAAGTGGATGTGCAAATAAGCAATAGATAGAAAATATACTTGCGAGCAGTCGCGTTTCCCCTGAAAGTGTAACAAAGCAAGTTTCTTAATGCGAATTGAAGCCATTTTTCTACCGCTATGACAAAAAGTCATAAAACCTATCAGATTTTTTTATGCCTAGAAGAGCAATCAAGCTTAAAGATTGATAAGTATTAATGCAAGCCCGAATCTCATTCCATTTCTTTAATTCCTGCCTATCTCTTCAGCTTTGCTATTAATGACTACATTTAGCTTGCTTGTAATTTCGCTTTAAAGTAGAACGAGAGTAAAAATTCCTTCAGACTACAATGGGTGAAAACCCACTGATTTAACACTGAAGATAATCTTTAGTGTAATAAGGGAAGAGCGGGTGGGCAACCTGGAAGTACGTCTACAATTAAAAGAAATAATCATTCTTTAAGTCAAAATGCAAAAGCTTTTTTGGGAGGGTAAGGGAAATGACAGTGCTAGTTGTCGCTTTGCAGGCTGTAAGGCAAGCAGTATAGGCACAGTCACACTAATGCTACACGGCCACGTCTTCCCAATAGGACTTCTATTGATTACTGAAGGAGCAGTGAGAAAGGTAATGATAACATACATATTTTTACAAATTGCACAGCATCAAGGCTGTCTGGAATATAATACGCGTTCTGCATAATTGCCTGCTTATTGTACTAATGGCTGCTTATTTCTGCTAATTCTTTTTATAGTACAGCTATTGCAAGCCTTCCTGGCCATAATGAGCACCATATAGATGGGATTTTTTTTTTCTGGTTGCAGTAGTTTGTTACTAGTGCTAACTTTAGGGGAGCTGACTCTGGAGTTCAGCTGGTATCAGATTGCAGCCCAGACTTTTTGTATTATTCTGTCCGTGGGGATTTCATTCAGCCTGAGGGTTTTTTTCCCCTACCAGGACAGCTGGAAATTCACCAAAGCAAACTTCTGCATTCGTTTACAAATTCCATTTCTATCAGTGGGATTTAGGACAAAGTAACTTATCGTTTTGTTAGAAGATGTTAGAGTGTTAGAAGAAATATCAGCAAAGCAAACTATACATCAGCAGTAACAGTCAATCGGTGCCGATCGCTTATAAGCAATAGCCAGGCAGGTATGGGGTGGAAAGCTGTTTGTTCTGTTTTATTTATTGATTGATTTGGATTACTTTTCCCCATTACATCCTGCACTTTCAGAGGCAATTTTTCCTGAACAATCAAATATTTTGTATGCTACATGGCAGAAGCCAAGCATGGAGTAGGCATATATTCCCTATGGCATCCCTCCCAGTTTTCATTAGTACACAGAGCATAGGTTACTTGCAAAGAAGTTTCGGTTGCATAGAAAATCAAAGTACAGTTCTCCCAACAGCGATATATTTTACAATAATTTAAAATAATATTCATGCATTCATTTATATTACTTTATTACTTTAAGAGAAAGTATTTTCTTAAAATTGATCTTCAGATCAATAGTTCATAACGAGAGCTATTCAGAATACATACTTCTAGCAAGCCTCTTCTGCATTAAAAGAAAACAATATAGTCCTTAGATATTTATACTGATTGCTACAAGTAAAAAAATATTAAATTTACCTTTTTAGTTTATGGGCAAAAATAAACTTTATTTTAAATTAAAAAAAAAAAAAAAGAAAAAAGGAAATGACCGACTTCAGCTATGCTCTTGTACACTTCTCTAAGCAGTACACAGCTAGGTAGTATACCTCGCTCATTTCTTGCATAGGTTTTAGTAAATCATCAGAGCTCCATCTTTCTTGCAGTGATGACTGGAGGAAGGGGGGGGGAGTCACCTAGGTTTGCCAGGTCATAGGCCAGGTGTTCTTCCAAAGTAGGCCTTACCAGAATGTCTTCCCCGCATTATTCTGCAGTCCTCCTTTTTCACAGTGTCCCTTAGCGTTTCTTATTCCCTAGTGTGCAAAACCTGTGAAGAAAAATACTGTATATGAGATCTGAAAGGAGCAATAACTGTCTTCTCCTTGGCAAGAGCAACTGGCGTCCCCAATAGTCCATGTCGCTGCTTTCCCTTGCCCAGTCTAACCAATGTGCAGACTACTGTACAACAGCATTGTCCTGAACAGGTAGTCTGAACACTGGGGCGACGGAGCAGGATCTCCGGACGCTTCTATTTATTTATTTTAAATCCTCTTTTAGTCTTTGGGAAAAACTGCCTTCCTGCATCACGGGTTGTGCTCGGCTCTCCCTCACACTCTGCAGCACTCACTGAAACACACTGAAGTGCTGTGATTTCCAGTCTTGACGTGGCACATTTGCAGCAGACTGGGGATCTGGCAATGAATTTAGGACCAGGAAAAGGGGGAGGGCTGGGCCTGAGAGTCCATATATGGGATGATGTCACCCTAGGGAGGTTTGGGTATGCACTGTGCCGCTGGTGAGACCGCTAGAATTGCCTGCTCTCAGACATGGGTCTGTGTATAAAATGGTACCAGATGTTTTAGTGTAATGTTAAGCAGTCATTTCATCTTCAGGCCAGATTTTTTTCTTCAACCGGGCAGGAAGTGGGCCCCAGTATGGAAAAGCTGTAAAAAGTCAAGATGTACAGTTTCGCTGCAGCCAACGGAGAGCGAGTTAATGTAGGCAGAATTTGCTGTTTTCTGCAGGCTGAAAAACTGAACTTATAAAAAGAATTCTGCTTGAGAATCTACTGCAATAAGGCAATGCTTATTTTGTTTCTTTTTAATGCCTCCAGTTGCTCTTTTATATTTTGGCATTTCAGACCAAGAAAAGGGCAAATAGGTTCATTTTTTCTTGGAACTGTCAGCGGCATGCAGGCTGCCGAGACTTGAACAGTAATTAGAGTTACTTCCTGAAAGTGAAGCCCCCATGAAAAGTCTGGAGAAATGTTCTTTGTCATAGCCTCTACATGAGTAATTAGTTCCACATGTGGCCTTCCTATTTCCCTTCAGCTATTTTGGCTGGCTGGCTGAATACTTTGCTATAGCTCAAGACTTAAAGAAGCTTTAAAGTTTTCATTTCAAGCATCCACTGTGAAAATAGCTATTTCTGGTGTCATAATAAATTGCTTCTGGTAGATCAGTGCTATTAGGCCTGGCATTGTTTTTCACTGGTAACCCTGCTGGTCCCATTTTTCTTTTAATGGTGCTTGGTGGAATTATCCTGCTAAATTTTATCTTTGATGTTCACCAGATCTATTGAATTTTGCCAAGTATGACTTTACCGTAGATTTGAAGATATTCTCCCTACAGGCATCTGTCCTTTCTTCTCCTGTGGACTTTTTTTTTGTTTTGTTTTTTTTGCTCTGTTAGTTCTGCTGTTCATTCTAAGTGTTGTACCTTCTTTTCTTTTCTTTTCTTTTTTTTTTAATGTCTAACCTGCCTTAGCTTGTGGCCTAAAACAAAGGGATACCTACCGGGTAAGCTCTTCCGAAGTCAGAACTGGAGGTGACTTTATATAGAATGTGCACTTTATGGAATTGTTGCCAGTAGCTCTTTTTCTGCCTGGAAGTTTGAGCACCGGGACTTCGTTCTGAAAGGTAGATATCCACCAGCTTCCTGAACAGCTTTGGAAAGAACTACATACATAAATCTAAATGTGTGCCATAAGCTTTGCTGTCCTAAATAACTTTGACGTGATGCGGTTCTTCCTAGGTGATGGCAGATGCTCTGAGAGCCGTAGCTTCTAGAGGCACACACAGGGCAGGTTGCAGAGCCCTAACTTCAGAGAGCATTAATACAATGAACTTGGACATCAGGGAAGGTGGTTTCAGAGTCTCCAGCCAACAAGAAGGAAAAGTGACCTGCAGACTGTTTTGTTGTGGTAGCATGCCAAGTGTTGTCTGTCTCAGATTGTGCGTGCGGTTCCACCATTTGGATCATGGTAGGCTGATGTGCATCCAAGCAGTGGTGAGATTTTTTTGATTAGCAAAGGTTTGGAAACAGTATAAAAGGAAAGGAGGCCTAAGGTGCAGAGTGTTTGACTTTCTTAGACAAGTGTATAGGAGAAAGTGAACTGATGCACGAGAGCTTTTAGAGGTAAGGCTGTCAGTACAAACTAAGTAGGAAAAACTGTGGACAAGCCCAGAGGGCTCCTTGTCTGCATAACACAGCGCTTGCAAGAACTGGCCTTCTTACTGTATAACCATTTAGCACTTACCTTGTGGTAGAAGAATATGATTTGGGAAAGAGTGAGTAGTGAGAGACTTCTGTAAATGGAACCCTAAGTATAGTGGGTCAGATTTTGTGCAGTGAGGAACCATCAGAGATGAAGAGCAAGAAATGGTTGCGCTGTCAGGAAAATCCCATGTTCCAGGGATCCTCCTTCTGTACCAGGAGAAGGAGAGGTGGTCTGACACCTCAGCCCCTGCAGTACAGGTTGCAGAGAACAAAACAAGAGGCAGTGCATTAAAGACCCAAGCAGGCTTAGGATCTGAGGAATGTGAAATTTTGAATTTTGCTGCTGACTGCTGCAGCATTAGTCTGTGAATTTTTCACAAGATGGTTAAATAGAAGCAGAATGGCTCATTGCACTGTGGCCTGGAAATTCTTCCCCTCTAAGCTTGTTTCCTGGCAAAAGCTGAGCTCTGGAGGAATGGAGTACATGAACAGAGCTTTGGGCTTGTTCTGGGTGCCCAGAAGGATGCTAAAGCCTTATCAGGGAGAGCTTCTAATACAGTGCGAAGCCATTCAGACCTCTTAGGTATGTTTCTTTTTTCCTTCATAGATTCTGCTTGGCTAGTTACTCACGTCTGTGCTAAGCATTTAGATCCAGCCCCTTCTTTTTCACTTGATCTCTATTTGGAAGGGTGTAGGCCCAAAAAGAAATAGACATTTTGATTCATTCTGATAACATGTGATACCTGAAATATTTGCAATCTTCTACTGAATGGCTCCCCAGACATCCTGTTGGTTTTAAAAGTGCTTCTGACAAAACGCATACGCTTCTGAGGCTTTTGCTTAGCTGTAGTACTGTAGTGGCAGGTTGCTTTCATGGCTGCAGTATCCTTGACTCGGAGTGTTTCTATCAGTAATAAATTGCTACCAGAGCTCATCAGAAGTGCCTTCCAAACGTGAGGGTAATTCTTCATTTTTCACGAGTGTATTATTGTTCTGACATTTCTGACATGCCCACGAACTCAGCCCAGTGATCAAATTCTTCTCCACAAGCCTAAAATATTCTTCTATTATTTTTATTTCATTTTAACTTTGACAAAACTAAGGATTTTGTAAAGTGCAGCTTCTTTCTTCTTCACTGACGCTTACTTGGAATACCACCATGAAAAAGAAAGTAGCTGTATTTCTGCTGGATTATTTCCTTTTACTGGCAGGACTGCATTACAGTGCCAGGCCCCTCTGCATGTTGGACAGGACAGACTGCTTTTAAGTGATCTTGGTGTGTAGCTTGCACGGGAGCTACATCCTTCTTGTTGTTTGTAAAGCTTTCTAGGCTGTATTTACACTGGAGAAGTGGCTGAACTGCTGCTAACGCACGGTTTTGCATTAAAAAAAATTATTGTAGCAAGTGTCTGGACTATTGTAAATTTTGTATCTTTAGTTTTCAAAAGCTCTAGATAGGATCCAGGGAACTACAGAACAGTAAGCTGGATGTCTGCAGCTGATAAATTAGTTGAATAATAGCAGACAATTGAAGATAGTTATTTCTGAAATCATTCTGCAAAAGAAAGTCGTCTGCCATAATTTGTTCTGAAGTTTTTGCAAGTCCAGCAGGAAAGATTAACCCTTTTCAGCACTCAAGAAGCTAAATGGTGCCTTAAGAGGCTGAGAAACAGGTAGGTGTAGAACACAGGGAACAGAACAGATAGGCTTTTTTGTCTTAGCAAAAAAAAAAAACCAACAAAAAAAAAAAAAACCCATCCCAAACCACCATACAACCACATACTTTGGTGGCAAAATCAGACCCCTGAGAGTTAATACCACATATTTGTAAAAACGCAATTAGTAATAATGTGGGCACGGGACAGGTGAGGGCTGAGGAAGCATCTTCATGTGAGTGTCCCTGATACTTGCTTTGTTGGCATTTGTCACCCGTTAATGAACAGATATCAATGACATTGGGGCAGAGTCTAAGGTAGCCTTGCACTCCTGCTGTTTATTAATGCTCTGCTGCAACTTGACCCACTCATGTGTTTTTATTATCATTAAAGTGTGCTCCGTAGCAATTTTGTTACTTCTGGCAAATGAGTGTAGGAATGATCTGTGCTTGCAGGTAACTGTGTCCATGGCTATGGGAAAGAATGAAGAGGTGTGTTGTTCATTTTGCACCTTAACCTTGTACCATCAGCCTAATCAGTTGGTTGTAACTTTGTTTGTGACATGAGGAAAAAAAGTACAAGGTTGACAGCAGTTTACGAGTACTACCTGGAAAATTCCTTTGATAGGGGCCCCTGTAGGAAGGCTGCATTACTGCTAAGAGCCACATCTCTCTTCTCTAAGTGCTGCTCAGTTTTCTGAAGGGTCTGCCCTTGGTGTTGCAGGTAGTGATTTGTTCTTTTATAAATTACTTCAGTCCAGATCTGTGTAATCTGGATAACCTTCCACCTCTGTTGGGGAGCTCTGTGAGCAAAGCCCCCAAACACCAAGTTCCTGGTCCTTTTCCCTTCTCTGACCTCTTTTTCACTTGTTCCCTCTGGCCTGCATTCTCTCTTCCCCAGACATATACCTTGGATTCCTCAGCATATTTGCTGTTCCACCTTCTCTGTTGTGCTGTTTTCCTTTCCCCTGTGTCACTTCTCTGCTCTGCTTGTGCTTTGCCTCTACCTTTGCAGGAGTTTGCAAGAAAGACACGAAAGTGAAGAGAAAGTAAAGGTGGAGGGGGTCAGTCCCTCTATTTTGGGCACCTAACAGAGTTTTGGAGCTTGTGTTCCCTGTGTCTTCAGTGAGAAGGGGACAGCTCTGTGCCAATGAGTTGGGTACTTGTAGTTAGCTAGCATCAGCATCCACCCTTGTGTACTGAGGAAATAAACAGTAATGAGAGGTTCAATACTGATGCCACTTATTTATTTATTTTTTCCCTCCATAGCAGTCTGGTTATTTTCACCCTGGTTGTGATGTGTGTGTCGTTTTGTGGTCTTGTATTGTTCAGTATTTTAATTGCCTTAGAGCCAGTGGTCAAATTTTACCAATGTATAACTAGAAATGTTTGAAAATAATCGGAGTGCCGTAGATAAGGAGTCCTCATGCCTGGGTGACTTTGTGCTCCCTGTGTATTTTCCAGCTTCTTTTTTGTGTATGGCCATGTAACTGGACATCTGACCTGGATTTTGGGCAGCAAATTGTTTTGCTGTGTAAGTTCAGCGCAGTGGTAACAAGTGATTGTAATGACTGAATGGCAGCGTTTAGTTTGCATAAAGGTTATTTCATTCTTGCTTAAATCAATATCTGCCTTGGTGAATTGTTGTGGCCTAATGGGGGAGGCGTCCTCTGTGCCTGTCATGTTTTTCTTCAGGAAAAGGACAGGATATGGAATAGCTTTGACATTTCCTGAGTCATTGCTTACTCATACACAACACACAATTAGTGGAGATGCAAAATTAGCTGAGCTAAGTTAATTTTCAGAGTAGTGGTGAAGAGCATGATATGTCCTGGATTTACACTGTCTTCTTTCTTGCCTGCTGTGATCTCCTCAGACTTTGCTTTAGCCCTGCAGCACGTTAGTGTTAAGCTGTTGGACCCTTTATAAAATCCAGATGTGCAACTGAATGAAGTGTTCTTTCTCCCCACTCAGACTCAAATGATTCACTCAGGTTACCACATCGCTTAAAGATCATTGTGTCTCAGAGAAGATGTCATTTCAGTTGCAAAGTGATTGTAGTATTCAGCAAAGCAAAATAATGGGATGATAAAAGGGAACAAAGCACCTCCGTGAGTGTAGGCGGGTGTTATTTATTGCCTAGCAAAAGCAAAGATACATCATGGATAAACTTGCCGTGGTTTTCTTGGTTGGTTCATTCTATATTTTTTTTTCATTCTTTTCCAGAAAAAGAGAGAAAACCTTTTGCAAATAGAACTGTTGGGATGACCAAAAAAAAAAAAAAAGTGTATTCTTTGTAGAAGTTTCTGGTTAAAAATCCTGTGTTAAATACTTTGCCCTGTTGTGTTTAGACTGTTGGTTTTGGCTCATTAGAATTTGGGGTTTGATTTACCCCTCAAACATATTTTTATGAACATTCTTTCTGCTGCCCAGCTGAGAGGCAGTTTGTTGTTACTTTTGTGTTGGTGTTTCTTTTTTTCTTTCCTGGCAAAATTTTGTGTTGCAGCTATTTCTATGCTTCAGAAACATAATACACTCTGGGGGCAGATCTTGGAGATCTTTGACTCTAATGAATACCAGTCACGTGAGAGCAGATGCATGATTTATTACTTGAGCATGTTTTTGATAGTAATGCCTGGAGAATTTTGTAGTGGTGGGGAAGAGAGATCAAGAAAGAAGGGTGCAGTTGAAAGAAATTAGTGGCAAAGTGATGTTAGCTCTCACCTCAGTTCAAGGCTGTGGTTTGTAATGCCAGCATTGTGAATGAGCCCAAAACAAAAACATCCATCCTTTTCACATTTAAGAACAGTCTCCGGGGAATTGTGTTGTAGAAGCAGATCTTAAAATGAACACCAGCAATATTGCTTAGGGCCTCTAAAACTAAAAGACATTTCTTCTAGTATTTATTGTCTTTGGCAGAACCGTTATCCTCTCTTTATATCAACTGCTGCATGAAGTGTCATCTTTGTCTTGCCAAAACTTCTGTTCATAATATAATTTTTTTCTTAGGTTGTCTTGCTTTTGATAAAGTCTTAACAATAATGAATCAGACTCTTGAATGTGAAATTGAGTTCCTTTCCTGAGACTGAATATAGGAATCAGTCACTGGTGTGGTGCCGAGATGGGCACTCTAAGAGGAGGTGACTGTCAAAGAGTCTCAGAGAGCTCTATTGCTCCTCTCTGTGGATCATCTCAAGGGTACCCACACACAAAGCATCTGTTCTGTATGAAACAGAGGAGTTAATGTATCAACACAAAGTCCTTGTGTTTTATTTCAATATCCCTGATATTTGGAGTTGCTCTTTGACTGGGTGTCTCCTAAGCTGAAAGATTTCCAAATAGCTCATTGTTACTCCCCTTGATTTTCCAATTTAAAAGAATAAGATTTTTTTTACGTGTCATTTGAGCTTCCATTGCCAACAATAAGTAGTGCTCTGCTTGTCTGCAAGTGTTTGCTTTTGCTTGTCAGTGAGCTAAGGTATGATTTATCATTTATAATCCTGATAAAACTGAGGTGCTGACATTATCTGTCTTTCTTCTATATCAGTAAATGGGCGTTTATTGTGGCTTCACTGATTCCTCTTAGCAGTTGAGATGAGCTTCATTCTGGGAACCTGTGAGCCACTGCCTATTGTGTTGGTCAGGTGGCCATTTCTAAGTGTTAGACAAAACCCACCTGTCTGTACTCAGTGCAATTGCTAACCCCTGGCTTTGCAGGACTTAACTCTGTTGAAGCCCCTTATGTTTGTGGAAGAGTTTCCTTTTCTTGAATTACTATGTGTAGTTTCAAAGAAACTAAGTAACTCACTGGGATAGGTTGAGAGGCGGAGCCATGGAGAACGGCTAATGAAGAACTTTTTGAAGGTATGTTGGTTTAATTCCCTTTCCTTATGTGCCTTATTTATCACGGGGGATAGTGTAAAAGTGTCCTTTGTGTTGTGCTGTACTCATGACAAACACCTAAACTGATGCCCCTTGACTTAGCCCTCTTCAGAGGTCAAAAAGTTGAGGTTTTTTCCCCTTATTACTGATTAACCTGTTGCAATATTAAAACCTGAATGTGGAGTAGGAATTCTTTCTTTGAAATCCTACTTTCTACTCCAATGTCTTTTTCCTGCGAGGTCTATCATGACCTTTCTCTCTCCTTTCATGGTTTTCCTTTTCTGATCTAAGTGCTATGCTCTCTCACTGGTAGGAACCTTCATTGTGTATTGATCTGTTCCTTTCGTGGCAGTCTCTACAGCTTCATTCCAGGCCTCCCTTTTGCTTGGGAGGCTGTGCGTACAGAATTACCCTCTCTGCTGTGCAGACTGAATGCTTCATCCTAAGAGAGCAAATAGCTTCAATGGAACCTTTTATGTATGGTGCTTAGTCTCATGAGGATCTGATCGTGATTTAAAACAAACCAAAACAACAACACAGACCTCTCCAGGCAGTGCTATAATAGAATTTTTTTTACAAGGTAAACTTGCATGTATCTTTGCTCACATTTCACATAGCCAAAGTGGTTTCCTTTGTTGTTGCACTGCTGTTCATCCAATAAGTGAATCTTAGCATATTCTGAAGATTGCCTAAAATTTAAGGATGAAGTAGATAACTCTGCTTTTGATTCCCTACTGAACCTTCTCTCATGTGTGGAGAAAAAGGAAATTAATCAGACATGAGAACCAAAGGCCCCCTACAGACTGTACCGTCTTTTACTCCTGCTACAAGGTGTGTTTAGTCAGTGTGTTTAGTCAGCGCGTCTTTTCCTAGAGCCTGAGAAAAGCATTTTTGACTAAACAGTAAACCGAAATGTTCCCTTGCAGATAATGCAGAACATGCAGAAAAATCAGCAGTGTTTAATGGGTATCAATGTATCTTTCACAAATACAGTGCATGTGGGGTGAGACCTGAAAAACAATTTAGTGGATAAATTCAAGAGAGATCCGAGAACACGACGAGAATAGGTCTATAGGTCCCTGAGGTGTTATGGATGCTAAAGTACACTTCTGAAGAGCTCTGCAAGCCAAGCAGGTTTCAGGAGACTGACTGAGCTGAGCATGTTTTCTGCTGAAAAATCTCACCTAACTGGTCACGGTATAAAAAATAATAGACTTCATAGTACAACATTACCATCCAGTAAGTTATTTCTCTGCTCTTCTTTGCTTTAATTGAACAAGACTTTTAATTGTTATGAAATGTGTTAGTATGGCCTATAATTTGTTTTCGCCATATATTTATGGTTATATTGAAGAAATCAGAAGATGTTGTCCTGTCTGCTGCATTCATTTGTAAGCAAAGCACCTTGTGCAGTTACAGCTTTCTTCATTCTGTTCCTGAAATCAATTTACAATGACCTTAGCAAGGACAAGAGTATCAAGGAGCTGTGTCATGTACTTGTGCACAAGAAGATTCAGGTTGCACCCCTCATAGACCAGGACTGGCTGAAAAATGCTGGGGAGAGGTCCTAGGTTAACCCATAACTTTTCTCCATAGATGGGCTCTTCTTGGAACTGGAGATCGATGGATTTTTACTCAAAATAGGTAGACAACAAGAAAATATTTGATGGTAGGTATAACACTAACAGTGAGCAAATTGAAAAGAGTTGCCAGGTGTCTGAGAATCTTCTGAAAGCAAATTGATGATTTTAATTTGGGAAGTTAAACAACTCAAGCTGATTAGGGGAGAAGGTGGGGGGGAAGTAACCAGAGTAGAAGGGAATTAGTGATGGAAAAGTTTGACTTTTCTGGAAGCAAATTTCTTGTGAAGATTGAGGGATTGGAAGCTGTTACCCAAGACCTCAAAAATGCACTGGTTTTTCAGCAGCCTGACCTGGTCTGGTCTCTGGGTCAACAGTTAAGAATGCCAGCATCAAATGTTAGCTTGAACACAATTGTAGACTTCTATGGGGATAACAGGTGTCTTACTAGATTTTAGAGCATGTGAGCAAGTTTTCTACTGACTGCTTCGTTCCCTAGGTATGTTTTTCATTTTCTAGTGTATAAATACAAGGGGGCATAGAATCGGCAAAACTTCCTTAACTTTCTTTTCATTTTTTACATATCAGAGAATTATCAGTCAGCAAGTGTCCATTAAAGGTAGACCAGCATAACAGGTAACCTTTGTGCTTTTCTGAACAGACATAAATTCACAAGTTCTAATTTTAAACCAAAGGTGATGTCTGCAACTGAGGGATGAACGCATCTTCCTGGCTGACAAGCATTTTCTCTAAGACACAGCATTAACACACATGTTTTCCTAGGTCTTGCTAGAATTCTCTTTTTTTTTCATCTGCATGTGAGTAACATCGAAGGGTCTCGCATTTTCAGGGACCTGTGCTGTGTCATTCCCATCTGCTAACCAAATCATGTTTATTGAAAACATTGCTTTCTCCACATGCACGCTCTCCTTCTTGGACTTACCTTGAAGAGGAAAAAAGAAAGGTGCTCCAAGGTCTTCTGTTTCATTTTTGCATCGCATCCAAGACCCCCTCAGAGCTGCTCTCTAAAGAGGAGGAGATCCAAACAATTGTTAGCTGATGGCAACAACAACAGCAGCTGACAATCAGCAGCTTATCCTTCCTACTCTTCCATTGACATGTGAGCCCCCTGAGAGTGTCTAGGGAAACCAGGAGTTTACTGCTTTTGTAAACCTCCTGTGGTGTCTGATAGAAACGTGGCACGCTTACTTTGATATTCGTATGTCATCAGGAATTGTTGAAAATGGGAGAGAAAAGATTAGTACTGGCTACGAGAAATAGGAGGAAAAGATGCATTTTATGTAAACAAAATCAGAAGGACCTTGTAAATAATTGTTGAAATCAGCTAGAGAAAGCTGATGGAATGTAATAGTTCTGGAGTCTTCTTGGCAGGAGTAGTATTTATTGGCTGGATTTAGTATAGTACTGAGCATGTCAACTAGGTATAAAGTTGTTAGCGCTGGAAAACTCTGTGTGTTGTGAAAAGGCGTAAAATGCAATAAGCTGTGTGGTGTGGACACAAACATAGTATGCCAGGAAACAGAGAACTCTACAGCAGGTCAGCATGGACACAGCCAGCTTCATCTGAGTGTGCATATTTTATACATACTCATTTATTAGGCACGTCCAGTGGTGCTTTTTAGGAAAGGTTTACCCTAACAAGATGAAGCAAGGATGTATCACAGCATTTTCATGCACTGAGAGTTGTCTCCTAACTCCTGTGCTGATAAAATTCTGAAAGTGGGCTTCAAGTCTGGATTTGTGGGAGGGATTTCTGAGTTGACTGTCTATGAAACTGTGCATGAAGGAAAATGGAAACCATATGCAATTCACTACGCAGATCTGTTTTTCATTTAAATCTTTTCCTGTATTATATTTTTTGCTGGTAGGAGAGAGAAACAAACTGCTAGATGAATAGTATGGAGCTTAAAATAAAAGGCAGTGCATTTTTTAAAGCTGAAGAAAGAAATGTTGTTTGACCGGTACTGCGATTTTGCCTAGGATTCTGTAGGAATGGGACAATTTGTATATAATCTGCTGGAGCATCTGTTGTTCTAAGCGTTGATGGGTTGAATCAACAGAAGTGCAAGGTTGCTGCATTAAGAGATCCGTGCCATTCTGGTGGTGGCAGCACAGAATAGATGTTTCTATGAACTCTGCATTTTAGCTCCGAATGCAGATTTAGTAGTTCCTAATATTGTTTAAAAAAAAAAAATAAAAAAATCCTTAAGCTGGTGTGGAGTTATGGAAAATTTCACCATCTCTGAAAACAGTCCAGTGGATTTACTCAGTCTCAGGGTTTGGGTTTTTTTTTTCCTTAGCTTTGAACAGCGGTTCACTTTTTAAAAGTTCGCTGAGAGGCCTTAGCGCCAAGGCAGTCCCGTGATTTTGCTCACAGCCTGGGAAAAGAAGGACAAATAAACCAGAATACAGCTCTTTTCAAAAGCTGAATATTTTAATGTATCGGATATGCTGTACCTCAAGTTCTGTCTGTGAATGAAAGACTGAAACGGCTGAAAGATCCTCTGCATCTTTTGGGAGCTGTACAGGATGGAGAAGTTGGGTCGGAATTGCCAGGTGCTCAGCAGTACGTGTGTGGGAGTGGTAAACACCTCCATTTGTGCAGTGATTTCAGGCTGCTGAAAGTGCTACCCAGAAATGTAAACAGCGTGGTAAGGAATGAATCTCTTTCATTCGGTCAGGGTGGCGGTGAAAATGAAGCAAAGGAGAGTGATCCCTAGATGCAGTTTCTTTAGATTTCCCAGGAAAACCTTGTCTAACTCTGCTTGAAAAGTAACAACACTGTCAGAAAGGAACGTTCAGAAGTTTTCTGTGCCTCCTGTCGACTGCACAGATGAAGGCTGAAGGGCCAGGTTCAGTTCAGTATTTTTATGTAACTACAATAAGAATGGGGAAATAGCTTCTGAGCACGAGAAATGCACTGAATAAAAGGTAGTGCATGTTTTATGCAGTGAAGGGCTGCACAAAGAGCCACTAAGCTCGCAAAAGTAACAAGAGGGACTTTGAGAAAGCCTCAGCACATTGCGTGCTGATGACGCTGCTGTCACGCTGTTGGCAGAAATCTGGTTTGATTTAATTAACAACAAAGACCTGAAGGCGCACAATGGCATAACCAAAGAGCAAGTCAGGGAAGCTGCTGAATGCGTTTGCAGTCCTGTCGGTGTCACACCACTCACAGGTTCTCTCGGAGTGCTTGAATAACAGACAGGAAAAGAAATGGAAATGTAATTCAGGGGAAGGTAGTAACGTTAAATATGAGAGAGGGTTGTTCTCCTTCATTCTTTTGGGGAAGGTGTCGATGAGGTATATTTAATTCTAGAATTCAATCAATTGTAGAAATGCATTGAGATTCCTGCCCTGTGAGAGTAGGTACAGTGTAATTTGGGATTGGTATAGACAAAGCTTCCTAGCAAACGGTGTGAGTTTTCATTTAAAAACAGAAGGAAAAAAGGACAGGTCTGTATGTATTACTAAGGTGCTGAGTGGGCAGAAGGCATAATCATTGTATCCCCGTGTCATACTGACAAAATGTGTAAGTTCTGATTTGAATCACAGTAGAATAATTTGTAAACATGTTTCATCCCTCAAAAATCCAAATGAACTAACGGAATAGTGTGAATCAGTTTAAAATATATATATTAAAATATATCTCCGTCCCGCTCCATGCTCTCTGCTGTGTCTCTAAGCTGTACGCACATCAAAGTATCGATTGCCTCTGTGTGCATCCAATTCTGAGTGTGAAAGCTGCAGATCTGAGTTACAGCATTTGGACCCTGCTATGACAGGAACGGTTACTGCAAATAACACTAACATTTGGCTTGTGTTTTGTTTCACAAAGTATCATTTGGTTTTAGAAGTTAAATTAATTTTGGAGGGAAAGGGAAATATTTTGTTTTTCAGGTTGGATAAATCATAATGCTGTCTTTGGTCTGAAGCTTTCCAGTTAGTTAGAGAGAAACATGTTTTTCTGTGGAAAGTTTAGCTGTTTGAATGTATTTGAATTATCTGAAATTTTATTTATATACTTTCCACCTGTTGAGAAATATCTGTGGCGTCCTTTTAGCTTTCATTCTTGATTCAAGCCCCTGTTTTGAAACTTCATATTTGGCGTACTCGGAGGTATTGACATTGTACTGCCCTGACTGGGAAAAACAGTCATGGGCATCTAAAAAAACCTCCTTTGTGCTGTCTCTCCCTTTTTCACTATGAACATTCACCAGGGGTTTAAATACATACAGTCAATATGCTGCTGTTTTAGAAGCCTCAGTTGAGTTGAAAGATGGTGCGCATTCCATTCCAGATCCAGGAGTGTTTTGATCTTTTAGAAAAGGGATGGTAGAAAATTTCCTGCGGAAGACAGTGAGCTTGAGTAAATCTCAATGTGATGTGAATATCTAATGACTGCAGTTTAAAGTCTGTTTATTACATCATTAGCCTTCACTTTAAAAAAGAAAACACTGTGCCTTTTGCGCTTGTAATAGGATCGTAGTTTAGGAACTGGAAGTAGGTATGTGAGTTCATCCGTGTTAGGAAAGAGCTACTAATACATAAAGGCAATATAGAATTACTTTAAGTAGGATGACTGTGTCAGGATATGACAGGTTGCACAGCTCACTCTGTGGCTACAGTGCCTCCATCCTCCCAGTGACGTCATCATCAGCCCTTCAGATCAGCTTATTCTGTGTGGGTCATCTCAAAACAAGTTGGGAAAATCAGTACAGAAATCAGATGCGTCGTAATTCACTGGTGTTGGAAATGCTTAGAGGAAATAAATGTACTTATAGTGAGGATGTTGGGAATAAATGTATGTTTGGAGCAAAAGGCCGGAGATCAAGATTTTTGCCCTTGTCTGTCGCCTATTTGTTGTGTGGCCTTGAATAAATTCTTTCTGCTTTGGGGTCTCTTTCTTCTCTGTAAAGCCTTCAGCACAGACCATGATGTAAAGTGCTTGTCTGGGGCTGCAGTGAAACAGTGACTAAAACTGATAGTAGGGAATGTTTGAAGCTCTGCAAGATATGCTGGTTAGGTATGCAATGGGGGATGGATTGTATATACACAGTTGTGTTTTTTAGGCTCTGGGAGTGACTTCTGTCTCATGAAGTCTCCTGCAGTGTCCATTTTATGATACCTCATGGAAGACGTGCATTTGAAAAGCCAGAAAAAGAATTCTTCATATAATATTCTGTCTCAGTCTTTGGAGAAGAGCTTTGCAGAAAGATGATGTTTTGATGCAGCCTCTTTCTGGAATATAATCTGCCAGCTAGTGTTTCTGTATCCTTATGCCTGTGAAATTTGGCTAGAATTACTTTGGACTACAATGAATTGGATTCAAATTGGAATTTCAGTGGGGTCTCCTTTGTCACGTGGCCCTAAGGCCATCTATTTGAATCACTGCTTTTGAAAACGTGTTGTCTGTTGCATCTCCCAAAGAGTCTCTTGAATTGATTATCAGTCCTCTCAGGGCCCTTCAATTCATCCCCCCAGCAACTTCCTTTCTTTGTCTGTCATATCTACAGGCTGCAGCCTCCTAATTCTAGGAGGTGTAATACTGCAGTTCTTTCTGCATCCAATCCCCTTCTTGCTCAGAACCATTCTAGTCCCACCTATTTCTTTACTTCTCCATGTCCAGTATATTTCAGTCTATCAGAAATTTCAGTGGCACATTGAACCTCTTGTCTTAATTAACCTTTACTGGTATTTTAGCTCTATCTCCTTTCCCATGATATCACTCCACTTCCCAAAATCTACCCCCCAGAACTTTGTCATTCTTTACAAACTTCTCATTCTCTCCATAGTTATCTCATCCATATGTTTGATGGGGTTAATAGTCAGTATGTGGCACTCTGCATGGAAGTAAAAACCCAAACACAAATATGAATGTCCCAAACTATGATATAGTACGAGGGCAAAAAACCCCCTCCAGATCTTCCAAAAAGGTGTGGGTTTTCTCAAATGAGTTTGTGTTACCAAAAGATTAATCTGAATATGGGAATGACAACTCTAAACAAAAAATGCTTCTCTCAGGGCTTTGGTCTACTTGGTGTTGTCTACTTGGGATGCACTGGGGTACTCTGCCAGAGACCTGGTTTTTAGTTTTCTTTTTCTTTTGTTTGGTTGCTTTGCACTCAACTGATAATACAGATTGTTAGTTTGTAGCCAAGCTGTCATAATGTGAGACCTTGTAATGTCAAATTGGCTTTGGAAAGAACATCCTCTAGAAGAGGAGTCTGTGGAAGTCGTGCCCAGTTCATTCACCTAATTGCATGTGCAGCCCAGAAGTTCTTTCTGCATAGATATTATGTTTATCTTCACTCCCTATCATAATTTCAACATTTAAAAATAATTAATAAAGACGTCTGGTGAAGGCCAAAAACCTAACGGAAAATTCCTTTTACATGGGGTATGTGAATATAATGAAAGAAAAACATTCTCCAGAGCCAGAAAGTCAGAAATGAGGCCTTGCTTTAAGGTATCTGAAGGTAACATCAGGGAGAGCTATTAAACACATGCCCAATTTATAGTCTTCTGTGCAGAATCTGATATTTCACACCATACTACACTCTTCATATGTTTATGAAGGTGTTGGTGATTCATTCTTTTAGCGTAGCTCTGCTCCTATCTGTGGATTTTTTGACTGAGTCTACAGTAAAAACAAAAACTTCTTCACTGATCTTTGGTGAAATTAACCACAGCTCATTTGTATAGTTGTCACAACTGTGTTGCATTTCGTTGCTCTGTTTGGCCATATTGCCCGAGTTAATCTGTGACTTGATTTGCAATGATAGTTATATATCTGATAAATACAAGTCAGAAGTAACACCAGTCTGTGTTCAGGGACATCCCTAGGAAACCCTCAAACATCTGGATACGTAAACATACTTTTATCAGCTCTACCTACACAGATATGCCTGCAAGTGTGAAGTGGTTCCTACCAAGGTTTGTTTCTTTCCCTAGAAAGGGAATTTAGTTTTCTGGCTTTTTTTTTTTTTCCCCCAGGAAAATTGGATTTGATAAGCTATTTATAAATCTAAATGTTTTCAGAAGCACTTGTAAACACACTTAAAAAATTCTGCCAAGAATTTTTCCAGATCCCGAGAGAAGGCAATTAAAGTTTTTCAATGTGTCTCATGAAAGTAAATGTTACTGAATTAACTTCATCTTGTGGATAGTCTCCAGGTCTTCTTCTGTAGGCCTTGGGATACGTTTGTGAAGAAAGGAGAAGTGGAGCAAGTGCCAGTACAGCAGAAGAAAAACTGCTGAAAGATGCAGGGTGAATGCTATCAGGTGGAAGGAGATTGGAGAAGGGAGGACAGCAAGGCTGCCATTTAGAAGGAGCACACTGCACAGAGGAGGCTGTCCCACTTCAGGTGGCACTGCAAGATTTAGTATATGCTGTTAGAAGGTAGGTGCAAAGCTGAATTTTGCACTGTCTCCTATAATTCACTATGTGCTCATACAAAGATCTTATTCCCAGCAGACCGAGAGGTACCTGAATAATATAGACAGCCTCCCAGAAACCTCCATGTGGTGGTCATATGGCTAACGGTAAAAACTAGGTTGGCCTATAGCACTGAGTCTCTCTGAGGCTTTGTGACACAAATGCCAGTGTTAGACTCTGAAAGAGCATCCAAGGATTGCAGTAGGTTTGCCTGGAGACCTTGTTAGCTAATTAAGAAATGAGGAAGTTGATATTCCATTAATAGCTGCAGTCTTAGCCAGGCGGCTTCTTAGAAATGGATGCTAGTTCTCTCTGTGTGGAAGTACAGATTGCCAAATCACGTGCCCGTTGTACCTGAAGATGTTTACCTGGATCTGGTTTGGGTGTGTGAAGGACACTGCCTGAATGCTCTCACGGGAGGGACAAGTTAGCCTTAAGAAACTCCTCCTTTGTATTCATTACTTGCTATTCAACCTGGTTTGGTAATTTTTTTCTAAACGGTATTTATTGTGATTCAAAGATGTTGCTCTGGTGTTCATGTGGGGAAAGAACCCTACTTTCTTGCCCTATAATCATCTCATATGATTGCTGAAAATGAATGGCCCTGTTTGTACTTTTCAGCATAGGTAATATGTGTTGTGGCCATTGCTGAAGCATGGTTATGGATATGAACAAGAATCTAAGCCTGTTTCCATACTGCTTGTATTATACAGTGTTGTTTCACCTAAAAGTGCTGCATTCTGGTTTCCATCTCCATTGAGACTGCTTGTAAACTGTTATGGAAATTCCAGAATGCATTGCAATACTGGAGACCTGACTATCTGTTTCCAATAGAAATGACAGCTGCAATTTACCTGAAATGTTTGGTCTGTTCTGTGGATAACTCAAATTTGCTGAAGTCTTTCCCAGCCTCTTCCCAGTGTCAAAGGGAAAGTTTAAGAATTCCTGCAAACGCTGAATGGTATGAAAAGCAAATGGAAGGAGGCAGATATTCAGGGAGATGTCGCATCTCTGTGCTCTTCTCTCTGTGTGAACTTACTGAAGGTCCAGATTTACTGTTTTCTTCTGCTTACTGCTCTACTCAGCCTAAACAACTAGGAGAGAGTAAAGTAGAAGCAGTAGTTTGCTATGTTCTGTTTGCTTCCACCCAGCCCTCACAGTTAAGGGAGCCGAATGTAGGTGAGTACCTGAGGCTGCAAGATGTGCACTGATTCTGGAGATGTGGCAGAGATCCCACGCTGAGCTGGGACGGTTTTCCTCCAAGAGCTCTCAAAGTAGGATCAGTGAGACCCGGTAATATGGGAACCCTCCAAATTATGTTGTTTGTTTTTAAAAGCAGAACCACATTTTGCTAATAGGTTTTCTTAAGAGTTCTGTTTGGGGACTATGAAGTATTGAATCTGTATTAATCCAGTGCCACCTGCTGAGGCAGCAACTGCATTATGTACTGTGTCTTTTCTGATAGTGGAGGTGAGCGGATGCTCGGATGATCTCACCTAGGTATAAAAGCTGCTGCCTTTGTAGAGGTGTTTCTGGAAGTGCGTGAGGAACTTTCTGTTATCCTTTTAAGTTCTGTTTAATAAGATTTGCGCTCTCTCCTTTAGCACAGATCTTCTCATCATTTACTAGAAAGTACCTTCCTTCATCATCGGTTGCACATCAGTCTCCATTAGGAGGTCAGGGTTTATTTTACTTATTATTTTTTCCCTATTTTATTTTTCTAAGGGTGCAATTCAAACGCTGTTTACTATAGGTTACCCTCCAACCTCCACCCCCACCCTTCTTAATTGTTTCCTTAGAGCTCAGAGAGTACAGTTCATTGTTAGGAAGAAAGAGAATAATTCAGACAACTTGGCCAATCAGGGTACAGCTTGTTTTAATTTTTATACTGCCTCTATTGTCTGGAAAATATGACTTTATAAGCATGATAGTGCACGCACGAAAGGAGTTTTTGAAAATGTTACATCCGTAAAATGAGAGGGTCTCAGCAACCCATTATGTGCTCTAAGGGACTGCTATAATGTTGCAGTGCTCTTTAGGTGTGAGCTGTACAAGTACTGCAACCAAAAATCTATGTGAAAGGAACATTATTTGCAAAGTCAAGAACTCAGAAGCTAGGAAATGCTGGATTTATGGTTGTTTGTGCAAATATAATTCTCCGCTCTCGTATGTGCTTTCTGCGCACTGGATGAGGCAGGAATCCCAGGGAAAAGTAGTATGCAATCACGTAATTAGATACTTAATCACAATGCATCCGCATAAGGAGTGCAAACCAAGCTGTACATGCAGCCATAAATCTGACATTCCCTGGCTCTCAGGTACTCGATGTTGAAAGAATTTCATTTAAGTTGCAGCATTTGTTGGTTTTAGGTACGATTTCCTGACTTTAGGGAGGAAAAGGCTCAAATACAAAACACAACTGTTAAGGTTGGATGCAACTCTAATGATGGAAGTTCGGGGTGAGGGGCTGAACTTCCCAGCTGGCCCAATTCTCAAGTAACACAGCACGAGCTGCTATAGACACAAGCAGTGTGATGCTGGGGACATGAGATATGCTTGCCCTGGCAATTAACCCACTGCAACTGTAAGCACCCTGCCTGCATTTCGGGCCTTCTCATTTCGGCATTGCAATGCAAGTCATTGCCAAAGCAGTCGTAGGAATTAACCATGGTGGCTGGCAGGAGAAGAAAATTGTCTCTGTGCAGAGGGGATTAATTGCTAGATTCAGGTATTTGGGGCATGAGGAATGCCAAGCTCAATCTGTTTTCCTTCTGGGTCAAGAGAAGTGGAACAATTTCATGTGATGGAGAAGAGGGGAAAAAAGGAAATAAAGCAAAAAAATCTCCTGGCTCAGGGAATGCTTTTATTCTGCCATGTTTTATCATGAGCCTTCTACAAACAGCACAGATTTGAGAGATCTTCAAATATAAATCCCCAAGAAGGATTAATAATAGGAAATGTGAGGGAGTTAAAATATTCTGGAGTTCTGTTATCTCCTAAATTCAGAATGGTTTGCCCATTACAGTGCATCAGGATTTTTGGAAAAGAATAGGTGGTTGTAAGAAGTTATCGGTTCAATTTATCTTCAGTAAATAGCCTGTCAAAGCTGATGGGTAATTGTTCATAAGGGTAGCAGCCATCTCACACCAAAGAAAAGCCAACCCAAGCCTCAGAACAACCTACAGCTTTCCAAATATTCCTGCCAGCAGCTAACTGCTTTGGGGGAAGCTTTGTGAGCTGGGCACAGCTCAGCTCGCTCCTCACCCTGCTGCCTTGACAGCTACATTGTAACGCAGATCTGACTGTGCTGTGGGAGTGAGGAGTGGGATTTGTGCGCAGACAGCCCTGTTTTGGGGCTGGAAAGCTTGCAGTGAAGTGAGTAGACTCTTGGCCTTCGACCCTTTGCTTTTTAATACATCACCTACGTTCTGTAGCTCTCGTGTGGAACTGCACCGATCAGAAGTGTAATGTGAAACTGATTTTGCAAAACAATAAATTGCAGAGAGCTTGAGGAAACAGGTGGTTTTAGTTAGTAAATTGCACATAAAATACAAAACATCAGTAAATTGAAGGCTCGGCCCCAGGAGAGGAGAAGCTGTGTTTAGCCCCCTTGCTCTCCCTGTTCTGGTGATTGGTTTAAGCTCACTTGCTTTTGGCCCCAAGGGGGGCTGTTCTAGCAGCCTAGAATAGCCAGCAAACAGCAGAGCTCCAGTCACAACCTTCCTGTGAGCGTTTGCTGAGGGCTGTAAATAGCAAGTTAAAGCAGCAAGGAATCCGAGCTTCGCACGGGAATACCTTTCATATGGGGATTTCCCAAATTGCTGCAGCTCTGGGGGCCCTGTTAGCAGCCAGAGTGGCACAGTCTGCTCCATCGCCTGGACCCCGCGGGGGCTGGAGAGTGCCTCCGTTCTTTGTGACCTCTTGTCGTTCTCAAAGACAAATGAAGTCATACACAGAAAAAATACCCTTCTTTTGTGAAACTGAACGACTCCATGAGGCTCAAACTAGCTGCTGTAATGTCGTTCAGTTTAGATTGAATTAATCTTACCAATTTGCTGCATGTGGTAAGGATGGCGGTTGCTTCAATTCGTACAGTACCAAAGATGTATGGATGTAAACTGTGCTTTCTGAGCTGAAGCTCTCTTTAATGTTGACTTCTAGCTGCGTTGCTGCTAAACCCGTGCCCAGATCCAAGACTGCAGACGCTCACACACAATTAATCTCACAAATTTATGAATGCCAGAGCATGGAGCAAAATGAAAACAACTGGAGGAATGTATAAGGGGAATAATTGGACTGTATCCAGATGTGCATGTGTAAAACATCACCGATTGACTCCTCCCCCATATCCTGTCTGAAGAAAGGAATTTTTTTCAAAAATAAACTGGGGTTATTTGAAAGAAGTTGTGGTGTCTGAATGAAATCTAATAGGCAGGATTAGTGGTAATTAGGTACATTCTTTGCTCCTTGTGTTTTCTTTTGTTTTGTTTTTTGACTCTCTTTGTGTCGTTGCATTTAACAGATTCATTGCCACTTTCAGTGTTACCACTGGAGCTCTTGCTACGCATATTTGAGCTGTGGGATAGAAAAAGAGAATCCTGAGGATTAAATGAGTGTGCATGCTGTACACTGCAAATGTTTTGAGAAGCAGAGGGCATTTGTTGCATTTTGGGGTACTTGGTGGTGAAGGCACAGAAGGGGCAATTGAAAGGGTTTTGTAGAGAGGGACTTTATTAAGTTGAGAAAGAAACATTCCTACCAATGTCTTGTTTGCAGATTGGAATAGGAGCGGAGCGAGGGTTGCACAGATGTAGTTAAATCCCTGACTTTCAGTGGAGGAGGACTATTGCCGTGAGGGCAGTGAAGACCAGCGTCTTTCCTGTCACCACCGCTGTGTGCTTTCTGACAGAGCAGTGGCTGCAATGTGGCTGGGAAGAGAGGAAAAGTGGAAGGGAGGGAGAAAAGCCCAGAGTGGAAAAAAGATCAGATTCACTGCTTTGTTGATGATTAAAAATCTGTCGTTCTCCTCATTATTTTAATTCACTCTATGTTCTTCCTCTTTAATAAATTGCATTGCCCACCTTTAAATGCTTATGTGCTTTCTCAGCACAAACTTTTCCTAGACATTTTATAACACTTATTTTCCTCCCCAAATTAAAATAGCAGAGACGTTGGCAGCGTTTCACAAAACACCCTCTCAGACTTGCTCTACTGTCTTATGTTTACTTTGGTTCGATACCCAAATAGGTTGAGAAAAAGAAAGAAATAGCACTGAATCTTCTTAAAAGCTGCAATTGATACTTACTGCGGGGAAGACTTGTAACGTTCTGATTCTTTTTCTAGTCCTTGCTCACACAGCAATATCCCTGAATCCAAGGACATGAAAATAAAAACAAAACAAAACAAAAAAACCTCTGGGGTTTGGACCACGAGGCTCTAGCCACCTCCCTCCACAAAAGCCTTTATCACACAAGCACTCTGTGCCGCTTTCTTTTCACAGCATCTTGTTTTGAATTTCAACCTTCATTTTAGTTCTGCTTAAGATGGAGTTGAAGCAGTGTTACAGTTTGGCTCCTGTTGAAGGGATGGGATAGAACTTAGGCTTTTTGTGCTTCAAGGAGTTTGTTGGGTTTTTTGGTTGTTTTTTTTCCCTAATGGAAAAGGACATGCTAAGCTGTCCAGGAAGGCTCGTATTGTTGCCAGAGATATAAAATTCTTGCACTTAAACTGAATGAGCACAGAGGCACGGTAATGTTTTTACTCCAGGTATAAAATTGCCAGACACAAATCTGATTTAACAGAATACGTTTTTGAACTTAGCATCAAAATGTTTCCACTAGAATACAGCGAAAGATATTTTCAAGAAATAGCAATAGCCCTCGGATAAAGAGCCCCAGAGGTTCATCTGCAAATGCTTTATAGTTGGAAAGACTCTTTAACAAAAAATTAAAATAATTCAAGGTTGCCACAGCTCGTCCTGTTGATTCACTGAAGTTGCAGCAGCTGTTGAGGTGAGATGGAGTTGCCTGGGCAACAGCACATATTGTATAACAGTACCGCACCACCTTCAAACCAGTGAGGTGAGAAGTAGTTTAAAAGCATTACTAAATTTTTATGATACGTCTGCTATATTTTCAACCTTGTGGTTGGCTGAGTTTACCCAGCTTAGCCTCCTTGGAGCCCGGAAAGCTCAGCTGCTGAATACTGTTTGAAAAGAAGGGGGGAAACCCAATCTGCGTGTTTGCAAATGTTGAAGTTAAGCTGTCTCTATATAACTGTTCTTGTTAATTGTGCCCATGCTCATATCCAGAGTTATAGCTGCATGTAAACGCATTTCTCTCTCCTTTTCATATCTTCTTTTACAGGAAGAGTGACTTTTGGTCACTGTTTTAGATGACAAAAACAGAAGAGATTTGCAAAAAAAAAAACCCAAACCAAAACAAAACCAACACGTCGAAACTTTGATAGGTAGAAGCCCTTCGATTTGGCTTCACTTTGTGGTCACATTTCAAATTCGGACTAAATCCTTAGAGAGCACAAATAGCGAGGTTTCCATCTTTTGGGGCAGCACCCAGGTACTGTGCTTTCTTTCCAGTTTGCTTTCTTTCACAGAATCACTGAATGGTTGAGGCTGGGAGGGAACTCTGAATGTCCTCTGGTCCAACCGCCCTGCCCAGGCAGGGACACCAATCCTTTGTGCTTTCCACAGCTGCTTTAACAGACCATATAATCATTTCCAACCACGTTATTCACAAGAGGTATCTGTTTGAGTGCTCCACCCTCTATATTGTACTTCCAGCTAGAGAAACGCATAGCTTTTATTTTACCAGTATAATGGCCACTGAAAGATCTTTAAGCATCTTTTTGACCTTTTTTTTGGTTGTTGTTGTTAACAAGCACGTGTTGGTAATTAATCATGTAAACTTATCACCTACTTCTACTATTAGTTCACTAAATGTTGATCTATTTTGACAAAGATTTGGAATGCTTTGAGTCTTACATCGGGCTGTAGTATTTAGGCAGCTTCAATTAGAAACCAGGTTAAAAAATAAAAATAAAAAATGTGGCTAGGTTATTTCATACTTTTAAACATAAAACTGGGGAAAACAAACAAACAAAACGCAACAACCAAAAACTTGGTATGAACCTAAAGCAGAGGAGGAAAAAAGCAGCAAAAGGAGCGAGTGTTGTGAAAGTCCTGCAAATCATAACCACCTGGTTATAGTAGCGAGTCCCGTGTAACTTAAAGAAGACCTAACTTGAGTTGCAGTGTCCAAAAACAAACGTTCAAGATGCTGCCCAAAGCGCTAGTTAATAATTATTGCACACAGCTTGGAGTCAGCCCAGATTCTGCAGTGCTGTTGGATCCTCTCATGGGTTCATGCATACCATAGCGATTGTTGAATCTTTTTTTGAAGGTCTATTGTATGATCTTTCTCGTGGGATTTGGTGCCTCTAGTGTTGAGCTGTGGAACTGTTTAACAAAGCTGCATCACCAGTAGGTATGGGTGTGTTTCTGCTCTCTAGTGATCTGTTGGCACTGTGACTTCAGTTGATGGAAGCATTCCATACAGATCAGAATATGATGATTTCTTATGCCCGTAAGCTGATCTGCCTACAGAATATTTTGTACAGTTTATTCACAGTATTTAGTGTTGTTGGAGTCTCCTGCTGCTGTTCTGGAGAATCAGAGGATATTCAAAAGACAACTCAGCTGGATTTCTGGGAACTGACTTTCACCTTCAGTGGTTTGCTCCTTGCAGGGAGGCTGAAGGTGTGCTCTCAGGTACAGACTGGTTCAGTGCCACACTGGGAGCACTGGCAGCTGGGCTTTATCCTGTAACACTTCTTGTTGAGTGTGCTTACAACCATTCTGGAGCTGCAAGCACTGCTCTCACATCTGCACGAGTACCTGTGCTGGTAAGCTTGTTGAGATTCAGGGCGCTCTAATCTTGGTGCAGCCTGTTGGAAACAGCTCCATCCTGCTTCCAGACTTAGACTCAGTATTTGCATTCAGTGCTGTCCTGTGCAGAATGATAACCACTGGCTAAAGGGAACTTGGCTGGGCTTCCTGCACCTTGTTCTTTTGTGTCCTTAGCACAGGTGTTGCTGTGTCCTCTGTTCCAGTATCGCTCGGTCTGACAAAGGATTTTTGATGTTACTGTCTTTACCTGCAGTCCATAGAGGAGCCAGTTCTGCATGGTTTGTCATTAAGAAGCGAATTGTGTTTTGCAGCATCCTTGCAAGGATTTGTTGCTGACCTTTGCGGTGTGCAAGTTCTCGTAGCAGTAACGTTTCCTCAGAAAGAACCAGGCAAAAGTCTGTGCGGAAGCAATGGGAGTCTGTTTTGATTTTCTGGGGCTTCTGAATAGCTAACTGCTAC
The DNA here is from genome assembly GCA_030625065.1 of Alectoris magna. NCBI lineage: Eukaryota > Metazoa > Chordata > Aves > Galliformes > Phasianidae > Alectoris > Alectoris magna. The sequence goes on along the minus strand of CM060568.1, from coordinate 23,812,861 downwards.
CTTTCCAAGGGTAGGTCTAATGGCAGGCTGTGGGACTGTGCCTCACACTGGTCTCCTAACCAGCAGGGCACTGTGGTGCTTCTTGGACAGGATTCAACCCTGCAGAAAATGTAATTGGGCAAATGTAACGGAGGATCTGTTAGTAAATTCACTCCCACTGGATCAAGATAGAGACTTGGGGTTTACTAGAGAACTGGAGGAAATGCTTGCTTTTCTAGAGGTTTGCAAAGTAGCCAACCAGGAGTTTTGTTCTGGGCACATGCAGCTTTGGCCTGAACTCCATGACACAGTGCATGCTGTCTGCCATCTTCTTGCCAGAGTACCTCACAAAACCTCCTTGTCTAAGGAGAAGGGAGGGCCAGGGAGCTCGCTAAGCTTCTGTTGATGAAAGGTGTACATAGCTCACAATAAATAAGCAAATAAGTAAGTATAAAGAGGGATTGCTAGTAAATAAATGTGTCCTAAGAGTTGCCTCTCTGTTTGTGATACTAACTCATCTTATTCTCAGCGTTAGAGTTCTTTATTCTTCAGGCTTTTGAGAACAAGGATCAAGAGATTGAAATTATTATCGTGAATCCTTTACAATAGACTTGTAATAGTATCTAGAGCAAGCCCTATTTTCTTCCTAGCAGATGTGGTTTTCTAGTTTTCTATTGTAGTAGCATAATTTGTAGCATAAATTTAGTAGCATAATTTAAGGGAGACTGCACGGAGGCAGTGTCAGCTGGTCAATAACCATTTTCCTAGTGTGATACGGTTGTGCAGCCTTTGAAATAGGGTCTGACTGCAATATCTGAGAAAAGGGCACGTCACTGAAAGTCTGCCAGATGACCTCTAAGCTTTCAGTCAAGGTGACAAAGATTGTTATCCCTTGGGACAAGAGCTGTTATAAGTATTTTTACAGTACCAGTTTCGATTATTCCCCAGATTCCTAGGTGCTCCCACAATGTAAGTGTTGATAATGATCTTTTCCCAATCCTGAATTCAGCAGTATATGGAAATTACCTGAATTTCTCAGACCTTCTTCTACTTGCATCTCCTGTCATAGTCTCACACATCAGGTTGTATGTTTTCACTTGTAATCAGAATATACTGACTTGTACTGAGACATCCCTCCTTATTAACCACAAGTAATAGAACCAATAAATACAGCATTTTTTTGGCTGAGACATTGTTAATTGCTCTTTTAAGCTGTCTGGGTGAATGACCATCTCTCTAGCCTATTAAGTCTTGATTTTTGGAAGCTATTTTCAATTAACTGTGACAAGGAAATTATTGCATTGGCACTTGAAACAAAGCGTATGAGCAAAAACTGTTAGGAAGAGAATCAGAAAACAGCTTAATGTGCCAGGCTGTTTGTTGTCATGAAGGTTCCTATGCTCTGCACAGGAGAAACCTTCCACCCAATCCCTCCAGCTTTGGAGTTTTAACCTGCTTGCTGTAGAGAGAAATCGGTAGGGCACCAACAAGTAGATGTACAGTTATAAGTAGTGTACAGTAGATCATCTGCAGATCTACAGATCTACAGATCATCTACTAGCTCACTTGTATTTCGAGTCCTTCTTGCTCTCTGCATGCATACAGTCTCATCATCACCACTGGAGTTAATATTCTCTTGTTGCAGAAGTAAATATCTGCTGTCTGTGGCTTGATGGATTTTATTGCGATGGCCGTCATTCCGATCCACATTTGGATCAGAAAGAGAACATTCCTGATGCCTCACTTCTGTGAAGCTTGGCACTCTTTGTGACCTCACACTGAGGCTTCTGTAGTTGCAAGCAGGACACTCCAGGCAAGTGCCAGAGCACACTGCATGGGACAGACTGGTAGCTCTGGCCTCATGTCAGCTTTGGAGCATGCGTGCAATGAGGCACTGTGCAGGCCCTGTGGATGCAGGCTGTACAGATGGACAGGCGGTCTGTCTGCAAGAGCCTGGCTAGGCTAGCTGGCCTCTGCAAATCCTGAGTAAGTGGCCGTGGCCCTTCTTTTCCAGTTAGGAATGTTTTTCATAGAAACTTCCGGAAAAGTGTTGTTGTGTGGTGCCTTAGCTCAAGCACATCTATTTTCCTGGTTGCTGGAATGTGGGCCTTCAACAAAATTAAAACACCGATGCATAAACTTAAGTATGAATTTTTACTCACATTGGTTAAAGCGAAGTTTGCTTTTTGCTATTCATAAAGTCAGATAACAAGCCAGAGAGACTGGAAATGTTTTGGTGGTTGTAAAAAGCATCAGTGTAAGAGATGACCATGACTAATCTGAAAATAAGAGTTGTACAGATAGTAATGTTCTTGTGTGATTTGGTAGTGTGGGGGTAAACACTGTATGAGCTGGTATTATGGGACTGGACACAGCATCTCTTCTTTACTACTTTTTATCTAAATGCTAGGCTATCCTTGTCTATTGATAAAGGTCCTAAAAATGGAAAATTACCTTCATAGGATGTGAGCAGCTTTTATATCTTGAGATATAACCCGTGTGCTAATCCTAAGCTTACCTAATGCTCTATTTGCTTATCTAAAACTTTTCCTTCAGGTTTCCGACTTCTGAACTGCCCTTTAATTACCAAGCTAACAAGTGAGAGGTAAAGTCAGGGTAATGGTTTAAAACATTTTGCAAGAATAGTCTTGTAACTAAAATGTAGGACGAACTCTTAAAAACTTTGATTCAGTTCATACTCACTGTTTTATCTCGTTGGTGAGGTCGCCGTGAGGAGGTATTGCCAAGGACACTTTCAGACTTCAGTCAGTTATTTTGTTACCTGCTGGATGCAAACAAATCTTTTGAAAAAGCAAGGAAGAAAAAAACCCCACAACTCTGCTTTAGCCACTTGGTATTTGACAGTACTTTGAAATGTAGCAATTCCTATCCTGAATCAGATCCATGTTTCGTCTGCACGTTTGTACCTGAAGGCAGGAAATGCCATGTGCTGTAGCCTCTACAGTGTAGAGGATCTAAATCTAGTGGAAGAAATTTAGACACAGTCCCCAGAGCAGACACTTGGGTAGCATTTGGCTCTCTCCCTGGCACTGTGAAGCCCTCTTTTCTTTGCTTTAATTGCTCAAGCCTGTGCTTGTCTGTAGGAAAGGATTCCTGCAATCACTGTGAATTCTTAGTCTCAGAGATGCTTGGCATCCATGGAGTCCATAGCTTAAGTATGTGCTTTGTTTAAATAAACTACTGTTTATCAGCTTTCACAGAGGAAATGCAAAAGTCACTCGCTTGATTTCATCTTGTTTATGCTGGAGCATACAATAGGCACAAACAGAAGACTAATTATAAAGCTTCAAAATATAGCTGGGTGCTTAGAGCGATAGCTGGAGCCTTACACTACTGACTGTAGTCGTGGTTTGGTTTGAATTAAAACAGCACATTCATCTCCCTTTGATTGCGAAAACTTCTCATCTATAAAATATTTTGCATTTAAGAGTTCATTTTAATAGCTGATGCTTATAGGGGGCACTTAATCTATTGTGCAGTGCAAGAAGGGCAAAACCTAAATATTGCTCGAGCATTTAAATGTCAGTTTTAGTGCTGTTGGGCATTGTAATGCTCAACAATGGGTTAAAAATACTGCACATTTTTTGCTAACCTTAGAAGCCCCCTGATGGGTGGAGTATGGCAATGGGCGGCTTGCTGTAGATAGGCTTACTAACCCTTTACTGTACAGCTAAAATACAGAAGACTGAAGTAATGGCCTGCAAGAGATTGGATTCTCATGAAGCAATGATTAAGACTGCTTAAATATCTCTCCTTCTTAAAAGAGAGTTGATGTGTTCTGCTGCAGTAAGAGCAATGATTTTAACCACTTGCTAATCACTAGCTTTCCCCCCCCCCCCCCCCCTAAATGCTATAGGAAAAGCATTGCGGGAACAGCTTTAAAGAGTTAGGAAAGCTCATTAGCAACTGGTTGCCAAAATATCTATTTCTACATACTCTACCCATGTTAGAATAATCAAATTAAATGAAAGATGGTTTTTACACATGGTTTTGAATCCAGAAATTAGTTGATACTTGCAGCAATTCACTGGACAGTTTAATTGCTGTAATAAATTTGCAGTAAACCTCATGGAAATAATGCTTTCTTTTTTTCGCTGTGAGGATGGGTACATCCGTACGTAAAGAGAAGGCTGCTTCCTCCTTTGTCTGGTTGTTAATAACTATAAAATTTCAGTTGGATTTTTGTAATTGGTAACCACACACAAGAAATCCTAAGCTCCATCTGTATGAAAAAGGACAGAAAGCATAAACACAGAGATGAGATGGTCAACAAGCTGGATTTCTAACAGCAGAGACTCAAGGAAGAAATTCCTTTTTATTATGCTTTTCAAAAATAGCCTCTGAAGATCACACATGGGTGCTTTGTGGGAGGGCGTTCCAGACTGTGGGAGCAGAACAAGTGCCGTTAGGCAGTTGAGGTCAAAATGTGAACAAGGACTTAAGACATTTATGGTTGCATTTCTCCTTGCTTATGAAAAGATTTATCTCAACAGTTCAGGGATAGTTTATATAGCAGGCTTAATTTGAGGATAAGCAACATTTTATTGGCACAAGCTATGTGAAACCTTAAATTTTAAGTTCTCTGGTATTTTTGTAATGATCTTCTTTGCTGTATACACCGCATATTTTCCTATAGCTTTCACTTAAGTTGCATGAAATAATGCTTTTCTGTAAATGATTTGCCACTGAGGTTACTGGACAACACCCTGCTCTACCAAGAGGGAAAGATGACTCCTGCATGGGGCTGGGACCCAGCCAGGAGGGGATGAAGGGATGTGTGATGTGTTATTTCCCAGTCTTGATCCCTTCATTCTTGGAGCAGAACCAGATGTTTACCTCTTCTACGAACAATGAAGGTGTCCCTGTGGATTGAGTCTCTTGCTCATCACGTCTTGCCACGGTGTGGTGGAGAGCAGGTGCTCCATACCTCCAGGTTTGGTTTGTACTGGTATTCCCCATGAATTTCAGATATGCACTGACGAATAGGTGCACCACTTTTACTAAATGAAGCTCTCTAGTACTGCGGTTTAAGCCCGTCCTTCTGTTTCAAGCACTGCCCAGCACCATCCTGGTCAGCACAGCTTGGGAACTGATGCTTTCCAACAACAGTTCTGGAAAGAAGGACCTAGAGCATGCAGGCCTGGAGTATCCAAAATCCTCTGCACTGAGGCAAAGAAGAGAACGTGCTTAAAAAAGAAACATTTGTGAATCTGGTTTGGCTGTGTTTTCAATGAAGAGTTACATGATGTCTTGTACAGCAAAGATGCTAGCTGCAGTATAAATAGCAGAGTAAGAGCAGGCTTAATTCCAAGGAATAGTCGTGCTTTTTAACTTGGATTTGTTTTTCTGTTCATTTTAGGTAATTTAGATAAGAGGTTTACACATCAGTTGCAGAGATTTTCCTCATGTCTTTAAACTGTTGATTCAAAATGGAGGCACTTGAGTGCGCTGGAAGAATAGCGTGTGGGGCACATGTGTGTTGAACTTAGCAGTATGTACTAGTGCTTCATTTTCTTTAACTAATTTCTTTCTCTAGTATCTGGCCTTAATCATTTTTATTATTTCTTGGTCTTTTTAGTGAAGATTAATGGTAAAGAAGGACTGAATATTGGAGGTTTCTCAGCAGTGCCTGTTAACAGGCTTCCCACTCAACCGAGTGGAGTGTCAGATTTTTCCTTGATTTCTTTCCTTTAATTAAGATACCTCATAATCATTAAGTCCTGTACTGGAAGTCATTATAGTGATGCCTGAAAGTCCAGGTGATGGTGATGCACACTGTTTGTTCCTTAGTTGCCCCCAAAACATTCAGAATATCTCTCCCCATGTTTAGTGTAGGCCCCACGTGATACATTTGTTCTCGATATGAAAAGTGATGCCTTCCCAGGTAGTTTCTGTCTGACTGCTTGAACAAGAATATGAAGAGATGTCAGTGTGCCATGTAGTGCGATTATTGCACCAGGTCTCTGTTAGATCAATTAAGTCATAATTTTGATTTTGTGTTAGGATTTTTATCCTCCCCTACTTATTTTGTGTGCCGGTAGTAAGTCATTCCACTGATGTTTTAGATACCTGGGTATCAGTTTCTTCTGTAACAACCTCCTAGCTTTACTCTCTCCTCTACAGCCTCTTGTCCAGGTCACCACATGCTGTACTTATCAGCAGATATTTCTACATGCTCGTTTTCATCTTTGTAACCGTCTGAACTGCTTTAAGTTTGTCCTCCCTGTATTCTTCTCCCCAGCACCCCGTCCTCCCTTTTAGTACTGAGTAAGTGAGAAATGGGAGCTGTAATTCTGCGAGTGACTTCCTTATAAGCCGTGCCATTTCTGTAAAGATGCACATGTGTGGGGGGCAGCAAGGATTTTCTTTCAGCTGCAGGGTAAGCTGAAAATGCATAAATTAATTCAAATTAATTAGAAAAGTCATCTTCATGAAGCTCAGCACCTGAGGTCGTGTTACAATTCTAGTAATAGAATCATGCAGGTCTTTTTAACTGCATTGTTTAAGAGCAGAAAACTTTGACTACAATTATTTTTGATTCAGGGGTGTGTGCCTGATGGCATAAAACTTTTTTTCTCCTTTCCAGTGAGCGAAAGAAAAATTCCATGTAGTGGAGATCTCTGCAACAGGCCCTGTGTCCCAGTGCTCAGAGTCTGGGATTTTGTTTCTGTCTCCTGAAAATACTGGAGGTCACTGCGTTCCATCTTCACTTGCCTTGAAGAACGAGGCAGCCTTGAGAGAGGATGGCACAGTGCAGTGTCAGTCCTTGTGCAGGCAGTGGCTTTCTCTGCGGAATGTCCCTACAGAAGTCATGGCTTTGGCCATGTATGGCCTGTGACCGAAGCACTCACTGAGTATCAGTAGTCTTCTAATTCTTAAACAAAATATGCTCAAAAGTAGATGTGGAGATGGAAGTGCACTTTTCCCCTGCCTGAAATAGGTTCTCCCCCTCCTCATTCCAAACTGCAATCTTAAGGTGTACTGAAATGTATTTGAAGTGTTCTCTTCCCATTAGGGAATACGACCCTCTTCTCACTGTAACGTTTCCAGGTTGACAGTGCCCAGTTTGTGGTGGGTTCTTTTTTTTCTCCTTTGAGTAATGGCGATGGTTCTGTAGTTCTTTTTTAATTACATCTATTGTGTCCTTTTTGCTGTGAATGACTCGTCATTATGTAGTTTGGTAATTTGTTAGTATAAAAGCCTCATTATTTCAAACTAGTTCTGTGTAATGTGTTATTAGATATTTAAAACAAATTTAGGCTGCTAGACAATATAGTTTTAATAACCTTAGGGAAATTCTCATAGGGGAGTAGAATGTTATTTCAGCAAAATGAATGAATTGAGAAAATAATTAAAATATGCATTAAATTTGGGTAACGTAAACTTAAAGAAAATGGATTACAGAAAATCACATTGCTTAACTGGATGTTTAATTCAGGACGCCTTGGAATGCTTTTAATGAACATTTCACTTCAGCATTTTGTTTCAATATATTTGAAGCTTTTGGCTGATGGGAAAATTTTTCTTTGATTCGCGTTTTTTGTTTTGCTTTTAATTTTCTAAATAAGTTTGTAGCATGAATGGCTTTGCAATGAGCTGCCCTCTTTGCTTTGCATGTCTGAGTGTCTTGAAAACAAAATGAGTGAACAAATGCTTGTCTAAAATGTTGTTCTTTATTACATTAGAACACGTTACAAGGTCATCTCTGTTGATTTCACACGCTGATTCCTAATATCAGCTCGCTGATCGCTAATGAGATGGCTTATGCCTCTAAGGCTTGGTTGAATGAAATCAGTTTACAAAACGAGTGCTAGGATTATTTTGTATCTGGAAGAGGATCAGCCTGGGGGGGGAAGGGTTACTACTTGGTCGCTTATTTCAGTTATGGATTCCTTGCTGAAATTTCAGTTTGTACTGCTAATAGTAAAGCAGTTATCTCCTTTTAACTTGGCTTTTTGTTGCCTCTTTCATGTTGAAACACTTTTGGTATGTCAGTGTTAGAAAAGAGCTGTAATGTATTTTTTCCAGCAGCAGTTCCTTGTTGGTTGCAGGGTCTGTGAAAAGCTTACGACATTAAGGAGTAATGGAGTATATCTTTCAAAGCACAAGGAACGAGCAGTCGGAGTGTTTTGACATAGTGTTTAAAGAAAGAAAATCATGGAATTTGGTTTCCTGCCCAGAACTTTGACTGCCTGTCTGGGAATTCAGCGCTGCATGTCAGTGTGATGTAGAATTAGCGATGTGCTTTGGAGTGTTTCTTTACAAATACAATTGTGTCCTGCAAGTTCAAGGCCAGCGTATCGATGATTTACACTATTGTCTCCCAGCACTGATGAAGACCTACATTCTTGAGGAAGTGCTATCTTTCCAAATAAATTATTCTCCTTCTTCTAGAAAAGCACAGACATTATCTATCTCATCTGTAATGTGACTGTATACTATGAAAAGTCATTGTTCTTGTAGACTTGAGTCAGCTTTCAGCACACCATTTTAATTGTATTTCCGTGTTTGCAATGAAATCGCTACCTCTTGCACTGAGCTTAATTATTGTTCTGAAACTGCTGGGGACTCTCGAAGACACTGCATGTTCCGTAGGTTCTTTGAGACAGCTGGCATTAAGCACCCATAAACAGCTCTGCTCGTGCAAAAGCTGACACATTCTTTGTTGAGTTTCTAGAATCTTGGTTTTGTTAAGATCAGTACAACAATATCTACCCGAGCTGCAAGTTGCACATTTTTAATGTGATGACGATAGTTCTTAAAATTATTTTGCTCATTAATTGTGTTCCTGGGGAGTCAAACTGCCGGTATCCCAGCAGAGATGATGAAGTGGATGCAGGTGTTTACGTCTTAACGCAACCTCTAGTCTGCACAATGGAATATCCAGTTACTTTTTTCCTCCCTAAGCAAATGGCGAGGAATAAAAGTGTGTTTGATATGATTCAGAGTAATGCTTGGCTATAGGAATTCAGGCAAGGGGGAACTGGAATTCTGTTATTTTATGCAGAGAAAGAAGTAGAAAAAAAGATTTGAAATAATTTTAATGATAGATACGGGTGTTTATTTTGAGATGGTAAAAAGATGCAACTGCGGGAGTCTTCATCTGGCAGTTACTGAAGACTTTGCGAACCATCCAGAAGCAGGGAAATTCCTCCTCCTCCCAGCTGCTGAGACACTGAGATGCACTCAGTGTTGCTTGCAGCAGTGATGACGGAGTCTCTGGTTGACCGAGGTTTTGTGGCTGCTTTGGTGGAAATTAATCTGGCAGCCAGAAGTTCCACAGGTTGCCTCCTCAGCAGCCCACCTTCCTGGGGAGCCTCTCGCCCTGTGCAGCAACAGCCCTCCCGCTCACATCCCTTGGCTATAGCAGTGCTCCTTCAGCCTCTTATAGCAGAAACCTTGAGCTGTCGCCTCCAATGAAGTGAAATGAATACCACAGGGCTGACAATTTGCTTCAGGTTAAAGCTTCTACGTTTCTTAGCCTGTTTTCTTAGCTATGCATGCTGTTCTGCCTGGCTGTGAAGTACAGCTTTGGACAGTCTGTTGTTGGACACAAGTGTTGTCTGCTCAGGATTGCATAGCAGAGCCTACAGGGAATTGCTTTCAGTGCCAAGTATTTGACAGCTCTCAAATCTGGTGTTCGGATATTATCTTGTCACTCTGTTTCAGCAAGGGCACAAAGGTGAGCACGTATGGAATTGACAAAGACGATCTGTCAATAAATGTGTTCTGCAGTCACACAGGAGGGCAGTGATGACAGCTGAGCAGTTATGGCTATTTCTGTTGGAGGAAGCCTCTTTCCTTCCAGAGGTGCTGCTGTGGGCTTGGTACCCCCTGCTGAGTTCTGTCTCAATTCACCATCTGCCACGGTATTTAAAGGGAGCGTGCAGCCACTACAGTAGGAGTTGTGCATACTTTTCAGCTGTGTTACTAGGGTACGCTGAACGCTGCATGTGCTTTCCCTTATGGTGATAGCAGAACAGGTCCTGTTCTCTGTATTCTCCTGACAAGCGGCACAATCACAACAGCTAGCGGTGTGTTGTTGCCTTCATTGTACACACTTTCCCATGTATGAAAGCCACACGTTGTTAAGGAAAGAGTTTGTTGTGGGTGAGCAGCTCTGGGCCATTAGTGTTTAACGTACAGGATTTGCAGTTTCAAAACTATCATGTATGCCCAGCTCTCGTGTACTTCCGTACATCCTGGGGCTGGAATTTGGTAGTAGGCTCTGACATGATGCCTTCCACAACCTTCCAGTTGTGTGTTTTTGCTATTTGCTTTTTTTTTTTTTTAATGACAGTAACTTTAAGGAATGCTTTGATGTTGTTTCATTCACTGCTCTCCTCCAGCTCTTAATTGGTCAAGTGTCATATTTTCACAACATCTTGGATGCTCTACCAACCTTTTTTTCATGTTCCCATGCCCATGTGTGTCAGGTTCCTTTCTCACAGTTCAGCTATTGTTCTGTGTTTGCTATGAGAAAGTCTGCAGTCCCCTCTCGCGTTCAAGTTCCTGCTGGGCCAGATGATGTTGAGAACTCTGTCTGTGGACAGTTACAGTCAAAGACAACTTAAGGTCAGTTTGAGGAACAATTTGGCTCTGCGCTTCAAGAGCATTTCTGTCTGGGTTAGTTTCCTGACGACTTTTTCTGAAGAGGCTTCAGTCTAACAGACATTAATTTAAAAGGACAGAGATTTTGTTGCACATCAGCATAATTATTTTTGGGATATCTTTTTTTTTCAAATTCTAAAATACGATGTATTCCTTTCCTTTGTGTATCTAATATAGAAATAGTCCCAGAGCTACTTAAAAAATCAAAATGAATGTAGTAATAGAGGAATAAGAATGTGGTTTCCTCACTCTTTTGTTATTGTTCAGTAACTTCTTTGATGAAATTAAGAAGCCAGTGTGCACTTCTGCATATTACGTAGAGCAAAGCAGGAGGTATCTTTGGACACTTGTGTCTCAGAAGTGAGTTTTCCATGACCCAAGTGTCTTGGTTTGCTTTATTTAAAAAAATAGTAGTTAAAAAAAAAGGATGAAAAAGGGAGGGAGAAGCTGAAATGTAGCTTCTGAAAATGCTGCTATAAAAGAGAGAATAAAAAAAGGTGGAGGGGGGAGGAGGAAGGAGGAAGGAGGAAGAGGAGGGGTGCTGGGGGGAAGACTTGACACCAGAAGCTCTGTCATACCAGAGTTTCTCTCGGATGTCTGGAAAAAGTCTTATGCTTCTGGGATACTTTCCAAAATATTTTCAGTGACCATTGCCACAGGCGTGAACTTCTTAATGCATTTTGCAGTAATCTCCACCGCAGTGAAATTGATTACTGTCTGAAAGCTTTTAGTGATAACAGGCGAGTAGGGCAGCACAAATACCATGAGCTAATTTGCATGTGTGTGTATTTTGTTGCATCTTCAGGATTCCAGCAGAGACAGATGCGTTGCCTCAGGAAAATCCTGCTTAATTATTATTATTTTTCTTTACATAATTATGTTATTGCATATTTATTGTTTGATTCAGTAGGAGGAATTCTTCTCACACGTGTGCACAAATGCCTGTGTGCCTATGTGCATGCAGAGGATCTAGAAGCTGTCTTTCTCTTGGATATTTCAACTGGTACCTGAGGAAAGTATACGTTGGCTTCCTGAGCTAGAGCTTCAATAGGATTCATTTTAAAGAAACTGAAATGCATTCAAAAGCCAGAAGCAGTTTTAACAAATGAAATTCCAGTGGAAAAAAAGGAGTACTACGGCAAAGATGTATCTTCTTCATATACCCACAGAGAATTTCAGGAGGCTTATATTTGTAGGGCTCTCTTCATGAGCAAGCTGAGGGGGCTAAAGGAGCTGAAAATGCAGTTGAACTTGTATTGTTGTTTGGGGTTTCTTAATTGTTAACTTCGTATTCGTAGTGCAAGAGATCATTTGACCTGGAGGGGTTACTCAAGTTGGACAGTCACTCTTCAAAACTGACATGTGAACATCACATCTTTTTAAGGAGAACAGGTTTCAAGAATTATGTTTATTCTCTAAAGAAGAAAAGACGTATACGTATGTACACGCACGCTAGCAAAACTTTGTGTGAATGGAAAGTCAGATCTCACAGTCAGTCACTGGTATCTCCCTGTCACTGTGCCCTCTGCCAGTACAGACATGCTGCAGCAAAGCCCTCCAGCCTGTGCTATTGCTCCCCCAAAGCACTGTGATTGATGGATGGTCTGTAGTAGATGAGGAGAGAAAAATACGAACTTGAGCACCAGTAGAGAAAAACAAGCTGTCATAAGCAGGCTTCATTACAAGGGATAGAAAGGTCAGAATATTCTTCCCCACCCCCCTTCTGAGCAGTCACTAAGACACATCCAAGCAGAATTTTTCCAGACTGTTAACTGGTTCATCAGTCGGGGCTTCCTCTCAATTTTAAATGCCAGCACCACTTCAGTGCAGAGGAATTGCTGGCTTCTTTCCCAGACAAGATTTCCCAAATTCAAAATGACCTTTCAAGATTCTAACTAATAGGAGCTAAACAGAGATTTCCTCTTCATCAGGCGCTTTCTTGGATTGATCCTTTCTCTGAGAGTACATACCCCAGCACAGACCAGCGAAAGACCTTCCACCTGTGAGAACAAACACCTCTTTTGAAGAGCAGCAATCTTGAATCATGTTGAAGTTGTTCCATATTCCCAAAACTGTTATACTTGTGTTGGATGCACTGATTGTGGAAAGGCACAGGGAGTACCAATGAAATAACTGGAATTTTTATTTCCAATCCAGCCGTTCAAGGTCTGCAACAATAGAAGGGGGGATGCAGTTACCCGCCATAGGGGATAAGGGGAGGGATAAGAATTGTAGAAGAGAAGAGCTCTAGAGCTGGGAATTAGGCTGCTGGGAGGATGGTTGTGCCATGCTAGCAGTCTGGCTGGGCTGGAGGAGAGGGGAGAGAGAAGACATTTAGTGTCTTACTGCATTGCAGCCTGTGCTGGGGCTTATGGTCCCTCAGGACAGCAAGGTACTCACCCCTGCAGGCGAGATCAGGTTGGTAGGAAAAGGGCTGGAGGAGACAGAGCAAGCAGGTATCACCCAGCAATCCTTATCACCCAGAAATCATTCTGCTCATTACCCGTGCCTTTTTTTGGTCAATGCAGTTGTGATCTTCTGTTGATAAAGAGTTTCACAAAAGTTTCGTATACTCTTGAACACCATTCATGCAAAGATCTCCTGGTGTTATTGGTTCAAATTCCAGCTTGGTAACTATTGAGAGGATTTGGCAGAGAGGAGTGGAGGTGCAGTGGCTTGATCTGGTGCCTGCTTTGTGACGTATAGTTACATCTTGCTGTGCTCTCTGCTGCTACTGGGAAAATAGGTAAGATAAGGTAAAGCACAAGATTGAGAAATGTATTATTAAAAAATAGCTGACAGGCAATTCTGTGAAGCCTCGAGAAGTAGCAAATAGTGAACTCCTCCCAGGAAGGCAGCAATGACCATTTCTCAAAAGGATGAAGTATTTCAAATACAGAGTTGTGAGGTCTTACGGTTCCATTCCTGAAGGAGTTCAAGCAGGAAAGTGACAGAAAAAAATATAGCACAGGTTCTTATTGAGAAAAGTACTCTGTGAGAAATAAATGTCATACAGTGACCTGAATGACAAGACCAGACTAAGGGCTGCTTGCACATCAGCATCAGGAGTAATACCATAGCTGAATTCAGAAGGAACACCAGATATGTAACATCTCTCTTATTTTTTTTTTTAATAACATCCTGTGGGAGAAGGCGCCAAAAGACTGAGAAAAATGAGGGATGTGTAAAGAAGGGTTTAGAACAGATTGCCTTAAAATCAGAAGTGCCAGGAATGCTCATAATTGCCTAGAAATCATACTACAAATGCCAAATGTAAAAAGACCATCTCAAACCTGAAATCAAACGATTCTACCATCAGATCTCCCCTGCCATGCTGCGCTTTCAGGTCTGACGTGGCAGCGGATAAAGTCTTGTAACACTGAGGAAGCACAGGATCCAGTGTTTGTGCTCTGTGCCCTGTGCTTCTTTCTTCTATCAGTCTGGGTTATCATCCTAAGCCTTGCTCGTGGTTTTGTTTTGAGATTTTCAGTCTGGAGCTCTCATTTGATTCTCCAGCATTTTTCTCAAGTTGTTTCTTATAAACATTGCATGATGGTTCTTCTACATCGTTGTTGATAATTATGTATATGTATGTGGAAGTTTTCTAATACTCAGTTATTCTTGTCAGTACAGATACATGTGATAATACTGATCTCTATGTAAGGTACATCCATTGTGGTGTGGCAGAGTCCCCAGGCACACACTGCTGGCAGAGCGGGCAGGGGAACGGTCTGCCTGCCTGCAGAGGAGACACGGGGGGGGTGGGGAGGGATGGGAGGAGAGACTCAAACTCTTTTTCATTTTTTGCCTGAAAACTTTTGCCTGAGCACTTAGGGAATCATTCGTATATATACGATAACGCTTCTTGATGCCTGGGTGGCTGCCATCATTGAAGAATTAGGATCTATGGTGGCAAACTCTCAGCAACTGCAACAGGAAATTTTTTAAAAAAACATCCTTTTATTCAACAGAAGTCAGCTGTCTGTGTCGAAAATGCTGTTGAGTATGTGGTTCTTTCTTGGAAAAGATGATCTGCATGGTGGTTAAAACCGATCTGGTTTCAGTGGTCAAAGGAAAGAAAATCTTGGGGAAGTGCTTGATTTCAGTGCTTTATCATCAGTATCTAAAAGCATGTAGGGGCTGAGTGTGGAAGGCTGCAGGGAGGAGTGCATAGGTAAAAGGAACACGGTTTCATCATCTGCAATTCACTAAGCATTCTTCTGCTATGCTTTTTGTAACACCGGTAGAATGTTTATGGATGCTTTGCTCTTCTGCTAAAGCAGCTCCTCCTTTGTTTTATAGACACTTCAGAGTTACGTTTCCTACAGCTGTACCCAGGCTTGAATTCCAATGAACTGCCTGTAACAAAATTATTTGCCTTGTTTTCCTACGAGGGTTTGGAGTAATTTGCAAGTATCTTATACTTCATTTTTCAGGGCATCCTTTAAAGCCAAGTGTGGTCAAGCAAAGACTGTTGTGAAGATGCAGTATGGCTTTCTAAACTGAGAAAAATAAACTGAAGCAAAAGGACAGTAAAATGCTCTTGGGTATAGTTAAAGTTAGAATATGGGTAACTCCTGGACATGGATCTAAATTCTATGAAAGTTGCTTTGAAACTTTTAGCTTGCATTTTTATCAAATCCCTCAGAGTGCTCTATTCTGTACTGGCAATGTATGCATCTCCTATAGACGTAAGTAAGTCTGTGCCTTTTCAAGAGTTATGTAGGTGTATTTTCAGCACACTTGACCAGCATTTCCTTGCACTTTTTTTGTTCGTATTCATTCTTTAATACAGATCACCCTAGCACAGCAGGTTCACAAGCCACCACTTCTTGTGCCTGTTCCTGTCTGTAAAGCGGGGGTAACGATCCAGCTATCCAAGAGTACAGCGCTGTAGAACATAGTTTAGCTGTTATTTTGTGCCTCTGATGCTTAACTGCTTTACCAAGTAGTTGCTTGGCCTTGGTGTTCACCAAATGCATTAGCACCCTGCTTGCAGGATGCCTTTATCATGGCCTGCCATCACCAGCTGCTCCTAAAGACGATGACCACGAGGTCAGGTGAGCGTTAGGCGTGTGGTGCTGAGGGGGAACCTAATGCAGAGAGCAGTACCGTGCTGGTGGGAAACCAAATACAAATACAAGTGTTGACCTTTTTGTCTGCTGCTCACAGACCTTCATTCAAATCTGTCATTCCTCAGTTTATGAGTTTAAGTCACTATTTTGCCTCATAATGCATAACACTTTTGACAGTGGTCTTTCATGGATGCCTTGTACTGTGTATCAGTGTGCAATTGCAGTAACACTTCTTCAGAGCTGTGCTTTCAGGACAGTGTACAAAATAAACCTTGCTGTAAAACAGCTCTCATCAGGCTTTGCCAGTATTGTCTGCACTTCCACTTGAGAGCTTGATTTCCTCGGACCTGCAGTCCCCCCAAGTAGTGTAGGCGGTTTGGTCTTGGTGTCACTGGTATTCCAGAAAGCATGAACAAGAGGTCAGCAAACTGGCTTAATTCCCAGTGACATAACTGAAAGTGTTAGGTCAACGTTCAGCCTAAAACGTACCTCACAACCTGAGCGCTGTGTATGTAATTTGTCCTGTGAATTCTGCTTCTGTTCCTCAGGATGTAAAACGGGGAGCACAGTTTGTCCTGCACGCTGCTGTGCAGTAATTATCCTGAAGTGAGAAATGAGAATGCGCTTTCATAACTGGAAGATGAGGAAGTAAACCATCTCTTTGAAAAGTTCAGTTAGGTGAAATTGCATCCAAGGTTTCTTCTGCTGGTCTGACAGAACCTACAAAGTTGCAAAAGCAGAGATGGGGAGGGAATGTAGTTGTACATCGTTTCTGCCTCCAGCTGAAAAGAAAATGAAGTTCATTAGATGGGAAGTACTGGCTGGAACATTGCTGGGGGAGGGGAGCTGCTTTTGTATTTTTTTTGCATCCCTTGTGCCATCTTGGACTTCAGCAGTATTTATTTTTAGTACATTTAAACACTGGAGAAGGAAGGGGCAGTTGTAATATGGCATATTTACATCATGCTGTCAGTTCCTGGCAGCCTATTTGCCTGTCAGAGTGCAGGAGAGAACCAGTCCATTAAGGACGTGAGTGCTACTTATGCCCACGGGTGGTGAAACATCGTCTCAAGGGTCGGAAGGCCTTGCAGGCTTGCAGGTTGGTTTGTTTTTCTAAGGTGCATTATGGGCATTTTTTTTTTAATTTTTTTTTTTAATGTCAGAGAGACAGGAATGGGCTGCGCTGCTTCCCACTTTTTCCCTCTGCTCCTCTACACTGTATAGGAAAAAGAGAAGCAAAGTCTGTACATGAGATCAGCATGTGCTGGTTTTTCCCTTCATGTCACGCTTCATTTTTCCCCTCATGTCATGCTTAAGTTCTCTGCCCCATTATAAAAATAAAAATCTATAAATAAAGAAGAACAAATGCTGAGGGGACAAACTGGACCCACAGCTATGTGCATGTCGTCACTTGTAGAAGTGTGCCTAGCCCCATTCCTCCCAGGCTTCCTACATTCCCTATTTTCTATGCTGTCAGCTTCTCAAGATGGGAAACATGCACAGATACAGTCCTGGCTGGAGATTGTTTGCCCTGCCGTAATACAGTATTAATAATACAGTATTAATTGAGCTGAGGCTGAAATGTTGTTATATTCATCTTATGTTAAATTAGTTCGCACACAGTTTTATACAGATATATTTCTTCATGTTTGGAGGAAAAAAAAAAAACAAAAAAACTTTGAGTTTTGCTGCCATGCCTGAACATTGCAGTAATACTTCTCTCCTGGAATTAGGCAACATTTAGGTCTGATCTCTCATGTGTGACATGCTGTCTCTGTTAGAATTCCAGGCGCAGGCACCCTATGATTTCCCTTTCTTGGAAACTGCTCTGTCTCAGCATGTGGGTAGGAGGCCATGTAAATAAATACCAACCACTTCTTAGCCTTCAATAGGCATTTCCTTTTTCCTGGTGGCTACAGAACAAACACTTTCTCACAGTTTGGCACCAAACATTTATAAAACTTTCCTGCTTCTGAATAGACAATCAGATTCTTGGTGTAGTTTTTTTCATCGGGTGCTATTTTTACTCATCTGTTGCTTGGTTTATCAGTAAATAGTGTCTGTCTGAACAAGCTCTTCATCTGAAGCGTTCACATTCCTGGTAAGGGAATCATAAATGATTCATAGAATCATAGAATAGTTTGGGTTGGAAGTGACCTCAAGGATCATCCAGTTCCAACCCAAAGTCAGATTGCCCAGGGCCCCATCCAACCTGGCCTTGAGCCCCTCCAGTGTCAGGGCATCCACAGCCTCTCTGGGCAGCCTGTTCCAGCACCTTACCACTTACATTACAATTTAGTCCAGGTTTCAGTTGAAAGCTATGATTTGTTTTTAATTCAAAAGTTAATAAGGATTCTCCTGAATTTATAGACTAGGATAGTTTTTCAAGTGTATGCCACCATATCACGACTAACAGTTGGGCTAATGGAATGGCTAATGCACCATTACATGTGAAATGCTACCAAGATGTACGTTTATAATGTTAAAACAGGTCACGTGAATCAAAATCAATGAGGACAATCACTGAAT
This sequence comes from Alectoris magna, assembly GCA_030625065.1. Classification (NCBI taxonomy): domain Eukaryota; kingdom Metazoa; phylum Chordata; class Aves; order Galliformes; family Phasianidae; genus Alectoris; species Alectoris magna. The sequence continues at coordinate 23,794,646 of CM060568.1, read as the reverse complement.
AGAATCAGAATAGAGGACAGTGCTCTTCTACTTTTTATACACACATATTTTAAGTTCCAGATTTAGTTGTGTTTACTACTTATTTACTTTTTTTTTTTTTAATTAGCAAATTGCTAATGTGCTTTGCTTAGTTCTGTTTATCTCAGTGATACCACTTAATGGATGTGTGACAGTATCCTCTCCCTTCAATTTCCTTACCCAAACGTTCAGAGTATGTAATTTAATGCAAGCAGAATATAGATATGAACACTGACAAGTAGCTGTAGAGAACAGAGCTAAAGAGTCTTTCATTGGAATTCTCATTAGATGAGAGAGTGAAAAATATGCTGTATGTGATCTTTAGTTGGGTACACTTTCTAAGATGGCTGAACTAGACGCGGTTTGAAGATGCATCAGATAACTTTTATGTAATACTTCCCCTCTGGATTTGACAAAACAGGAGTAGCCAAGCTTTACCAGAAGGACCTTTGAAAATATGCATTTTTCCTCTACTGAGGCCTGTTATAAAGCTGTCTAGGAAAGTGAGCCATCGTTGGACACATCACTATAATATTTTTATAGTTTCACTTGTAGATACATTCCCATCTAGTTTAGTTTTGCAATCTGCTGAAGCTTAGCCAAGTGTTACTGCTTCTGCCCTCCCAGCACACACATTGCAGAATATCTAGAACTTCTTCCAGTTCTTTGCATGGAAGTTACTTTTGTGTATTTCTTATGGAAGTGACTAGGGAATATGTACAAAGAAAAAACAACTGCTAGCTGAATTTGGTCCTTTTACTCTGTTTCATGGCATAATAAACTGTTATCACATGAATGTTTCTTACCAAGCAGTGTCCTGTTCAGTTCTTCAGCAAGTGCAGTGGGTGCTAGATTTCACAGCTAGTTCTAATGATGGTCAGGTGGAGGCCAGGCAGTCTTAGTCCATGCTGTCAGGTAGGGAACTATGAAGGAATCCTCAGCTTTCTTCCTTTGGTGATGAACTGGACTTCTTCCTTAGGGTTATTGAATCACACAGAATCACCATCTGCTGTATTATTTCCTCCCTAAAATTGCCAGTTCGTGCCAATGTAAATTAATTTCTTATTAGCTTGCATTACCATCAGTATCTTCCTCTGCTGCATTCTGGGCTCTTCCCCAATAGCCAGGTTCGGGAGAATATCATCTGGTATTCACTGCACGAGTTCAAGGGCATAAATCCTCTGATGCAGGTGATGCCCCTCTTGTCTTTAAATGACATCTACTTAGCATGAACTGTATTAGCAGAGAAGAACAGAGAGTTTTGCCCTGGTTTCTCTATCAATAACAGGACTTCAATGAAGCTAAACACAACAGGAATGGTTCTCAATCTTAGGACTTTTTTGTTCAGACATCATAAATTAGCTTGCTAGTGTTACTAGTCCTTAATTTAGAGTGACTAGAACCCAGAAACTCAGAAAAGGTGAAATTGTACCAACTGTGCTGTAAGTGAGACTATGCTGCTAATGAGGGTGTGGTACATGAGAGAATAAATAAGAGTTCACAACAGCAAGAGAGAGTAGATAATGCCTATTGTATTGATAGTGAGCTGGTTAGAGTGGAGTCCAGTTTTGTCTACGTGCAAAGTATATATTTGATTTTCTGTGATTTTGTATGCTTGACTAGTGGAAAGAAGTTTTATCCCAGGGATCATGAAATGCCAGCCAAAAAAACCTAGTAATAATACTTCTAAATAGATGAATTTTATATCACGCGGTAGGAGTGTTCTGTATTGATTAGATTCCTTTTAGTCAAATCTGCGTCTTTTAGAATTCAGAGGAAGGGAGAAGAATAAATGTAGATGCTTATGTATTTCAGGTGGACTTTTTTGGTTTTGTTAGGAAACGTTTTGGTAGGATGAGAGAAAAACAACTGGGACTGACATTTCATTTTTCCTGCAGTTACGTCTGTGACAGATAACCAGACATTTTAGATATGCTCTTATAATAAATGTGCTGAAGATACTGCTGACTGAACAGAACATGTTGGTGTCAGACTCGTTTGAGTCTTCTTACACAGTGTTCGTTTGATCTGTTTTTTTCCTAGGAAAAAGAGAAGAAGTACATGCTTCCTCTGGACAACTTGAAAGTGCGTGATGTTGAAAAGAGCTTCATGTCTAGCAAACATATCTTTGCATTGTTTAACACAGAGCAGAGGTAAGAGTGTGTTCTTTTTGGCAGATAATTGCATAAAGGTGTATCTGACTGAGCATTTTAATAACTGGGACTGCAGTTCTACTATTTCCACTGTGTTGAGTGAACAAAATGTTGATCCTCTTGATTTATTTGCTTTTTTGCTGTTGCATAATGATGAGTTGAAAGGTTAGTATCCGTCCTCCTGGCCACTCATGGGGTGAAATGCTCCGTGATTTGTCATTTAGTTTTTCTGTATGGCTGAATAATCATCTCCTGATCCTATTTTTGTTTTGTTTGGCAGTCTCCTAGGCTTACCAAAACATTCATGACTTCTGTACCTTGTGACCAGATTCTACTGGTGTAAATCACCAAAGCGTCATTGCTTTCCACTTTCTCCAGTGGAAAAACTTGCTTGTCTGTAATCTCGAGAGTCGTTTCATTGTTTGTTTGGGTTTAAACACAGCTGAACGGAGAACAAACGAAAATCCTCTGCATTCTCAATTCACTGGAATCTTTGCTTTGTAGTGTTTTGCCTCAGACTTTTCTTTCAGACTCTGTCCTCTGATTTGAGGGATTGGTCGCTCTGAGGAAGCCCAGTAAGGGGGCAGAGCCAATTCAGATAACTGCACAACTAAGTCAAGAAAACATGAGAACACTTAAAGGCGTACAAGTGGCCTGTATTTTCATTAATTAATTTATTGATTTATTACTGCATTTGCAGTTAGATCAGTGGAATTGCATCGCAGCAGATGAAATGCAAGTTCTGTAATTTCTTCTTCAGGAAAATAAGTAAAATGTCTTTTAGTGATAGCGTTCACCAGTGCCATTGTTTTCTTCTTCTTTTCTGCTGAGTCCCTTCTCATTCACTCCCCCTCCAGTCACTAAAGCTAGGCAATACGTTCAGATGTTCAAGATGATGAGGGCTGGATGTAGCTCCCTGCAGAGCCAGCTGTTGTTGCTCCTGAACTGGCCAGAAATAGTTCTTTCAGAAGCAAGAAGTGCCCCTCCCTCCTGCAAAGCAAAAGCAAAGCACAGGATTTCTGGGCTGTCAAGTTTCTGCTGGCTCCAGAAACATGAGGACGCAATGTGAGTCTCACTCTGAACTGCCCCAAGGAGGCTTTGCCTACATTTGCTGACATCTCAGCTAACCCACATGTGGACATTGTTTGCCAAGAGATGTCCTTTGAAAGTATGCCTCTGAAATCTTATTCTCAGCAAGCATTTCTGGAGCACAGGAAAAAACTTTGCAAAACTTTTCATCTTGTCTCTTCAGATGCTGGGAATTAATGTAATTATGATTTTCTGCTATAGATGTGTGATTTGTCTGTCGTCCCATCATTGCACATACTTTAGTCAGGACGGATACCTGTCATGGTGGCTTGATGTCAGCCTTCCATGAGAAATCTGTTAAGTTTAGCCTCATTGTTTCTCCTTTGTTTGACTAACATTTGAATGCTGTCATCATCTTAAATAACAATCACTGAACTGCCATGAAAATCCAAGATAAGCATGCATTTCCTTTGGCAATTATGGGATTTATTTGAGCATTGCATATTTGCATTTTCACTGGATCTTCATGCACACCAGACAACAGAGATCTCAAAGTCAGACGTCTAAGATGTTTGCCATGTCTGTAATAACCGTGCCCATTTGGGCTGTGAGTAGAGCCTCCAGCATCTGCAGGCTGCTCTAAAAACACCCGTACGTCTATATGGGCATGTTGAGACGTGACAGCAGAGTGACAAGATGACAAAATAACTGCCTTGAGAGAGGCTGTTTACAAAGACGGTCCTCCGGCTTAAAAGGAGGCAGAACTTGTTCTTGAAGAGACGTTTATTGAATTCTAATTACAACAGCAGCCCCTCTGTTATTGTGGAGCAACTGATTTTTGTCATGTTTCCCCAAATTTGCCTTCTGGCACAAATCAGTCAAAACAAGTTGAGTATCAGCTTGCTTTTCAGTGTCTCCTAAATTCATAGATCGTTTCAGCAGAAGTAGGGATGCTGCGAGTTGAGCAAAGCGACCCAGCCCTCAGCTGGAGACCGTGTTCCCTTTCCTAGTTTCCCGGGGAAACTGAAACAAGAAAGTGGTAAAAATCTGTTGCACTCAGGAGTCTCCTTGTTGTTTTATTTTATGCTAATGCGTTGATCTGCTTTCTGAGTGTAGAGGGCACCAAATATTGTTTGCTTTGTCAGAATTCATGTAATGATTAACTTAGTTTCTACTTTCTTTGAAAAGCCTTATAATTGGGAAAGAAATCAGTTTTCTGAGTTTGCCCACTGAGGGTTCTGGTTATGGAAACATTTTACTATTTAAGATGTGGATCATTAAAGAACAAAGGCAAAATCATCTGCTCCAGCGTGACTGACGATAGCATGGAGATTATTCCGTATCTCCTTTTTCCATAATCTGTGGGGTGTTTGTTTGGATTTTTTTTCCCTTGATTTTGTGAGTTTTTTGAATGCCCTATTAAAATATTTTAATTTTCAAGGAATATCTGTTTAGGAGAAGAATTTTAATCAGCTTGTTCTCATTTTCATTCCCGGCCCCTCACTGCATAGGTATTTTGCTACAGCCATATGTTTCTGATACTGTACATTTCAATAGTTTCCTGGATTATGCATTGCATTTTTTCCATTTATGAAAACCTTTCCAGTTCTGAAATACAGTTACCAGGAAAATGCTCATTTCACCGCGTAGAAGGAAAAACCATCTTGAGTTGGGAGTTTAGGGGGTAGAGGCAGAAGGAAACTTAACAGTATTTGTCATTTTGATTTACTGCAGGAGTCAACAGTTCTCTGACAGGAATCAAATGTGACTTGGTAATGTATAGTAAATGGAGACTGTGACGATTGATTTCACAGTGAAGATAAATTCTCATGAAATGTACATAATTGTGCAGCTATGAAAAGCCAGCATTGTGAAATAATTAAATTCTTTTCTCGTTACTTCCTAATTAAAAGTTAAAATATATATATATAGCTAAAAAAAAAAAAAAAAAAAAAGAACGAAAACCCTTGGTGTGAAATAGATAGAGTGTTGCTTAAGTTGTGGGGGGCTGGAGTTATGCTTTTCAGCAAACTTAATGATTTATTCAAAGGTTTTGAGTGGGCCCACGTACTTAATTTGTTGAGGTCACGGAAGACCTTTGTAGATGGGCTTCTCTAGCTCACTTACCTTAGCAGTGCTAGATACTAGAGCCAAGTACATTAGAGAAAGTGTACTTTGACTCCTGGATCGTTGTAGGTGGTGTCTGTCTATGCGGATCTGCATCTAAGCAACTGAGGTGGAGCTGCAGGATTGAGCAGTGTGTGTCTAAGGCTCTCAAGAAAACGAGTGCTATTATATGTAGACCATCCTTTTCTCCTTTCTTTCTGTCTCCACAGTAAGCTGCTAGCAAGTCTTTTAGACTGGAAAAGAGGTCACATGTATTCAAAGTATTTGAAAAGAACTATTCTGTATTTAAATACTAGTGAATGCGGTTTTGCTGTCAAACATAATGTGAAATCGGGCACTTTTGCTCGCTCTTATGAGAAGCGGAGTGATAGCACGTGTAATTGTGCTCTGAAAACAGTGTCACTGCATGTGCTCATATAGATTCACCTTTGCTGTCAAAACTGATGGATGCGTGAGACTCCTGTGCAGAATTCAAGAACAAACAAATGCTTCCCATCCCAGGAAATTTCCTTTCCTTCTAGGATTTCAGTTCAAATCCTTTGCCTATTCCTCGTGTATTTCCCATAAAAAGTTACCAATTTGCATTTTATTAAAGTACTAGAGTTTGGGACATGAACTATAGTTTTAAATGTGCCTTCCTTCAGGATCAGTCACCTTTCTTATGCAGGAAGCTTTGATCCTCTTCAGACCCAGTTCTTTCCTTGGGGCCAAAGAAGTAGAACCAGGTTATTTCCTTCCAGTCAGGATCCCGATGAAAAATAGAACCTGTTACTTTCCTTCACTCTGTGGCTCTGTATACCAGGAGGATGTGAGAAATGAATGCAAAGCATTCAACCATTGTTCTGTTTATCTTCAGTAGAATAGTTTCCTGTGACTTACATGCTCCTCAGTGATTGTGAAGCAGTGTGACAGAGCTAACATCTCTGCGTGATTGCTGACTGTCTGGGGCAGTTTTATTGGAGAAACAAATTCTTAATCTGAGAAACAGATGAACACAAAGGGGAGAGTCATCAAAAGAAAATGTGGAGGGGACACAACAGGACTGGAAATAGAGCTATTGTGTCTTGAGCACACTCCTACTGTCAGGAATTGTATTGACCAAGAAACGACGTTGCCTTGTAGGACCCAGGGAAGAACGCTATGGTTACTAAGTGAAAGGTACAACAGTATTTATTTTGGGTGCCTGTTGTTGGCTAAGTTTTGCTCTAGAAGGGGATAGAGCTTAATTCTTCCCTGGGACTCCAGATGCATTAGAACCTTAAGCACTGAATTCTTTCTTACTAACAACAACTGGTTAACTGCAATCCATATATAGGGGAAATTGGGAAACAGCCAAAATAAAGGCAACTAGTGAAAGGAGACCGGGTCAGAGGAGCTGTTGGATGGAAGCCAGGCTGAAGGAGAAAGCCTAAGATGAGATGTATGTTAGTTACTGTTTTTGAATTGCTAAGAAAACTAAGCCCCAGGAAGAGCTGGACTGTAAGCTATTCACAGCCCTCTCTCTTAGAAAAGGAAGAAATAGAATCTATTTAATTTAAAAATATATATCTAAAAGGAACACACAAAAATAAAAGCTGCTGGGATTCGTAAACAAACTATAAGCTGCTGGTGAGTACAATGTCTAAGAATGGGGAAAATATACAAATTCAAAAAGAATAAGTAGTCTTTGTGCCCCAACTACATTCCATTAAAATAATAATAATAATTCTGGAATATTTCATTTTTGTCATTACTGACAAGAATTCTTTGCACAATATTTATATTATAGGATGGTAGACAGGTGGTCTAAAACTGGCATTAAGGAGCAAAAAGGGGCTCTCAGGGAAAGAATCTTAAATGGCAAACCCGTATCTTATACGTGAGTTACACTCCAAGAAAATTCCCTGAGAGATTGTGTAGGATCTTCTACCAGACAGACAGGTGCTGTAGGCATGGGCCAAGTCATGGCTGGTAAACTTGACTCAGCTTGCAGGACAAGTTCCCCTTCCTTGCTCAGTGTGACCCAGAAAGTGCATCACTTCCACATCTGTGGAAGCAGAGGTAGGTGGTGAGGCTCTGACAGCTGGGGAGCTGCTTTTGCATCTGTGTGGCCCTCAAGGGCAGGTTCCGAATCAGCCTTTCATCCCCTACCACAAAAATGATCAAGCCTTCTTGTCTATGGAGTTATGGAGTATTTTTGTGCCATTTACTGTTGCCACCACAGATGTTGCCCTTTGCGATGCTAGCTCTGGCTACATTTCTCTTCTGGTTTTCATATAGAAATTGAGACACTCGATTGTTCAGGATTGGCTATATGCTAGTCAGCACCTCTTCGATTCATTTTCACCTTAAATTCTTTTGTGTCTCATTTGTATCTGGGTGTGTGAACTTGAAGACATCCCTGTACTTCTGGGAGATCGCTTATATGAGTAAATGAGTAAAATCCTTAGATGCTGTTATTTCTCGACATTGTCTCAGAGATGGTCTCTTTGGCTTTTCTGGATATTAAGAAAAACGTCTTCAGAGACATGTGTAATTAATTTTAATTAACATTCACATTGTGCTGATCTGAAATGGCATGCCTTGATAGAAAATGTTAGTCACTGCAGTTAACTCATAGCAGATGGTCAGCTTCATTTCTTTAAAATATATGATTTACGGAGCCTTGAGTAGAGCTTTTCTTATAAGAAAAATAGCGCGTGTAGTCAAGCCAGACGTTGTGGAATTGCAAGTGTTTAAAATGGCAAACTAAGAGTGGGTCAAAGAAGCAGAATATATCCAGTGGAGCTGCAGGTTGAATAAGCAGAGGATATCTGTGGAGTTTTATTCAAGGTTATCTTTGTTGTGCACGTGTGTTTGGTGTATCTGCATTCTGTTATTTTCTCCTTAATTTAAGTCACTAAATATGAAGCTCATTTTCAATCAGAGATACCTCAGAATTCATTCTTTTGCGTTTATTGTGGAATAAAATTGGGCCAGTTTGCATTTGGTTCCACATTTTGTGTTCATTTTCAATTCTGCTCGCATCCTCCTAAAAAGATGAGAAGTTCACCAACACAGTCATTTCAGGGGTGTGAAATCCTTGTAAAGGAATACAGCCCTTTATCTGTCAGCCCACGAGTTGTTCCACTTGCTTCAGTTTAAGTTCTGTGTGCTTTGTGTTCTTTGCAGGATTAAATTGTCCTATAGGCACAATCCTAACATTTCAGTGATATTCTCTAATTTCTATTCTGTCTCCTCCTATAAATATATAGGGAGGTTTAGGGGAAATAATAAGTGCTTTTGCATTTAATCTTGGTTTGTATTTTCTCCCTCTCTCTCTCAAAAAAAAAAGAAAGGAAAAAAAAAAAAAGAAAAAAGAAAAAAACCCAACACCTGCACATACAGTACAGCGTTGTCTACTGAAATGTTCCAGATCCAACTCAGTCTAAAAAGCTGTCTGTGCATACAGTTAATGTGTGGATATGCATTTATTTATATGCAAGCGAGTCAACAGGATTTGCAATGTGTATAGACTGGTTACCTTTAACATCTTTCCAACCTTGCTGGAGATAAATATTTAACCTTATCTTGGTGTTAAGGAGTTGCAAGAACTGCTATATGTCTTGAGATACAGCACTTGTTCGGATAGCAGGCAGTTTGAGTGTGCAGCTGCTATGGAGGAAACTCGGTTGGTATTGCTTCCACTACAGCAGATATCCAGAAAGTTCTTGTTGATTTTCAGTCCTCTGTTGTTCCACTGTTGGGCCTGATTCCTCTAGCTCTGCTGTTGCACAGTGGAACTCTCCCTGCACAATGCTGACGAGCCAAGGCTGGGACTGGTGGGACAGGAATCTCAGTAACTCACAACTGGGCTCACTCTTCAGTCTTACTGCCACTACTCTGTTTCCTATCGAATGCTTTCAAATCCCTTAATCCCATTACTGCATTTTCTTGCTAGGACTCTTCTGCAGCGGGAGCGGTTAAAGGGGTTAAGGCTGCCGTGCGGCCTTACTTGGAGCACTGCATTTGGTTTGGGCACCTTTAGTCCAATTGGCTGCTCATCACCATAAGCAGTTCTGCTTTGACTTTTCTGGAATGCGTATCTCGAGGTATATGTATTTAGAGTGTGACAAAACCTGCAGATAATAAATTGTAATCTTTTATATTTTTCCCTCTTGGGATCTATTTTTCAAGTACTACTCAGGTTATTTAGTTATGAACTCTGCAGAAGGAAGCAGTATAGTTAGATGTGGTACATGCATGTAGCTTTGCACACAGCTCCCTTGTTTGTGTGCTCAAATTTAAAAAAATGTTAAATATCCAAGGGAAATGTGGCATGCAAATTTTACTGCTAGGCACATTCCCATTTATTGTATTGTAGCTGTTTGTTTCTACAGTCCCTTAAAGTTGCCTGAATATCAACAAGACTTATATTTTTGAGAGTTCATTTTTGCTTCTTGGTATCCTGTATTATATCACTCTTTAAAGTATTTAGCTGCTATGGAGATGACAATGAGAGCATGATCTCATTGTATTCCATATGGAGTAAGTAGGTAAGGATTGAGCAGTAACTGTTTCTGTGCCATTATCTTCAGCAGTTTTTAAAAGTGGAAGAGAGAACAAAACAGAAAATTTGAATTGTTTTCAAGAATGTTTTTACAGCTTTCCATGAGATGCCAGTGGATTCCTAATGAGTAAAACATGTTAATGGTATGGGTCTTTTTGGTAAGATTCTGCTAGTAAAAGGACAAACTCTTCAGGAGTTGCTTTGGCCTTTTATTTCTTTTTTTTCCTTTGAAATGCTCCTGTGCCTGTCAGCCTTTCTGGAAGAAAGACAGACAAAGAAGGCTAACAGCAAGGAGGCCGTTTTGGGAGTCACGTGTCCATTTACCTGTGCTAAGACAAGCTTTGCGTGCCCTTCAGCTCCTCATTTCCTCTGAGAAACAGAAACCTGTGTTCCTCTGTAGTGGTCATGGAGCACTCAGATACTGCAGTGAGAGGCCTCAGGAGGCCAGGGACATCCAGCAGTTTGCTCATCAGGTGCCCCTAAGCCTAGGAAGGCTCTTCATATGATGACAGGAGTGCAGGACTGCCAGCTCCCATCTGTTCAAAGCGGTCAGCTAAAATTCCCTCTCACACAGCTATGCTTGCTGTAGCAAGCCACGGAATGCCAAGAAGTTTAATATATATCATAACAATCCAGAAGAAATGTTTTCACAAGCTGGTGTCATGTTGTTTTGCTCTTGCAGATAAGTATTTTTGGAACTTCCCTATCGCTATATTTTACAGTCTTTATGTGCTCTATTGTTATTTTTAGTCATCTTTTCTGAGGCTACCCTGTTACCATTTCAGCTTCCCTTTCCTCCAGAGTTATAGCTGCTTAGTTATCTCAGCCAAAAAACTTCTCTCAGTAAAAGTTTCTAAAAACAATCAATTAAGGCACTTTTTCTTTAGTGATTTCATATTGATCTTTGTTTGTTTGTTTGTTTGTTTTCATTCAGTCTTTTACTCTGTAAATGTTGACTCAGTTCCACAAATTCAAGTGTCTAACAGCATCCAAAGAGGTTGTCCAGGCCATCCTTTGCATTAAGGTAGAATAAGAGCATTTGGAGCCAAAGAAGTAAATGGTTTAATTTCAAATTTCTAATCAATGAAAGATACGTGGAGCTTTCAATCATTCCTTCTGCCAGTGGCTGTGCCTGAGCTGTGGGATGTGACATGTCAGTGCCTCTCTGCCTCTTTGTGCTCTGTCTGGTTCCCCTAGGAGGGAGGCGCCAGCATACTGCCATGCCTGGCACTGAGAGGTGCCTGAGGCTGTCTCTGGTCTGAGTTAGCAGCACATCTTCAGGTGTATTCCAGAAGCATGAAGGTGAAATCCCACCAGCCCCTGAATGCTACAGAAATCTGACCAGGCAGTGATGATAATAATAATCTCCAAGTTCTATAGGGTGTTCACTCTTTTTTTTTTTTTTTTCCTCAAAATATGTGGCAGGAATGACATCTTTAGTTGCATAATGGAGCTGTAAGAACCCCTTGTCATTGCTCTCTTTGAAGCTTAAATAATCTCTCTGAGTCCTTCTTGCTGCCCTTCGCTCCCCCCTCTCCATAGCTTGCTAAGGAAAGAAAACAGTCTGGTTGCAATGGAAGATCGATTCCTCTGCAGCTTTTAAGATCTGGCAAAATGTGGTTTCATAACCTTTGTCAGCAAAGCTTGTGGCCTTTCCTAAAAAGACTGTTGGCTGACAAATTTATAGCAATCTGGTCTGTATATAGACTATGAATTCGGAAAGTAATGGCTAAACCGTAAGGGGAAAATCTGTTCTATTTACTGGAGAATTTACAAGTACCACCTTCCCACATATTATGTATTTTTCCTTCTTTCTCTTTTCTTCCATTATGTGACTCCCTATTCATAATGCTTGTATTTATCTAATTCATTAATTACCTGCAGCAGGTATTATTTAAACACATCTCGGCTTTCTTACAACTATGGCAGACGTTAGAGGAATTGTTAAAGAATTCTAATTGTCACTTTATTCCCATTTTATTCCCATTTTACTGACGGTGTCTGAAAGTCAAAAGGATCCATCAGAAGGACCTAACATGGGAAGAAGTTGCATCCTTAGTTATTCTGATGTTTACTGGTTACAGCAGCAATCAGTTTCAACATACACAGTTTTGGTGGAATGTCTTATGTTCACCCCCTGTATCGCAACAGTTGTACTCTTCCTAAATGTGCCCCATTTGGGGAAAAAAAATAAAAAAGCTGGACAATTGATTTGAAGCAGTTTCACGGTGCTTTCAGATCATTCTTATTTCCAGAGCCGTGTTGTAGCACTGTAAGATATTTTTAAGTACCCCATGTAATTATTAAACAAGCACCTGTCTCATAAACGCCGTTGTCCAAAACAATTACTGAGTTATTTCTGATCCCAAAGGATTTTTCATTTAAAATGCTGTGCTCGTGATACAAAGTAGTAAAATTCTGGTTTTACAGTGTGGTGCTCTTTGTTCTAGGAATGTTTACAAGGATTACCGTTTCCTTGAACTAGCCTGTGACTCCCAAGAGGAGGTGGATAGCTGGAAGGCATCCCTGCTACGAGCCGGTGTCTATCCTGATAAATCCTCAGTAAGTTCCACAGCTCGCTAGTTTTCAGTAGCTGCTCTGTTTGAGTCAGAAAAACAATTGTGTCATTTGGGAGAACACAACGTCTGCAGATACCTCAAGAAACTGTAGCCTTTTCGTTGGCTTCTGATGTGGTAATTGTTTAATATCCGTAATGAAATAATTTACAGTTAATTTGTGTGTCAAACATCAATTTAAAAAAAAAAAAAGTTCCAAAATGTTATTCATCGGAGCAGTTTAGTAAAAGCATTCAGCAAAGTGAGGTTTTCTGAGCTTCACTGCTTCTGTGAATATCTTGTAAAGAAAAGAAGCTTATTCCTGCAAGCTCTGTACTACAGAACTGACAGAAGCATTCCAGGCGATCACATATATTTATTTTACTGAATCATTGCATGTTTTTGTGTATGGAACGCATGCTGAGCCTTTCCAAAGACGTTGTACTGTGCTAATCATGTAATCATGGGGCAAAAAAATGAACAGGAAGCAGCCAAAAGAAAAAAAAAAAAAGCTTCTAAATTAAACAGAAAAGACAAAAAAAGGAAAACGTTGGGAAATGGAATATGCCCAACTACCATTTTGGACTTTTGGGACTTGGTCATGTAGTGTTTTCTCATTTACGTAAGTCTGGGATGAGGGAGTTGGCACAGTCCCTGAAGTCCGGCTCCTTCAAGTGCCTGCAATAGCTGAGGCCATGGCAATGTGGACGGCAGCATCAGAACAAAACCTTGGTACTGAACAGTGAGGCTGCTTAAAGACCATTCAAGTTATGGCTTCTCCATTTTACAGTTAAGGTTTCGACTTTAAAAGGCCTTCATTAGCCATGGCAAACCTGCAGTAAGCACAGCTTTTTCTCAAAAGTGCCAGAACTCCCATGGGATTCAATCAGTATCGGGGTTTTCTTCTTTCTTTCGTTCTGTGCTCTGTGCTTGAGTAGTTTGAGTTGAAAAATTCTTCAGTATTCAGTAAATTCTTTTAGTATTCACTAAAGTTACTCTAATGCATGGCTCATCTTTTTTCAGTCATTTGTCAGGCGGATACCTTCAGAGGAGGATCTAGTCTGAGAAATGATGCTTTGATTTTGGTGGAATTTGCTCCTATTCCTGCTTCTTTTCCATGACAAGGCCAGGTCCCTTGAGCCTAGGGTCTTGTGATGTCTTCCATTTTCATCATCTTCCTCATACTTCCCATATTTTTGTGATACCTCTACATCCTCCTGTGTAATCCTCTCTGCATCTCTTCCTGCTGCTATTTATGCACATAGGCAATGCTCGCTGTACTCTATATAAAGAGTATCAAGGCTACCGACAAAAGCTAAGTCAGAGTACTTAAACTGTGGGATTCTCCAGTTATTGTAGAAACGACCAGTGATTATCATAGCAGTGTTGGGCTTTTTTAACGGGTCAGACACAAATTCAGCAGGAGACCTACCAAATATCTGACACTCTTAAAATATACTGAATGACTTTTCAGTAGGGTGCCTGTCCCTGTAGATTAGCTCTTATCTAAGACCACCAGAAGTCATTTTACAAGGATTAGTTACAAGAGGTTATCTAATAAATTGCTACGTTCAAAATACTGCATTGTTTTGATTTCTTGCTCAGGTTGTGGTGTCAAACCAGCCAATTGGATCTTGTGTTCTTTGTCACGTTTGCCATATTCATATATCTGATACTTTACTGATAAAAAGGGCACGCTAGCTGGATTTCTAAACTTTTGTTCTGTCCCTTTGTTTTTCCTTCATGCTACCCTCATCTTGCAAAGTATTTTCCTCCTGCATGACTGTAGGTTCAGATGTGTAATGAAAGTCTGCTGTTAAAGTTCTGAATTTTGTAAAGCAAAAGCTTCAACACCCGGGGCACATTGGGAACTTCGACAGAACTTTCATTAAAATCATATGCACACTCCTCAGTTCTGCACCTTAGTCTGGTAACGTAAAATAGTTTTAGAGATGCCCACCAGTCTTTTCTTCAAAGATTTAGAGACCCCGTTTTAATGCAAGAAACGCTGTTAGGAAATGGCAGCAAGTTGTGCTTGCTTCAGTCCTTCCTCACAGCTTCGCAGTCCCAGAGTTAAAAACGCAGAGGTACCCCAACCCCTTCACAGGATGACCTTCTCATTCTTTTTCATGCACAAGTTGCAGCTGGTAACTTTGAATATCCAAGACTTTGGCACCAGAAGTAGAAAAACTGCTGCTTAGAAATGAAAAATAGATTAATAGTGCTGTAAACCTGGAGTGCTGCAGTGGTGAGGCTGGCCTGCTTTCTGTAACTGCCAGAGCAGTGTGCACAGCCTGGAATCTGAAGTTAAGCTGTGTGCTTTCATTAAGAGCTCTGCTGCTCGCATACGGGAATGCTGATATAAAGCCCAGCACACTGGCCCCTAGTTGGGTTCCTTCTGCAGTGAAAGGAAAAGTAGGAATTTGTCACTGAATTAAAGAGATTTGTTTCAAGTTCTCACCAGGAGCAAATCTCTCAACTAAGAATGTTTTTCTGTTGTTTTTCTATTAGTGCTACTTAAAATTGAATGATGGCAGTGGTAGTGGGGCTTGGTACTTAGCACTACTGCTATGAAGTCTCTAGTACTAGTTTAATGCCCTAAGCAAAGTCTAAGGTTGTTGACGTTTTATTTTTGTGCCTAAACAAAACTCATTAAAATGTTAAAAGTTAAACGCCATCTAACACTCCATTCCTCCATTTTCTTGCTTCCTTTTGCCTGTGTTCCCCATCCCTCTATGTGTGCGGATGTATATTCACGTATTCGCTCACTTGTTAACTATCTTTAACCACCCTTCAAAGTTTTTCTTTGAGCCCCTGAGTTCTTTTGCACTTTTCCAGGTCGCCTCCCTCCCCAGAGATTTGCATTTGTCAGGATGTGAGCTTTGACAGCCACCCGGATAGCAATGAATCAGTGTTTTTAGTTTTCCAACCCATATGCAAGGCAGCTTGCTTGATATAAATCACACTGTGGCCAATTCACTTTGAAACAGGATATCCATTTACCAGCTGACTTTACTGCTGGGTTTCTGTATTGAGGCATCCAAACCTCCTTTTCTAAGAAATGGCTACAACTTTGTGACTAACCTCTCCAGACTGTATTTCTCAACTCTAGGCTGGTGTTTATTTTGGCCGACTTCCCACTGTATAATATACACTGTTCATGCCAGCTCATGGCAAAACTCGCAATTAAAAGAAAAGAAAAGAAAGCACAGATGTTCATCATAAGTTGTTCGGCACACTTTACCTGGCTGCCACCATCCATTCCCTTTGCCCTCTCCCCTAATGCCATCTCCTCCTTACTTTCATTACTAATCTAAACGTACAGTATTTGCTTTTTGAAAGCATTGGATCGTGAAACTTTCCATTCATTGGCATGTTGCAGGGAGTGGCTGTCATAAAAGGGTAAGCAGACATATTTAGTGGTTGCTTTGCGTACTGGAAGCTCAGTATTACCGATGCACGAAAATCCCTCTGGCTTCGGTCCCATCCCTAGATCGTTTTGAGCCTCGTTTCCCTGACCCTTGTTATAGTGTCCATTGACTTCCCCAGAGCTGCTCCTAATTAATAAGCAAAAGTGGAATCTGGACGTTTGTGTAGAGAGGAAATTTTGAAGAGCAGTGTGAATTTACAGCTTCGTTGACCATTTCAAATCCTTCGTGAACGTCCCGTGCTCCTCTGGAAGCTGCCTGACTAAAGGATTCGATGAATGTACTTTGAGTCAGTTCATTTGGTTTGAGCTACTTCCAGAACTGTACAAGTTAGACTGAATGTATGTAAAATATATGCATCTAATATTTCTTTTTTCCTCTTTCCTCCCTGCTGCATCCTGCAAAAGGGGAACAACAGAGTAAGTTCTTTGTCCTTTTACAAAATCCTTCTGTATCCTGTCTCAAGGGTTTTGTCGTAAGAATCACTTTATCTTTTGTTTCACACAATTGTTGCCTGCATACTCCTAAGAGGAAACTCCTAGCTTCTTCCTAATAAGAAATGTAGGTGCAAAAATGTCTTCTCTGAAACTATGAACGGATCTTTGTATTTTAATTTTGTGGAAGGCGATATGTTAAGTGATGCCGAGTGTTGTTTTTAAGGCAGTTCAGTGAGAATGATACTATAAAACAGTATTGGGACCGAAGATTATGAAGGTATAGCAATAAAGACCTTCTGAGGAAAGGTTGCTACAGTCTGATGAAACTCATTACAGCTGGATTTTTTGACCATACATCAAAGCTTGTATTAATGGGCAGTTATAAAAACCCGGCACTGAAGTCTTAAATAACAGATTTGCTGGCGTTGTTGGCTAAGCTGAACTAGATCAGTGTAGTGGCTTTGAAGGTGCCTTAAAATGGATGGAGGAGGGTGGGGTCAACATTTGACTTGGCTTCTAGACCCTTGATGCGTTCCAGCTGGACAGCAGCAGAAGGGTGTGGGGTGTGGAGAGAGAGAACTGAAATATGCATGGTAGGTTTTTTGAAACTGAGCAGCACATGAAAAGATAGTTTCGCTGATGTTGATCTGATAAACTAATAATCAAGTAGTTCCCAGGGTTTGTACTTTTTCTGCCATTTTTACTGAGCTTAAGAATGGAAATTTCACATCTCACACTTTGGAACGTGATGCAAAAGGAGTTTGTCATGCTACAGAAAGAAGTTACACAGCTTTTGCAGTTTTTTCTTTCCCGTTTTGACATGTTAACCCTTACGAGGATGTATCTGGGGCATCAAAAGATGCTTCATAGCAAATGTTGAAACTACCCCGTGAAATATTGCTTGTAGCATCTCACCGTGAGTTTCTAGCATTTCTGGGCTATTTGGGAAAGACCCGGGTGCATTTAAAAAGGTCTGAAGATCTGGGAGTTTGTCTGCTTTTAATTTTGATATTTTTATCACTTTTTGTCTGCTGCTGTCTCCATGGTAACTGGGCTCAGAAGCACCCAAACTGTTGTGTTTTATTGGCTTGCCTGTCGGGTGGTGAAGGGTTAAGAATTGATGGCATAGAGAGAGGGACTTTATGCAGGAGGTGGTGTGAAATGTAAATGTTAACTGTGTACACTGAAATATCAAGGTAATGTTTATAATGTTGCTTTACGATATGCTGACTTAAGGCTTTGCTGCTATGCTGGATACTGAGCTGATCTCCTATGAGAGGAGTTAGACTGTAGATGCTCTGTCAAGTGAGATGGGGCACCAGAGATCTCTCAGGGCTGCCAGAAACAGGGGTCAGGATGCATGTGGACAAGCGCTGTTCTCCAGTGACCTGAGCTGTGGGGCACCTCCAGGGTAGGGGGACCAGTAGTAGCGTCTGACATGGCGTTAAATTGCCAGCAAAAGATAGGATAGATTTAAGCAGGTATAGGAGAAACCTGTGAGATTTGAGGCTTGTTGGGTCTGTTAGCTCTCCTTCTGCCGTGAGCAATGGGTGATTTTTGCTGTACGTTCACAGATATTCCCCCTCTGGCCATGGGATGTCAGCCAGAAGGTAATTCTAAAACAAATCTCCATGACAGCCATCCTCATCTTTCTCTTGGAACCCAGATCCTTGTGAGGATCATTGTATATCCTCATCTGTGTCCCCTCCCTTCTTTCACATAAGTTGCTCATGCTCAGGGGGCTGGGACTGGATGATCTAAAAGATCCCATCCAACCCAAGCTATTCTATGATTCTATGACTTTGGGAATCCCAGCTAGGCAGGCAGAACTAACCTGCAGCTGCCTACAGTGGCTCAAAGCCCGCAGACATCTTGAGATTTCTGTGCCTAGTTGTGTGGGAACACCTGAGAGGTGGTAAGAGAGTCTGAGGTGGCGCTGGGAGAAGAGCGGAGTTGCAGGTTGTGGATCGTGGTGGTTTTCAAAGCTGCAGAATCATTCCTTACTGTCCCGGTATGGATTTACTTGGGTACCTAGCAAGGCTTTAAAACTCCTATTATTATTACCTGCTAGGGCTTTCACACTGTCTCATGTCATGTGGAAAGATTCCGTAACCACCCACACAACCTGAATGGGTACTGCCCTTAGCTTTGCCTCTTAAATTTGCGAAGTAAAAATAAACATTGGAGTAATGAGGTCCTAAGAAAAAGCAGGGGGAGGGAAAAGAAGAGGGTTTATGGTCATCAGTGGGCTACTAATCATTTTTATTTTTACTTTTTATTGTTGCACAATCATTACTGTAAGTGAGATTTCTCACATGGTTAAAAATAAATATATCTTCAAACACTTTGTTGGATAAGATCTGTAAAAGGGGTCGTTTAGAATGAGGTAATGGAGACCTACCTCATTCAGCAAGCACATGTTGGCAAGCCATGTCTTCATAAAGTTAAAACTGAGCTCTGCTCTGCAGTCCTGTGCAGAGGCAGGACGAGTGGAGCATTGTGCCAAGCTGCATAGAGCACTGGGAAGCTGCTTGTAGCTTCAGTCCAGATGCTGAAGACACTGAGTCAGTGTCTTAATCCATCTCTGTGAATTTGCTTCCTCCCCTGTGCATTTTCATCACCCTCGTTTAAAAACAAAAGCATGAAACACCGGCCCTCCAGAGCCTGCTGTTTGAAAATAACAACGGCAACAAAGCCTACAACATTCTCATGTAGGCAGTTTTCATTATGTGCCCAACATTGTTAGGTTAGAAGATTAACTTAGGCGTTGTGTCCTACTGACATTCTCATCCCAAGCCCCATAGGACGAACTAGCAAAAATAAAACACGCACAAAAAAAAAGCCCCAAAAACCCAAAGTGACTCTCTTTACATTAAAAAACTCACCTTTTTATCATCCTTGAACCCTGAATTATCCAATCGCTTCTGCTTAATCTGAGCTATCAAACACTTTAAAGCTGAGATCAGTCTTGAGAAAATTCAACTAAGGCAAATTAAAAATCTGATTAAACTGCTTTTTGTGGGCAAAGTTTTTCTAATTATTTTGCGTTGCTGTGCTTGCGATGCCCTTTACAAAGCACGTAGAACTGACACGTCTAAATAATGCATTTGCATCTTGGTTAGTGGAATTGTCTCAGTGTGGATAATGCTGAGCATACAAGCATTCACCTAACACAAAGTCACTTAGTATAATTTAGTTTGAATTTTCTCCTGAGAAAAACAGAATTTCCTTTGAAAAGAAAAGGAAAATAATCTTGCTGCCAGGTCAGTTTGCATGTTATTACTTAAAATACTTCTTGGTGACATATTAATTGCTTAGTTTCGAGTCTCTTTTTTGGGAGGGGGAGGGGAAAAGGGGTGGGAGTAGTTTTACTGAAGTCAGATTCCAGATCAGCTACTTCATTAAGAAGACCAGATGTCCTACTCCCTCTTGAGACAGCCCTGGAAAGTGGAAACTTAGAGTGGAGTCAGGGTACTCATCCTACCTAGGTGTATGACAACAGCTCTCTCAGTTCACCTATTTCACACGTGGCTATTGACATTTCTATGCAGATGCTATGCCGGAAGCCATGTGCATCTTTGCACAGGGCAATGAAGCTTTCTTTACCAAATCCAGCTGTGTTTCTGAAGTGTCTGCACTTACCTGGTCATCACGCTCTGACTCAGGCCATGGTGACGTTCCCAGCCAGGCTCAAACTGACAGTCAGTGCCTCTGCTCCGAGACTGCTGAGGCTGGTGTTGGAGTTAAGGTCCTAAGCTAAACAAAGTAAAGACTTGCTTGTGTTTGTTGTGTAGCAGTAAGCTGAACAGCAACTTGTGCTGGTGTGTCAGAGGGAAAGCAGCGTAGATGGAAATGAAAACTGTGCATTTTCTGTTTTGTTTTGTTTTTTAACTTAAAAAAGCAACTCCCAGACAACTATATTCTAGGAAAGGAAGGCACTGAATTCTAGGAAAAGAAGAATCTGCTTCAGTTATGACTAAAATTGGCTCCAGGCCAACGAGGCTTAAAAATAACTTTCAAATGAAGAAGTGTTATAATATTTTTTAAAGTGGGAAAAATGCCATAATTTTATAGACGGTGCTTCAGCCATTGCTTCAAGCAGATGAATTGAGTTTTGCAATGAAGTGACGGTGTAACGGAGCGGAGCGAGAGTGCGTGCATGCGCTGGGTCAACAGCAGTCCAAAGCAGAGGGAGGAAAGGAAATGGCTGTTTGTCAGTGCCTTCCGTGCTGCCTTACGCTTTCATGAATGCGAAAACACGCTTCCATAAAATTCATCCTTCTAAATATTTACTGCTTCAACCAAACCTAGAGGCACTCCTGTTCCCTGAAACACAGAGCAGCCCTCTTGTATATTCTCTAAGAGTAAAATAATTGTTGGCACAAGAGAGTAAAAGACGTACAAGGGAGGAAGAGATCCAGAGCGCTGCATCAGTTGCACTGACTGTAACAAAATGCAGCCTTGCTAACTGAAGGATTTCAAAACCAGTCCCAGCAAACTGGTAACTGCCTGTGTCAGGGGTCAGCCGTTCAATAGCTGTCGCCGTTTTACATTTCTGCTATTAAATGAACCTGCTGACATTAAGCAAGCTCCAGGAAATTTAGAAATGAGCAGGGTTTTTTTAATTATGATTATTTTTGCAATGTCTTCGTGGTGGGCTCTGTACTTTCCACAAGACGTCTGCACGTTGAAAATATTTTTAAATTCTTTGGTTTTTATGGTGCAGCTCATTTTTGCACCGCTTCCACTCTAATGAAGGATTTTATTGAAGCTGTAGTGAAAGGTGAAAACCTTCTGGCTGTGAAATTTCCAGTGATGGAGCATGAGCGTCGGCTGTGCTCTGGACGTGTATTCCTATTGAAAAGAGAGTGAGATCTGCCCTGGGGAAGGCAGTAAAGAAAGCCAACTCCTGCAGATCCTTTCCTAGAACTGGTCAATGAGTGCTAAGAGTTGGCTGGCAGAGGAGGGTGCTTCTGGGCTGTGCTGCACCACTCAGACCTGCAGAGATCATCGAGACTCCAGGCTGGGTGTCTGTGCCCCCAGGTCTCAGGACAGCCGTGGCTGGAAGGTCACGTTGCCTCCATACCCCTTTAGTGCAGCACCACCGTGTCACCCATGTGCAAAACTGAACAGAAAGGGAAATGCACTCAGATATCACAAGACTGGAACAATTTTTTTGTTGTTCTCCAAGTCAGTTCCTGCACAAAAAACTACTCCTGAGAAGCGGTTTTTAAAAAAAGTAATTGGGTCTAAATAAAAATGTGAGCTTTTCCTGCCAAAAATGTCACCGAACTCACTTCCATAGCATTTACAGTGTAACAGGAAATGTAGTCATTGGACAGGAGGGTGGAGGGCAGCTGGTAAACAGCCAGGTCCTTCTTTTTCTCTCATTTGTAAGAGAAAACAAGACGATCAGGAGAAACTGAATGCTGTTTTCTCTCATTCTGTTTTGGACAAAAGCAAAGATACGCAATGTCTATTCTGATGCACAGTTTCGTCCTGAATTTGTTTAGCCTGTCCTATCTTTCTTTTGGTGGAGGTGTAGGGTTATAATTACTGTCTGCATGGAGTGAATTTCACACGATGCTTTGTGTGTGAAATTCCCTGTTCTGAAACTTCATTCTTGCCTCATAGCACTCATGATGTCATTTGTTCGTGTTCCGTGGTCACTCCTCCTGCATCACCTGTGTCCCAGTTCCATTGTGGCCTTTCAGTGACCAGTGTGTTCTCTGCCCTTCCCCGTTTGATGGATTTGTAGGACATTTGCTATTCCAACTGCACTGCTTCTGGAGAACTGAGTTTTGCCCCTAGGAAAAACTGGCTGTGGACACTGTGGTGTTTGGTTTGTGCTTCTCTTCCACTTTGGTGCCTCACTTACTGTTGTTCCTGGTCCCAAAGTGGAGAAACAAATGATCTTACTTGGTTCACCTTTACCTTCTCTCTCATTTTTTTAAAACCTAACACCTCCTAATCAAATTATTTGTAATTCAAAGAGAGAATGACGCATCACTGAATATTCCACTAAGTTCAGATGATGTATGTGAAATTGTTTCTGGCTGGATATAAGCTCTGCGGTTCATGGGCAGAAAGTTCTCATGAGCTGTTACACAAGGTGTTGGGCTGTGCTGGACCTTTTCATTAGCAGAAAATGAAACTTTTCAGTCATATTTATTTCTGCACAGTATTCTCTTGAGCTGTTCGGTGAGTAGGGGCTCTTTAATTGCTGTTCCTCAGCTGAGGGCTTCAATACAGGGAATGATCTGACTCTTTGAACAAGGATACCAGCAAGCAGCCTTGAATGCAAAGGTGTCTATGGCTGTGTTATTTTCTTGAAGCAAATTATTTGTGAGCCAGAGTTGGTGGATTTGTACGTGAGTCAACGTATGCCCCTGTACATATGTAAGTAACCAGTGTCCTATGCAAAATAAAATGCTTACCTTTATCTGTCAGGTTTCTTTCCTTCTAGGTCAATGGCTTCCAATTCAGGGCTCGCTGCTAATTCCAATGTTAAAACCTAGGAAGCTAACCAAGAGCAAAATGCAGCATTGTGTGCAGTTCTCAACAGTGTATTACCCTTGGTGTGGTGGAAATCATGGCCCTTGCTTTCGGACACTTGTCGTTTCCAAGAGTTTGAAAACATAACTCTTTTTCTCTGTGGTCTCTGCTATATACTGCTGTGCAAAATATATATACCTCTTAAACCAATGAGTGGATGCATACACTCAGAAACAAACTGCAACCAGCATTGGTCGTGAAAAGACTGGAACATGGGTGAAATACTGGGCATGATGAAGTCAATTGTAAAACTCCCATCAGTGTCTGGAGGGTTAGCATTTCATCTGCACTGACTGAATGTGTTCTGCTTCGTTCTGTAAGTTTTTAGTGGACCGTTGTTTTTTTTCCCTGCTTACTGTAGCCTGGTGAGTGTTCTGCTAAAACCCTCCTTTCCTAGAACCAGTCCTGGCATTGTCCAACTGGGGCTGTGATTTCTGCCCCATGTTGCATTTCTCTTATTTAGTTCCATCTTATTTGTACAGTTTCTTTTGTAAGTCACAGCATGATGCCTTTCCAGCAGCTGTTGTTAATATTGTGAATAGATACTATTTGTCTAGAAGCTGCAGTTGTGGACCCAGATCCCATTTTACAAACGTAAAATAAAAATGTGGTTCCTGGCTCATAATGCTTACGGTCAAAGGATGACATGAGGGAATCAGTGGATAATTACTGAACGCTGTCCTGTCTGCATTTTGGGTTGGAGGTTTGTCACTAGCCATTGAGATCTGTGGAAATTGATCGTCTCAGGGCAAACTTACCTGTTTGTCACTGGTCTGACCAGCAGACGATGTAGGCTTTAGGATTATTATATCACAAATGAATTCTGTAAAGAAGCAGCGTAATTTCTTTCTACAGGATTTGCCTCTTCAAGCCTGAGAAGGCAGTATTTCTGGTGTTTGGAGCAGGTTTGGCAAGACATCTTCATTGTTGCTCTTTAAAAATACCTCACTCCTACATCATCTGCGTATACATTGATGAATTTAAGAATGATGGATTAATCCTAATTTGATTTCAGTTAATTTGAGTGTCCGCTTAGCCGGAGAACCAGAAGCATCATCAGAAGCTTAAAGTAAGATTGGAAATTTGCTCAGGCAGTTTTGTTAGGTCAGTTGTTGAAGTATTGAAAGCCAGTAATTGTTATTAACTAACGTAGATGTGTACGAGGCTCTTCATCCTTTTGCTGGTTTAGTGAAGGGCAGTAAGAAAAACCGTGGGGAATTGTTGGAAATGATTTTACCCAAGACAAGAGGGTGTGTGTGTGTCTGTGCATCCCGAGACGTTGGGTGTGTTTGCTCAGATATGCTGAATGTATTTGCTTTACGTATACAAGTACCAACATTTTCCTGTCGCAATTCAGATCTTTTTCGATGATACCCCACTGGGGAACTGCACGCATTTCTAGGCGTCTGTGTCTAGAATAATCTATGATTATTCCTTCCGTGTCTGGATCTCTTGGCTGTTGATAGCCATGTGCCAGGTAATTGTTAAGATTCCTGGTTAATTGTCTACCAGCGCCGTGAGAGTAAAGCAACAGAATTCAGATTTATGATGGAGCACTTAAATACACATCTTTTCTCTGGTAAGGCTCAGGAGCGTTGCTGCTCCACGCGAGATGAAAGAAAGCAGCACTTCTCAGTGTCACCTATCCCACTTTAGTGAGTTGTGAGAAAAAGTCCTTTCCACCTGTGTTCTTTCTGGCTGAATCTTCCCTTTTGGATGATGGAATGGTTTATTGGGACTAAAAGATACTCCTATTTTCAAGAGTTCCTTTTACCTTGCGTCTGCATTTTCTCTGTGCAAAGCTTGTGCTCTGTCAGTACTGATAGCCTTTAGGCTGATCCTTCATAGCTTTTAAAAAATACACTTCCTCATACATTTCATCACGCAGTAGAGCATTAAGCTGTCTCCCAGAGTTTGCAGTTAGTCACAGATACCTGAAAGATGGTCACAAATGCCCTATTCGTTCCAAGCTCAACCCCCTGCTGACATGGAAAATTACAATTCAAATATCAGTGAAGCTACCTCTTTTGTTTCTGTGCATTTTGGTAAAAACACTCCTTTACTATGGTAACTCCACAGCCCCATGGGAATCACCCTGTCATGCTTCCAACCTTCCTTTTTTTTTTTTTTTTCTTGACAAGTTTCTGGCTATATCCTGGAAAACTTCTGGGGTCTGCTGTGGATCTACAGCAGCTGAAAGTATGGGAGCAGCATAACCTGAAATCAAATCCATAAGGAAATTTTACAATGGGCAGGGGAAGCTTCCAGTGCAAACCAAAACGTCCACATTCACACTCAATAAGCTAAAAACTCATTAAAGGGAGAGGTAAAATGAGTCTATCCTGCACATCTGCAACAATTAAGAAGCTTTGCTACAGAGTGTGAGATCTGCTTGACACAGAATATATGTGCTTCAGTTAATGTTCCTACCTGGAATCTCCAACAGTAGTTTTTAGTCAGTCCAAATTCAGGCGGCACAGTGTTCAGCTCTGATCATTTGTTTGGAAACCACTGCAATCTCTCTTATTTTTCTGAGCCTACGTTGAGTGACTTTAGAATCTCTTTGCTGGAAGATATGTTTAAAAACACGTAACACGCTGCCAAAACGCTGTGATAATTAAAAAAATAAAAATAATTAAAAAAAAAAATTAAAAAAAAACAGACAAAAAACGCTCATAGCCAAAGAAGTTGTACATTGGAAGTGAAATCCAGCCATCCAGCCTTTCTTTTGCTAGAGTACTATTTCTTGCAAAGCCTGCTGCGTGTCTGATAACATATTCCAGACAGGCTGTGCATGCAGAGAGCTTTTCATTCAGTTTCTTTGGGCGTAGTACAGCGAGATATTTCGGTCCAAAGCACTTAGTTATAAAAGATGCAGAATGTACTGAAATCCAGGCATTTGTGTATCTTGAGAGTACAACTGCATGCAGTCGATGGAGAAGCACTCTCCAGAGCTGTAAGGAAAAGCATTCTTTTCACATTTCTTCCCAGTTTGCATTGGACAACTCATACAAGAGCTAGATTATGAGACAGACTTTGCAAGGAGCCACAGCAGTTCTTACTGGTTTTTGGGTTTCCCAAAGAGATCTGTGCTCGGTAGGTTGTTTTGCTGCCAGAGGTTTTATCATGTGGACCAAGTATCGTAAGGGAACAGACAGCACCATCTTCATGTGTTTTTAGACATGTTATTTACTGGGGTTTCCCTGAAGAAAGCTTAGGAATTCTTTCCTTATGACTCACTGACCAAGGGATTGTTTTTATATAAACTTTCCTTCAGCTGGCTAGAGTTGGAACACAGTGTCTTCTGCTCCTTCTGGGGTCTGACTTTGCTCTTAATTTTTTTTTAATGGATGTTCCTGCAGACAACAGCATGGTTTGAACCTCGTGGCCTTCCCCTTCACCCTGAGTCCCATAGTCTTGAAAATCACTGGGCCAGCCAGCCAGTGGAAGTGCTGGTGGCAATCGCTGCTTCTCTATCATTCTGCTTTTCAGCTTTTTGCCTTGTAGGGCTTTTTCTGCTCCACGCCTTACTTGTAGCTTAGGGAGAGCATGCTGTTGACATTAGCCAAACCGGAGTTTGTATTTTACGTGCTGAAATTAAAACAAAAAGTTGATGTTTGACTTCAGCGGCGTAAAGGTTAAAAGCTGGAAAGTGCTGCTTTTCCATAATGGAAATCACTATAGCTGGAGAGACACATGCCTTCTCTTACATACCCCTGAATCCTTTCCCACCCTCCTTCAGTGGCTGCAGTGGAGTCTTCTTTTGCCAGGAGAGCAGTGTAGAGTCACTTTTAATTACCTCCTTCCACTGCTTTTGATTTCAAGCCCAACTGATGGCGCCAGGGGCTGAACCGCAGCGAGATCTCCAAGCAAGTCCTGTGTGTGTCAGGCAGCCCTGCCAGGCAGATTCTATACAGCCCACTGCACTTCCTTGCGGTGTTTTTGTTATTACATTTTAATTTTTGTAGCCCGAGACGGGAGCGATGTTAAAATCTATCAGCTCCGTGAAGCGCTTACAGAGGAATTCCAGGTTATGGTCACCAACTTATCTTCTGCGCTTTGTATCCAATATGGATATATATATCTCACTTCAGCTATGGATACTCTGTGTGTACATGTATGCAATTGCATGTATGTTTCATTAAGCAGGTAAAGTACCCCCTACATACATGGCATTATTTTAAGCCAATAAACATGCATAGTTCTTTGAGTCTTTTTCATAGCCCAGGATTGGATTTCTTTATTTTTACAGGAACAGGAATGGTTTAGCTGGAATGAAAACGTTCATTCCACTGCATCATTAGCTACAGGCAGTCTTCAGCTGAAGCCTTTCCCATTTTTCATGTTAAAGCTGTAATAGTTTGACTATTAATCAACATGTAGGATGAATTTCTGGGGCTGAAAGAGCTTGCCTGCATGCCTGTAATTTAAGCTGAACTTTTTTTTTCCCCCTATGAAAAGGTAGCCAGAAAATAAATTATATTTTAAGGAGTTCACCTCTCTCTCACCCCTTTCTACTATTCCCCTTCTGATAAACACCCCAGAAGTTCTCCCTGGACACATACAGAGAGTTAGCTGGAGTAGCAGATTCTCCAGTGTGTCATTTGATCTTCTAATAACTCCAGGGCAACCTTCTGCTACACGAGGTTAGCTGTTGATGTGTTGATTGCATCATACCTGATGCTCATTACTGAGGGCTTAGCCCAATGTGCTTGTACCAATTCGAAAGTTAATTTTAGGGTCTCACATGAAGTTTTTCCTCCCCTTCTCCATTGCAAGAAAGCTGTAACTGGCAACCCACATGGTAATGATAGCATCAGCATCTTTCATCAGCTCTTTAGCTGCCTTCTCAGCAGTCTGCTCTTCTCTCACAAGCAACATGTGCTCTTACCAAGTTGGATTAAGGCTTAGGAAGGGTGACAGAAGGTGACAAGTTGGTCTGTGGGACCAGCTCACTGTACTGGCAGTGACAGTTTGTTTGCTCCTTTTCCCATTCAGATCCCTCTTTCTTTACAGCCTGGCCCCTCTCCTCCAAATGAAGAAGAAAGTGAAGACTCACAGGACTGATATTCCAGTTTTGAGACAATAATGGGAAAAATCATTCCCGGAAGGGCAGAAATTGTTTTCTTACACCATTTCTCTCCTCCAGTCTCACCGGGCTCTCTAAATCACCTTTCACACACCTGTGGAAAATGCAGTCATTCTCCAGCCTTCCCTGAAGAAAGTGGCCAAAAAACAGTCTCCGTGCCCAGTGGGTTTTTAAGAAAGGTCTTCTCCAAAGGCCACATTCATCTTTTCCCAGGCTCCCTAAGCAGCAGGAGCAGCTTTGGGATGATTGGTGTGTACCTGGGAGTTTTTCAAGACTACTAATCAAATATCCTCACTCTTCCCTCCCAGATATACTCTCCTGCTTAATGGGAGCGCTGATGCAGAGCCCGTTCTAGCTCTGAGACTGAGGAGCGTGCTTTGGAACATGGACAAGGACCTTGTGGGGGAGGAAGGAAAAAGGCTATACAGTTCATATAAGATGCAGAACTATTTCAGTTTAACTGTCTAGCACTCTTGAAAACTGCAGTGCTTTATCCTGTGGATGCTGAAAAGCAGCTTCAGTGCAATTGCAATAAAATCCTCTTGTTCTGACCGCGCAGTTTCATTTGACTATTAGCGAAGTAGTGCAGCAGCTCTGGAAACAAGGGAGATATAAAGCATTATATAACCTCCTCCCTCGGTGATCCAGAGATGATCACACCTGTACTGTAAAAAAGGATGTTTCCACTATTGGACCTGCATTGCTCATAACAGAGGCAAACGTGTTCAGTCTTTTTGTGGCTATGTAATACTGGTGCCTTAGAATTGCCTGATGCTTTGTTAGAGGTGAACAGGATTTCTTTTATTACTGCTTGCTGATGAACCTCAGTCCAGCGCAGCATCTGTCAATAGTCTGTCAATGTGTGACTCATATTTAATCCTGCTTCTGTTTTTCCAGTCCTTGATGTTACTGTGTCCTACAGGATGCTTTCTATTGTCCACTGTATTGACAGTACCTCACGGTTTTGTGTTATGGGCAGAAACAACATTAACTGGCAAGTTCATGCTATTTTGTTCCAGCTGGACTATCTGTTGGACACTTTGATGATGATGAAACCCTTTGAGGCTGCTAGTTCTTCCTCCCACGCTGTCATGTACTTATCTGTTACTTCATGGCTACCATTCTTTTAATTAATACCCATCTTTACAAACTTAATTAACAGTCCTCTAAGGGTATCGCTTATAACTTTGCTGAAACTAAGATCTGTAAAGTTTCCAAAACGTCAGTTAACTGATCGAGTCTGACATGCTCTGACATCTTGCTTGTTTATTTATTTGTTTATTTTCGTATGCCTGTCTTTAAAAACGTGTTCCAAAGCTTTGCAGCCTGTATTTCCTTGCGCTGTGGATTGTGTTCCACCTGGGACAACTGGTAGAAGAATACAACAGCTTTTCTCCTTGAGAGACAAAATACTTTGCTTTGAGGAACTCAGTGGAAATCTTCTTGATATATAGCAATCTTTGGGGCTGATGGCTCAGATTTTCTCTTGCTCTGGTCTGGATATGAAGAAACTGCCTATGGCAAGGATGAAGAGCTGAAAGCAGTAATTCACACTCTGTGACATAGCAGCATTTTTTCCTTTGATCTCGTCAGTAAGTTGCACCCTGAAATACAGCCTGTGGTTCCAGACCGTGGGCTTTCCTCTGCACCTTATTTGCTTCTTGCCTGGCCAGGGTTCTGTTTTCTTTCAGGTCTTTGCATTTCTATAGGAACTGATTGTGTTCCATTCTTCTTCCAGCACTTCCAACCATACAATCGCATTCCCTCAGGCTACTTGTTCCATGAGTGCATGTTTCATATAAGCCTCCACTTTCTTCAACTGTGGTTTAGGAGTTGATATCCTTGAAGGTTTTCTTGCCCACAGCCGTTACCTGTGCACATATGCATGGTATCTGTGTGGGGGTTTCATGAAGCATATGCGTTTATAGACATCTGGGAATTTAAAATGTTCTAGTTTATGCTGAGATATGTTTCTCTCTAATTCTAGAGACTATTAGGCACAAATGAGAATTGTTTAATCTGGAATATGTAATTATCAATTGAAAAATCTGCACCCCATGGGATGCCTGGTCAGCACCTCACATCCTAAAATGCGTAGTATCTAGAAAACTGTGTTGTTAACCTTTTCGTGGGAAAAATCAGTACTTTTTCTGTGTTTGCATGGGTCTTTGTTTGCAGTGATTAATGGTCCACTAACGGTGTCCAATACAGTGCAGTGTACAAAGTGCCTTTGATGCCAGACATTCTACAGTGCTGTGCAGAAACTAAAGCTAATAGTGGTAAGCCTGAGAGGACTGGAATGTTTTCAATTTACTTTTAAACAAATGACTTTATTGTGCCATTCTCACATGGGAGTAAATTCCACGGCCTTGGTGCCACATTAGACAAAACGTTTTTACCTGCTGATTTCTGTTTATACTGGGAGAAAAGAAATTAACCTTAGTTAAGAACGGGGAGGGGGGGGGGGAAATAGGACATAACTATTAAACTTGGTGGGAATTGTTCCAAGGGCTTCACTGAGAGCAGAGTTGGATGCCGTCGTACAGGATGTAGCTGCAGGATGATTTGTGGTGCAGAGCGGAGTTAAGGAATTCTGTATTCCTGGAAATCAAACTCAAGAAGGGCACCTATAGGAAATGCTTTAAAAATGGTTCTGCCTTTCCTGCAGCGTAACGAAGCTCTTGTTCTAGTCTGATTAAATGCTGGTGGAGTTCAGGAGGAAGATGCCTAGTGACTTCAGCTGGAGATAAATGAGGCCAAATTCCTGAAGGTAACAATTTGCAAATAAGAAATGGGAATCTGTGGGGAAATACGAATGACGTCCCTTGAGCTGCAGAAGCAAAAGTATCTCAGAGTGCATTGCTTTGATGTGGCAAAAGTTTTCAGGAGGACGTGAGTGAATGAGTCTTTAATGCTTACAGGATGGTACAGTGCCGTGGATTTGTAAAAAATATGCAGGTATTCCTTAAGTAAAGGAACACGGATCCCTTCAGTGCTGCTCTAAGCGGGAGAGCCTCTGAAGCTGATATGTGCATCATGGTCTTCTAATAATACAGATTCCATTTCAGAAGGTCCTCAATACCCACGGGTACGTTAATTACTAACAGAACCAGTAGCACTAGACTGTTTTTTAAAAGGTGCTCTAGGTCCTTTTGTACTAAACTTTTTCTTTTATTACTAGGTGTTGTTTGGTGAACACTGTGGTTTTTATTGCTTTACAAATGCGTAAGCAATCAAGAAAAAATGTAAGTTTTGACTAATGTTTTTATTTTCACATTGGCCAACTACAATTCATTAGCATTTTATGTTTAGCCATTACCTAGAAGTCCAAATGGAAAAATAAAAAGAAGGCAAGTTTAGGTGATACTTTGATGAATGCAACTGCACAGCTTGGACAAGTCGATGCACCCACTGGAAAGTGGCTCTTAGAGCCTTCTGTCCTTCTCTGATACTCCAAACCTCCTTCTGGTCTTTTCCAAAAATAATCCATCTCTTTTGCTCACCACTATGCCACAGCTTCCTGTGAAGCCTACGAAATGAACAGTATAAGTGGTGCACATTATTTTGCTGTGTCCTGGGAACCCTGATGTCTTTACTGCCTTTGCTTGGGCCTCAAGATAAGTTGCACCTTCCAGAGAAAGACACTGCAAAAGCTTTTGTAGACTGTCGTGAAGGATAGGGAAGAGGGCCTCAGAACCATTTCTATTTTGACTTGTAAAGCGTGGAAATTCTGTCCTGTTTGTTTCTCCTCAGTGGTAGCTTTTATCCTTTCCTAAAAAGATATGGTGTATGTTGACTGTGACTGGAAAGAAACCAGTGTGTGTGTGAGGAGCAACAGCTTTTCCATAGCCGAGTGCTGCTATGAATCAGACTGCGATCTGGAGCATCACTTGGCAGTGCTGAGAAGCTTATGGGGCAAAGGCAGCACCGCTTCCTTCCCAGGTAATGCCTGTGAGGAGGGGATGTCACCAGGGCCAGGCTGTACTAGCTTTCCAGGCTGGGCAGAGTAAGGAGAAATCCTGTGCTTTTGTCTCATGTTCCTCAACCTGACCTGCTCGCTTCCTGCGCATCTGGAAGCACAGACCTCTGGCTTGCAAAACGTCCTGGGAAAAGAGAGGAAGAGCAGGGAAGCATCTGATCCCCTTTGTCTCCCAAGTACCTGCAGACATGGGAATATGTGTGTGCTTAAAGGCTGCTCCCTGGGGGGCCCCGCTTTGGCAGCACACCGGTAGGGAGCACGTGTGCTGAAGCTGGAGAGTGTCCCAAATGAAATGCTGTTTGAGTCTCACCGTGCAGGTCTTCATAACCCATGAGGTTTAGTATGGCTGTAAGACTATAAATTCAGGGATTTTGACCTCAAAGTCTTTGCGTGTGTTTAAAAATAGCTCACCCATCCTCATTTTATCACTTCATATACTCTGACACAATTTTGGAACCTGACTTCATTCCATCCAGCACAGGGGAATGCTATAATTAAGAATCAGTTTTGAAAGGCTGTTCCCTCCTCGCTTAGGGCAGAATAAGGCTGTATGTATTTTGCAGGAGATTATAAACAATTCATCAGCTAAAATTAGCAGTAAAAAGGGAGCCCCACTTCTCTCCTGTGCTGTGGTTTGTACCACAAAGACTCAGTGTTTTTAAATCATGACAGAGCTCTTGAAAAACCTTGAAAGCGTATTGTGTGTGTGTCGCTTTGGCTCCGTTTGGAATAGTCTCACCTCTAAGCCAGAAGGCCATGGGTTCGAGTTCCTTGCCCGCCCTTGGATTTAGATGTCTCACAGTAATTTTATTGCAGAAAACATTTTAAAATAGAATCATGGGGGGAGAAGAGTGAAGCTTTGTGTCTGTAGCTGTATTGCAAGATGTTCAGTTGTAGGGGTGACATGATAAACCACTGCTTGGACTGCCCGTCTCTGCTCAGCAGGCAGCAACCCTCCGAGCAGAGAGAGGAGAGCCCTAGTGTTGTGGCAGCTTTTTTACCTCTTAACAAAAGGATTTCTAATCTATACGTGTGAGTGTGAGTGACTGCTCCATGTCTGAAGGAAGTCTGCCTTTTCATCGTGCTGCCACAGGGACAGGGTTCTTTGTGTGCGTGGTGCAATGCAAGAGCCAAACAATTAGAGAAGTCAGCTGGTTTTACTGTACCTTTTGCTGCTGATCAGCATGCTGCAGGTCATTTCAAAGCTGATTTGCAGAAATAGAGGGCTGAAGTAGTAGGTTAAGGTTGTTGTAGCACCAATAAATCCAGGCGATCTCAGCTGTACAGATCAGCTCCATCCTGTGTCTGCTTGGCCCTTGGGGCAGGGTGCTGTCCCTGGCGCCCTGAAACTTCCCCAGATAGAGATCAAACTGATTTAAGGCTTAAACTTTACAGTTTATTGTTGTTGCTTTTTGCCAACAAGAGTATGACCTTATGAAGTATTTGTTGTATTAACTTGCCAGAATCTCACTGGCTCTTAAATACAACTTGGTTTTCTTTTAGGAAGAAAGAAAAGAAAATCTTTCACTTTCTACTAGTTTTATAGAATACTCAGAAAGGTTTGGACCTATTTATACAAAATGGAAGCCACGCCAGGAAGGACCATCTAATTTAATTTGATCAAGGGTTATGGGTAGCATAGTTGCTCACAACTCCTCTCTTTTGAGAATAATTTTGCCCAGTAATGTTCAGTTTCTGTTCCTGTCATATGAAACACAAATGCTCCTTTATGGGTGAATTTCTTTTGTTGAGTGATATTTATTACACTTCAGTAAAGCTCTCTGTGTTTTCAGATTCCTCTCCTGTTCTGCTGCGTGGCAGTTCTGCCACAGGAATGTTGCAGCTCAAATTTTCACTTTCAAAGTTAAAGGACTTCTTAAATGGGGAGTTTACATGGTGGGGATCAGTGGTGCCCTGCTGGGATAACAGTTCCTGCCAGGACTCGTAGGACCACTGTGACTTTGCCTGACAGCGCCTATGGAAAACCCATTCCTAGGACCCGAGTTATCAAACTGAATCTTTTCAGCAGAACTTTGGCCAAGATACCTCTGGCTAACATCTGACTAACATCTGGGAAAGGTAGATCTATCCGCGTAAGAATCTGGTTCTTCTTGTATGTTCACTTGCTCAATTAGATTAAATACGTACCTGCTCTTGATTATTATTTTTTTCAGATGGCCAATTAGTGTGGGCTCTACAGAGACTATGAAGCTTGGGGTGAGAAACAGGGGATAATCCATCTTGTCATGGCAGGAATGTTGACCCATTTAGTCACATCTGGGATTCGGGTGGGGTGGTCTGTGCAAAGCCTGAGTTGGTAATAGTCTGTCAAAACCAGGGGTAATAGCTGGGCTAGCCAGCTAGCCTGGGAGGGAGGTGTCCGCTTGACAGATTTCCCTACTAAGATGTGGTCTATTCTGGGAGAAAAAGATTGAGAATCCTTCCCATACTAAGTCTGGCTTAGTAATATTGACTGAATGCAAGGCAAAGGGGAAAGGAAATGGTGCTGCTCTGGAGCACAGTGATCCAACTGTGTGAAATCAGTGTGGGTGCTATTAAAATGCCATCTTCCTCTCCCTTTCCCTTTCCTTCCTCCCTCCCTCCCTCCCCCCTCTGCTGTCAGCCTGGCTGAGGAAAAGTCAAATAACGTACGACTGTGTTCCTTGGCATCACAACTGCAGTTTCCCTTTAGGGGCTTCAAACTTGAGAATGAGAGGTTTTAAATCTTGCTGATTCGTGCTATTCCAGCAAGCATATGTGTGAGGAGAAAGAACAATACCAGTGCAAAACAGAAATCACAAGTGAGAAATCACTGCCGCTAACTCAGGTGTTGCAGAGGCCAGTGGAAAAATCAGACACAAAGAAAAGTAGGAAATAGCTTTGTTTAGAGCTGGGAAGGTTAATGAGAATGAATTAGAAAGTGCTCTGTGCGTTTTCAGCCCCCAAGGATTTGAGCAAAGTTAGAGGAATTTATTTACTGATTATCCAGACTATACAACTGGCAATAAGATTAAGTGAGGAATTTTGGAACATGCTGACATTTCTTACTTGCTTCATTTACTATGGAGATCATTTGTCGGTACTGCACCGGGTCTGTGGTGAAGCAGGGCTTAGTCTGGCCCAGCGGAGACAGCTCTGGTACTTCTCATGACTCGGGGGACATGGGGGTGAAAACAGTTCAACATCCTCTTTTGCCTCTCAGAGAGGAAACACCAATTTTGTCTAGGTGCTTATCAGTGGGGAGTTTCAGGATATTTTCCTAGACATCATCAATTATGGAAAACAGTGCAGTTCTAGGTGACACATTGCATGAGATCAGCTAAAAATGAAAGGCGAGGCTGTAATTAATAGTCCCTACATTGGACACTGTACAGAGCTCCTCCACTGCAAGGCCTCCCCCAAGTCCTTCCCTCCCAGGGTGCAAGGAGATGATACACATTCTGCCCTGCTCCTCTCCGTATTCAGATTCATTTAAACCAGCCTGGGAAGCTGGAAGAAATGAAGGAAGACCACAGAATAGGAGCTCGGAACAAGATCTAGGAATAAAATTGTGATTTTTATTCTTATTTTTCTCCCTTCTACGTCTAAAATGACCACAGAAGTCATAAGTTATGTTTTAAAGACATAACTTTGGGCAAAATATTTTTCAAGATTTGCCCTCACCAATGCACCATCCATACACTGCACGCTTACTGTGCCTTTTTCTAACCCCATGAGGTAGTGCAGTCCTCCAGCCAAAGCTGATGCACTGTTGCTGGAACAAGGAAAGCTCTGTTAGTCACCCTCTGTTGCATGGATACTGCTAAGCAAAAATCCTCAGTATCAATCGTTTCTGCCAATGTTTTGGAGAACAGTCATTTAAGAACAGTTTTGGTAAGGAGGAAAATAACAAAGCTGAATGGCAAGGTGTTATTTCAGTCTTCACAGGGACTCTTACTACTCCTCTGATCAGCACTGTAAGTGCCATCTTCTATGGCAAAAGCTGCAAGACTTCTATTTGTTTCTGTTTTCAGGAGGACTACAAACCACCACCAGCAGCCCTAATCCTCATGTCTGGCTGATGCCTGCACCCATCGATCACCTTCTCCAACAGCAACCTCTCTTGATTCTGCTCTCTTCACAGATAATGTCCACTACTGCTTTAGGCTATTGTCTTTGGGGTTTGCTCATGTGCCATGTTACAAAAGCAGTTACATCTTGTGAGCTGATCATCATACTAGGAGTCTTCATCATCATGATTTGAATTCCCGGGTAACTCACCACCATTCGAGACTTCACAAGGCCCGCTCAGCTTCTTCTGCACTAAAATAATGGCAAATGCTACATCAATGATATCTCCCATCTATGCATTTCTATTCCAGTGTGCTCCCATAAATATGAGGCACTTCATCTGTTGTTATGACAAGGAAATTCTTTGACTGAAAAGTTTGCAAATTCCAAAGTAGTATTTGTTTTATAAACAAAGGTGCTGTTTTCCTTATGCCAGCCTCTTTCTGCTTTTGCTTGTCCAGCAGCCTGTTCTGAAAGGCATGAGGCAGCTGTTGGCCCGGAATCAAAACTTGCAGTGCAGGGAGGGTTATGTAAAAGTTCTTTGTGTTAGCGATGTACATGGCAGCAAATGGTGCAATCAGAGCACAGATTCTTTGAGGGGAGACTGCTATTAGTGGCGATGTTTGAGCTTTTTATTTTTTATTTACTCCATTTTTGTAGAGGACAGTGGAGTAGAAGATATTGCTGTTGTTTTATCGTATTGTCAGAAACGCTCTTTCTTGTTGTAGCGTTGCCAACTCGTAATTTCGTGCTGCTTCGCACCCAGTGTCACCCAATGGATGGAAGGGCTGCAAGAGGTTGTCCAGCTCTTTCCCCTGCCTCGACGCAGGATCTCTGCTCCTCTCTTTCCTCCGATCGCTCTTAAAATGTGCTGCAAATTTCTGATATTGTAACAACGGAACTTGGATATATAGTTCTTGTACTGATTTCATAATAGCAAGACATTGTTGACTAATATTCTGTTTATATTCCACTGCAGATGCAGCTCCCTTTCTGCGGAAGAGCTACTTAAGTGGCCATTCTCATGCTGTGTGTTTATAACTGATTTATTCCTAAGTCAAATATTTTCTATTCATAATGGGTTTCATTTGGATTTTAAACTGTTTCTCTAGATCGTTGTGAATTCTGATCCTGTCATCTAACATATTCACATTCTTCTCATCTGTAATTGTAGTAAGCATAGGCTGTAACCCACCATCCTGAGCATTAAAGCATTAATAACCACATTAACTAACACATCCCATATGAAGTCCCCTTTATAAACTTTTCCAGTTTGACAGTGAGCCACTGACAGCTTTTCTATGGAAATGTGCACCCAAACCAGTACTTGCAAAGGGAGCACACTTCCTTTTATGAAAACGTCATTTGAGATGGTGTCAGAAAGCTTTGCTGAAGTCTGAAATATGTGGCATCTGAATTTATACCCACAAGATCCAAATCTCTGCTCTAAAAGGAAATGGGACTGCGTTGACGTGATTACTTGACATCCTCGTTGGTTGTTCCTTGCCTCTTTTTGTCGAGTACTTTGTTTCACAGTCATACCACGGGTAGACCTGCCTTCATTCCCTGCCTCTTGTTTTTTAAGCCTAGAAGAACTTCCTTCAGCTGCACTAAGCTGAAAAAATGGCTCAAGTGTACAAAAACTACCCTAAGGGCTTGCAAACTTGAAGACAAAAGTTACTCTGAGCGTGTCAGAGTTCTGGTAATATATCATTCCTTTTAGTCTCATACTTTCAAATCAGATTCTTGACTGAAGGAGGCAGGGAGAGAGCCTAGCATAGATTTTGAACGTTTGGGATCCTTGAAGTTATGTAAATATCTGGGGACCAGCATGTGGATTCAGCAGAACGTTTCAGCTCGTGGTCTATGCTATACAATGTCTGCAACCACAAAGAGGAATCCAAGTAGACGATTGTTTAAACTAATCCAGATAGTTAAATGCTTCTGAATCAAAT
The DNA here is from genome assembly GCA_030625065.1 of Alectoris magna. Classification (NCBI taxonomy): domain Eukaryota; kingdom Metazoa; phylum Chordata; class Aves; order Galliformes; family Phasianidae; genus Alectoris; species Alectoris magna. Next base: position 23,756,743 of record CM060568.1, on the reverse strand, counting down.
TGAGCTCTGTCGATCTTCTGCATGGGTGTGAAGTGAGACAGACCAGGTACAGGGGAAACCTGGATGGTAACCTGCGTGTAGAGCAGTGTGGGGCTGCGAATGAAAGCAGCGCTGCTGAAAGGGGCAGCCTGTGGGTGGGACGGGAAAGGCAGCAGCAACTCACAATCAGGAGATGCTGAAAGCATGAAGAGAGCGCAGTTACCCTCTCTGAGGGGAAAGGACAGCTTCCAAGCTACCCAGGAAATGTTCTGTTTCTACTGCTTGCTTTGTTGTACATACACAACAGCAGTGTATTGTCATTTACTTGTGGTTCCTTCCAGTAAGAAAACCTCCCTGCGTGAAGCTGTCATGTGGTTTCAGAAGTCCTCTGGCAAAAGCCACGCTGTGTACATCTGAGGGCACATTAGCTACATTGCATATGCAGCATCAGACTGCACCGAAGAGAGAATATCAAGAATCAGTTGAAAAGACTTAGGAGAAAGCAGGGGGCTTTAGGACAAATGCAACTTTCTGAGTGGTGCTGCATTAATGAAAAATCCTGCTTGGACAGGAGAAGATAAAAGCAGATTATGTGTTCAGCAGCTGTGAATTCAAACATAAATATGAACTGGAGGGAATAACTCGTTTTCAGGTGGTTGTTGTTACGAACTCGCATCTGTAAATGAAAGGTATGAAAGTTGTTTCTAAATGATTGGTTTCTCACAGCAGCCATGGCTTCATTTTGTAGCATGCAGAGTATTGCTTTGCTGCTGCTTTGGCTTTTACCCTTTCGTCAGTCACCTTCCAGCCTGCTTCCCCTCAGTCATTTTTAATTGAATGCCTTTTTGATTACACAGAATTGGTTGATACAGTGTTCTAATGAAAATGCTAGACAAATGCTCCTTCTTGGAACTGACATCAGGAATGTTATACAAGACATTCTTAAATATGCTGGCAGCTGCCCTGAATGTAATGAAATCATGGAAATTAGAAGTATTGCTCTCTGTGTGGCCAGCTCAGGACTGTTTTCAGTGCATTACCCCACTTTACTATGAATTTCAGAAGGAATTAGTTCTCTTGGATATTTCTTGAGACACTCTTCAACAGTCTTATAATTCCCCCAATCAGAATAATTATCCCGTTGTTCCGAGGTACTGTTTCTTTTTTGGATTGCATGTAATTACTCATGCCTCCTTCCCTTTGCACCACATTCAATCTTTCCTCTTGCACCAAGGAGTTTACAATCTTGAGAAGACTGATAACTTTTCTGGTCAAAATGCATTCGTAGGCTGAAATCCTTTTCCCACTGCAGCTAACAGTAAAATTCCCACAAACTTAAGGGGTTTGAATTTCACATGCAGTTTTTAGTTATCTCTCGTGTGACGCTTTAATCAATGCTAATGCGTTTTTAGCACAGAAGAGTGGTTGTAATACAGTAGCAATGCTGCGTATTTGGTGTTTCAGTGGCAGCTTGTCCTGCAAGGATCGTGAGGCAGCTTATGAAAGGTGAGACCTTCTGCAGAGCTGAAGGAAGAGAGATTATTTCATTCCTTCAAATATAGAGAACTTAGAAAGGACGGACTGTCTCTTTACTCTCTGTGGCAATGTGTCCTATATGTAAATGAAAGCACCATCGTGGCTTCCACGTTACCTTCTGTATATTTTTTCTCCTATTTCTTACATCTAGTTTTGTGTATTTTCATCTGATATTCAGTTTCACTTTCCACAGGCAAATCTCATTTTCTTTACCTGATTTTTAGCTCTCATTTATTCCACAGTTTCTTTGCTGTAGGCTTCAAAAAGCTCCTAAACTGGCTGCAGTTGTGTTGGTTTGAATTAATAATATTCTGTTCCTGACAACAGTTGTTAGCAGTATTAAGAGTCAACCAGACAAAACCAGCCCAGGTTCATATGCTGGCACCTAACGCTTTGTTATTGGGATTAGCAAGTTGTGGCTCAGGATGAGGAGCACTGAAAGGGGATGGTGGCTGCCCTCCCTCTTGGGAACAGAGGCACAGAAACCCATTTGCTGACTCCTTCCTTTTCTGCTCAGCATGCTGATATCTCTTGGCCTCCATTCCAGCTTCTGCCAGCACACTGTGCGACGTGTGCAAAACACTGCTGTGTTTTCAGAATGCAGAGTGGCAGGCACTGAGCTGAAGGATGTCTGGAACTGGAGTTAGAGTCACTGTGATGCTCCAGCAGAAAACCAGCCATTCTGAAAGAATGGAATGAAGATGGAATGGGGTGCATCCATCACTTCTATCTTGTTATGATGCCCAGCATTAACAGGCAGCTTCATTCTCAAGTGTTGGTCTTGGCACAGAGAAAAGCCCAATGACTTTCATAGGCATACTGCAGTAACAGGGAAAGCTGTTAGAAGCAAACATCTCCGTTGTGTGTAGTGCGATGCCAACGCTTGCATCAAGGTGCTTGCTGGCACGAAAAGCCTTCAGTTGGGGTGGTAGGTCAGAAGCTTTTGTCATAAATTACCGTAAAGTCATGAAAGATCAATCTTGTTAATTTTTAGAGAAAATACATCAACAGTATGAAATCAGCTCTGTTATGGTTTCAAACAAGACACGGACTCCTGACGTATGATCCACTTTCTGTAAATATCACCTGTGTGCTTGTATGTAAAAGGTTAAATGTTTGCAGACATATCGCTCTTTGCCTTTAAGATCAGAGACAAATTGCTACTTTTACTTTACATTCTCTTGATGAGGATAATGATAAACATCTGTCACTTCGCTGCTTAGCCAGCTAAGAATCTTACTGCAATCTATAATTTAAACAGAGAGAAAGAAAAAGTTAAAAAAAAAACAGCAGAAGTAAGAATACATGGACAGACTGTACTTGGTATACACAACAAAGTACTCCAAGTCAGGTTCAGGGTAACCGTGGCTCAGCAAGAATAGCTTTTTGTGCAAGGAGAGGCCTCTTGGTGCCATTTGCTTATCCAGCTCCAATGGGCTTTCGCTAACGGGTTGGCTACCAATTCCAACTGATGGAGGAGTCTGTAAAGGACTGGTGATGTGCAAATTTTAGCTCAGTGCTATGTTGTCGAAGGAATTGTGCTGGTAGTGATATCTGGCTGGTATATAACTACTTTTTATTAGTACTTAATTAATTTTTGCAAGTCATTACTGTTTCTCCATGCTATCCACAGAACAGGTTTAGATTTTAGCTCGTGCTAGCATGGCTTAAGTGCTTGCTGTCTTAGTTTTCAGGGAGAAGTATTATGTGTCAGAGTTTGTGGAAAGGACATTGCCCTTTTACTTCACAGGTTGAAATTCCACTCTTTTGGCGTCTTTGAGCCTCAGAAAGCAGTTTGATTGTTGTCAAAGGGATACTGTTCTTTTAAGTTTTCTTGGGTTTGTACAGGCTAGACCAAAGCAGAGTGCGTACCTTTTGGCTTCCAATTAAAGTTCCTCATATTTTCTTTAATTAGGTCACCTATTTACATACAAAGAAGTTGTTTTTTTTTTCTGTCCGGTGGAAAAGAGATCTCTAATATATAAACCAGCTTATGTTATGAGCATCGGAACCAATGATGTTTTTGCTGTTATCCTTCATAAATCCCGTGTTTAGATAGGTGCTATTCACATCTAACAAGTCTGAGGCTGAAATGCAGGATTTGTCACAGTTGAGTCAGCTTTGGGTAGCAGGGAAGCTTTTTCCCCATAGGAGGGTAAAATTCAATATCCAGACTTACAGCATTGCTTTACTGCGTGAGTCAGGCTGGCTGGATGTGGATGGTAAAAGATTTGACATTAAATATTGCAGCCAGAGATCTGAAATAGTTTCTTGGAGTTTCATTTACCTTCACACGTCTTCATCCGAAAACCTCCTGACATTCTTTGTACGAGCTGTACGAGTGTTACTGGTTTACTACAGCGTAAGTCCATTTTTTCCCCCAATATATTTCCAGTTTGCTGTAATTGGAAATATTTGATTTTTCCTTTCTTCTTCCATGCAGACTGAAAATGATGAGAATGGCCAAGCGGACAATTTCTCAATGGACCCCCAATTGGAGAGACAGGTGGAGACGATTCGAAATCTGGTGGACTCCTACATGTCTATTATCAACAAATGCATCCGAGATTTGATACCGAAAACAATCATGCACCTTATGATCAATAATGTAAGTACCAGCCACAGTTTTAAACTATTTTAACGCCTGTCAAATTTCTTGCACGTGTACAAACATACCTCTTGAACAGAGCAGCAACAACAGTACAAACCGAGGAGAAGAACACGATCCCATAAATGTCACGCTCCAAAACAAAATGCTCCATTCTTCTCTAGTAGCACGAAGTCCCACAGCCTTCTGAAACTCTGGCACAGTGCTCTGAGTGCTAATTCCAGCATGCTGAAGATTGAATTCATGTCTTGATCAGAATATGTTATTATTTAAAGGTAAATCAAGGATTCTTTTTTTTTCTGCCCCTGATATAGCAGGAAAAAGGGGGTTGGGAGCTCCATCTAGGCAGTCTGTGAAAGGAGCGGAGGAGTGCCTCCTTGATTTTCAGTCTGTAGTCCTTTGTCACAGTTTCTTAAAGCAGTTCTTATTTTATTTGGGTTTCTTTATATTTTCTGAATATTATTTTCAAAGAGTAAATCTGGAAGCCTTGGACACCGTTGTTTAGATAAGCAGATGTGGTTGTTTGATTTATCGCGTGTGTCTTTCTTAGATCTGAAGATTATTTGGTTAAAGAAATGGCTTTGAGATATCATTGTTATTCCACTGTGCTAGAATCTCAGCCTTTCCTTTTTGGCAGAGTACTGAATGGTCCGTGTTGAACTGAGCTGGCTATTAGAGCCGTTGCTGCCATAAGAATTAATGTGGAGCGCACAGTTCTGCTACTTATGGGCAGTACCTTTGCCAATCAGTTGTTACAGATACGAGTGTGCTGTAATGCAAATCTGGTAAGAAAGGATTGTTTACTTTTGACTTGAAGTCACCTCTGTTTTTATGCTGATGAATTTCATTAGCCCTGTAGAATTTGTGTTTCACCTAAGAGGTAGGTGAGGTGGCTGGATGGGAAATTTGGTTGGCAGTTGCAGGGGTATACAATATGAGTAGAATTTTTGCAGGAGGGCAAGGGATACTCTGTTGAATTCTTGTAAGTTTAGGGAAGTCAGACTCCAAATTATGTTCCAGTCATGGGCGAGTTTTCGCAGAAGAGCACAGGAACAATGGAGCTGTCTATTTTTTTCCTCCACCTGAAATGAGACGTGGTCTAGAATTTATAAGGTGAGCGTATTCCCTCTGCTCTTTCCAGGTCATAGCTAGCAACTTGCTTCTTCCACTTAGCACAACTTCAGAGCCTTTTAAAAGCGCTGTTTTTCAGCTCTCATTTCATGAACTGCAGAGTTGGTGAGCAGCTCCTTTTGGAAGTTTACATTAAATTTTCTGCCACTCACCTCCTCATATGGAATAGTTTAAGGGTCTCTGAAGTGCCTGCTTTACTCAGAAGATTCTGTACTTGCAATCTCATCAACTGTTACATTGGTAGAAGTCTGCCATGCTGGCTGACAGTGGCACACAGAAACAGCATACTTACCACATCATCCACCTCTCAGTTGACCTCATAGCCCACGGCTGTGTTTGGACTTGCTAGTGATCTGACAACTATGCCTCAATCCTAGAATTTAAATTCATGGCAAAGAATCAAAACGTTTTAAAAGACTGTAAAGAATGAGACTGAAAACTTTAGTGCACTTTTTTTTCTTTGCAGCATAGGCAGTAAATACCGTATTAAATATAATAAATAAAATGGGAATTTTTCAAAAACTAGAGCTGTTAAAAAGGGAAATAAATACTTGAATTAAGATTGCTAAAGCAGGTCAAAAAGTTGTTCAAAGGCCTGGGAAGTAGTGGAGCTGTGAGGGAAGGTGGGTCCCATTAAGCAGTGCATGTGTTCCTTGGAGTCTTCAGGAGTCCAACCTACCTACTAGGAGTTAAGTGAAAATATCTTCCCTTCCTCTGGCTGATCACAGTCCGCACTTTCTGTTGCCTTCAAAGGTCTGGAAACAGATCGATTCCAAGGAGTTTGTTTCCATGACAATTGTTACCTCCCAAGTCCTCCTAGAACTTCCTTTCCACTTTGTGGGCCTGTAAATGAGCACTTTTAATTCAGAGGAAGTATCAAATTCAAACTCGGCGTACAGAAAATAATTAGATGCTGTCCCTAAGCATGTTTTGAGGCCTAAACCTAGATTGTTGTATTCCAAATGCATCCCTTATTCTTCCCTTAGGGGTGGATGTTGATTACCTTAAAAGAAAATAGATTTACCGCATGGAATTGCATTGAGTTACCATTAGGAATTCAAACATGCACAAACAAAACACACATTTCAGAGTTCTCAGCATTAGTTCTTGACGCCTAGGTATCGCACATTATTCAAGAGGGGTGGTCTTGGAGCAGATAATGTATGCTCCATAAGCAGTGCTGATATTCATCTCAGCTGAGTACAAAAACTCAGAAGTACTTGTTACTACCAACCTGAAGGAGTTAATTGTCTGAGGCTTTTCTGCTGCTTGTAGTCTGCCCACTGATAAATCAGAGTTCTTTGCAAGCCCACCTTACACCATTCTGGAGCGACAGGGCAGGCTTTGCAGTATGGGTGTTCTGGATGCTGGCTGTGATTCAGCTTCGACTGCAGGCCTGAAGCCTGTAAGGGAAAACATTTTAAAACATTGTGGTGAATGTTTCTGTTTTCTAAAAAGGCGAAGGCTCCTAAGTGTCACTTTCTCTTCCTTTCCCAAGCCAGAGAAAGTGGCTATTTAGGAAGACCTTCCTCTATCTAGTAAGGGAAGGAGGTTGATTCAAGAACCATTCTTAATGCGGTAGTCTTCCCTTTCAGAAGAGTGCAGGGAGCTTCTTGAGTTTGTGTTAGTGGCAGGCAGGGATCTCATGATAAACATCACAGGATTTTTTTATTTTTTTCCAAAGAGATACTTGTGGTTTAACAATGCTTTTACAATCAGCTCTGGCCTTAATCTAATTTTAGGACTTCTTTTTTTTTTTTGAAGTGTTGCCATTAAAACGCTCATTTCATCAAGTAGAATATGATGCTGCTTAACTGTGATATCTGTTTTTAATGTGGAGTCTTTGGCAATCATGAGGAAAGTAGTGTACTCTGGCTCTTGATCAGTACCATCTACTGGAAAACAGCATGAGACTCATGGAAAATTTTTGCAGGCTCTGCTAAGACTTTGAGCATCCCCTGTCATACATGAATGGGAAATGACAGCCAAGCTTAGTCAATATGGGTTTGTTTCCCCGTAAGATCTGTCCTGACCTTCTGCTCACTGTCTTGCACAATTTGCACAGCTCGGCTGCCCTTGCTGACCTCGTATAAATGCAAGCATTGCCATAGACTCATCAGGATTTATGTCATTGTAGCTGACTAGCACAAACCCATGTGCAAATGGGGCTCAGGCTTATGTAATCAGAATCTTGGGAATATATTATTCGTAGTAGTATCTCCAGCACAAAAAAAAATCTTTAGAGAGCAAGAAACCAAATGAGAAGTAGATCAGAACAGCAGCAACACAAGGCTCTAATACAAGGATTTAGTAGGCCAGCAGTTGGCCTATTTACCAAAGTCTTATTTAATCAGAACACCTCTGGCATTTTATCTTTCCTAATGTGGCCCAGGTTTCCATAACCGGGGCAGGCATAGCAAGAAATCAGCATATTGAATTAGATTACTTGGAGACTTCTTCCTTCAGCTTGGACATGTGTGGATGGGATATTTAGAATCTGGCAAAGCTGCTGGAGATGAAAGGCATCATCTACAGCAAGGTACACCATTGCTAAGATAATAATTGACAGAGATTCTGTAAAGCCTTAAAGTTCCCATTCTCAAGGGAATTCAGTATCCGGCGTTTTTGCTAATGGCTGCCATTTACCTCTGGGTAAGCCATTTAGAATTACAACAAAATACCAGCTAACTTCTGGGAGCCACTGGGAAGCCCTGGAAACTAATTCTACATGTAAGTGTCACCTTAGAGACAAAGGCCACCGTTAACTCCAACCATGTCTGATGTTTCAAAGACAGAAAAAAGTCTGCAGTCCATTGTGGAGGGACTGCACAAAACTGTCAAAATGTAGCTTTGTAATTGCTTTAAACCCATCTACGTGCAGACAGCTGCTAAAATATCCAGCCCATCCCTTTCCAGCTGCTCTGCCCAGCTGTATGCCAGCCTTTCCTTGGGTCTCAGTTCCCCCCCAGGCTGCTGCACCATCAGATCATTCTGAGCAGCATTTTTGAGTCCCTCATTGGATCTAACAAAAAGCTGCATGACCAAGAATTGATGTAAACAAAGCAGCAGGAAAAACAGATTCAATTTAGATAAATCTGTCTCCTGGTTCTGTGGATCACCCACTATACTTGTTCAACGCTCCGTATTCAGTTTTTTATTGTTGTTTATTTGTGCGTTTGTTTTATCCAATGAAATAGGTGAAAGAATTTATCAACGCTGAGCTCCTGGCTCACTTGTATTCTTCTGAGGACCAAAATACTCTAATGGAGGAATCAGCTGAACAGGCACAGAGGCGAGATGAAATGCTCCGCATGTACCAAGCTCTAAAGGAAGCCCTAGCAATCATTGGCGATATTAGCACTAGCACCGTGTCAACCCCTGCACCACCTCCTGTAGACGATTCTTGGCTTCAGCAGGCCCGCAGGTAAGGTTCTTCATTTGCTTTGCAATTAAATTTAGGACAGGCAGACGTTATTAGCATTAGCAGCCCCCTTCTTTACCTGTGTTTTGGGCAGGTACTTCTCCAGGTCTTCAATGACACTTCTGAGGGAAATCAGACATCTTGGTATTATTTAGATGCTATTTTGAGCTGCTTAGGGTACATTCAGATGAAGAACATTCAGCCTTTTTCCCAGCATCCTGTGTTTTGTTGAAGCCTGGCTTGGAGAAAAAGCTGCCTCTACTCCTGGTTTCAACGAGCTGCATCTTACCTAAAATGCCAGGAGCTTTGTGTGCTACCATGTTATACTAGCTGGAAGCCAAATAGTGGAATCCAGATACTGTCCTCCAGAGCAGATGTGAACCTGCATGCATGCTGTATGTCTCCATTGATGTTTATTTTTAAAAACCCTATCCCACATATACACATTCTATGGGTAAGTATATAAACACCAGACAAAACACGTGTCTGTTAGAATACCTTACGTTGGATTTACATCTTGTCTGATGCTTCAGATAGCAGCCACTTCTGCCACCAAATAGTTTTGATTCCTTTATTGCAGAAATCCCACCTGCATCTGCAAACTAACCCCACCTGTGTATTCACAAGGCTTTTTCTTGCAGTCTTTTATTAAACTTCAGACCTCCAGGCCTCATGTCCTAGCAAATCCTTTTCATACAACACTGTTAGAATCCTAGCATTTCAATCCATTACGTTTTAGCTCTTTGACTGTATTTCTATTTCTTCTATCTCAGAGCACGCTGTCTATAGGAATGGTACATGTTAGATATAAATATAGGTCTGAAACTGCCAGCAAAGGGGATGCTAAGAAGAAAAAAAAAAAAGTCTTCACCTGTCTCTCTATTTTTTTAAATAAATGAAATATTCGTACTATAGCAAACATCTTCAATCTCTGGTATTTCACTAGATCACCTCCTCCAAGTCCCTCAACTCAGAGGAGGCCTACATTAAATAATCCCCCAACCAGACCTTTATCTGGCCGAGGACCTGCTCCTGCAATCCCATCTCCAGGCCCTCAGTCAGGGGCTCCCCCGGTCCCGTTCCGCCCAGGACCATTGCCACCATTTCCAAGTGGTGGTGAAGCCCATGGAGGACCTCCCCAAGTTCCTTCTCGGCCGACGCGGGCTCCTCCCAGCGTCCCAAGGTAAGATGTCTCAGCTTCCTGCTGGTGGGCATGGTTCTCTTCCTGTAGCATAACAGACAGATGCTGCGCAACCCAGGAAAGTCAAGCACTGATGTTGAGTGAGTCCTGTAACAAAGCACAACCGTGTATTCCCTGCAGAGAGTCAAAGGTGTTCCGAAGAACTGATTTCTAGCACAAATAAGACTTTTTGGAAAGTTAGATGCTTTTATTCATGGCAAAAAGCATTTTCCTATCAGTCAGTTTGAAGAAACCAGATTATAGTACATTAAAACCCCCTGTTCTGGTTACGTGGTATCGTGAACACAGGAGTTGTTCACAAAGTCCTCTAGACCTCCACCAGAACATGGGCAGTGGTGCAACAAATAGCTCGCTTTCACCATTTTGAGTGCTCACCAAAGGAAATAGCAGCTCTTTGGGGAGAGAACCAGAGCAAGGCCTTGTGGAATCAGTGGAACAAACTGATGGGAGTCTGATTTTTATTCCACAAGGCAAATAATTTACAGCCAGTTGAAAACAGTTTGCAGCTGTCTAACAGTGCAGGTCACACAGCACAACATGTTTAGTTAAGGAACAGGATTTTAATGATCACATTGTTTCCTTTCCTTCTAACAACTTTGCATTTATCAGTACTTTTAAAAGTAGCTTTTCATATTTTATAATTTGGTGTGGCATTAACCACTTTTTTAATATAAGTTATATGAGAAACTTGTCCGTAGTATTTATTTTCACTATGACATAATACACATAATCACTCATATATGAAAGGCTCTAACTCCTAGAGCTTCAGTAACTTCCCAAATTACGAGAGGCATGGGCACATTAGGCAATGCTGGAACAAAGGGCTTTCTCCAATTTTAATAAATTAACTGTTATATTAGGCTTAGTCACAGTTTGGAGAAAAGCAAACAAAAAAAGCTGGTTAAACAGAAACAAAAAGAAAATGTGTACGTTCTCAATTCTAGAAATAGTAATGGAAAATAAAACTGTAATCTGCCTTTGGAGAAAAAATACTAAATACTTGCTTTTAAATAAGTGAGATCGGTTGTAGCTGTCAGCAACTCAAATGTGAGGCCCAGTTTTTCTAACATCATCATTTATATATTGTACAATATGGAGACGCATATCACGCTGTCTGAGGGCGACTGCTAGTTCTGACGTTGAGCACTTACGTATCATTATGACCATTATAATACGAAAAATAAATCAGTTAAAGGGGGTATATCAAATGAATGAAGCATTTTTATCTCTTTTCTATGAAAAAGGAGTTGCGCTGCCTAATCATGAAAGCCATTCTTTCATCTTAGTGGATACTCCATAGCTTGCATTAGGGAGAAACACCCTTTCTGGGTACTAAACTTCACAATGGAAAGAAAGAAGCCCAGGTGGGGTTCCCCACTGGGAGAGCTCAAAGGGCACTGGCAGGAGTGTTCCCACTGTGCCATAGATGATGCAGACAGGAGGTCCAGCGTTTCATCAGTTGTCCTACTGGAAAGAACCATAGCTCTCCGGCATCTCTCACCTTGCCTTGAGAACAGCATGTGTCCTTTGTCCTGCCTGGCTGTGATTCTGCATGAGCATTGCTTTCCTGAGGCGGCTTGCGAAGAGCATGTCTAATGATCATCTTTTTGATGCTGAAGTGATAGGTGAGAAGGAGACCAGAAAGGAATTTCCAAGCTCACAAAGGCACTTGGGTAAGCAGCCTGCAAGCAACTCAATTCATGTCAGCCACTGGTGGCAGGCGAAGCAGGGCCTGATAAAGGAGGTCGGTGCTTTTAAAATGCTGTAGCTGGATGCATAATTGAATGTACGAGTGCCTGACATTTTTGTGGAAAAAAATATCTGCAATACACATCTTCTGGACTGGATCCTAGTCCTCTTTTTTTAGAGCTGAAAGCCTCAGACATAAAAATCTCAGATGCAAAGGAATGCGGGAAGGGTTTGCCGTTCTGCTGAAACTTCAGGTTTCTCCTGCTGACTAAACTCCGGGAGAGGAAATCCCAGGGAAGGGGCTGTGGGGGAAGTCACCTGAGGGGGACGGTGTGGCAGACTCCTGCACCTATTAAAAGTCCTTTTGAGCCCTGGAATTTCTGCTACGCTTGGTCTGGTTTCAATAACAGCCTTCGCAGGATCGTAGGAAATTGACTCAGAAAATGGGTCTGAGATATTAAAAGGAAAAAGAAATCGTTTTGAGGAAGAGTTCTTGAGGAAACTTCAGCTTTCTCCGTGATTTGTTTCTGAGCCGAGGCTCTGTGCTCTGATGGTGCTGCCACTGTTTGCTGCAATGATTCCTTCAAGTGTCGGGATCTGTCACATCCAGGGAATAGGTTAGCTCCATGAACAGAAAGGTGTGTGTTTAATCTTCATCCGCCTTTCCATAGGAGCTTTTTGGTTGCAGCCCCATCACTGTCACATGGAGCTGAAAATCCTGACACGCAAAGAAGTATAAGCGTTCTGTTTTCTGGTGTTCCGCCTTAAGATAAAAAGGTCATTTCCAGGGATAAGATTCGGACCATCCTGTTCCAATGAGTGGCTGACCACACATTTAGTTTGGAGAATTTGCTACTTTATAGTGAGATATTGCCCATGCCTTTAAAGAAATAATAATACAACCACGCTCCCCCCCTTCCCCTCCAGCTTTTCTTAGCATTTATTCAAAGGAATTGTACAGAAACTGTGAGCTTTCTGCATTTTCTCACTATTCTTTGCGTTCTGTACAGGGAAAGGAAAGCGGTTAGGGGAGCAGGAAATAATTTTCTTCCTTGCTTCGCTCTGATTCTAAAGCTGTTTTGGGTTATGTGCTCTGAATATTTCTGTAAGGAAACAGAAACTATTTGCATGATACATGCCTCTTTTAATTAATCCCACTTGAGGTGGGTGGATCTCTCCCAGCAAAGCCTGTGAGTAAAGGCCCCTGGCTTTGTTAAGGGCTTGATGCCAAAGCATATATGATTTGTGAAATATTCTCTGCTGCCAGAATTTAGATTATTCCCTCTCTCTCTTAAAAGGCTGCAGTAGTATTCTGAAAGAAGCTGCAGCTGTGCGCTCTCTTTGGTAAGACTGCTTGAAGCAGGCACCGGAGCCTCTTTAGTTATCGTGATGTGTGTTTGCCTGCCTGTTTGGGAAGCCTGATCTTGATCAATTTAGTTCTACTGTGGGATGCTTTGATTTATGACTTTTAAATGTCCTAAATGGGAATCTCAGCTTTGCCACAGGGAGAACAATTGAATTGGAAATGTTTTTCTCCTGGCAGCACAGCCCCTGGTGTCAGTGAGGGTGGGATGGTGCTCCCCTTTCCTCTCTGTCTCCTGCTCAGCAGCGCCCCTATGGCTTCACGAAGGCTTTCCCAACAAAGAACCGAAGATTGAGACTCACCTTGACATTCAAACCCTTCTTGATGTGGACCTGGTTAAACAGAGGTCTTGAAGGGCTTCAGTGTCCATTCAAGCAGGCAGGAACATGCATATTTTTAAGCACCTGTGTCTTGTGCTCAGGGCTGCTAGCGCGCAGCCCCTGGGGTTGAGGGTAATCTTTACATGTGAGGCAAGCAGAGCAGAGAGAGAATTCACAATTCATGTCGTGCCATTCAGCAGTGGTCTGGTAATCTCCCTGCCACCTCTTTTAGCTGTCTTCTTACAGTTTACTTCAATCCATAGCCAACCAGCTACCATGCATCTGTTTTATTGTTTCACTAAGGCTAATTGTATGACCTGTTGTGTTTGTAGCTAATCTGCATTGTTAGCCATCATTATGTATTTCTGCCAACCCAGAATTAAAAGAAGTGCTTATACTTGATAGTAATTACAGTCAGAGAATTCCAGACAAAGCCAGAGGCACTGCAGAAAGTATCACTGCCTGATGTTTCCTGGTTTGCAGGCTCTGAACTCAGCTCTTTGCCAAACATCAACCATTAAGTCAGTTTCCTGTGATGAATTTTATGAATTAATGTTCTTTCAAAACATTTAACGTTAACATCTAACTCTGCGTGTTGAACAATAAGAGGATCCACTGCAAAAACTGCATGAGAATCCTCTTATTCGAGTCTGTCATAATGCATAGGCATATAAGGCCAGAAGGGTTATCCTATTTAGCCTGGGCATCTTCCTCTTGCAGCTCTAAAAGCCTACCGCTATTTTTTTTAATGGAATATAAATAATAATCAAATAGCCATTGCTTCGAACTCTTATGGCAGGGTGCGTAGGTGCTAACTTTAAAATAACTGCATGCTGAGTTGGATGATCTTAGTCTGAATACCCACATAGAAGAGTACAGCTTCGTCCTACAGTAGAATCCATTTGTCCTCTCTGAATGTAGCTTCAGTGAAGATGGTTCACAAGACATAACTGGTAATTAGGAATGTTTCTTGCAAGCAAAGGGACAAAACTGTTATCTGGAGGGATTTCAAAGTTCTGCTGCAATTTAAAGGGCAAGTGGAAGTCAAAGCATAACTACTTCAGTTCTGCATTTCATGTCTGTGGTCAGAAGAATATATTACAGATACACGGGTGATGCAAAGCCAGAGCCCATCACAGGAGGGAACACTGCTCTTCCGTAGTCAGTATGTTTCCAACTCTGCCTGTCCAAAGAGCCCCAGATCACAAGACTTATGAGAATATCAGTTATTCTTTCTGGGATTTCTGCCCTATGGGAAGACATCCCTGTGCAATTTGTTACCAGTCTCATTTACAGTTCTTGTTGAAAGGCACACCCAGGAATACACTCCTTTTGCTGCTGGCTGCTTTCAGCTGCAGATTATACTTCCCCTTATCTATTTGAAAGCAGCTCTGCTTTCCTGCCCCTCCTCCACTGACTCCTTTATCACTATTTTATTTCCCCCTTTTTCTGCACGTCCCTTGCTGTCCCTTTCTTGACCAGTCCATCTACTTCTTCTTTCACCTTCTCGCCTCACTCGGTTTCCTGCCTAGAATGCTTGTCTCCATTCCCCACATATTCCCTCCTTTCCTTCTCACTGTCTTCTGTTGGTTTCTTTCCAACTTATCCCTTCCCTGGCACCTTAGTAAATCTGTCTCCTGCTCCTTGTATTTCTGTCTTCTTTTAAAGCTTTTCATCCCATTTTCGAACCATAAAACGCAATATCTGGCAATCTTTTCTAACAGCAGCTCGGTGTTAGTGGCCGTGACAACCTCTAGAAACTCTAGCTACACTGCTTACGGTAGCCATACCGCGTGGCAAAAAAAACCACCTGAGGAATATGGTCACCTGGCAGCTTCAGTCTTAATAGAATCAATGAAAAAAGTACTGTTTTGAATGAGGATAAACATTGGAGGGGTTGGCCAGAAAGTAGGTCGCAGAAGCTTTTAAAAACATGTGACATATCACAATATAACAACTCCTGTGGTTTCATTATAATTCTTCAATGCTGTTCTTGTGAGAAATTTGGAGCAGAATTGGACAGAAGGGATTCTTCAGCAGCCTGTACTGAACGCCGTCAGAGACAGGAGTGTCCCTGAGTTTGCTCCAGGAGCTGCAGCGATTGCTCACCCCTAAGAGGATGGCTGACTCCTAGACTAGCAAAAGCATTTTGCTCGCCACCTTCCTCCATGTGCTGCTCCTCCTCCAGATGACTGTCCTGAAGACCAGCTAAAATGAAATTCATGGGATGGCAGACACTGCAGCCTTGATACTACATCTGCTGCCACTGAATCTCGCTTCCATCAGCATCTCCCTTCATCAGCCAAAGGCTCTCCACTTTGCATGCTGGAATTCTATTACGTGCTGTGGCTGGCAGTGCACTAGGGCAGTTGAACAAATGTTTGAAGAGTTGCCTGTTAGGTTTGATCTGTTTTTTGTAACTCAGGTAGTTTTGATTGTCTTTAGTGTTGTTCCTGAGCTACTTGCTCCGGAAAACGTATTCAACAGAAATGGTTTTTAAAATCAGGTGAATAAGGAGAGACCCATTTCATTTGGGACTGTTGTGAATTACGATTACAATTCAGCTATAAGTGGGTCAGGCTGAAATGGCTCTTCATTACTCTTAGCGTAGAGCAGTCCCGTGTGATGGAGAAGGGCAATGAAAAATTATGCAGGAGAGAGGTAGACGGAGAAATAAGTAACCTAAAGAGAGCTGTAAGAAGTCATTCTGGGATAAAGCTGATGTTGTGAGTGCAGTCCCCAACCAAATACAGCTGAAGTCAGCTTTGGGATTGTCAGCTGGTGAACTGCATGAATGAGTAATTTATTCAGTAAGGTGTTTTCAGTAGAAGTTTTTTGCTTGTTTGCTTTTTGTTTCTGCCTCCTTAGCCTTTTCTATATCAATATACTATTAATAGAAGGAAGTGGTTTTTATTTTTAGCATCTCTCAACTTGAAAAAGGAAAGTAGAGTCAAACAATAGCAAATGCTGTTTGCCAGAAATACAGACAGGAATCCAAAGATGTGCTTTGGTCTCAGTTACTTATTCAGTCTCATAAAAGAGTAATTTAACAACATGAAGGTTATATAGGATTAAAGCAAGGGTGTTGAACAGGAAATTTTTGGCCGTATTTGAAAGAGTGGATTGAATAGTAGTACATTCCTAGCCTTCCTTATGCTGCAAGAGAAAATGTATGACGTAGTTTTAAAAAGAAAGCAATGATGATTTGAACTTCCTGAACCTGCAGGCACTTTGAAAGGCTCTCCTTGAAACTCTCCTGTGCCCATAAGCTGTATTGGATCATTCGTGAAAAACAGGGCACTCGATGGCTGCATTAACAAGATTGATATGGATAACATTAGTTGTTGTCATCGTGGACGAGATATGGTGCTGGTCCAGCTGGAGGTAATGCTGGGATGCTTGTCCCCTTTCTTGCCTTAAGGTAAGTAAAGAGGAGACAAGCTAGGAGAGGAAGATGGAGTGTGAGTAGGAAGAAAGAACAGAGTGAGCAGAAGTAGCTATGGCCTTCAAAGACATCCTACGTGATTTACATTGACATGGGACAGTACAGCTGAACGCAGACCAGTACACAAGATTTGAGCTACTACGTACAGATCAAATGTTTCTCCTCCAGATTTTGTGACCCTTCTATTTATTCTATAGAATAGAAAGGTCTGTGTATTGACCCTTCTGTGAATCTGTTGTCATCATCTGCTGCAGATGGACAAAGGAAGAGCAGCATTCGGAAGGTATCACTCAGAACTCCTAAATCTCTCTTCTTCCTCGTGGGTTTTTGATCCTCTTCACCATCCTGACCTTGGACTTCCAAAAGGTTGGGACAGACCTCCTCTAATGTTTAGCAAGCTTGCTTACTTGACATGTTCCCTGCTGAAGGGCAAATAGGAACATGCTGTTTAGAATAATAGTCTTTTTTGGTTGCTCCATTGAATTATTATTTTTTTTGTTTATTCAGGCTGTTTTTTTCCATATGACACGTTAATTCCCTAAAATGACTAATTCCAAAAGGCAGCATGCTCTTAAATATACAAACAAGTTTGTGTCTGTGATAGGTGTTAATTTGTGATGGTCGTATAGAAAACCCAGTTTGATTTGCAAAGAAATTAATCTAGTGGAGCTTCATATTTCAACCTCTTTGCCTCTGAAAGGAATATCCGTATTGCATAAAATCACAAATCACACACTTTGGAACCAGAGTGATCTTAATGCTTTGGAACGGTGTTAACATTTGCATTAATGGAGATTTGGATTGCTGCTTTATGGTGTCTAGTGAAAGGACACATCCTTCCCATTTGCTGGGCTTTTTTTCTTTCACTGAAGAGAAATAGGCATCAGAGAAAAACACTTGATCTAACTACTTGAACTTGCTTACACTAAACACAAAAATTCCACTGACAGAGTATTTTTTGGGTCATCTGAAATAGCGAGGTTCAGCTGTGCAAGTATTGGCAGTAGGGTCACAGCATGGTCTCTGTGTTTATGGAGCCTGATACGTACCTGTTCTGTTGGAGGGCAGCTTCACAACTGGCAGTCACCTCTGATAGCATGCCGTGCATCTCAGTGCTTCCATTGCTGACTTGCCCTCCAACAGGAATCGTCTGGGCATGCTTACTAGCAACGCTTCACGTTTGATACTGAAAATAACAGTTTTCAGTAGAGAAACAAATGAGAGAAACGTTCAGTCTCTTGGACCATTATGTTGAGGTAAGGGACCATCACACGCAGACGTTCCCCCACTCCTTTCTCCTTTCGTCACCACTGAGGGCTGTTTCTCACTTCTCCCATAACATCTCTTACTTTTTGTCCATGGCTCCTGCTGAACCACTCTTACTGCCATCCTCTTTCTGCTTTTCCCATTTTCTTGTGACCTGTCACTAGTATTAAGTTGCTTTCCTCTTCATGATTTTCCCGCTTCTCCTCAAGATCCTTCCTCCTCAGCTGATGCTGCTTCTGCTGTAGGCCAGGAAGAGTTTTAAGTAAGCAGAGACATTAGACAAGCTAGTCAGACCTGCAAACCATATCTTGCCTCTATTCTTCAGCCATCATGGCTACACAGAATCAGAGCATTGTAGGGGTTGGAGGGGACCTCCAGAGGTCATCTAGTCCAACCCCCTGCGAAACTGCGGCCCTTTCACTTCTGGTTTGGATTTTCTGCCAAGCGCAGGAGCTGGTGAAGGTCAGGAGGGACCGGATAAAGATAGGTTGATAGAAGAACTGGGAAAAGCAAGGTCTGAGCTGTGTTGGTCTTTGAGAATCTTGCTGAAACAGAGAAAGTCATATAGAAGTCAGACAAGTCAAGGCACTGTTACACTCCCAAGGACAGGCCTAGGAAACGGGCTACCTGTATCTCTGAATAATCACACCGATGAGAATTGATGTTTATTTCTCACCTGAAGTAAGCCACTTCTCTGTTCTGGCATGACTCACATCCAGATTTTTATTGTCACCTACATTAAAATCTGCCTGCAGTCAGACCTGGAGCCATTTAGAGATTTTTTTAAAACTGTTTTCTTGTTAGATTCTGCAAAAACAATGAATGTCACATAACAGGGTACTCCGAGGGGCCTGCGTTACAGGGAAACGGGGACCGTGGAAAAGGGAGAGAATAATGGACTTTTGTTTACAGCTTCAGATCTATAGGAATGTATCATAAAATACAGTTATGTGCATGCCTTCCGCAAGTGTTCTCTGGTGGTCACAAGCAAACTAGAATGTAAAACGTAAGTGGAAACGAAAGCCTTTTATTTAGAAGCATGCTAGCTGTGCTCCGAGAAGAGAAGCCATCTTCTGAGAACGGGGCCTCCCATGGTAATTACAGCTCTGTGTTACTGAAAGCATATTTTGTGGACTCTGTGTGGGGAGTGATAGCGCTCTGCACAAGGCGAATGCTTGAAGAGCTCCCATATGTTTCTGATCGCATTTTAAGTCTAGACTTGCTTTATTTAGTTTCATTCGCTCTGTATTTGCCTCGCTGAAACTTTTGGGGACTTCTTTTAAAACTAAAAAAAAAAAACAGGGGGTGCTGCTTAGGTTAAAAATAAATAGAAAACTTTTCCTTTTAAAAAAGTTTTTGCATGGGGGTAAGAGTTACCCTCTGTTCAAAACCCCACTGAGTTCTTCAAAGGAGGAGTTTCTGCAGCAACATCAGGGAGTTATTAAATACATACTTAGTCCACAATTTTCATTGGTAAATTCTTTATGTCTGCTTAATGTGTGCTAGTTAGAAGGACTGATTCTTTCTGCAGATTCGTTTACTCAACCCTGGGGACCTGTGATCCCCTGCCCCTTTAGCACTAACTTTTACAAACACTGTTTCCCGTTTTGGTTTTTTTCCCCTTAAAAATAAAGGGGGGAAAAGAAAAAAAAAAAAAAAGAAAAAGCAAACAACTCAGCAGAGTGGTAAAGGGGCCGGCAGTGAGGCTTAGCCCCATAACTACAAAACACAGTGAAAATGCTTGAGACCATAAGCAAACAGGAATTAGTGCAGAAGTGCCGTTTTTATAAGACAGAGCTTTCTATGAATCCGGAGCAGCCCTTTGCAGCCTGGGAGCGAGCAGCTCGGTGCTGCTGACGGAATCGCTCCGATAACACAGAGAAAATGCGCTCTGTGCTGTCTGTCCGTGTCTCATCTTTTGGCTGCAGACTAAACATTTAATTGGGCTTAGTCACATATTTCCTCGCTGCCATGGCAGCCAGTGCAGCCGGACCTGCAGGGGCTTGCTGTGCTGCGCCTGCCCCAGCTGCACATCCATGGGCAGGCTGCAGCTCCCTCTGCTGCTCTGCTTGCCGGTCTCTGCACGGCTGCCATTTGGAGAGGCTGGCAGTACGCATTTATTTAACCTTGCTCAACTTCAGGCTCAGAAAGCAGTCGTGCCAAAGCCAGGCCAGCCTTCCTCAGATCTCTGCTTTAGGAGGTGCCCACTCCATTATCCCAGGGTGACAGTTTGGGTGCCAGGTCCCGCACCGTTCCATCGCAGCCAGCCGTGATGGAGGGAGAGGCAGTGGCATGGGGGTAGGCTTCTCCTTCAGCCCCTGGGGTTGACTTCTCTGTTGGAGGGAGGAAAAAAGGTCTGAATTGTGCTCCCAGAGTAAAAAATGGTCATGCAGTGGCTTGTCACCTTAGGGAAATCTAGAGACAGACAAATTCTGGGCTTGTCCGTTCCCTCACTTTTTGCCTTGAGCTCCAGCTCATTCCATCGTGACTGCATGCTGGTGGCTAATGAAGGCCGGGTCTCTTCCCAAGCTGCAGCTCTGTGCTGGGCCATGCCTGGTGCAGTGGTCTGCAGCCCATCTTGTTGCATGACAGGCACGCAGGCCCAGAGGCTGCCCAGGAGACTGTGAATGGTGCTTTTGCAGGTCTCCCGAGCCTTGCCTATTCCCAAAGGCTGCCCAGACAGGTGGTGGAGTCACTGTCCGTGGAGCGTTCAGAAGCCATGGAAACGTGGCACTGAGGGACATGGGCAGTGGGCTTGGTGTGGGTGGGCTGACAGTTGGACAAGGAGATCTTAGTGGTCTTTTCCATCCTTATGATTCCATGATTCCATTCTATGAAATATCTGCCACTCCTCTGGAGGGTGCTTCTGAGTTACAGAGGGCACAACCTGCTCCACCAGCCATGGTGGGATCAAGGAGCCAGAAGGAAGCTCTGAGCAGCTGCGCTGCTTGAGGGAGCAAGGCGGCACCATTATGGGATGGAGGAGAGGAATGGGGGCTGAGGAGGTCTGTGCCTCACTGCATCCCTGTATTTTTTTTGAACAGTTTTGGACTGGGCTTGAAGGAAAATAAAACATAATTGTCCAAGTGCAGCAGCAGCTCTGGGTCAAGGAGAAAAGAGGGCTCAGACCTGATTTTGATTCAGGTTTGGTTTGGGTGATTAAATCCAGGATAACCTCCCCTTGTGCCCTCCGGTTTCTGATCCAGCTGGGCTAAATAGCAATTTGACCAAATTACATTATTTGAACTCATTGTGCTGCATTCAACCTCATATTAAAATGCATGCTTTGGCCTGTAACTTTTGAATTTGATATGAAGACAGCTGTATGCATTTTCCCTTGTTTGTAAATTGTATACACATGATATGATGTTTTCAGTAAGCGCTAAACAATGCAATGTGAGGCATTTCAACAAAGGAATAATTTAATGCAACCCAGCAGAAACGCAGAGCCTTAGAAGTGGTTCTTTATGAAACTACAAGTTTTGGAAATGGGTCCAGAAGACCTACACTGGAGCAACACAAGAAACAATAGTTAACACAGTAACATTTTTTTCTGCAAGAAAAATACACCATGAAGAAATTATATTTCGCCTATTTTGTTTTAGCTTGCTGGTTTACTTGAGCGCTTTGGTTGGCATGTTTTCTGTTTGTTGCATGTTAGGGATTAAAATTCTCATTTCTTCACCAAGAGAGAATATTGTCATACAAGATGCACTTTAAGCCAAGCAAGATTTTTTTTGGTCAAGTGTAAATTTGTCTCATGTATTCTGTTCCAGTTCAAAGAAAATTAACACATTGTTGTATTCTTTTCATCTTTTATTTAGTTTTAACAGAATGAGACAATTTTTCTGTGTAATATTCTTCAGAGACAGGCAGTTCCTACGTTGACAGGTAGAGGACAGAGTAGGAGAGGGCTCTGTGGTTTGCTGAGGTCGCTGATAGAGTCTGCCAAAGCTGGGTTAGAATTGAAGAGCCCTTGGCTCCCCTTGTTCAGATCACAAGCTCAGATACATGCTCTCATGGTGATCTTTGTCAATTTAAGGAACAGAGAGAGCATTCGTACTTCCCATCAAAGAAAACAGGGGGCAAAAACACCGTGTTAAAAGATGGAATGGAATAAATTGGAGCAGCGGATTGCTGCTGGAGAGAGCTGAATACTAGCTAAGGGGATGGAGTGGCTAGGAGATGCAGAGCAAGGCAGCACCAGGCGGAGGTGTCTGAACCTGTGCTGGAGCTAAAGGCCAAACAGGTACGTACCTCTCAGATCCTGCGATCTGAGCAGAGGGGTGTTTTAGCCCAGGGGGAATGGAATATTTACAAAAACACTCCTAACCAAGCTGATTTATTTCCATGCCATGCTGATGTGGACCGTGTATCCTAAATATAAGCAGAAATGTAAAAGGCAGTTGTGTTGTGACCAAAGATAAGCTATCTGCAACATTAGTAGGGTCAGTGTGTCCCCTTTAACAGACTGGAGGAGGACCGGTTCTGTGCCACCACTTCTCTGTGCTGTGGTCCCAGCAAGACCAACTGTGTAAGAAGCCACAGATTTTTCTTTGGCGTACAGCAGCCGAAGTTGCTGCAGGCTGCTTTTGTGAAGGCATCTGACGACCCTCACATATGCCCATAAGTCCATTCTGTGGCTGGCCAGGCTGGGATGAGCCCTGAGAAAATGGGAATAGCGATCATTCACTGCTGATCTCCGTGGCAGAAGAGAGTGGCTGTGTTCAGAGGTTAAGCAGACTGTGAGCTGGAGAAGAGAGCTGTCAAATACGTGGGAGAACAGATGCATGGTATGCATGCTGCAAACCCTTTGCTTTCTTCCTTGCGGGTGCCAGTATACATGGAAGTAAGATGGTTGTGTTTAGGTGCATGTGCAGGTTCATGTAGCAACCACCAAAGATGCAGAGTTCGCTCTTAATGTTTGTGCTTACTGTTTCTTCTCTCTTTTTCTCCAGTCGAAGACCACCCCCCTCACCTACTCGGCCCACTGTAATTCGTCCGTTAGATTCATCCCTGTTAGACTAAATGAAGTTTCTGGCATGCCACTCATTGTTAACCAAATAAGTGGAAGCAAATTGCTTGATAACTGTTGCAATAACCAATGTATAGTCGCATGTATGGACGTCTATAGGCAAGTAACCAATTTTACTGATATATCTCTGTCCATTCTGCATTGTTTATGAGCTCTTAAATGTTTTGGGAAGGCCTGTGCTGTCTTGACTTTTCCTTCTGCAGTAGCTGACGTTAGCTAACGTACTGACACACGTGCTCACCCAGGCACCCATGCTCACAATCCTATACAGTCAAAGGAGGACTTGAGTCTGTGTTTGTGCACGTGTTGATTTTAGCTGCTTCTTTTTCTCTTACCTGCCGAAGTCTTGCTTTTATTTGTACCTTTCACGTTTTCTATCACGTGGCATTTTGCAGTTGTGCCCACTTTGTTAATGGCTAAACTGGGCAGAGAAAAACGTGGTTTCTTATCAAGCTCTTCTGAAAGTCTCACTCTTTCATCTCTCTTGCAAGAAGCTTGCTGGAACACTGCTTCTCCTATAATTTTTTCTTATCTGAATCTGAGTTTACAAGGAATGTCGCTAAACTAGAAGGGTGTGTGTGGGACAGTGTGTGCTTTACTTGCCTTCCCCTCTGCTGACTGATAGGCAGAGCTGGTTGGGTGGCTGGTAAGGACCAGGCTGCAGCGCCCCGGCTTGCAAGGTGTGGAGCTGGCTCACCCTGCAGCAAAGACGTGAGAAGGGCAGTTTGAAGAGCCAGTGTGTGTGACAGAGCAGCATGTGCCAGCTTGCTTTGTTCCCTGGTAGCGCTCGCTCACATCGGTCCTCCCACTGAACTCATGGGAAGCCTTGTGTGTAAGTGAGAGCATGTAATATGTAAATATATGCTGCATGGCAGGGTCCAGAGAACTGAGAGATGTATATATGTATAAATACATGCACAGCTGTAAATGGGCTACCAGTCCTCTGCCCACTGTGGGAGCCAGTTCAGAGCGATGGCGTAGATCTGCACCTGAGCTTTCCAAGGGATCCCATTTGGGTTTGAGATATTTGCTCATGCCAGTCGATAAAGTTCCATGACATCCACTAAGTATTTTCCCTTTGTCTCTCATGACATCCTACTCACCTCAGAGTAGGAGTCATTTTATCCAAATAGGTGCTGAGAAATGCTCAGCTGTGCATCCTGGCCATGCATTTTTTTTTAGCAGATGTTCATGTTCAAAAGTTCTCTGCCTGTTGTTTTACACTGTGTATTAATGTAATATAAAAACCTTTTGTCTTAACTGCATTACTTAACTTTAAACACTTAGGGTCACCTTGTAGTTTAAAACTTCTTGAGTTGACAGGATTAAAGCGGAGATGAATTCGGCCTTGTGTAGTCAGAAAATATTAATTGCTGTTATTGCAATTATGGTTACAGATCCCTAGGCAAAGCGATTGGTGGTTTCAAAGTCCCCCACTATAATTAGTCTAATAAATTAACTTATTGAAGCTGTATGTAGGGTTCCAGTATGCTGCAGCCCCGTGGTTAGGAAGAATCCAATCAAGGAGCCACAAGCAGTGGGGATTTTGCCCATTAAATATTCCCAGGCCGCTGATGGAATAACAGTTATGTTCACTACTGAAGCAAATCATGTTTCTGCTTGTAGAAGAGAAACGAGTTTGGGAAAGCATCATGATTTGTATGTTAGCCCGACTTTAATTTCCTGTCAACCACATACTTGTGACACACACCTGGGGAGCTGAGGTCAACATCTGAAGCATGGGGAAACTTGTCAGAGCACCGGCATCTCGGTGAGCTCAGAAGATTGCTTAAATGGCTGGTGTTTGTTTGGGGAGTAGGCTTAGATCTTCCACACCGAGCGCACAGAATCAGCTTTCAAGGAAGAAGAGGTTGTAAACTCAGCTACGTTATTCCACCTCAGCCACAGAAAGTCACCTTAATCCCAAATGTTGGTGTTCGTTCAGTGCTGCGGCGAGCCCAAGGGCTGTGTTTATCCCACCTTATCCTAAGCACTTGGCTGAGTTGTCCAAGGTCTCCCATTTGTTCTGTGGAAAGAAAAGGGATGATTCAAGCTGGTGTAACTGCTTGAGAGACGAGGGTGGCAATGCCGGTAAGTTAGGAGCCTCAATTAAATGACATAGGTCTCAACTTAAAAGGGTGTATTTAAATCCTCTGTACTTGAGACTCCTTAAATTATTTTGATGACCCTTTCTGTCAAGCATAAGGAAATAGCACAGCTCAGTGCAGTGGCCCCAGTGTCAGCAGCAATGCATTCTGCACTCAGTTTTCAGCTCGTGGGACGCAGAATGAAGCTGCACAGCCTTCCCATCCTCTGCATCTCCATCGCATCTAAATCTGAACCTGCTCCTGAAATACAGAGCTTTGAGATGTGTAAGCTAATAATTGGTGTTGAGCACCGACCCGCAGATTGATGAGTTCACCTCGAATGTATTGCATATACACTTTTTAGAATAAACTATGTAGAACTGTTCCTAGGAAAAATGCTAATTGCTTCCCAAGAAATTGCCACTTGCAATTGACTACATACTCTCCTCCCTAGCTTTGACCCATTTTCCTCGTGCTGTACAGTGCCTGGAATGTGTTTGTTTGTCCTGCTGGCTCCTGATTCTGGTAAGCTGTGTCTCTCCAATCCCTTGTTCTCAGAGGAGCAAGTTGGCAGTAGCTTGCTCTATGCCTGAAGGACAGGAGGAAGAGCTCACCAGTGTATTCTCAGGGATCTGCTAGGGGGACTGGCTGGGACTGGCCGCGGTCCCTCTGCAGGCACCCTTACCCAGGGACAGCTGAGCCTGGGCTCCCATAACAGAGAAGCACGGGTTGCTTTCCATTTGTTTGATTCCCTCGGGCAAAGGGAAGATTGCCAGGGAGCAATGGAGACTCCCGTTAAGCAACAGCAGGGTTTGCAAGCTTAGTGGGCTGGATGACGCAGGTAGCAAAGCTTCAGGAGGGTGCTTATCTAGTACTGCTTGTAGGCTAAGCCTGGGCCTGTGCCCAGAGAACACATTCCACCTCACCTCCATATGGCTGACCAGCAGCTGAGGAGCTTGCTCATGTCGTAAATAGCTCTCGGCCTTTAACCTCCAGGGATCTTGTGTTAGGATTAAAATGATTGTATGTTTGAAGAAAAGGCTTTTGTACATAGTTAATGTATGTTTGTTTTATTGCCGATCTCATTGCACTTTCTGAGTAAGCCTCATAAAAGTAGATAATTATATTAAAGGAGATACATTAGAGGTTATAGCATTTCATGTTAAAGCATAACATAGAAGATATTTTGCTCTGTGTTGCAGACAGCTACACTTCATAATGTGTACAACGTATTAAGATTACTGCCTAGTTCTGTCTTAAAATAGTCCAAACCCCCCGAATTCAAAGCAGACCAGTTTTGCACACGTGGCACTGGGGAGGCATCGACTCCATGCTGTGCTCGTGGCACACTTCCTCCCGCAGTGGCACTGAACCTCCTCCCCTGGGCTCTAGCAGAACAACTCCCTTGTGTCAATGAATGTTACTCTGCCTGTCTCTCCTCTTGCTTTGTCTGCAGGCGAGCTGATACCGATGGCTCCTCCCGTCCAGACAGTCCTCCACTCTTGCTTGATATATGATTTGTCCCGTCTTGCTGGCCGTTTGCTTTACTTCCTGTCTCTTTACTTTTCCAGGATGGCATAAACAATGACTTCTTTTTGTAAGAAGCAAACGCTTAATTTCTTACTGATTTTTGCTCTGTATGTTAATGCCCTACTTCGTATGAACCAAAACATCTGCCTTTGGTTTCGTAGTCTGTAAATGGTATCTGGTGTTGATCTTTGAGCACAGCGAGTCGGTTCTCGAAACCGTGGTCATTACTGAGCATTGCATACACCTGCTGTAAACATGTTATGCTGCATTTCTGAACCTGAAATAAACTGTAACTCTTGATGGGCTTTTTTTATTACTTTCCGATGCGCATGAGCGATCTCCAATCTGGCACTCTGCACTCTGCCTCTGTTGGGACTGCCGTGAGGACTGACCATAGTGCTGCAGCTCAGATCATAGAGGTGTCATGGAAAGGGCAGACAGGAGAGAAGCAGCCCATGGGCAGCATCAGCATGCTGCCCTGCTAGGGGCTTGCGGTGCTGCAGGGGTATTTTGCCGAGTGAATGTGTGTCAGGCAGTACGTGCTGTTTGTTTCATTGCTGGGAGGAGTGTGTCTGGGGGGAGGTTGAAAGCTGAGCACAGGGCCAGACCGACTTCTCAGGAGTTGGACTAAAACTGTGCATGTGGACATGTCCGGCCTGGAAAGGATTTCCCCCGAAGCGGTTGTATATGAACATGCAGCTGCCTCAGAATGCCTTGATTACTCAGTTCCTCCTTCAGGTTAGTGTGAGCCAAGTAAGTGAAATCGGTGCTCAGAGATGATCTGCACGGCACAGTTGTAACAGCACAACAGCAGGGGGCATTTCCCCACCGACCATCACTGCGTTGCCTCTCAAGTTTTGGGAAAAGGGGAACAAGAGGTGGGATGAGCAAGGCACTCATATCCCCATCGTACTCACAGCAAATCTGGGAACATTTTCTTTGTCATAGGCTCTGACGGATACGCCTGAGGCAGTCTGTGCAGCCTCCCTCAGTAAACAGCCATGTCACATGCATGTCTCTGCCTGGAATATGTTACGTACCGCTGTGTGAGCTGCTTCCTGCCATGCTGGCCAGCAACACACCGCTGCTGTATGCTGGAAATGTGATGAGCAGCCACTCTTCTCCAACCAGGGCACTGAGCCACCCGCTGCCAGGGGTCACTCCTGCTCATTTTGGCAGTAGATTCATGGCACTGCCATCACCCAAGCTTTTATCTTCCTGAGCAATCCCACTCCCCCCCCCTCCAGATACATGAGCATACAGATCCATCTTGTTTTATCACTCCTGATTTCATCAGAATCTCACTTGTAAAAGTGAGAACAGCGTTTGAAGCATATAGCGGTGCAGATTTTAAGGCTGGCTGGGGGAAGGCTCTTATGGAGGATATTATTTCCTCCAAGAAAAGTAGAAAGCCTCTGAGCGGCCACGCACTTGCAATGTGATTGTCCAATGTGATTGTCCCAGCTCTCTGGCGCCAGGACGTCAGATGGGAAGCGGTGGGGATGAAAGCTGAGGCTGTGCTGATAGCCAGCTGATTCTAATCTTGTTCTTGCCCTTTTCCTCACTGTGCATGTTCTGTGCCTTTTCCTCTTAACCCATTTTATTAAAATCATTTTGTATATGAGTTGTTTTATTGTATCGTGACCTTTTGTTTTAAATCTCCCCCTCCCCACGAATTTTGGGTTACTTTTTGTCTTTTTCCTAGGCGACCTCCTCCAGCCGTTCCAGGAAGATCAGCCTAACACACACTTTGTTGTTGTTGTTGTTGTTGTTGTTGTTCCATGCAATCTGTCTTCTTTTTGTCCAAATTTATCCTTAATTTGCACTAGTCTATTTGTAAATGAAAGATTTTATTTTCAGATGTCAATGATGAGCTTGGATATAAAGCAAATAAAACTCTGGCTACAAAATGAATGTGTGCTGGTTTTCAATGGAAGGGTCTATCTACTCTTTCTCGAAAGGAGCCATTAATGCTCCACGAAAGCCTTGGCTCTGGGGAGACCCCCCCACATCCGAGGTGTTGGAGGGAGGGATGTGCTGCTGGGTTTCCATCACCATGGAAATTGAATGGTGATCTGAATTCATTGACCACCAGGACTGTTCTTGTAAATGCCTTTGACTTAGCATCAGCAGGAACAACTTCCAACTTTCTGAACAGCAAAGATTGCAAAAGGCTCCTGTAAGATGTCTAATGCACCAGCAGCACCTGACTCTGTGCTGAGTGGAAAACCTAAGAAGATTGCAGCAGTCTCTCCAGTGATGAATCTACACAACTGTAAACACACTGCAGCTGCTCTGACCACTTTTTTCAAGCTAAACCTCTGAATTCTCTGCAAGCTAACTTCACTAGAGCATTTGAGCTCAAGTATTTGTAAGTAGTTACCTCTGGATTTCAGGTAAGTCTGACCCCGTGGTGTTGAGTGAAAAGTAAAATCTGGGATTTAATGTTCAGAAGATGTGCTTGTCTTGTGTGCTGGAGAAGTGTAAAGAATAAGTCTTTTAAAAAAAGTTTAAGTTGATGGTTTTATTGATTTTTTTTTTCTCACGTGAAAACAGGGAAGGGACATCTCACAAACCGTAGTGATAAATCAGAGGAACTGCACAGACATGACCTGGAGCTACAGTGCAGCATCAGGATTCCAGCCTGTTCTTTGAAAGGTACGAACAGAACATTTCTTTGTAGTAGGAAGGCTACAGTAAGAGCAAGGTGCTACAGTGCTGCTCTGGGAGCTGACGAGCAGAGGAGATTCGTATCATGTGTAGGAGCCTGACAACACACAGACTGTGCTCAGTTTCAAGCCTGACACTGCTTAGCAGGGGCTGATTTCGGTCCTTGCTGAGATCTCCTGTATCCAGGGAGCTGCTGCCCTGTTTACATGTGCTGCTAAATGCCTGACTCTGAGTTTGCTCAAACGATAGGGGGTGCAAGCCCAGAGAGCTGTGGCCTTGTACAAATGTTTGTTTTCATCTCACTAAGACTTTGTCCTTTGATAGAGTATGGCGGAAAAAAAAAAACACAAGATAAACAATAAACAAAAATAGTAGCAGAAAGGAGGGAAAAAAACCACAAAGTCCGCCAACTCTTAGGACAGAAAGAAAAGTAGTAATTCCTGCTAGACCTCTGAATTGTATGTGTTCAACTAGGAATTGCAGGAGCTGGAAGACATACGGTGATGGGCAATGTGCTTCCCAGCACCCTGGGAAAAAGGAGACATGGATGATACAAGACCATGGACGGTCTTGTAAACACTACTGTCCCAAAAGCTGGGGACAAGGAGTGGAGCTTGGACTGGCTTACCTTGCTGCATCTCTCATCAGTGGAACTTGCTGTCATCAGATAGAAACACAAAAAAAGCCCTCAGCAGAATTCAGGAGTACAGAAGAAGTGGCATTTGTACCCAGCGGGCTGTTCACAAGGCAGGAGCTTCTGGCCTTGCTTCACCTCCCAGGTAAAAGGAAATGGGACCAGACTGAATTTCACAAGCTATGTTTTTTTTTCCTTAGGCTGTTGAAGAATGTGTTCTGCCCCGGGAGCAGCTCTCACTGCTTTACCTCTGCAGTATGGCAAGGTCCTGAGAGAAGAACAGGTAGAAAGTGACTGATATTTTAGTTGTACAGCCTTATTATCTACTGCAACCCAGAAAGTGTTGCTGCCTTCCTGTCTGCCAGCCAGCTTCAGTGCTGCAAGGCACAAAGTTCTCCTCTGGGGGTGTTTTGTAGTGTTAAATCTTTCACAGAAGTGATTACATTCTGCAGAAGTATTTATTAAAAATATTGCTGGAGATGGGACTCTGAACTTCATGGTTTTCAGGTATCTCTTCTTGAAATCTTGCACATAGCAGAAGGCACTGGTGGTGAGTGCTGGAAAACTTTGGCACATGCTTTGGTATCAGCTCGCGGGGTGACTTTTTAAAGAAGCTGTTCGACCCTGTGCTGTTTCCATTCTGCACTGGCATATACTCTGAGGGTAGGTGGTGAAGGTGGAGGATGCTGCACCCCAGCTGGTGTCATTATGCATCCTAGGTTGTTTCCCAAAGGATGATTTCAGACCAAAACCCAGGTTTGATTTCCTGCTCACTCCGCTTGTTGCTGTGGCCTCTCACAGCATGAACCTATGTGACACGCAGAGAAAAGCCTAGTGATTAGTGTGGGAACTGAAGAGATAAAAAGATCTTACCTTCAAAGACTAAAGCTTTGCTGTTTCCAGGCGTCCCAGATGCTGTGCTCCCACGAGGAGGAGAGACAGAGGCCCCTGACAGCCTGTTGTGGCTGCTGTGGGTGGCTGACGCTTGCCTTTCCCTGCTGCAGATGCTGTAGATGGAGACTGCAGACGGCACGTGTCAGCGACTCCCCCAGGAGCACGGCTTAGCCCTGGTCAGTGTACAATTACTTGCATTTGGGCCAGATTCAAATCAAAAGAAAATGTCCCACTGAGATACTGTATCTCAATGGACTTGGGAATGGCAACTTCACATAAAGAAACTGCACTTTCTTGTAGTGCATAATAATGTTTAACTCTTTAGTGTTGGTTGATGGTGATGCAGTCGCATGCAAACCAAGACGGACCTATTTCTTTGTGTGGTCTCATCATAGGCAACAGCCAAACCAGAGAGCTGTACACTCAGGTAGCAAGTGCTAAAAGAGCGTACAATTTTACTGATGAGTTGAACTGCAAGTTGAGATAGTTTTGTTCTGTAGAGCATATTCTGACCTCAGGCATAAGGACGTACTCATTGTAGCCATTTATTCCAGCAGTGTTGCAGTGTGCAGTGCTGAAGGAGCTGGGCAGAGCAGAGAGGCCTGTGGCAACTTAAGGAGATGGAACTGCTTGCAGCAAGCTGTACAGGACAAATGCTGCATCCTGCCTGGAGCAAGGAAGATGAGGTGTGCTGGATTAAACAAAGCCCAGGGATCTGGCCCAAATGCAAGCAATTTTAAACTGCCAGAGATAAGCCCATTGGGTTTCAGCTGTGGTTGAGGTGACCGTGGCACAGACACCACTTGCCACAGCTGGCCTACACTCGCCCAACAGGTCTCCCTCAGCTTGAGGCACTGTCTCCTCCTGGACATGACCACTGCACATCAGAGCAGGGAACCTGAATGTCCCAGCGTGTGCTGGATTGCTGTGCACTGAGCAGCACTGGGACAGCAACTCCAGACAAGCAGAGAGCTCCAGTGAAGGTAAGAGCACAGCCTGTGGATCACCCCGAGTCCTTCTCAGGATCTGAGATGAAGCTTTGTTGGGGCAGCAACAAAGAGATGCTGCTTCTCTGCTACTTCATGTGTTTCTAGCTCCCTTATTGCCCAGAGCCATGTTAGTCTGTGCCCATTGCCACATGGAATCATACCTGGATAAGTGATGTTAGCACTTTTCCTAACCCAGAGCTATTTTTTAAGAGTCTGGATCTGAGTATTTTTTAGAAAACATTTCACTTTGGATGAATGGGTCTAGCAGAAACTATGCTTTCTTGTAGGCGGTAAATCCAGGCTCCAAACAAGAACTCCAAGGCTCCCTTGCCCCAGTCACATTAGCCTAATGAACCACCAGATCCCTGCAACCTCCTTGGGCCACTGAGAAGGGACAGCTGCCTCCCCAGCCTCACATGCTGTGCCTGAAATGAAACAACTCCTATACACACTCCATTTTGTCACTGTTAGCCTGGATATTGCATATTCAAAATGGAGTCAGGGCTGTGCTACATCTGAAATGCAGCAGCAGTTGACAACTGCAAAGGTTTAGGATGGCAGTTAACAACAGTTTAAGGACAGAGGAGTTTGTGCAGCAGCAACTTCAAGTAAACCTGACTGCAGACAGCATGGCCCCTACCAAGAGAGACATTAACTGCAGGAGCCAGGCAAGCTACATTTCATTTGCTTCTTTGACAAACTGTTACTTTACTTCTTAAATTTGATTCAAGCATACCAAAGCCTTGCCCAGAGATGGACTCTGTGAACTGCTGTGGATGGCAGTGTTGCGGTGGCATAAATCTGATAGATTGGGGCATCCTGGTCACCAGCACCTGACCGACTTTCTTGGAAACCTCCTCATGAAGAAATAATCTTCTTTTAGAAAAACTGAAAAATGTCATCTTGATCGTCAGCATCTGGCTACTCTGCACTCCCTGCGAGCCCGGAGCACATACTCTAAACCTCTGCAGGTTTTCTTTAATTAAAAACAAAACGAGATGTAGTCATCTCCATGACAGCAACAGCAATATTTAAAACTTGGCAAGTTGTCATAACAAAGCACCAGAGGTGTTGGGGGCTCTGCAGTGGGCTGCTCATTTCCTAAGAAGCTCACGGAGCCAGAGGCTGCTTGCTGGGATGAGACAACAGCACTCTGTGTGAGCTGTTTGCCTGCAAAACCCCTTCACGCTGGATGGATTCAATCAGTGGGTTCAAACCTGCACTTCTGCAGCAGAAGGGCTCCTTGCCCCTGTAAGCTTTCGCCATCCCTGAGTGTGCATGCAAAGCTGGCGCCACATCTTACTGGAGAAACTGTCTGGGTGTTTTAAACACCTCCTTGCGCTGCCTCCAGAGTAGGAGGGATATGACTATCTTTTACTTCGAAAGGAGCAGTGCTTCCTCTTATCTTAACGCTAAGGATAAATACTGCAGGAATGAGCAGCTGTGGTCCCACAGTCTGCAGAGATGCTGGTGTATGCAGATGGACATGGTAGCGTGGCTGTGCACGCAGGATGTGTGAGTGTACTCAGGTCTGTGAGTGCCCCTGTGCTTTCAGCCTCCTGCCCAGCACCAGGAAGGCTCTGGTGAAACCAGGAAGCCTAGGGTGCTGCTCCTTTGGCCAAGTCCATGCTCTGCTGGACCACTTGCCTCTGGAAAACAACAGCACAGCAGGGCTGGCTCATCCGAAGATGCCCTCCAGTTTGACTTCGCTTAGAGGACCCTCTGTTATGGGGTGCATGGAGTCAGACACTGGACAGATAGTGCCAGGAAGGACCAGCATGGGTCCTAACACTGCTGCAGCACCCTGGGGCTGGGCGGCCGCTGGGTGCCCACTGCTGGGACCACAGGAAAGCAGACACCTTGCTTTGTGCCTCTGGCTCGGTGGCTGGACGAAAATACTGCCATGGGTCTGCCAGCACCTCCCCGCTCACCCACAGCCCAGGGCAGTCATAGCACACACAGATGCAGTCCCTGCTGTAGTGCGAGTCTTTATTGGGTTGGTTGTCCCCTTGGAGCTATGCCCCAAAAAGGCCCCTCACAGCAGTGGGCGCCGCTTTCCCCCAGCCAGGCCTACATGAGGAACCTGGAGAGGTCCTCCTTGATTTCAGCCTCATCCCACGGCCCGTGGATGTTGTCCTTGAGCTGCTGAAGCCGGATGAGGCAGTAAGGGCAGAGGCAGGAGACGGAGAGCAGCAGCGAGGCAAAGAGCACAGCACCCACACTGGAGACGCTCGCCAGCCCCACAAGGGCCACCAGCGCAAACAGCGCGGTCACCCCCACATAGCAGTATGGCGTCCGGGCCTTCAGCTTCTTCTGCAGCATGGGCCAGAGGGCAAAGATCTGCATAGCGAAGGTGACCATGACGAAGGCATGGAGGGAGCGAGGCAGGCGGGAGGCCAGGCACACCGAGGCGAAGATGGCCATGTTGAGGGACAGCGTGCTGGACACGATGGCGGCGTTGGCGCCGTAGTCGAAGAAGATGAGGTGGCCGAGGAGCATGAAGGCCGACATGGCGTAGATGGTGTCTGTGCTGATGGACTCCGTCAGTGTCTTCAGCACCGGTGAGAAGCCATAGGTGAAGGCGCTGAACACCAGCGTGCTTTTCAGGTCTGCCCACCGCGTCCGCCCGCTCTCCCGCCGCCCAACCCCGGCGTCGATAGCATCAAAGAGGACGTAGCCAAGCAGAGAAGTGAGCAGGGCTGCCCCAAACAGCCCCTGCGGGCTCAGCACCCCGGCGTCCATGTACCACCAGGTCACAACAAAGACGCACACGTTGCAGAGCTGCTGCACCACCACCCCCGACTCGAAGACCACATTCCAGTACTGGTACTGGCGGGCGTGGATGTTCTTCCGCAGCTCCTCCAGGAACCGCTGGTCCACGTAGTTATCGGGGAAGGGCTGCCGCTCGTACAGCACCTTCTGCCAGCACCGCCTCGGGCTCGTCTCCACCTGCGCACAGACCATCCTCCCACGGGCTGCCCTAGAAGAGGCCGGCACAGGGCCCCGCTCCTCCGCTCACAGCCTGACGATGCTCTCAGGGACCTGGGAAAGAGCAAGGTGCGGGTTAACCGTGATGTAAGCCCCCCCCCCCCCCCCCCCCCCCCGGCGGCTCCGGCACAGCCACAGAACTCGGGCAGCCCGCCCAGGACAAAAGGCAGCAAACGAGCAAGAGCGGCTGCACATCCCTCCTCCCTCCGAGCCGGCGATCCATTCCCCCGGCCCGCCCTGCTCCAGCCACGAGGACGGGGCGCACCCCCCGCCCGGCCCCGCCGCACCGCGCGCCGCGGCCCGCTCCCCACCGCCACCGCCTCCGCCGGGCCCGGCGCGGCGCAAGGGACGCCGGGGCGCTCGGAGCCGCCCCCTGGCGGAGGAGCCCGGCCGCCGAGCGCGGCGCTGCCCGCGGGTGTCCGCTGCCTCCGGGTCTGGGCGGCGATGCAGCCGGGGCGGAAGGAAGAAGGGCCGGGAGAGGCGGTGTGCGGGGGATGCTCATCGCCTGGTTGGAGGCGATCGTAATCAATGTGGTAATTGTTGGTGAATGAAGTCGCTAACGAGCCGACAGCATTTAGTTAACTCTTTGGGGTTTAATTTTTTGCCGGAGCTTTTCCCCAGGTGCTGCCATCCCATGGCCTGGCGATTTGAGAGTTTGAAAGAAGCTGTGCTCCGGCGTGGCAGAAGAAAGCTGTGCCAGGGGGTGGACGCGGTGGGCCGGGGGCGATGGGCACCCCCTGCCAGCCCCTCCTGCGCTGATGCTGCTTTCTGCTCGCGTTCCAGGCTCGGCTCACCACCTACCGCTGCTTACAGCTGTGTCACAGCAGGCTTGGGTGCCTCCTCCTGGGACTGCTGTGAGTGACTGCAATGCCTCGGGAATGGGAGCACGGGGCACCTATTGCTGCCACGGTGCACTCACGTCCCTGTGGAGAACTTTCCACCCAAGGTCTAAAGGGCAGCTCAGCCCTCCAGATGGCCCAGACTCTGTCTGCGGGGAATGAATCACCTGCCTGCATAGCAGTCCTGCGCCTGTGACTATGGGATGAGCCACGTCACCGGCTGTCCCTGCCAGTCGGGGGGAACACGTGCTGTGGAGTCACCCCTCAGCCCTCCCACGGCGACGTGGCCTTGGCAGGGATAGCAGAGCAGCTGGGAGAGGGACGTTCCCGTCACACCCCGAGTGGTGCCTGAGGTCAAGGATGAGAACCCCTTTGTGCGTGTCTTCATTCCATGCAACAGGATCTCCCTCGCCAGCTGCAGGGGGGGTATGTGGACCCCAGACTGGCTCAGCCCTCATACAGCGAAACGCTTGGTGGTGCTACCCATCCTGCCACACAGTTAGCACTGAGGAGCACTTGTGGCTATGTTGCCATAACCCCAGCTCTGGGGGACCCTACCACTTCCCCCGTGCTCCCACCTACGTTTCACATTCACTTGGAGCTCACTGCTAGCCACTGTGTTGCACAACTGACCCCACTGCAGACGTGTTTAGTTTCTGCAGGTCTCCTGCGCTGTAATATGCTGCTAAAAGCTGTTTGGAAGCCATGCTGGAAAAGGTGACAGGCTGGGATTTAAATAGCTGAGACTGATCTAGGCCTCTGCTGAAGGTATTTGAATATCAAAGTATTCAGGGCATGGGGCTCCTGGGTCGCCTCGGAGCATGTCTGCATCTTCCCACAGTGGGACCGGTGCATGTGAGCCGGCATTTGTGGTGCTCCTCCAAACGACTGCCTTGCTTGAGGACAAGCGTGCCAGAGGCTGTGGGACAGGCACAGATCCTGCGTGTTCCCACATCCCTCAGCTCAGGTTCTTCCCCATCATCCCACAGCTGCTGAGTCCAACGTGCCACCAAGTGAGTGCATTCTGTGCCCCCAGGGTGTCCCTGCAGCATGGGCTCATTCCTTCTCACCACCCGTTCAGGGCTGGTGCTGCGCAGCAGGTCCTGCTGCAGGCAGGTTCTGCCAGGTGTGGGCAGCAGGACCGGCAGGGCTGCCTGTGAGCACAGCTATGCACACCCGGGCTTTGTTTGTCTGACAACCGATCCCTGAGCTTTTCCCTGTGACCCTGGAGCCGAAACCTCCCTTTGGAGGAATGTTTTTGGGGGGAGGTTGGCGTGGCTCCAGCTGCTGATTTTTTCCATGACCAGAGACCGTCTCCTGCCTTACATGGCCCCAAAGCGTTTGCTGTGGCTGCTCTCCTGCAAGCACCTATTTAGGGATTTAAGTCCCATGCATGGGGGTGGGGAGTTGGAACTAGATGATCTTTAAGTTCCCTTCCAACCCAAGCCATTCAGTGATTCTGTGACACCAGCCCTTAAGCTCTGAGCAGACCCAAAACTACAAAGCTGCCAGGGTGGGATGCTGGGGCTCACATGGTTGGTTGCCTGGGGTCCGGGATCCGGGGCCACATCCTGGTCCCAGGGAGATGCCAGCATGCCCTGTGTGGCAGAGATGCCCTCACCATGGGCAGGCTGTGATAAGGACTCTGTGATAAGGACTCCTGGGCTCTCATGCTAGCCAGGGAATGCTTCTTGACCAGACCTTCCTGGAGCTGCCCATGAGCCCTGTGAGCTCCTCCTCAGCATCTGCCAGCACCTGGGAAATCTGGAGGACTGTGGTCTGCAGGGTGAGGTTTGCTGAGCCAGCGGCAGGGGAGAAGGATGGAAAAGGTGCTGTGGAGCTAGGGCAGGAGGGCTGCGATTTGAAGGGACGCACACACAGGGATGTGACCTCTGGCTGTGAAACTGAGCTCCCCGGTGCTGGCATTCCCCGGCGGTCAGCACATAGCTGTGAAACCCCAGGCCAAACTCCCCCAGCACCCATACCGGGAAGAGAACAAGGTGGTCCTGCTGGGATTCCCAGCCAGCTCAAGGGCAGGGGACAACTGGTTCTTGTTTTGAAGGAGATCTCTATGCAGTGATGGTAGTGGGAAAGGTTTTGCTTTTTCATTAGCTTTTCTTTATGATTATTATTATTATTTTTTTTCTTTTGAAGTCCCTAGGAAACTGCCTCCAAGAATGATGTCAAGGATGTGCCCTGCCAGCTGCAGGTTGGGCAGCTCCCTGTGTGAGGAGGCCAAGAGTCAGCTGCCCAGGTAACCTCAGCTCAACCCACACTGTACGTGGCACATCTGTAGCACACAGGGAGGAAAACAGACCTCAGGGTGTGAGGATAAACCTGTCTGCAGAAGCTGTTTGGGGGTTATCGCTGAGGTTGGGGGTGAAAAAAGCCAGAGGTGTGGGAAAAAGGAGGGGGTCAGGTTCCCAAGCCCAGGCACAGCAGGGCTGGGGCTCCTGATGAAGCCTTTTTGTGGGTTGTTTCTGACTGTGTTCTACTTCGTTTTGCCCTGAAGTTGAAGCGTGGGGATGGGATTTGAGGTGCTGATCCAGCTCTGCCATGATTGCTGACAACACATGGAGAGCTATAAGTGGTAAAACTCACCAAAAATCACCCCCTGGGGAGAGGAAAGCACACACACACCGTTTGGGGGTGCTTGCCAGCTCCAGTCTCATCCAGCAGCTGGTTCCTCCCAACAGCTCTGAGACACAGCGAGAGCAGCATGAAGGGACACGGTGCCTCCCCACAAGGTTCTTACTGTCTGCCTTGGGGAAGTGTTTGTTCTTTGGCTGCATAAGTACCAAGTAACCCAGAAATAGACTAAAGGAGACTGGACAAAATGGAGTGACTATGCAAACAAGTCATCTTTTGTAGGAAGCACAGATGGGGCTGTTTCGGAAATGCGAGTTGAAAGCAGTTGTGGGCATGGTGCCACTGGCTCTGCCCAGTCCATGGGCTGTGCAGGCACCATCCTCAATAAAATGTGCATTCTGACAGCCCTTCTCATCCCTTGCTCCTGTCTGGTTTACATCTTGTGTGTTCCTTGTGCCACTGCTAAGGAGCTGTTGGGGTGCTCACAGGTTTGGTTTTGCCTTGACAAAGTGACAGATGTGCCACTCTGCTGCTTTGCTTGCTTTGCCCTCGATTTGCATTAGGACATGGAAGAGAAACTGACACCACGCTGTGGTGCTGGGTGCTCCCCTGGCCCTTCAGCTTGTTGTGGGCAGCTTCAGGCCATGCTGTCCTCCCAGAAATAGAGACAAAAAATAGGCCTGCACCTCCAAAGCAAACTTTTACCATTTCTCAGTTTCTGCGATGAGATTTAGTTTCTCTCTTCCCAGGTGGGCACGGAGGGTGGTTCCAGCAGCTGGATGACACAGCTGGCACAGAGCAGCAGCCTCTGCACTGGAGTCGCCCAGGCCTGCAGGGCCAGGGATGTGCCCTTGGCTGGGTTGCAACGGGACATCGCCAGGGCAGTGGCAGGAGCCCAGGAGGTGTCACACTGGTCACTCATCCGCTTTGACTCTGCTGGGATGCAGAAGCATGTGGAGGCCTCTCTGGACCCCCTAGCATTACCTCTGCCCCAAGCACATGTGCATCGGGACTTAAGGAGCTCTGGGACCGTGCCACAGTCTACCTACGCCAGACATCAAGGCTCTAGATCAGGGCCGGCTGGCCAGAGATGAAAGCAGTCGCTCTCCCACACAGGGTCACGCAGTCCCTGCCAAACATCGCTGATTGCAGTCCCCTCCCCATCTGCCTGGGAGAGCTTCCCAGCACCCTCAGTGTGGCCGCACACCCAGATGAGGGTCATCTCTTCCCTGCAAAGCAGAAACAGTACAAAAGCATGCAGACGTGGGGGGCTCCAGGGGGGCAAATGTAACCATGCAGACAGGTTTGTGTTTGGAGTGAGGGAATGGCTCACTGCCCCATCTCGGGGTAACAACCTGTGCGCATCCTTTAGGGTCAAATAGGACCACCCCAGGAAGCCACTGGTCTCAAGTCATGGTGGTCAGGCAGGGTCCCTGTGGATGGTGCAGGATTAAACAAGTGATATCCAGCAGTGCTCAGTGCTGCCCTGCATTAAGCAAACATAGCGAGGCTCTGCACAGTGCGCTTCTTGGTGACCCTACCCCGCCGTATCTGCCATTTAATTGGGGTCACTGTGACCGGTGTCTCACATCCAGGAGTCTGGCAGCCCAGCAGCACAGTGTGCCATGCTACAAGCTTGAAGCAACACAGAGGATGGCTGTGGGAAACCAGCATGCATGCACATTTGGGATCGTATCAGAACACAGAACCAGTGCTACTGATAGCCGTGGGGCCCTGTGCCATGGTGACATCTCCCTAACAAAAGCCCCGTATCTCAGGGTGAAACAGCTGTGCTATCAGCTGTGCTGGAGGCAGAGTTTCTCCTGTTTAGCTCTGCAAGGAAAAAGATTCCAATCTCACTTCTTGAACAGCTCACTCCCCCTCATTGTGAGCCCTGGAAGGTTTTGGCTACCCAGATATTTCAGGATTGCTTTTAAAAGTTTTACACTGTTTCGCTGGATTCTCCCCTGACAGGGGAACGGTTCAGCTGAAGTTAGAGGAAGTTATCTGAAGCAATCTTGCAATTTATAGCTCTTCCTTCACTAAGTAA
The DNA here is from genome assembly GCA_030625065.1 of Alectoris magna. Lineage (NCBI taxonomy): Eukaryota > Metazoa > Chordata > Aves > Galliformes > Phasianidae > Alectoris > Alectoris magna. The sequence continues at coordinate 23,716,479 of CM060568.1, read as the reverse complement.
GAAACGGGCAGGAAATTAAACAGGAAATTGCATCTGGAAGGAAAACTCAGACAAAAGTTGCGTTGTCAGAACAGGCTTAGGAGAGATTTGTTTTATTTTAACCGGTAAGGAGCCAAGATTAATAATCAGAAAAGGAAGGAGCCCTGTACAAATTAAATCACACGTTAAGAAAGGAAAAACACTTGGGGAAAAAAAAAAAGAGACCTTTGTGAAGAGAAGGTGTGGATATTCTATGATAAATCAGAGGCCAGGCTTAGCATTTTCAGCAAACAAACACTCGGAACTGCTGAAACACACCCAGCCCCAGCTGAGAGCTTCATCTCTCAGCGTGGCAGCCTGGCTCTTGGCACTGCCCTCACTGCGCTCTCTCCTCACTGTCTTCTCTGCGTGAGAGAAGGGACAGCCACTGAGTGCTGGGCACGATGCAGCTGCAGTGATCCTCCCAGCCACCCACGTCCAGCAAAAGCAACTGAGATGATGGGAAGGGAAAATGTGGCTGTGGGCACTGCTCAACCTTCTGCAGCACTTTTTAAGACTCCCAAGCAAATATTTGCTGCTAGATCACCTATGTACATTGTTCTGAGTTAATTATAGGCTCCAGGAGGGAGATTGGGTAATCTGCCTTGTTTTTTTTACCATTACATTCCTCATCTTATCATTGTTTGAGATGCAAGCTTAGCGAGTGCTGAACCATGCTGGTACGTCAGGGCTGATGACCTGCAGCCTCTGCCTGGCTGATGGCACCGAAGATCTTCGTTGCACCTCGTGGGGAGTGACTCGAGAAAGCTTTTCTCCAGGATCCTGCCTGCTCACTGTCATGATTTCCTGAACTGATCTGTCCTCCCTGACTGCTCTTTAATTGTGTTTGGTCTAAGCTGCATGTGATTAATCCCCTGCTGATAAGCAGACTGTAATGCATGTGGGAGATGTGCCAGCCCAGAGCAGCCACATGGGCTGAGCAAGCTTCAAAGCCTTTCCCTCCGCGATCAAAAGTTCCTGCCAAAGAGGGACCCGAAGGAGGCAGCTGTGGCCAAGGCTCACATGTCACCACCTCTCCACAGCCCTTCCGGGATGATTTTGGGCACTCGGGGCCCAGTTAAAATAGCAGTGGGTACCATGTGTGCTGTTATTGAAGTTTTGAGGAAATTCCCAGCGCCAGAGCACCCCACTGGGGCTCAGCTGGAGGACTGCAGATTGGTTTACCCAAAGGAAGAACTTGGAGCTTGATACACATTTCTGAGGGGGCATTATTACAAAGGGCCACCCTCCTCTTAGAAATGCCATTGTCTGACTTGGCAGCATGTCCTGAAGGTGAGCGCTGCTCTCCTGCCATCTTGCCCTTTGCAGGAGGTGGCTTAGTAGTTCTGCTACAAATAGCCCCAGTGAGGTCATCCACTGCGTTATCTCCTGTCCCTGCAGGAAGGTATGACAGCACAGAAAGGCAGACAGCATGAAACCAAGGTCAGAAATGTGGCATGAGACTTGGCAAGCTCAGGAGCTGCACCATAGTGTGGCCCTGGGAGGGAGGTGGCAGGTGGGTGGCCCTCATTCTATGGGCAGGGTGGCTGAGAAAGTGTTCTTTCTAAAGCAAATACCTCTGTGCCTGCATAGGAACCTCACCACAGAAAGCACAGCGCTGTAATCTCTTCTTCGGGTCAGCGAGCTGGATCTTCTCTCCCCTTTCCCCCATGTTTCCAGGTAGGCTCTGATGTCTGCTGTCACTGGCACGCGGGGCTCTCAGAAGCACTGAGGATGCTAAGCATTTGTGAAAACCTAACGCTTTCAGGGCAAAAAATCAGCAAGGGCAGACACAGAGGCTCTTGTGAGCTTTCCACCTCGGCAGCTCCCAGCTCCAGGTGAGCTGTACTCCTGCACCTGGGAGCACTTGGGGAGCAGCCACCCTGAGGGCAGGGCAGGGCTGCCCTTGGTGCTCAGGGCCCCGACATATGTGCGTTTCCAGCACAGTGCTCGTGACTCATTCACCTGTGTGCGTCAGGGCTCTTTCCCCTTAGTATCACCTCAGAAGGGACAACAGCGGGGAAACCCATTGCCATCACACCAGCGGGTCCACTCATACTCTTTATTTAGTGAATAAATCATTTAAATTAAAACTGTTAACGTTTCTCTGGCACTTTCTGTGCCCGCACACCCACGAGCTGCCAGCGCTGAGGCCCGGCCCTCGGAGCCCCCTCGGACTCACTGGCGCCCGCAGCAAAATGGCCGCCAGCCCCACGAGCCCACGGCAGAGCAGGCACGTCCCGCCCAGAACTACAGCTCCCAGCAGCCCTCGCGCCCCGCCCCGCGCGGCCTGCCGGGAGTTGAAGTTATCCCATCGCCCACCTTCGGGCCTCAGTAAACACCAATCAGCGCTCTCCTCGGCGGGGCGGCTCGCGGAGAAGCCTGATAAAAGAGATAAAAAAGAAAAAGCCGAGTCAGAGCAGAACGCCGTTCCTTAAGGCGTCCCTCGCCCCGAGGATAGCGGTGCCTCTCGTTCCTCGCGGGCTTGCCGCCAGCCGCCCCTTGTCTCAGCGGTGTCTCGCTCTGCAACGGCCCGGCTTACGGGGACGCCTCAGAGAGGTCCTTGGGGGGGCGGGGGAAGAAAGGTCCGCTCTCTGATTCGCCGCCGCTCTGGCAGGGAGGGGCCAATCCGCGCCAGAAACGGGCCGTGGGGGGGCGGGGCCTACCCTAGGAGCGCAGGCGATTGGTGGCGGTGGGGCGCGGAGCGTGACGCGTATCCTTCCAGCTCAGCGCGTGAGGGGCTGAGCGGCAGGGGGAGGGGCCGCCGGGCAGTAACGGCCGCGCTCGCGCCGCAACGGCCGCATCGGGGCCGCCGTAACGGCCGTGCGCCTCAGCGGTCGCTTCCCGCGCTTTCCCCGCGCTCCCTCCGGCGGGGAGGATGCGCCGCCTCTCCCCGGCCGCGGCAGGTAGACCGGGGAGACGATGAGGGAGCCGCCCCGCCGGCTCCTGGCCCTGGGCTCCTGCCTCTTCCTCTGCGCTCTGCTCTGGTGAGTCCCGGCCCTGGCGTGAGAGCGGTGGCGGCGGGAGGATAGGGGGGTGGAGTGGGAGGAGAAGGGGCTCCGCGGGAAGGGAGGGCCGGCACAGCCCTGACGGGAGCGAATGGGGCTGCGAGGTCCGGGGGCTGCGCCGTGCGTTCCGTGCCCCTCCGCGATCCGTTTCTTTCCCTTCACACTGAACTTTGGCCGCGTTCTCTGGGAGATCGCAGCACCCCGTTCTTCACAACGGTTTTCTGCGGCCGCTTTGAGTCGCGTTGTGTTGAAGTTAAAAGCTCCGTTCGTTTTTCGCATTGTTTGTGCTTGAAACTGTTTCCCTCAGCCGTACCTCCTCCCAGCATCTCATGTGCTTTGTTTCTCTGCATCCTTAAGAAATGCAGCACAATATGAAGAGAATGTAGCCGTGAGATTCTTCAACTTGGGCCTGCTTTGAGCTCTGTGAGGTGGAGCAGTGCTGGCCAGTTCCAACAGTGTGCCCGCAGCAGGTGTGAGCAGCCCGAGCGGCAGCAGCTGCTGGAGGTGTCTGATGGATCGAGTTAAAGCTTTCTGCGCATTGTTTGAATACTCTGCTAAAGAGTAGTATTGAAATGCTCTTGAAATTTGTGGCTGTCTCAGCTGAGCCTTGCCAGGTGGCTGTGGGGAAGCCCAGACACCTGTCTGTACCCCAGCTGGTTGCAAAACTGCCACTGCCACTTGCATGAGTGGGTTGTCCAGTTCTTGGTTTATGTCATCGCGCTTCTGGTTTCAGGAGACAAGCAGTGAGTATGAAAACAACCTGAAAGCTCAGTTTCCTTGTTTGTGTTTAGCAAAACTTTAAAAGAAACAAAATCTCCTCGTACCTGTGCTGATCTGACTGCGAGCCTGGTTTGTTGGTCTCCAGGCAGCGTTTGGGCACTGCTGGAGGGTTACAGATCTACTCACAGAAGGTGCCTTCCTGTTTGGAGTCTTATTTGGAAAACATATTTTTGTTTCTCGCTGTTAATAACCTGTTTCTGCAGTGAGATATGTTGTTAAAGGTGCTGTTCTCGTGTTAACAATACATAGACAGAGTGACTCTTCTGTTGCTTTTAATCTCCTGTTACAACAGAGGGAAAAAAATCAGGCACCTATTTTGTATGGATAACAGAATATCATGTGCAGCGAGCTCTTTAAATAAGGTGCTTGGTCTGTGAAGACAACTTTGCGTTCCTCTTGTGTATGTTAAGGAGAAAACTGCCATGAGATTTTTTTCCCTGCTCTTATAAAAGATCGCTCTTGCAAGCAGTTGTACTGATCTCATCTTGCACTGCGTGTCCCAAAGCTCTTGCTGTTGAAGTTCAGATTGTGTTGAGCATGCTCACCCTTCTTATTAAGGAGCTGCTTGGTTAATTCAGCTGTTGGTGAGGTTACAACTCGAGTTCTCTGGTCTGTTGCACAAATGCTAATTCACGTGAGATAGTTTAAGATTGTGTTTGCAGAATGACACTGCAGCTTTGTTTCAGTAGCCACGTCGGGTGCATAGTTGGAAAGTGTCAAAGTCTTCCAGTCCTGTGTTGTTGCTGAGCTACGTAACCATGATAAGTGCCTTTCACTTTTTCCCAAATAGAAGATGGTCACCTTTATTCACATGAGCCATTATGTGGCTCTTAAAGTAGTACATGGAAGGCTTTGACTGCGTTACAGATGTTGGCACGAGTGGCAAATGTTGAGTTCTTAAACCTAGTTGTCTTGAAATGGAACCTTGAAAGGATAAAATGCTGGCAGCAGTGGGGCTCTTCTTACAGGTCACAGTGATGGGCAGCAGGTGATCAAAGTGAAACAAAGCAGGAAAATGTGGGACAAGCAGAATTACTGTAAGAGTGCTCTCAGGGCCACTTAAGGCTCCTTCTTACCTTGGACTTTGATTTTATTCCTGGATAGGTGCTTGCTTCCTTTATTTGATGAAATGAAACTTGAAATAGTTCCTCCAGTGGAGCAATACCTGTTTGGATAAAGGTGAATGATGGCAGTGATTTGACAGCTTTCCAGTCAGCTGAAAAAAGTGGCTGCGTATTAAGAAACATTCAGAAGCAAGAAGGTTGAGTTCAGGGACTCGTCAGCTGGTGCCTTTTCAATAAAGGCTGCATGGTGCTCGTTGGGAGTGCAGGGTCACTGTTACAGTTCTTAAGACTTCCTGAAGCAAACCGCTTGGGGCAAACACAACCTTCTGGGAAGCCTGAGCCAGTGAGGCTGTAGCAGGGGGTTCAGAAGAGTGGAATAGCTGCAAGGTTTTAGATAAATATTTTCTATGGAAGTAGGGCTTGGAATATACAGCTCTAAAAATAATACTTCAGTGCAGATTGCAGCTTGAACCATGTGACAAATGACTCCTGTTCCGAATTCGCAGGGTTTTTTGTTTTGTTAACCTCTTTCTGTGGATGCTCATTCACTTTTAAAACGTGCGCTGTTTCATAGTTGGGTGCAGAGGGAGCTGAGTACATGGAGGAGATACAGAAGCTCCCGTTTGGCGCTGTGTGAGACCAGCCCTGACAGCTGTTGGAGCAGGATCCTGTGCACATTGTTCTGACACCAGCTTTTGCCTACTGTCAGCATTTGTTTACCGTGTTAGCTATGCATTTAATAAAGAAATCGTGCGTGTGCTAATTTGCCTTTCTATGGTTCATTCTGTTCTGGAAAGTGCTTTGACATCCAGATCTGCTGAGCTTTTGTGAACCCTTTAATAATTCTCAGCTTTGCAAGTATGAATAAAAGCAAACTGGGAATGAAGTTCATGTGTGCAGCGCGGTTCTTCGGTTGTAGCTGCCCGCGAGTGTGCTGTGTCAGAGCAGGAAGGCTTGTAGTGAAGTGAGTGAGCAGCAGCACCATGTGCTGTTGTGCTGGGAAGCCCTGGAGCGCTCCGGCTCTGGGAGCTGTCATGAGAAGTGCGCCTGCAGTCCGAGCGGGTCAGGCTGGGCACGGCACAGCCAGGGCTAGTGCTGATACACACCTACATTTCAGTGTTACATGGGGCTCCTTCCGGTAGCAGCTTAATTGTGAGGATTTGGGCAGATCTTAATGAAAGAGAGGTGCTTAGGTTTTCTGGTCTTTGAATTGTGTTTATAGCCCTGTACATTTTCCAGGGAGCGCTCGTTGAATGCTTCTGCAATGCCAGAAGAGCTGTAAGAGGCTGTGTTCTGCTGGCAGCCAGATAACATCGCTGCTGTTTGTTTTGCCTCCTCTGCCCGGTACAGGCAGTAGCGAGGTTAGTCGGATTAGAGATCACAGGAGCACAGGTTCTGCTAACGGTGCAGTTACTGGCCCTGTTGTTGGCTTCTTGCTTAAACCTCCATCTCGCATCTGTTCATGGGGTGCTGAGTGGCAGAGCTGGAGAATGAGCTGGATTAAGGATAGCATGGGTCTTGTGCTCTCGAGTGCAATGCACCTCTTGTCACAGAAGTCCTCAGTGGTGTGAGGCTGGCAGTAGCCTGCCCTCGTGGTCTGTATGAGTGCTGCTGGGAAACTCGTGTGTCATGGTGCTCACAGCTTCATGTGGGGATTCTCCCCTTGCATGAACACGTACATCTCCCCCAAAAGGCTGGTGCTGAGGGAAGCACAATGTGTGTGTGTGTCCTGTGGCAGGAAGAAGGAAAGTGATATGGACACCGTTCCTGTAGCCTAAACTCCTGCTTCAGGCTGCTTGTTTCAGAATGGAAAGTGTATTGTTAGATACGGAGTGTCTTGTTTGGAAATGCTTTTGCTCTGTGGGTGAAACTGGGACAAAAGCTGCACGGGAGCCGTTGGGCTCTTGAAGTGTGGGTTGAATGTGCCTGGCTTATCCTGTTCAGGTTGGAGGTGCTGTGCAGGGGCTTTGGTGTCTTAAATTAATACACGTCTCCATAATTTACTCTCACTGATTTTTCAAAGAGTTTGGGAAATACTTTTATGCCACATCTTTTGGAAGCTTTGTCCTAGAAACTTCAAATTAGTTTGCTTGTTATACAAGCAATAAGCAGCATGCCACGTGGTGTGCACCCTGCGAGGTGGCTATGTGATGTGCCTGGGTTCAGCACTTAGGCACATCAGAAGAAGATGAAGCTTTCTCTAACCTGTTATTAGTTCTTCACTTTACCATTCTTGCTGCTCTCTGTATTTTCCAGAATGCTTTTTTGCTTTTGTTCCCTTTAGCTTCCGTAACTGAAGGGGAGGATGTACAGTTCTTCTGCAGTTAGCGCAGGCAGGTGCTGGCCGCCCTCTGCCTGGGGAGGGCCATAGTTCTGAGCGTTGAAGCTTTCATCTCTTCTGGCTGAGAAGTCGCACGGAGCTGTGAGCCCGTCACAAAGTTTCTGTCAGTTCTTTGGGAAAGCACTGAGCTGATGCAGTGGGCACGCTGATCCCCAGACTTGTGCAGGGAACTTGCTCAGGGCGGTGAAAATGTTCATTTAAATGACCGAAGCTGTTGTAGATTGAAATATCAGCAGGTGGTTCCAACTACTTGAAGTAGGTGTTCAAAGGAAACGTCTTGGCTTGGATGGATTTTGGAATGGTAATCAAGATACTGTTGAAGTCTATTAAAAATGCATTATGAAATGTCTGGGAGTTGGCTGATAGCTTTACGAGGATCTGGAGTAAATTCCTGTCGTTAAATTCATGCAGAAATTCGGCTCCTTGGCACTGTGTTGCATTTACAGTGAGTTGAACGTGGGGAGTTGGTGCAGAGCAGCTGATGACAATTCTGAGCCCATCATTGCAGTGTTGAGCCCGCATCAACTAGAAGGGAGGAAATCTTCAAAGAGATCTAAGTTAAGTGTTACTACAGTCTCTAAAAGCCTTACGGCATCGTGTAGTCTATGGCTATTTTACTGTCCTCCTGTAGTCTTTCATGGTCACCATCAGATTTTAGGGTTCTTTTCCCAAAACTCAAGTATGGAAGTGAATAAGTACAGTTGGACAATGCAGGGGGAGTCTCTTAGGCCATGGTCTTGGTGCAGAACTGTGTTACCAGGGGTCCCTCGGAGCTGCATGCGCTGTTCAGCACTCTTTGGGGTGGGACTCCTGCCCGCTGTCCCACTTTGTGCTCCACAATGTAGGGTACCTGGGGTCTCTTGCCAGGGAGGGAGGAGGAGCTATCCAAAGCACATGGCCCAGCTGCAGCCTGCCTTTACAGCCTCTGTATGCTCATGCATTGAAGAAATGAGAAAGCGATACTTTAAACTGCAAAAACTGACGTTTCATTTTTTGCAGTTAAGGAATTTGGCATTGTCAGGAGTATGTTTGTGTTGGGCTCCCCTTGTAAGTGAAGTAACTGGTGTTTTGTGTAGCATTCCAGTTAAGGGACGCTTGGGAGAGCACATTGTTTACAAAGAGTGGCCAAGATGTTAAAATCCTCTATTAACTGCAAAAGAACATCGTCATTAGTAAAGGCTTTGCAAAACACTCCGCTTTCAGGTGGCTGTCAGCACGTGAACCTGGGATATGAGGACGTTGTTAAGTTGGTGGATAGTGGTAGGATAAGAGGTGGTGTCAGTGCCTTTCTGGCAGCATCTGCGTTTGGTCTGTGCTCTTATCAAGAAGGTGGGATCTGCAGCCAGCAGATGGGCACCTCTCCCCCTTCTCTGTCCTGCTCTGATCCAGATTCCCCCCCCCCCACATCCCTTGCAGAGGGCTGTTCTGAGCTGCTGCTGTGGATGTGCAGCAGGGAGGTGCTGCATGGCAGGGACACCTTTGCTCTGGCTGCTGGGTGCTGCTGCTTCTGCACCTGTTGGTAATACAACCCTTGGAGAGGTGTGGGACGTGTCGGTGGAGGAGCTGTTCCCTTTGCATTCGAGGGAGTCCTGGTGATCAGTGCACTCGTGAGAGCTTCTGGTAGTTTTCAGCAAAGGAAGATAACTGTCTGGGATGTCAGCTTTAAACTCTGTAGAACTGCTTCACTCCCTGGTGTCCAAAAATGCGTCTCGTTTGGGGAGGATTTAAGAAAACTCTTGAATCATTTAGAGGACAGATGTGTTTGAACTGAGTCTTGTGCAAATGTCAGTGTTCTTGTATGGAGTCTTTGGCTTGGAAAGCTTAGGCTTTCCTCTGGGAAGATCAAGGTGTAGAAGAACTGCCCTTCCCTTCAGAGTCTGCAAATTTGGGTCTGGTTTTGGTCAGCTGCAACTTGCGCAGTTCATTCTTCTTAGCAGTTGTTTACCCTCAGCTTGATGCTTACACCTGTTGGAGCGGTTGTCAGTGGCAATATCAATATAGAATTATAATATATCAGTATACAATGCAGTGCAGCTCCTGGAAGCCTGCTGCGCCTGCCTCCCTGTGGAGGGCTGGGATAGAGGTGAGAACTGGATGGTCCTTCACACGTTACCTGTGCTGCCATCCCAAAGCCGCCTGCACCTTGGCTGACAGCCATCAGCAGGCCTTAGCTAGTTCATGTTGCGCTGAGTGCCCCCTGCCATTCCCACAGGGGTGAGCAGACCTCTGCTTCAGCAGAGAGCCACAGCGTGTTCCTGCCCTGCAAAGGGTCAGGATCTTTTTTTCCCTGCATGTTTGGGCTTGCAGCTTTTGCACCTATCAAACTGAAAAGTTCATGCCATATTACTGGAGATAGCTTTTAAATACATTAATGATAATCCTAAAAGTCTCGTGTTTAAATTGCTTTGTTCTTTGTGAGCTTTAACAGCATCTGCCATTTTCAGTCCTACTTAGCAAGAATGGAACTGTTGAAAGCTGCTGTATTCCTGTTAGGCCACGATGTGTTGGTTAGGAGTTGGCAGCCACCTGTGGTGTTTGTGCACTCACCTGGAGCACACCTTGTGCCTGAGACAGTGCGACTGATGGATGGATGGCATTAGGGCTGTCTGGCATTAGGGCTGCTTGCTCACGCGTGGGTGTTACAGCATTGCTCCTGTGTGCAAGGAGAGGCCAGGTCCGTGCGTACGGCTGCAGGAGCTGCTGTGCTCACTAAAGTAAGGAGAGGTTCTGTTCTCGGTAAATTTGCACCTAGCTTTTCATATTCATTTTTGAGGGGAGACTTAAGGAAAGCTTGGCGGTGGTGCTGTGTTATGTGGCAAGAATTTTCTTAGGGCTGTATCACTTACTAGTTCATGGCTAAGGAAGCCCATGAATGAACACTAAAAAGACAGGGAGGTGTGAGGGGAAAGCGTGGACCGGTGGTTCTGAAAGGTGCTCAGTCTGCCTTCCCACAGAAGGGCTGATCTTACACGGCCTTAGCTTCTGTGCGTTCCCATTCCTGACGCTTGGGCAGAGCTGGATGGCAGCTGTCTGTTGCAGCAGGGCCCAGGTGTTCTGTGCGTACATGCTTACACTGGAAGAATGCTCAGTCCCCTCCCTGGCTTAGGGGGCTCTTGGCAGACCTGCAGCATCGTGTTTGAGGTGGGGATTTACCAGGAAGGATTTGGGGAAGTAAGATGTTGGACACAGCTTATTATGTCAGAACCGCTTACATCAGCAAGCTGTCAAACTGCTTTCTTCTGAATGCTGCCATCGTGCTCTCATGGGGCGTGTTTGGTTGTGTCTGAAGGCAGTGGATTGGTGCATGTATGAACGGCGCTAAGCATGTGCCTGCCTTCCATGCTAGGTGCTTCTCATGCCTGCAAATGCTCAAGTAGCTATTAGTGCAGTTGTGAGAGTGTATCTTGTGTTTAAAATGCTGATTCATAGACAGCTGTAACTTTGCTTTTCTACGGTGAGGGGCTTAATATTGATGTGTGCAGTTTCCTAAAGTTCCCCCCCCCCCCCCCCCCCCTTAGGATAAGCAAAATAGGAAGTAACATTGGTGTGTGTGTGTAACAAAGGGCTGCAGTGAGCTATCACGTGTTCTTTATGGTTGTTTGTCTTTACCTTGTGTATATGTGTGTATATATATATATTTTTTTTTTTTGAAGTAATACAAACAAGTAACTACGTGATGGGGATTAAAACCCCAGCTCCTGTTCTGTTGCTCTGCTGGTGCCAAGGGGCCTGGCTGGGTGCAGCGGTACCTGCCTGCTGCTTCCTCTGGAAATGAAACAGTGGGTTTATATCAGCAACACAAGCCTGCTTTTGTGGTTGCCTGCAGCCTGAAGATATAGTGCTCTGTACGGCTGTGTTTATGTAGGAGGAATCTATGCAGCATCTACTTCCCAATAAAGGTGATCTCCAAGCTGTTAAGGCAGGTGGTAATTCAGATTCTAAACACTAGGCTCATGTGTAATGTAAGCAGTGCTGACCTGTTAATATTGTTTCTGTTACGACTGCCTTAAGGCTATGTTTAGTTTTCAAATCTCATGTCAGAACGTTGCTGTATGCAGTTTTCTTATGCTTAAAGATCTGCAGGCTTGTGTCTCTTCTTCTTCTCTCTTGTTTGTGTTTGTTTTCAGGGTGTGCAGTGGTTTGTGTGTCTGTGTGGGGTCATAAGGAGCACCTGGCCATCACATCAGACACTTCATTTCCTGGACCATTGTTTGCTTTAGTGCACTTGGGCCTCCAAGTGTAGATGAGTGCCGTATGGGTCTTACCTACAAGGTGGAGGGAGCACATGCTGTATGCAGGAGAAGTTGCTGCTCTGATGTGTGTGTTGGTGTCGTTGTTGGCTGCTTTACTACAGATCCTTTCTCATTTGCTACTCAGAAGTTAAGCTGTTTGAAACTGAAATTACAATAAATAAATAAAATGACTATGCAAGTGTAGCTGAAGCCAGTATCTGGTTTTCCGTGTCTGTTTTCATTAAATTTTGCATGGGCCTTTTTTCTAGTAAGCTTGTTGTTGCTAATCATCTTAAATGTACTTGATGCTGTTGACAGTATAGAGTTTTCTCAGGTGTATCTTGTGCAGGGAAGTAAGGAGCTCTCTTCTTAAATGTTGGCCTTAGCTTTTCTTTAATAATCACTGCTAAATCTTTCTTTACTGTATGGCTAATTCTTTCTATCTTGCAGTAACTTGCATTAGCTTCTACTTTGTGACGTGTATCTGTTTTGCTGATACTTTTGTCCTTTGAAAGTAGTTAATATGGAGTGTGCTTGCAACTAATTTCTTCACATTTAGTCCTCCAATAGTATTGGTACACGAGTATTCACAAACTGTACATGGGTATTTTTATTTTTTAGGCGACTCTTGGGAACAACAAAGAAGGGAGGTGATGCTCTGGGAATACTAAAATATTTATTCGTTGGAAATCAGGACTTTGACCTTGTCTTTTTTTGTGTTCTTTAACAGGCTTCCTGTTTGGCACGTCTTTTGTAAAGACAGCCTTTTATCCACAGTGCAATATGCTTCAAGTGATGCTTGTGTCTTGGCAAATGATGGTGAAAATACCCAGGAAAAGGTATGTTAACTGGCTGCTTAGTCTGACTTGATATTTCAAGAAGTAAAACTGATCCATATGCTTCAATTCACAGTCATCTTGGCTGAAATGTTTAATGTACACACTTCCTCTGTGAGAGGGGGTGATATCTGCCCAAGGTTTTATTTTCCTTTTCTCTCTTGGTAGTGCAGCTTGAGGGTGTGTGTGCTGGGGGTAAACAAATAGTAAAGGTGTCAGTGGTGGCCCAGTGTTCTTTTATCTGCATCATGGCTGTGAGAAGTGGTGTTAGGGACAATATGTGGCTCTAGAGACCATGACAAGAGGTAATGACTTAGTTAAGTCTAGACCAAGCATACTCATTGCATCTGTTTTGTGTTAACCCCATGCACAAATGACTGCTATCCTAAATAGATTTAACACTGTCTTCATCCTTTTTTTTTCCCCACTCATTTAATGAACGTTAACAGAGCTTAAATACGTACTTGAAAATGCTAATAAGTAAGATTCTGTGCCTTTCTTACTTGCATTACATGGCACTATTGAGAGTAATGGGTTCTACCATGAAACTTGTCATGAGTTTCTATATATTTCACTTTCATAGTGAGCTTGCCGGATGTTGAGTCCTATCAAGGTCATGGTAACTCAGTTTCTTTCTTATGTGGATAAATAATGAGTCCTGTGATAAGTACAGATAATGTTGATGTTAATGAGCATCCTGTTTCCTCTCTGGTTGGTAGCAGCGCCAGTCACGGTCTTCATTCCAAGAAAACTTCTATATGTCACATTTAAAAAAAAAACACAAAACAAACAAAAAAGGAAAAAAAACCCGCACCAAAATGTCTTGAGCATTCTACTTGGCTCAAGGAGAGAGCTGTCTGGTTAGGCAAAGTTATATTTAATGCAGTTTCCTAAGCATTTCAACATCTAGGGCAGCAATGTTTTATTCATCTTGTCAACTCATGCATCCAAGCAGCATACAGTCCTATTCTTATAGCTGCTTGAATTTGGCAGGCAAGCTGTGGTTTTAAAGCCGTAAGAACATGTAATGTGTAGGTTGTTTGTTTGAAGAAAGAAAGATGTCCTACTCAAGTTCAATGGCTAATGTAATAAACCTGGAAAGATGAAGTGAGCTTTGAGACTGGGAAACTGCTCCTGTTCTTTTTGCAGCATTCTTCCCTTCATTGCATTAGCATCACTGCATTATTAAGCAGATTTCTCTGCTTAAAAGCAGAGAAAAGCTCATACATCATACTGTACTTATTTTTACTCATTAAGCAAATATCTCTTGGGTGTACGAGAAGTCTTAAGCATGTGCCTGTTACTCTTAATTGGGCTGCTGGGGGTGGCTGGCAAAAATAAGAGTGGTCTTGCAGTTCTTGTTCAGTTTTCCTCAGGTCAGTTGTCTTCTTGAGGCACTGATGCTGTTGAATCTTGTGCCCATTTCCGAGTCTGAACACCCAACGCTTTCAGTATTTGACAGGAGGATTTTTAATTGCCTCAGTAAATGTAGGGGCATGTGTGTTCTACCAGATTTATTCATGCATGTTAACGTATTGCTGCAGAAAGATGTTCTCAGAAAGGACTTGCACGTGTTACAGTCCTTCTCTTTAAAAATACTGTTTCAGAGAGACAAGTAAATTCTTTAGCTCTACAGTCTGAGCTTTGTGAAACCTTTTTTCCCCAACTGCACATTTATTTTTGCTCACTGTTTTCCTTGTAGTTCTTTTTACAACTAAAGATTTATAGTCAGAAGTTGCTTTGAAAGGTTACAATGAACTTAATCTAGCTTTGCTGATACGAGTGCTTTAAAGTAAATGTGCCAGGTGTTTTTTTGCTGTAATGGTTATCTGTTGCAAGTCCTTGTAGGATCGCATTCCCCGTTTTGGGTAGCACAGGGAGAGGGAGGATTTGTCAACGCTGGAAACTGTAGCAGAACAAATGATCTGCCTTAGCACACCGACTGAGTGGTCTTAAACTTGCCTCTGACAATTGAACTGTATTGTTTTAACATGCTGTAGCCTTTGTACTGATGAGCATTTAAACATACGTGGGCAGTGGCTCTGAAGATTCATGTAGTTTAACTTCTTGGTGAAGGTTTTGGTAGTTAGAAAGATAATATTATTCAGTTGCTACCAAGGCTAGATCCTCTTACTGTAATAAAAGGCTTTTGTTACTGCATATTTACTGTTGTTTCCCCTTTTTACATACTAGGGGAAGGAGGCTGGTGCCGGGCTGGAGCCAGAGCACGCAGATTCAAGTACACAGACCTACTCCGCAGAAGAGCTACTTGATGACTTTATAAAATCTGAGCAGGCAAGTCTATTATTTCATTCGCCATTTCCCTACAGTCTTCAAATGCTTCTTGCATTTCTGTCTTTCCTTTGGGTTGTCTAAGGCCCTTGGAAAACATCTCACGTTTCACTTACTTGTAAGGTTACTGCCAGATTCATGTTTCCATTGTAGGAGAAAACCTGTGAACTAGCAAATCTTGCATTTCCCATGTACATAAATAATCGTGATTTAACATTGTATGCCCTGACTAAATCTTTCCAAGGTAAATTAAACTTTGGTGTTATAGGTATGAATGTCTCAAAATACTTATTTAAAAAAAAACAACCCTTCTCACAGAAGTCTTTTATGTAGGTCAGACTTGGTGATTGTAGCAGTTGTGTTGAGCTTTGATCTTCCGTGGCTTTTATCAGTTTTATTTCCTTTGTTTAAAACAGAAACACTTTCCAAGGGGTTGCTTCCATTGTATGCACAATTGATAATAGTTAAGTCGGTACTCAGGTGTTACGTGTTACCAAGCCTGCTGTTACCCATCTTTTATTGGATATATATTTCTGTTCTGTAGGTTACAAGATAACATAAGTAGAACCTACTTCTGAATGTGTATTGCATGTTTTAAATGTGTAACAGAGTTGTTTAAACCTTCTCTAGAAGGCTCTTCATGTCTAGTTAGGTGACTCAGAGCAGTCCTGGTATTGACAAGAGGTTCTTGTTGGAAGAGGCTGTGTGCTCTTGTGGATTCAGAAGTACATACATATGTCAGTAGTCTAACTAGTGCAAGTGCTTACAAAAACTGAAGAACCAGTATAAGTACAACTCAAGATTACTAGGCTCTCAGAGGTGATAAATGATTCCCTTTGCATCAGTTACAACACAGAAAAGACTTCTAAATGCATTTCTGCCCTCTGTGTATTTAAAATGGAAAGCCTTCCCGCAATTCAGCTGAGGATGAAAAGAGTTTATATAAATAATACCGTGTTGGAGCATGCAAATAGAACTGCCTGCTTCAGTTGCTGAAATATTCTGGCTTTTTTCTTGTTGCACATGCTTTTCCAATTAATATTTTTATGCTTTTATTCTTATAGACTATGAAAGAATGTTTTAACTGCTCTGAAGTAGCACGAAATGCCAGCTAGATTTATGAAAAAAGAACTTGTTTCTGAACTGTTTTGCTGTCTGCTTTTCAGAGTCATTGTTGACAGAAATGTTAGCTACTGAACTGTTGATCTTCATACTAGATGTTCTTGTATGAATGCTTTCTCTATGCAAGTTTTGAAAAACTTAGTTTGTCTGCATTGCGTTCACAGGCTGCTGAAGCGAGTGAAACGAGCCAGCCTGAAGCTCAGACTCCACCTTCAGTGGATGTAAACGAAGCTTCACCTAGCATAGTTGCAAGCACTGAAAATAATTCCAGTTCACCTACCTCAGAGATATCTACAGTCTCGCAGCCTGAGTAAGCTTTTCTATTTTATTGGTTTAATCTTGGACAGAGTGCTACTTGTTCTGAGGCTGTTTGAAGGGATTCCTGTTCAAATTTAGTACGGATGAGGAACTGTTCTTCTCTAGACTGTTGCATGCTGGTATTTTGCAGTGCCTTTGCTTATGGTGTCATGCTAATGGAATATGCCATCACTTAGTCTGTGGAATAGGAGTTGCATATTTGCTGGAGTGTAATACTATTGTCATTATCAGTTCTAAGCTGCTGCTTTCAGAGAGGAAAATACATCTCGCGCTGCAGAGTCTGTACTATAAAAGCCTCCAGGCCTTCAGCATTGGGATTTGCGCTCCTCACAGATTCTCAAGTGTCCCAGCTGCCTGAGTGATGGCCTCTGCTTTCAGTTAAGGATTAGCTGTGGGGAATTTTGCTCTAAAACTTGCGATAGAACAGTCTTAAGTGAGTTCGGGTATTAGACGGCCTACAATAAAATAACAAATTTTAGTTTTAAGACAACCAAGGTTGTTTGTACTGGTGCTTAGTAGTGCAATTCAGAGCTGCCTCTGCTATAGACAGTATTAGACTCCTTTAAGAGTTCATTTCCCTACTTTTGTTTCTGTCCTTTTGTGGCATGCTGTGCAATCAGATGTGAATGGTAGCTTAGAAATCCACATGTACATACTTCTAGGTGCTTTCACAAAATTCTCTTGGTCTTTTAAACATGTGCTAAAGAGAATTCTTTCCTCTGCTTATCTGCTGATAAAGATGTAGTATTTAAACAGATAGAAATTATCCCACTGAAAATGAAGTAGACTTGTTCTTTTTTGTGTTAAGGTTTTGTTGGTTTACTGAATTCAGTCTTTTCACCACAGGAAGGTATGATAATCTTGCCTGCTGACAGTTCTTAATTAGTTGCTGGTGCTAATGCTGACTCGTGGTCTTTTGTAGAAGTCTTCCATTGCCAGTCTTGGAAAATGAAGCTCCCCAAACTTACCATTTCCGTAAACCAAAGCTGGAATGTAATTCCTGTTTCTTTTTATAGCTTTTGTTGACTGCTGTACTGACTTGCTGGTATAACTAGATGCAGGCCATGTGCTTGTCAGGTCTTGGAAAGAGATTCAGGATCTGCGTTCTAAAAAAATCCCAAATACTAGCTTAGTATCTTGTAATTGTTGAAAATAGATTTGTGGAGTACTAGAGTGGTAAACTGTGAAGACTCAAATTAGCAAGCAAACGAGTATTGAAACTTGTTTTGAAGCACCTGATTTATTAGTTCATGCTGGGGAGTAGTGCTCTAGTTCTAGTACCAGTAACAGGAAGAGGGGGCAGGATGAATATAGGGTACAGATGTATTTATAGGTGGGTTTTGTTGTTGTTTTTAAATTTCAATTTGGCTTTAAATAGTGATGGGGAGTCTCTTCATGCGGGCTAACTCTGGATTGAAAGAGGGTGTAGTCTGACTTCGTTGTTAAACAAGATTTTTTAAAAGGCTCGGTTTCATCTGTTGCCATTAGACATCAGTTGTCCTGTTTTAGGTGCTGGTTGCAAAATGTGGCTCCCTTAGGCGTTCACTTGTCTGATAATGCAACAGGATTTGGCTGCAGAATAATTCAGCTGATTTTATATCAAACTGCTTCATGATAAATCCTTTTTTAGGACAGCATGGGCACTGTAGCTTATCTGTGCATACCTAATTTGGGGAAAGCTTATTGAAAAATAATCTGAGCTCCTCTTGTGGCTGTAAAGGACAGCAGCTGCAGTGCATAGTGAGCTTGGTAATGCACTTCAGAAATGATGGCGAGGATGTGAACTATTGAAAGTGCCCAAAGCAGAGGGGATGCTGCAGCTTTTAGCTTGTGTTATTTGCCTTCTGCCAGAATTACTTAAGGCTGGTCAGGTACGCCCTAATCGACACACACACACGTGTGTGTGTGTGTGTGTATATATATGAAGTTCATACTTGTTCTATACTTTATTCAGTTGGTACTGTTGTCTATCCACGAAGATCAAGAATATCTGGAGCCTTTTACTTCTGAGTGCAGTGGTTAGTTACTAGTGTTAGGTGTGGATACAATCTGTGTATCTTGGATGTCTGCAAAACCAAAAAGACTGCCTTTCAAATTGCTGACATGTTTGTGTTTTTGCAATTCTCTGTGCTTTAGTTGAAATGTAGGAGGCAGAATAAAAGCTTTTGGTTAGATCTGGTTTATAACCTCCTAGATCAGCCTCAGACTCAGTCCTGCACTGGTGAAAGAAGTAAAGTCGCAGAAGTTATCAACTGAAAGTTACCATTTGTCCGTCTTCCCTTCCCCCCTCGCCCCATCGTTCCTAAAGGGCATGTAGGGAGGCTTTCTTTTCATTTCTGCCTTAACACCTATCGGATACGGAATGTTTATTCTTAGTGGGAAATAAGAATTAAAGTAACGGGCAGATTAGTGAATTCAGACTGTTCATACAGTTAACAGGATTACCTCATTTCATTGCACTAGTGAGAAAGAAGAAAGTTAATGGGTGAAAAAAAGGCTTTGCTGACTGTGCTACATACTGCTGTGCCACACCATTCATTGCAAAGGTTTAGCCATGCTCATAGCTGGCTACTAATGTGGTAGTGTTATTAGTGATGGGACTCAGTTTCACATTAAGATTCTCTTTTTTGAATGGGGAAGGTTGGTAGCAGCCAGGTAGGCATGAAGCTCTTAGTTTGTAGTGATGATGGGGGAAAATTATCCAGTGCGGTGTTCATAGTATGTTAAATGAGAATTCTGGAGAAGGAGAAGCTAGCTTCTGGTTCTTTTGCTGGGACTGATGGGTGAAGGAATTCTATAGTTGCACAGCTGAGAATGCTGTCCCACAAATGAGCTTCATTCCCCTTCTGTTTTCTTAATTATTTCTCAAACTGCTCGTTTTCTTTTTTCTTTTTTTTTTTTTTTTTTTTTCTCTTTTTCTTTTAACTTTGGAGTATCTTTAGTTTATGTAGTTCATTAGCAGGATTACTTGTATTATCCAGAAGGGTAAAAAGCATGTTATTTTTTTCCCTTCAGTGCAATAGAAAATACCCGTGCTGATATCCCTGTAGTCAGCTCTATTGAAGCTGAGCAGTCAGAACCTGACTGTGATATTGGTGGGACACTTGAGGCTGACCCTCAGAGTGAGCCTTCCTCTTTTGTCAGTCCACAAGAGAGGTGAGTACTGAAGTAGGTTGTGAGTCTGAATAATTTAACAGTAACTGTTTCTTCTGTCCTGGCCTTGCAACAAAGATTTGCATGTGCTTGCTTATCTCCATTTGCGTGCGTGTGTGTGTGTGTGTTTAATATTGGATATGACTGAAAGTGTGGTGATTTTATATGTCCTAATGCTCTCAAAATTTCAGCCTTGCAGGCCAGCATATAGAGAACATATCATCTTCACATGGCAAGGGAAAGAAAACGAAATCTGAGTTCGAGTCAAAAGTTGAAGCAGCTGAAAAGGGGGCAGATCAAAAATCTGCTCTGAATGCCTCTGAGAACTTGAAAAGGGAGGTAAGCAGTACTGGAATCATCCACTCAGCACACACAGGAGCATAACGACCTCTGTTCGGTTATCAGTGTTAAAGATGAGTAAGCTCCATCGCTTTCCTGACTGCCGCTGTATAAACTCACAGCTCTTACGTCATGGGCACTGCATGCACATCTAGTGTTGCTCTCAATAAAGGTAAAATAAAGTGGAAGAACAGGGCAGTGAGGTTGGCAGTTTGTCACAGCTTTATTTTTTCTGAGCTGAGTCTTTTTATGTACCAGATTAAAGAATGGAAATCAAATAAATCTGTCTGGAGCAGAATCCAGAAGAACTGTTCTTCCTGTAATGGGTAGTTAAGTTGGGACTTTCTGTAGGATGCTGACTTTCTTTATGTATGTTGAAGGAAAAAAAAGGAAAGGAAGGGGGAATTGTGGTTCGGACCACGTAAGCCTGTAGAAGTCAGTGTTGACTCTTGTTTGAGGACTGAGTCAGGAAGTTCCTGAGTAGCAAGCAAATGGCAAGAGGTAAAGATGGCACTTAGAGGACAAAGAAAACGTTTGATGTGTTTTTATGATTTCCTGAGTATCTTATTTGGCACCTGTTTGAATAGGGATACTTATCTAGACAGGACTTTGTGTGAACTGTGTGGCTGTTTTTATGTTCTTACTGCAAGGCACTTCCTAAAGCTTACTGGCTTTATATAGATAAGGAATGTCTGTGGCCACAGTAATGCTGTATTTTCCTATTTTAGGATCTCATTTAGATTGTCCCTGCTAGCTTGAATAGTCTTTTTTAACGTGTAGTCTTTCTGAGGAATTTTTCCGAAAGGTATTGAACAGGGCACAGTGTGCCTTAGAGTAATTATGTGCAGAGAACAAGAGTCTTCCGGATAACTTAGTGCCAGAAAATTAGTGTAAGCTTTTTAAATAAGTTCATTAACCTTTATATTTTAGTGGCTGTGATGTAAATAATTGTTGCTTTGGCCTGATGGCATAGTTATGTAAAAGCATTATTGATTCAGTCAGGTTTTTTTTTGACTGACTACTAATTTCCATATAGTGCAAGGAAGATCATGTGTTTCTGAAATGAAGAGGACAGCGTTTTGGTTTTGGTCCTCTCACTTTAAATTATGTGTACACACATCTAGATGTGCCAGATCTGAAGCTCTGTTGCGCTGTGAGTCGTAAAGAATTCCATCATGTTACTTTTTATCTAAATAGGCATTTCTCTTTTTTTGGGGCCTATCAGCTATAGAACTTTGTGATACAGTTCTTGCTTTAAGCACAGAGAAAATGTCAACCTTCAGAGCTGTCCTTCTGGAAACTGTTCTTTTGTAGCCAATATTTTACAGAGCTTCAGTGCTTGAAATGTGTAGCGAAAGGCCTTGGCACATATGGTGATGTACTAGGAGTGTGCCTGTACGAAGGAGAGATCGAGTCTTCAGATGATAGGTACAGCCTGTGATTAACTTAAAAGGGTCACTACTTCGACAAGTCCAAAGCAACGTGTTTTTTTAATATTAAATAACATGTTTTCAACTAACACCTAATTCTTCTGTTAATTTTTTGTGGTATTCAGAAACTCCAGAGAACCTCTGGAATTCTGTCATGATCAGCATTTCTGTTTGAAGTTTTCAATTACATGGGAACGTTTTTTTTCCTTAGGGAGAAAAGCAGAAATCTTGAAGACATAGCAGATATTTTATTAGACAGAATGCTTACGTTGTACTTGAAACGTATTAGTTCAGCCACAGAAATTATCACTGTCTCAATCAAAGTCTATGATTCTGGGAGGAATCCATTGCATGCATGTTTATTTGGCTTGTGAGAATACCTAGGCTTTAAGTTTCCAACGTGAGTTCTGATGATGGACTTGCTTTTGGCTTGATGTATGTTATAAGGTTTTGTGTTTGTATTGGAAAAGTATTTACAGTCTGTGGCACGTTTTTCCCCCCCCCCCCCCCCCCCCCGCCCCCACCCCTTCCAGAAAGACTATAAGAAAACAGGAGAAATTGACCCTACATCTGTCATAACTCCTAAGGACCCTGGAGACATTCCGACATTTGATGAGTGGAAGAAGAAAGTCATGGAGGTAGAGAAAGAAAAGAGTAAGTTCAGGATTTGTTTTCTTTAAATGCAGACCACTTTAATCTTAAATTTGCATAGTGAAACTGTCTGAATTCAGAATGCACTCAAGAAGTTTTCTTTCGTACTAAAATGATGCGAGTGGTAGCATTCATTACATAAAAGCCTTAAGCAGCAGTTTCCTGAAAGGGAAAACAGTTCTTGTGTGAGCGTTACAGCACTGACATTTTCTTGTTCCTAGGTCAGTCAATGCACCCTTCTGCTGCTGGTGGACAGCATTCCACAAAAAAGGTCCAGAAAAATAGAAATAACTATGCCTCTGTGGAGTGTGGAGCCAAAATTCTGGCAGCCAACCCAGAGGCAAAGGTAAGCGTTCAGCAGTTATTAGTGTGCATCACTTCGGTTTGCTTACTCTCGTGCAAGTAGTAATGCAAAACACTGTAGTATGAAACTGAACACTGGCTTCTGAAGTATGCTCTATTCTTATAAACCCAGAGATCACAGTAAAATACGATCTGTATGCCTTAAACAAATGGGGTTACTATAGAGAAGAGTTTCTTTGATGGAAATATTTGGAAGAGGGAGCAGAGTATACTCAGTATAGCAATTGAATGAGGCTGTGTTAGCTCACCATAGCAAATAAGCTGTGATTGCACAAGACCAGTCTGGTATGCTGTCTTGCTGTCTCCTGTATATTATCACGCTTTGAATGTTATGTAGCTTAGTATTAGTCTATGGAAGTAATATTAAATTCATTTCTGGGAAGAGGAGGAAAAGCCCTTGGTGTTATCGTCTACTTGAAATACTAATTGTCCTCTTCTTTATACAGAGCACTTCAGCTATTTTGATGGAAAACATGGACCTTTATATGTTAAATCCATGCAGCACAAAAATCTGGTAGGTTGCTGAGGTTTGCTAGTATGCAAAGAGTAATTCTATTTCCCATCATGTTGGGAGTGTGCGTATACTGTAGAACTGACTGGATCTTGGTGTGTCTCTGCCTTTGAAATGCATGTAGGGAGATTTAATTGGTTGAGTGGAGGATACTTAATTGTGTCCGCCATGGAACTGTCTCTGCTATTGAGTAGTATGATTAAGGGGATAACTTTATTCACTTCAGCATATGTAGCCATGACATAATTAACATTTTCAGAAGAAGAGCTGTGTTCAGATAAAGCTCTTGGTTTCTTTCCCCAGCTTTCCAATATTTGTTGGACTTTGTTGAAATTTACCATATATAAATAACTAGTCTGTCAGGTGTGACTTAAATAATGATTTCTTTCTGTAGTTTTCAGTTCTGTGATTTATTGTCTTGGAGCACAAAGTAGATGAAGCTCTTCTAGCTGCAGGTTCTGTCTGGAGTTACTAAGTTAGGTACTGGAGTGTCACTAGTGATTGTTGAAGGGAGCAAGAAATGACTCCTCCTTATTCTGCAGTGTTTCTGTGGTGTTCTTTTATAGCCCGGGAAGGATCCAGAAACAAAGTAAAGGGCTGAGGAATGCAGTCGGACAGGTGAAGTGCTTTTATTAATGTTTCCTTTTTGTCTTCAAGGTTTGTTATTGAGCTTTGTGAACCAGTCCAAGTGAAACAGCTTGACATTGCAAATCATGAGTTATTCTCTTCCACTCCTAAAGACTTTCTGGTGTCCATTAGCGACAGGTATGTTATCAAAACTAACGCTGCTGACTGAATAATTAAATAATTATGAAATGGATGGCTTCTTGTGTATGTCTTTCATTTTGCAAATGGGAATGCGTTGTGAAATGACTTGGATTTTGTTTTGTGTATATGATCATTTGCTAGTTTCCGCTGCCTCCCACCTCCCCAGGCTTCCTGTGGTTTTTTCTTTTCTGTCTTGTTTCAGTCCTAGAAACTTTACTGGCTGAATTTCAATAGGATTTCATCTTTAAGGGGTTTAAACACTGAATGAAGTATGTGAAGAGGTAATGCTGACTTTTCTGTGGAGACCAGCATCTTATCTTGCAATGCTTCTCTGTATTAAAAAGCGCAACACAGCTCTCATGCAACTTTGAAAAGTACTTTATTTCTTGTGCGGAAAAAATGTTCTGGAAAGCTTAAGTCTGTAACAGTTTGTTCTGGAGCTTTGCATTTCTTTACCTGACTATATTGTTGTTTTTTTCCAGGTATCCAACAAACAAGTGGATTAAACTGGGTACTTTCCATGCCAGAGATGAGAGGAATGTCCAAAGCTTTCCTCTGGATGAACAGATGTATGCCAAATATGTTAAGGTAACTTAATGCTGCCAAAGCATTTATGCTTCTCAGGAAATGAAGTGTCAATCTTACGTTTTGTAACAGCATCCAGAGACATGTGTTATCAAAGCACGTTTTACCATCATCTGCACTAGTTTTGTTAATGTCCCTAAGGGCCACACGTTAAACCCTTATCTCACAGTCACAAGTGTGTTGTCTTCCTCAAATAGTAACTGAGTGTGAGTTGGAAAGCACCTGTTACCTTGTGTCTGAGAACTTGTGATTGCCATATGAATTAAGAAAAATCCAGGCAATGTTCTGTTCTACTTGACCTAACGAAACATATTCTAAATATATGATTAAAATTATCAATCCATTTTGTCTTTTGGCTGTACCTGCTTGTGTGTGTTTGTGTGTGTATGCTCCCTGAAGCACAGATTGGAATGTGTGTATTGCCTGGTACTTTTGTGCTGTGTTATGCTATACAGTTTTAAGGAATCTGAAAGAGTAAACATTTAAATTCTGGTTCTCATCAGTAGACACACAGTGCAGCTTTGCAGTCAGGCAGTTGTAACTACTACTCATGCAAATGGTTTATGTTTGCTGCTACGCAAGCTAGATAAATCACAAGTTTAGGGGATTTTTTTCACATTACTGTAGCAGAAGTTTGTTTCTTTTTATCTGACTTTGTATGTGAACTCAGAGGTAAAATTTCATTCCAAACATTTAGAACACGTTCATTGTATGAAGCTCGTAACACTTTACATGATGCAGTCAGGTACTTGTTAAAGTAAGCATCGGTACAGGCATAAACTGAATCTCAAAGGTGAGATTGTAGTCTGGTGAAGTAATAGGACCTGTTCCCTTCCTGTGTTACTGGGGCAGTTAGCAGAACTGAAACAGAAAGCAGCGGCTTTCCCATCGTAGCTGCTGAAGTTAGGTTTGTCCTGATGGTAAATGCAATACAGAAATCTTTCTGTGATCTCTGCCCTATCAAAATAAGTTGGCAGCAAGCCGTTTTTATTGTATTGATTCAACCAGAATAAAATTCCACGAGTAATGTGGTACCTGGGTAGGGTTAAAAGCTTTGTTGAAAATACTGGGATGTAGTGGAGCTATAACTCAAACAGACACAGACTGAGGGCCTAAGATCCACCCTGCAATGATAGTGCTTGGAAGAAATAAAAACTGGATTGTGCTACCAACTTAAGATTCATGCTCTTTTCAAGAGGTAGCTGGGAATGATTAGTTATCTGTTGGACATCTGTATGCACAAATTCTGCATGAGTCGGATAAAGACTTCATGTATTTTTAATTGTGCTTTCTGGCTGAATTAATGCCTTAAGGTAGCTAGAATCTTGCTTGTCACTGAGGTTCCAGGGTTAGCAGGGGGATGCTTCAGCGCTTCATCCCCTGGAGGGTACGGTGTTTTGCCTTGATTCACACAGCATGGCAAAGCTTAGAAAGGATTGTTATTGTGATGTTTGTATTTCATAGCATGAAATAGAAGCGAGTTTTAAGTATGCTTAATCTACAAGAGAAGAGACCAGAAATTTTCAGCAAGTTTATTTTTTGTTTTTAATTGGCTTAATGCAAGTATGAATTTTTTGGTAGGAGTGCTTTCATGGAACTAGTTATCTTGATCTCACATGTAAATTAGTACAGTTCGTCACTGGGTGCATCTGCGTAGTGTTTTAATGAATGCATTGTACGCTTCTGAATTGAATTGAGACTAAATATCAGCGTGTAGCCAAGTTCTCCCTAGGAATAAACTGGCAGAAGCTTTGAAATAGGGTGCACTGTGCATCATCTTCCAGTAGTTTCCATAAATTGGAGCACGTAATGTTGAATTTGAAGCAGTGGCAGAATGTAGAATGCATGCTATGGTGTTTTTTCTTTTAAGTCACTTTCTGTAATCTGTGCTCTAGAAGGGGGGAAACCTGCATAGTGAACTTAACTTCACTGCTCTGTCTGGCATCAGAAAAATTGAATAACTTGACGTTTATGTTGCATGTTACCTCCTATCTGCAAGGTGTGAAGACTAAATCTTGCTGCCTAAGGCAGATGAAGTAATATTGCAACTTCATTCTTCATTACTTGTCTTAGGCGTTAGTGAACTGAATTAAAAACAGTGAAGCTCAGTAGTTGCCTGTGGCATGTGTTCAGCCTTTGTACTGACATCTTTTTTTTTTTTTTTTTTCTTTTCCTTTCTCTTGCTTCAGATGTTCATCAAGTACATAAAGGTTAGCAACCTCTTCTTTTGGAATGCTGAATGCATAGGGCTTGGGGTGTTCTCTGCTGCGGCTCAGCACGTTAATGCATGGCAAGAATAAAGCTTTTGGCCTTTTCTGTTCTGGGCAATCTGCAAATCCCCTGTAAACAAAACTACCTTAAATGGACTCTTAACTCCGTGGGTCTTTGGTCTTTTATTTGAAGTACCTTTCATTCTTTAGGTGGAGCTGATATCACACTTTGGATCAGAACACTTTTGTCCCTTGAGTCTTATAAGGTAATATTTTGCCTTATCTTTCTACCTCTTTGCGGTGAGAATTAGTGCACTCTAGTAAAGCTGAGAAACAAATTCTAGTTTTCAGAATATTTCAGCTAGCCAGAAATACTGCAAATTAAAGTAATTGCCTAAGTTGGCCTGCTGCGCAATGTGCTGCTTCACATGTGTTTAAAGAAGCCTTGAATCTTTTAATTCAGTTTCCCACTGCATGAGGAATGTTTGCAGGAAGCGGGGCGGGGAGGGTGGGGAACAGGAGCACAAGCAGCCTCTGAGCAGGGTGTGAATGTTTCAAGGCTGACTAAGCAAAGCAAGGCACAAGTGGCACACTAAAAAGGGCAGGTGTGGTGAGTGCTGCTGAGAAGCTGCTGTTACTTGGCAGCCCAGGTGTGTACTGCTGACTGTAGTCAGTCATACCTGAAGCACCTAAATCAGAACAACTCTATCTGTAGCTCACAGAATAATCACATCTGTACTGTTCCTGAAAACTGCTTTTAATTCTTCTGTTAAAGTTGCGCCTGGATTTGAACCTGAGAAACTAGCATCGTAAACTAAATATTTTTATCAGTAATAGTGCTTTAAATTGGGCTTAAGTTGATTTCAGTGAAGTAGGTAAAGAATATAGCACCCAAAATCAAGTAGTTAGAACGTTCTTAAAGGTTGTTGAAGGTAAAGCTGAAGAGATATTCTTGTGTTGAGCTCCACACAAGCTCTTACATCTAGGTAGGAGTTCAAGTCAATTCCAAACCTCCTTGGAATCAATGGAATTAGAAGCTTCTTTGGCTTTGTACAGCACTTGAAACATGCAACAAACTGGATAGAAGTCTGAGAAATGTATTTGTTTCTAAATGAAGGCAGCTGTTGCTTATCCGATGTTTGTTGCACATCATGTAATGTTAACGTTGTTTATGTAGTTGTCTGTCCATCATGTCAAGTATCCATCATGGCTAACAGGCTATTTTTTTATTTCTAAAACTGTTTGCAGGGTATTTGGTACTAGCATGGTTGAGGAGTATGAAGAAATAGCTGATTCTCAGTATCAGTCTGAACGACAGGAACTCTTTGATGAGGATTATGGTAGGCAAATAACTTCTGCTTTTTTTTCAGCCATTCAAGCATGCCTTGTGCTAGTCTGACTTCAAGGATTTGACTGTTAAATTTACTTTCAGTCTTGTTTAACAGCATTTAAGCATTTCTGGGTTTACCCAAGCATCGTTTTAAGTTTTAAACTGTTGTAACTATTTTGGAGGATTGCTTTCAAACACTAGTAATAAGCCTCAGTTTCTTTTGGCAGGCTGGACAACGATATCTTCATATACTGTCAGCTGCAAAAGATAACTATGATAATCAACGTAGCTCACACAAAGAACTTTTTGTAGTGACCATTGGTTGGTTGCTGCCCCAAACAATTGGGGAGGGCTTACATTGGCTGGCAGGCTTTGTAAAAGATGTACAAAAGCATCCTCCCCTTGTCATCCAGCCCTGTTGAGGAGGGGGGTGGAAACACTGTGTAAGCACAGTGAGCTGTTGGCTATGTATTTCTGAATGCGGGGGAAACTGAGGATTGAACTGTGAATCTCGGTATTTCTCATTGCATTGAGCTTGTTATTTCAGTATGGCATCTCTGACCTTTAACTCTATTTCTGTAGCTTTATTTTTACGCTGTCAAACTAACAGTGTTGAATGATATCTTAAATCTTGAGGTTTATTTTCATTGTTCATGACATGTAATTTAATAGTAATAAGTGTTCTTTTTTACATAGATTATCCATTGGATTACAATACAGGGGAAGAAAAATCTTCAAAAAATCTCCTTGGTTCTGCTACAAGTAAGTATGACTTACTAGATAAAGCTGTGCTGAAATGAAGTGAGCTATTTCACTGTGGAGTGATGTTTCCGCCTGCAACAGCTATGACTTTCTCGATGATTTTTCTGCTGAAACTATTTGTTGTGATTCCTATTTAATGACATAGGAGTAAATTGTAGCAGTTACAAGCTGGGTTATCGTTCTTAAAATTTTCTAAAAGTCCAACTTTTTGGTTTTTAGGTGATTTTCTTTTCAGAAGCTTTATTTTCTGTGCATAAGGATACCGAGCACTTTAAACACTCTGAATTTTGCATGGGGCTGTAAACAGCCAGTACTGACATGCAGTCACACCTTAATTATTCGGAACTTGGAAATCCATGCATAATTAAGGTGCCTTATTTATAGGAGGCAATATAAGGATTTACTTCCACAGCCCGAACAGAGGGGATGGAGGATGCTTTCTGAGAAGTGCTTATGCAAATCTTGTAGCTTCTGTGTCCTTCACGAGAGCTGTGTAATTTTTTTTGGGCAGAACTAACGGGTCTTGTCTGTCTCTTGTCACTTTCCCCTTGGAAAGCCACCAGGTGCAGGTGGTGTTTGGCCAAGTATACTTGAGCATTCCATTTTAATGGTATTCTTAGCTTCTGAATTATTTAGGATGGTATCAGCTGCTGCACACCCTCTTGTACCGGGCTCTTACCCTGTGCCACTCTTCCTTCTGGCACAGCTAATGAAGATTTGTTGCTATCACGTGACTGTACACGAATGTTGTTCAGGTTCAAGGCAGCAAGTTTAAGGGCTCAGGCTTCTCTTTTGTTCCCTGATGCATCAGAGCTGCAGGGTTCCTTGCTGCTGCTTCTGAGAATGATTGTTGCTTAAAACGATCCTGGTGATGAATATTGCTCTGCTTAGTGTGGTTTTGAAAGGGGCATTAGTGAAAAAGGCAGTTTAATTCTGAATGCCTCCCTCTCGCAGGTACCAGAGAGCAGAATGTTCTCCCATGACAATACTTACCTTCACCTGCGGCTGAAATCAAAATTTCAGGATGGTTTTCAAGCTGTAGTCACGTATCCTATTCACAGCTGCTGTATTCCAAATCTTCTTTGTGTGTTGGAAGGTAGAAGAAGAATGAGCAAAATGGGGTCAATTTTTGTATGTTTACAGAACTATTATTCATTTTCTAAATAAGCCCAGAAATTACGTTATTTTCAGTATCAAGGCCAAAAAGTTGGATATATTTATTATATATGCCTATGTATGGCAGACCCTCTTTGTCTTTTACTTCCGTGTTTTCTTTTTAGGGGAGAATCCTTTTGTTTCTCAGATACTTAAAAAAATACTAATCTTTATCTCTTTGGAATTGTTACGTTGCAGTAGTGTCAGAGCTGAATGCAGGTTTTGGGATTAAGAAGGTTTGCACAGTGACGATCAGTTCAGCTTAATTTTAGTGAGTCCTTATTCTTCTCTATCAGTCCTGTTGTGGACACGGTGTTTAAAGGCAGAATCCTGTCTGCACATATCGCAGATGTGGTAACAGTTCAAGAAGCGAGTCAAGTCTCGACAAATTATCAAACCTGTTCCTCAGTCTGAGTATTGAAACTCTTTAAGTTTCTGGCTTGGGACCTCCCTCACACATTCACATGCTCAGTTTACCTTAATAATTGTCCGTTTGTCTTGCTGTTTCCTAGCTGCAGTGGGGTAATGAACAGTCAGTGCTTCCCTCCACTTCTTGCCTTTGATGTTAGAAGGTCTGACTGTATGATGCAGGCTTGCCATAGTTGGTTTAGCTTTTTCTGTGAGGGAGTTTTGTATGAGGAGGCCAGGTATTTCCTTTCAGCAGGAGTTGCCAAAGCTAATACAGGAAATCTACATCTAGAGTACAGTGTATGGCAGTGTTTAGTGATGTGTGCATAGTCAGCTCTTTGGAGTTACTGGGGGAGACTTTGGTTAGCTGCTGGAGCCAGCTCTAGTTGAGTACCTACACAGAGTGGTACTGTGTATTGAGATTTTCTTGTTGTTGTTCAGAGTTTGTGTATCCCGTTTGCCGTGTAAACTTTATTTTAGCTGCCTGGGAGCTGACTGAAAAAGAGACTTCTTTGCCACTTAGTCTACTAAGATAGAAACTTTATTTGAAAACTGCTATCTTTTAAACAGAAATCTCTTATCCTTAAAAAGTGGGTAGCGTTCAGTACAGTAGAATGACTGTTTGGTTTGTTTTAATGTAATGTGATTTGTGTCAGATGTTATGTAACAGCAGATAGCACTGTGGTGAAATCTCTGAGCCCTCTGATTATGTCCTCACTGATCGCTTGGTTTCCATTTCAGATGCTATCCTCAATATGGTGAATATTGCTGCTAATATGCTTGGAGCTAAAACTGAAGAAACTTCTGAAGCTGAAGGTACTTTTATTTTTTTTTAATATTAAAAGCATTCTAGGAAGTCTCATCTGATTGAGCTGTAGGTGATGTCCCTGTTCATTGCAGAGGAGTTGGGCCAGGTGACCTCTAAAAGTCCCTTCCAATTCAAATGATTCAGTGATTTCTTTTGGGGGTTTCTTTTGTTCGCTTGCTAGAATTTTCCGTGAGGAGTTGGATGGTCTGCAATTAAATGACTGTTCTTCACCCTCTTTTATGGCGTGTGTGATCGATGTTGTAGAATACTTGCCCTGTTGACAGCAAAAGTTTAATTTGCTGAGAAGGGAACAAAGATACCATATACTTGTTCAGCTGTATTCTGGTTTCTTACTCTGTGTTAGCCAGTTCTAGTAGTAGGATCTAACTCCTTCCTGGGAATATTTTAAGGCTGTCCATAACATCTTATACATAAACTGTTGCTAGTACTTTCACTGAACTGGAACTTTAATGAACTGCAGTTGTTACTGGAGAAGTGTTAACATCTAACGCACACATCCCCACTCCAAAATATGGAAGACAAATGTGTTTCTTGAATCTTTGTCCCGTTCTTTCCTCCATCCTGTAACAGGGAACAAAAGTATACCTGAAAATGTCACTGTCATCACTCCTGCAAGTTCAACAGCTGCACCAAGACTGCTTGAACCAACTCCTGTTCCTTCACCAGAGTAAGTTGTGTGTTCTTCAGTGTGCTCCTAGCACAGACTAGCCGTATCAGGGAAAAATCTTTGGTAGTAGAATACTCAGGATATGGCTTGCTGCCTAAAATAAGTGAAAACAAAATAGTGGTAAAGCAGGGGAAACTACTAACAAGGCAAAATGTATTGCTGTAGTAACTACTTACAGCTCTTTCCATTATATGCTTTAGCACTTGGTTAAATATCAAAATGCTTTCATAAAGTTTTCAGTTATTCGTGTTATTTCATTTGAAAGAAATAAGAGGAGCTGTTCTTTCGTGGCTATTAAAGATTCTGGGTGGATGCTGGCTTAATATTATTTGAGGTTTTTCAGGTTGTCTCCTGAAAGGGAGACTAATTAGGAATGGAAGCTGTATTACTGAAACTTCAGTCAAATTGTACTGACAGTTGGAACCATGTGTTGTTAGGCTCTCCTTGATGAAAATATGTATGCAAATATATGGAATTAGGTGAGCAGGGGGGTGGTGTCTATATAATCTGTGCTTTTTCTCAGTTGATTAGTTGTTTAGAGTTGATTTGGCTGCTTAGAGTGGAGACTTTTGCTGTGTATAGTGTTGTTATGGCTTCTCTGCACTCTGAGACTGAGGGAAGTCAGTTTGGACATTTTGATTCTTGCATTTGAAGGTTGAAGTGGAAGAGCAGAACGCTTGCAGTGTGGAAACTTAGTGATGGTTGAACTGGTAACTCTCTCTGGGGGTAAGGAGAGAGGGGCCTTTCTGATTGAGGAGGTTTGCTGTGTCAGAAGCCAGGGTTGAAATAATTAGGTGGCAAATCAGGTTTGAAACATACTGAGGAAGTCTAACTTGCACGATTTCTGACTATATTCAAACTGACTTTTGGTCGTGAGAATAAACTTTGCAGGCTTCTAGAGCAGGCGTGTAAAACTCTTGGAGTAACATCCTGTGTTTAACTCTCCTTGTAGACTTACTACGACAGATATTCCACAGATAGATAAAGAGCAATTACGTGTGGATTTGACAAAAGAAAGTCCTATTGTTCAGCTAGTACAAGAGTATGAAGAAGATACAAGCCGGTCAACAGTAACCTTGCTGTCTAGTGATGATCAGGAAGAAGAAAAATCTGCATGGTTTGAACTTGAGACAGGAATGTATTGCTGTGACTTGGCTACAGTTTGTTGCATTTCTACTTTTACAGAATATCTGTTTAAATGGTGTTCAGTTACAGTAGGCATCCATCGGCAACATAGTAAAACTGAAGGGAAACAAGAGCAAGATGCTGCTGCTCATGCTCAGCCACCGCAGGTAGTTCTGCCTCAGTCTGTCCCCGTGTCAGTAGATGAACCTCTGCCTGAGCAATTAGACAGCAAAGCTGACAAAGAACCTGGCTCTACTGTGGCAGTTGATTTTAGCAGTGTGGTCCATGATCTCATCAGTAATGAGACTACCGCTACTATTGAACTGGAACCAAGCCATCCTCAAACTGTCTCTCAGTCTCTGCTCTTAGAAGTTACCTCAGAAGTTAAGCCTTTGCCAACAACAGAGATGGTGCTGGAGCCTTCGCAAGAAGATGCGGGCCAGGAAGCACCAGGGATCACTCCTCAGGTGGATTCAGCTGAGATCAGTGCAGCAACAGAGAGGGCTGAGAGCTCTGTTGCAGAAGAAGCTGTTGTAGTTTCTGAAACCAGTGTGATCACTGAAGTAAAGGAGACGAGCACCAGGGAGACTACTGCTACTCCAATGATTTCAAAGCCTTCGGAGACTGTTCTGCAGCCTGAATATACAGTGGGCATCGTAGCCAGTGATGCTGGGGAAGGAAAAGAAAGCACTCCAGAAGTGCAGAAACCTGTTTTGTCTCCTGTTGAGTCTTCTGTATCTGTTGAAACAAAAGAGGATGATCAGGCAACCGAGGAAGCTTTTATGTCGATTCCGGTTTCTGGAGGTCCACAGAGAACAGCTACAGACTTCTATGCTGAGCTGCAGAATTCAACAGATCTAGGTTATGCTAATGGAAATCTTGTTCACGGGTCTAATCAAAAAGAGTCTGTCTTCATGCGCCTTAACAACCGCATAAAAGCCCTGGAAGTAAATATGTCTCTCAGCAGCCGTTATTTAGAAGAACTGAGCCAGAGGTAAGTCTGCAGAAGGCTGGGGAAAGGTCTGCAGTCTGTAATTGTGATTCTAGACAACTGTTCTAAGGAATTATTTTATATTTGTCACAAAGGATTATGTGGAAGTTACTACAATAGGAAGCTTTATGGAAAACTGAGGTAACTAGCTGATCTTGAAAAGCTATCAGAGACCTAGACATGTATGGGTAGCTAGAGTGCCCTTCCTGTATTTTCAGCTACAGTCACCTTTACTTTGTGTTGAAGAATACGGAGTGTTGTGGTTGGGTTGGGGTCGTGGTGGTGGAGTTTTCTTTTTTTTTTTTTTTTTTTTTTTTTTTTTTTTTTTAAAGAATGAAGTGTTGCCATCTTCAAGTACTTCAAGTACTAATCTTCATAATTCCTCCTACAAAAGGGCGCGCTCTCCTGCTGCTGTTAAGTTCAGTAACACAGACCTGCAGTGCCTTTTACTGAAATACTCAGTTGCTTGCTTCCTCTTAAACTACTGTGTTGTCTGTGGTAACTCGGTGAAGAAGGGAGCATGGGGAAGGAACCCAGAGCTTTCTGAGAGGGATGCATTCATGCTGGTGGTTTATCTGTGATGCGACTTAGCTGTAGGATAACCAGGAAATGTGCCTGTTCAGGAGCTGCTTCTGGGGGAGGGCTCTCTGTTATGAGTACTGTGCTGTTGTCTCTCTTGGCAGTCAGTGCTTTGCAGAAAATTCTCCGTAGTGCCAGTAAATTAGCACTGAGCTATTAAGGTGCTGTGAAGCTATGTTTGACTTTAAGCTTAGAACAAAATCACACAAAGTAGGAAGAGCTGTTGCTGTATTTGTCTGAAACTGGAAAAGGAATTCCACTTGAATTTTAAATAAGCTGCTTTGGATAAAAACAGTTTGCTTGCGTAGTAGCACTTTTTGAAGACAAGCCTAATGCTGAGGGGTTGTATGAACTAACGTGTCTGGTCTTTGCGCTTTTTGTTTTAGGTACCGAAAGCAAATGGAAGAAATGCAGAAGGCTTTCAATAAAACAATAATAAAACTTCAGAACACCTCGAGAATAGCAGAAGAGCAGGTATGATTTGTTGAAGTAATTTCCTAGTTAGGAAATGCTGCTTCTGAGAGTGTTACAAGAAGGTACAGAAATCCTTTTGCTACTGAAGTTTTTTCTTAGCTGCGTATCTGCCTTATAAAGCAAACCCATTCCACGTTTCCCAAATTTTTCCTTGTGATAGGATTTTGCAGATGTGCTCGCAGTCTCTTTTTATGATAAAGTTATATCCAGTTTGTTTCCCAATTTTTATATTTGTGCTTTAACTCAGCAGGTTGCTCAGCACCGCGCAGTTGTTTGCTCACTCCCCTGCCTGGGAGTGAGAATGGGGGTTGGGGGAGAATTGGAGGGGGGGAAGGAAAAAGGGTAGAATGTGTGGGTTGAGATAAAACTACTTACTGAGATAAGGGGGAAAGGATAATAATTATGACACGCACATGTGTGTGTGATATGTGTATATGATGCACAAGCAATTGCTCAGCACCCCAGCTGATGCCCAGAGAGGGGGAGAACTCCCACCCTCTTCAGAACTCCTTCCACACGATATCATGTGGTATGGAACATCCCTTTGGCCAGCTTAAGTCAGCTGTTCTAATTCTGTTCCTTCCCAGTTCCTTCGGCCCTCAGCTGAGAAAGGCCTTGGCTCTGTACAGCACTGCGTAGCTACAACTATAAACATTGGTGTATTATCTGTATTGTTATTCTCCTAGAACCAAACCCTAGCATCACATCAGACACAAAAGAAAACAGTTCAGTCCCAGCTGAGACTCAGACAGGGAACAAAAATCAGTTGTCAGCTATTAGTGGCTGACAATCTTAAAATGTATTTGTCGATGGATTAGCCATGTCGCTTCTGACTCCTGTTTCTTGCAGTCAAACCATACATTTTTTAAGCTTGCTTTCTTTTTGCAACTCTGATATTAAGTACAGATAGGTCTACTCAGCAACATCAGGGTAATCCCCTAACCTCTGGAAAGGGAAGAGAGGTCCAGTAATGATTTAAGCCAGATTTGCAATTGAAAGGGTGCTGCACGTAAGCAGAAGTTTTAGTTCAGTGTTTAAAATGTGATTAAAGGATGTGGGAGCTGCAGTAGAGGGTTTTTTTCCCCGTTTTCCTGCACTGCTATCCTAGCTTTCATGAGCAGCTTTCAATTACAGCATTAACTATGTGCTGAATAATCACAAAAGCACTTGTGCATGTCACAGCAAGTTTAATCAGAAACTCTCTGAGAATCTCTGAAGTGCCACGCCAGGCCTGTAGTTTGCTTCCCCGTCAAAAGCAAAGGAAACTGCAGCTTTCCTGAGTTGACATGCATGCTCTTTTTCGCTTGTTTTGAATATTATCAAATGCTGGTCAGTCTGAGGGCTCTCTTCTTGGTTAACTTCCTTGATACTCTGCTGAGCTTTCCCACTTTCTCATAAAATGAAGGATCTCGTAAGGGCGTTCTCCAGGAGTGGGTATCTTCAAAGGGCTTATTCCTGGCTGGCTTGGGCTCCTGTTAAGTGGCTGGCCATTTGATCGCAGAGCAGAAGCAGTGTTTCAGCCTTTAGATTTTAGCTTTGTCTGGTGATCTGCACGTGTTTTGGACCGTGACAGTACTTGGCTTCCTGATAGTCATTGCACAGAGCTAACTACTAATTCTGCCTTTAATAAAGGTAGTAGTAGTCACTGTAGTGAAAAACACTAGGCATAATGTGAGAAAACATTGTTTGTTGTTTAAAAATGCTGATGTTCTGAAGTCTTTCTATGATTAATGTTACATAAACAGTTTCAAATGTTAAGTGAAAGTTTTGTTGGAAACATGCTAAAAGGATCACGTAGCTACATCATGCCTGGCTCTGTCAGATAGAATGCTAATGTTGTGCAAGAGTATGGGATAGTGAAACCCTGACAACTAAATAGCATGGGCATGACTCTCCTCAATACAGGATCAGCGGCAAACAGAAGCAATCCAGCTGTTACAAGCACAGCTCACCAACATGACGCAGCTAGTTTCCAATCTGTCAACAACCGTGGCGGAATTAAAACGTGAGGTAACTATAAATCAGCAGTATGGTGCAAGATCTTGAGTGAGGGAAGTGGCTGCATAAACATATCTCAGTTTGAAGGGGCTTGGAGTCTTTAAGCAAAACTTTTCAGTCGTTGCTTCCAGCCTGCTTCGGCAGCTGGCCAAGGGAGGAGGAGAAAGGCTGAGTATTTGGGGCTGTCTTGTGCACAGCAAAGTTGGTAATAGTTTTTACTATAGCCCTGCTAGTCCTGTAATTGTAATCACAGCTCGTGGTAAAAGAAAGAACTTGCTTAGAATAACTGAATATCTCAGCCTTCCTGTAGTGCGTTACAGTTGATACGGTCCTGTAAAATGACTCAGTGAAATTAGAAGGTTAAGCTCTGAGTTCACAATGGCAGCAGTAGGATTAGTTACGCACAGAGTTTGAAACATGATGGGGTGGGGGCACGATGCGTTCTATTCTTCAAGAACTTCCTTGGCATCTAACGTGTTGCATAACAAGTTGTATTGCATGGCTTTATCTGTTTCTCAGCTTCAGTAAAATGGGGTGCTTTACATTTCCAGCACTCATATTGATCACTTCAATATTAACAGCCTTGCAATAGGAGATCTAGACTGTAATAATAGATGACTGTGTGAAGTGTTGTGCTTCCCCCTCCGAGTGGCAAACTAGCATGTCTAAAACCCCTTCTCCTTTCCTCTCTGGCTGTGGTGATCTTTGGAGGTGAAGGGAATCTTGGCACCAATATTAGGAACATGTTCTTTCAAATGTTTACATTCTTCAGCCTGGGATTTCAAGCCATATTTTAAGTATGACTCTTTTTGCGCATGTTGCCAAATGTGTCCTGAGCTGTCTTCTAGCACTTAGTGACACCCTCATTGGCGCCTAGTTGGCTTAACCACCCATTAATGAGTGCTGTGCTTTTAAATAGGGTTTGACCGTGGTGATCGTCAGGGTATGACAGACAAGTGTCCTGGGGTTTGAGTATGTACTTTCTCTACTCTAATCACCCAAGTCAACTTTTGTGAGACATTTCATCAGAACAAGATGGAAAGCAGTGCTCCTGCTCTTTTCTGGAGTCTTTGTCTTCTCATGCCTTAGTGCACTTGAGGTAGATTGTTATAGGATTGAGGTGGATTGTTATAGGACACTGCTGTTTATTTTGGAACGTAATTTGCAAAATACCACTGAATTTCAGCTTCTGTGTAATTCTGGTAAACTTCATCTGTGGATGTTCAGAAATGAACATACTGGAAAGATCCTGCTAGGATGTGGAATTGAATAGTCTGGAAGATAAAACCCGTTGAATCAAGTGAAGGTAATAGGAATTCATTGAGTGCTACAGTGTCAACTGATGAAAAGAGTAATATTGAGATATTACATATCAAAAGTAAATCAGAAGTTACATTCCTACATTAGGCTGTGGGAAGCATATCGTTTTCAGATAGACTTCCATATTCACTATGGGGGCAGCTGCTTCTTTAAGCAGCAGCAGTACCTTAGTCAGTGGAATCTTTTCCCACAATATCAGATGGTGGTTTTCAGCCTTTAGTCCTCAAATGCCACGTAGCATTGCGCCAAATCAAAGCTCTGGGAAAACTGCTCCAACTTGAATCCTGGCGTGAAGTGGAAAAATGGGGAAGGTGACTTCAAAAGCACACAACTGATAGTTTTCAAGTTCTCGTGTTGAAAGCAAGGTGATGGTACCATTGCATTGCCGGTTAGTCTTTAACAGCTGTATCAAATTCTTCCAGGTTTCTGATCGACAAACCTACCTTGTGATCTCTCTGGTTCTCTGTGTCATTCTGGGCTTGGTGCTTTGTGTGCAGCGGTGCAGAAGCACATCTCAGTTCTGTGAAGGTTACCTCTCACAAATTCCTAAAAGTAATCACTACCCTAGCCCCAAAAGGTAATGTATTTGAAACTTCATTGTTCTTGAAGCTTTTGTTGATGTTTCCTAAATCTGCTGGGACTGGCAGATCTGCTTTAATCCCAGGTTTACTTTCTGCGTACTCAAAATTGATTGTAAAGCGCAGTTGCTGCTCTGTAGCAATTGTGGAGCCAGTGAACTTGAGGCACCTTGGTAGCACGTCTTAAAGGCAGTGCTGTGTCTGTTTGCCTGGCCTTCTTGGGCACCTGGGTGGATGACTGACTCTGTTCTTCTGCCAGAAATGCTTCTTAATGGAAAAATGCATAGTCCTGAGAAAGATGTGCTTAAAAAAGCCTTGTGTTTTGCATTGCTTTAGATGTTTTTCCTCTTACGACGATATGAATTTGAAAAGAAGAACTTCTCTCCCACTGGTCAGATCACAGTCTTTCCAGCTGTCTGGTAAAGAAGGTATGATCTACCTACAACACCAGTATTATTCTGGGCACTGTACATTGTGTGTTTTATTGCAAGTGTGTATGAAAGTGGCATCACGGCTTAATGTCAAAGTATGCTGAACTGTAGTAGTTCACTGATACGTTCTGTACAGCGGGGTGGTTCATTAATGTTACCACTCCCAGAACTGTGCTAAATTAGGCTAAAACACTAAATCCATTATTAGCATTTTGTGGAGTGTAAATGATAGCCTCCTTGAGATTAGTAACAATCGATGCAGGCCTACAAAGCTATGAAGCTTGTAGAAAGTGGTATTTTTTTTAATGCCAGAAACCAAGTCTGAATGCCCTACTTCTTGGAAGTCCTGAGCAGCTAATCTTGAAACTTAGCAGGTATTTATGGATCCAAATTTATCAACTGTATTGAGAAAAGTTAGGTCATTTGTCCTGGTTTGACTGAGAGGAACGATCTTGTCACTTCAGTGTTTGTGTTAGTTTTGGAACAAGTGAATTCTGCTTTCTTAGGCCATCGTTGTAACACAGAAACAAAAGTGGTGCAGTATTATACTGACAGTAACTACTGGGTATGCCACTGATGCAACAGACCAGCTCCACGGTTCTTGTACAGTGAATAAAACTGCATGGAAATTCAGTAGTTGAATTGGAAACATTGCAGTAGAGATGAACAAGGGCTTAAGTTATTTTTTCAGTTGTATTTTTCCAGTCATCTTCTGAGCCTAAGCAGCAAAGAAAAATGTTCAAAACACTGATGGAGGAATGCCAGACTGTCACATCAGTCTGAGTGTCTGTCCTGTTGATAGGTGCTTTTGCTTCCAGGTGCATGTTAAGCGCTGCTATATTGTTAGCAGTTTGTACATTAGAAGCTCACTTCTGCCAACCGCTCGTTCCTTTTCCCAAAGGGTGTTCTGTGCTCTGCTCTTACGGCCTCATCTGTCAGAACGTGAGATGTTTTCAGGTGTCTGTCACTGACAGCTGCCAGCTCAGCAAAGGGGACTTCCTCAGTGTTGTCTTTACTTCCATGTACTTGTGTTGTATGCCCATAAGTTAATAATGGCAGCAAAAATGTGTGATAAATGGACTATTTTATCCTGTTTAGTTAGAACGGTGTTGTTCTGGAGCTGGCATTGTCAGTGAGAAGTGCTGAATGTGTGTGCCCTTTCTTACAGTGGATCCCGAGGACCTGTACATTGTAGAACCCCTGAAGTTCTCCCCAGAGAAGAAGGTACAGTAGGTGCAGGGATGCAGGCTGAGCGCGAGCACCGTTCTGCCTGCAGGTGGTGCGTGTCTCAGCTGCTCTCTGCCGCCCTGCTCCCCGGGGTTGGGTCTTAGCCCTGCTTCCCTTTCAGAAGCTGACTGTTTTCTCTTTTTACCTTGTGGTTTCAGAAAAAGCGTTGCAAATACAAAAGTGAAAAGATAGAGACTATCAAGCCAACGGCAGAGCCTCCCCATCCCGTAGCCAATGGGGAAATAAAAGGAAGGAAGCCGTTTACAAACCAGAGGGACTTCTCTAACATTGGGGAAGTTTATCACTCTTCGTATAAAGGTCCTCCATCTGAAGGAAGCTCAGAAACGTCATCGCAATCTGAGGAGTCCTATTTCTGTGGCATTTCAGCTTGTACGAGTCTGTGCAATGGGCAAACCCAAAAGACAAAAACTGAGAAGAGGGCTATAAAACGAAGACGGTCTAAAGTTTCAGACCAAGGGAAGCTCATAAAAACTCTAATACAGACTAAGTCAGGGTCAATGCCAAGCCTGCATGACATAATCAAAGGAAACAAAGATATAACAGTGGGAACACTTGGTGTCACGGCAGTTTCTGGACACATCTAAAACTAGCTGAACTTCTCAAACAGGAGAGTGTTTGTTCATTTGAGAACAGCCTGTGGTATTCTGTGGGAGGATGGTGGGAGACGAAGAGCTCAACTAATTGGAAAGTATTCAGAAATTTGGTTTCTGCCTTTTTAAATAGATGGGATTGTGTCAATCTTGGCTATAAGCTGCAGCTTTACGAGGCTGAAAATTTCCTATGAGAAGAGCATGGGGGGGGAGGGCAGGGCAGGGGGTTCATTTTTTTAAAGGTTTTTTTTTCACAGTTCCTGGGGCAGAGATTTTTTGAAACCCAGTTTGTTGGGTGGAATAGGGATAAAAGCCTAATCCTCTTCCTTCAGCTTTTTTCCTATTTCTTGCACCTTCCCATATTTATGTGCCTTTTGTCTATTTATAATGCCACTGGAAGAGGGGAGATACAATTGTTTGTCATTCGATTTATTTTGTAATTTCTCTAGCTTTGGTTTGTTGTTTTTTTTTTTTTTGAAGATGCAACACTACAGTGCTGTAAAGGGACGTGTTGGCTTTCAGCTGGACTCAGTAACATGGACTGGATACTGTAAAAATACTAACGGATGGACTTGCCTGACTGGATTCTGGTTTTGCAAACTCCATTGAGAAAAAAATGTCACTGGGAATGGTAGTTAGGCTCATTTTCACCTACAGGTACAAATCGGAGCTGTGGTCTGATGTGCTGAACAAATGACAGTTGCTCTTTAGTATTTCTTGTGAACAATGGCATCTTGTGACGATGAATGCTTTTGTTATCAATATCGACTGCTGTAGTTTTCCCAGAGAGCTGAACGGAGGGCACTCCGTTTGTTTCTGTGCTGAGAGCTGAGGAGAAAGCTCAGCTGGAGAGCACGAGGGTGCGTTGGGGCAGCCAAGGCAGAGTTTTCCAAGGCAGCTCTGGGTGTGCTGCGTTTGCAAAGCCTTGAAGTCTGACCAGTCAGGTTGGTTCAAAGTGGGTATTTCCATAGCGTTTGCTTTTGTATTGGCTAACAAATGTGCAGCGTTCGTATGGTTGATATTTTCATACAAGAGTTTCTTTTATTTTTGACTGTGACTGTATATTTGGATACTCTAGGATGTGTGACTGGTAAAACGTTGCGTGTGTCTGAGTGAGTGGAACAAAAGGTTATTCCTTTTGACAGATGTTACAGGTTCACATTGTAAAAAAAGTTAACTTATTGAGCACTTTTAGTGGTACCCTTTTTAACAGATCTTAAGCCTTTCCTGGGTATTGTATGTCATGTGACTTATTTAAAGCCTTTGTTTTTGGTGTTTTGTTCTGTTTTTTTTTTGCTGCTTTCTTGTTAGTTTATGAATACTTTAAGGTGATGTACTTTTGGATTTGATCTGCACAATTAGCCAGTCAGAGCACGGGAACCGGACTTGTTGAACGTGGACTTAAGAGTTTTAAACCTGGATGAGGAAAATGCATACCTGAGTGCAGCATACGTTGTTGTGGAACAAGAGTGTGTAACTACGGAGCTGTAGTGCCATTAGAAACTGTGAATTTCCAAATAAATCTGAACACTTTGTCTTTAATTTAGTGGCACTTTTCCTTTGCAAATCTATCTTATGGCTTAAATGCATCTCCAAGGAGGAGTGATCTTTACATTTCAGTGTGAGGCCGGAACAACTTACCTGTAGTGAGCCTAGCTGCGCTGTGTGCAGCCAAATGCTAAATCCATTGGCAGTCCAGTCCCTTAGTCCTCTTCTCAAACGTGACCTCCCCAGTGCTAGTTGCTCTCATGAACGTCTCTGACTTCATCATGGGAACTGCTTTGATTCAAAAAAAAAAAAAAAAAAAAAAAAAAAAAAAAAAAAAAAATTGAAAGGTGCAGGAGGGGCTGCTCTGGGGGTGTGCAGCTTTCTTGTGGTGTGGGTTTTCTGTTTCAGTTTACCTTCCTTCCTCCTGACGCATCACTTGTAGGAAGTTTGCTTTTCTTTTCTGTCTTGGTTGCAACTGAGCTGTTTTTCTCATCAGTCGAGTGAAGCTGGACAAGACTGAATTCTTAGAAAAGCCCATCTTTGCTATCGTGCGCTGAAACCTCAAATTGAGAGGTATGGAATGAGGCCAAATGACTGATGATGTGTTATGCAGGTGTCAAATGCATCTCTGACTCTCAAGTTTTTATTTCTCCTTCGTTATTGCTGGCCTCTAAGCTCTGGATGGAAAAAAAAAAAAAAAAAAGTCATGAAACTGAAGTTAAGCCAAAGATGGTGGTCTTATATTTATCAACTGCAGTGCGGGTATTGCTGTGAGGCAAGGAGGCATTGCCTTTCCTGGAAGCAGCTGCTGAGGGATTGGTGAAACCTGAGCTTCTGTGGAACAGTGGTGGTGTGTGGACAGCCAGAATCCTCCCTCCGCATCCTGCTGTTTTGCTGGAATGGACAACTCTTCTGTCCTTTCTCCACGTTTTTTCCTAGACTGGAGTTCCCCCACAGCACTGGTGAGCTATCCTTGAAGATCATGCAGAAATGATAAACGAGCAATTAGCAGCACTCCTCTGTGCTTCCTTGTACAGTAGAGTGCTTTTAAAACACCTGATGTACCGACCCCCGTCCTCTTTAGGGTGCGTGATACTTGGCCTCGAACTGAAACACCTTCTTGATGTTCTTTTGCTGCTGTGATCTGTTTTGTACCTCGGGTGTCGGTAACGGTCAGTAGGCTGCATGTTTAAATTCCAAGCAGATGTACGTATTTCCTTGTCAATGATGTTAGATGTGCAACTAAATTCCTTTCAAACAGTCCTGTATTCCCTATTACCTATTGATTTTTAAACCTGGGCAGGGCTTAGGAACCTAAGGAGTGGTTGTGTTGGGTAGGAAAAAGTAATATCAGCAATACAGTTTTAATGTAATGAACATGTAGGGAGCGTGCAGTGGGAGTAATACACGTCCAAAATTAGCAGAGCTCTGTTTCAGCTATGCGATTTGAGGCTGTGCGGCTTGCAGCTCACATGGGATTTGTGGCAGGTGCCGTAAGGGGCAGCTAATGTGAGCTCGGGAATGTTTCTCACTCCGTCTCTCATGTTTCAAGACTGTCTTGGGAGGGCCTCACAGTATTCACAGTTCTGAAAATGTTCTCTAAAATCAGTGTTTAAAAAACCCACATCATAATGTCGTGAGCTGCGTAGCTTCACTTTCCTGAAGGCTCCTTATTGTTCCTAAGAAATGCTGCTTCTGTGCTCTGAGTGTATGGGAGCTTGTGTGAATTCCTCCGGTGTGATGGGGACAGAAAGCATTGCCCTCAGTGCAAACTTTCCAGTGTTTTAAGTATCTGAATATCTGATTAACAGACGCCTGGACGTACGGTGAGAGACGTCAGCCCGAGTCCTGTTGTGCTGCTTAGTGGAAACTGATGTTGGCAGTAATGACTCCTGTCAATAAAACGTGTCTCTGTCGTAGGATCACTGCTGGTGCATGTCAGTTGAGGAGCGACTGTCCATATTCTCATTGCTGTTACCAAACGTTTCAGCTATCTCTTGGTCTAAACTTTCCAACCAACCACATTGTGCTTCAACTACTGAGAAAAGCTCCATTGGGAGGAACCTCCTGGGCTGCTTGTGCTATTGCAGCTGTGTGTTTGCTTCTGGCCAGTAGGATAGAACTGCACCACAGCTTCCTCTTGCTGTGCTTGCTGCTTTTAGTTATTTATAACCACTTTTTAATTTTCTTTTTCAAAAAAGCTCCTAAAATCGCGTTCTCATTTGCTTAATGTTACCCTTTCATGTGGGCTCTTGAGTGATTTTTAGCTTCCTATTTCACTTTTATTAATATCACACTGGCTAACCTGATTTCTTTGATGACATAAAGGCTCTCCTAAGTTGGCTATGCTCTACAGTGGCGGCACTTTCTCGTGAGGGTGGCTTACAAAGCTTGACAAATTGCTGAGATGGTGTGGATGCTTCAGAGGAGGGCCTGGTCCATCTTGTGGTGGTCCATCTGTTTTGTGGTGTAAAATGCCACAAAAGCAGCATGCATATCAAGCAGTGAGGGCTGTATCCTTCCTCCCCAGCATGTGCCCAGTCTGTGGTCGTTCCCAAATCTCCTGTGGCTGGC
Organism: Alectoris magna; assembly: GCA_030625065.1. NCBI lineage: Eukaryota > Metazoa > Chordata > Aves > Galliformes > Phasianidae > Alectoris > Alectoris magna. The sequence continues at coordinate 23,671,911 of CM060568.1, read as the reverse complement.
TCGGAGTTTGCCCGAGCGCCTGTCCTGCTCCCTGCTTCCTGCAGGTTGGGTGGTGAGAGCAGCGCGCTCTCAGGATTTCCGCTGGAGTGCAGTGTTCCTTCAGGCTGCACCTGCTGTCCCCACAGGAGGCAGGCTGCTGTTCTCAACAGGCTGCTCCTGTTCTCGAGATTCAGGCATGCAGAGAAGTGTGTCCAACTGCTGCGCTGTGTCTAAGATTTTATTTTATTTTTTACCCTTTAAACTATTCCTAAAATGAGATGCCCTGCTTTAGAAACAAACAAACGAAAACCAACTCAGTCTCCAACCAACTGGTTATTAAATAGAGTCGGCCTCCTGGCTTTCATTGCTAATTTCTGGAGTCTTTGAGTTACGCTGTGCCAATCTTTATTTATTATATTGCTTAAAATAAAACCAGATTGAAACAGCCACGAGGAAATTGCTTTTGCATTTAAGCATACCTCAGTGTAAACAAGCTGTTGACTTTGGCAGCAGCCTGTGTAGCGAGAAATCTGTCTGCTTAGTTATGTAAACCGAGGGTCTCATCTTTTAGGACATGGATGTAGTACATCTGTGGAGGTGATGGCAGGGAGGGGGCCCTGAGCAGGATGCTGGTGGGGGATCTGTGGAGCTGTTTGAGATCCTGGAGTTCCGCCACAACCCCAGTGTGCTGGGGTGGTTGCACAGGCAAACCACAACACTCAGCTAGCAGGTCAGGCAGTCACCTTGAGGAGCCTGTCAGCACAGAGAGCTGTTGTTTCCTGTTGCAAAAAGCTGTCGCACACAGAAGCACTTGGAGCACTTTCATGATCCCTTCGTGCAAGTCCAGGGGCACCAAATACTTAAGCGACGTGAATATTTCCATCAAAGAAGGGATAATCACAAACACGTGCATCATATAAAGGTATTGCTAGCCATATATAAGACATTTTGCTTGTGTGCATTAAACATCAGAGTGGAAATGCAGTTTCTTCAAATATGTAAACTCTCCTAGCTGTGTGGTATTGGTAGAGAACTGGAGTGTGAGGTGGCCTTGCTTTTGTCAACGTGCAGCATGAGATGGGATGGAACAGCTTAGCATGCTTCACTTTGGTACGAATGTTCCACTGCATTTGGAACACAAAGCGTTGAGCTCTGACCACAAAGTGCTGTGGGTAGGCAGCCATCGAGCAGCGTGTCTCATCTTGTGGAAACCCTGAGTGTCAAACAGCATCAGGTGTTGCTAAAGAAAAGAAACTTACTGGGGTTTGTGTCGGCTTGAGATCTATTGTTTCCAGACCTTTTTCAGATAAAATGGGTTAGCTTAGGAACGGATAGTAAAAATCATGAATCTTTTTTATGCATCCCTTCCCCAATTTAGAAAATAATAAAAGGGGCCTCGGCACAGGAAAGATGTGAAGCTGGTGGAGTGGGTCCAGAGGAGGCCATGACGATGCTCAGGGGGCTGGAGCACCTCTCCTGTGAAGGAAGGTTGAGGGAGTTGGGCTTGTTTAGCTTGGAGAAGGCTGTGGGGAGAGCTCATTGCGTGGCCTTGCAGTACTTCAGGGGAGCCTACAAGTGGGAGGAGTACCAGATCTACATGGGCAAATAATGATAGGACAAGGGGGAAGGACTTTAAACTAGAAGTGGAGATTCAGATTAGAGGTTAGAGGGGTATTTTTCACTCAGAGGGCGGTGAGGCGCTGGCACTGCTGCCCAGAGCTGTGGGTGCCCCAGGCCATGGATGGGCCCTGGGCAGCCTGAGCCCATGGCAGGGGTGGGGCTCAATGATCTGTAAGGTCCCCTCCAACCCAAACCATTCTGTGTTTCTTAGATGTGACTCCTTAGGACATAAAAATGGAAGATAAATGCTGGCTATCTTGATGCTACCTTTTTCTTTGCTAGATGTGTGCTGGGTAGAGACCCTGCATCCTACTGGGTCCTCTGCAGTCTTACAGCAAAGAAAAATCTCTGTCTATGGCTCTTACAAAAAATAACTTGAAACAGCTGGTGGACATTGCTTAGTAGTTATAACTCGGCATGGTTACTGCTGACTTAAGGGTTGCATGTGCTGCCCAGGGAGCTGCCACACAGACATGGTCAGTGTTTGACAACCAGCTGGTGTTTCCCGGTGCTGAGGCTGGTTGTGTGCTGGCAGCATGGGGCAGGGTATGGATCCCACCTGAAGGGTTTGTGAGTGCACTTATTGACTGTCACGGGGAAAACGGGAAATCAACATCTGTGTGTTCGCTGTGGTCTTCCTTGCAACCTCTGAGCAGCCACAGCAGCTGTTCCATTTTCTCATAACTAGGCCGTTGCACACAATTAGATCACCTGTGTTTTTGTTTCCCGTATGTTCAAGCAATCGGTCCCATTACCTCATAGCCCCGTACGTAATTTCCTTGCTTTTATTATAGATTCAAAAAAGAGAGATTTTTTATAGATTTTTATTATAGATTTCAAAAAATGAAATCTTACTCTGCTGCTTCCAGTTCTTGGCTGCTTTGGCTCTTTGTGCTGATGGATTCTGCCCTGCCTTGGCAGGGCCCTACGGGGCTCTATGCCCCTTCTGCTGATCCCAGTGCCTGCTGGGAGCAGGGTGTAGTTTGCATATGCTTAATGAACAAGAGAGAAAAATGTCTTGCTCTCTGGAATAGGGCTGTGCTAAGCATCGCGATGCCACAGAGCTGTCAGCAGTGGGGTTTGAATGCTGCTCTTTTGTGAATGTGAACATATCTCTCGGGACTGTTGGAACCAACACGCATCTCAGCACGTGCCTCATGTTTGTAGTGAAGGGGTGACTTTGGAGGGGAGCGGAAAGCATCACCCTTGCCTGGGAAAACTGAACTGTTTATAAAAAAAAAAAAAAAGCATGTAGTAAAGAAACAACACTAAGATGTCGGCACTCACTGCAGTGTTGTGCAGCCCAAGGATGCTGTGAGCTGCTGCTGTGTCCATGGGCTGTCGTGTGGCAGGAGGGGCAAATGAGAAGAGTGCAGTGAGATGCGCTGTGCTTGTGCTTTTCCATACAGGGGAGGCAGCTGGGAGCACAATGGAGCTGTGTAGGATCCTCAGTTGTGTCCCTGCCGTTCTGCCCTCAGATAGAGCAAGGGGGATGCCTCTGCTGTCTGTCAGTTATTGTTACTCCTTTCTGAGCCTCTGAAGCTGAATTTAAACTTGCAATGTGCGTTCTGGGGCTGTCTGAATCTCCCCATTTGTTAGCCTGGTGCTAGCTGTGAGCTTGGGCTCCTGGGGCCTCATGCTTTCCCTGATGCAAAAAAAAACAACAAAGAAGAGAAGAAGCCTTCTCTTGGGTGGTGCTCTCAGTTGCTCTTTCTGAGGTACCATCAGTGAGCACGAATGCGGTGCATCTGTTTTGCCAGGTGTGGCTGATACTTACCATTATTGCCCTGGCTGTGGTTGCCAGGCTTAGCCTGGGCCAACGAAAGGCTGTCACCTCCTGAATCAGTGCTTCAAACGAACACAGCCCTACCTTTGAATGCTGTCTTTTTGTTCATTTTCTTAACTACGTCTTCAGTTGTCCTTGGGCGTAATTTATGCAGCCCCCTGGGCTTTCAAGAGTTGCTTTTTAGCATTTCTGCTAGTCATTATTGTAACAGGAAACATCATCTTCAGATACATGATTTACTATGTCCAGAACCTAAGAAGTCTTCCTCCTACACAGCATTTTTTTTTTTTAATTGTCTTTTAAATCCTCAAATGTATTGATGCAAACTTGTACCTGTATTCTTCAGCTGCTGGCTAATTCTAATCAGTGTCAGCACAAACTTCAGCCTGTTGTGTGCAGTTAACAAGAGCTCCCACCTTTCCTCCGGGGGTAGTGAGAGATGGGGGGATCCTTCTGAGCGAGTTCTGTTTCTGCCTGTGCAGCCATGTCTCGTCTTTTGCTGGCAAACTTGGTGAAAAGGTAGCTTAGGAAAAAGCAGAGAGATAAATCTGATGCTCTTTTTTGCCTTTCTGTCCTTTTATTCCTGCTCAGCTGTTCCTGACTCTGGGTGTTGGGTGAGATCAATTTTGCCTAAATTTTGGTTCCCGGCTTTCCATCAAAGAGCTTGCAGTGACATGGTTGTCTGTCTGCAGCAACCTGTCCTGCCAGCGCTTCAAAATCCTCGTCAGCCCTGCGTGTGGTTTGAGCAATAGGAAGCCAGCAGAAGGCAGAGCCTGCTGGTGTCATGATGTGCCACACAGATGTGCTCCCACTTGGCACTGCTTACCAGGTGGCCTCTGAAGGTGGCCACAGGTGAAACGGAGAGTGTGACAGCAGGCAGCAATGGCAGAGAGTGCTGGGAAGGGAGAAGTCTCTGAAAGCGTGCTGTGAACTGAAATGGATTCTTTGATGGTAAAATAACCCCGGTTTTCGGTTTGCCACAACGTGTGGTATTAGAGGGCTCTTGATCTGAATAGAGAAGATGCAGCAGGAACGGCTGAGACAGGGCTGTCATCAGCTTACCCATGAATTACAAAAATATGTGTGCATTTTTGTGAAAATATGAAGCAGTGGGTCAGTGACAAGCACATCTGTGACATTTAACGGGTCTTTCTCATATGCCCACAATCCCACCAAGATGAGCTGTCTGCATTGAACTTAATCAGTGTCAGAAATAGGGGTGAGGGTCAGCCTGGAGGGGGAAGACACCTCAAACACCTGACCATCCACCTGGAGGAAAGGCAGAGATTGCCTGGTCTAAAGAGAGAGTTCGGGAGAGTGGAAGCTCTTGGCTCTGCCCCCTGTATTTTTACAGCAGTTGAAGGGCCCCAAAGGGCATTAAAGAAACAGGGACTCCCTGGCACCCGTGTCTGTTTCGCAGCGAGTCACAGGCGCGATGTCCTCAGTGCTCCGAGAAGGAGTGAGTGTTGAGTAGGCTTGAACTGATGGAGGTGAATTTGCGTTGCTTTTTTATGTCAGAGAGCTGAGAAGTACAAGACCGTACAGGTTGCCGAAATGGTTCGTGCTGTGGATTGCCATTTTCAGCAAGGGGCTGTGGTGAACGTTCTCAAAAAGCAGTGGGGTGGCTGGTGGTGCACATCCGACCGATTGGTGTGGTTGGAGGCACAGCTCAGCCCTTGCTTTGGAGAAACCAACGTGCACGCACTGTTAGAGCATGCTGGCCTTGAACTCCGGATTCTGATGTTCAAGATCAAAACCAGCGTGTTGGGGCTGCTTTCTTCAGCCACATAAGAGACAAAAATTCCTTTTGTTCTTGCATTAAACATGTCATTTTCTAAACACTGCCCTCCTACAAGTGCGCTCACTTCATTATGTCTGCGAAATGGAAGAGCAAAGAGCTATGGACAGTCTTTTGTGTAAACGCATGGGAAAGCTCCTTGCCACTACATAGAAATCTGTGGCCAATGGAGACTTAATTAAATTGAGAAATGGAGATGCTCTTTCTCCTCATGATTTGGCAGTGAGCCTTTAAGAGTGCTGGTCCCTACGGCGTGCCTGAACTCTGGATCCTTCCTCGAAAGGCAAGGGAGTTCTACCAGGATGAGTAGTGCAGTGTCTAATCAGTCACCCAGCCAGTTCTGAGGAAAAGACTGAAAAACAACAAGAACTGCCCTTTCTGACATTCCTCAAGTTGGAAGAGGACGGCAGACAGCAGTAAGTAATTTGTCCTCTGCAAAATGAAGTGCCTGCTGCCGTACTCGATATAAGATCTTCATACTTCTGCTAAGGGGAAAACTCAGCTCTGCCTCTCACCTCTCATGCAGGATGCCAGAAGCAGAAGAGTCTGTTGTTCCCCCTGCTTGTGGTGCAGGACAACGCAGTGGAAAAGCAGCTGCTTCTGCCTGAGTGGGCTGCTGGAAAGGGTGGCTGGCTGGTGGGTGTCTGCTGGGCTGATTACTCAGCCCCTGCCTGACAGCACCGTGCTGCTCTGCTCTGTGCACCTCATTCCTGGGGCTGGTGCTGTGTGAGTGCAGCCTGCCACCAGCTCTGTCCAGCTGCATGTGCGTGCTGCTGCAGTGTGGGAGGAGCAGGTGGGTGCCCTGCACTTGCAGCTGAGGGCGGAAGCTTTTTGGGGTTTGCTGTTGCTGCTTGAGGCTTTCATAGAGTTGCAGCTTCTGAGCTGGGTGATTGCTGCTGGAGTGATGATGCAGGCACACAGAAGCAGAGCTGGGTCTTCCCCCAAGGCTCAGTCTGGGCCAGCCTCGGCAGTTTTTGGCTGCCACATGGAAGATCACACAAAGCGTGTCCAGCCCATCCCACTCCCAGCCATGCAGCAAAACTTGAACTATATGTACCCACAGATCTTCTGGGTGGATGGCTGTGCCGATGCCAGTACCTCCTGCCATCCAGCATCCCCTGTCGCTCCCTTCCCACCACCGGTACCTGATCGGAGGAAAAAGCCAAAGAGCAACAGAGAAAGGAGAAGCATCAGCTTCCTGGTGATCTTCTTGCTGATCCTGCTGGCCCTCACTGGAGTGGGACTGAGCATGTTTCAGATTTTCCACCTGGAGAAGGAGCTGGCTGAACTCAGAGAGGTAAAGTCTGCCTGCTGGCCACACAGGCTGTGGGGAGAAACTGGTGGCAGTGACATGTGTGCCATGCCAGTGTGCGTGGGGCTGTTTGTTACTGTGAAGGACTGCTCTGTTGGTGACTGTGGTATGTATCTGGATGTCCTGATGTTTGGGTGCTGCAGGCTCTCCCTCCCTGCGCACTTAACCTCGCAGCTCTGCGTGAGTACCCAGAATAGCTGTTGATGAGATAGTCTGGCTACATCTAGATGGTGCCCTTATGCTCTCACCCTGCTAAGAGAGCTTGTCACTCTTCTTCTTTTGACAGTCTGTCAGCACTAAACACGTCCCTCCAGCTCTGGAGAAGCTCACAGGTGAGTCTATGTACGTAGAGGAACTCCTCCTTGTCAGCATGTGTGAATGCTCCTGCCCAATTCTTCCCTCCCCTTGTCAGGTGCAAAGGCAGGGCTGCAGCTCTGATGCTCTGGAAGTGCTCATTACACTCGCTTGGCTTGAAGAGGAACATGTGGGGAGGGGGTTCTGCATCCTGCTTGCTGGAATGCTCAGTGGTCTCAGTGTGGAACAGTTTGCTTCTGCTTCAGGGCCTCCCGGGCCCAAGTGGGGCACTGATGCTGGGAGGGATCCTGCTGTGGAAGTGAATTTCTGGCTGTCCTAACACACTGCAACAGCATGCACAGAAGGAGGAGAGCGGAGAACCAAGATGTATGCTGCACATGTTATGACGTTCTCTTTGCTCTTTAAGGTTTTGGGATGACATTACACGGTTTTGTTTTCCTTGGGAGTGGGAGATCCGCTTGTACCCTTGAGAGTGGGCAACTTTGTTCCTAAATTCTTTTGGTACGAAGTCTCACTTGCTGCAGCCAAGCTTAGTTGAGAAGATCCTGATCCTATGGTGGTTTGATTTTCTTTAAAAAAAAAAAAAAAAAAAAGTCATTTCACTGAAATTGAAACTTTCCAAAAGAACCCACATTTTTTTTTCCCTAAATTTAGAGGGGGAAAAAAGTGGTTTCAGTCTCAATGGAACAACTTTAAAATCATATTTTGAGCTTTCAAACTGTTATTTTACATTCTGAGTTAGTGTTATTAGCGGCAGAACCTTTTTAAAGAGGGCCAAATAACTGGCTCAAGAAATTAAGATGGTTCTAAAAGTTGAGAACTTGATGCTCTGAAGTAGACGCTGAGAGAAAGCGCAGGATGGAGTGGGATGGGGTCCCCGTGCCCAGTCACTGGAACCAGCCTATTTCTCTAGGAGGACTCAAACTCTCCAAGGAAGGCAGAATTTTCTTACCCATATTCTGCCTCTGTAAGGACGGGGTCTGCCTGGCTGGGCAGGTGCTTTCAGGATGTCTCAAGTAGCTGCTCTGGTCCAGCTGTAAGGAGGTTTGGTGCTTGGCAGCCAGATTTCCACTGCTGTGGAAGTGCCGGGCTAGAGTGGGGCAATAAAGCAGTTACGTCTGTGACAGGATACAAGCAGTCACCTCGATACAGACTAAAGATGCCATGTAGAGGCACGCTGTTATCCCTCTCCTAAAACCTGAGTGAAAGTTCTCTGCTTGAGTTCACTGGTGGAGCCATTTTAAGATGAAAACTTTCCTTGCTGTCTTGTTTTTTCCCTTTGCTTTGGATCACATCTGATCCTTTGCTTCAGCTCTTCCTTTCTAACTCTCCTTAACGTTCTGTAGCATTTGGCTGAGCATCTTTCTATCTCTTCACTGCAAGCTGTGGTACCTATGTGCCCCCTTTGCTGCTGGGAATCTACCCTGCTTTAGCCTCATGGATACCTCTCTTCTTCTCGCTGGTTTGGCTTCTCCATGGAGCATGTGGCTAAAGTCTCCTCTGTTTTCATGCAGGGCAGGAGAGCAAGCCAGTGAAAAAGGAAACGAGGAAGGCAGCACACTTAACAGGTATGTGCTGAGGGGCCAGCAAGATCTGGGAGCAGAGAACAGGGCAGATGTTACTGGGGTGAAAGGGCAGCCTGGCTGTCGCTATAAGGAGCTGTGCAGACTTTCTCATTTTCCTTTAGAAACGCTCGTGCTCCGGCAACTTGAAGTTATTCCACTGCTAAAATACTCCTCTCATTCAGACTTTTTTAATGAGAGCTCTATTTTTTCCTTTGGTTTTTGTTTTTGTCAGTGAGGTGCTTTCAAAAGCAGCTCAACGCCAATTGAGCACATGGAAGGTGTGAACTCCCACCTCCATGCGGCTGGGGTAGACTTCTCATGCAGCACACAAGGACATGGAGAACAGGTGACTTGGTTGTGACTTGGGGTTCAACTGAAGGGAAAACATGTTAATGCTTGTGCTTACTGCACCTCCCCTCTCATTCTGGCTTCCAGGGAACCCCACACAGCGGAACCTCCCATTGGAGTGGGAGCCCATCTCTGGTCATGCCTTCACCAGTGGCATTCAGTACCATGCCCAGGGCCTTGTGATCAATGAGACTGGTCTGTACTTTGTGTACTCCAATGTGCTCTTCCGGGGAAGGCACTGTGACAATGAGGTGTTGACCCATGTTGTCTACAAGAGAAACCCAGCTTCACCAGGCAGCCATGTGCTGATGGAGGACAAGCGCATCAACTACTGTACAAAAGAGAAAATGTGGGCCCGGAAAAGCTACCTGGGAGCTTTATTCAAGCTCAGGGAGAGGGACAGTCTGTATGTCAACGTTTCCAAAATTGATCTGGTTAACTTTGAGGAATCCAAGACGTTCTTTGGGTTATTTAAGCTTTAAGTGATGCTGTTGGAGTGTGGCTGGCAGCACCCCACACACCGGGACGTGCAGGGCATGAGGGCCGCTTGAGAGGCAGCAGTCCTATGCTGCCAAAACCAAAGCAGGGTCTCACTCTGGGAAACCCATCAAGAAACCACGTTTCAGCCTTCTGCGTGAGCAGGCTCAAGCAACTGGTAAAGGCTTGAAACCAGACCTCTGGGAAGCACCTGGGCTGTCGTGTGGCTACCTGAAGAGAATCACGCAGTTTCTTCCTCTGAATAAAATCACCACCGTGAAATGTAGTGCATCAGAGACCCCGTTGAAACTCACTACTTGCTCAAGAAGACTCTGCTACCTGAGAAAGTACCAGGGCCTCGGCGGCACTGGCCCACACATGCTGCTGTGCCCCCAGTGAGCTCAGGCCATTTGGGGACTGTTGGTCTGTGTCCAGGAGGCCGCTCAGCCTGAGTTGTGCTGTGCCACACCATGGGCGGTGATGTGGGAGTGAGCTCAGGCTGCCTTCCCTGAGCAATGGTCTGCCCATCCCACCTGGACACTTGGCACTGTAACTTGCGTGACAGGCACCCACCTACCAGCTGGCTTGTTAAGCATGGTAGGTTTGTTTTGTGTTAAGTTATTGACTGTTCCCTTCCCAGAAAATATCCCCACCTCTTTATTTAACTCACCTTGCAAGGAACGTGCTGGAAGCGGTGATGCCGTGAGGGGTCCTGGCCCTCTGAAGAAAACAAGGTCTTGCTGAGTCTACCACCTCCTTATAATGGTGGGTGTAGCAGAAGGGGCCAGGTACCCTTCTCACTGATAGGACCTGAGCAAACCAGCCCTGGCTGAGCAGGGGATGCTCTCTCCTGGGCAAAACACAGATGGCAAATAAAGGTATATTTTTCTAGAAAATGGCACTGTACTCTCCTTATGGGGGGCAGAAGGCTTTTGCAAAGGCCAAAGCCCGGAATGCCTTTGGTCAGTGGACAGGACCCTGCTCTACCTCTAGCAATGTGCCAGAAAAATTTGCTCCCTGCCTGGTGAGGCATTGGGTCCTTGCTGCTGAGCTTTCAGGCAACCAAAATTGTTGAGATCTGGGGATCAGGAATGTGTGAGGTGGGCAGCTCAGACTGCGCAGCTCAAGCTGTTTGACCCTCAGGGAGGGGACTGATCTAGAAATGCAGGGTTGAGCTCAAGTAGGGAGAAATATTGGTGGAAAGTTTTGGAGAGCCCCTGTGCTTCGTAAATATTGCTCTGGGTGTGATTTGTGAGCTCTGGTTTGGATGTGGGTGGCTGAGAGCTCTCCTCTGCAGTGGTGCTTGGAGCTGGACACAAGCTTTTCTCCCCAGCCCCAGGTCTCAGCTTGGTGTGGAAGGGAGCAGGACACTGGTTGCTGAGCACGAGTGCTGCCATCCCCAAAAGCACCACACTCCTCTCCATGCCTGGCCAGCCCCAGCAGCACTTCACATGGCAGTCTGAGGGGTAAAGAGCGGAAGTCATGCTTAGAGTTAAATAACATTTGCTCACTCCAGCACTGGTCCACAAAGCTTCTTCCTTGCCAGGGTTAACCTCAACTTGCCGTGTTGTCACTAAGCAGTACAAAAAGGCCGTGCTGCATCATTTTTGCTTGTGGTCCAGGCTTCTTGTAATTCAAACACCAGCACTCCAGCAGCATGTAATATTTATTTCCTTCTCTCTGGTGTTGTCCTCTGCTCTGTGGTGTGTGGTCTGTGGTTGCTTGCTTCGTGGAAACATGTATCTTTGAAACCCAGGAGTGGACAGGCCATTGGTGCAGCCAGGTGAGGTGAACACTGTGCCTCTGCTCACACAACTAGCCCTGCTGCACGTGGAGCTTTCCATTGCATTTCTCAGGAAGGAAAGTGCCTCTAAAAGTCAATGGTTAGGAATCTTTTTTGCTTAGCTGATGCTTTTCCACTGTGCCCATCTCCTCCTGCTATCAGACGGACAAAGTACTTAGTGCAGATGCAGAGGTGCTGGACTGAAACTTTTCAGGAGAGGCTGGAAGCTTCTTCCCTTTTCTGGTTACTCTTTGTGCTGTGTTGCTTTCTAGACATCCACCTAAAGAGTGACTGTGCGTCTCTCTTTACACATCTGTATGCTTGCAGCAATTTCTGAGCACATTGTGCACTTCCTTTCTTTGCTGGTGATGAACAGCTTAGAGAGATAAAGAGCATTGAGCCCCCAAAGGAAACTGATGCTGAGGTTATGCGCTCTGCTAGTGCTGTATTAGCAAAGGGCTGAAAATCTCCTGAAGTTTTGTGTGAATCAGCACGTGGCAGCTCAGCCATGAATGTGAGCTCTGGGGCAGGATGTGGCAGTTGCTCTCGCTGCACATCAGGAGGGGACAAGGATCTGTTAACGTTTTTATCTAACGTGCTGACAGGAACGCAGACCTGCAAGTCTCAGAGATGGCGGTATGGTGAGGTGGATAGCGATAAAGATCGGACTGGGGTCTCTTGAGGTGCACAGAGCTGCCTTTTCTTGTGGGACAAAGCTATGAGCTGTTAGCCTTGCTCCTGAGTCAGAGAGCAGCTGCTACTGCATTGAGTCAGCAGCACGGATACCAGCAACATGCGTGCTTCTGCCTTGCGATCCCGTTCTCAAACATCGCTTCAACCTGACCGTAGGAAATCCACTGCTGAGCTCGTGGGCCGTGACTAAAGATTCAAAGTAGGGTTGTGACAGAAGCATGCAATTTTGAACTGCACGGAGTCGATTCATAGACTGCTTGTGGAGCAGCTTGATTAAAGCCATCAGTTTGTCTGCCTAAGAAGCTATTCACTGATTGGAGTATTTGCTTAATGTTAGCATTAAATACTTCATAACTATTTAATGTTGGCATTGTTAATGCTTCTGTGACTGAGAGAGTGAACACACTCAGAAAGAGTGGTGGTGCATCGGAAAAGGCTGTTCTTTCTGAGAAATGTTTCCTAATATCCAGCCTGAACCTGCCCTGGCACAACTTGAAGCCGTTCCCTCTTGTCCTGTTGCTGTTACCTGGGAGCAGAGACTGACCCCCACCCTGTCACAGCCTCCTTTGATGAGGCAGTTGTAGAGAGCAATAAGGTCTCCACTGAGCCTCCTCTTCTGCAGACTGAACAATCCCAGCTGTCCGTGTAAGCCAAGCTCCTCTCTCCTGATGGAAGAGCCTGGGCCACGTGTGGAGCTACTGCAGGGCTCGGGCAGTGTTTAATAGCACTCCAGAGATCTTCTCTTCTGTAGAGGTAAGAAGTGATGAGTCCAGAGCAACTCCTGTGAAGCATCTTCTGGTCAGCTCCTAGTGCCTGGGGGTCTTCTGTGGGTCACAGTCTTTCTTCCTAGGCACAGGCATTCTTTTCCTATGTGATCCAGTTCAGAGCTGATCCAGCAAGTCCATTGCAGGCACACCAAATCTCATGGTTAGCTGAACCCTTTCCAGGCAACGTCTGCATGTCTGGGATGTGCAGCTGGCCAAGCCTGCATGACATGGAAACACTCATGCTGCTATGCGCCAAGCATAGCAAGCTGCTTGAGGGAGATGGGCTCTTTCGTGGTTGATGCATATCAGATGCTGCATCCTATTTATCTATCCTGGTGGGGTAGATAGTGCTGCTTCTACAGCAGAAGCGCAGGAAGCGAGAGGAGGTTTGGCAAGCTCTGAGAGACAGAGCATAAGCGTAAGAGGTAAGATGAGTAATGAGCAAGGCTAAGGTTGGGTGCTGCTCCTCACAGACCTGTGGAGATGAGAGGTGGCATGCTGGCAAGCAGCCTCAACAGCTTCTGCTGCAGGCAGCTTTCACCCAGCAGAGAAAACCACCTTCAGAGAAGCAGAAACGGCTCCCAATAGCTATGGCCAGTGTCTCTCATATTCTTCCTATTCATATTGCACCTGTGTCTTCTGATTTTTACTAGCCTGTGGCTACTTGTGGTACAGAGGAAGGTCACGGGCATGCAGTGAAGGCCTGAAGAGCTCTTGTAACGCAGAAGTGAAAGAAGCCTCTGCTGGTCAACAAATGCAGCGGTGTCAGAGACATGAAATGGAGCTCTGACGTGGACTGGCTCTCAGCAGGCTCACCCAGGCTCACACTGCACAGATTAGTTGTTGTAGTTAGCCGGTATGGGTTATGTACGACTCTTTGTAGCCCTCCAAGAGAGAAAAAAGAGCACAAGAATGGAAGAACTAATATTTTTTTAAGCTACTCTCAAATGCTGTGAGCTAAGAAGCAATCTTCGATCTGTTTGAGCAGACAAGCTTCACTGTTGCTGCTATTTTTCCTTCTCTATTTTTTTTTTCCCCCTAAAGGCAGCCTTAATGTTTCCAAGTTTTGATTACTGTGTCTTGTGGTGTTACTTCTAGGTCATGGAGCTGTGAAGAATATACGAACCAGATTGTGAAGGAAGAGAGGGAAGCTTAAATATTACTCTTATTTTTCTAGCACTCAGAAGCAGAGGCACGTTACGTCATGGTTATGAAAGTGCAGTTTTAGGTGTGACTAAGTGACTGAGGTTTAATGCAAAGGGATGGAGTGAGTAAAAAGAAAGGAGGAGCTGGTATGCAAGGTGAGGGAAGTTACATCTGAATTTCTCAATTTTAAAGACGAGGAAAAAAGGCATGACAATTTGTTGCTGACTCATCTCGCAGGGTAACGTGAGATTCAGATATTCCATTCCCAGCACATAACCAAAGCCCTGATGCACGAAAAGTAGGACCACGTGTTGTGGTGGACCTCCTGCCCTGTCCTTGTCGGGCAGAGAGAGGGGACCTAAGAGACGAGGACGAATGGAAACAAGTCTCAGCTCAGCATCACAGGCAAACCCTCTCCCTACCTACCTTAATTCCCCACAGAGTGTGTGCTTTCCTGAGCCGTGTGCTGGGGGTATGCATCCCGCTTGGCATAGTTTGTGAGATTTATGTTAAGAGATAAAAAATAATAATAATAATCAGAAAAGAGATCCGAGAGGGAGATTTTTTTCTTCCTAATTTAAACGGCCTACAAGATAGCAGTTCATGCTGCTGTGATGGACATGAAGTTCCCACACAAGGGTGCAATGTGTTTATGGCCGTTGCAGTTCTCAGCTATCAGAGGGTCAGCCAAAGCACTGGTGTGAGCTGCACAATCTGAGCCAAGGCTCCAAAGGGCATGCTGAAAGACTGACTTGCTGCTAATCTGTTTACCCATGCTCCCTGCTGAGTTATCTGCAGTGGAGAAGGGATATCCAAGAACTGGCTTCTGTTAAAGTTCTGAAAGAGGAATCCAAGTCATAGGAGATTAAGAATGCTTAAGCAACAAAAGAGGATGTGATTTGCTCTAATTCCCCTGAGAAATTCGGCATATGTAGTAAATAAATCCCACTGCTGTCCTTAGCTTGGGCAAGGGCAGGTTATCAGGCTCGTTCTCAAATAAGCCCAGAAGCATGTTGCTGCAGCCTTTGTGATGATCCTTGCTTTTGCACTCTAAAATTGGTCCTGCACATCCTTGCTGCTGAGCAGCCCACCAGGTTGCGTGTGGCTTTGCAAGTGTGTTTCTGTGCTGCTGCTGTGAGGAGCAGGAGGTAATTGTTGTTGCTTAGTGAGCTACTGTCTGTTAGCTGAGCTCTTCGACCACTGCAAACATGAAAGCTGTTGAAGTTTTTTTTTTTTTTGGGGGGGGGGGGGGCTGGGGGGTGTTTCTGCCTCCTGCCCATAGCTGCACTTCCTTGTTTATCTGAGCTTACAAGAATTTGAGTCAGGCTCCTCTGCCGCCCTACTTACCCTGAATTTCAGCACGAGTGGGGAACAATCATTTTCAAGGTTTGCTTGAAACTCCCCACTCACATCCTGTGGAGACCCTGCTTGCTGCGCTGGAGAACGTGAGTCAGGAGAGGCTGTTGAAGGAGAGAAGGGGTTGGTAATTGCTTGATCCAACTGGGACCACGTTAGGTATCATTAGGTCTGCACGTGGAGCCTGTCTGCTTCTTCCCTGCTCTTGAAGTATTTATTATGTATTTATATGCATTCCCTTCTGCACAGGGCAGAGCTCGTGGGCAAGAAGTGGTATGATTCATCCAGCAGTAAATGTATCCATACAGTTACTGTATCCAGTGCTGTCCCGGCTTTGCAGTTAAGATGTTCAGTACCTGGGGAGATCAGTTAGACAGTGATACAACAGAAATAACTGGTGCTGTGCGTTGCACCTTGAGATGTGTGACTTGTGATTTGATGCTAATGTAACTTGCTGGCCTGACTGCTCCTGGCTCCCAGGAAGCACATGTGGTAGTAAAGGTACAGTGATGGGTGCCCAGTCTGTGATAAAAAGCCTGGGGCAGCCCCAACAAGTGTCAGACTATGACCAGGCATTGAACCTGCCTAGGAGAACAAGTAAAAACAACTCCCACCTTTGTATTTTGCTTGGAAACCTCACTAAAAACCTTTCTAAGGCTTTTAAGTATAAGTAGCAGAACCATGGGTCTTTTAAGAGTTTTGTAATTTCCACACTTCTGGCTCATCTGACAGATTGGAAAACAGAAAGCACCAGAGAACCTAAAAAGCAGCTTGGAACCTTGTACTGATGCCCCCCAACAGCATTCATTCCCTTTGGTACCAGGCTGTTCACCCAAGGATACAGGCCGTACGAGGTGATGTGAGCTCCTGTCTCTGTGTGCCAGTCCTGCAGGACACTAGCCTTTAAAGGTCTAGGTGCCGTGTCAGCCAAAGTTATTCACACCAACGCCATCCTGAGACTTCATAGAGTGCTAAGTGGGCACAAACTCAGCGCTGCTCATAGGAGGGAGCTAGATGTGCTGGGGAGATGGGTGGGATGGTGATGGGTGGGATGGTGATGACTGCAGCAGACCACAAGGCTGCCATGCTCAAGGCTGCTGTTTATAACTGTTAGGGGTGAATGAAGAGCATAGCGGGAGCTTTACAACCACTGAGTTCTGTGAAAAATCCCGAAGTGGGCAATTTGGTAGCAGCAGTTTCATTTCTGTATTTCAGCTCATTGCCCGTAAGCCACATTTAGCATGTAACTTTATAGGACACCGTGAAGAAAAGCGTGCTGAGTTTTCCGCAGTACTCATAGTGGAGTTACACCAAGCATCAAAAGAGACAAAGGAAACTGGGTCAGTTGTGAGTCTTGCCCCTCTACCTGGCCAGGGCAAGTCAGCACACCTAGCTATTCAGAGGGAGAGAATAAGTCATAGGAACAAAGGACATGGCTTAGAGAGAAGAAACCAATGTTTATCTTAAATCATTGACTTCTAGTAATTTCAACGGTACAACAAGTGTTGCTGTACAGACCTTTGAGAAACTTGACACTTCTTTCTTGTGATCAGGTCACTCTTTTTTGCTATCTTGAGGCTGTTTTCTAGTGATCTGCACCTTTTGCAAGACTGGTCCTGCTGCTAAACACTTTGCTTTTGCTCTTTAGGAGTATGAAAACCTTTCACAGAATTGCTACATTGCCAGTTAGCAATACGCCTTGCGTAACTGGTTTCTCAGTTTGGTCTTTCTTTCACCCCTTTGACTTCTCTCATTCTTCACCTTTGATTTCCTTGGGGGGAGGAGTGGTTAGGGGGTGGAGGAGAAAGGAAAAAAAAAAGCTACATTGACCCTGTAGCTCTGCTTTCTAAAAGTGCCATTTCCTGTGGTCTTTATAAGTGTGCTGAATAGATTCTTCTACGTTCTTCTTCTCTTGCTGAGTCTAAGTAGGTAAGTAGGAGCAGATAGGCAGTGGAGCCCCATGCTGACCCAGAACCTTGCACAGAGCTGCTGATTCGGTATGGCAGCATCTGCTGGGAATCCCTCCTTCTCCACACCACTGAATAGGGTCATGGTCTCCTTTGGCCCTGTCAGCACTGCCAACGTGTCTCCGTTACAAAGACTGCTTTCCCTCTCACTACCCTTGTGTGCTGAACAGGGATAGATAGATGCTCCTCTTTGTGGAGTAGCAAGACTAAGCCACGTTGAAAGTTCTGACTCCCACCTGAAATATGCTGTAGAAGGGGCACACCTTAAACCTGCCAAATGTGTGAATAGTGGAAATTTAGACAAGAACTGGTACCTGCAGAGGGCTGACCCTGAGCAGCTCTCCAGTACCCATCCAGCTGCTCCACTGCAACAGGCTTGAGGGAGAAAATAAATGGAAAATCTTGTGGGCTAGGGAAAATGAACTTACTGCCTGCTAAAATAGATTTGGAGAGTGAAAAACAAAACAAAATGAAACAATCCATGTACTGTTCAGCTTTGCCCCTTCCCTCATGCCTCACCTGTCAGGTGGGGCAGTGGGATAGCAGCTCCAGTCTGATACAGCTCCTTCCTTCTCCTCCTTTTTATTTATGCTTTCCCTCTGCAGCCCCTGGAAGGACCCATGCAGGAACATGAGGACAAACCTGCTCTCCCCAGGGGCTGCAGTGGAACCCCTGCTCAGCCGCTCCATTTTCTCTCATCTCAGTGCTGCGGAATGGGCGCCATTTTCCTTCCTCTCACCTCAGTGCTGCAGAGCGGGCGCCATTTTCTTTCCTCTCAGTGCTGCAGAGCAGCACCGTTTTCTCTCCTCCTCTCACCTCAGCGCTGCAGGTGTTTCTGCCACTTTTTCCCTCAGCCCTCACTGCCTGGCACAGCATTTGGCACTTTCCTAAACACCTTTACCCAGAGCCCCGCCAACATGCTGCTGGGTTCAGCTCCAGTCTCAGTGTTTCCATTCCTGAGGGGTCCGGAACCTTCTGGAACCCTCTGGAAGCACTCATGTTCCACACGAGGCAGTCCCCGCGCTCTCCTCACAGAGCCCCGCAGCCCTCACTGGGCATGGACACCCAGCAGCCCGCCTCAAATAAAACTTGCAGCTTGCAAGGTTTGGGAAGCAGCGTTAACAGGAGGGCAGGGCAGCCTCACAGTGTGCTCTAAGTCTGGGACCCGACGTGGAGCTGTGTGCTGAGGTAAAGCCCTGTGTCAGGCTGGGGAGCGCAGGCAGCAAATGGATCTGGAAATGATTGCTAATGGGAAGAAATGCGGTCTCACGGGTGCAGATATGTGAGAAAGATGGCTGTGGTCAGGATATTAAAAACAAGCAGTTGCAGTCCCAGGGGGAAGGACAGTGACCTGGAAGCAGGGGTACAGAGCTCGGTCTTGTGAGGTGGCTGCGTGTGCCTCAGGCAGCTGCTGCCGTCCTGCAGCAGTCTGTAACGAATGAGATGCTCCTGTGAGCACCTGTGACTGGAAAGGAAAGCCTGAATAGAAACTAAAAAATGCTTGCTTTTAGTAAGAGAGCACTCAGAGCAAGGAGGGAGAACGAAACTGAAGTAAAGTGTTGGCCCGCAGCACTCTCCCGGGCCACTCAGTCTTGTCAGCCAGGGCTTTGGGCTGCACCACTGGAACACCCCCAGTGAGGCCTCCATCAGCACCAAGGCTTGTCCTGTGCCACAGGCTGGCACCACCTCCTCCCTGGGACTCCTCTCCCTGCCCCTGCCACAAAGAAAGGGCCCTTTCCCCCATCCAGGCTCTGCACCTGCCTGAGGATGGGGCAGGTTTCCTCCTGCCCTCCTCTTAAAAGCAGATGATAAATGGTGAATGCACAAAGCCAGATCCAGCTAGTAGGTACCTTGGCAGCAGATGCCTGCCTTCGGTCTTGCCACTGGGCTGGAAAACATGAATTTATGATCACAGTAATGCTGCTAAAAGTGTCCTAGTGGCAGATAGGGGGGAAGAGTTTTACAGGGCATACTTTTGTGTTTACTGGCTACCTGAGGAGAAGCCTGTTTGTCTGGAAGCTGGCCTGTCAACCCAAAAGAACCAACCCCTCCAAGAACAAATGTTCACTGCAGCTGTCTGTAAGGAATGTTTCTCCTGCGGGGTGACCTCCTTGGAAAACAGCATAGAGGAAATGGGTATGTTACAAATTCTATTATTTATTACAAAATTTCTATATTACTCTATCTATTCTGTTTTACAGAAGATGAAGTCCCTTGAATGAGGCTTTAAGGAGATTTTGGGGTGTTGGGTCTACAGAAGTTTAATCTAACAGCAGAGAACAGCCAGTGAGCAGTAGATAAGGTCCATCCCTCCCAAGGACACAGGGCCTTCAAGCTGTTTGCTCTCTGAAAAGAGCAAGGCAGAGCCCTCAAACGTGGGGCAGCCAGCAAGTAACTCTCCGGGGTGTCTTATTTTCACACTCCAGGCTGGTGTCAAGCACCAAGGTATGATGACTGCCAGCTGCATACTTGCTTGGTGGGACATCCAAAATGGCTCCAGCAGCTGCATGAGGCTGCAGACTGGGAAGACAGCTGTAGCCAAAACAGATGCTGCTTCATGGAGACCTGCTAGAAAGCGCATTTCCCAGCTAGCACATAGAATCTTGCAACCCCTTTTTGTGGCCTGATACCCCGGAATGCTCTGACATGCCCTGAAACTGAGCTCTTATGCATTAGGAACATGCAGGGGCTTCAGAGCTTGACGGCAGGTGTAAAAGCGTGAGAGGACTGTTTACTCGTGCTTTAATTTTTGCTGGGCCTTCTTTGTCACAGCCAGTTTTCTCTCTGAAATTAGAAAACTGTGAAGCCTGAAGGAATTGCTTCTTTTTTTTTTTTTTTTGCCAGGTTAATTTATGCTTGTTTCCCAGGCAGTATTTTCCCATTCGGCCTTTGCTGGCAGCTATTATCTGTAGGTATGTTTTGTGCTCTGCATTGTATTTTCCTTTGCTCTTTACCTCTGGTTGCTTATTTATTTATTTTTTTATTTATGATGCTTTTCCAGGTGATATATGATTCTTGTTTTTATCCTGTTTGATGATTTGCATGGTGCTTGTCAGCATTTGGGGTGCCATGATGCGTGGTGGCATCATGGGGTATGTGTCTGCACACCTCCGTGTGTCACTGAAGTTCTCTCAGTGATCTGTGATGACTCATATTTTTCTTGTTGGGTGGTTTTTTTTTTTCTTTTGTGTGTGTGTGTTTGGTTTTTTGTTTTTTGGGTTTTTTTCTTCATCTTTGTTAATGTTTGCATGAACTCAAGTCCATGCAAAGTTCCCTCCAAGGAAGATGCTCGCTTGCGATAAGGCATTGGATAGCAGATAACGCTAAGGATATGGAGAGTGCAGGCTTGACTGGAGGTGCAGCACTTGTGGTAGGCAAGAAAAAATAGCCCAAATGCTGGCAGCATCCCAAATGCTGGCAGCAGCTGCATGACCCGTACGTGTATGCACGTGGGTCAATATTCAAAAGTAAACTAATTTCTACCTCCACAGCTTCTCTAGCTGATGCAACAGCTCTAAAGGCATCTTCTCTCCATGCAGCTATACACCCAGTTAAAGGAGAGTACATGATTGAAGGTGAATGAGAAGAATGCACAGTGGGGAGCAGCTAGAAGAGTTTAATACATTGCACTCCAACCCTCCTCATGCTGGAGCAGTAAGCGCATGCAAATATTTGCAAATGATAAAGAAAAGATAAAGCAAAGTTGCTAATGTTGTATGAGATGTTTATCCCTTCCAGAGGTGGTTACACTCCATTGTTGCAGAGAAAGAAAAGGCAATATGTGAAAATACTTTGTGTATCTCATAAGCAAGGTTTTAGCATCCTTCTCCTTTGCCACAGAGTTCTGTTTTGCCTGCACGAGGTGAGATCTGGACGCTGAGGAGTGTGAGCACCACTATGGCTGTATTTGCAAGACCTGGTGAAAAAGTGACTTAGGTGAGTAGGCAGGAGATGTGTTTGGAGGACTGTGATGCATAGCGCAGTGGTAAGCTCTGGGGAGTGGGAAATGCCATGAACTCCTTGCCAGGGGGGTGAAGCTGCAGGAGGGGAAGGTGTGGGAACTGACCACGCAGCAGGGAGGAACTATTCAGAAGCCCTTCAAGGTCAGTGTGAATGGTTGGAGATCTCAAGGAGGTGCTGTATTTCCTTTGTACATGATGGCGTGGGGGATGCACCAAAGGCTTCAGCCTGATACAGTTGCCTTTGGCTTAAGGGCATTAGAATCACAAAAATAATCTCTTTTGTCTCAGAGACCGGTGTCTTGGGGACATTGCACTGAACTGACTCTTTGCAGTTTGTGGGTGAGGTCATTGTTACAGGGGCATTTTCAGCTGAAGGGGAACAGAATGAGAGAAAGTTATGGCTGCACAAGCACATTAACCCTGCAGTCTGGAAGGAAGCTGAAACAAGGATCCAAGGTCAGAGGCTTGTGGGAGGAATTAGGATTTGAGGGGACTTTGCCAGGGATCTCTATTCTGGATGAAGCTGAAGGTCTTCCTGATGAAGAAAAACCTTCAGTGAGACAAGGACTGTTGAACACATCTCATTTGCAGGTAGGGCTGCTCCAGCACAATCACACATGCACCACTAACATTCAAGTCAAGCCAGTGTCCCTGTGTGCTGCCTGGACTACTCGGCCCTGTCGTTCAGTGCTGCCAGGAGAACTCATGATCTGTGATGTTATCACCCTCATCTTCCTGGGCAGTGCAGCACTGTGGCTGGGTGGTATGATACTTCCAAAACAGCCCTAGAGACAGCAGAAAGCACACAGGTGATTCACATACATTTGCATTCTGCATATGACTCTTCTGCTGGGACGGGTGAATCACTGGTGGTGGTGGTGGGAGCTTGGGGTGAGATAAAGCCCTTCTTTCAATGTGTGGTGGAGTCTTTCCCAGCCTGAGTGTTCTGGCAGAATGGCCCATGCTGAGGACTTTCTGGAAACTCCTTCCTTTCTCCTTACTGTTCTGCACAGTGTCTGCCTGATCCCACAGCAGTGCCCATTCCCTGTGACCAGGTGAATGTTAGGACAGCACTGGGGGTGTCTGGTGATGCCACATAGCACCTACAGCCTGAGCCGCTGTTGTGCAGGCTGATGTATTGCCTGCTCCAGAGAAGACCACGTGCCTCCTGCATGGCTGTGTGCACCACCTGCACTGCTTCCCCTGTAGGGTGGGTGGTGATGCTCAAACATTTCCATGATGCATGGTGGTGGCAGGGGAAGGAAGTGCTGATGATCTAAGCTGTGTGGGGACCACCTTCTTCGCTGGGATTTTGGTCTTGGGCGGGTTGTGTCCCCCTGGGGACCTGAGCAGGGTTAGCACTAGTGTCTGCCTGGCTGGCAGGCTTGCTGTGGGATTCTCTTAATTCCAGAAGCAAAGCTTGCCCTGTGGATGGGAGGCAGAGCTGGTGGCTTGTAGCTACGGAGTGAGACGTTCTCTGCAAAACTTTCCTCTTCCTCTGGAGATAATTGAGCTCAGGGGTACTCCCCTGGGAAGTGATACTAGCTCTGGGGTCTGAGAACTGTGGTGTGGGATGATATAGGCCAGCAGCCTGCCCTGCTTCTGTTATTAACTCTGCCTGAACCAGGAGGCTGGTCAGGGGCCATCTAGAAAGCCTTTTCCGCTTGCTTATCTTGTGGCTTAACACCAGGTCCTGGCTCAGCCCCAAGCTAGGGTTGTTATTCCTCTGTGTGGTGTCTGCATTCAGGGAAACTCTTCTCCAGAAGATGATGAGGAGGAGAGGATGTGCAGGAGGGGCTGAACAGCCCCTCCCCATTCCAGACACCTTCGGTGTGACAGTCATGTTCCACCCGTAAGTGCTTGTGGCAGGCCATGCCCTGTTCTCTACCACCTAGGAGAGAGCACAATGATAGCAGATGTGATAAACGGCTCAAAGCTTGTTAGAACAGCAGATATAAACAGAAAAATGTTTCCTCTTTATTTCATGTAAACACAGCTACAGGAAATTGAGCTACCTTGGGCAGGAAGCAGAGGTTGCCAAGGACAGGGATAAGACAGCCTGCAGGGTTTTCAGTGCTTCTGGCAGTATGCTGTAGTATCACCATCTTAATTTTGAGATGGTGTCCCAGCATCCTCAAAGGGCCTTGGGGTGAGGTTTAGCAGGGATGTCAGGCCTGCAGCCTGAAACATGGTCTGCTCTGCTGTGTGTCCTGCACCTTGCCATCAAGGCTGGATAAACACTCTCAGGAAATGCTCTGCAGGCAAGGCTCAGAAGTCAGGGCAGCTTATGACTGCTGCAAAGAAATATATAGAGGTATTTAATACAGTGGAAGAGAGGCTTAATGGGTACAGTTTAAATCAGCACTCTGCTTTTCATATGCAAGTGTTCAGACTTGTTGATGTGTGACTTCTGGATGCAGATACCATGCTGAAGTAGATTTTGGCAAAGCCACATGTGGAGTGCTTAATGAATGTTAAATGAGAAGCTGAATTCAGAGTAATCTTAAAAGTAAAATTCACAGGAGACTCCAAAAGAGATTAAAATCCAAAGAAGTGTTTGGCTGACTCCGAAGAACTTAGAGATGGCTATTGCCAGTACTGCATTATTGACACTATTCACTAGCTAGACACAATAATGCTACATGCAGCTGTATCTCTGCAGAGCTTCAGACAAACAAGTAAGTCTGTATTAAACATCTTTGGGACTGGAAGTCACACGGTTCTTCTGAAGATTTTTCAGATCAGTCTCGTGGGACCAGTGTGGGCTGCAATACGGAATATATCAAACCGAGAGCTTAGGTTGGCTCATTAGCAAAGAACTCCAAACTGATGTGAAAACAAATGGTCTGAATGCCCAGGAGGCACCTCATGATACCTCCTCACTGGATATGGCTTGCAGCCTTCTGTTGCTCTGCCTTTGGTAACCTAACAGACATCTCTGCCTAGAGATGGGTCACTTTTCATTCACTGCTAAGCGTGCAAAGAAATGTTCTCAACAAGTCAGGAATTTGTTTAAGCTGGCATAGGCTTGGAAAAGACTGTATTGGGTTAGCAGAATCTGCTGTGAGGAAAGAGGCTTGGGGGAAAAAGCAGCTCTCAGTAATAAGTTTTTCACTGATTTCTGCCACGGTTTAGGGACTGCCTGACTAAGAGTCTGAACAAGTTTTCTGAGAACATATGTGCTAATTATGAATCCTTGGAATAGAGGGGCATTCCAGAGATGGGAGATACACCAGTGATGAAAGAGCGAATTTACACCCAAGAAAACACTGAACAAGGAAGAGCTGAAACCCTCTGTGTAGTTTGAACAGTGTTCAGGTGTTTTCTGCAGGGTTGGCTTGCAGGTGCTTTCAATTTCAACCTGGGTCTGTAGTTCCAGATGTTTGCTAAAGAGACAGATCCTTTTAGACACCTTTTACTATGTTTCTCTTTGGAAGACAGACTCCTTGCGGCTTATCTGCGGCATGGAGCGGG
This sequence comes from Alectoris magna, assembly GCA_030625065.1. Taxonomy (NCBI): domain Eukaryota; kingdom Metazoa; phylum Chordata; class Aves; order Galliformes; family Phasianidae; genus Alectoris; species Alectoris magna. The sequence goes on along the minus strand of CM060568.1, from coordinate 23,647,563 downwards.
CAAGTCTTTGAGCTGTAACAAGCAAACAGAAACAAAGAAGGCAGTATGGTGGGTGACTTTCATCCCTCCTACCTTGTAGCCAGCTTCTGCAGCATCTACCTGACAGTGAGACTGTAACTTAAATTATGGTACTTAATGACTCCGAGAAGCAATTCAATGTGGAGTATAACTACTGCCTTGGGAATAAGCACAGACAGCACTCTCCCTTACTGGTAGAAAACAGCCTCCTGTGTGTGAAAAACAAAACAGTTGGTTTGCACAGGGAGGGATGGCTAACCTGCAGAATTCTAACTGGATGCATCTTCACACCTGTGTGAAGGACAAGGTTCAGACAAAGGTTAATTGTCCTAATTATGCTAATTAATTAAACCAGGACAAAGGTGTGCCGGGGTTGGCTCAGTTGGGCTGCACTGGGCAGGTGGTGGAGTTGCACAATCTTCCACCCTCATGCTTTAAATACTAGTTTTCTGGTCTAGACGTGGAGTATAATTGCTGACTCCAGTTTTGTGATAATTAATCTTTGAGAAAATTCCTCCAAAGGGAGAGCTTGGTTCTTAATAATCCACCCACCGTCTGTCAGTGGGCAGTGCCAGAGACTGGACAAAAGCTGGGGCCTCTGGTCTGAGCCGGGATCTGGTGCAGTGCTGTGTGGAACAGCATATCTGAATTGTGGCAGTGTGGCTGGTGGCACAGAGGCTGGACGAATGCCAAAGGCAGCACAATCATGGTCAGTGAGGACCCACCTGGAATGGGGAGAGATTTATGTGCTGTAGTTCTTAAAATCTCATCTGAGCTGCATATCCGTGAGTGTGGTGAGAGCTATTCCTCTGCCAGCTTTGTTAACGTTCAGCTCCATATTATTGTTTACAAGCCTCCCAGTGCTTCCCCACAGCAGTGGGTGCCTCTGAAACCTCTGGGACTGCAGTCATGAAAATGTTCTTCTGTGGCCACTGACCCAAATATGAATCCTGCCCATGTTTGTCACACAGGAAAATGCAGAGGGATTAAAAAAAAGGAAAAAAAAAAAAAAGTGTTTACTGGAAAGGAAACCACCTGTGAAATCAATCTTGATGATTTCACCTGATCATGTCTCTATTCCCTTCCAGCTCCTCCCTACTGCCAGATGCATAGTGGTCCCAGTGAAGTAACTTCATGGTTTCGTGGGGGGCTTCCTCGTGGTATATGAACCTCATCTGAAGCACTCCTAACTCTGCTGCTGTAAACTCAGTAGTGCCGACTGGGATGTACCAGACTGGAGCAGAGCAAGCTCTGGATGGAGTTGGCTGTGGGCAGTGCTGTGCGAGGTAAGGGGGAGAGGGATTTTGTAGTCTTATGGCGTGAAGGGGGTCCTGCTCCTGGTGAGGCTGGATGCGTAGCCTGGTGTGGGTTTGAGCCTAGGGTTGGCTTTAGAGGGTGTTTCTGGCAGTCTGTGTTTGAAAGGTTTTGAGTGATCTCCTTTACTGCAGTGCTTTCTCCCTCCTCTCCAAGCTGTCATCCGTGCTGAAGTGATTTACACCATTTCTGAGCAGTGGCTGTGCAACCAGAAAGTTTTGTCTTGGAGTTGTTTTTCATGTGTAATTTGAGCTTCTTCTAATGAAGCAGGAGAAAGATTATTTCCTTGTGAAATGGGTCTTTGATGGCTTATGCATCTTGTTCCTGCCTGCTTCACCATAACCAATAACTACCTTGCTAATAGAGAATCACTTTTCCAGCTAAATTAGCCTATGTAGCAGAAACGCTGAGTCACAGCCTGATTGCAGTGGTTGAGCACCTGGTGGGAAGGCAGGGCCAACCCAGGGGAGCTCAGTTGCATGCAATGTACCTGAGTGACCAGAAGGGCTGGGGCCAGGATCCTTCCCAGACCTCATTTAAGGATTGGCAGTGGAAGCAAGGCTATCTTGCTGGAGATCCCTGTGTACCTGAGGCCTTCCAAAAGTAAGCAGATTTTTTTTCCCCTTTGTTTCTGTATCCATGGCTGCTGTATTTGAGCGTATCCTCACTTGCTGCTGTCTAGGACTTTGCTACTTGCTGTTATTGCTGCTTTTTCCATTACAGACTATACTGTGTTACAACATCGCAGCCTATTTTCTCTTTTCCAATCCCTTTTGTCCTTTTCTGAACTCTCTGTTAAGGTAAAAACATTGTTGCATTTGCTTATTCATTTGTCTTGTTGCCAAGGGATGCGTGTTTGTAACCAGGTTTGGAACAATGCAGTGCTTCCTATTTCTCCGGTACTATGAGACAGCTCATTCAAACGCTTGTTTCAACACCGTGTTTGTGACTGACTTTTCTGTGCTACCTGGTGAAGGGAGATGGATTTTCAAATTCATTGCAAAATCATCCACAGAGATGCAAACTCCACCTCAAACTCTGTTGTCAGCACTAGAATACTCCCCTGATGCCTTTTCCATTGAGGTTTTACGCTGTGTTTTTTAATTCAGCATGTTTATTTGTAGAATGGTAGTTATGTGAGCATCACTCTTGATGAAAATTCTGTCTCTCAGCTTGGGTTCGTAGGCACTGATTACATGGAGGAGTGGTGTAGGTGGCTGGTGCAATGGAGCACAGTCAGTGTTAGTTCTTATGTACACTGGGTTTTGTTGTTGTGCAGGTGGTTTTCTTCTGGGCAGGGTGAGAAGTGCATTGATAACTTGGGTAGTACAGGGATTTGTACTTAGCAATCGGAGCTACAGGGTCTGCGATGGAAAGGGTTTTCTGCCTGTCCTCCACACTTTGTCTCCAGCAGCTACAGAAAGTGAGGAGGGTGTGCTGAGGATGGCCTTGTCTGTGAGCGTGTGAAGGAGCAAGTAGGAGAGCCATGTCTGAAAGGAGATATGGCCCCATCTCCCCACGCTATAGGCTAATCTTAGGTCTGTGTGCAGCCTGGGAGGATCCCTGCAGTGGGCACAGCTGTGCCCCATCAGGGCAAGGACACAGAAGGGCTGTTCTGGTAGGTGAATCAGCTCCTGTGGCTGTCTCTCAAGCTGCCCTTAGGAAGGGGCTTGTGTTCCTGCATGAGGCAGGGACGGTCTGTCTGTCCCAAGTCCTGCTGGCATCAGGAACATGGGAGGGATGAATGTTGCCTTCTCAGTAAGCAGGCTGCTCACTTAGATGGCATTGCCTGCGTGCCCAGGGCTTACTGTGTTCTTATTGCACTTAACATACAAAATCTCCCTGGTCCATCCTGACCAGGGCTGAAGGCTGCAAAGAGGGATCTAACATGTGAAGGAACATACAGAGGGAGCTGCTGGGTGGTAGGCTGAGAGAAAGGGCGATGAGGTCAGAACATATGCAGGCGGAGCAGAAGTTCTGATGATAGGGCAGCATAGCATGGAGCAGTCCAAAGTGCTGTGCATGTCTTGCAGTGCCAGCACAGGGCAGGGTAAATGTCCAAATGGCTCTGCACACTGATGTGATGTTAGATATAGCCCAACAAGTAGGGAAAAGTACCATACTCCTGGTGATTCTGCCTGCCCCTGTAATCACTTGCATCTGTATTGTTTTTATACTGCCCACGCATTTCAGCTGTACCAATAAGCACATGAAGAAACCACCTTTCCCCTGCTAAGTGACTCAGTTCATCATCCCTCCAGGAAACGGAGAGATACGATAACAGCATCTCCTCCTGAGCCTCGCAGGCACCGAGACACCTCTGAGATGGCTGCGTACAGCATCTCTAGGGGTATCCCCACCTCCTCAAATTCAAATGTGACCTGGAGATCAAAGAGCCTCTGCTGCAGACTGGGTCACCTTGCACGTTACAGGCAGGGGACTCCTCACGGGGGCGGCTTTTCTCTTTCCTGCCTTGTGTGGGGCTGCCCTTTCAGGCTGCTCGGTTCTGTACTCCAGCCCTTTTCTCTGCAGTGTAGTCGTGTGTCACGTGTGGGATGGAGTAACGGTGTTTCTGTGCAGAGCAAGGTAAGGTGACATAGGTGAGTGTGGTGGGGAAGCCCACACTAGGGTAGAGGAGCAGGACCTGCAGGAGCCATGGGAAAGCTCTCTCTGTTTAAGGATTGTTTGCTTTTAACTGGAACTTCTGAAAAATAAAGCAGTTTATGGGTTTAATCTATCACAAGTACTGATGTCAAGACAGCCCTGATACTTTGTGACACTTCTGTTTGTTTGTTTTAATTTTTCCCTCCCCCCCAGGGAGATTTCTGTTCAGTGAAAGAGCAGTCTATATAGACTTCCCTCATGCCTCCTGTATGACTCATGTGGTGACATGTAAGGGCATTGTAAAGCAGCTGAATTCTCACAGGTGTGAGCCTAAAGTCACTTCCAACTGCTCCTTCACCATCCTTTGTAAGTGATCCTGAAATGATGCTGGGTTTAGCTTAATAGAGCCCCGGGGCTGGAGACAAACCATCTTCATTTCAAAGTGGAGGGATAAAAACACAAAGTAAGGCTGAAACCAGCTGTTTTGGTTCCCAAAGCATCTGACAGAATTATGCGTGCGTTACTTTTAAGTGAGATCTGCCATTTTTCAACACTCTCTGTTCAGACACTTAGCTCTAGGCGCACCCAGCACTGCCTCTTTGGCCTGGCAGGATGTGGCTGCCAAAAGTCACAACGGTGGCTGTGCAGGGCACACTGAAATCTAGGGACAGTGCTTGCTGAGGTCTTCATTAACAGGTGTAATACCAGGTTTCTTGTTTCTGCCCAGTGCTTTTTCTTTTGGGTTTACTTTGGTAAGACACTGCTTTGTGGCATCTGCTCCTGTTAACTTTCCTGCTGTGAAGGAATGCATGGATATTTTACTAGGCTTGCACATACAGGTGCATGTGCTTTCTTCTCTTGTCATGTGCACTGAGGTCTCAAAAAACAGACTGAACCACTGAACTGGTTTGGCAGTATTTGGCTCATGGCACAGGGTCTCATTTAGAGATCGTACTTAGATGGCAGCATTTTGGGATATACTGACCCATAATGGATGAATAATGGATTTCATAATTTCATCCAGCATAGAGACACTTTGGTTTTACTTTGACACTACAAATGAATCATGGTTGTGGTGCATCATAATGCTGGTGAAGTGAGAGCAGAGACCGCTAGATGTCTGTATAAACCAAGGTTTGACATGCAGTAGCTCCAGCTTGGTTTAGCAGTTTGTTGGCATACAAATAGCAGAGATAAGGCACAGATTTCAACATTTCAGTTGTGTGTGGAGAGCATAGAAGGGTGGCAGCAATGGAGCTCCTTCGTTGTGTGTGGCAGTGTCCCCAGCAGCCTTGCGTCCCTGAGCGCAGTGACTGCTTTGAGCAAAGGTTCACTCAGGTCTCTCTAGAAGGAGATGTTGAGGTGGCTTCAAGGAGCCCTGCTCTACCTTCCCTCACCGCTGGTAGTGATGTGCATCTCCGCTTCCCCAGGTTCCAGGTGTACTCTTCGAACCTCAGAGAGTTGCCTTCCTCTGCTGAAACAGCTTTTGCCTGTACTGGAGAGCAGCAGCATGCCTAACGGGAGGAGGAAGGGTCTCTGTTAATACACAATTCTCCCACTAGAGGGCAGGAAAAGCCTGTGAAAGAGCAAGGTGGCCTCAAGCAAGGCCAGCTGGAGAGAGCTGTCCTGGGCTGCGATCTTGCACTTAATGAAGGATACTTCTCTCTGCCTTCTAAAGGGATCTTGGTGCAGGCTGAGCTCACTTCATCCTGGTCTGGTGCAGGAACGGTGTCTCCTTCCCCCAGCCCCTCATGCTCTGCTCTTCCCTGCTTCTACCCTTGTCCCAGCTCATGCTGGGGCATTGCCTTAGCCTGCCCAGAGTGTGCGTGGCCTTACTGTGGAGATTTGGGAACCTGCTCCATGGGATGTACAAGTCTCCCTGTATGGTGTGTTTTGTGTTTTTGTGGTCTCTGACACTCAGGGAAGCAGAGGGCTGGGGCTTGGTTTGAGAATAGGCACCTGGGCTGTAAAACTCATGGGTGTTGTGCAAGGCAGAAATGATGCCAGTGTGGTTGTGGAGGAGTAGCAGCGTGTCCCTCTTGTTTTGGGTACATAGACAAGTGATGGGAAATGGTAACATACGAAGGGACTGTGTCCCCTTAGAATGATTCAGCTCATGGGCTAATTAACTATGAAGGACACCCATGGCTCCAGAGAGACTGGCCTTTGAACCAGCCACAGCTGTGCCAAGCTTTCTTCTGTGACAGTGGTCTGGGCTGTGATGATTGATGGCAGCAAAGAAGGCATGCAGCATTCAGCACTCTCACACCCAGTCTGAGCTGCTGTGAGCACTGAGCCAGTGAACCCAGTGTTGTGTTCAGTGTGTTTGTTTACCACCTGGAGCAAAGGAACAACAGCAACTGAAGTTTTCAGCTAGAGGCATCTTGATTTATTGTGAGCTTTTCCCTTTTCCTCCTGCTGGAAGAACAGAAACACTGGGTGTTTCAGCTTTTTGGGTGCTGGAAAAGTTTTGGAACTTGGTTAGATCTGCTTTATCTATTAAAAGAAAATTAATCTCCGGCTTTTCTTGAAGGAAGCTCGGATTTCAGGAAGATATTGCCCACGAATGTCTGTGCCCAATTAGATTATTGCTCAACAGTGTTTTTTCCAGGGCTGATATTTGTAAAGCCCTGAGCAGACAGCATGTCTCTTGGGAATCTTCTTTTTCTTTCTACTTTCCTTTTTTTTTTTTTTTTTTTTTCTCCAGTTAACAAGGCGATCCAGGGAAATTATTTGGGACAGATAATCTCAAAATTGAATCTTTAAATTCTGGAATTGGATGAGCTGTGATGTACCCTGTGAAGAAACCAAATAATCCACACTTCGAGGAAGCCACTGCTGCTTGCTCTTGTATGCTTTTCGCTATTGCACCTACTTCGAATCTAACAGACAACGTAGCCTATGTAGGGAATTGAAGAAAGACTGTTTCTCTTTCCCAGGGAAGAAAATGTGAACCCTCCCACTTCTGGCACAGCATGAAACAGAGTGTGGAGGACTGTGAGGATAGTGCGAAGCCTCATCTAGCTGTCTTGCAGCTGGGCTGCATCAAACCAAGAGGTTTTGTGCTGCTCCTCCAGTGTGGATCCATGAATCCTCTGCCAGCTCGATTACGTAAAGTTTATAACTATAAAGCTGTATATGGACTGATGTATTCAGGATTGAGAAGTCAGGCTTTTAAATCTATGAGCCCTAGGTATATTCCCAAGCCAAACAGACACAGTTAGCACTGAGCTGTCAGGAAGCAGAAATCCACCTTCTGTATCCAAAGCTAAGGGGAAGAAAAATAGCGCCTTTTGCTGCATCTTCCCGGCTACTCTCCCTCTAGTTAGAGGTGGGAGTAGGATGTATCTGGATGCAGAGAAAGTGTAGGAGATTGAGACCAGGAGATGAGAGCAGTTCATTCTCAGCAGTGGAATCCTCCAGCCAGTACTTGATGCAGCCTATAGAAAGACATGACCTGAAGCTTGAGATCTTTGTGCAGGACGCTTTTAGCAGAACATCCTAAAGCACTTGGTCTTCAATACAGCCTTCCTCTCCAGGAGGCATGAAGTCTGAAGCCTACATAGTAACAGGGACAGAAAACTTCTTGAGTTTCATAGGTGCTCTGGGTCAGGATGCTCTCTCATCACTGAAGTGGGTGGGTTTCACAGTAAGGTTGACTATGTGATGAGCGGGCTAGGATTTGTTTCTTACTGCGACTCCAGGGAAGGCTGTGGGCTGCTTTCCAATGCTGAAGCCCTCTGGCTCCTGCAGAATAGGTCTGGTACCTAATGTTCCTCAACTTAATTCATGTTATGTATGTGGTTAGGCAGGTATGTTCTCCAGATTTGCTTCTGTCCTTTAGAGCTTTCTTATAGTAACATCTGCGTGCAGTGCAACATTAGTCTCTGGTTTGTTCCCCCAGGACTCAGCTGGGTACAATTCCAGCTTGTGATGGAGGCAAAGCCAGCAATGAGGAGATAAGCATGGGGAGGAAAAAGGGGCCATCTAAGAGCACAGTGAAGAGGCAGGAAAGGGAAATATCTCTGGCAGGATGCTGCATAATTCTATTTTTTTATCCCCATTTGAGAATATATTTCAGTAACTGCTGAATGAGCAAGCTAAAGCAGTGGTAACCAGGGACGTGTTTGACCACAACAGTGTCTGTGGTTAGTGATGGCTGTTTGGTGCCTACATTTACTGCTCATAGACGTGGCTTCTACTTGGCTTTTGATTCATAGTTGGTTTCCCGTTTTCACTTGGAGCGTCACCTCAGTATGCACCGTGTTCTGTGATGTGTCTTAACCTTCGGGCTGTTGCCCCCGTAGAGCAGAGTGCTGTGCAGCAGCTTTGCCCAGTTTCTGCCAAACGAGCAAATACTTTGAGGAGTCAGAGTACTTGTTACAGCCAGGTGGGAGCTGCTCTTGTGGCCTGGAGTCATCAGTGCCATAATGAGTTTTGTTGGAGGTAGTGGGAGAGGACTTGAGGAGGTCACCCAGACTCACGATGATTTACAGTAAGCCTGGTCTTGTTCTGCAGTGTGCAAGTGAGGTTACCTCCATGAGAAGATGAAGATGACAAGGGCAAATACTTTTCAGGGAATTAAGATGAAATCAAGAGCTGGAAGTGGGAGAATTTGTGTGTGCCAGCTGACCTTGTGAGGCCTTTCCGTCCATGTTAACAGAAGTTGTATGACTCCAATCCCCTAGTTGAGTAACACCCAACCCTCATAAGTCTTGTTTTGCATCACTGTGGAATAATTATGGTGTCAGAGCCAGCTGGGGTGTGAAGACCTTAAGATCAGTTGAATAAGATGAGTCAGCCTTCAACACTGAAGGGTCCTGTACTGGGTGACTCTAGCATTTCTAAAACATGATGCTGAGCAAGTCTGGATGTGCTCCCATTTGAAGGCACTTGGTTATTTGTCTTGACAGCTCCTCAATGTTTTTTCAATCAATAAGCTTGGAAACTTATTCCTCATCCCAGAAAAGTCCAGCTGGAAAACCCTGTGAACCAAATATTGTAGTTGCTTCTTTGCTGGTCTGATGGATTTGCTCTCTTTTAGTCTTCAAATGGTTCTTCGGTGCCTAGAAATGCTTTGATAAGCACAGGATTCCTCTGAGCATCATTTTTCAAGCAAGTTGAGTTGTAGCCCTCTCCCACCTTATGAGCTGTTTGACTGGTTCTGATGTGGTTTGTGGTTATATATAACATTGCTCATGTGACCATCATATACTTCTGATTTTCTGCATCACTACTGAATGTACTTTGACGTGCAAGTGTGAACCTTGCTCAGGAGATGTGTGTAAATAAATAATGCAGAGGCAATGGAAGAATCAGCTTCTCCCAGGCTGACTTCCAGGGTCCCTGTGCTGGAGGTGCAGGTGTGTGGTCTGCAGGTGCTGCTGCAGTGGGCACTGCAGAGCCCAGTGCTGTTGAGCATTGCACTGAGCACAGTTTGTGCGCTGAGCTGCTGCACGCTGCAGCCATCTGTGAGCATGGGATGAAATTGTTTTTGGTTAGATGATGTCTACAGTGTAGTGGAAGTTATGTGTCATCCCTCATGCACCAAATTGCAATCTCTCCACTGGTAGTTTGATATAATGGTTCAGTACCGATCTCTTGAAAGATTCAGAGTCCTGCTGTTGCCCTGTCACAGTGTGTGGGCTTTGAAGGCATATGTTCTACTAGTGCCCATGGTTCGTGTTAGCCATATAAAGAGCAGACACTGGTATCCTAGGCTGTTGAGCCAGCTGCAATGCCTCGATGGCAAGGAAACAGTAGGGTCAGCTAGTTTCAAGGCTAGCTCAGATTCTTCTAGAAAGTTCTCATTAACTACAGCTCGGTTTTCTGGCTCCTCTAATGCAGAGAGAAAGTAGGCAGATGGGATTTCCTTTTTTAAGTTGTATTCTTGCCATCCTTACCCTGGGGATATCTGATAATAAGTGAAAGTAGAGCAGTGTGTTAGACCTCTGCAAATTGTGTAGGAGAATGGAAGGAGTGGAGAGATAGCAGGAAGCTTTCTTGGGTAAAGGGAGATAAGCTCTTGTACTCTGCAAAGCCATCACAATAGGGCAACATTCTCTGCAGAGAAGGACCTGGTGAGCAACAGGTTGATCATGATCCAGTGATGTTCCCTCATGATTAAGAAGGCCAGTGGTATCCTGGGCTTTGTGAAAATGTATTGTCAACAGGTCAAAAGAGGTGGTCTTCCCCCTCTGCTGCGGTGTGGCCACATCTGGAGTACTATGTCTAGTTCTGAACTCCTTGGTTGAAGAACAATAGGGAACTTCTAGAGAGAGTCCAGTGGGAGGCTACAATGCCTGTGGGTCTACAGGTCTGCTCAGAGAACAAGATTCCCATGTACAGGAACTGATGCACAGCAGGGTCCTGCTGTTACACTTACAGTAACTTGCAGGTTGTCTGAATCTCCTTGGGGCATGTATCTATCTTCACTTCCCTGATTGAATGCTGCTGAGCTTAATGCTGTAACTTAGGAAACCAGCTAAAGCACAAAGAATAGTCTCCAACAATGCCTGACGCCATTAATCAGCAAAGTTTCCCACCTCTGCTGAACTGTTTCGTAGCCAGGGATATGGGACAGTTCCATAGCATGCTGCCTGATGTTGGTAGTGCTAAGGGATATGCAGGATGCTCAGACAGTGGTGAGAGGGTGATGAAGCATGCCCTAGATGAGAAGATGACTTCAGGCTATGTTTGTGTTCTTGTTTCTGGTGGCGGATTTGGTGCCTTATAGATTGCACTTTGGGTCTGAGTCTTCTGGAATGCAGACCTAAGTGATGTTCATATCCTCATATTGAACCTGGCTTATTTCATTTCCTTCTGTTGTTCCGTGATGCAGTTGACTTCCAATATCAAAGTTTGGCAGCACTGTGCAGCTATTTGAGAAAGGTCACCGAAAGCCAGAAGAGTTTCACAAAAAACATAGATGAAAAGTTGACTCAGGTTCACTGAAAAGAACAAAAGGCTTCTCTTTTTCTTTTAGAATTATCTGTTTTTTCTGAAACTCACTGGTTTTGCTGTGACCTTTATTTTTTTTTTACCCAGATGCAAGAGGCGTTGTTTTTGCATTCATATGGGGAAAGACTTTAATACAGGCAGAGTTCACATCCTGTGCTCGATGCTGCAGGATGGACTGAGATTTGGTTGGTCATGGTACCAACAACTCTTGTTGCGAGCTTCAGCATCTGCTACTGAGTGGAAGCCTTACAGCTGGCAGTGGGGGGGGGGGGAGGGAGGTTGATGCTGAATTCTTGCATCTTGCTAATGGCTTAGCAATAGCCCTGCCCACCTGGATGGCTTTGGACTGTACTAAGCTGTTCCTGAGCTTCAGGTGCTGTATCCCAAATCATTCCCTTCCTCTGCATAGTGTGGTGGCGGGGGGTCTTCTTCTGTAATTTAATGCCATCAGGCTGAAGTTTGTCTTGCTCAATGCAGAGTGATAAAGATCCTAGGAAATAAGAGCTATAGCTTTTGTGTGAGTGGCAACACCTAAGGCTTTCTATCAGCCTGAGCTTAATGTAGAGGATTTTGTTGGCATCTCTGGTGTATGCCTACAGTGATATGCTGTTAGTGTGGCTTCTTTTGTTTTGTCATAGTTCTGAGGAGCCAAGAAGGTGCCTTTGTAAAGTAGTGAGCAGCATGAGGTTGTGATGCCCTAGATGTTTTTTGGGAAGGGTGGTAGTTAAAGTAACAGGTCACAGGTGACTTTAGGATGCTATTAATAGCTTGTCAGGCGTAATATTGTTCTTTGAAACCAGAAGCAATTGGCTGTGGCAGCTGATGGCCCCGATGTGGCTTGGTAGTTCCTGCAGGCACCACTGAAACCAGTTATCTTTCTAGTCTTGCTGCTGCCATCTTGAGAGAGAGGTTGTGAAGCAGGGTGTAACCCAGTGACACTGCTCTGTGGATGGAAGTAATCATTTAGCTGGATTGTTTTCCTAATCCATCACTTTTTCCTTTGAGAAATCCCATGTAAGTCACACATGAATAAGTTCGTAACAAAGCAAGCAGCTTTCTTAGTGGGGAGTTCCCTGGCCACCAGCAATGGATGTCTCAGTGCTGCAGGGTTGGCAATGGTAGAGGTCCTTGGGTCCAGACAGTGTAGCTTTTAAAGAAAAGTGTATTTAAGTGTTGATTTCAGAGAAAACTGTGTGCAGCCTTTTCTTGTTGCAAAGTGATCAGGTGAGGCATGTCATTTTAGTGTCCTGTGGGCTGGGGATGAGACAGTTCCCCAGTAGCAGCCATACTAGGCCCGGAGGCTTGTGCCCATGGGACCTGCTTATTTTGTTTTGACGGTGGTAGTGTAGACCTCTGCAACACCGTTACAATTCCAAGGTTCTTGTGTTCTAATGATTCCCATTTCTCCAGGGGAACCTTCCTCTGTTCCCGTCCTTTGATATGCCTATCCATAGTTTCCTAAAGGAAGGGAGCTTGTCTAAGCCACGAGCATCACTTTGCTGTTAGCAGAGGTGCAAATGCTTCAAGGATGGTCTGAGCATTACTGGCTTGAGCACAGCCTAGTCAGTCTGCATGGTGCGATTGGACTGACCAAATCTAAGCATACGAGAACATCCAACTTTGATTTTGTGTCCAACTGATTAGCTGTGCAGATAGGATGGTATGATTTCTGTGGCGTGAAGAAGAAAGTTGCCTTGATTCAATTAAATCTGCGATTAAAAGCTTTGGTAATAAGACTGGGGCAGATCCTTGGGTAGATAATGGGTTCAAGGTGGCTTTAGATGAAGTGGCTGCATCCACTGAGCAGCAGGAAATGTGTGCGTGCCTATCTACTTGGTAGCCTTCTTTGATCATGTGTGAACTGCATCTGAGTTCAGGTCGGTCATACTCTTTCCCTGTTGGTGTGTGAACACGCTTGGGACTGTGATTAATCACTAATATTTGCAGAGGTTTGACTGTCAGGCAGTAACTCAGTCTGCTATGAGTCAGCTTCAACATATTAGGAGTCTGTTAGAGTTGACTAGAAGTAAGCAAACATGAGCATCTATAGGAGTGTTTGTGCCTCTGAAACTTGGGTAGTTGAAGCTTAAAATCTGCATCTAACCAACTAAATATAATCAAATATGTGAACAGCGCACAGTATTTTTTTCCCTCTGTGTTAGGGAAGTTGGGAATTGCTAGAAGAATTGCAAGGTGCATTATGAATTGGTGTGTTGGGAGACAACCAGCAATACCAAGATTAGAAATGTTGGGATGAGTGGAGGTGAGGAGTATTCCTCAGGCTTATCTCAACCTTATCTACAACTTCCATTAATTTTCCTGGATCAAAAGGCCATCTGGTTAGCAAGATATGCTTTGGGCAGGAGTTAGGAGGCAAGGAGTTAGGAGACATCTTCAGCATGGAAGGATCAGAATTACCATACCAGGAATATTGAGACCAGAATAACAGAAATGGGCTGAAACTCAGCAGCACAGAGTTCTCAGTGACTAATAACAAAAACTTATTCTTAAGCAGAGACTTTGTCAGTTAGAAAATACTGAGAAGGAGAAAGATGTCAGTGTATTGGCTGATCACAGGATGACTATGAACCATCAATGTGATTTTTCTCGTGAAAAAGGAAAATTTAGTGTAAAAAAGCACCAGGTGAGTCATGATAGTCCTGGTCCCCTCTGGGATGCAGGAGTTAGAGTGGACATGAAAAATTCATTACTGAAGATTGCACTGAAAAGAATGCCAGCCAAAAAAAAAAATCTATAAGAAGGCTAAACAAGATGAAGGCACTGAGTAATTGTGAAGTGTGGGAGTCTAACTCAAACTGTAGTGCTGTCAGAAGAACAAACACAAGAAATAGTGATGAATGTCATTTGCCTACAAATTAGGAGTTCTCCTCTAAGAAACGGAAGTGCCAAGAAACGTAGCCAGCCATTCCTTAAGATGATATCCTAGAAAGACCTAAAGCAGGGACCTGTAATAGCCTGGCGTAGTCTGGAAGCTGGTTCATTTAGTGTGGAGCTCCCAGACAAGCTGGTAGTTAAGCTGCTGCAAGTTTTGTAGATAGTTCGTTAGCACAAAATTAATCAGTGGAAGCTCGTTTGCTGAGAACACGTGGAAACGTGCTTTTGTAACTGGTTTAACTACAGATCCTTCAGAGGTTTAAAGTTGTTCCAAGCTATGTTCACAAGCCTCAAGTTTTCTGAGGTAAATTAAGCCAAATTTCTGTGGAGATAACAGATTTTAACCAAGTGCCCATGCACTTTGCACTGTTTTTTAACTAACCAATTCAAAAGCACGTTACTAGATGATAGAGCTGTGATTTCCCTGTGTCCTTACCTAAATGGGGCGATTAGAGATTTGGAAAGTAAAGATAATACTTAATCATCAGTGCATGCTTGGAGTGGCTGCTGCAGCCTTTTTTTGAACTGATGTCCCTGCAGCCATACTTCAAGACAAAGCCTGTGTCATTATTATCAGAAGCATATTGCTCTTATGCAGAGTAGATGTCCACTGATTTGTCAATACAAATATTAGATGCTTTTTGCTGGTGTTTCTAATACCCGTTCATCGGTGTTTTCAATTCTGTATTTTAACAGTAATCTGTTTTATGTAGGAAATCTTACCTACAGGAGAACGAACGCTTTTTCCCTCATAGTCAAAAGGGGCTTGGGTAATTTTGTGTGGGTCCATGCGGTCAAAAATAGAGAGGCAGCCCTAGGAAAGCTAAATCTAACAACAGTGCCACATGGGATTTGTTTTGCTTGGGAATGTTGCTGAGCCTGGCAGGACACCACAAGGCACAGGGAGGATGCAGCTCACCCACGTCCAACCACAGAACACTCCTTTCAGATTATACATGCTCTACCCTTCCATGCAGCAAATGTTGGTTTGGGGTGGATGGGAAATAGGGAGGGCGTCTTTGCTCTCACCTAAAACCCTGTGTGCTTTTGTGTTCTATTTTCCTAAATTATGAGCAGAAGAGGGTCAGATTGTGGCCTGAAGCAGATAACTGTGCAAGCATGATGTAGATCTTTGGAGTTCCCTTTCTTTACCATTTTGCAGCTTTTACTTTAGACTTGGAATCGTTGTGTTCCATGTTGGTCCAACCTCGACATGATTAAGTGCCATCCTGTAAGGAAGCACCTTTTCTTACCCATTTGATGCCTGCTACTGCACTAGTATGAGGAGATCTCTAGTTAACGGCTTTTTAGACCTTGGGAGGTTGATGCAAAGCTTGCTCCCTTTTTGCAGCACCTAAATCTTCTCCTGAAGATCGGGGAGTTTCAGAATGAGAGACCCAAGCAGTGCATTGTCTAAAGTCACTGATGTGTCCACAATCACTGGTGCTTGATGCCCTCACAGGGAGGAACATCTAGTTCCCATCAGCACTTATTCCCTCACTTCCATCAGGAGCTTATCTACTGCTTCCCATCTTAGAAATGGATGCTGGAGGCTTTAGGTCATCTCCACTAAGGCTTCTGGCCTTACCCAGAACCTGTTATGAACTGGATGGGATTTAAAAACTGTGGGAATTTCCTGTTCTAAATATGTCTACTAATGTGTAGTTAGAGAGAGGGACTGTCCACTCCTGCTTCTAGGTTATGAAGATTGTAACTCAAAGTATTAGCTTATGTTTAGCATGATACCATGGAATTTCTTATGATTATCTTGTTTCCCCAGGTGCTCTGCTTGTTCTGGGAAGTGCAGTGAACTCCTTGGTAGCAATTTATTCTCTTATCCACGGATACCTTTCCAGCCCTACATTCTGAGACTTCTTAGAAACAGTGAAGATTTCAGGTCAAAAAGTCAGGTGGTCCTAATAAGGCAGGTCTTGCATTCCCATCTTCCTCATTGCTGGGAGCAGTTTGAGCTGCAAATGGGTATCTTTGGGCTGCTTCCCTTAGTTTGCTGCTTCTTACACTCACATATCACCATGTGCAAAGCAAGAGGAAAGCTGCTGGAGAAGACTGGGAGCAGTTTATCCCTGTCCTTGATTGTATTGGAGGTGCAAAGCAGTGGGTATCTATATCTGACAGGTTGGGGTTTTTTTTGTGGTTAAGCAAAACTTCTGTTTTAAAAGGCTGGAAACTGTTTGGAACATCACTGGAAGCAAATTAGCTGTTTTTATACTTTAACAACGGTAGATATTGCCTGGAGCCATGCAGGTGTGTGTCAAGACTCAGTGATAGATAGGTCACACCAAAATATTTTTCATGTAGAAATCCATAACTGGAGAAATATTTTTTGTCACTGCCAGTCAAACTGCAACAAGTTAGAGATAAATTGGCAATGGGAGGCAATGAACTCATCACTGTGGGAAAGCATAACTCTGTTCAAACAACACTGCTAAGGCATTCCTTGTGACTTGATGTGATCTACCCATTAGAGCTAAAGGAACTGATGAAATGGGTACAACCTGAAGCATAATCGTCTTCTGATAAAGTCTGAGTTTCAATAAAATATTTTTATTTACAGTAAGTCATCTGTTTTCTGCCAAGGAGAAAGGCTACTTGGAGTATAAGCATTTTCTTATGTAAACAGAGAGTAGATTTTTATCTTATCTGGAAATAAGTGCCAACTTCAGCTGGGTAATTCTGGTTGAGGAGATGGTTTGGGCTCGTAATACTGAAGGGCTTTGACCTGTGACTAATTGCAGTGCTTTCTGGTGCTGCTGCCGCAACCTCTCACAGCTCTCTTAGCTTGAACTGGCAGTAGCAGTCATTTTAACCCATATTCTTTGCTATGAAGCATAGCTATGAGACCAGATGCCTCTTTGTGTCTGCTCCTGGGAGAAGAGCAACTCTTTCACCTGCCCCAATGCCTCACATTTATGAGAGCTGGCCCTTGTTACCTGTACCAGGGTGAGCTCTGCAGGTCTGCGCACCTTCAGTGTTGTATAATGAGGCTATGAAGCTCAGAGGAGAGAAAGATGGCTGTGAGCTCAGCCAATCTGACACAAATGTATCACCCTCTCTGTACCTTTATTTCCTAAGAGACAAGAGTAGTAAATCTTACATTCCTGTTCAGTTAATTCAAGATGAATGTTGAGTAAAACAATGAATGAGAGGTATTTGTAGATTCTGTGTATGACTCTTCATGCAAATTGAAGTATTGCTTCTTTAAAATTGGTTTCACATCCCTTTCCTCATGGAAACATTTTGCCTGAGTAGATAGAACAGCCTTTCTCCCCAAGGACACTGTAGGATGTGTTTCCATCACCCCTTTCCTTGCCAGCATGCAAGTCAGGCTGAAGTGGATTTTGCTGTGGCATTTTACAAGGCTGGCACTTAGCAAAATAAGGATGGACTAATTCAGCTGGCAGACAAATGCAGTAGTACAGCTACAACATGGTAAAGTTGCTCTCTCAAGCAGCACTGTCCCTGGGCATCTCGGTACAAGGACCCCATGGACGTGGCTGTTACTGCTCCGGGCAGCTGTCTGAGAAGCACAGAGAGGGGAGCTGCATTGCTTGCTGTGTTTTCTGCCTCTTCCTTTGTACCAGCCTAAGGCTGGCTGTTCCATGCTTTTGGGTGGGAAAGAGAGCTGGAGTTTGGCTGTGGCAGGGGAGGGTGACACCAATGAGGAGTCTGCAAGCGTCCCTAGGCACAAGGTGTTTGTTTGGTATTAACTTCTGACAGACTATTCTATCGCTCCCTGGTCTGCGGATGAGGTCCAAGGGCACTTTGGTCCCCAGGTACCATGTGGGTTCTTGGTTTGCCAACAGTGGCAATAGCCACGACAGTGAGTAGGTTATGCAGGAGATGGAGAGGTGCCATCTCCTAGCACTGCTGTGCCTGGAGCAGAGGCTATTCAGCTCATGCAGGGCAGCTTATGACACATGGGAGTCTGACTTGGTCTCTAAGCTGCCAAAACTGTTATGGAAATGCCGGTTTCTGAGCAGTGCCACCGTAGAGAAGGGGACTTGTGTCTGAGGAAAGGCACCTCTTTGCTGAGACCTGCCCTGGGTAGCAGCAGTGGCATGGGAAAGCTCTTGCTGAGATTCTTCTGTGCTTGCTTGTGATCACCCATCTTACAGTTTACTGTCCTCACAGTACAGCTTCCACTAGACCAAAAGTCATACTCAAGTAGTCCAAAATTAAAAAGATTCAGCGGGCAGCCTGCACTTGTGTCCAATCCCAATATGGAGAATGGATATCTTTGTTTTGAATCAGCCATTCTGGAGCATGCCCTGGCATTTGTTTTCCTTCCACAAGAAATCTATGTGGCTTTAACAGACTTAATCTATCTCTTGGGCTTCAGCTGTAGGAGTAACTATAGTCAGAGCCAGCTTGTCTTTTTTATGGTATTGTTGGCAGCAGCCCTTCTTCTAGCGTGTTGCACAATTCCTTTGGGGAGCACTGACGGTAGGATCCCCTTTTCCTTTTGTGACTTTGCTCTGAGAGCAGAGTACTGGACGGAGGATATCTGCTGGTATCAACAAGAAATGATCCTGGAGACATGGCTGGCCCACAGTACACCTGGATTGCAAAGGATGTACAGACTTTCACTCAGGCTGATGGTGAAAAAGCAGCAAATAGGAACTAGCCAATAGCACTTGTGCCAAAGGTCATCTTGTCTCTCCCATTCGTGGATATAAAGGCCTTCTATGTCAGCTTGTCCGGGGAATGTATGATTTGCAATCCCTGGTCATCAATTTCTGCAGTTTATCAATTACTGGTTAATGAGGCCACGAAATAGATACCATCTTGTAGGAGACCTTGGCTCAGGTTTCCCAGTTCGTAGGGTATCTTGTGCAAAGATTTCTTTCAGAAAGTTGATTCTGACAGATACATTGCTTATCTGTGCATATCCTTATGGATGTGAGACCTGGCAGATCTGCTGCCTGCTGAGCAGCTTGCAGAGAGTCTAGCTGCTGTTTCAGTTTACTAGGGTTTTTAATTATGTTTTTGTCATTTATCTTCTATTTATGCAGATATCTTTATTTACCCATATGGATTAAATTATCCATAAATCGTAGAATATCCCGAATTGGAAGGGACAAGAAAGAAAAAATGAAGTTAGTTAAACAGGACCTTCCCCCTCAGGAACCCGTGCTCGCTGTGACCAATGTCAGTATTGTCCTTCAGGTGTTTTTTAATAACTCCCAGCACAATTTTACCAGGCACTGAAGTGAGACTGCTGGGCCTGTAATTACCAGGGTCTTCTTTCTTGCCCTTCTTGAAAATTGATACAGCAGTTAACTGAGACCTGTCCAGATTCCCAAGGCCATTGAAAAGTAATCGAGAGAGATCTCATGATATCAGCAAGCTTCCTGAGTATCCTGGGATGGATTTCATCGAGTCCCGTGGACTTGCACGCATCCAGATGGAGCAGCAAATTCTGCACAATCTTGAGGTTGGCTGGGAGTTGGTCGCTACTGCAGTCATGATCCTCCAACTCAGGGCACCTGGGGAACCAGACCTCATAGTCAGGATTGAAGACAGAGACAAAAGAGGCATGAAACATTTTTGTCTATGTCCCTCTTTATAAGATGACCATTCTCACCAAGTAACGAACCAATGTACTCTTTGATCCTCCTTTTGTTGTTAACATATTTAAAAAAAAAAAAAAAAAAAAAACCAACCCCCCCCCCCCTTTTTTTTTTTTTTATCTCCCACAGTATTGGCTGACTTCAACTCTGAGCTTTTTCCACATGAAGTTTCTCCCTACAAAGGCAGACAACAGCCCTATAGTCATCTTATGTCTCCTTATCACGCTTCCAGCAGCCATATACTTTTTCCATGTAAGCATTAGAAGATTCCTGTTCAGCCAAGCCGGCCTTCTGCCCTGCCTGTTGCACTTTTGACACTTTGGAATCACCTGTTCTTGTGCTCTCAGGAAGTGATTAACACTGATGGACCTCATGCCTTCAAAAGCAGTTTCCCAGGGGAAAATGGTGGGAGGCTATTCATTTCCTTTGTAGCCACAAACCCATGGCGTATTGCCTCCCACTGCTTCTAGTTCTTGCTGCAAAATGCTGACCAGAGAAAGGTACTAAAATGGTGGTGACTGTTCTGGCACTGCCTGTGGGTTTCCAGCACAGCCGGAAGTTTGCAAATGTCCCCTGGAAGTTCCTGCGCAGAGTCTGATGTTGAGACATCCCAGGTGTGTGTACTTTGTGTAAGCAGGTGCTTCCTTTCTCCCTGTGTGGTAGGGGAAGTTGCACTGCATCTGTGGTGCTATAGTTTGGGATATATTGGCCCTAGACTCTTGAAGTAGTCAGAGCTCAATCTCCTGGCAAGTTAAGAGTCTCTCCTAGATGTGGCTCAAGAAGCAGTGTAAACAATGTTCGACCACTGGCAAAAGAAGATGAATTCTGTAATTAGGAAGATGTTGGAAAATATATTGGGCAATCTGATATTTTCTGGCATGACTTACAGATGTTGATGAAGTCCTTGGATTCCTGAGCCTGGTTGTTAAATTTCTCAGTCCTCACATGACTACTGTTTCAATGTGCAGTAATCTCCAGAGGGTGGTGCGTGTAATCCTGGAAGTTTAGCTAGTAGGAACTTGGGTATTGTGCTCCAGAGAACAAAGGAAAACGCTTCCCAAGCACATCCTTGCAGTTCAGGGGGCAAAGGAAACCTTTCTCAGTTAGATCTGCCCTATAGTTAAGATTGTAACTGTATTTATTCATTAGCTGTTGATAGTAATTATTTTTTAGTTTTTTTTTCTGATACTTTGAATGAAAAGGAATTAGTAATAGTGCAGTTATGAAATACTTTAATGAGGATATTGGACATTCTGCCACTGCTGGTGTTGCGTGTTAGCTTATGTGTGCGTTTTTTCCCCGAAACTGGGATAATGAGTTTTCATATGTGAAGCAGATACACAGAGCTGCTCTGATTAAGAAGTGGCAACTGTGAGGAGATGTGCTGGAGATGGGTGTGCCTGTCAGCAGCCACAAAGCAGAATAAACTTCAGTCATGCTGCTTCTTGGTAGATGTGCTGGGGAGTACATTGAAATTATTCAGCCCTGGATTAAAATAAAGGGAAGGAAGCATTGCCTTCACAGCACACAATCCAAGTGCAATGAATTGCTACAAGGTATTTTAGAGGCTGAAAATGTACCTGGTCATAGTGGTTAGATACAAAAAGAGGTCCATGACTGACAGTTCTCAGCAAGTCAACTATTTTTGCTTGCCAAGAGGTGTAAAGCAGTGGCATCTGATGTGTGTATACATAAGCACCTTTTTTTCTTCCTCCAGAAGAATCTACTTTTTTTTACTGCTGTCAGAAACAGACAGTGGGCTAGATGAAGTATCTTTCTTGGGTGGACACTGTTATGTAAGAGTTCAGCATTGTGCAAGGTTTTGAAGAAAATCTTGGTTTCCTGGCAGAGGTCTGACCACCATGTCCTGCTACATCCTTTCCACTGCAGGAGCTTTGTACTGTGACCCAGGAAATACTAGCACAGCTTTCCACGTGCTTTACCAATAGAGGTTGATTTAAAAAAAAAAAAAAAAAAAAAAAAAAAAAAGACAATATTCTAAGGACTTCAGGGAATTTTGAAAAGTAGGAAAACATGGAGCATGAACACTGGGATTCCAGAATAAGAGGACTTCAGAGGAGAGAAACTGAGCAGAGTGAACACACGATTCAGGTGAAATTATGAGATCTTCTAGAAAGCTAATGACAGCTGTTGCCTACTAGGAATTACCTGTTAATCAGCCTGCAACTTTTTAATGCTTCAGGCTTTACCAAGATTGTTTTCAGCATTAATCTGGGAGGTTTCCTTGTAGTTCTCAATTGTTTTCTGTAACTTTTCTTGATGCTTGGATTGCACAAGCTATATGTGGGCAGAGTGAGAGGAAGTGAAGGAAAAGGAAGCCTCACAAAGTTCTTGTGGTTTTACCCACAAGAGAAGGCAGATTTCTCCTATTTGTATGCTGTTCTTCTCTCTCTGGGATAATTACTGCTCTGTCAGGAAAAGATGGTGGGTATTCCTTGGTCCTGTGAACTTTCCTATCAAATCTATGGTGTGAATTTGTCATAAGCTCTTAGAAGGTAGAGCTGATGCACTTGTTAACCTTTGTGGCTTAGGGAGGATGTCATCTTGTTGCGGGATGTTCCTAAGAAGAGACTCAAGATTTGCCCAGATCATGTACTGCATCAATTGTAGGACATTAATACAATAAATGAAGGATCTAACACATGAAGTTGACAAAAACTTAACTGAGTGAATCTTGATTCAATTTCCTGTTAAAATCACCCTAAACGACAGTTTGTTATTTGAAATAAGCATGTATGCAGAAGGGTAACCCATGCGTGTACCCTAATCCTGATATTCCTTCTAAAGCACTCAGTGCTACCTCTTGCTAGAGGCAGACTTAATCTCAAATAGCCTTTAATGTTTGATCGAGTGCTGCTGTTCTTACGCACACGCATACAGTGATCAAAAGTGTATAGCTGTTTGCAGGCAGATTTTTTCCTACCCTTTTTATTAGGAGACTCTCATGCTGAATGATGAGTGCTTTACCTAGTGTGATGCAGGGAGTTGTGTGTACATCTGCCATTTCCAGCTGTCATTTTGCATGCCAAACGTGGGGTCTCTCACCCAGTCCTTTAAAGTGCTATAGTTGATGTTTAACTCTGCCACTCAGTTTGAAGGTGGTTTCTGTGAGTTCTTCAGCCTGTGTTGCTTGGGCTACTGGGATCAAAGTGAAATTGGGATGCTGGTGTTCCTGCCAGATAGCCACACATAAATTACAGGTTCTCTGTTTGTCTCTCAGGGCAGCGCAGGGAGTCAAGGAAGATAAATGTGAGATGAAAAATTATATGCCAGGCTGAAATCTCTACATTGCAATGGCTAGAAAGTACAGTTGCAAAGGAAAGCTGTTCAGATATTAGCTGATTGATCTGTTTGCATTCTCCAGTGCAAGTAGGGGATGGTGTATAGTTTTACATACCTTGTAGAGTATCATGTGACTGCTAGCAGAGGAGCCTGTTGCCTTCAAGGTGCTTGTAAGAGCCGTGAATGTGGCTGGTGATGTGAGTTGCCTATATCTATTTGTTGCAATTGGGTAGTTTATGTGGTGGTGTTGAAGGGTGAAGGTCTTGTCTTGTTCATCTCAGCTGGCTACTTGAATCAGGTAGCTGACATTGCTTGTGTCCTTTCTGATTTCTTCGCACACTGCAGTTTCACCAGCAATTTGGATTTACAATGTGTGCATGTGAATTTGCATTTGAAATATGAAGGCTCAAGTAGGCTTCAGTATTTGTCTGTCTTGTTGAGCTTATTGCCTGGCATTTCCACCTAAGTATGTATATACTTGTCAAGTTGCAAGTCAAAAAACTTGGTGCTAATAAGGTTGCTATTGAAGTACACACAGCTGCGCTAATTCGTTTCATAGAGAATCTGACCTTTCATTAGTGGAGTTTGGTTTGACTTTGTGCTTGAGACTTCCCATACGCTTACATGACTCAAATTTCTCTGTCATGACTGTTTGCTTCCTCCCACCCACCACAGAATGCTTCTTGAGGTTGCAGAGGTGAACAGAGGAGATGGGAAATCTTTGTTCTGTCCACCACTGAACTGAGGGACTTGTGTCTGTAACTATTTAGTTACATCTGTCCAACAGCATCACATCCATCTGCTTTATGTGGATGTACTACTTTGTGTAAGCAGTTCGATGCTGCCACCAGCTCGGCATTTTTTTGCAGAATCCATTATTTTTTACTTTCCAATCAAATCAAAGCAGGTCATTGTTTATGCAGTTGTATACTAACTAGCGTTCCCCATCCTACTGAGTCTGGCTTTAGAGAAATAAGAGATTATCACTTCACTATTTTGACTAGAGTAGTGATAACTTGCGTCAATTAATGTTCAAAATGTCTTTTAGAAGTTGTGTATGTAAAAATCTCTGTCAGGAAGTGACAATCGATGCAGTCTACATCAGGGAACAAATGGAAGCCGATAGACTAGGGATCAAGAAGGGGAGGGGTGGGGGAAGCATCAAGCAAGTTGAGCAGGTCAGATTCTTCATCCTTTCTCCTCTGGTGTGAAACAGGGTCATACCCACTGGAGTCAGTGAAGCAACATTATTACTATTATGAAAGAAATATCTCTAGTATGAAAGAAAGCAGATCAGATCAGTCTGGAAGCTCTTTTACAGGCAACATTCTTTCTAGATCCTCATTGACTCCTGATCATGGCTTTTATCCACTCCAGTGTCTACCTTACAGCATTTTAAAGCTGCCTCTGATGTTGGCTCCTCTGATCTTTTAGTCTAAAAGAGAGGAGTAGCGTGGCTAAGGTGGAGTTATCTGACAAAATTCTCATTCTACAGCTGCCAGTCAAACCTTGTGCCCTTCTGCCTGTTGTCACCTTGTGGCCTTTTTCTTCTCTCTTAGTTTTACTTCTTTGCAATTTTATTTTCAACTTCAGGAGGATTGCTGCTTGATTATGGGAGGAAGGAGCTAAGCTGTTTGTCTCACTTGTTGTTCATCAGTGTCATCGGCAGAAATATTTACAAAGGTCTACTTGCGCACCTTGAGGTGTCCTTGAGGTTTGAAGCGCTGGTTTGTTTGGTTGCTCCTAGCCAAGAGTCCTTTGCTTTCAGGCATGGGATTTGACAGCTGTGTTAATGCTGCCTTGTCATTGTTGTGCTTGTTCTGGTCCTTCCTTAATGTATGTTATTAGCATTCCAGAGAAATGGTTAACTAACAGTTAATGACAGCATCTGGAATGGCCTGCAGCAGGACATAAAACCTGACATTCACAGAAAGCACTGAACTCAGCTCTTTGCAGAGATGTGTCAAGGTATCCCTGTAAGATGATGAACGTTAACTCAGGATTATATGGCTGCCTTATAATGCAGTGTCATATTGCTGTGATACTGCTGGCTTTCTGTGGTCTTTCACCTATGTCAGCATTTCCTTCCTTTTCTAGCATTGCTACCTTATATGCTCCTAACTTTTTAATAAATGTAGGGTTTGAAAGAAAATAAGATGTTGGCTTTTCTGACGTGACATCCTTACACTGCTAAGCAGGTAGTGCCTATTGGCACTTGCAGTGTTGTTACTCTGATATCTGAATCTCTGGTGAAGTATTTTGGAACAGTCTGAGTTAAGCAGTGCTTGAGCAGTAGGTGCAAATTTAAATATTTTCCCCTCCCCTCCCTCTTTAGCATCTTTAAATTTCAAATAAATTTTGTTATGGAAACGTGCAGTCATCTTGCAGTGCAGATGAGATGGCACAAATTGCATAGGGGAAACATAGATCTCTTAGGCACAGATCACTTTTGTTTGCCTCATCCAAGATAAACCTGTGCATTCTGTTGATAAATATATCTGAGGGTGGCCTGGGAAACTGTGTGTTGCCAGAAGATGGCCCTTGTGTTCTCCTGCTTGTTGGAAAATGTAGCCTTTCACTAAACAGAGGTATGATTCATGCTATAAAAACAGAAAGTACCAGAGAGGTTACGTAGAAGTCCACTTCCCTCTCACACAAATGTGAATGTTTAAAGATATGATTTCTATCCTGCACTGGGAATAAACAATCTCAGTACCGTTTGTGGGATCAGGATGTCAACAGAATTACATGAAAAGTGCCTTGTTACTTGCCTTGCCCTTAAGGATGATGTCTACATGTTGTTAGATCCCAGCTGAAGCTTTCTTGATTTTCCTTAGCATGCTCTAATGGGATAGAGAGTATGGGAATAGTTATTTGAACCCGCCTGGTTCCTGTGATGTGGTATAGTGGCTCTACTGGAGAGGAGGCTGCAGTTAACTCTGGGAGCACAAGTCTGGTGTGAATCCTTGCTCGTAGAGGTGAACGTGAGAAAGGCACTTGGATGACAGCTCTAGTCTTTCACTAAAGTCTTCTAAGTTGATGCAGCTCAGTAATAAACTAACCTAAAATAAGTGCTTCAGAAAACTGGCTTATTTCTGCACTGGAGAACCTAGCTAGGTATGTGGCATTTCAGATTTTTAGAGTGGAAAATTATGTGACCAAAAATTCTGTGATTTTTTTTTTTTTAATTTCCAAGGGAAAATATTCCCCAAGGAAACATTTCCCAAGGCTAAGAATGCATTCCCCCAGAAGAGATGGAGGCGGGAGGAACCTGAGGATGGTATTTCTATAGAAGAATAATGCCCGTTTCCTTGAGTTCTGGCAGAAACACAATGTAAATACAGGCCTCTGAATGAACCAACCTCTACTTCATCTGCATGTTACACACTGACATTGGTTAACAGATGGTAGGGAAGTACAAAAGCTTTTCTGACCTTCAGATGGAAGGCTGAACACGAACAGAAGGATTGGTGCCCACTCTCTGGAGGTGTGCGGTAAGAGCAGCTTTTTGCTCAAGCTGAGGTTACAGTGGGATAGTTAGAGTTTTAGTAAGGAAGCTCGTCTAAGCAGGAACATGGTGCATCTGCTGATGCTAATGAGATGCTGACGGAATTACTGCCTATATTTCCAGGGATCGCAATAATGTTGTCAGAATCTTCGTTGGAAGATAAGTGTAGATGTGAAGCATTTGTTCCTTGCTTAATCCCATCCTGAACAGGGAGTCAGTGTCCTCTAGGAAATCATGGACTGACAAACACTTTGGTGGTGGTGATGAGGAAGAAATGAGCCTCTGGGAGGTTAACTGCATGTCCTCTTCAGAGGAGCTCTGGCATTCTCAGGCGATGTCAGAGACTGTCCCACCATCTGCACCATGACCATTTGCCCAGCTGTTGTGTGGGAGAGGCAAAGGTGGGGATGGAGAGAAACTACTAACTCTCCTGGGTGCAACCCAGTGTTAATTCCATGGTTGTGTGAATTGTGCCTGAGAATATCATCAGTCCCCTCTGAGTAATAAGCCAACTGCTACTTGAGTTTCCAGGGGATAGCAGTAAAAGACCACACACTGAACTTATTCGTCTGAACTTGCCACAGGAATTGAAAAATGTAATTTCCTCTAGTACACCTTGTTGAGAGAGTGAAGGAGCCCTGCCAGGGCTAAAGCAGGACAGCCACCCTACCTCATTCTAGCACAGGCACTTTCTGCAACACCAGGAGGCAGGTAACTGAAACCAAAAATCTCATCTAAGGGATTTACTTGAGCCCCCTGTAGCATGACTGCAGATTTGCATAGCATGCTCTTTCTGTTAATGCCTTAATAGCAGAAGATCCACCTGTGGACTTTGAAAATGCACGCTGATGATGTTGGATCACAATGCCAAGAGCTGTTAGAATATAGGCACCTGAAAACTAACCTTCCCCGCCCTCCCATGTTAGAATCTCAGCAGAAAGGTGAGGAGATGTAACACATCCTGCTGGAAAACAGAAGTTACGTGATGCTCTCTGAACTTGGTGAATCCTTCCTTCCCAAGCCATCTTGCCTCCCACTGCTTACACTTACAGCAGAGTTTTTCTTGGAGGTTTGTAGCTGTAAGAGTGCTAGTAAGAAGACAGTCTTCCATTTAACAAATGAAACTGAGTTAGAAAACCAGAGAGCTTTAATTTTTTTATGAGTATCGTAGCCAAGTGAGGTTACAACCAATATGTAATTTTTCTTGAATCTTTCCTCACTAATGGTGATCCTTCCCTGTGGTTTTATTTTTGCTGCACATTTCATAAAGGGAACTAACATTTTTTTCCCATGGTTTTTATATACAGTGTGTGAGATATTTGCTTTGGTTGCAAGAGCAGTTTCTCTGCTTTGTGCTATTTTATCCGGTTCATCAGAAAAGTAGTAGATGTTTTGAATATGCATTATGGTTCTTGAATGGGGCTTTTCCTATTCTGTACCCAAATGAAAAAAGGCTTTAAGGATCCAGCTTGATTAGATGCATATCCAATAATCTTTCCACTCCTGTGTCCAGATTTTTCACATCATGCACGTGCATCCCTCCACCCAGGGGCAGGAAGTTCCTCTGCATTAGATCATGAGCTCTTCATCTTGGACCACCACTCAGCCATGCAGCTTGAAGCTCAGAAAAGCACTACCACCAACATTTAATAAGCAGTGGTGGCAACAGGAGTGTCCTTCATTGAAATTCCCTCTTTCTAGTTTAGCAAAGTTAACTAATTAGATTCCCTGCTGAGAGCACGTTGTTCTGGGGCTGCCACTCTCTCTAGCTTTCCCTTGATGCTCACAGTGAGATCTTTAGTGCTGTGTGTTTTTCAAAAGAAAGTAAATCATGACTGCTGAAGAAAAGATTGTACTGAAACTTTTGGCAAAATCTTGAAGGAGAGGGGAGGCTTCTGATACCTGTAAGTTTAGTTATGCTGGAATATATATATTTTAAAAAAAGAATACAAAAACAACTAGTGATATGAAAGAATTTTGGTTGTCTGGCTGCCTCGTCTCATAGGTATTCCTTCATACACAAGGTCAGTGTACAAAATGCACTAAATTAGGAGAAAATTCTACTCTGGCAGTTAGACACAATTTACACATTTTTTCCCCTTTAAGTCACAATCCTTTTCTACTCCAAGAGCAGAACCTGCTATCCAAAGCTTCATGGGAATGCATGGGAAGTGTGTAGGAATGTCCTGTTGATACATGAATGAAACATTTCTTGGTCTGAATGCTTGAAGTAAAGAATTTAAGAAGTGCTTGATGAATTAGACTAGACCACTGCAAGGAGCAGGGGAGCTGTTTCCTGCTGAGATGAGCACACCCACAGGCTCCAGGGGAGAAGGTCAGAAGCCCTGACACCCACAACAGTCATGCAGTTTTCTCTAATCCAAGATTGCTTAGGTTTTTTTTGTTGTTGTTTGTTTCAAAAAAGATTGTTGTAGTCGCATCTCATTATCATCAGTTGTGGAAAATGCCATTTATTGTAACAGCCCAACCAAAATATTTTGGTTATTATGTATTAGAAGTTATTGCAGATCTATGTTGCAACTGTTTTTAGTACTGGGCGTCAAAGAATTCTGGCAATCTCATCTTCTAAGTATAAGAACAAGCATCACATGATAATGGTTTTTATAATGGTAAAGTTATGGGGTGAGGAAGTTTCAAGGCAGCAGAGCTGCAATGAGTACTTAGGAATGAAGTAGGAAACATTGCCCATGCAATAAATCCTCTTACATCTGAAAAGTTGCTAACTCAGAGATGCTTC
The DNA here is from genome assembly GCA_030625065.1 of Alectoris magna. Lineage (NCBI taxonomy): Eukaryota > Metazoa > Chordata > Aves > Galliformes > Phasianidae > Alectoris > Alectoris magna. The sequence goes on along the minus strand of CM060568.1, from coordinate 23,618,612 downwards.
TTTAGAAACTGTGATAATTTTGTTTTCCTGTAGCTATTTAAGTCCCTCTCAAATAATAATATTGCAGTAAATAAATAAGCAAATCAAAAATTGGTTAACAAGAAAACCTAAGATGGTTTCATCTGCACATTAGGTAAACAGAGCAAGAGAAATAATCAGCTTTGGTGTTACAGTGTGTGGAAGTGTTTCCTTGTACAAAACAGTACTCTGTTCCTGAACTCTGTACTTGGGTGAGCCATGGCAGCCGCCATGGCAATAGGAATCTGGTCCACTGGTACTATTGTACGCAATGTGTTTGTGCGTACACAGACAAAACCATTCATTATTCCATTCTAGTCTGCCACCAAAACCATTGCAAATAGTTGCGTACTACTCGATACCAGGAAGTGTATCATGCCTGCTTTAGGATTGTAGACTCTGAAATTTCTTTTTAGACATTTTTCGTCTTAAAACTCATAGCTAAAGTGTGCAGTATTTTGACATTTCTGTTCTTTTATATTCCAATATCTTTACATACTTTGTCACTTATTTCATGATTCATTAGTGGAAGTTGTTTTCTCGTGCATTCTAGTTAGGGCACTGACTCTCACTACATACTTGGAGTACTAACTCTTAGGAGAATTCATACCGTAATGGATGTAGCAAGGCTCCAGTGATGTGGGCTTCCAGCACAGGGAAAACTGGATGAAAGTGCAAAAAAAAGAAGAGCTATTTCTCTTCTTTGTGGCTTAGTGCTGTTATAAGGCCTGATTTGGACACAGAATTACAGATGGAGGAGAAATCTGAAAGTATTTGGAATGCATTTGTTTAGCAAAGTTCCAAAGGATGTGGTCTCAGTGGATTGAACTATTTGTAATTTCTCCCAGCCTTTCCCAAATATGGATTTTTAATATTCTGTCCAATAAATAAAATCTACTAGCTTCAAGATAAAAACAATTTTGTCAAGAGATTAGACAAGTCCTCTTTGGATTTAAGAAACATATTTTATCAGAGGACAGCTAGCTATTCAGGCAAATAATATTGGAATGGGTTGGCTTGTATTTTCATTTTAGGACTTCAAACCCATCATATTTTTAGAAGAAAAATCTTGATCAAGCCACAAGTCCAGATTTTTGTGAAGGAATTGGCCAATCAGTTTATTTATCAATAAAATAAACTTAAATAATAACATTTCTGGTCTTAGAATTTAGTCATCTAACTGTAAATTAAAAAATAGACCTTATAACACAAGTTATGCTGCCAGTATTTCCCAGTCTTTATGGCTTGGTTGCATTACATTCAGTAATTCCCACGAAGTGAGCGTGTTTTGGCCTCTCATCCTTTTGTGTATGTTTCGGGTGCTACTCATTTAGCATGGTATCAGAGCTGTTATTACTCCTTTGAATTCCTCCCCATAGTGACTTTACGCACTGTGGTTTGCGTTTGGCAAGGGCCAAGCTGGCAGGCCATGTTGTGAATGTGAGCTGCAGTCATTCTGAAAACTGTAGTTTCTCCTCTCCAAAGAAGACAATACTTCACATCTCACTTGAAGCGTAGCATGGAACAACTCTTCTGTCATTTGCCACGAGTTTAGTTTGTATTATCTTGTGCTTTGAAAGTCACGCACAAATCGGGTAGATTGCCAAAGTAATGCCGTGATTAGCGGATTTCCTTATGATTTAGCGATTGGTCTTTAGGAGATAGGACATTTAATAGTTAATGAAAGATCTGCTTAGATTTGAAATCTGTTTTTTTTCCCCATCCCCTGTGGCATGTGGGTAGTGTGCTAAGGCAAATATTGGCAAGTAAATCTGTGAGGCAATGGTCTGGCTGAATGCTCAGTGCTTAGATTTCAGGATCACTTGCTTTTGCAGCAGTGTTCGTTGTTCTTTAGCTCAGGATAGGAATTTTCTTGTAGATACTACCACAATCAGTATAACAATAACAGAACCAGTCCTACAGTTTTCATTAGTAAACACTGCACTTGCCTTCCACATGGCCGTAGGGATGAAGTAAGTTTGAAATTTTATATTAAAAAAAAACATTCTATCACTTTATCAGGCACTTCCCCCTCCATCAGGGTTACAACATACCTTTGTCCTTCTCTTAGCTTATGGGCTTATTACATGCAGTCAAGACTGAAGAAGTATGTTAAATTGTATGAGCTGGTGGTTGTAGCTGAGCTGGCTGAGAGTTATAGGGCAGCTGCAAACGGCTGACATTCTCACTTGTCCCATACACTAGGCTGATTTGCTTGAACCTCATTCGATCTGGGCATGGGGGAGAGCTTTCCGTGTCCAAGTTGGTCAACCCTAAGTTGTCAAAAAAGAAGTAGAGAGAGTTCCTGTGATGATCTCTTGAGTAAACTGCAAACCTGAGGGTGAGGTCAGGGTTGACTGTCACTGTCACATTTGCGTTGATGTTTTTTAAAGGACTCCAGAATGTTCATGTCATTCTGGGGCTTGTATTACCAGTTTCACTTGCCAAGATTGAGTTATCTTCACAGATCAGAATCATCCCCCCCTATTTTTACACGTTGCTTTAAACATCTTCACCACATTTATGTGTCTCCTACTTGGGCTGGTGCTTCTTTCAGTTTTAGCAGTGGTTGACACAGAATTTGTCATTGCCATCTACTAATACAAATGGCAACAAATACGATTTTCAGTCTGCGTATTACCTAGACTATTGTTGACTGGGGTGCCACAATGAGGAGGAGAGGAAGGAAGTTGGGTGGGAGGGAGATAGAATGGGGAGAGTGGGGAAGCAGTGGGGAAGTATACGTGAAGTAGAACAGTTTGACCTTTGTAGCGGTAACTTTCCTTTTAATTAAATAGTTCATTTACCGAACTTCCTTTCTTTGTGGCTGTGTAAAATCCCCGTTTTGTGTCCCCAGTGGTAACACTCACCCTTCAGCTGCCAAGAAGCACATATGCTATTCTTATAGCAGAAATTCCTCCTGCTTTGATGTTGGATACAGTAATTCAACAGGAAAATGATGGCAATTGCATTGACTCTGCAGTACTTTGAGTCAGGCAATGTAAAGAATGTCGTAGTTTTAGGCAGTCTTTTGGAGAAGATGCATCAAGAGGGCATAAGGCCAACCATCACCCACCCTTTTATTCACAGGCATGTATGCTCTTACCTCTGGTCTGCAGGTACTTGTGTGGCCTGTGTATGTAGCATAAAAGTATCAAATTTGCTTGGTGGGGATGATGCTATGTGCAGCCTTGTTATTCTGATGATATTAGAGTACTGGACTAAAGGCAAAGGAAATTGGGTTTATTACACGTTTTCCTGTGGTTTCTCTACTGGGTTCTGGTCCATGTCACTTCTTTCCCTGCTCCAGTTTTTACAGTGCTAAAATCCATTTATTCCATTTATTAAATCTGGAAGTAGATTGCAGGAGTTTATTAAAGCTCTAAAATATGTTTCGTGTTATGGCTAGAAGATACAAAACCAGTGAGGAATGAAAGAAAACGTAAGCCGTTGAGCTCTTCTGCAACTATTTTTCATGTTTTTAGCCTGAAGTTGCTATGTCTCTTGGACTGGGAGAATCAAAGTTTCTTGCAGTTTCATTTTTAAATCCTTGATATAGCAACCTTGACATACATATTCATTCTGCAACAAATCTTATGTCACTCTTAATCTTGCCAAGCCCTTATGCTCTATATTGCCAGTGGTGACGTGCATCCATAGGGAACTGAGCAATGGATGAACAGGGGCTGCGGACTGATAAGAAATACTGTGGGACCCCAGTCTGCCCTGTAAGCCTGCCACTATTTAGCTAGAAATCTTCCTCCTTTCCAGAGGGTACTTTGTGCTTTTTTAAAATAGGTGTTACTCCTGTCTTAGCTGAATTTTAGACTGCAATCAAAGAAAACAAACACCAACAAAAAAGCAAACCAAAGATCACCAAGAAATGACTATCTAAAATAAACCAGTAGTCAATGTGAAGAATTCTGGAAATAGCTGTGGTGTCTTTTGAAGGCTGTGCTGTCTTACTGCTCCACAATAAGGATTTCCTTGAGCAGCTGCACAGTCATTAAGTGGTCCAAGTGGACATACATGAGCTGAAATTCAAGGTCAGGCCTCAAAACCAGATTACTTTTTTTTTCCTTTTATTAGTCATTTAAGCTGAAATTAGAGCTTTGATCTGTGTATGCTTGTTTCTTTTTGTAAAAGGGTTTATGTAAGATAGAAGAGCTCCAGCAATTAGAAAGATTTAGGTCTGTGTTGAAATAACCACAGATGTGCAAACCATAAATGGAAGACAGATATCTTGTCTGGTTGGATTTCCACCGATGTCCTTCTGTATAGCCTATCTGGAACCTCACATCATGTATCACGACTCACATCCATACAAAACAGATTGTTACTGACCTGTTTGGGATGCTGTCTGTTTTAGGTCTCTGTAATAGGACCTGTCTCAGAATTGTCTCACTGTTTGCAGGTCCCATGGGTAAAAGTCCGAAACAATTATCAGCCCATCTTGCTGGACTCTCTACAGCTAGGAAAAACAAACAAACAAAACAGGAACACAAGATTCATGTAGAAGTGCTGTGAAAATCAGTGCACATCCAGACCTCTTTCTCTCTGTTCCTGACTCTGCTGTGAAGAGCTCAGTTTCCCAAGACCTTGCTTTTCTGCTCCAGGAAGGCAGAAGTAGTATCTTTGGGTAAGGGAGCTGTAAGGCGTGTTCAGAAGGGTGACCTGGCAAGCTGATGAAATGGAGGCAGTGTAAGGTTTCTTGTTGGCAAGGTAACGTTTTAGCTAACATGCTCAAGATCTGACTGTGGACTTCGTACTGAAATGGCCTGTGCAGTCCTCCCTGGGACTTGCTGTAGGCATAGTGGTACAGTCCTATCTGCTGTGGATGCCCACCTCTGCTGTGTAATAAGGAACTTCCCCAGTTTTCACTGGTAATGCAGCAGCAGCTTTTAGAAAGTTCACATTTAACCACCTCAAGGTGAGTAAGGAAAACACCCCAAAAGAAAGTGATAGAGGCTGCAGTACTGGTACCTGGAGACAACCTTCTGCTGACATTTTTGCAAAGCATGAATCAGGAAATTTGACCTTCCTCCCCTGCACACATTTATCATGATATCAACTGTGTGATCTCTGCTTCCTGTGACCCAGAAAGTGTATTGTGGTACACTTGTTTAACATTTATTGCACTTTTCTTGCTAGCTGTGCTAATTGTGGTCCAGACTCTTCACTGGCTCAGATGTCAGTGGTGCCCATTTGAAGCAGGATAGATGGGTGGACAGAAGTGTCAGGCAAGTCTCTTGTATCTCTAGGAGCCAAGAGATTAGGATTTGGTGTTGAGATGGGCAAAAGAGGGAGAATAAACATGGAGTCTAGTGTAGATCTGAAAATCATTGCCTAAAGCTGTTTTGCTTTTCAGGCTCTGTGTCTCATTAAGGGAGCTCTGTGCTGTCCAAATATTAGAATTCCGCTACGCTTTGGAAAGAAGGAACAGGAAAGAAAAAGCAGGAAGATGGAAATGGATAGGAAGAAAAGGCGGGGAGAGAGAAGTTCAGTTCAGCTGTGACTCTAGAAGGCCATTTAGCTCTGAGCAGTGCACCTCCATTAAGCTTTCCATCGCCAGTAACTGGGGGCTGGACACAGTATGAATCTAGGTGATGTAGGAAACGGTGCTGAACTTAGTCTGCCAAGCTGGGGTCCAGATTTATGTTCATTAAAGCTGTGAGTCTTTGGATCATATGTTGCCTGTAGAAAAGTTAACTGCTCTTTCTTCCATCATTTCTAAATTCTTCGGATTCTGGACGTGGCAGTCATCAAGGAAAGAATGATACTGGACCAACAAGGAGCCACTCGTCTCTCAAAACAGTGCAGCCTCTAAAGCTCCTTGATTCTGTTTGACCTTAGACAGCCAGAGTTAGTGGTGACACTGACCTCACTGTCCTCCCCTTCCACTTTATGTGCTCCCACGTCAATCTTTCACTTTGTGCCATTCAACAGCCTTTCCTTGTGCTTGCTTCCATCTTGTTCCAAGAGATTCTTTCTTATAACTTTTCTTTCAGCAACAGCCATGTAACCTATTATGAAATCTGTGATGTAGTTGTGAAGAATGCTAGTATGATAGCATACAGTTGGAATGGTGAAGGGACTTTCCTCCCAGCAGCAGCAAATAAGCGTGCAGGTTGTGCTCTGTGTTTCCTAAGCCAGATCTTGTCAGCAGATGCAGGATTAAAGGCATACTGGGCATCCTGCCACAGACCAAGAGGTCCCTGCAGGAAATCTGTCATAGCTGGGACCAGCCTACGCTGCAGGGAGATGATCAGGCTGAGGATACTCCCAGTGTGTGTGTCATGTATGTGTCTAACGTGAATTTTGCAGAAGGAAGGGCACGTTCCATCTTCCATCTTATGACACTGCACCTGCCTGTTGTTCTCACTGCTGCATCAGTGCAGGAGTTTTGACAAGCATTGTAAACCTTTACCGAAGAATTTTCCCTGCTATGTAGTTGAATTTAATTTCTTCTCTGTACTTGTTATCCTACGAAGAGATGAAGAGAATATAGAGGCTTTCTCCTTTTAATGCTGGTATATTTTTGTGGCATTCAATTTCAGATGGGGTAAGTTAGGGTCAGGAGGAGGAATTCCTGTGGGGAAGATGCAATGCAGGAACAGCTGGTAAAATCCTCTAGTTGTGTTATGCAGAACACAAAACTAAGAGACAGGCAGGCTGGAAACAGCACACAAGGAGAAAGGGGAACCAGGATCCACCCCTTTCTAGACCTCATTTAAGGGCTGGCAGTGGAGGCAAGGGTATCTTGCTGGAGTATCTTGCTGCGTGACTGAGGTTTTCCAAGAGTAAGCAGATCCTTTCCTTTGCTTCTGTGTCCATGGCTGCTGCATTTGGGTGTATCCTCACTTGTTGTTAACCTCACTGTTATTAACAGCATAACACCCATCTCTGGAGACTTTCAGGGTGAGGCTGGATGAGGTCCTGGGCAGCCTGATCTAGCTGTGGTGTCCCTGTTCGTTCCAAGGAAGTTGGACTTAGATGGCTTCCAGAGGTCCCTTCCAACTTTTAGGGTTCTATGATTCTGAAATGGATATTTCTGTTCACTTAGGCTGCTCAGGGTTATTCGGTGAGCTTGAAATTATGATTCTTTATGATATTTTCATGATATTTTATGATATATTCTTATGATATTTTCAAATATTAGACCTATCTAATGATTTGTGTCCAAATGAGGATGCTTGAAATGAAGCTCACTTCCAGATGGTGCTGGGTAGCAGACCTTTAAGAAATCTACTTCGTTGGAGTTTCTCCAGCAGAGATAAGTGGAAATTAAAATATTCCTATGCTTTGTTGATTTTGGAAATACTGTCCAAAGCTTTTGTAGTAGCAAAGGGAAATCTCAGGTACATGGATGTATCCAGAAGGATGAGAGACAGATTCGTTCTTGCACCCTGTTAGATGATGTAGTTAGATGTGTAACTGCTGCGTCTTAAAACTGAATTAACTACTGGCCAGCGAGTTGTAACCCAGGTTGGTAGAAACTGCTTTATAACCAATCCTTCTGGAATAACAGCGTTCATTTTTATTTTATGACCTACAGGGTGGTCACTTCTGTCTCTGAGAACCATGACAGCTATCATGTGGCCATGTAGATCTAAAGCAGAACAGCGTGGTTTCAGGTTTTTGGGAATGTTTTATAGTTAATGGTGCTGCAAAGCTTTCTCACCTGGGCTGTTCTTACCTTTTGGTAGGTGTGGTAGAGTGCCTGGGTTGATGAGAACGTTTTGTCGGGTGATAAACAGCTGATCTTCCTTTCTCTTCCTTAAAATGCTTTGAGCAGATTATTTTTAGGGACAGCTCCATCTCTCTCATGGTGAGATATTAATGTGGTTAGTGTGGTTTAGGAGAGGAAGTCCTTTCATCCTTGCCAAAGCTTCTCCTGTTCATATGGATTCTCAGAGAAAGTCTTCCTAACCTTGGAAACTCCCTTTACAAACCTCTTTTCTCCCTCTCTCAATTCTTCAAGCTAATGAAACTACCCACCTGAGTTGCACATTAGTCAAACTGCAATAACACCTGAGGCTTTCAGACCTGCTCTAGATGACATAACACTCTAGAAATCAGCCCCTAAACTCTGGAAGAACTATTTTACTGTTGATTTTATAAGTGTCTGAAGGGAGGGTGTAAAGAGGATAGGGCCAGACTCCTCTCAGTGATGCGTAGCAGTAAGACAAAAGGCACAAACTGAAACACAGGAAGCTCTGCCAGAACATCTTTGCTGTGAGGGTGACAGAACACTAAGAAAGGTTGTGGAGTCTCCTTCCCTGGAGCTCCTTCCCTGGAGCTATTCAAAAGCCATCTGATAAGGCATTGGGTAATGTGCTGTAGAGGACTGGATGATCTGCAGAGGTCCCTTTCAAGCTCAACCTTTCTGTGATTCTCTGAATGTGGAGAGCAAAATGACATATGAGTTATTGCACGCCACTGCTTACTCAATTGCTTAATCATTGTTTAACCTTGTACTTAATCCATCATTTACCTGATCAACGTGTGTGTTTGTTGTAATTTGTGGGTCAGTGCATTTGTGTCAAGCACTTGTCTTTAGTGTTTGTTGGTTCTGTGCTGGCGCTTCCAGTGCATTTGTCCTGCTGCTTTTTCTGTCAGTTGTTAGTGACATGGAACTGGTGACCAGGCAGTGCTATGCTACTGGTAGCGGCAATTCTTGCTGCTTCTGCCATTGTGTTAAAAGGAAGGACAAAAGAGATGCCTTCATCCATCACCCTTCTCTACTACAAGTGAGCTGGTGGAAAAGGGCCTAGGGGAGCTCCTTTCTTTTATTATTTGAGGGTGCCAACAGGGAAAAGCAGTGGTGGGAGACTGACTTGTAGCTCATCAGGTTGACAACAGAAGTGGGTTTATAGCTACGTTTTTTTGTTGTCATTTGAAGTCCTTCTTTCCGCCCAGCCACTACAGTGGTTAAAAATCCCAGGGAAGGTGAGGGACTTCCTTTTAAAGCATTCACGTCACTGGGTTTTCAGAACATGCTGTCCCCCCTCTAGACCATGGGACTGCTGGGGCTTTAATTCCCCTGGCAGCCTCTCCAGATACGATTTCCAGAGCGATGCCTGTGTTTGTTCTCATGTATCTGAATCTCACTTTTAGTTGCTTCCCCATGTCCTCTCCATCATGGTGTTTGTGTTCTGCTACGCATGTTATGTCAAGAAGGCTAAGTACTAAAGGCAGGCTTCACGTGCAGTGGTTCTATCTGAGACTGTGGACACTAATCCTTAAAGAATATTGTGTCTTGCTCAAATAGGGTAGACCAGGCTGCTCTGTTGTCCCAGGTGTTTTTCCCCCTGTGGTATAAGGCTGATTCAAAATGACTTATAGCTGAGCTGGCACTGGAGTTATAATGAATCCTACGTTCTTCTAGTTCACTGCTGATTTGATTACATCCCCTGGGTGGCTGTGTTTTGCCTTGGCAAATATTGCCTCGGAGTGTGGGGGAGAAATGACTGCTGTTGTTAGGTTCAGAGTTTTGGTGAATCCCTATGAAGGGATGTGGATGTATAATTGCATGTGAAGTACAGCTGTGCTATCTGTCTGTGTAGCCAGCTTCCTAAACATCTGTAAGGATGTAGCAATTGAGCCTTTTGCCTTGGAGGCAGGGAGAGCACTTTGGGGAAACCATGTGTTACATCTCTAAATCTAGAGAGAGACTACCTCTTGTCATACAGACAGCAAGTGAGAATTGAAAGAGTAGAAATTGTATTGTCGCTTTCCTTACACCAGTTAAATGAGAAGATACAAAGACCTCGATTACCCTGAGTAATCGGTGATAAAAATGGTCAACTTTTTTGGAAGAAGACAGGCAGTGAGCCCTGCAAGGAGTGGTAATCTTGCCCAAGGCAAGTAGATTGGAACTAGGCGATCTCTAAGGTCCCTTCCAATTCAGACTACCCTGTGATTATTTAATATGATTTTCTTGGAAGTAGAATTGGAAGATGAATGTGTCTATGCTATTCTGTGATGACTCCATGGTACGGCTAGTGAAAGCAACGACTGTAACTACCGCAGCTCTCTAACAGCTTTGTCAGCGGCTGTCAGAAAGGCAGGGTGGGCCTGTTGGACGACAGTGAGTGAGTTCATTTTTTGAGTCATTTGGGTGGGAGCACAGCTGGGGAGCCTAAGCAGGTCACAGTAGCAAGGACACTGGAGCTGATAGTTTAGCTTTACAGAAGAGGAAAAAAAAAACCAAACATGACAAATGTATTGCGTGAGGTTTTATAAAAGAAATAGACATAAACTGAGCACATCACTTCCCTTGATGTGCTCAGATTCCCTTCGCCCAGATGCCTGAGGCAGAACTGGGAGGAATGAATTGGGATACTGCTGGGAAGTGTGGGGGTCACTGAGTGTGCCTCTTCAGAGGTGGAGCTTAGATAGTGCTTCTGGGTGGAAAAAGATTGTATTCTCAGGAACGCAGTCTTTGAGAATTAACAATGGATAAATCTCAGTCAGAAGCAGAGTGCTGATCTCACAGCCATTGCAAAATAGGTTCCTGAATGCCAGTATACTGAAGGGTCTGGCTAAAGGAGCCAAAGCAGTTTTACCTGCGATCACATTGGTGTGGCCACACTGGGAGTACAGCAGGAAGCCCTTCAACTGCCCTAGCTACTTAGCACGCAGTTTGAAAGGATGTGACTTCAGGGTGATCTCCCTGAGGCTCAAGTTAGCCATGATGTGATTGGCACTTTCCCACTAGAGGGCAGTTTCATCATGTGTACGTTTTCACGGTTCACAAATCATGCTTGGAGTCCTCCTTTAAGACCAACTGGAATTCATTTGGAAGTCATGGTCATCACTGAATTATCTCAGAAGCTGCAGTGCTTGCAGAATGATAATCCCATTTACTTGGAACTATACAATAAAGAGTAAGTACTGAAGAACAATGTTTTTTCTTAACTGCATTGTGTTTTTGGGAGCAGGTGTGCAGTACGAACACACCCTTTTTTCATCACAACTGTGATGTGGTTGGGGCATGTGTTCTGCACTGAGATCAGGCACACAGCTCCTGGGTTGCTTTTGCTGGTTAAAAGCAGAGATATAGGACCTCTGAATGATGGGTATCGAATGTGGTGTTTTTTTAATACACATTCTGAAGCTTAAAAAAAAAAAGAAAACACAAAAACACAAAGAACCACCCCCATCCCTCCCCCCTCTTTCCCCCAGAAAATCCACAAAGCCCTCACTGATGGAAAAGGCAAGCGTACCTTACTAATGCCCTAGTAGTCCTAGATGTTTTGTTACTAGAACAAATAATGATGCGGTAATATTTGAAAAAGTAAGAATCATGATTTCAAGCTCACTGAATAAACCTAGAGCAGCCTGAGGAGCTTACTGCACTGCGAAGCATTGTTGTGTGAGAATGCTGTGCTCTGTTTTTCTAGTGCATGAGCTTTGTTTCCCAGCTAGTGACAAATATGCAGGTCAGTCATGACCTTTTCCTATAACCCAGTCGTGTTTGGTTGCACTCTAGCCCATGGCACAAATTTCTCTCAAATGCTGAAGCTGGGCTTGTACATCTCTGCTCTTCTCAGCTGTCCATGCACAGCACAGAGGGAATGTTCTCTTCTACTCTTTATGGGTACCTGGGATTTGCCTTCCTGAGATCTGAGTTCATATTGAGAGGAACATCAGATGGTCACCTTGCTGGGAAACTTGTATACTTACCCAGACCATTTGTCCCAGGGTCAAACAGTGTCTGGGAAGAATGGCTAAAGGCCTCATGTCTCCTTTTCTCTGTGGTTAGAGTTTATGGGACGTAAGGAAGCCTTTCCAGTATAGCTGAGCTCCGATTCAGCACTTGTGATAGTGATGGATGTGCAAGTTAGTGCTGACCTTTCCACCATCTTGTGGCAAGTGGGTTCCCCAGTAGACAGAGTCAACGTGGACGTAATTCCCGTTAGTGCTTGGATTAGCCTCACTTGTTCACTTTACATTTTGAGGAGACTGTAGTGTGTTTTGGGCCATGAATTTCTTCACAGCCCTCTTGGAAGCTGCATGTCACCACCTGAAATGAAGCCAGCAGTTCTGAGACATGGCCATGTGCAGTGCTTGCACACTGTTCTGGACCACTGAATAGTGAGAAGCACCGTACCAACCTGAACAGATACAACAGAAATACTTCTGTTTCTCTGAGGCTGCCTAGTGCATCAAACATAAAGCTATGCAAACTCACTCGGGGCATTCACGGAACACCAGAGAAATTGCTCTATGTTGACTCTGCAGGTGGCTGCTCCTGATAGATGGCCTGTGAGGCTGTGTGATCTCTTGCCTGCTTCAAGTCTTTCTTGTTTGTGTTGGAAACTTTGGCTGCAGCGCTCCTTCCTTGCATTGCCTGCCAGAATTTGAGTGATTCATTTTCCTGGGACAGCATGAGCAAGTTTTCAGCTGTCTGGGGCATAAGCAGAATGGTTTACTTAGATAGGATGGATGGAGCTCTTAACTCATGCGGTGCTGTAAGTAACCATCTGTAAGGTCAGACTCAAACCTATCACCTTACCAGTGCTATTCACTCCTGGTTATGTAGGTGCAACTCCTTCTTTTATTACTCCTAGAAGTTGTATGAGGAGAAGATCAGGCCTGTGCTTCAGGCTCTCAAAGTGTGCCCAAGCCTCCTCTTTGAAGGGCTTCCATCTCTTGCTCAAGGGATGCACCTAAAGTATTTGTTGCCTTTTGTGCGGGAAGACCCTTCTCCCTGTGGGGGAACCTAGCTCCATCTTTATCTTTTCCACCTTTGTGGATTTGATTTGGGGTGGTTGACCAGGCTTCCACGATGGGCTTAACTGACATATTGCTGTGGGATCTTGTGGTACTTGTTTGTTTCTCTGATTGTTTCATTTTCTAAGTGTTTCCAGACCAAATGTAGGCTGGTTCCTGTTAATTTTCCAACCTCTGTTCCTCTCCCCTCATCTGCCTCTCCCCTTTCTCAATTTTTTCCATGAGAACATATATTGCTAACAGGATCTTTATTCTTCACTGTCTTTCTTTTGTACAAGAAGTCCTCTCCTCCAAAGTTGCTCTCTCTGACTCAATCCAGGCCCAGGAGAAGTATGTTAAGAACTTTCTACCTTCTTCAACAACTAGGAGCAAAATGTGTTTTATGTTTTCTGGGGATATGAATACAAATGTATGGGCAAAGTCATACTTAAATCCCATTTTGTGGGTTCCAAATCAATGGGATTAGCACTCATTAAACACACATGTACAACCCGATCGCTACAATCTGATCCAGCATTGTTCTTATACCAATGTTTAAGCTGTATTGCTAGCTGATGTTTTTTATTCTGTTTCCTTAGAACCTGAAAATATTGACCTGTGTTCCATTGCTACGTAGAACAGAATATCTGTTCTTGTACATTTCTTAATGTGAGCAGGCAGAGGCACACTGACTCATTCTGTCTCAACTGAGGTTTTTCAGAAAGGGTGAAGCAAAACGAGGACTGAAACCTGTCTCACCTTCGCACTGGTTTGTGTGGAGGATCAAAAGACTACTGTGCTCTGAGAATTTTCTGTGTGAACCCCAGCTTCCCAAAGCACGGGGGGTAGCCTCAAACCCTACTTGAAGGCCAGCTTTGTCTTCTGGCAGTCTGGCTTTCTGGAGCAAGTGAAGTGCGGTGAGCCACGTCCTCTTGAGTTCCCACAGCAGAATCAAGAGCTCGTTGTGGTAACTGATGTAGCTTGCAGGGCCCATGCCCTACCTTGATACTGTGCCTTTGGCTGGAAGTCTTTTTTGGGGTATCAGAAAGTATTTGATTTTTCTCTACCTCCTTGCTGAGTTGTTGCCCTCGTCATGGAGACCTAGGATGTTCCCACCCCCAGCCTTCCGGCTCTGGGAGGACAGCAGTACTGAGATGCATCTTCGCACATCAGAGCTTGTTAGTTCTTCAGCTCAAAACAGTCGTCTTGACTACTGACACCGTGGAAAATGGCATAGATGGAGCAGAGAAAGGGGACTGTCTTCCATTCTCCACAGTAAGAAGTTCTGGAATGTCTTGGTCTCTGTGACTAGTGAAATTTCCTAACTAGTGTATGCACGTTATATCCCTTGATTCAATTACTTATTGTCACATCTAGAAGTTTGTAACTAGAATGAAATTGTTCGGTTCTTCTAATTCAGAGTTTTTCTTCCAGAAAGAAGGAACTTCCAATGTTATTACTACCTAGCTGTAAGAAGTGAGGGTTGAATGACTGAAGAATATTACTTAATTTTCCTTTCTGGCTCTTCTCTCACCACACTTTCCTTACCTATTTCTTGAGCAGTGGGGCTATGGGTGCTTCTCTGGTCTGAAAGCTTTGCAGCTTCCCTAGGAGATAAGATTGCCAGTGTCTGCTCCCCAGCATGCCTTCAAGCCTACCTTTATGCTACCAAAACAAATCATTGGTTTTATTTCCTCGTTTCTGCTCTATGTTTGTAGCATCAGTGATCTAGCCACCAAGTTGTCATATAGGAGATGGAAGTTATGCCTGTTTGATTCTCTATTTAATCTTACTTTACTCTTCTGCCCAGAGCAAAGCCGTCGGCAGATGACTGTTGGCTTTAAAAATTCCATTAATTACTTGCTGAAAAAAGATGATAAAGTCAAAAGTAGTCTTTAATGATGTAGCCCAGCAGTTCTGTAGACTTTTATCCAAATAAGGCTTCAGCGCTATGTCCTGATTGAAAAAGCTTCCTGTGATTCATAGAAAGATGAGGAGGAAGCTGTGCAGTCAGGTGAACTTGCAGCATGGAGTGTCTTGTCTGCTTCTGAGCCACCTTGAGTAGCTGCTCTTAAGCGCAGCATTACTGTCTAGACAAACAATCATTTCACTTCTTGCTGTTACTGGAATAAATACATCCTGGAACTGTTTATACTGCTAATGCAATAAAAAACAAAACAAAACTTGTCAACTGCCTTGAATTAGTGTTAATGTGTTAACTCTGGTAGATATTTCTCAACAGATCTGAGAGGTTCAAATGGGTCATGCTTTGTTTACGTTTGGTTGCCTATCACAATGACTTGCAAAATCACAGAATAAGCTAAACAAAATTCTGAATTTCCAAACCAAGATAAAACGCTGAAATGTTCTTTCTGAATGTGTTAGGAAACGAGTTGAAAACTTTAAGCTGTTTTGCCATTTCCACGGATCAAGATAGTTTGTTTTAAAAAAACCGGGGGTAAATTATACATTTTCTTTCAGTTTGCCTTTAATTATTATTTTCCAAAAGAACATTAGCTCATGAGCTGTGGCTCCTGAGTCTACTGCTGACACTTTAACCTCTGACAGAGGCTCTTTTGGGGATGGTAGCACCACAGAAGTCATTTTGGTTTCCACTGTATGCCACACAGCTTGGTTCAATTAGAAATCTCTGTAAAATTACAAGAAAGGCATTCAAAGAGCTGAACTAGAGCAACTTTTTGCAGTCCGTAAGGAAAGTATAGTGCTACATTTCTGGATTTGTCTTGAAATGAAACAGCTGTGACTCGGCTCAACAAAGCAAAATTTTCAGTTAGAAATGAGTGACAAGACCAAAACATATAATCACCTTCATAGAAAGTTGAAATTTAAAGATGCAGGGAAAATAATAAGAAGAAAAATGATCATTTGATTTTTGTGAGAACTACATTTCATGGCAAGTGATAGTGCAAAATAAATTTCAGTGTTGCCTGGGAAAGGGTACCAGCTCCTCTGCTTTCCCTCCTTGTCTGTTACCAGGGAGCGAATGTCAGCAAATCAGTTACCGTGTGGCAGGCAGAGTGCATTGGGAATGTGGAGACCGGCCTTGTTTTCTTGGGGCAACAGAAGGCAGTATACATCTGCCGACACTACAGTAGTCCTTAGAGTTCTTCCTGCTGCTCCCTACCACCTCTCCGAAAGCTGGACTCCTAACAGATCTCTGCCTTTATAAATGAAGCTTAACCTGCTTGTAGACCTGACAGTGCAAACGTAGCATCTCCCATGAAGGGAAGACCTCGGTGAGATTTCTAGTATTTCCCTCACTTTACACACCTACAGTTTTATGGCATTTCCCTCCCACACGTGAGAAACTTTTATCTGTGGTTTGAGAGTTTGCCCAAACTCTTGTAGCAATAAAACCTACTGTGCTTGCGCAGTGTTGTAACAGCAGCCTCTGAGATCCGGGCTGCAGGAAGCAGAGTGAGGAGTTCCACCTTCACTTTGGAGACTTCCAGCTACTCAGTGGCAACTAATTAATCCTTCCATCTCCGAACCAGAAATACTATCTTGTGAAGAGAACAGAAGGCAAAGGCTTGTCTTGTGTTTTGGGCTCTTTGGTTCTTGGGAGTAACTAAGACATTAACTCTTGCCTTCGGAGACTCTCAAGGTTACTATTGAAGTCCTGAACCTGAGGAGCAGCCCAGCCACTGTGGAATGGACAGCAAGGTTATTCCTTGCATATCATTGACTTTCACACGGGCAGACTCTGTGACACAAGGAGCTTCAAGCGTGACAAAGCCCCTGCCTGTGAGACAGGCAGGGGCTGTACCTCTGTAAGAATATGTTGGTCATTTTCTCTGGGCAGCAGCAGACTATTCTTGTCTTTCAAGTAACATCTGAGGGGACTTTTATTGATAACAATAACATACAGACAACCAGTTGATGCTGTTATGAGGATGATCTCTTGGTGCTGTCTGTGGTGTATTTTGAGGTGTAACTGGACACTCAGACAGGTATGGTGAAGTCCTACAAAGAGCCCTTCACAAACTTTAGAGCACAGGCTGCTGCTACCTGTGGAGAAGGGCAGAGCAGGACAGAAGTGTGACAGCAAAGAGGAAATTCTTTCAGTACTTCGATCAGCTGAGGCAGCGCTACCTGTGGAAGGTTTATCAAATACAGTAGTGAAGCCTTTGTTCTTTACCATGTACAACATGGAGGCCACAGAGGTTATTGCTGTGTTTGAGAATACATCTGTTGAGCTGCTAGAGCTGCTTGAGAACTTCTGTGACCTCTTTGTGAACGCCACTGCACAGTGAAGAGGTCCAGTTCCCCTGCTCAACTTCCAGTAATAACTTTGCCAGACAGACCCAGTGCTGGTTTAAAGAGGTTCTTGTGAATGCCAAGTACAAAGGCTGACCCTGGATTTTGTGCAGTGATAAATAATCCTCCTCTATTTATCTCCTCATCACTTGTAGTTTTATGTTTAGTAATGGTTCCCAAACTGGAAAATCCTTCTTTGTCTAATCTCTACTCAACTTTTAAGTCTTTGCTTTTGCACCTTGTCCCTATCCCTGCCCTTCTAATTCTAGCATGTTCTAAGACAGTTCCTAATACTGTCACATCTCATGAGTGCCGAGTTTCCGTCTTCAGAATATTCTCCACAAGGACATTGGATTATCTGCTGGTTTTCTATTCACCTACCCTGGACCATGAGAGCCCTCTGCGATTCTATGGATTTCACTGTTGTGAATGTTTGAGTGAACTTGATTATTTCCTCTCTACCCCGAGTTTCTTTTATCTGTAACATGAGGGGAACAGGTTTGACTTGTTGAAGTTAGGACACAATGTATCTTGAAAATGTTTGGAAATAGGTGGGGGAAGACAGATACTGTTAAAGTTCAACTCCTGATATCATATTTTTGTTGTGTGTACAGTTTCTAAAAGGCAGTGCAACCTAAAACTGAGTTTTTCATCTTGGGTAGTTGTATTTCAGGCATTCATGAGTACCTCTGTGTATTTTTCAGTTGCAAGGAGTTTGGAGAGCTCTTCATGTCTCTTAAGCACAGTTTCCCAGTATTTGTAGGTGACTAGTAATTGCTAGACATTTTCCTGATCTCTCATCTTTGGATGGGAAATGATGTGACGTGATAATTCTTTCCATTTAAATGCTGCTTTCAGTTAGTTTTCAGTCTGCCAAATTTATTCATGGGACCTACAACTGCTCATTCCACCTTCAGTCTGGAACTTCAGGGGAGTGCTGATTGGGTAGCTCAGTCTGCAGCTCCTGCACTCGGGAGAGTTTGCTTTCTGCCCCTTGGGTCCTTGGCTGAAATTTGGCAGAGAAATCACATAGCTTTCAGGAACACAAAATTTTGCAATTTTAGCGAAAAAGAGTCTGGAGCCAGACAGAGTATGATTGTCTGTCTGTGTCGTCTTAGCAGAAACGCTTCCTTGTTGGCAGCCAAGTGATATGTCTGTCTGAGGTGGGTCTGTCTTCCTGTCTGCCTTTGGCGTTTGTGTCATTTCTCATCTGCAGTGAAACAACTTTACTGTTATCAGAATTAATGGGCAAGAAGTTGCCTTAGTCTCTCAATGCTGCTTGTTTTGCAGTAAAAAAGAAAATTCGGAATCAAGTAGTAAAAAATTCGGAATTGAGTAGTAAAATACCCAGCCCAAGAGCAGTGTACTGATGCAGAAGAGCTTGTGGCCCCCGTGGATCTGACAGCGGAAGTCAGCTTTAACACTGAGGCTGTACTGTAGGCAATGAATTACACAATGGGAGGAGGACCATATGGCTACTGGGAATCAGGAGCAAGCAGGACTGAGCTGGAGGGAAGGTGCAGTGATCAAGTGCTCTTCTTTGGGATATGCTGGCAGAGTAACTGCAGCATTTTCTGATCTCTCATCTCTGCTACCTTCTTCTGCCTGTGGCTTCCTCCTGAGGAGCTGTTTATTTGAGCTGTTCAAAACAGCCCACGTAGGTTTTTCTTGAGTAGTGTTAGCAATCCAGGACCCAAAAATACTTTCAAGAAGTATACGCTTATTAACAACAGATTTCCTTTGCGTCTACCTAATGTAGACCGTGCAGAGACAGAAGAGACAAGGATTTTCCTTGTTTAGTCTGTCTTTAATTTTAGACTAAAGATGTTTAATTTTAAAGTAACGGCTTGTTGGCTACTATCTTCCTTCTGAGATCTGGAGCCTGAACTCACTGCAAAACATGTTATCAATAGGCTACCTGAGGGACTCAGCTTCAACTGAAATGGAGTAAGATTGTGGTTGCTCTTTCCTGGGGATCTTCAGTAAATACTTTTGTAAAGCAATCAAATTATTGAGATCTATTCCATATAGGAAGAAAAGACTGAGTTAAGGTCTTAATAATCTTCAAAAAGCTGAAGCAAATAAATACACGTGGGGAAGAGGATGAGCAGTTTTCCACATCTGTGGTGGATAGTCCTGAGCTATTCTAGTAGAAGAACGTTCAAAGTGAATCCTGGAGACATCCTTTATAAACAGCAAGGGTGGCAATGTGCTGACATTGACTGTCCATGGCTGAACCTCTGTTTTCAGAGCTCCCCTGTGTAATGCAAATGCATCCACTTTCGTGGCCTGACACCTACCTATGCTATTGTGTTACACTTCTGCTGCTTAGTGATCCTTCTTAAATTTCCTTCTGATGTTGCTTGCAGTTAGCTGTGTATGAAGGAGTACTCTATCTGCAGCTTGTCCCATTTTATACTGATGTTTCGGTTTCTCCTGTGCCAGTAACAATAATTACATAACAGGCCGTCTTCCAGTTTCTGCCTAGTTGGTGTCTCAGTTTCTATTTTCAGTTTGTTTCTGGGTTTGATGTAGCTCATAATCTTTTGTACTGACTGTAGAAAGGATGATGGTAAATATGAGGTGTCTGTTGCTATCTGTGCCTAAGTCTTACAAATTTGTTTTTATCTTTGCAGTCAATAGTGCACTATCTGCTTTTTGGTACCTTGGTCTTTAGCTTTCAATGTTGTTTGTCTTTAAAAAAAAGGATCTGAATGAGTCTTGAGATTTTTAGTACAATCGGCTGTTTAGTTCACAACTGCTTGGATGAGGGTTTTGAAATGGCTGATGTGTCTGAGCATTGCCCAACAAATAGGCGTCCAGTTACAAAAACCAGAGCCTTCTGTTATTAGAAAGGTTTGTTACAAACACACAGGTTATACTCTACTTCACCAAGTATCATTAGAGTACTCGGGTTTTGGATGAAGAAGCACCAGTTGGGTAGTTATCACTCCTCCAGGAAAATCTGCTGACTTAGTCTTCCTTTGCCCTGAGAATTTTCATAGGACTGAATAAAAGGAGAGACCTGCAGTTATTAGGTTGATGCACAGACTTCCCAAGAAGCCAGGATCTTTTGGCTCCTCATCAATGCCACAAATGCGGCCCAGGGTGAAAAAGCACTGGCAGTAAGGGCCAGTACAGCTTGCTAGAGAAGGGTTCTTCCTTCCCAATATAGTATGGCCATTTTCAGCTCCTCTGTGCTACTTGCATCCACACGTTCAGTGCTGGAGAAAGAGAAATTGAATGACAGCATTTATCTGCTGTTAGATCAGTAAATCTGGAAATGGCTGCAGTTGACCTTTGAGAAGAGAGTCAAGAGTACAAGAATGAATTGATATCTCTGTAGTGCTTTGGAAAACATTCAGTGGGGGGATTGGAAGAGATGGAAAGAAAACAAGCAAAATGGGAAGTGTGAGTACCAAGAAGAAGTCATGTAAAGTTGGGCAGCAGCCCAGAGAAGAGGTGCATTGAAAGTCACTGGCAATATAACAGATGAGAAAAATCTTTCTAGGTCTGAGGTGATGTAGTCTGGTGTTCCCTGACACTCTATAAACTTTTCTCTGAAAGCAGCCAAGACTTCACTGCTGAGCTTCACTGCCTGGCCAGCACTGGAAAACGTACTTTTAAGGAGTAATTTTACTAGTATTATTCAACGTACAGTGATGTGGAAGCAAGATTTAGGCTAGTCAATGTGAAATGCTGTGGTCCTTGGATAATATTCAGCTATTGAAAGAATTGACACCTGAAACAGCAGATTTTGTTTGAAATGATTTCTTTTTCTGTAAATCTGGGGACAGGGAAGTAGCTGCTTCAGTACTCATCTTCAAAACACAGGTTAAAAAAAAATAATCCAGAAGTTTACATACTTCATAGCTTTCTGCTGATATGTCTTAAAATGCAAGAGGATGGGGTAGCTGAGGATGAGAAGGCAGTGGAAAGAAAATAAAGGTAAAATATGTCTATTTCTCCCCCCTGCACGTGCACCGAAGTTCATTCATTTCAGGAGAAATATAATAAATTCTTAAAGATAACTATTTTCTTAGTAGGTGCGATATTATGGATACAACAAAGAGTCGAGTAAAACGTTGACCCCATATTACTTCACGGTGGAAATGATAATAGACATCACAAGATAAAGAGGAACTGAGCTAAAGAGAGATATCAGGAGTATTTACAGGTGAGAAAAGGCTTCAGTGCTAGGACTGACCCCATTTTATATATTCCTTGGTTATGTGAATACTTGGCCGCTGATTTGGCAGATGGCATAGAGCTGGGATTGATGCAATTACTGTGGAGGACTGATTTATCTTAACTTAGAGAAGTTCTGAAATGAGGATTAAAAGCATGAAGTGCAAAATTGTTTTTAGGAGAAAAGAAGCAAGAGCTTTTGCAATGGCCCAGGAAGTTGTTCCTTACAAAGGGTGGAGGAGGATGGGGGGAAGGATGTCTTGATAGCGTGAATGTGATTCAGATTTGGGAAAGCCTTGTAAGACTGTGGGCTGCATTGCGTCAGACTTTAAATTCCTAGTAGGGACAAACAAATGGTAGTGCAGTTGTAGAAGCTGTTTGTAAGACCCTAATGAGCGCATTGACTGCAGTTTTGATCCCTGCTTTTTAAAACAGGAAAAACAACTGGAAAGGGGCAAAGGACCCTTAGGACTGCCAGGGCAGCCTTCAAGGATTTGTTCCTATGAAGGAAAAAAAAAAAAAAAAAAAAGAGCAGTTTGTTCTTTAACCTTGCAGTTAGTAGATGTACAGAACTTACCACGTTTGTCAATAAATGTATTAAAAGGGCTATTACTTCAGTTTAATTCTGAGCCTAAGAAGAGTTATGAATAGGCTATGTTGAAAATTGCTCAAAATTTTGTAGACATTCTGAACAGCTTTCTGGATGGCTTGTGGGATTGCTTCTATATAGAGTTTAAGATTACTTCAGAGTAGTCTTAGAATAAACTGTGGAAATTATAACGGTACAAGTCCTTGGACTACCAGTAGTTCTGGATGTGGTAAGAAACTGATGGAGAGTATTTAACAGTTGGTTATCTTTGGTAATATTAATATTCTGTTACTGCTTTGGAATTCTGCTTGTTGTGTACAATATCAGGAAGGTGTTCATCTGCTGGAAGGTGAATTCTGCATTGGGGTTTTCGCCTTATTTTGAAATATCAGACACAGTAGACAACTGGAATCAAGAAAGTGCATGAGGTGTGCTGGCTCTTCTGTTGGTATCAGATGCTCTGCTGTCCTTCTAGCCAAGTAAATGGCCAGGTATCAGAGGCCAAATGAATGTTTTCTCTGAGACAGTGAGTGTCTGTTGTATGGAATGCGTCCTTCTTCCCTCCATTTAGCAGGGAGTTTCACTTAAAGAACTTTCTTTAGTGTTTTGTTTTTAAGCATCTGTAACATGGTTGGAAACTGAACTTGATTACCTAGAATAAAATTCAGTAACACGAAGCACAGGCCACCCTTTTGGAATCTAATAATAGAAATTACTGCTGTTTCTAAGAAACTTGTCTTCTGAAAGTGGTGGAAGGATAGAATTTTAGCGTGTTAAAAGCACACTGCAACTGCAGAGGAAGCACGCTTTGCTCCTGGCTTCATCAAGCACAGTCTCTCGATTTGGTAGATTTCCTATTGTCGCTTTTTAACTGTCTACTCCTGAGAAAGAAAGAGCACCTGAGGCAGTGCTGAAATGTGCTGCACATTTCTACATGTGTGTAAATGGCTTGTTTTACAGAAGGGACATAAAATGTTCTGAGGAACTTTGTCATGATCCTGGAGATATTCAGTTTGTACTCAAAGTACTTCCCCCAGTGCAGAACTTGCTAACCTGTTGAGCAGAGACTTCAAGAGAAAAGGAGCATTTTAAGAAGGGGGCCTCAGCTTTGCTGTCCTAAGCAGTAGGTTTGGGTTATTGTTCTCATCTATTACTGTATGTACTTATGAGGACTATTTTCAGTGCCTATGTGACCAGTTGTCTTATAGCAATCTGTGAAATTGTTGGCAGACGGATTAAAAATAATCATAAATTGCATAGGCAGGCATGAATAGATGGAAAATTCCAACCTTCTCTGACTTTAATTGTGATTGCTAACACTTTTCTTAATAAATTGTCTCACCTCCTTTTCTTGTGTCCTGTTCCCTTTGGATGTGACCTTTCAATTCCCCAAAGGGTTAGAGAAGTGTCTCATAGAAACAAACAGGAAACAAGGATGATTACTTGAATCATCTTATTATTCAGACTCAGGGAAAACGCTGCTGAAAATTCAGCCCAGAGATGTATGGAGGCGTTGCATCATGCCCCGAAGGACAGTAAAAGCAAACCTAGGAATTGAGCCAGGATTCTGCAAGGTCAACCATAGTACCTCCACCAAGAAAGCGTTATGTTTAGACTCTCATATGCAAAGAAAATATGAATACTGGCAGCTGTTACAGTTCTGAGCTACACAAATGTTGCATTTATAAAAGATATGGGTGACAATCACTTTTTTAAACTCTTATTTCTAAAGTCTGACATATTAAAGCAGCTGGGAGGCCCTTACAAACCTAGTCCCAAGCTTTTTCTCCTCTATTTCAGTAGGAGAAAAGACTCTTCTATTCCTATTCTCTTGGTAGATGAGAAGCTGGACGTGAGCCAGCAATGTGCACTTGCAGCCCAGAAGGCCAACTGTGTTCTGGGCTGCATTAAAAGAGGAGTGGCCAGCAGGGAGAGGGAGGTGATTGTCCCGCTCTACTCAGCTCCTGTGAGGCCCCATCTGCAGTACTGCATCCAGGCCTGGGGTCCCCAGCACAGGAAGGATGTGGAGCTCTTAGAGGGGGTCCGGAGGAGGCCACTAAGATGATCAGAGGGCTGGAGCACCTCTCCTATGAGGAAAGGTTGAGAGAACTAGGATTATTTAGCTTGGAGAAGGCTCCAAGGAGACCTCATTGTGGCCTTCCAGTACTTAAAGGGAGCGTATAAACAGGAGGGAGGGGGTACATCTGTTGATGAGTATGGATGGTGGTGGAAAAAGGGGGAATGGTTTTAAACTGAGACAGGAGGTTTAGGTTGGATATTAGGAGGGAATTTTTCACCCAGAGGGTGGTGATGCACTGGAACAGGTTGCCCAAGGAGGCTGTGGATGCCCCATCCCTGGAGGCATTCAAGGCCGGGCTGGATGTGGCTCTGGGCAGCCTGGTCTGGTGGTTGGTGACCCTGCACGTAGCAGGGGGATTGAAACTGGGTGGTCATTGTTGTCCTTTTCAACCCGGACCATTCTGTGATTCGATTCTGAAGATATGCCCAAGTCTGCTGCCTGTTCTCTCCCACAAATTATTCCTGCTGTTCTCTTTCCCAGTGTCTCATACTCCTGTCCTAGGGTACCCTAAAGAACATGCAGAAGTGTTTACTGGTTTCTGCTCAGCACAAGATGGTTTCAGCTAGCAAAGCAATCTGGAAGCCTGGGAGAGTTCCAGCAATAGGCAATTACGAGAGCACTTGATGAAGGCATGGTGAGGATGAGCTGGCTCCTAGATGTGTTAATTCTGCTGGATAGGTCACTGAGGACGTGCCTATATGATGATGATACATCTGAATGTACATCATGACGAAGTGTGAAGTATTTGAGATATTTTCCAGGTTTGTTCTGAATAAACAAAAGATCTGTGTTTCATACATATAAAGCTTTCCATTTTGAAATGCAGTATGTTTTTCTTCCAGTCCTGTTCAAGTGTCTCACCATCATTAGCTATGGTGTTTTGATGTTACCTGTTCTGAACATGGACTTTCATAAGCAAAAGGAGCTGGCCATTTGTGATGTTTTGGTGGTCTCCAAAGTAGTTTCAAATAAGCTGTACAGTAGTGGAAGGAGGGATGCAATAAATCGAAAGGGGATCCACACAGGTGATCTTGCTGAAGTTGCTAATTCTTCCGTGTGCCTTAAGCAACAAATCTATTCACAGAACGAGATCTCTGACATAAGTGAAACACAACTGAAAGGGTGTATGAGAAATGTTTATGTAAATAGTGGGCTGCAAGCAAAAAGCTTCCCTGTGCGAATAAGTCCTCTTGGCCCTGCACTCTTCTCATTTCAGGTGAGATTGAGAACCAGCAGGGATCAAACACCCTAGTCCTTGTTACCATCCAACAATCATACTCCAAAAGTTATCAATTTTGGTGCTGCAGTACTGTTTGTGACTCATAGTCATCTTGTGTTGGAGCGGTGCACCCACACTCTTCACTTACTGAAGAGGAAAATGAGCATTAAATCCCAGCTCACCCTTTTGTGATGAATGGTCAGTTAATTTTCTGTCCAGTTTCTTTGTGGCAGCATTCTTTGAAATGCTTATTATAGGGCCGTCCTAGAGAAGGAAGGAGAAAAACTTTTGGCATGGAGCAGAGAAAATGGTGTGAGGAGGAAGGATTCTGCTTGACCAGGGAGCTTGGTATTTTTGGACTAGAGGAAATCTACACTCAAAGGACAGAATCTGTTTGAACCACATGTGAAACAGGCTCCAACACTTCACGCCCAGAAAAATGTAATCCATGAACCTTTTCAACTGGAAAGTGGGGGGAAAATTCCTGGGTTTTAGTCCCATGAATTAAAATTAATGGCCCAGATAAGAAAATTACAGTTTGGAGTCTGTATTAATAAGTGCACAATCATTATGGCTATACTGACTGTGATCACAGTATCATAGAATGGCCAGGGCTGGAAGGGACCTCAAGGATCATCAAGTTCCAACCCCTCTGCCACAGGCAGAGCCACCGAACTCCAGATCTGGTAGCAGAGCAGGCTGCCCAGGCTCCATCCAGACTGGTCTTGAACATTTGCTGGAACAGAGCATCCACAACCTCTCTGGGCAGCCTGTTGCAGCATGTCACCACTCTCTCTGTAAAGAGCTTCTCCCTGATGTCCTGAACCTTCCTTCCATGAGCTTAAAACTATTCCCCTTTGTCCTATCACTGTGATATAGTACAGGAGGTCACAGAGGCTACAAGCACAGGGTAGTAGTGAGTAAGAGTAGCGTGAGACTTTACCCTTATTACCACACACAGACCAGGGGACCTTCTCATCAATACATGATGGACAGAAGAAAAACTGAGATGCAAGTAGTGGCAGCCTGCAAAAGAAACTGGCAAGGAATCCTGCAAGAGGCAGTAGAGTCCCTTCCTTTCTCCCTGCACATCAGGCATGGTCTTCCAGACTGTGACCAATGAGTGGCTCTGCTCCAGTAGTCACACTGTGGACTCAGTGTCCTTGCAGGAGATGTGGACAACAAATGCAAAAAACCTTCACACTTGCACGGTCAACTTCAAAAAGGGGAACTACAGAAAAATAAGGAAGCTTGTTGGAAGAATAATTAAAGAGAAGAGATGGTCAGGGAGTTGACCTTTCCAAGAAGAATGGGCATAGGGATCTCACAGTGGAGGCTCTGAGAAAGTACATGCCACCTATCTGTGTCAGGAAGCAACTGGCTTATGAAAAGGGTCAGGCTCTTAAACTCTGGCAGGTTACTTATAAAATACAACGAGGCTGGTAACAAAAGTCTGAGGAACAACCCTGTCCTTTTCTTAAGCTGTTTTAGAGAATACCTGCCGTTTGGATGGCGGGGGGGGGGGAGGGGGGGGTGCTTTATACTGGAGAAGAACCCAGAGGTGATGAGATCACAGGAGAAGAGCTAAATGAATTATGTGGCTTCCCACCTGATGTAGGAGGAATAGGCATGTTTCTCCAACTGGTGTTCAGCAGAACATCTGCTTGGTAGAAAGCTGTGGGACTCATGATGGGCCAAGAGAGTGGTAGTAAATCACCATTATCAAGTATTGTCATGGTAGATCCCTGAAAGAAGCTAACTCACTCTGCTTATCATGGCAGATGACTTCTCTTAAAACTGCCTCGGGGCTTGAGGTCTTGGATGGTAACAGACACAGGATACTCTGCAGAAGAAATCCAATGGAGATCCTGTGGTCAGCTGAGAACTGCCCTGAGCAATTTAGTTGGAGCTAAGGCAAGGAGCTGAATTAGGGAGCAGCACTAGAGGCATAACGTGTTGGACAAGAGTCAATGCAGTGCTTCAAAAACAAAATTCCGCTTCTCAAAACCTATTGGAGATGTGGTAAGGTGGGCAAGCCTGTGCTAAAGAAGAGTCAGAAGAGCAGCACATTTAGGCTTAAAAGAGGCCCTCTTTCAAAGCAAGCTTTTAAGGAATGGTATGCCTGTCCTGCCCTTTCTTTTCATTAGTTAGCTGCTTTTGTTCACTGGTGGTTACATAGAGCTTTCCTCTGACTCCATATGGGTCTAAGAGTTAGAAAAACATATGGCAAAATAACTTTGTAACTTTAGGTAAGTAATTTCTCCTCTGCTGGGCCTCCTGTTTTCCCAAAAAATTGGGTTCATGCCTGAGGTGGCACAGAGCTGTATGGCTCCCCGGTAGTGTCAGGCAGAGAAGTGTTCACCCTTCTGGTGCCAGCTCTCCAGCAGGCTTCACCCAGTCCCTGTTTTTGGGATCTTAAAACATGATACTTTTTAGAAGCAAAGAGGCAGCAGCTCACTCCGCCTGCAGTGGCACTCTCCTGCTGTTAGCTCCACCCATGGCAAGAGATGAACAGGAAATCTCCGTGCTTGTACATCTCCAGTTAAGTGTTTTTCACATTCTTGGTGTATTTGTTGCCAGTGCTGAACAGCTAGAGGCATTCTGAAGTTAGGATTATCTGCTTTAAATAGCTTTCCTAGGAGAAAGCGTGACTAGACTTACAGAGTCCCCATTTGTGTTCTTCGCTCATAGATTTCTTCCAACAGGAAGCATACCAATGCATATTAAATGGAAGGAAAATCTGGAAAGCTCTCACTTCTTATTCCAAGCACGCAGCTCCAGTGATAAAATAACAACATAGAGATGAAAAGGAGTGTACCGGGCAATGCAGTTGAACTCCAGTAACGGAATAGTAGTTTTTTGAGAACTCTTTGAAGAAATGTTTGCCTGGCCTCCGTGCTGATCTTCTGTTTAAAGCGTCTGTTCTAATTCCACTAGACAGGGCCAGGACAGCTCCATTGTCCTCTGTTTAGGGCTGCAGATCTGCAGTAGACTCCCAGGAAATGATATGAAAGTATTCTGGACCTCATTTATTGGATTTCTTTGCTCATCTAGTTAGCAGCAACGCATTAATAAACAAGTAGCATATCCGTGGCCCTGAGATTTATTCTTAAATCCATACTTGCAGCAAAATGATCCAAATCAAATGTCACCACAAAGCTTGGGGTGGTCATTGCTAAAGGCAGGACGGTGTCCTCAGCCCCCGCACATTAAAACACAGGATGATTAGGCAAGAGTTGTTATCTTGGATTGTCATCCTTAGTTTCTCCCACTTATGGAGGAGTTACTATAAACGGGTAAAGATAAACAGTTTACATGATTTCTTCTCTAAGCAGTATCAGAAAATAACTGGGCTTATGTTTTAACTGTCAAGCGTTTTGTGCAGTGGCCAGAATTTCATATATTATAATAAATGAATATATATAATATGAATAATATTTTAAAAATTTATATGTATACATAATGCGGGCAGTCAGAAAAATATTCTGTAGAATCATAGAATAACCCAAGTTGGTAGGAACCCATAAGGATCATTGTGACAAATTTCTCATTAATATCCTTATGACCTTTGATTGACAGTGGAAACATTGTTTCACTTATTCTGATGATAAACGACTTTATAAGCTGGCCTGCGGTAGCTTTGTTCTCTTGTGTTTGTTAAAAATAGATTAAATAAATGTTTAACGTGCAAAAACTCCTAGATGCCTGTTTTCCAAATTTTTCACAGCCCTGTGAAGCACTGTGGATGGGGACGTATGCTATAAACCTGGGACTCAGAGGCATCTGATTTTATTGAATGATTGAATTTTCATTCAGTCATGTGAATGAATGAATGATCTTTCCTGCTTCACTTAATCAGATAGCTCCAGTGTTGAGTGAATGCATGCCAAGCAGCTCAAGGGCTGTCCAGCAGACTGTATAAGCTATGAGCTTATGAGTGTAGAAAACTTTTATTTCCTTCTGTGTTGGTTGAGTGATTCACTGGTTTCTGTTCTGTGGTTGGGAATCCCACTGTGTAAATAATAATGACCTTCAGCAAAATGTAGTGTTTCTTTTTAAGTGGGTGAATGTCGGGAATAAACCCCCTTGGCCAGGTAACCTGCTGATAAGCCTAGGGAAGCACACCAACTCAGCGTGAGTGAACAGCTTCCTTTATTGTCCATACTCTGGGTATTTTATAGACGCAGAATCTGTTACCATGATTACAAGCAACTCCATAAATCATATACCATGGAAGGCATGCAACCCGCTCCGCTAGTTCTAAACAATCAAAGCAGTTCTAAACAGGAACAACAAGTCTTGGTGCTAGGACACTGCACTCCAAACATAATGTCCCCCCTAGCTCCTTAATCACATAGCATTAGAAACACAACCAGAATAAACTCCCTGCAATTCCCCCCTTTTTATTTTATGGGCACATAGCAAAGTATTCCAAAGAACTATGCCCACCTTGCTCCTTTAGCCATTCTTGACCTTCTTTTATCAGGCTGTAAGCCCATGAGGAAAGGCCTGGGAAGGTAGAGCGAAGCCAATCATCTATGGGGTTATGATCTTTACTCACAGATTGCGTGTGATTCAGGAGCCAGTGGATCTGCTTATGAATGGAGTCACTATGATCGGACAAATGAAAACAACACATTCCTTCAAAATCAGTACACCCACGGCCCTGCGCTAACAGCAAAAAATCTATAGCTGCTCTATTTTGTAGTACTGCATGTTGCAAACTGTCCATATCTTCCAGCATTTCTTCCAGGATCATAGAGGTAACGTTGCTTTGCTTGACCGTCCAACATGCTAGTCGTTCAATCTGCTTCAGAGCTTGCGTGGCTGCCAGCCCTGGCGCCAAGATGGATGCAAAGATGTTCGTGGTGACTGTCCACAGTTGTACCTCATCACGACAATCTCCAGTCAAAATTGTTGCCGATCGTTGATCCCTTAGACGGTCATCACCAGATAGCATCCTGTTGATGTCCTTCCACTCTGCTCGTCGCGGTGCAAACAAAGTTAGTTTTCCTAGGTAGCAAGGACCTCCTACTATATTTTTGGGCACCCCGGCCCACGCCCTGTCCCCACAGATCAGGAATATACCAGGGGGAAGAGCTTTTGCCGTGTCCTTATTAACTAGGGTCTCCTGATGTAACCTACCAGAGATGTTGATATACCTAAGGCCATAAGCATTACCTATACTAAAGTTCCCACCACAATATGTATTGAATGCAAAAGCTCCTTCGTTCTGAGGAAATACGGGGGTCCACGACACTCACTGTTGCCTGCTCTGTCTTGCTCGTACAATGCTCCCAGAGGCCTGTGGTCTTTTGGCCATTCTGCAACAATTCCCCCTTTTTCTTTTTGTACGAGCAAGGTATTCTGTTATTCGTTCTATTTCCCTCATCATACAACCAGTGATTTGCTATAGAATTAGGAAAACAACAGGTATTAGTATCCATCGCAGCCCTTCTTTGACAAGCATTAAGAGCCATGCCGGCAAGTTTAACCATGAGTCAAATGGGTTAGCATCAACCTTGATGTTCTGTGCCTGCTGCTTCAGCCAGGCTAATTGCTTGGTCCCTGATACAGAGTTCCGAAACAAAAATAGGCAAATAAATCCCTGAGGGTTCCATTCTGTGCTAATCTGTAATCGGTTAGAGAAAAGCCTTCAACTTTCGTATATTCTGATATATTGATTTCAAATGATCGCTAAAATTTGTGCAATGAGTGTTTTTAGGGTGCTCGTGACCATGCCTTTGCACTAATAAATGATTAATGGTTGTGCAAATTTATGAAGTTGTATGTCAGATAGAACCAATATTAGAGGATAAATGTGCTAGAGTATCACAAGGGGCATTATTACTTACTGACCCTTGAGAAACAGCAGACCAACTGCAGAAGAGGAGAAAGAAGGAACATGGTGGTGGTGGATGCGATAGGCAGTGCCAGCAGGGCGTCCCCTGCTTCAAAGTGCACTTTTCCTCTCTCACCCACCACAGGTTCTCTCCTGCTTTCAGGGTATTCTCCATTTGTACACTGCATCCGCGTGGCCAGCGCGTGATACAGAGCCCAAGTGGAAACACCTGTTTGAAAAAACATAATAAGCTATCAAGGTTAGCTCTCTTAGCATGCCTTTGTCTCAAATGATGCATGGCCATATTTTAAAAATCCTGATTAGAGGGACGAAAGACAGGTAATCGTTCTATAATACAGGGTCATCCCTTTGTTAGGGATTCCTTTCCAGGTTTTGTCTTTGCAAATTAAGAAAAGGCTAATTGATAGGCCAATAGCGTGGGGACAGGGCCGAGTTGGAATAGCATTTTTATTTGCTCACTTAGGCTGTTTACTGTCCCTTTGTATATGACCAGGCTTCCCACAATTGTAATATCTCATTATTTGATCTGTCCCTGCATCGTGTCAGGCTGCAAGCATGTCTGCTAGCAAGGCCATTTTTATGACTTTCCGAACCTACATCTTGACAGGCTTTAATCATGGCAGTAATGGATGGATCTGCATTTTTTAAGGATTGTAAAGCCTTTCGACAGTCCGCATTTGCATTTTCTATTGCTAATTACTTAAGCAAAGCATTCCGGGTGGCCTGATTTTCTATTTGTCTTTCTAGCATATTTTGTAAACAGTCAAGAAATTTCATGTAGGGCTGGGCAGCCTCCCGCTTAACTGATGTAAATGAAGCATTAGACGAATTAATATCAGGTATCTGACCAATAGCACATAACACCAAAATCTTAACTTGTTCAAGACATTGCCTGTCCATCTGTGCTTGGGCCTGAGGTATTGCCCAGACCCTCCTCTCTCTCCCCCCCCCCCTTTTTTTTTTTTTTTTTACGAAATATGGGTAGCCTGATCTCGATACACAATGTAATTGCTCGTAAAGGGGTCACAACATAACCGTTATCAACTGCAACCAAAAGATTGTATGTAAAGACAAATTGAATTCCATAGTCTCTCATTGACTTCCTTAGCTCAGACGACGTAGACACGGCGGAGGACGGCAGTTGCACGGACGCGAGGGGGGGTTGCAATTTCTCTTCCCCCCAGCCTCGGGCTAGGGGGGAAAAACTGAGCCACAGATCAAATCTGGGCAAAGGCTGCGTTCGGAGCAGTGGCGAAGGGTGGGAGGGCGGGCAAAAATTTATCAGCCCCTCTGTCTCTAGTAATAGAATCCCCCAGAGTTTTGTGCCAATTTTGTCCCAAGGCTCTCCATCAAAAGAAAAACCCAGTTTTTGGCTGCAAAGAAGTGAACAACCATTCCAGCACCTTGATCCCCTCCCCCTTTTTCTTTTTGCACTGAGTCAGTGCACCGATGACCTGCGAGTCACCACAGAGAGTAGTGAGATCAGTGGGGAGGGCTGGATCGTGCTGGTTGATGGCGCGTTCTGCGATTTGCTGTCCGATACGTTGAATAACCTGTTGTTCCAAAGACACCGAGACGCGAGTGGCAGGATCGGTGCCTCGTAGCAATGGGCAGAGCAGCTCAAGGTCCTCGTTGGATATTCCGGCTATTGATCAAAGCCACTGGGACTCGCCCATAAGTTGTCATGTCCGAGCTGAGCCTTCCTCTGGTTGCCGGTCGCAGCTTGGGTGCGTTGTCAGGTTGCGGCTGCTTGTGGCTGCTTGTGGTCATAACGGCAGTTGCTGGGTGGTCCCGATGATGTGGTGGCAGACGAGCTGGAGCTGTGATTGTTGTTGTCATGCAGTGGCTCTTCGCACTCGATGA
The DNA here is from genome assembly GCA_030625065.1 of Alectoris magna. NCBI lineage: Eukaryota > Metazoa > Chordata > Aves > Galliformes > Phasianidae > Alectoris > Alectoris magna. The sequence continues at coordinate 23,585,797 of CM060568.1, read as the reverse complement.
TATGTCTCCCGGAACGCGACAAATCGAAGTGTCATGGGTCGAGGAGTCACAGTGTTGGCACCATACCCTAGCCTTACATTCCCTTTTTATGTGCCCCCCCTTTCCACACTTAAAGCACTTAAGCTTTCTACACCTGATTGGTTGTTGTTTCACTTCCCTGGGAGGTTTTAGTGGGGACAATGCTGCAAATGCCTGGGTCTGTGCTTCTATTAGTTTCCCTCCTAATTCCCGTATTGCCTCCACTAGAAAGGCATCCGGGCCAACCAGTACCCTACTCATACGTTCCAGCATCATTTCAATAGTAGCGTCCACGGGGAGTGTAACTAGAATAGCTTTGGCGGACGAGTTACAGTTCTCTAGAGCGCACTGACGTAGCAGAGCCCCCTTCATCCAGTCTGGTACATTTGCTTTGTTTATTGCGTCTGTCACCTTATCTATAAAGCTAGCAAAGGTTTCCCCTCGACCTTGTCTTAAAGGCATATACGAAGGTGTAGGTGCTGTTGTTTTCACTGAGTCAATAGCCTGCCTCGCTAATCGCATACTTTCATAGCACACCTCCGGACCCATCTGCACCTGCATATCTGGTAATGCGAATGGCCCGGTTCCCATAAGTTGCATTGAAGTAACTCCAAATAATGGGTCCGTTTGGGGACGTGGCTGATTGGAACTCAGCTCACACAATTGGCTCCATTGTGCCTGCCACAGAAGTTGCTCAGACTGTGACATGATCATTCGAGCAATGATCTTAATATCTTCTGGAACCAATAAACCACTTCCCCATATATAGTTCAGCATCTGTTTTGCCGGCTCACCATGCAGGCCACTCTCGTTAACTGTGGCTCGCAGTTGTGATAACAGCTTCCAGTCCAAAGGGGTATGCTCTCCTTGCAATCCCCCCGGGCCGTGCTCAAAGCGAACCGGAAATGCATGGTAAAGGAACCCTAGGGCCTCTGTATCCTGGTCTATGGCAGCCTGTTTTGCTATTTGTGACCAATCGACTCTCTTCACTAACGCGCCGCTTGTGCTAACAGCCCCCCCATTACATTGCCCTGAAATCCTTTGTTCTTCCTTAATTGCATCCTGCAGGGCCGCAATCGGGATGGGCGGGTCGGGCCAAACTTGATCTGACCCTTCCCCCTCCGACGCTGTCACAGTGGGGAGCTCCGGCTCCGTCACGGCCGCAGCGGCACCGGAGTGCTCCAGCCCCATCGTGCGCGCAGGTGGCCCCCCCACTGCTGCTTCTGCAAGTGGCTGAACTAGTACAGGCCCCCCCATGGGCGAAGCCGGAGTGTAGTCACCCCCCACTGTGAGTAAACCTTCGGTGTCAGAAGGCGCTCCTAACTGACGAGCTGCTGATGCAGCCGTATCCTTCTCTATTTTACATCTTTTCAAACGGTTACTGACCTCCCGCCAAACCTTCATAAGCCTTTTTGCGTTCTTAATAACTTGATTCCGTAACAAGTCACCATATTTTCGCCATTCTCCTACTATGGAGTATAATCCTGAGTGCTGGAAAAACCCGCACTCCTTCCTGTACCGTAACAGGGCAGGAGCCGACTTTAACACCGTATTATCTATTCCCCGCTTTTCTAAAAGGCATAATAATAATTTGTGGGCTACCTCTCCCTCCATGGTGCACTGCGATCCTGCGTCCCACCGCCGCAATGCCCAACAGGGAATCTTTTGGACGTCTTCTTTCGTGCCCTCCGGACCGTGCAGACCCCTCTCAGTTGGTCTAGGCGCTTCTGCCCCCTGACGTGCCTCCGTCAGTGCTCTTTGTCCAGCCGCGCTTCACGAAGCATGCCACTCTTCAATCCCGGGTCCCTGTTCGGGCGCCAAATGTCGGGAATAAACCCCCTTGGCCAGGTAACCTGCTGATAAGCCTCGGGAAGCACACCAACTCAGCGTGAGTGAAGAGCTTCCTTTATTGTCCATACTCTGGGTATTTTATAGACGCAGAATCTGTTACCATGATTACAAGCAACTCCATAAATCATATACCATGGAAGGCATGCAACCCGCTCCGCTAGTTCTAAACAATCAAAGCAGTTCTAAACAGGAACAACAAGTCTTGGTGCTAGGACACTGCACTCCAAACATAATGTCCCCCCTAGCTCCTTAATCACATAGCATTAGAAACCCAACCAGAATAAACTCCCTGCAGGTGAACACGAATAGCTTTGATCTGGAGCAAGTTAAGTGGGTCTCCCTAGGTGAATTACTTCCCTCTTTCCGTTTCCCAGTCTGGCCTTCTTGTACCAGGTGGGGTGAGCTCTGTAGTTCAGTCCTGCTCATTTCCCTACTCATCCTCAGAGAGATAAGTAGAGCACCTGTGGTTGCAAGAATATAAGGAATGAATGTAAGAATATAAAGGAAATATAAGTATGGGAGAACATACAGGTATGGTTATGGAAGGCGGAGTTGCAGTAGGCTGACTGAAGTCCCTGCTGAAGTCCCCACAGCACAGCAGGGTGGAATGACAACTTTTTGTAGGGTTTTTATTTGCAGACAGGGCAACAGAAGGAATAACTTCTGAAAGCAGTGTGAACACTGCTATTAACAGTCATCAGTCTTCAGATTGTAATGCAAACTTCACTAAGTGTTTTGCTTAACAGAAAGAACATGTCCTGCTCCTATGGATATGTGATTCTGTGAATGATTCCTGAACACCCTGAAGATTTCACTGCTGTCTTGAGAGGTTATTCTGATCTGGAGTATGAGGGTAGTTGCCTCATAGGACCCTGTGTTGGCTCATGAAGGAGGGCAGAAAGGCTGCAAAGAGAAGTTGTTTTGTAGGCCTGCAGAAGGGGAGACATTGAAGAATTGCCCTGCTACCCCCTCAGAAATGAGTGCAGGGGCCCATCAGGATTCACTGGAATCCTCAGGCATTCAAAGGTCTTTCCATTACTTGCTGCTTAGAGGGTTTGATCTCCATAATTTCCTGTTTCCTTTCATCAGAGAATGCCTGTCCCTGCTCTGCTTTGGTTGTCACGGGTGTGGACTTGCTGCATATGAAGGGAAAGCCTAGGAGGGACTCTCTCTTTCTTGTATGCATCGATTTCTCGATATTAGAGGGAAATTTTCCATCTGGGAGTGATGTCTCAGAACTAATTACTTGTCATTTTTGCTCAAAGTTATATAGTTTTGCTCATAACTTCCAGATGTCTTACATATCTATGCTATAATAACAGCAAAATCCTTGAATATTTGTCATTTTGTCTAATTAAGGTGCTTGCTCAGTTATAGTTCTGCTTATAACTTCCAGATTTATTGTTGATCTATGACAAACATGCTTCCTGACATCAAGACTTCTATAGTAAGAACAACTTCCTTAGTTGCACGAGTCCAAAACAGTAATGAAATATGTAATAGGTAGGTGTGACTTACGTATAAGGTGGGTGTGTAGTAAAAGCTTTTGGATTATAAATGGAAGCTGGTGTAAAGCCTCAGGTGTGTTTGACTGGTGAAGATTACCCACCTTGCAGCCTGTGCAGAAACAAAGCAATATCTCCTCTCTAAACACTGGCCTTTTCAATGTGTTTTGGGAGATTTAAAAACTGTGACAGCAGGAGGAGGGCTTGGCATAGAATTAACTTGAGGTGAAAGCATTTTTAATATTTGACCCTGAAGACCAGAGGTATTAATCATCCTGGCTCTGAGCTGCAAGTTCTCTGATCAGCTGCACAGTTCTGAGCTGTTTAAAGTAATTTGAGAAATTCCAAGTCAGAAATATGTAACAAGATCTTCTCCATGAGTACATGAGCTGGCTGAGATAGGTAGAGAAATGCCCAAATTGGAGCTTGCTCTTGCTTTTCCCCTAACCTCCTACGTGGCGTGCCTTCCATGCATCTCCAACTACTGTGGTGTTTCTCTGTTTCAGTCATTGTAACACCCTTCAAAACATGCACCACTCAGGCATACCACAGCTAGTTGACAATCCCATAATATTTTCCATTCAGCTCTGGTTGTTGATATTTTTTGATATGTTTTTCTTGAAGTTGTGCTAATGCTAGTCTCAAATACTCAAAAATTATGATTGAGACTTCTAATATTGTGAAGCTATAAAATCTGAATACTAATAGAAGTGAAATACTTAGCTTTGGAGGTCTTACAGCTTTTTGATACTTTCCTTTTTTTCCTTCCCGCTTTCCTCCAAAGCATCTCAGGAAAGTAGAAAGCTCTCTTCAGTGTCAACCTGTGCTTCTGGTGGCGTGGGTAAGCCAGCAGCAAGGCTCACAAGTAAAGCCTTGTGTTGCTGCTGGAGGAGAGGTAGAGCAGCTTTCAGCACTGCAGGATCTGGGAGCTGAGATGCTAAAAGGTCTTCCTGTGTAGGGCTGACACGACATCAGAATGTCTTTTGCACAGATTAACGTTGCATCTTGAGGAAAAGAAAAAAAAAGTTGTTCTTTCAACTCAAATGAGATGGAAGATGGGATGTGCTGAATTTATAGCAGGAAGACAGCTCAATAGAGAGTCCTATCTCAAAAGTACTAAAGCAGAAAATGGGTTTCTGCTTCTCAGCTGGGGGAGTCCCTGGCACAAGGTCCAAGGCAAGCCAAAGGAGGTGGTGGGTGAGCACTGTGCTAGCCAACCAGGTAATGCCACTGAACCCTGCAACTGGTCACATTCCTGGCATTTAGGAGCTTTTTTTCATCCACTTTTAGCATCTCCTGGTTGTCATAGACTGTTATCTTCAAAAGAGGGAAAAAAAAATTGAAATCTAGATGTGGCACTTCTAGGGTTTATTTTCTGAGAGCTCTTATCATTGCTTTTACTTTCTGCAGTGAGGATGTTTGGGCTGAGTCTCATGATTAATGCTCATCTCTGCTTGCCTGGACTTTTGGTGACCCAAGAGAAATCATATCATCTTGCCTTTCTTCCCTCTCTTGGAAGTGCTGATGATACTTTCCTCTCCTCTAATGCATATCTTCCTTATCAGGCTAAAATCTGTGATGACGTGAGCTGCTTTCACTGACATGTGGATGTGAAGTGCTCAGTGCAGAGGAGCCCTGAAATTAGGAGGCAACAAACCTGACTGTGTACTGATTCCTCCCAAAGCATCTATAAGTTAGTATTCACAGGTAGCAACAAATTAAATAGTAATAATAAAATTACATTGATTTTCCATTACAGAGGGAAAAACATGGTTGAGCTTTGGACCAAGTATGAGTCCAAAATACGAGATTTTAATGGTGACTAATTAACATATATACTGAATTCACTGGACTGCATATCATGAGCTTCTCCTCTGCTCTCCTCTTCTGCAAGGCTGTTTCAGGCTGTGATGCTGCATCAAAAAGCAAAGAGCATATCCTCTGTTTGTAGCTTTTGAAGTTTTAACAATGAAGGTGGATCAAAAAATCACAGCCTTAAATAGTGTACTCTAGGAAATGTCAGTTGCCATGCCAAGTCTCTTTTGCTCAGCCACAGAGATTTGTTTTCTGGTTAAAATCCTGCGTGTTTGCATGTAGGCCAGACGAGCTGTGGTTCTTTGGATAAGTGCTTTGGATACACTGCTTTGCTGTGTGCTGCTCCGAGTGAGGAGGGAGAGCACAGCCTGCCTGCTGACGCAGTAGGTTGAGTGAGCAGCCGTTCCTCTGGAGCACGCCACCACTGAACTTGTATAGAAGAATGTTACAGCGTGGGTTGTTCTATATTCCAGTAGGGACCAAGAGCTGTCACATTTTTGCAAATGCTTCCCTAAACCAGATACTTGGCTTGCAACATGATGAAAGAAAAAGGAAGTTTTCACATAAGTGGGCAGTGGGGAAATCCAACTGCATTTGAAAGGGCTGGAGTAGAAAACAGCCCGTCCCTGTTACTTACCACTCGGTTTCTACAGCATATAGAAATGGGCTCACAATAAGACAGCACTCTAGGCACTTGCTGGATTTGCATCACCTCTCAATTCTTTCTCATTTCAGATCAGGGTAAAGTAAATGAGCATCCTGCTTACTAGTTCTGCTTTTGTGATGAAAGGAGCAACTTGGTAGAGATACGTACTTGGGCAGAAAGTTTGTAGGTGTTTCCTACAAAGGAAGTGATTTTTCACAAGCGCTCATGTGACTTAGGGAACCTGTACCAAAGATGTTCAGTGGAGCTTCTGCAAGAAAAGAAACTTGTGGTAAAAACCTTCAACACATTAAAGTAGTTATGAGGGTTACAGTCCATTTCAGAAGTGGCCAAGACTTTGCTAACTGAATCCCTGTGACTTTTGGGAAGTTCAAGGCACAAGTATTCAAGCTGCACCAAACATGAGATTTGGTCTTCCTCAACACTAAGGCTTTATCTGCCTAAGGAGTCTTGCAGCAATACTGGTCTTTTTATGTCAACAGCTTTGTATTAGGTGATGTCAACAAGGTGTTCCTAATCAAAAAGCTGGCTTCCATCTCCCGGTGAGCTGCTGCTTCCTTGGGAGATGACACTTGGTTTTCTGGCTTCTTCTACTGCCACTGGGCCTTGTATGGCTTGGACTTCTTTCAAAGATGAGGAAAATTGAACGTGAACTTCTTGAAAGCAAGTCACGATTTGAAATTCCACCAAACGCTTGGACTAGATGATCTTTGAAATTCCCGTCCAGCGGAACTATTCTGTCATAAACTGCATTCATATTCTCAGCATGGATGAGTCATTTACTCATTGAGGACTTTGGAGCAGTCAGTGTTTGGTGTTGGAGACGTGTGGACATCCCTGATGCCTGCTACAAAACTGGCAGAAAACCTCTCAATGCACAGTATGCTTATTGACCAGCATGAACAGAGAGCGTGTGGGAGATGCTCTGGTGCAGGATTTCAGGCACAGCTACTGCTTGTATCACTCACCTGTCTTCATGGAGCATACAATGGCTGTAGACATAGGTTATTCTCCACATGTGGACAATTTAGACAAAAACCACTGAATTTGGACAGTTCCAACCTAGAGTTTCTTTGCCTAAGATTTGCTGGCTGCTCCATCTGACTGGCCAGAGTCAGCAGTGGTAATGTGTGTCTTCCATGTTACCAGAACTGCCTCTGCACCTACTTAGAGGAAAGGCCAGGCTGGGCTTGATATTCTTTGTGACAATTTTTGCCTGAAAGTCTGAATTAAATTGTTAAATCAGGCTGTAACAGAAAGCACATAGTTTCTATTAAACATGGAGGGAGTACTAAGGCAAAGTGATGGTAGGTGGTTTGAGGATGTTTGTTAAATAAAAGAACCAACTGATATTTTGTGATTATTTTGTAGTCAAGCACTTGTTTTAAAAAGTGATTATTCCATTTATAGAACCGCATCACGGCTGGCTTCTGAAAACACAGAGCTCAGTTCTTCAATGGCCCTCGTGTCTCTGATGCTGCTGGGGGATGTGCAGTGTGCTAAGCTTCTGGGAAAGCAGGAACTCCCTGAGTCCAGGAAAAAAAAAACTGCATTTTTTCTTGTTGAAGGCATGTGACTAGCTATTTATGAAGTCTATCTCATGATACATTCATGGTCCTTGAAGTCATATTTTCCGTGGATTAGAAAGAATATGTAGTTAAAGACTACACAGAAATATGCTGCTTTTTTTGTAACCTGACATCTCAGCGGTGTCATCTTCCCATTGTCCTGTCACAGCAGATCCTACTAAAGAGTCTCCCTTTCTTTCTCACAGCCCCATTGTAGATACTGCCAGGCCTCTCCTAGGTCTGCCCAGAGCCTTCTCCTCTCCATGCTGAACAGCCCCAGCTCTCTCAGCCTGTCCACAAAGGAGAGGTGTTCCATCCTTTGGGTCACTTTTGTGGCCCTCCTCTGGACGGGACCCAGCAGCTCTATGTCTCTCTTGTACTGAGGACTCCACATCTGGATGCAGCACTCCAGGTGAGGCCTCGCAGCACAGAACAGAGAGGCAGGATCTCTTCCCTGACCTGCTGGTCACACTTCTTTTGATGCAGCCCAGGATATGGTTGGCTTTCTGGGTTACCAGGACGCATTGCTGGCTCATGTTCAGCTTGCCATCCACCCGTACCCACAGGTCCTTTTCAGCAGGGCTGCGCTCAGTCCTTACATCCCCCCGTTTTTACTGATAAGCAGAGGTTGCCATGACCCAGGTGCAAGACCTTGTGCTTGGATTTATTGAATCTCATGAGGTTCTCCTGGGCCCACTGCTCCAGCCTGTCTAGGCAAGGTAAAGAGATTTAAATTTTCAAGGAATCTGAACAATTTGGTCACTGGGAGGCTGAGGAAGAATGGTTGAGGCACTATTATTTTTTCTTGACAGTCATGAATGTGAGGGCATGTCATAGGCAAAGCCTGATTCAAAGAGAAACAGAGAACAGACAGAGTTCCCCAGTTATTTCTAAAGAGTAGAGCAGGGTCACAAGACATAACAGGGTAAGTAAGAAGCCATGGGAAGATTCAGCAGGCACAAATGACTGGAGAAGGATGTGAAGAGCGTACCTCTGTTTTATCTAAGCAACCTACTGATAGGCATGTTGAAAACATCCCATGGGGCACAGAAGACTCCATGCAGTTTTAATCTCATGGCATTTCTGCGTCTGCCTTCTGATTTCAACCCTGCTTGGAGGTCTGTGTGTCAGAGCCAGACCCTGTCTGGTGTGGAGCAAGGTTAGGGATTTTGATGGCTCTGATGTGGAATGAGAAGTCTTCCTTCCCCCGTCAACCATTTTGGACTTTCTTTGTGACCCAGAAAGTAACTAGGGGCAGTTGTCTTGCCATGGTGGCTTCTGCTTAATGCTGAACTGTATAACTTGCCTCTCCTTTACATTGCTTTGCCTTCCTGTGTGTCCCTAGGCAAGTGAGTACTGACATCCTCCTCCTCCCCATCCCCATGGTGCTGAGCCACAGGCAGTGCCGCCATGTGCAGGGTGCAGGACTGCATTCAGCGCTGTCCCAGGCAGTTCATAGTACTCTTAATCCGTGCTAATACTGCTAACCTCTCTGAGCAGAAGACATAGTTTAGTGAAAGTAGATGAAAGGTAGAGAAATGCGTCAGTCAGTTATCTTCTTGGTCCGTCTCAAAGAAGTGAGATACGCTTGTGGTTTGTATGATTTTTTTATTTTAAACTAAGAGAAAATCAACCAAGCAAAGTAAGAACAAGAGTAATGTTTTCATCAGTCAAAGATTGCATGAAACAAAACTCGAGACTACAGATGTCCTGGTAAAAGTTGGCTCTTGGTTCTTTAGAATTACAATGCATGGCACATAAAATTGTAAGAGCTGCCAGCAGCACTAACTGCCCCAACTCACCCCACATGACTATTCATTTCCATTCTGCTTCTCAGTTGCTTTTCTTTCCCATTCACATCCTTCCCCAAGGCTGTTATGAATTCTGAGCATGACAGAGGTGTGTGAAGGTCCAGGTGGCAGGAAAACAAAGCACACAGACAACCTGCCCAGGCAAGGGGGAGGAACGTGGGGCAACTGGACCACAATGCAGATACAGCAGACTGGTTTTCCAAGATTGCTTTGCCTTTGCAGAGGCCTTGAGACCTTTGTGTGTCGTGCAGGCGATGTGACATTCATCTCAGAAAGCAGAGCAGATATCCAAGGCTTTGAAGCAAGCAGCATCTTGATAACAATGGTTTTACCCAAGCAGGTGAAGGGTGTGCTGCTCCCCTTCTAGCTCGTGTTTCCGCCACCCTGCGGCAGTTCTGACATGCCTGTCTGCGTGGAACAGAGGCAGGAGGAGTGCTTGACCCTTCCCCTTTAATATCAGGACTGAATTTGCCCTGCCTTGCTACAACGTGTAGTGAAAAAAGCTAGGAGCATTGCTCCAGCCCTCCATGCCTACTGCCCTTATATGAGTTTTTTAGTTCTCTTTCCAGTATTTAGATACACCGAGTAGCATTTGTTGTGTTTCTAGGCTGCTCAGCTAGTGCTGGTATGTGACATGAATTCAAAGAGGAGCAGTACTACTTGGGCTTGACTGCAAAGGTCCTTGTGCTCTGAACCCACCAAGAAGAGGAAGCTGCCCTTGGCAAACTCCAAGGGGATGTTTACCTTGCTAGCGGCAAAAAGACGGCAAAGGTGCAGATGGAGTTGAAAAGCTTTTCTTCTGTCACAGGCTGATTCTGAACTGCTTCATCCACTGGCTCTAGTGCATCATTTGTGGGCAAGCTGTGCAGGAATGATATACAATACCTTAGTTTTGCATAGCACCTTTCGTTAGAGGGGACAGAGGTTCCAGCAGGTACCCAGTTCTGAAATGCAACCATCTACAACGCAGAGCTCCTCCTCAGCTCAGGGTACTGAATACAGTGACCTGTTTTCCCAGGATCTTCAGGTCAATCCTGTGATGCACCAAGGACTCGTCCTTCCAGAAACATCTTTCTCTTGTACTTTGTGGTGATCGAGGGCCATGCAGTATTATGAAAGTTCGCTATTTACTTTGTTTCATGGCTTACTCTGCTGTTGCAGGATGCCAGCCTACTATGACATGCACTCCAGCAAAATGGACTTCATGTATAGAGAAATTGCAAGCTCTTCATCCATGGTTATAAGTGCCCTAAGGTTTCTTGGAGGACGTAAGGGAGGAGCTGACTCAGAGCAGAACCCTGCTATATTTTATACAGGCCCCAGTAAGTCTGATGTCCAAAGACAATACTTCCAGAATTAAAATTTACCTCACAATGCAGCTTATCTCCCTTTTGCAGTTGAAAAGGTCTACCAAAATTTACTGTACCATTTTCATCCCCCGTGTTTTGCCCCACAGCCACAGCGAGAGTGATGTATGGCTCTTTGTACAGCACAAGTGCAAAAGACTCATTCATCTGCGTTTTGCGGTTGACCTGAGCGTAGATGAAGTAGTTGCCATTCTCCATGATTATCAGGCATTCATTGCAGTGCTTCACCAAGCCCTGGCAGTGTTCAAAGCTCCATTCCCAGATCATGGTACCTCTGTCTTTGGTTGAAGTATATTTCATTACTGAGGAAAATACAGACAAAATGAGTATGGTGATTAATTATATTTAAGGACAATCTTGTTCTGTACACGTGCATGTAATTTACTATCTCCCATTGCCAGCCACATCTCTCCACACTCCTTTCCTGATGTTTTTCTTTAGAGGATAATGATGATTGTCGTTATTGTCAGGGATCTTTTGAGCTTAGTAACTTAGAAGTGCTAGGTAGAGATCTTAGTCTGTTGGGAGAAACTCTGACAGCCCTCGTGGCTGTGGGTGGCTTGGAGGGACTCCATGCTGTTGTGGGTTAGCTGCTCAAAGCACCCCAGAGATGCAGAACATTCAAGGCAAAGAGCTAGGTCTGGGCTGGTCTCTAATGTGAAATAATTCGTGGGCACAACTTCAGCTGGACCTGACAATGATGAGGGTAGTTATCCTGCTCACTGCTTCTCTGCTCACTGGCTTCTCTGGATTTGTCTCTCACAAGTGCTAAGCCCATGGGGTCTTGCCAGATTTTGCTCCTGTTTCTGCACTGAATAAGCACACACCTCCAGCAGCAATGCTTAGGGGTGGTACCAGTTGTCATATGCCTGGCACTCTGGTAGGGAAGTGACAACTTATGATAATGTCTGTTTGTGCATGCCATGAGGATGCGTGTTTCTACCACACTTAATGCATCAGGGTCTCAATGCAGCGAATCAAATAGCAGGTAATGGGGATGTCCAGCTCACTCCATAGCAGTACCTTCAGCCATAACCTCTGTCTGGAGCATCCAAGCTGGTTAAGGTCTCACACAGCCAAGTAATTAGTTAAAGTTTAACGGATACAGAAGCGTTCCACTGATGTGTTAAATCTCTTTGAGGATCTGAGCTGGTACATAGGATGCTTCTCTAGGACTGCCCTAGCTCGAGTCCAGGGGACTGATGGTTAACACCAGGTAAAAATGAACCTGCCTCTGTGATGCTGCTTTTATGGGCCATTTTCAGAGGTGAGTTTGGCTGGTTCTGGCTAAGACAGGAGGTTGATGGCTGACGCAGAGCTGGTACAGAGCTGAGAATATCCCTGCGGGGACCAACGTATCCTATGGGCTCTATATTTCTGTGGTCAGAATTTACACATGTGTGAAACAGGTGAGGCCACACACGAGGGCTGTGACAGAATACTAAGGAACACTTATTTTTGTCCCAGAATGAATCTGACAAAACCAGAAAGCAGCTCTGAAATCTCCTAGTACTTACAAGATCCATGTGCCCAGCACGTCCCCCGTGGCTGTGGAAAGAAGTAAAGCTTCGTCAGTATTTTCTGCTGAGACTTTTCAGTCTATTTTTAAGCTCAACAAAGCAGCGTTTTCATTACAAGAGCACAAAAGTGGTTTCTTAGAAAGGGAAATAACCTTTATGTCTGTAATTGCAAACAGTGACTGCTTTCAAGCGCAAACAGCGATTTGCTATGGAAAAAAAAAAATTGTTCTCCAGTTAAGTTTTAAATGTTTAAAACAAGATCAGCATTTTTCATATGCATTTTTCATATGCATTTTAGTGGTACTATCAAAAAAATAAAGACAATAGCTGTCATCAGTGCCCAGAGGAGGTCTATGCACTTCTTTGATGCTAGGATTTTCATTTCATCCCTCGATTCAGCTCTCCAAGACTGTCACAAATGATATTTCTGTGGACATGGACTTGAAGCCAGTGCAGTCACATGGGGAGCTTTACACTGTTGTGCTAATTTCATAAAACTATGAATCGTTCCTTCTGTGCGTTGCACCTTGCTATTATTTATTGCTATTATTTATTGCTAATTGACAGGGCAGTTTACACTGCAGCCCACACACTGCTTTGCTGGCTGTGCTCACAGTGGTCACTGCTGCTTCGGAGTGTCCCTCAGGCTTCCTTGCCCTTATGCAAGGAGCAAGAAGGAAACACGGAAGGGTGAAGTGATGTCCTTGAGGTTGTACCTGGTCTGATGTGCAGGGAAGGGAGGACTGCTGCTGACTTTTAAGCCTACTTCTTTTTAACCCCTACATCACATTTAGCTGGGGAATCAGGCATGGTACTTCCTGGTCTGGTAGTCAGTCTTCCTAGTTAAGAGTGTCCTAAAGCCCTTCCAGACAAGAGAAGGAGGTGGTAAACTGGCAGCAGTGAGATATTACAGTAAATTCCTATGAGTAGTGACTCAGTGTTTGTTTTATGGAGGTTGTACTTAGAGAGCAGTTTTGGATCTACGATCACTGCCTGGCCAGAGACTCTATAAAGGAGACTGAGATCAAATTACAGCTATAGGGATCCATCTCATCTTGCAACTTCCAAGCTCTGAAATGCTTTAAATCCCTACTGAAACAAAACCTTATCTGCTACTTAGGAAGTTGCTGTCCTGCGTGCTGGGGCGGATTCCTTGGAGGGAAAGGCTTTAATTACCCCGTCCTGTCTCTCTCCAATTAATACAAGCAAGAGGACAAAAGACAGTTCTTTTTCTTAATAAAGCCACTGCCTTTCTGCAGTGTGACATTAAGTGGTGTGTCAGTGGGGTGTGGGAACTGCTCTGTGGCTCACTGCCATCAGAGGGATGCAGTTGTAATTGCAGGTCCCAGAGCAGCACACTCACAGCTCTGAAGTAGATGAGGGGGTTGTAAGAGGGCAGCTAAAAGTACCAAAACAAAACTTTAAAAAAAGAAAGAAAGAACTGTTAGTGCTGTAAGGTGCAGAGCAGGCTTCTCTCTTTGGGAATTTAGCAGTCAGAGCTTTGCAGGATTTGTCCTTCGGGGAGTCCCTGCTGTCATTTTGCCATGAGAAGCTGGCAGACCACAAAAACAAGCCATCCTGCCTCTTAACAGAAGGGGACTTTTCCCTTGTCCCCTTATCCTTCCAGGACTGGAATCGGAGCGAGCTATATCACAGCGGGATATGTAAAATATCCCAGACTAGAATTTGGATCTTTCCGGAGACTAAATAATTTAAAAACTGGCAAGCAAAAGGCTGAGCTTTGTCACATCTGTTGCTTGGCTCTCCCTTGAATCTCTGTTTGTTTTAGCACATGCAAACATAGGAGTAGAAAACACAAAGTCAGCTGTTGATATCCAGAAGGCAACATGACTCAGTAACTGTTATTTAGATAAGACTGTATGAGCATTTGGTAAAACTGAGAGTGAAAAGGCTTCATGCTTGGTGAAATACTAGGACACTTCGACCTCCCTTGTCCTCACAGAGCAGCATTGGTCTGTATCATATTAGGAAAGCCTACATCACTTATGCGGGAGGGAAAACTTGAAAGAACAAAAATTAGAACTTTGTTTTCCTAATCTTACTAAAAGGAAAGCAAAACGTTGAAGACATTTCCCAAGGAGCCAGTGGAAATGTTAGTAGCTCAAACCTTGGAAAGCAAAAGCATTAGCGGTCTCCGAAAGAGAAAGAAGGGCTAGATTGCCATTAGATGGTAGCATGAATACGGAAATATTAATTGTTAGGAATACATGTGTGTTGCATAGTCCAGAGTTAGGAATTTGTCCTTACCTGTTTATCATGGAGCAAATAGAAGACTGCAGAAACCAGGAATGAAATCACAATCAAAACGAATACTGAAGTATACAGAACTACTTTACAACATTTCCTGTTCTGTGGAGTTTTTCCATTCTCTGTCAGGTGTGGTGCTTCCATGATGCTTATCTTCAGGACAGCCAGAGGCAAGTATGCAAACTGCACCGATGTCAGAAAAGACAAAGCCAGAATTCCTGCTCACTTTGTTGCCAGGATGGGACATGGAGACGGTTTTATGCTGGAGCTTTCCTGGTGCTAATAATGCTGAGAGGAGGAGCTAGCCATGGTTCGTTTCATCACTAGCCTGGGCTAAGGGGTAATTTGTGACTGTTTCCTCATTAAACTGAGGCAGAAGACTTTCGTTTGGCTCACGGCCCAGAATGACAAAAATGAAACTCCAGCAGTAAGCTGTAAGGACTCCCAAAAAGCACCTCAGACTTGATGCAAGTCAGGTTTACAAACTCTCCAGCGAGCTCAAACTGAAAGGGCAAGGTCCAAGTGCAAGAACTGCTGATGGCTGTATGCCACCTGCTCCCATCTCCAGAGGCATCAGAGCACTTTTTTCACGGCTGAGAAGTTGGCACCGAATTGAATCTGTTTCTCATTTTGACAACAAGGATCCAAGCGCCGATGACGAAAGGGCATTTCTGCAGTTCCCTGAGGATATGATTCATGTGGTAAAAGTGAAACTACACACACTGAAATACATGACTGCAAACAAGCAGTGCTGTGGAGCCACAGGTATGGTCTCAGTGGCAAATGGAAACATTTGCATGCAATCAACAGCACACAGTAATGCCATTTGAGCAGGATAGAGTGTGAGAACCATTGGATTTTTTTTTTTAAATGACTTCCACTTTGCTGTTTGAAATGAGCTGGCTGATTTTCAAAGCCTTCTTAAAGTAATTTATTGAACTGTCAACTGCGAAATTAGCTTCTGCTTTTACATTCTACATGATCTTTTATTTTCAATATGAAAGTGTTCTTTGTTGGTGTTTATTTACAAAAGAAATCCTGACATACCAAGACATCACTTAGAGATCTGTGATGGCTCTGCTGCGTTCACTGGCTTTGCTTGTGGATGGAGAACATGGAAAGTATCCTTTGTACGCTTTAGCCTTCTGTCTCTGCTCTTCCCCTTCTCTCTTCAACCTGCAGAAGAAACCTCAGCTTAAAGAAGAGGGACTCCTGCTTATGCCACGTCCAGGCAGCTGCTGAGCTGAGCTGGCTGGGGCAGTGCCAGCTGGTTGATGCAGGACACCCCACCTCCATCAGTAGCCCAAGCCCATCCAGCACCCTGGGAAAACTCCAGATAGGCCTGGTGTGATGTTGCTGTGGCTTACTGCCCCCAGTCTGTACACATCTTCTGCCTGTCTTGGTAGTGACACTGCATGGCTGACGTCAAGAAAACGGTACTTTCCACAAACTCCTAAAAAGGGCAATAAAAGGCTTAGTGTGTATGGAGAGAGCTATTAACGCCTATCACATGTGCCGCCTTCTGCTCCAAACTCTGCAGTGATACAAATGAAGAGCAATGGCCGTCTCTGCTCCAGCCCCTCTTCAGACTACCTTAAAAAACATGGTTTGTTGAAGCTATGCCTGCAGGAGCCACGGGGAATCCAGCTGCTCCTCTTGGCCTGACCCAACCACCCAATCACCCCAAAAGGCGGCAGCACTCGAATGACAAATATGCAATTACAAATACACACTGCAGGAGGGAACCCATCTCCAAATAGTAGGGCAGAGAGCCTGCTCCTCAGAGCACTCCTGTGGGCTGCCTTAGGAACCTTGGTTTGGCCCCGGAATGGCATTAGCCTGTAGCTCTGATGCTGCAGCCCCAGGAACTAAGCTCGCCACTTCTTAAACTCCTGGCTTTGACCACATAAAAAGCCCCAAACAATCTTCATTTTAAAGCATGAAAATGAGACTTCCTGTGACACCCCGTGTATCACAGTGTAACAAGGGTCTAAAAAGAAGTACGTCAAGAAACAAAACATAAGACAATATCCCAGGAATGGAAAAGCAAATCTACCAATGACAGTTCCAGCGGTATTTTTTAATCCGGAAAATAACTGCATTTTTCTTGCTACCACAAAATAGAGCTCGGAGTACTAAATTGTCATTCTTGGGACTCATCATTTGCTAGTTACTTAGATGAATAGGGTGTTAAAAAAGGAAAGGATCATACAGCTTCAAGAAGGGGCTGGAGATAAATGTTTACAGGCAATCGAAGAGGCATTTCACACAGAGGAGGTGGAGTCCAGCTCATATTCTATTTATATGCGCTTTATTAAGCAGAGATACAGCGGTTTGTATGCTCACAGTTAAGTGGAAGCACTGAAGGGCCGTGGCCAGGGGCTGTAAATCTGTCTTCCCACCGCGTTACAGATATGCTGCTGGGTGTTCGGCGGTGCTGCAGCTTTGTGCTTAGAGCTGCATTTTATTCTGTAGTTTCCTGCAGCTTCAGCCAGGTCTTACAGTGATGACATGACTGTTTAAACTAAGGATGATTATTTACTTGGAAGAATATTTATAGCTGTGGCTCAACTGTGTTTTCTCTACAGATCCCAGTGCTTTTTGTTCAATCAGTGTTTAACTATGTTACCCCCACTTAAGAAACAGACTCAAGACTAAGGCCAGCAGAACAGAAGATGTAATTGCCAACGCGTTTGGGTTTGTTTTCTTCCTTATTTCTCAGAACTTGAAATGGGATTTTGCAATGTTTATTGCATGTTTATTGACAGGGTAGGCACTATATGCAAGCCTTGTCCTTCCTTTTCTTTCCTCTTTCCTATCAGCCTTAGGAGGGGATGGAAACAAATTCAGAGTAGAAATAGCCACGCTTCCTACAAAGAAGCAAGATGCAATTCCTGCCTGCCTTTCCTCCCTTGTGCCCCTTCCCTGATTTCTTTGGAAGTCAAATGTTAAATAGGATTGGCAGTAGAAACAACTCATCTGAAAGCAGACAAATGCCACCTCTTGCATTTGAATTTGCTTTAGAGTCTGTGGGTGCAGGCATTTGACTATTTGCCAACTTTTGAACGAGCTATCTGTTATAAATGATTAAAGCATTTAAGTCTGCTTTAAATTAACTCATTTCAAAGCAGAAATTTCACACGCTCAGCATTGTGCAGCCCTAACCTCACTTTCTCTGCCTAAGCACTGCCCTGGAAATTATGTTGATTACTTGGGCCAGGTGTGGAGCAGGACTCACAGATGTGCATATTTAGACATGAGCTTTCTGTAAGCCTGCTCAGCAGCAGGTGACAACTGTGGTTTGAGTGTTTGTCCAAGTCCCTCGGTCGAACACCAGGTTGTGCTTTTTCTTAAGCTTGCTTAACCCCAGGGAAATTTTCCGAGTCCTACTGGCTTGTTTTCAGTGACTTTATAGATTGCCCCATCTTTACTTTGTGGTGCCGTTTTTCTTTGGAAATGAGATTTTTCCAGATGCCACAGCTATCCAAGCCTTTCATCAGGCTGCAGTAGTTTGCATGCCATGAAGTCCCCATGGGAGGCTTCTGACCCACAACATGACTGCTTTTGGGAAGCCCACCCTGAGCAGCTGCCAGCATAGAGGCAGCAAGAGGGGAGCTGGGACAACAACCTGACAAGAAGCACTTTTTTGTTCTGGGGCTGGCCAAAGGCCTAGACTAGCATTACAAGCAGGGAGGCGGTTATTAGAAAAGCCTAGAGTGTTTCCTGCTGCAGGCTTTTTCAATACCTGGTTGTTTATCAAGCACAACAAACAACTTATCAGCTGAGAAAACTCTCCCTCTTTAAATACTCTGGGTTCTCTCCTTGCATTATGGCCAGCTACCAGGCATGTGGGACAGACCCCCGATTTTGCTTTACGCTTTCAGCAAAATGGTGACACACCTGACATTCACAGCTATGCTGAGCCCACCAAGGACAATGATGCCAGTATGCTGCAGCACAGGGGGACTCCTCTGGGACCTGGGTGGAGCCCAGACACATGAGCAGCCCGAGTGTGGCTTTTAGAGAGAAGCCTGTGCTTGAGCTGTCTACTGCAGGCTGTGCCAAATGTGTGATGTTCCTCCCTATGTTTTCCCCTTGTTACAGACTTGTGTCTTGTGCTATCTGCCTTCAGTTTCTATCCACAATATTTTGATTGACCTCTGTCTGCAAAGTTGGTAAGCAGTGTTATCAGAATGGTGACTCCATCAGTGTCTGATTGCTGGGATGGATGAAGCAATGCGGCTGTGTAATTAATGGAAGCTTAGATGGAAAGTTGGCCTCTGCATAGTTTGTGTGTGACTGGAGCCTTAATCCAGCTGTCAGCAACTTCTGGAGGAAGGATGGAGACGTCACAGTGCCAGTGACAGAGGAAGTGTGGCCTCCTCTGTCAATGCTGTGGGAATGGCAGGGGTGGAAGAGGTACCAAGTTCAATTACCACCTGATATCTGCCCTCCCACAACTCTTAGGGGCACATGTTGTGTCTTTAGAACTGTGTGAGAACATTTTCCATTGCACGGCAGAGGTTTCTGGTTCTAGTTTACAAAAAGCTGTCATTCCTTATTCCCACCCAGGGTTTTAGCCTCAGGCCAAAGAGCATTTCTTCCAGTGCACAATACCAGCACTGCTCTTACATATCCCCACAGCAGCAGGGTGGGTTCAGGGCTGCAGAGATCTCACTGTCAGCTGCTCTGGCTGGCTTTTGTCCAGTCCTGTGTTGTGCTGTATGAGAAGGGCTAAAGCCAAGGCAAGCTGTCAGTTCATGCTGCAGTCAACATCCAGTCTGATATTTGCCAGCACCTCCTGGGAATGCAGGGGAAGAGGACAGTGGGGTATGCTTCCTTTTTGTATCATGTGAAGTGAATTATAGAATATCCTGAGTTGGAAGGGACCCATAGGGATCATCAAGTCCAACTCCTGGCTCCATACAGACCCACACAAAAATCAGACCACACATCTGAGAGCATTGTCCAGGTGCTGCTTTAACTCCAGCAAGCTCAGTGCTATGTCCTCTTGCCTGGGTAGCATGCTCCAGGGCCTGACCACCCTCTAAATGAAGAGATGTATTAATCCTGCAGGGAGAGAAGCCTGTGAAGGCATCCCACATAGATGTGCCTGAGTGCAGCAACTGGAACCTAGGCTATTCCTCAGCCTTTTTGCAGGAGGACTAAGGCGAAGCATGACGTGGTCTTCCAAGAGTTAATCTCATGACTTACCTCCAGGTCACCTTTCCTTTACCCTCCTGCAGAAAAAAATACCTGCTCTTCTCTTTTTCTCCACAGCTGTTGCTGGAGAATAGGGATTCTCTCTTAGCCTCCTTCACTTTCCTTTTCCACTCTGTCACCTCAAAGTTAATGTTCATTTCCACTATGTCATCCTTAATCAGTAGACACATAGGATGGTGTCATCATAAGTTAGTGCAACAGTTGATGCATTCCTCTATCCCATTCATACTTTCCATGTGCCAGCTTTCTTCTGCTTTCCAGTCCAAATGATTTTCCATTTAGTGTTTTCCATCTGTAGCCCTTTTAGCATTGTAGCAATGTAAAAGTCAGATCTGCCACTGGTGCTTCACTGAAGACAACCACTTGTGGGTATCAGCGGTGTCCCTAGATGCAGCTGATGGAGTGCAGTGACAGACTTGTGTCAGGCGTAGGTGGTCCTACCGTGGCATTTCCCATCAGAGCTTTCACCATGGGTTGGAAAGTCTGTGTTCTCCATTTTATGTGCAGCCACATCAGGGTGTCAGCTTCAAGAACTTCTGGACAACTATGGTAACATGTGAATTAGTTGAAAATCACATGGTATGTAGGTGTGTGGTCAGCTGGATTCCTGTGCAAGAGGCTTCTAGGGCTTATTTATGTGGTTCATGGCTGCTATGTACATGTCTTTGAATATTGTGGTTGGCAATAACGTATTTGAAAATCAGACAAATTCTGAAAGGTACAGTAAGCATAATCTGAGGAGCATTACAAAATCTTAGCCATGGTGGTGTGCCTTATCTAAAGTCTTTTCTTCCCTTGTAAGTTCAGTTTAGAACCACGATTTTCCTGGTATGTGATGACATCATGTATCATGTGTTGTGACAGACCGGAAACTCTCCAGCTTCAACACTTTTGTCAGCAAATTGCCTCTAGATTGACAGCACTCTGCCATCTTCTTTCCTCCCCTCACCAGCCTGAGTCTTGTGCTCTGCTGCTGAGTTCAGCAGCAGCTGTACAGGAGCCAATGTGGGAGCTTTTGGAGGGGCTGAGCAGGAACTGCATCTACCAGCAAGAGAGATGTGGTAACTGGGAGCTGGGCAACATCCACCAATATCTCCTGGCAGCGAGATGAAAGACACATTTTAGGAAGAAGAAGAGTTGGGTGACTGAACAGTTTCCATTCAGAAAGAACATTGGAAAAGTAGTCATATTTTCTGAATGCTCTGTTCTCCTATTTCTTTCCTGTGAAGACATACGTGTTAGTCATTATCTGTTGGTGGAGTTATATTTAGCCAGTTTATTTTCCTTGTTCTCTACTTAACTCCTTTCTTTCAGTGGCAATGCCACTAAATGTAAAAGTAGCCAATTTGCAAACTGTCAGCATCTGTAACTTGCAGAAATCTCATCCAAGGAAGCAGCATAAAGACAGCAAGCAGCAGCACTATGTGGTATGGATACTGCTACATTGCAATAAGGCTTGAGTGGGAGTAAAACATAGAGAAACTGTGCAGCAGCATTAATACTGTCTGAACGTGTAGTATTAGTGTATGCCAGGGGTTAGAAATGGCTCAGTGCTGCCCTTTGGGCTGAAACTGCAGGTCCAAGTGCAACAGTACAGCTCACAGAGAGACCTCCTTTGGAAGCGCTTGCTCAGAGCTAAGGGCTTTGGTGCCATCAGAGCTGTTGGTGCTCTTTGAGGAGGTTTGTAGGAGTAACAGTTTGGGTTTCATTTTGCAAATGCTACTTTATAAAGTGAAGGACCATCTCCATCACAGAGCTCATGTGTTCCCCCAGCCTAAGTCCTGCATTCAAAGCAGAACTGGAAACCCCGCAATAAAATAGTGAATTGCCTAATCCAAAAGGCTAAAGAACCTTCCTTGATTCCTCAGCCATCATCACTTGGCTGGTAAAAGACAGCAACTTCAGTCTTCTCTGTTTCCTTTTGCTGTGGAAGTGAGAGAGCCGCAGGGTGGGTGTGTGAGCATTAGTAGAGGTAGCGTGAGAGGGATGGGGTGGAAAATTTCTTATGCTGCTAGCCATTCTAAAGAGGACAAATATAGAAGTGGGTGGTCTCCTGATGTTCATGTTCCCCTCAGCAAGTGAATACCAATGGTCTTAGTTTAACAAGGAAATTACTGAGGCCTCGTAAAGTCTGTTTAACTCAGTTATTTTTGCAGGCTGGCGAGTGAGTTTGTTTTGTAGGTTTCAGTGAAGCTGTCCCAGAGAGCTAGTCCTGGTTCTCTCCTTCAGCTCTGTATGCCCTGGGGAGGTCCTCTGCTCCCTCCTCACCTTGTGGCAGGAGCAGTGGTACATGCATGGCACCTGAAGGGAGTTTGGCTACACTGCTCTTCAGGACTCCAAATGGGTCCTCTGTTCCAGGGCTGCACTGTTGTGAGAAATGTGGAGTTTGTCCTTAAGTCTCCCAAGGACTTGCAGGTTGAGCCAATGGCCTCTTTCATATGAGCACAGAGAACATGTTTCTCTCTCCATCAGATGTTTACAGCTATGAAACCTGTCCAGAGGACAACAGAACTCTTAGGAGACACCCCAAATACCTCAGCCTTCCCTGGGGATTACGAATGGTTCATTTATTCCCTTCTTGGAAAGACAGTATTTGGGACTGGACAGCTGTAGCTCTCGGAGTAGAGCAGGACAAGCAGATTACCACATGTCTTCAAGTCCAAGTTCAGCTTTTGTAGGCAGTGTGATGCCTGACTCTTTCAGAAAGTATCATCCCCAGCCTGGCCCCAGAGCTCTCCCAGGTGCTCTTCTGCCCAACCGTCCCCAGTCATATTTCTGTAGTAGATCATTCTTGCTGTCCTCCTTTCTGAATTGCAGCTCATTTTTCCGAATCCTCTCTCTGGATTACCGGACCATTTGAACACTACCCCTACCCTTCAGTAACAGTCCTGCTTTTGTGTTCACGCTTGAGAGCCTACCTTTGCTGTTCTGAGCTGGCCACTCACATAGCACTGTAATGAGTCAATCATGGGGTCTCCCTGTACAAAAGGTTTGTCTTGGCCTTGGTGAATGCTTAACCTAGGTTCCATCAGCTTGGTCCATATCCACTACTGGAGCTGCTGGAGTTTTTGTTACTGATTAGGTTGTTGGCTTAGATGGATTAATTTCAGTTACAGACATCCCTTTTTTTTTTTGGCTTCTCTGTTTCACTTGCTGCCTCTGTGTCAGCAGGACTTGTCTCCTCTATGCAAAACAGAGTTTTTGCGTGAGACAAGTTTGAAGCAGTGCTCCTTGTAGCAATGTGGGAGGTTGCACAGACAAGGCTGAGGTGTGCTTCTCATGTGAGATGATGGAACACTTGCTCATGCTGTGGGATATGCAGAGTCATCCCTGGGGACAGCACTGCACCCACAGCATGTTGCAGCAAGGAGCCGAGAGAAAGGAACAGTTCTTATCTCATTCAACTCTTTCACTTTCCTTCCAAATTGCTTTAGGAAAGTGAAGTGCTGTTTGTTTACTCATCCATTCTCTGTCTGGCAAAGATCCCAGCTTGTCAAGATGTGAAAGAACTCATCCTGAGAGACATAAAACCGTTGCATGATTATTCCCAGCCCAGGGCTGAGTGGCTTGCATCATCCGCCCCCGGCCACTGTGATCTTCTTCCTCTCAGTCCTTCAAAAACCCTTACAAGGCTACATCATGCATTGCATCTGTGTCTGGCACTCTGCCTCCCTCTGCTTCTACCCTGGTGAAATGAAACTATGTCCTGCTGCTGCATGTCACTCAGCTCTGAGCCGCATACGCACTCTGGGCCAGCCTGCCAAGACACCTGGCTCCAAAACCCTTGTTACTCAGTCACTGTAGTGTACTACATAGCATGAGCTCCTTCGGATAAGAGGCCCAGTGAGCTGGGCAGCTCCTGCCTGCCCTGGTGCTCCCGGAGTTGAGATGCCTGTTGACACCCCGGTCCCTGCCTTGCATCATAAATCTGTGCTGATTGTATTCTCATAGTCTAATGTTTAGATGTTGTTTTCAAGTTTCTCCTCCTGACTTCCTCCACATTGCATCACCAGATGCTGATTTTATTTCCTTTGTGCATTTGAAGAACAGCAGCTTTATCAGCGAAGTCAGCATCACGAAATGCTGGAGCCAGGGTTGTGTGAGCTGCTCGAAAGCCCTCCCGTGTCCTGCCTTGCACAACCCTCAGCCTTCCATCACATGAGTCTTACAAGAGGGGATTTCCAATTCCATCTGCTACAGTGGGGCCAGTCCTGGCACATTGTGTGGCCTTGGGGCAGTGCTGCTGGCAGGCAGGCAGCCTGCACTGGCAGCGATGTGATCTGGGGGTTTGGCTCTGGGGAGCTGATCTTTATCCATTCAATTTTGTGTAACAGAGGACTAGCCATGTAGAGTTGAAGATCTATGCAGTCATGACATACATGCCAGGCCTGCGGTGTCTACTGCTTATTTGCACTGAGTAGCGTGTGAGGGTTTTCTCTGTTGTGAATCTGCTGTTTTCCAAGCGTATACAGCATCCTGTGACAATTAGAATCATAGTATCATAAAATAACCCAAATTAGAAGGGTCCCATAAGGATCATCAAGTCCACGGATTCTGTGGAAAACAAACTAACGTAGCCTTTGTTGTCCATTTAAAACTAATATCTGTCCATTTAATGGGATGTGCACCTCCACCTGAGCTTGACTTGTGTGGAGCAACGAGCACAGCTCTTAGCTCACCTCTAACTGTCTGAAGTTCTGTGGGTCCATGTGGAGTCTGGCAACTCTCTGCCCTTCCTGTGGCCATGCAGCATAGGGGTACCCGCTCTGCCTATCCGTGGTCCAGGGTAAGAAAGAGGAATGTTGTGGGGACAGCAGGCGTGCAGAACCCAGTAATGGAGTACCCATGGGGAAGGTGGGTATCATGGCTGTGAAACAGATTCTTGGAGGACAGAGTTGGAAAATCCCTACATCACTACTGAGGATATCCCAGCACAGGGATTTTTAGAGTTCATAGTGTTGCGCCACTCAGAAAAGCACAAAGTGTCTCTCCTGCAGCTTCCAGACCGCGAGACTGATCGCAAATGTCTGTTGTGGTAGCAGCAGTGCCGCAGGCTTGGGCAAGCACGTGCTAAGGGCCTGTCCCCAATCCCTGGGGTCGGGGTGCACTCATGCGTGACCAGCAACTGAGTGCCTGTGCCCTGCCCCTTGCTGGTTGGTGGTGAGCTGCGGTCTGCATCAGCCTGTCCTGCCAGGAGGTTTTCTGCCTGGCAGGTCAGGAGCCTGCTGTGCTGCTCAGAACCGAGTGACTCTGTGTTAAAGCTCCTCTGTGGGAGTCTGCTTCCTGTGTTTTCTCAGCAAATGGGCTATGTCCTGAGGAAGACAAGCAGGGTTAAAACACCACGAAGGAAAGAAGGCTGGGGAACCCTATCCTGCACCCAAAGCATTCCTTCTCCTTTCATGCTGGGGCTGCTGGGCTTGCCAAAAAGCCAGGAAAGCAGTGGCCAAGCATGGTCCTGGTGTTCAGACAGGGGCTTCTCCTGCCCCACTAGCACAGCCAAGCCTCGTGGATGCTTGCCGTCTCTGCTCAATTGCTTTTTGCCTTCCCAGAGCTGAGCTTCTGTTCCTGGCCTCCAGCACATGTTAGAAAAACCTGGCTTGTCCTCACTCCAGGCCAGAGGTAATAGGAAAATTGAGCCCTCTGTCTGCTTCACACTTCGTCACTGTGGAGCTCCCAGGGTTTGTTCTTCCCTAGGCAGACTTCCCTAGGCAGACTTCCCTACTCCTGGGAGATGTCCTGGGCAAGCTCTGTTTCTTGTCTGAAAAAGCAGTGAGGTGTTCTCCAGGACCGTGTGAACGCGTGGTTTATTCGCTCACTGAAAAATTGAGAGAATCCAGACAGAAAAAAACATTTTCCCCTGCTTCTCTTTCCAAACAAAATATTAGAGAATATTCGGTATACCAAAGTGTTTTGGTTATCCCCATAGGAAATGTTTGCTTTGCTCTTACAGTTATTTATTTTCCTTTGAAACAACTGCTGTTAGTTTTGAAATGAAGCCTGATTTTGAAATGAAACATGAAAGCACTTAATTTTGAAAAGTTAACAGAAAGCTACTGCCTGGGAATGTGTCTGCCCGGAGCTGAGTCTTGACTCTGCTAACATGACTCAGTGCAATTCCTCAACTGACTTGATTAAATATCTGAATTGCAGTCAGAGGAAAGAGGTTAGCTTTAGCAGAACTTGAGGTTGGTTTTAGCAGAAAATAAGGAAATTTCATCCAAATTTAATATGCTTGCTCACATTAAGAGCAGTCACAAAGCTCTTCCCCGCATCTAACCTGTGAGAGAACTTTTAAGAACTCCAGTCCTTATTTTCCTTACACATACTTCTCAGCTTGGGGCCACAGCAGCATCCCCAGTTGCAAAAGGAAACTTCGACGTGGCCTTCTTGACACTTGATAGGCAGCATCAAGAGCTTTCACTCAATGCAGTGAGGAGAAATGGTGTAGAGAATGTGTGCTGGGAGTGCTGAATCAAAGATGAGTTGAACATTTAACTTAAAATCCCTTTGCCCTGCGACAGTACTCACAGCATCCTATGCTTGGTACGTCACTACCATGATACAGGCACAAGTGAGTTCATTGGCAGGTAGAAAGCTAGGAAAAGAAGGAAATTCCACCAAGCACAGCACATGAGGGAATACAGCTAGTGCTCTAAGAACAGCTTATCTGGTGATGCTTCATACTCCACTGGCCTGTGGAGGATTGAAAGTCACAGATGGTCCCGTTTTACTTACATGCTCTCCATATAGAAAAGTTGATTAAGACTCAGCCAAACAAAAACTTAAAATTGCAGCCCATTCTGTAGCCACAAATGTTCCTGCCCAGCCCAGAAACTGATGATCTGGCATGACCAGCTGGCATCTATTGCTCCTCTGTTTAATTATTGACCTCATTCAGAAGCCTCTCCCCTGTCAAAAGGACAGCCATCTTTCTTCCCTCTCCTCCCAGCAAAGAGAGCTGAGCGCTCTTGAGTGGGTAGGCTGTTGACAGGTCCCTGCTGCCCACCTGGCACCTGGCAGGTGAGGGCGAGGACAGGAGGAGGAGGCAGGGAAGGTGCAGCCAGAAAGAGGGTGTATTTTGTTTGCAAATGTTCTGACTTCAGGGCATCCTAGTTAAATGAAGCAAGAACGATCTTGTGATGACAAGGCAGCCTTGGGGAGTTGCAACCATCCTCCTTCGCTCCTGCTGCAAGGCAAGTCCCTGGGAGCTGCCACCTCCACATGCTGGCATCCACGTAGGGCTTGTCTTGTTTACAAAGGTCCAAGTGTTTCCCCCATACATATGAGCTGGTATTTGGTGTACTTAGTCCACCTGCTAGCACATAAGGTGGCATCCAGTCCTCACAAACAAATTCATGCATCTTCTTCCCTTTAACTGCTCAGGGTCATTTGTATGTGTGGTAGTTAGAAGCCTCTCCATTCAGGCTGAATCTATCTGAGAGCTAATTTTGTCATCCTGACATGAGTCAGTGTGTCTATTCTCAGAATATGCCTGTTTCTTTTCTCTCTGCTTTAGTTCTGTGGCAATGCAGATGGAGGCAGGAAATCACCTAAACCTCCATCCTCTAGGAAGCTCAAAAAGTCAGCCAAAGACCAGAATGCAGCTAGTGATGTCCTGATTTTGCATGGCAGTTTACACTGATGTGGAAGACAAGTGGCAGCCATCATTCAGCCTGAAGGGAAACTTGCACCCCAATTGGGCCCTCTCTTACTTCTGTATGACAGCCAGTTACAACCTTTCTGTTGAGCTTGTGTAACCAGGCAAAGGAGGGAACCCAACTGCAGCTGGAAGACCATCACGGGTAGAATGTTCTTCAGGAATTTTGCTTTATGTCCATTTTTTTTTGTAAACAACAAAAACAGATCCAGGAATGGAGAGACCTAAGTTCTCCTTACTCATATTCTTCATGGCTTAGGGCTATAGCAGTGTTACAGATTGCAACAGGAAGGCTTCCGTGTAGCTTTGCCTGTAAAATTTGATCGCCTGCTGGTTGGAAGTGACCAAATAAACAGAATTTGAATACTGGTCTCTGGTGGGGTAGGCACCTAGAAGCCCTGGAGAAGACCCTATGGCCTCCTTTTGATATCTTCCAGCCTCCTAGCAGAGGAGTTATGGGAGTAAGGCATTCTGGATTGCCTTCTGCAGGGCTTCACTGGCATCTATCTAGCTAGCTCCATTGCATTCAGAGGAAGCAAGGTAGCTTTCTTGGGGCCAGGAGTCTAGCCTTTGGGACAGGGAGCTCCCGAAGTGAGCAGTGAGAAGGGCCTGGAATCCATGGTCAACAGCTCTTTTGGGAGAGCTCAGGTAATTCCCGCACATCCTACTGTGGTAGGTGGTGGCAAGTGAAATTGATGCCTTGGAGGAAGCGTACCTGATTATGCATGTGCAGCAAGGCAGTGGGTTGTGTAGGCAGTCATTTCTGTGGACAGAATCATTCTTTATGGGGACATCTGTGCTCTCCCAAAGCTCATCTGCAGGGGACGTTCACAGCTGGAGCTGCACTGGTTTAGCTATGGCCCAGATGGGGATGGGACTGATTGAAACCTGGCTTGAACCACAGCAAGTACCCCAGGGACCAGGATGGCTCACCCACGGTGCTGCACAGGAGCAGTACAGACTTGAAAGCTCTGAGTGCCTGTCTTGAGCACTGCTCTGCTGTTTGACTCTGTTTGAGCTAGTGCTAGAGACCAGAACAGAACACAGGCACAGCCAAGGGCTGCAGGCAGTCCATATATGAAATGTGTACATGAAGTGCATTTATTATGTGGCTGCTGCTGTGTCAACTGCTATCTGAGTGGTATGGCTGATGCTTTAACAGCCTGCCTTGTACTTGTGCATGCTAGCTTTATGTCTTATCCCCAGCTGCATTCATCTGTTGGCTGGCTACAATCACAGGAGGAGCTGGGGATCCTTCCTTCTTTTAAACAGTGTCAGAGTGTCTCCTGCAACCACCCAGTGGCTGCTCTGGTATTTCAAGCTGTGGAAGACCATCAAGGCAATTCAGGGATACCATCCATAGGGATGTGAGCACACTTGAAAAGTAGACACACAAGAATGGAATGAAGTTTGACAAAGCCAAGTGCAAGGTAATACACTTAGGTTGAGGCAATCCCTGATATGAGTACAGATGGGGAGAAGAACTCATTGAGAGCAGCCCTGTGGAGAAGGACTTGGGGTCCTGGTAGATGAAAAGCTTGACATGGGCCAGCAGTGTCCTGGGCTGCATCAACAGAGGGGTGGCAGCAGGGTGAGGGAAGTGGGCTCTGCTCTGTCCTTGTAAGGCCTCATATGGAGTACTGTGTCCAAGCCTGGGGCCCCCAGCACAAGAAGGGTGCAGGTTGGATCGGGTCCTAAGGAGGCCATAATCAAAGGACTGGAGCACCTCTCCTGTGAAGAAAGGTTGAGGGAGCTGGGCTTCTTTAGCTTGGAGAAGGCTGTGGAGAGATCTAATTGTGGTCTTCCAATACTTGAAGGGAGCTTACAAGCAGGAGGGGGATCAAGTTTTTGCACAATCTGATAGCGATAGACAAGCAGGAATGGCTTTAAAATATGAGGGTAGATTTAGGCTAGATGTTAGGCAGAGATTTTTTACTCGGAGGGTGGTGAAGGCAGTGGAACAGGCTGCCCAGAGAGGTTGTGGATGCCCCATCTCTGGAAGTGTTCGAGGCCAGGTTGAATGTGATCCTGGGCAGCCTGATCTGGTGGTTGACAACCCTGCCCATGGCAGTTGTGTTGGAACTAGATGATCTTTAAGGTTCTCTTCAACTTGAGCCATTCTATCATTCTATGATACGACTCTATGAAAGATCGTCTCAGACCCTGAGGTCTACACCCAGTCTGGGACCAGCAGGTGAGGAACAAGGCAAAGAAGAAAATCCCATTGCTTTCACACCCCATTGGAGCCCCAGGAGCCAGGCAGTCCTGATCTCTCCAGGGAGAGATGGCGTAAGCAAAGCCACTCATTCAGAACTGCACTACAGAATTATAAAAGCCAAAAACATTTACCTATGAGTGGGATTATCAAACAGCCCTCAGCTCAACAAAAAGGTACACAAGAAGTGAGGTATCTGAGAAACATCAGTGATGGGAGAGCATGTTAATCCATGTGCTTATGTACATGACCCTCAACAGATTGTTATCTGTGTAACTTCCATTACTTAAGAGAGATCTCTGCTCTTTCCTTATGACTGCACTATATCCTCTGAGTAATCAAACCTTTTAAAAGTTGCTTTTTAACCAAAATTGTTTTTATTTAAAATGATGTGATTCAACAACTTTTTGGTATGATTTGTAGTAATTTAAAATACATTCCTTACTGACCCTGTACAAATCATCAGATTTTTCTTGGCCTTGTGGTGCTGAGAAGCCAAACTTCAGCCCGAGCCTGCAGGACTCTGGACACTGACAAGGTCTGTCTGTTTGTTCATTTTCCCCAGGCTCCCAGGACGAAGCCATTTAGGCTTTGTGGCCCCTGGCATTGCTAAGCTCTTCTCTCTGCCCTTCTTCCACTTTCATCCATGGACTTCTTAAGCTGGAAAGTTGCCTGCTACTTCCTGCTGTATGATTACCAAGTGACCAATTAGTATCTGTCAAAGCATCAACGAGCTAATTGCAATACTCACTGACCGTATCAGACACGGTCTGTCCCTGAGGTTTCCCTAGGTTTTGAAACAAATGCACTATCTGAGAGAGTCTGCGGGGCAGTGAGCAGCGCCAACCATCAGCAAGCAGGCTGCTCCCAGGTGCAGAGGGGAATTCTCTCTGCTGGTCAAGAGTTTTCACTCTGAGGCATGCGGAGGAGCTCCTCTCCTCTCTGTAAAGCCATCTTCACAGTCTGCTTGAAAAACTCTCCTGCTGGACTCCCTGCTCCCTTCTAGCTGCTGGCTTGATGCTTCCTTTGAGAAAGGAAGCTCTGTCTTCAGTCTCTACATATGGCTTGCCTACCTCTGTACCTGACTGCATCTGCAGAGACAGTATTTAGTGATTTTGTGTCTCTCTGCTCTTTTGATTGGCTGCGTTTACAATATGAAGAGTTGTAGGAGTGGCACAGACATTAATTATCCAGGAGAAATTGTTTCTGCTAAGCTCAGGCTTTAGTTACTGATTTCCCTTTCTATGCCATTCTGGCATGGCTTCCTTTTTACATATTAGTGTCAGCGTATGGCTTGCTTCTGGAGACCAGTGGTTGATATTCAGCTCAGACCACTCCCCGGTGTTGTCATCCTTGCTGATGGTCTCAACTTGTGTGGTCCAGACAGTGCAGATGTCTGGGGAAACGCGAAGTGTCTGTGGAGGGTTATTTCCTCCATCTGTTATTTCCTCCATCTGCAACATCTTTGCTGTTATTCCCACAGACTCAGGCAAGAGGCAAGGCTGACAGTGACTGTGCCCAGAAGAGCCAGAGCCCTGGCTGTTGCCTGGCGCAGGGCAGCTGAGCCCTCTGGCTGTGTCTGTGCATGGGCCATAATGCATTGGCATGGGAATGAAGCACCTTCCCTGTCTCCAGGGAGGACGCTTCTTAGGAGAACAGTTGAGCATCACTCCAGCATAGCTGGGAGGTGGCTCAGGTTACTGAAACCCTCTGGGATGCAGTGAGGTCTTGCTCATGCAAGCAGGAGCAGATATTTTCTTGTAAAGGGTAGATGCTGCATGAGACAGCACCAAACACCAAAATTAATCCTTCACATTGCCAAGCATGGGACACAAAGAAACACTGGAAGAAGGTTCTTGTTGGCAGGTTCGTACTCTGGATCATAAGGGAAATGACAGGGAGAAAAGCAGGTTAACAGCTGTTTCAAAATGCTGCACATAACCCCAAATAATGTCCCCACCAGATCTATGTATCCAACTAACCTGCTGTGCTGGTGATAGCAATCCAAATAGGCAGACATGGACAGTAACAGAAACCCTAAATTAAGAAAAGACAAAGGACGGCGAGTCCTTTGACCTCCATGAGGTAAGGCAGCGATGTGGTGTCTCAGGGATTTATTTGGCGATGAAATTGCAGCGTGGATGTATGCTCTATGGAGCAGATCCTACGTGGGGTTAAATGTTTCTTTATCTTTAGAGGTATGTTCAATACTGATTTTTTCTTTATAAATAAACCAGATGGGTCCCTGGATTGCCAGTAAGTAGATACGAATTTTGACTTAAAGCCAATAGTAAATCAAATGATTATGAAAACACAGTCATACCCATGTCAAGTTTTGTCTTGCCTCAGTCTTTGTTCTGTTTCCTCTCTGAATGAACACCAAAAGATCACCCAAGTGCCTTGGCCAGTGGCCCAGCTCCACACCCTGGTGCCTTGACCCATCACTGGAGGGCTGTGTGGGCGACCAACCCAGCAAACCACAGAAGCAGTAAAAAGTGCAAGCCCACAGGTGGGATTGTGTTTGTGCTTGGGATCTGCTCTAGCTAGTAATCCCCTGGGGACAGCTTTACCTCCTGGCGAGGTGACTAATCTTGCTATTTAGAGCAACTGATACTGGCTGTCACATTTTAAAAGCTAAATGTGCAAGTCTTTGCATTAAGATGAGGAAATGGGTGGTGGAGGGGGCGGTGGATGTATTCCAATGTTTGCAGGGGTTTGCTTCACAGGGTGCAGATTCATAGGAGAAGCATTCCTTCAGTTTTCCCCCAGTCCCACAGTTGGAAACACGATCTACAGACCTGCTTCTGGCATGGTGTCTCTCCTGAGCTCCTCTTGCCTGAGCTTGCCTGCTCCTTCTGCCCAGTACTTATCTCCCTGGAACAGGTCAGCCAGACTCACTACCTCCTCCTGCCTCAGCCTGAAGCCTGTGCCAGCATGGCACACGAGTACTAGCTGCAGTTTGCACTGGGATGCTGTCTTGCTGCTCAGCACCTCAGTGGGATCGCATACCTTCAGTCTGTTCTCTGTTTGCTACCTTGCTAGCCCTAACGGATGGAGTCCTCTGCTTTCTGCTGCTGACACTGGGCAGCGCCAGCCTTTCAGCAGTGGGATCAGCTGCGCTTTGCCAAACACATTGCAGCTTCCTTGTTCTCTCTTGCAAGTGAAGCGAGCAGGCAATAACTGTGACTCATGCTGGCTCTCTAAAAACCACAGGTTAATTATTCATCATTAGTTGTAACCATTTGTGGTAGAAAAGGTGATGACTTTTGAAGGGAGGTGAAAGGAGACTAAATGTTTCTATTTGTTGTTGCTGGTCTGGGCCCTGCTCCACTCTTCTCTCAGTGGTTTCATCTCAACCAGGAAGCAATAGCCCTGCAGTTCTGATGGGCACCAAGGGGGCCAGATCCTCCGCAGGGGTGTCCATGGCTCTGACATGAGCTTTATCACCCTGTCCCTTCCTTCACATATGCAGAGAATGGGAAAGAAAGGGAAGGAATATGTGGTGACCATCTCCGCAGTTAATGCAGTATTGTGGCTCAAACATAAGATGTAGTAGCAGCAGAGATTGCTTTAATATTGTGGCATTGTTGGTAATCCCTGGCTGATGACTGTATTCTGTGTAAGAGTTCTTGTGAAACGGCCAATGAGGGACAGGCCACGAAGTCCCCATTAGTTGGGGCAGCAGAGCCCTGCCTCTCCAGAGCCATGGATTTTCTCCAGAAGCTTCCAGATCCCACCACAGGAGGTTTTGAGGGGTTACTCAGTACACTAATCTGGTTGGTCAGAGCTGCAAGATGTGACATAAGCACCATCTACAAGCTGTTACAGGAACTTAACAACCCAATAGCAAAAATGTATGTTCATCTATGTAAGAGACTTTGAGCTTTGTAGAGACAGGGATCAAGAGACACAAAAAGAAACTGATGATATAGAAACTTACTGGTGAGTTAGTCTCACAATTCATTAAGCTCTGGAATTGAATTGTTTCAGCCTTTATTTCAAGACAAGTGTGTGTTCATGTATATATAAGTCAGTGTAGGTAGTATGGTTAGGTCGTGGTTGGATTCGATGATCTTTAAGGTCTTTTCTAACCTGAGTGACTCTATGATTCAAAGTGCAGGGTGTGAGATGCCCTTTCCTGCTCTGAACAGGAAAGTTGTTCCTTTCTGAGGGACAGATCTGTTAGCATTGAGGCTTAGTCTCTTAGCTGGATGTAGCACCCTGCAGGCACAAGCCAGCCTGCAACTCAGTCCTGATGGAAAAATCTGCCTCTCAGCACTCAGTGGAGTCACTGCTTTAGCCACGGAGGTTTCCTCCAGAGCTGAGGAGGTGTGTGTGTAAAACGTGCCAGCAGCAGTGTAATGTGCGTGGAAAAGGTCACCAAAGTCTAGAGGATTTCCAAAGCTGCCTTTGACACCTGTGTCTGCAGAGGTGGTTGCTGAGGAGCCGAGCGGAGCAGGAAAGCTCTATGGCATGGGGAGAATCTGCAAGTGAAGCTTAGTGCTGACAACCTGAAGTTGCAACCCTTTCCTTTGGATGTTTCTAAGAAATAACATTCTTATGCCTATGGTATAAATACATAAATACCTTTAATAATAGACTTTGGAGCGTACAGTCAGCAAGGAGATGCTGAAATGTTGCTGGGGTTCACTGGAAGCCAGATGGTCAACTTGTCCTTAAAATCTGCCCTAGTTCAACCAGAAATGCCACAACTGCCAGATGTGCTCAGGGCACAGACAGTGTTGTCCTCAGTAGCTGCTGTCTGTAACATGGGCTCCTGGCCCACAGTGGCCAGGAACAGCCTGTGTCTGGATTCTGGCATAAGCCAGGCTGGGTACATGTGGGTGCACAGACGAATCATGGAAGTTGGGTTGTGAACCTCTTTGTGGTGCATGCCTTCATAGCAAGGCTCTTCAGACCTATTCAGGAGATGTTCAGACCTTCAGGTTCCACTTGGTCCATCAGAGAGAAGTTACCAAGTGAAGGGCCTTCATGCTTCTTCCCAAACTTCATGTGCCTGGATCGCTTTTGGGTTGAGCCATTCTCTGTGTGTTCTTGAGGGAGATTCTCCTTCAGATTAACACTTCTGAGACTTGGCATCAAGATGCAAGCATCCTACCTGACACATGGCTCAGGATCAATATTCTGCAGACATCTGGGATGGCCTGCGAGCCTCATCTCTCATAGCTGCTCCTACAGATCCCCAGGTAGCTGCAGGACCTGTGTTCCTGCAGTCCAGCATGGTCTTGTTAGTTCCTTTTGGAAGCCCATCTCCCCTTTATGGTCTTTATCTGCCAGAGAGCATTTACCCAGTTCTCTGCAAAGGCAGTATCTTCCTGGCATACCTTCCTGATGTAGCACTTTATTTTAGCAAATATACAGCACATTTGTATTATATACAGATACTGCCAAGTGACTAGAGACACCCGTGGTTTCTCTGAATATGAATGAAGCTTGGATAAATTTCTTTGGCTTTCATCTCTGTTGTCCTCGATGGCTTCACACACCCCTTTGTCGAGTGTTAGAAGGATCCATCCTAGCTGCGTAGAGCTCCAAAGAGATGCGTGCACTATATAAACCTGTTTGCATTGTGATTTATCTGCACTCCAGCTGAGGCTTTCCACAGCCTCAAGGAGGGAGTCTGCCTGTACAAGTACAGCCTGGGGAACAAGCCTCCTACATTCAAATGGATCAGTAGGAAAAGCTGTACTTTATGTGTTACATTTCATATGTCATCTTCTACGGGATGCAAAAGATGGGATTTAGTAGAACAAGGCTAAATGTCAAACGCTGGATTGTGGCATTCGAGCTGGTCGACAGGATGATGTTATTTTCAGCAAACAAGTAGAGCATCGTGATGAGATCTACTGCGTTGCTGCTGTTCTGGACATCTCGCTCCCAGAGGGGTGGGGCATTCTTGTTTTCTGTATTCTGCATCATCAGCTTCAGCGAGCCCTTCTCCAGGTCAGGAGAAAAGACACCCTTCAGGGACACCACATAGAGGCCATCGCAGGGGATCATGATGGAGCCATTTATGACAGGAATGGAGGTAAATTCAGCACTGAGATTCATGGCCACTCCTGCGATGCTTTGACCTGGAACAGAAGAGAGAAAACATGATCCCATTAAGATGAATATCTTCTTGATAGAAGGCAGTTTTGTACAGACTACCGGCAGGTAGGGTGGAAAAGCATAGGAAAGGAAGAGACTGAACTAGAGAATGGGAAAGACTGGAGCTAGATTACATATATGACGGGCAGTGAAAGTTTCCAGGTTCCCATTCCTGAGCGTGCTGCACCTTTTGGATTGCAGTTCCAGTTTCTATAAATAATTTCCCCATGTTTCTGTTTATTTACTATTTATTTACTCTATTAATTAAGACATGGAAATAAAGCATTCCTATGAGTTTAGGAAGTGTGGATTCCTCAAAAGAACAGAAAATAAAAGCATTGTATACGAGGAGGGAAAAGTTATCCAAGCTGGAAGGAAGGAGAAAAGAGCTTCCTCTGGAGATGTGGGTAAGAAAAATCCCTGCCTTTGTGCTTGGATCCTTTTGAAGAAAGCAGGATAAAAGAGCAGTGTAGACAGAAACAGAAGGAACAAATGATTACAGAGTAGAATCCAGAGAAATTAAAATTTTAGCATGAAAGGTTTTCTCCGGGAATGAGCAGTATGAGTTCCCAGAGCTATGCTGGAAATGTTCTCCTGCAGTGCCACGCACTGCACTGGGGGGGCTGATAAGAAATCATCATCATCAGGTCTCCATCTGTACAACACAGCCCTGCTCTGCGGTGGGCAGACTTCCCAATCTTTTTCTCTAGAAGCATGGCTTCCTATTAGGTTAGACTATCTGCCACCCTTCACCAAACGCACAGACAATGTTTTAATTGTGGTTTAAAAATTTTAGTGGTTGCTCCCATTGCCGAGGTTTAGCATGGGGCAAAGCGTGCAACGTATGCGGTTGCTTCTGCCACCATGTGTATGCTCGCTCTTCCCCAGGAAATCATTTGCATTTTTCATGAATCAGGAAATCATTTACTTCTTTCAGAAATACCCCAAGAGGGTACTGTGTGTACTCAGTAAATTCTCAAAAACACGTTTTGTTCTTTAACGGAGCGAATGCTTGTTTTAGTATCTAAGCATGGACAGCGTAAAGCTGCTCCAATTTCCTGTGTTTCTTCCCGTGGAGGAAAACCTCGTTGATTGGTTTTGTGCATCGCGGCACTGTTCCTCTTCCCACCGCTCTCCTGGCTTTGTCTTCCACCAAGGCCACAACGCCAGGCTCTGGGCTACCAGAGCCCCCAGGCACCATGGGGACCTGTCTGGGAAGTGGGACAAGTGCCTCAGAGCACCAGGAGACCCCTGCCCAGCTGCCCACCCACCTGTGTACCGGATGTAGGTCCACTTGACTTTGTCACTGTGAGGCTGAAAAAATAAGAAGAGAAAAAAATCCACGTTAATGCACCTGGGTCCCATTGCTTCTGCCGGTTTCACTTTCGTTTTCCTGCTGGGAACAGGACTGCCGCTAGCCAGCTATGCGCCTTGCTTGCTCATACTAGCATCGTTATTATTATAAAGCAAAACTTCCGAGTACTTTCCAGCCAGTCCAACCTTCAGCCGACAGCTGGGCACACCGGGGACATATGGTCCTGCTTGGAAAAACATCCTGGTGAGCGTGACCAAGGCAGACCAAGGCAGCAAGCTTGGGGTGCAGAGCCTCTCTGCATGGCTGCTCGAGTGTAGCTGGGGATGCCTGTCTGCAGAGCTGGACATGCCCTGTCTGTCACCCTTGTGCTGCAGGGCACCAAAAGGTGGCTCTGGCTTGGTAGGCTCAGAACAAGTGCTCTCGGTGCATTCTCTGCACCCTGGGTCAGGCTGTCACAGGATGCAGTGCTCCCAGTGGCTCCCTTAGAAGTGCATTAAGACATGTTTAAAATTGGTTTACATTTTACGAGTGTAACAGAAAAAGTGAATGCAAATAGAGAAGTGGGTTTTTTAGTCATCAGATATGCAAAACACCAAGCTTCTGCATTAGATTTTTTTAAATCTGAACCTAGCATCTCAAACACATCTCTCATCTTAACCACAGGAGGCCCAAATCTGCAGTGTCTTCACAACCACAATTCTTCAGTATCTTGCCTGATTGAAGAGTGACAGATTAAGCTGGCTGCTGTGTTTTCTTCTCTGCCTATGCTATGGGTTTCCAAAGAGGTGTCAACATGCATCTGACCAGCTCTTTTATATAATTTACCCCATCCGTTACAGAAACAACAGCAGTCTCCTCACTGAACCCATGGGTTCAGTGCTGCACCGTGGCAGAGGCAAGCGGGCAGAGAAGGTGTTTGGAGTGGCAGCCTGCTGTGCTGTATGTACTGGAGTGTGAAGAGGGTGCTGGCAGTGGGAGAGGCCTGCTCTGGCACCCTCTAGTGCTGTTACAGCTGATGTTGTGCTTGCGAGGCTGGATTCAACTACCAAAGATGAGCTTTTATTGTGTCATCGCTACCTGGCGCCAGTGAAACATCACTGATCCTATCCATCGCTGCAGTGGCTTGAAGCTACACTTACTATGTTTCTAGGTGCCCAAATGTACAAGCATCTCACCCTTTGACTCAAGCGACTGAAATTTCCAGGTAGTTTCCCAACAAGATAGCTAAGTGCAGAACTGCTGAGCTTCTTGAGGCCATGCAGCACCCACTGCAAGCTGTCCAGTCTGGCTGTCGGTGGACAGGGTCTGTTAAAACATGTCTGGGACAAGCCTGTAGCAATTCTAAGAATATCAGCCCCACTGTCACTTGACATGTTTGACACATCTTTGGTGAAGTCTTGAAGGACTTTGCCGTTATCAACTAATCTAATAAATTTTAGGTGACTGTGCACTGAGAGAGAGTCGGGATATCTTTCTCATCTACATTAAACATCTGTAAAATTACTTCCCCTGCACCTTTTCCTGCTCTGTTCAAGCAAAACCATCTTGCAATAGGTCATTAGGAGCCTTTGGTCTCCCAGTGCCATTTATTTTGCCTGCATTCATCACTAGGGGGTTTCACACCCTCTGACTATACCTGCAAGCAGCCCGCCCTTGGTCTTTCCCAGCTGGCTCAGCAGAAGGAGGTAATTTCAGCAGAGATGGGAAATCACGAGCGTTGCAGATGCATGAGTTACTATTGTTAGTTACCCGTTTGGAGGTAGCAGCTGAGGCTTGCTCTCCTAGCCACATGGTGATACAAACCAGCTTGCTGTACATTTTTGTTAAGCATGTTCTGTGGTGCAGATTCTCTCATTCTTGAACATGTTTCATAACATTATTTATACTGTGTTTTCACTGAATAGTCCAGTGAGATTTTGGGATTTGTGAGGACAATGGAAAGTAATCAAACATGATCTTGCTATGAAAATGCACAGCTACTGTCTGACTATTACAGTTAGTGTGTCACTGTCCTGCTGCGGAGCTTCCCAAGAGCAGGGACAGCCTCTTGGTCACTGCCAGGCCCCAGCTCTCTGAGCCTGCCACCTGGATGGTGCTGTGCCCTCGTTCTCAAGTCTGTTTCCCTAAACTGCCCCCAGAGTCAGGTCTGGTTAGCACTGCTGCCTCTGCTTTCTTAAGGTGAGTTCATGGTTACCCTACAAAGCCCTCTAGGGGGGCTCATGCTATGAAAGCCCCCCGGGGTACAGCCCACGAGACCTCTCCCGCACAGTATGCCCTGTCAAACAGAGCACTTGGTGCTTAAAACAGTGCAATCATGTTCTGAGCCTGCACTTAGCAAGTGTTTAAATCTGGACGAGTCCTTCCTGGTGACTCCCAGGGCCTTGGCTTTTCATCTGCTGTGGTTGCTGCTCCTTGAGCACCCTGTTTCAGTCATTTCTATTGAGGAGGGAAACTCCAGGCCCGCATGTCCCCTCCTCATCAGCTTCTGTCCGGGGTCTGTAAGGCTAACAGGCAACACTGCCATCTTTCTCTGACGGCGGAAGACTTGAGTTTACATTTTTACAGAACAGAGAGCTGCTGAGAGTTGAGGAGTTGCAACCAGAGTGGGACCCTAGAGAGGTTTCTGTGTTTCATAGACTCGTAGAATGGTTTGAGTTGGAAGGGATCTTTAAAGTTCATCCAGTTCCACTCCCTGCACTGAACAGGGACACCTACAGCTCCATCAGGTGCTCAGAGCCCCATCCAGCCTGACC
This sequence comes from Alectoris magna, assembly GCA_030625065.1. Classification (NCBI taxonomy): domain Eukaryota; kingdom Metazoa; phylum Chordata; class Aves; order Galliformes; family Phasianidae; genus Alectoris; species Alectoris magna. The sequence continues at coordinate 23,546,136 of CM060568.1, read as the reverse complement.
TTGAATATTTCCAGGGATGGGGCATCCTCCACTTCTCTGCGCAGCCCGTGCCTGAACCTCACCACCCTTATCACTACCCTTATTCAAGCAGGGCGCCACAGCTTCCCCATCTCTATTGGCTGTGAATACAACTTCTCTCTCTCTCTCTCTCTCTCTCTCAAAAAAAAAAAAAAAAAAAAAAAAAGTAGAAGACTGAACTGAATGAGATGTGTTATCTCTTAGTGTTATCAGCAACATCATTGTAAAACGTAACAACTGCTGTGAGGTACAGGCCAGTGAAATTTGCACGGAGCATGAGCGTTTCCATTGCACAGCAAAGCACCTAGAGCACCAGGCCATCTCTCTCTTGCAGTGCCATATGCCTGGGTTGTTTCTCTGTCATGTCTAAGTGAGAGGACAGAATGAACTCTGGTAACATGAAGCACAGCACACTTCAAAGTGATCACCGCTCCTGGAGAAAAGATGTGGGAGGGGTGCATAAGCAGCACTGAAATAGCAGTGAAAACTTGTTGACAATCCACTGGTCTGCAAACACGTGAAAGAGGAAAATGTATTTGCTACAAGGCTTACTAAAATTTTACAAATCTCAAGCATTTCAGTTTGACATATTGTCTGCAGTGTGCCAATGAAACTCTCTGGTCTCATATTTAGCATCTTTCTCTCGTCTGTACACACACAGGCACGTACCATCCTCTGCAAACACAGATGGCTATTCCCAAAGCCCAGTGTGCATGCAGCCTGGGAGCGCTGTAGGATTTCCAAGCTCCTGCTAGAGCTGTCACAAGCTAGCTTGCATTCTGCCCTATCTACCTGCCTATATAGTATATTTTAAAATTTGGGAGATGTTTATAAGCTACCTGGCTTCTTGTCCTTCATTTTGCACTTATTGAAAGTAGCTATCCACTCAGACAACCTCAGTTAATTAAAAGAGCATACACGAGTTGCTGCAAGTCAGCTTCACTGGCAGCTGCTGAGGTGGTGGGGCCGGAGTAGCGGGGGCAGACCTCTTCCGTGGGTGCTGCTGCACAGTGCATTCCTGGAGCCATCCCACCTCTTGGCAGCCTGTTACCCGGCCCTGTACTTGGTGACACTGGGCACTATTTTGAGGACAAGAGGTATAAGAAAGGTGTGAGAATTATTAGGAATGCATCAGAACCTTATGGCTAGAATAGGGATAAACCTTTGTCTTTGCTTATGAAATCCCATACTAAGTTCTACAGGCCAGCAGACAATGGGTTGAACACACGAGCTCTTACCGTCCAGAGTTGCAGAGAATCTGTACCAAGGTAAATCAAGCAGGCAAGCAGTAATATCCACTGAGTGGCTGCGGACACGAGGTACAGCGTGTTCCTCTTAGCCTGGCCTTTTTGCCAGCCCTTCCACTCATCATCACTCATCACACCAGCAGGTTCCTTTTCACAGTCCTTCTGATCACTGTGCTTTCTCAATTCTGTATCCGGCTGTTCTTCCATCTCTGCCAACAGGGAAGGGATGAGGAGCACAGGAGGGCCTGTAGAGCACAAAGCCGATGAGATAGATAGGTGCTCCTGTCCCAGGAGCAGAAATGAAATGAACACGCTGCCTTCAGGAGAGGGTTTTATGTGCACAGAGAGGCAGGCGGGGGAACTTCTTTGTGACTAATCTGAATTTCCCCTTCCTCCTTTCTTTCTTTCTTTCTTTTCTTTATTCTTTTTTTTTTTTTTTTTTTTTTGGTGAATGTGGGGGCTGGTTTGTTGCATCCCAGTTCAGTTTTGAGTAAGGGCCTTTGAATGTAGATGTGTTTATGTCTTTCATAGTTTCAGCTGTGGATCTCTTGATATGTGATGTTTCCAATGGTAGCTAAGAGTCGGATGGACACTGATCTCTCTGAGCAGCCTTTTGACAGTAAAAGCTCTCATCTTTCTGTTCAGACTCAGGCTGGGGGTTTACAGAGCTGGCTGCCTGCCTGGTTTGTAGAGTATGATGCTACTGAAATCTCTTTTCTGTAAAGAAGCAACTTAGAGGAGGGAATATGGGACAAATGGAAATCATAAAGAATTGGAGACAAAGTATGTGTTTCCATTTCTCTTCACCTTTGTCTTCTAGCTTTAAGGCCATGGGATGCTGCAGGAAACTTAAGAGGGAGAAAATGGAGAACTTCTCATGGAGCATCCCTTGTTGCACTCGTTGAAACCTGCACCCTGCCCCTACAAGTGGAGGGACACCCCTGGACCATCCAGGCTTCCCTCCTGGAAGATCACTGCCTTTTGGGACACTGAAAACTTGAATTGCAAATCCAGTTTTTCCTATCTGTGTCCAAGGGTCTGTATTACATGTTCCTCTGCCGCCTCCCCTCCCAACACTCCCCCTTTGGTTAGTCTTCTCGTGACACTCGCATGTGATGCGTGGAGTTGATACGTGTCAGTTGTCTGCAGCAAGGGCCATCTCCTGTGCATGTTTTGGGTGACAAGATGCAAAGCCTCCTTGGAGGCTGCCCACCGCTGCTCTTTCTGCCACTCTTTCAGCCAGAATTTTTTTGTTGTAAATCAGCATATCGTGACTAAAGTCAGGTGCTACCTTCTCCCAGTGAGGATCGGGCCCATTGGGAGTGTTACAGTACATTCGTCTGTCAGGTATGAGTTGTCAGAAGTTTCCCTTCCCCAAAATGTTCTCTCTTAACTTGTCACAAGGCACGTGTCCTGACAAACATGCACTCTGCTTTCAGAGAAAGCAAGAATAAGGGTTTTATTTTCATATATATATATTTTTTCTATTTAAGCAAGGATATTTCTTACAAATATGAATTGAACAAAGGGTGGAGTGCAGCGATTGGGTGAGCAAACTGTCATGAGGATACACAGCTCAGCACGCTTGTTCCTGAGAAATAACCTCAGCTGCCAAAAGCTGGTAGATTGAGTCAGGAATACACTCTGGTGTTTGTCTCAAGAGCAAGCCAGAAGTTATGGAAACTTACTGAAAATAATGCTCAACTTTAAAATTTTCTGTTACTTCTTTGGTGCATGGGAATTCCTGTCCCACTTTTGTCAGCAGCTGCTCACTGGGGCATGCTCAAGCCCCACGCTGAACCCCGGCTCAGCGAGAGGTCCGGGAACAGCCCTAACCCTCTTTCCTTGTCCCAGATGTGACTGATGCCATGGTGAGGGGAAGTGATGCTGCCTCTGAGGCTGTGGGGACACGGAGAGGGAGGTTGTCTGCTCCCACAGGTCTGCAACATCCTATCTCATCTACCTGCTTCCATGAAAGGTCTCCAGGAAACAGGCTCCGGGTTTCTAGCCACGGTGTCCATCCATAACAGGCTTAGTGAAGAGGTTTATTAATCTCAGTCTCAATGTGTCTTCAGAGTAGCTTTCCAGTGGGGAAAAAAATCTACCTCTGGATCCTTCCCCATGGCACTATTTTCAGCCACCTGCAGCACCTGGCCGTGCTGGCCGGAAAGCTGGGACCAGGCTCTACTGGTCCCACAGGAATGGCAAGACTGGTCTTGGGTCTGTCTGGGCTGCAGGCATCTGCACTTCCTTGTGCCCTGAGGTGCCTGCCGTGGGCACGGCTCAGGACAAGTGCCCGTCACTCACAGTCCCCATGGCAGAAGCAGGGGAGGAGCACTGTGAGGCAAGCACGCTCCAAGCCTGAGCTCCTACCTGTAGCGAGAGCCACCGGCAAGTGGCTGCAGAGGCAATCTGCGCAGATCTGGTGTAGCCTGCCAGCCAGCCTGGCAGTATTTCAGTGGGGAATCACTGAAAGAGAGAATAATCTTTACACCGCATCTGCCTTCCTGGAAGAGTAGGCACTGCCGTGTACCGGGGTAGCTCAGCCAGGTGCGGCAGCCCAGGCTGCTCTGCCCTCTGCTCTCCCCTCCTGGCCCTCCAAGGAAGGAAACTGTTTCACCATTGCTGCTTGGTTTCTACAGAAATACTGGAGATGCTGAGCTAAGACATTCCAAACCAGCGTGATCCCGTAATGCTCACATTTTGGTACATGCCTTTGATCCAGACACAATGTCTCACTCATCTCCTTTGGATATTGCACTGATTTTGTTTCTAAAAGAATGTGCCCTGAAAATGTGGGTGGAGGTTGTACATATGTATTTCTGAAATTGCTTTGTCATTTCTGTACTCCCCCAGTGCAAGTGTCGCTTAGCCTGGGTTAACAACACAGGAGGCACTGAGGATCGAAAGCTGCATTTCAAGTAATGTATCTGGCATTGTGTCCGAAACAGGAAAGAGGACAGCTCATTCAGTATCATCATGAACAATGATGCACAAACTGTCTTCCGCGGTTTTAATCACCTTCATCTTGTCCGCCTGCCTTGCATATTGAAACCCAAGAGCATGCAGGGTTGGCGGTTTCAAGAATGTGCTATGAGAGCCCCTGCTTGCACTCCTACGGGAAATCTTCCTGGCCTCCGGTTTCTTCATCATCCCAGTCAGTCTCCAAAGAAGTGCTTCCCATTGGTACTGACAGCAAAATTATTCCAGCCGGAACTGATGGCTAAGCCTTGGCTAAAGCAGGTTGGCTGTGGTTGAGGCCGTCCTGCAGTGTCACCCCTATACCAGGTCAGGTAGGTACCGCTACCCATCAGTGCCCCCATGCCATGAGGCTGCTGTACTCCAGCCCGTGGGATGAGGCAAAGAGCATCCTCACCATAAACCACAGTTCCTGGCCCACTGGGAGCATTGCACACACGTGGGGGCTCTTCCCCAAGGCCTGGCAGACCCTGCGGGCACCCTTCCCAATTCAGTTCCTATTTCCTGGGAAAGCACTCTTAGAACCCCAGAAGGAGGAAACTGGGAGTTACGTGGGTCAGGTGAGCTTCTCAGAAGAATAGGGGAACATCTGATTGAACTGTTTATAAACATCTAGAAAGAAAAAGGAAATGAGAAGCAACCAGTGTGGGTTTCCAGGAACAAAAGATAAAGTTGTCTTGTGAGGGACAAGAAACTCTTGGGCAGGGGAGTAGCTATGGGAATTTGTGGTGTCTTTGCTATGAGGTTTGACTCTTTTTTTGTAACACTGATGATGAAAGATCTGTATGGAATCACTGCTAGACGGAAGCAGAGCAAGTTGAATGATTATTGATGGTTTGGTGACAAAATGGAATGACCTGTCCTAAATTCAGCGCGGCTCTGCAATTTCGGAGCTCCAATTGTTTTGGGCACAGTTGACACTGAGCTGGGCAACACTGACACTCCTTTGGAGGCGAGGTCCCTCGGGCCCTTTTTGGCTCTTCCCAGTGGTCTTTGCCTCTAATTTAAAGGGCTGGCATTCACTTGGAGCGGAGTACTAGTGGAGCACTGCTGTTGCTCTCATTGGTGCCATCAGAACTTGTGCCCAGTGTGGTGCTGTCCTTTCGTGTGCAGTTCCTTCTTTTCCACCGACAGCTGTCTTTACCTCAAGGGTCTTGGCTCATGCAGTTTGATGAAGCAGAACAGCAAGAAGCAGCAACTGAAGCCTTGCAGTTGTGCAAGAGTGTAATGGAAATGCTAGGTCATGGCTTGAAGCAGTAATGGAGCACCTGGTGGGAAGGCAGGGCCAACCCAGGGGAGCTGAGGTGCATGCAATGCAGCTGAGTGATGGAAGGGCTGGAGCCAGGATCCACACCTTCCCAGACCTCATTTAAGGGTTGGCACTGGAGGTGAGGGCATCTCATGTTGGAGATCCCTGTGCACCTGAGGCCTTCTAAAGGTAAGCAGTTTTTCTTTTTTTTGTTTCTGCATCCACAGCTGCTGTATTTGGGTTTGTTCTCCTTTGCTTTAGTGCAGAATTGTGCCATTCTGCTATTATTGCTATTCTTTCCATCACATTATAGTGTTACAAAGAGGGGAAAAAAATGAAGTGTAGGAAAGGCAACATTTTCATCTAGGTCTCGCTGCTCAGCACGTGCCCTTTTAATGCTTCCAGGGATAATTGAACTGAGCCAGTCTTACTTATCAAGGTTAAAGCATTTTGCCCCAGGATCTTGAGCACTCCTGTTTCAGTGTCTTGCAACCATATGAACTGTTCTTCACCCTTTTGGTTTTGTTCCTATGTGGCATTTTCATGTTCCTCGCTTATAGCCACTCTTTGGCTGCTAATGCTCCAAGAATTTCTGCTAGCAGAGGCATTGGGCCAGGAAGTTATGAGTCAGACTGCTTTTGGCAGTGAATAGTGGAGAAGGAAATTGTGAAAATGCTGTGAAGTCATGAATCAAATTCTGGGCATCTCTGTAGAGGCAAGATCTCATTGGGAGGTCCTGAAAGCATACCCAGCCTCACAGGGTGACATTGCTTTCTACCTTCCAATGGCTTAAATTTGATCACGGGCAGGCAGAAGGCTTGATGCCAAGGCAATAAAAATCATAGAATCATTAAGAGTGGAAGAGACCTCTAAGATGGAGTCCAATCATTCAACCACCAATCTATGCCCACTAATCCATGTCCCTCCATACTGCATCTCCATGGTTCTTGAATGCCACCAGGGACAGTGACACCAATGCCCCACTGCTGGGGTCTAAGTGAGGAGCTCTGTGTGAGCAGCAGGGTGAGTGGCATCACCACAGCACCCCGGCAGTTCTACTGCTGCATGTAACTATGTTCCCCAGGACTGTCACGAGGGTTGTTGCTATCCTCGGGCTAACAGAAGGCTTTTTTCTGAGAGGATGGTTGCACAAGCCCAATTCCGGGATCTGGCTACACTAAGCACAGAAAATCCAGGCAGGATTAGGGCTTCTGATAGGGCCAGCGGGTTTTTCCCTACCCTTAGGGACTCTGGTGTGCCCAGCACAGGCCAGGCAGCATCTGGAGCAGCGCTACTTGTTTAATGGCAGTGTGCAATGGACATGTCATAGTGCTGAGCTCCCAGCAGGCCACAGCACAGTCCTGTGCAGTCTCGGCGCTGGGGGTGGTCAGTGTCCCCTCGCCACGAGCAGTGGCACGTTGTAGCAGAGCTGTGTGGTTTTAAGGTCAGCCCTAGCTTTTTCTTTCTTTTTTGGCACAGAGATTTTCCAGTGTTGACAATGACCTTTGCCTTGAGTGTTATCTCTTTCCAGTGAGCCCCTGTGGATTTTGCTACTGCCTCTGAGTGGACTCCACTCACCACGATTTCAACTGAGTGGGCAGGGGCTGAGTGTTTGCTCTGGCACCTCTGAAAGGTTGAGGTGAACTTAGTCATGCCAGTTTTCCTTTCTGTTCCTCAGTAAGAAATCATACCCATAGCATAGTGTTAGATTGTAAAATAACAGGAGACAAAAGTCAAGTGCATCTTTCTTTTGACATCTTTCTAGAGAAGAGAAACAATTGGTGCCAGTAATAATAACTAATGATAAAGCTCCCACTTAAAAATGCAGGTTCTCTTGCAGAGCTGCTGGGCTTTGCTTCCTGCAGGGTTGGAAGCCCCAGGGAGGGATGTGCAGCCAGTGGTGCTCCATATGCATCCCTGTCCTGGGGCGGGTTAAGGATGTGGCTTCTTTTGCTTCTCTGACTCAGTCTTCATCAGTCTGTCTCATTCCCCTTATTATTCCTATGGGAGACTTCTGTTTCCAAAATCATTTCCCTTGAAAACTGCAGCTCCCGATTGTTCCTGTGGGTCTCTAATGTTGCACTGAACGGTTGGAGGAGCATAGAACAAGTATTCCCGTCCCAGCTAAACCGCTGAGAACACCCATGTAGTGCTACTTCCTACTTCAAGAGATGAGTCCATGTGTCCTGTCACGGACATTTTACTGGGATCAGACAGTCAGCCTTTTCTAACCAGCGTGCATGTAATACCACTGTATGTGCCTCTTGAGATCATTATCCATTAACCATAGGACTTCAGGGACTAAATCAAGACCTGGTGTCAACAGAATTATGTTGACCATATAACCCCATCTTCCTCATGTACATTATGAACTCTTTTCCCTTTTTTGTTTTCTGAGTATAGTTTTATCTTTTTTTTTTTTTTTTTTTTAGCAGCTATCAGATTAAACGTCTGCCAAAATTGTTTTCTTTGTAAATGCTTCTCAAAGAGCTCTCTCTTTTTTTTTTTTTTCCATCCACAAACATTTAGTTACTTTTTTTTCCATCTGGTCAGCTTAGCTCATAATTTCCCCCAATTTATATTAGATCTGATGAACCATCTGGTGCCTATATTACTGTCTGGGACTGCCCTCTGTTTGCCCACACTGACCATCATCAGACAGCAGTCGCTACTTTCTGAACCACTACCACCTTTAGAATTAAATTACCTTTCCTTGCCCTGAGAAGCACCACGTGAAGCCTGTCCCGCTGCTGCAGGGGCGTGCTGGGAGTGAGCACCAACCTTGCTCAGCCTCAGCAGGGCAGTACAACCTGCTCATTGGTGGCTTTCTCTTTTATTCTTCATTCCTTTTATTTAAGATCCAATTGCCTGGATGCAGCTTGAATGAATGGTTGGGAAGTTTTTTTTACCCCGGCATATCCCCATAGGCATACTCTTTCACCTTTGAGACAGATGAAGTCTGAGCATCCAGACGTCCCCCAAAATTTTTAACGCATATCTCAAGCAGGCTGCACGCTCGTGTTGTGAGCCTCACAGCCAGAGCAGCCAGTATTTCTCAGCTGCCATGCACCTCTTACAGAACAGGCGGATAGGAGCGCCCACGGCCATCGCACGGCCAGGCATTTTGCTATGCACGGGGCTCCCCAAATGAGTGCGTGCAGCCCCTCTGCAGCGCGTGTTTGGAGGGCAGCGAGACAGCAGCGAGAGTCCCAAATGAGTAAGCCTGGCCTGAGGTTTTCTCTGTATTACGCACAGCAGCCCTCGCGCTCCGACGGGCTTTAACAGGGGATGGCATCGTGGCTCCCAGCCCTCGCTCTGGGAGCCCACCTCATGGCTGTCATCCTGCCAGCCCCCAGGCACATGGGCAGCCGTAACAGGGGTATGATGCTGCAAGACCCAAGCATGAGCTGGTTAGAGCTGCTAGCCCTGTGCCATGGGTGTTTGCTGCTGACAGGTGTTTTTTCTCCCTCAGCTTCTGCTTTCAGAGGTCTTTAGGTGAAATACAAACAGCTCTGCTAGGTTCTAGGGGGGGTTCTAAACACACAAGAGCACAGCAGGATGTCAGGGCAGGTTCTGGGGGCTGCAGGGGCAGCTGGGAGGGAATGGGGCAGCCAGCTGTGTTTGCTTACAGGAGTACCTCTGGGAAAGCCTGCACTGAGGCTGCTTTGTGTTGGGGTTTGCCAAATCCAGCAGCCCAGGAGAGACGAGGGTGCTGCAGCACTGACATTCTAGCAGTGGCAATGAGTGTGCACACAAAGCATGACCATGTATAGATCTAGTATGTGTATACATGCAGTTCATGTGTATGTACACAGCCACACAGCTCAGCACATGCACAATACCCAATCACTCATGAACAGCACAAATGGTCTCATCCTATTTCCCCTTGCTGATAAATCAGCGTGAAAGCCCACAAGCAGAAAAAAATATATCTGTCTGTGCAATATGGATTCCTCCAGCTGCTGCTGTGACACACAGGCTGTGCAGCCTATCCCCTGGCTCCCACACCACTTACCGCAGTCAGCAGCCGGCCTGGCTTGCTGTGTGCTAGCACTTGCACACACCATCATGCATCCTGCACCCCGGTTCCTCCAGCTGCTAGGGCTCGAGGCTCTCTCCACATGCTGCTGCTTCCGCTTCCTTACATGCTCTATGCATTGAACAGGGCCCCTCACCAGGGAGAGAGCTGTAAAGAGAGCTCAGCCAGAAGACATAGCGCAGCCAGAGCAGCACCCCGGTGCCCTTTTTGTCCCTTTTCCCTGTTTTTCTATGCTTGTTCCTCCCCAGCCTGCACTGGTCCCTCCCTTTCCACCCTTCTTTGTTCTTCCCACAGACATCCTATGATAAGCCCAAGGCTTTTCTTGGCATCCCCTAGCAAGTCTGTGTGCCTTTGGGTAATCACGCCCTGTGTTTTCTGGACAGACAAGAGAGCGCTGCGCTCCTTGGGGCGGATGCAGGAGCCCTGGGGGTGTGTCAGGGTCTGATCCCAGCAGTACCCTGTCCTTTCCTGTCCTCTGCTTCTGGAACACATGCACTGAACAATACACCAAGAATGTTGTTTTCCTATTTCTTTCCAATAGCTGCAGCCTTCAGAACCGGCTCCTGCGCCGATACTGGATAGAAAGACTGTTGAATATTTTTTCTAGGATACCACAGGAACGGTGAGTTACAAGTCTGGCATTTCATGACAGCTTTTTCTTGGTAAATTATCCCCTTCTTGTCCAGTGTTCAGGGATTCTGTGCTTTTTTTAAGAATGTGATATTTTTAGGCATTCTTTTACAGTTCTAATTTTAGTAGCTTATGTAACATATTACTCAGACTGCAACAGGGAAGAGTTCGCTCCCCTGAGAAAACTTTTCTTTGCCAACATAAACTCTCCCACTAAGGCTGGAAGAGGTGAAGAGCCCACGTTGTCTTCTTTCATAGCATTTCCTTCCTTTCATTTCTGCTGCCCGGGGCAGGGAGGGAGCTGTTGTGGCCAGAGCCACTGCTCTTGTATTAACAGCTGCCATGGCCACAAGAGCTGGGATGTGGTTGGGTCAGTTGCAAAAAAAAAGTCATATACACCAAGGTGATGCAGAACCCCGCTGGCCTGGGTCTGTTGTGGCCGAACTGCCTGGCAGGGGTGCTGTCCCAGCCAGGAACTAGGAGTCGGTTCATGCCCACTGTGCCGAGCCAGTAAGCGTGCAGAGTCAGAATCCCACAGAGATCCTTTATTCTGAGCAACCTGGGGTGCCTGCAGCTCAGCATGTGGACACACTTCCTTTGAGGTTTGAGGAAGAAAAGCATTTGCATGTGCCTTAACTCTGACCTGGGTCTAGCACTCAGCAAAGCCCCTGCGGGGTTTGCCCATGGCCAGGCTGCTTTCCCACCTACCCAGCCCTTGCCTGCAGTGGCACCATCTCCAAACTTTGCACAGTGAAGCTATCATCAATGCTCCTTGCACTGGCCAGAGGAACTAAAACCAGCTTTTTCCTTCAGACTGCAGCTTCAGGAGGGGGGCCTGGCTGCCATGTCATGGGCATGGCCGGGAGCCTGCCCTCCCCTTGCCCTAGCACCCCAACCTACTCAGGGCAGGAGCATCCCTCTGGGACAGGCACATTTTCTCCTCAGGGCAGCGCCTGTGACAACCACAGTGCAGGATGTCTCTTGCTCTCTGTCTCCCCATGACTCAACTAGGTCAACTGAAGGCAGGCAGCAGGCAAGCAAGGAGGCAGCCGTAGTGCAAGTGGGGCTTTTTCAACACTGATGAACCATGGGCTCTGGTTGATTTAGCATTTCTTCTGGCCCCGATTTGAAGATGGGAGTGATGGGAAGTCTGGTCACACCTGGGTCTGCTCTTTCACACATCCTTGGGAGTTCCCTGCGTAGCGTGATATTTATGAACCCATTATGAACCTTGTGTGCCCAGCAGGCTGGTGCAGATCCAGCATGGTGTAAGGGTCACCTCCAAGCTGGTGTTCCCCTAGGTGGCATGGTGGAGTGTGGAGGTGCCCGCGAGAGACCTCGTTGCATCCAAGATGCCATCACATCTCTCAGGTGGCTCACACAGCACTTTATCAAGACCAATGGGCCCAAGGCACTCCCAGCCATTTTTTGCTAATTCCCCTGTTGTTTCTCCCGGCAGGATTAGCACCATAACAACTGTTATAATGGGTAAATAGTATTCATGGTTATGACTCATCAGTGACAACATTGCTGACTTTTTTTTTTAGACAGCATAGGTCTGAATAGAGATGTTGGTTGCTACTGGAAAGTAAAGCCCCTGTGTTTTTATAGGGCACCCACACTTGTCTGGCTGTTGTGATGCACCAGCCCCACATGGCAGGTGTTGCTTTCCTATGGTAATATTGGAGTGAGTGGGTACATTTTAAACCCATTGTCCCCAAAGCATTGCATCAGGTCAGCAGGAGAGACAGAAGAGCTCTTTTGAATGGATTTGCTTCCCAGTACTTGATATGTTTGTTGTTTTTTTTTTACTGTGCTTAAGCTGAGAAACCAGAGTTTTTACAGGGGGGAAAAAAAAGGTAATTGGTGGTTGAAAAATATTTTAAAAAATCCCAGAGAAGTTCAGCTGATAATGCAGTGGAGTCATCTGCGTAGTGCTAGGAGAGGGTGCAGTCATGTCTCTCCAGCCAGTGATATCATCAATACCACTATGACTTGTGCAGAATATAGGTTGGAAGAAACAGAAGTGCCGGTGTTGGCTGGAAACGTTCAGGTGCAGTGTGAGTCTGCAGGCAGTTGCATGGCCAGCCAGCAGCCTGAGTCACACATGGACGGTCCATGGCTAAGAGCTGAACTTGGGTGCTAAAACTCCCCCAGCATCTCGAGAGCCATGGCACCTCTTGGCACTCCTCCAGCTACCATTTTATCCAGCGAATGAGCAGTTCAAGCAAGCTTTGTCATTCCTAATCGCATCGCCTACCTTTGTGGAGCCCTGCTCAAGGAGGGCAGGCAGGCTACCCGTGTCTTATCCCAGTCTCAAATCCAGCCCCAGGCTGCTCAAGATCAGGATCCCATCCTCAGCTAGATTCTGATGCAGAGATGTGATCTGGCCATGTGGGAGGCAATGAAGTGATGGGGTTGGCTTTCAGACTTGCAGGCATGGGGAAGCTGCTGGAGGCACCCCCTGTTTGGGAAGGCAGCTCCTCTGCAGCAGATGGCTGCAGCAAGGAATCGTGCAAGCTCCCAGGAGAGCCGTGTTGCTCTCTGGTGCTTACGCTTCTGGTTACTCAGCACCGTCACATGCCCCAGTTGGTACTGACTCCAAGAGAAATGAGTTTGTTTGTCTTGGTTTTTTTTGGGCTCTTGCATTATGAATTCCCTCGAGTTACTGGATCTTGACTTTCTCTGAGACTAGCGCTCTCATTTGCTGCATGCAAGGTCCAAGAGAGGATAAACTACAGGAAATGACCATGGGGAGCAGCAGCAATGGGACAGCGATGTGCATCAACCTGACAAGTTCAGCTGCAGCTGTCCTCATGGAGGGCAGCCAAGGTGCTCAAGGTGCAGCTGAGGTTAACAGCTCCTTCCCTCAAAGTCTCCATGTTCCTGAAAGCAGTACTGTGTTCCCATATAAACTGTAACCGTTTGGATGTTTTGAAAGGTCCTAGCCGGCAGTGAGGGACTCCAGGCCATGCCATGCTGCTGTGATGCAATATTGCTTCTTGTCAGCCTTGCATGTGAGTTTCTTTTCTTTAGCTCTTCACCAAGGTTCTGCTGCCCCACTGCGAAGCACATCTCATCCATGCAGCTGTCTTTGTCTTTGGGAAAAGGGCTATTAATCTACTTTTTTTTTAAAGGAAGTCTGCAAGCACAGTACTTGTAATGCACAACATGGGGGTGTGAGACAGTGTTGTGGGTTCAAGCTGTTCTCACCACTAACCTGTCTTCTGCAGCTCTGTGCCAGCACTGGGGTATGCCCCCCTGCTCTTGACATCACCAGCCCCAACCCTGCCATCGTTGCCAGCTCCATGCCTGCGACCCCCGTGGCTGTGACTGTGGGACAGGTGACCTCCCCCTGTCATCTGGCGAACGGCCATATCATGTCTTCATCAGCTTTTGGGGGAGTGTTTCCCACCCTGCATATGGCTGGAGGCTGGCTGTGTCCTCGACCGGGGGCTGCTACCTTGGGTATGTGCCCCCCTGGTGCTCTGACTCACCAAGATGAGTCTGAAACAAAGAGCTATCAATCATAAAATCTGCAGGAAGACATATGTGAAGATAGATAGAGATCTCATTCACCCAGACACCACCAACTCCTCACTGGGACCAGCAAATGAAAAAGCAGCACTCGTGCCCAGCAAGACCCCAGGCCTGCTCCCTGGGTAAGCCCTCAGCCAGGTAGGTGTAGGGTGAAGCAGGGACATGAAGCGGTGAGCTTCAGCCTAGCGATCCCAGGAGAGAATTGGACTTGAGATGAGGTACTTCAAAAATAGAAAACTCATGTCTGAAATGAGCAGAAAAACCACAGATGGGGACAGTGTGAAGATGTGGCTAAACTGCTGAGGAATTCCCCCAATGGAGTGCACCACGCTAAGGCTGCTGCCTCCCGGCCCCACGCAGCCACCATGGAGCCAGGGGGAGGCTTGGGGGGATTTCTGCAGGGACCGGGGCGGCACGTGGGGATGCAGAACCTCACGCAGCAGCCCCAACTTGCAGCTCCGTTTCTCCAGACTGTAAATGAGCGGGAGCACAGCATGCACCTGCTTCAGCAGCGCAAGGCAGGTGGCACTGCTACCATGTCCAGACATGCCTCAGACATGCCTCCGTGCTCTGCTATCTGAAAGGGATCCTTAGTGCTTCTTCCCTCCCTGCTTTCAATTTTGAAAGCAGCCACAGCTCCGTGCCTCAGACACAGCAGGAAATGCTCCCACAGTGCCCTCAGTGCCCCGACAAGAGGTCAGCCTGGTCCCCAACTTTAGCCCGAGGCAGAGGGCAGCGTGAGGCTGAGGCCACGTTTCCAGAGGGACCGGATGGTTGTTTTGAGAAGACGCTGTTACAGCAGGGCTCATTCCAGCCCCACAGCTGGCTGCTGCAGTGCAGGCTCTGAGGGGGATCCACTGTTTTTTTTTTTTTCCTCTGCTGTTGTCATTGTTGGAAACTGTTAAGGAATGAGCCAGCAAAGGCCCGGAAAGATTCCATGAGTTGGAGATTTGCCTGGGCTTAATAACACAATAACAAACAATGAGAATAACAGAAGAGCAGGCAGTGCACAAGAGGTCTCCAGTGGCTGCAGGATCCATGAATTAAGTCCGTGCTTTTGCTTGTTTTTCACATACTCCCATTTAGTAGGAGCAAAAGTGGTGTTAAGAGTTTATTTCTGAGACTGTGATGGGCAGAAGCGTTGGGCTACCGGGAGCACACACTTGTAATGTTAGCAGAGGCACCCCTGGAGCCATGCTCTGCCCATGGCGCTCCAGAGCTCACAGCCCATCACAGTGCTGTCCCTCGTACCTCAGGGCTGAGCTGGAGGTGCCTGCAGTGCTGGGTGGGCCCCAAGGCAGGCTGGTGTGGCTCACGGCCCTGAAGAGCTCAGCCAAGGCTGAGCCTGAATCCAGCCCCGTAGGACGCTGCAGGAGAAGGCATGGGCTCACAGGGGGAGCTTCAGAAAAGGGAAACATCGTGTTATTCCACAGCACACGCAGAAGCACGGCTGCGGTTAAGCACCAGCTCTGAGGTATTGCTCATTTGCATCGTGTGCTACCTCAGGCGCTTTGATGTCTCACGTGAGGTTCTGGTGCCCGGGGTGCCGTCCCAGTAGGATAGCTCTGCCCGCGCTTCCCTCCAGGCCCCCTCCGTGGCTGTGTGCCCTGCTCCATCCCTATCCCTGCAGCAGCAAGTTGCACCAGCACGGCACCCAACGGATGCACTACTGCTTCCCCGCTGCCAGCAAGGGATCCAGGACCAGGTGCGTGAGATGCCAGTGAAGTTGCTAAATCTCTTAGTGGGAAAGACAGGGAAGGAGGGAGGGGTCACTCCTTGGGATCCCATCAGTCACTTCCTCTTGCTACTAGGCTCAATCCTCAGCCTTCATTTGCTTTTTTTTTTTTTTTTTTTTTTTTTTAAAAAGGTAACTGGCTCTTCAGGGACCAGCTCATCCCTTGAGTATCTCAGTGGAGGGTGGCATTCCATACGTGGCACATCATCTCAGCCTCTTCAAACCCTAAGGTATGAATGCATCCACCAAGCCCTTGAAGGCTGGGACTGCCCCACAGAACTGCAATAGGGATCAGCTGAGCAACAGCACACAGAGCCTTCAGAATGGCAGGGCACAGCGGCCATTTGTCACCACCAGCAGTGATCACAGCAGCTGGAAGGGTGCTGTGTGTTTGTGTGTACTCACACCTGCACAAAGGTGTTTGTCTTTTCCTCTTCTGCTTTTTTCCACCCGTAGGCAGGTGTCCTGAAGACTCAAATAATGCAAATTGTCCCTGTTGCTGCCCAAGTGGGGTAAGGAGGGGCTGAAACCAGGAGGTAAAATGCAAGGCAGAGGGTGCAGCACATGGCTGGAGACATGGATATGGCCTCAGCCTGGCCAGCAGCGCCCATGGAAACAAGCTGCCTGCACTTGAGTGCAGCATGAGCTCTGCTTGAGTGCGTCAGCAGTGCTGCCTTTGCAGCAGGCGGGAGTGAAACTGAGAAACGTGAAGCAAAGGGATAATGCAGCTGCTGTGTGAACAGCTCCAGGACGCTTGGCTCAGCCCTTCAGATGT
Organism: Alectoris magna; assembly: GCA_030625065.1. Classification (NCBI taxonomy): domain Eukaryota; kingdom Metazoa; phylum Chordata; class Aves; order Galliformes; family Phasianidae; genus Alectoris; species Alectoris magna. The sequence continues at coordinate 23,529,924 of CM060568.1, read as the reverse complement.
GGGCCAGGGAAGGGAGCCACATCTCAGCACGGCACCTAGCACAGGGGGCACAGGCTGCTCCATGGGGCACTGCACTGCTGTATGTAGGGCAGGAAGAGGGCCAGCTACTGAACAGTAGCTGAGGAAGCACAGCCGCAGGAGGGAAGCACACAGCTGCAACACAGGAGAAAACTAGAGGTGAGGTGCTGGCAGAGGCAGCCCAGAGGAGCTGGAGATGCCCAATGCTAGGTTGGATGAAGCCCTGGGCAGCCTGATCTGGTGGGATGCAGCCAGCTGAGGGCAGGGGGTTGAAACTTCCAAGCCAAGCCCTTCTGTGATTCTATGGAAGCCTACTAAAGCCCAGAAGAATGTTATATCTAAACACCAACCCTGTAAGTTGCAAGTGGGTGAGGATGGGGAGAAAGCTGGTGGGTGAGCATTAGTCTGAAACCAAAACTTAATCTGTCACAGGCTTTAAAAACAAACAAATATGACAACTTGAAACATTCGCCAGAAGATTATTTTGGAGAAAGTGAGGGCAGAGGTAAATAAAAAGCAGGCTGATCTGCCTTGTGATTTCTTTCTGGTGGGAAAATAGCATTTCTAATAAGAAATGAAAGTTTCAGTGGAAAACATCTGAAATGCTGCTTTTCCCTACAGCAACAGGAGATTATCTGCTACCATCAGCATTTCACACAGTTTAATAACAAAGTACCAATATCTGAGAAACAAGTCTGTAGTTCACAGCAACACCTACCCCCTGCTGGCTCTGCCAAACCCTGGCTGGAAGATCCACTCCTGAGACAGACATCAACTGCTGTCGTCCAGCAGACAAATGGGAAGCCCTCGAGCAGGCGCTAGGAAGACTCCTCAGCCAGGGCCAAGCCGCCATGTAGGATGTAACAGCACCTTACCTCATGGTAGGTGGCAGAAGACATAGGGAAGAATGAGGAAAAGGGGCCACAGCTGGTACTTGGATAGGAACACGGCTGCAGCACTCTAGAACAAGGGCTGAAAGTCATCATAGGGCTTAGAATGGTTATGGGTTGCTCCATGGCACAACCAGCAGCCCTTCTTGTAGGCAAAGGTGGCCCCAGCTCCCCTTGTCTTCCTGCTTATCAAAGTGGAGTTTCAGAAGTGGCGTGTCATTGCACAGAAACAGATATCTGATTCCGGGCACTTTTAAATGCAACAAAGACATAGAAAAACCCCCCAACAGGAAGCTGGTTTCAGAAATTCAAATGGAAACAATGCTTTAATAATAGCTAGCCCTTTTATAACATACAGCAGTCAAGGCCGTCACTGAGCTGATGCTTGTCCTCTTCAGCGATGAGCCCTGCAGCACCACTCAGACACCAGTCCGAAGGTGGTGAGGTGAGCCCTGAAGCACCTTCCTGTCCAGCCAGCAGCAAAGGGAAGGGCAGGATGCAGGGCAATGTTTTCCAATTCTTTCAACATGCTGTACCCCCACTGTTACAGGAAGGCCAGTGCTTCAACAAGAGACCCAGGGGCAGCTTGTATCAAACGCATAACCTTTTTAACTCACGTGGCCCTCAGCTAGAACAAACAAGTACAGGCCTCTGGCACTTCACATGAGCATCCTCAGGCTCCAAAGAGTCTACTAGTGTGAAAACCCTATCAGCCAGATGCTATCTAGAGACACAAATTCATTTCCTGGCAATAAATTAATCAAAAATGCCATAGCTTCACTCACATGAAGCGTTTCTCAGTGAAAAGATTACACTTACGTATAGTTCAATTCATCCAGTTAAAACTCAACTCTACTTCAGCCTGTTATGAGCTAGGAAGAAAAGGAAACACGATCTGATTAGGACCTTTGACTACAACCAAACTCAGTCCCAGGACTGCAGGTAGGTTACAGAGGCCGCTCAGGGGTGGCCAGCAGCCCGTGCTCAACCCAGAAACCTGCACCTTGTCCCTGCCACACAGCCTCACCTGGAGCATATGAGGGATGCATAGGACACATCACACAACTCCTCAAAAGAGGCAAATTCTAGAAGGAAACAGGCTGGCACTGGTCTCTCAACATGAACTCAAATCTCCCTACCTTCATTCAAGGGAGGCACAAGTGTTTGGGCCCTCATGCATGTTTCTTGAAAACTTTTTGCAGCTGTGCAAATAAGGTGAGGATTACCAAGTAAACAACATTCCCTTCAGCCTGTGTTTGCCTCCGGGTTTGGTAAACAATGGCCTCCTCAGACAGGATGGATGCATTTACCTGATCCAGCCCAGCTTCCCTGTTCCAGGAGGAGAGCAAAACATTTCTGCAACCCCAGTTTGGGGCTCCTGGGCATTCACAAATACAGTGATTTATATTTTCCCCCCCACAGATTAAAGGAAAACTCTAGGGTGAGTATGATAAGAAGCTCTAGCCTGTGCTACATTAGGAGACTCTTGATGCAAAGAAAGGTGCAGAACTGTGGAAGAAGCCTTCAGTGGTGAAGATGACTGGAAAGCAGGACAGATTGCCAAAGATAACTGAAAGCTTCCACGGTAAGTTTTCAGAATGACATCCATCAGGAAGAGTTTAGGTCCAGCTCAGCCTCCTTGGAGGGACATGGGTCTTGGGGCACGTCTCCCAACCTATGGGACAGAGCTGACAATTTCCTTATTCAAGCTTTTTTTGTGCAGCAGGTGTCCCAGTTAACCCGCTTTCTGTAGTGTGGAACCGATGACTCAGCTCTTCAGAACAAGAGGCTCTGTCTGCAGAGCCTTCCTTCTAGCACATACAAACAAAAGAGAGCAGCACTTCTTTTGCTGTGTCTCATACTATGTTTTGGAACTCACTTGTGATGCTCTCAGAGGCTCCGTGCTCCCTTCAGACCTGAAATCCTCACAGCTGCCACAAAGTTTCTAGCAAACAAACTCAATGCTTTCATTTTAAACCAGAAACAACAATTATGTGGGAAATCCCCCTCCCACACTCCAGGGTCGGTACTTTGGGTAGCTAGAGCTCACCATATACAGCTATATAGGTTCAGCATTGCTTTTAAGATCTATAATGTAAAAGTCACTGGGGTAAACTTTTAAGATAAGCATACCAAGCCAGTTCAGATTGAGCCCTCAAATATATAAAAATGGCAGCAGAGAGTAGGGGACCAAAACAAGTCTTCATTCTCCTCCCTCCCACTGCCCTCCCTCTTGCTCAACCCCACACTGCCCTACCTCAATAAACACAACCTACCAAGTGCAGAGCTGCTCTCATTCTGCCAGGCCCTACTGAGTTCTCCGCTGTTGCCTTTCCCAGTTTCTCCATGATCCTGAAGTGGTCTTCTCAGGATGCGAGCTGCTGACACCTGTGCAGGCACTGCCTCTTGCTATGCCTAAATCCAGCGCATATCCCCGAAGAGGATGCTGGAGAACCACCCGCACAGCTTCCTGCTGCAACTCTGGTCTAACACAAGCACAGTCACACGGTTCATGAAATGAAGTTATAGGCAGGTAACCAAGAAAAATATTAGGGATACACACCCTCCTCAGTTCTCAAGGGTGCAACAGCAAAGGAAATTGCATGGGAAAGGGAAAAGATTACAGTCCTCTGTTTCAAATGCTTTCCAAAGGAAAAGCAGAGAGGATCCGTAAGTTTTCTCTTCCATTTTCTCCCTGAGGAAGCTGTTCCAATTCCACTATCCAGATGGCACAACAAGAACAAAGAACCAACCCACATTTCAGCAGATACACGTATAGGTATGGTTAAAAACACAGTGAATTAACTTTTAACATGAGAATGCTTAACATGCATTCATAAGCCCATTCTGTTTGGCACCTGAAGAGCACAGAGATGACACAGGAGACAGTCATGCACCTGAAACGCCACATGCAGAGTTCACTCCTTTATACAGCCTGACCTGAATGGCTCCCCTGCAAAATTAAGATTGAATTTGCTATCCCAGCTCAGGGATGGAGAAGCTGCTTGCTGGGATGTCTGAACCCTTAGCTGTACTGACAGGCACAGAGGCTGCCTCTTGCCCTAAGTGCAGGCAGCTCCTGGAATGTTTGAACACAACTACCCTAAAACAGGGATTAGAGAAGGACTGGGCTGATGGGAAAACACTACCCAGAACCCTGATTTTACTGCTTATTTTGTAACTGGTCAGAGATCCCTGTGACAGCCGGTGCTCATCTTTCATGTTTTGTGGTGCAAAACAATACAGAAGACAAGCTAGAAAAGATTGTCCCTTTTCACCTTGTTTTCTCATCTTCTAATCTGGAGTTTCCCTAATGTGTCAGTTTACACAACAGTTCTGTCCTAATAGCCCAACTGTTTCCACTTAAATGAATGAAAGGGATCCCATTAACTGCAAGAGAAGTTGGACAAGGCTCACACAGGCTGAACTCAGAAGGAAAACTACCTCGGGGGGGATGGCAAGGAGACAGTTATCACACTCACAAATAGACACACACACACTATTTAGAACCAACTCTTTGCACCCTCACATTTATTTTTCTTAAAAAAAAAAAAAAAAAAAAAAAAAAAGCAGTCTTTGCAAACAAATCTCATCCCTCGCACTCCATGGCACATGACTCTTGGGAAGCAGAGAAAGTGTACCACCTACATTACCTCAGTAGTATTTCCATAGGAAAAGCTGACTCCTAACTTAGGCCTTCCTTGAAGCACAGACAGGGGATTTTAAGAAGCATCCCAGCGTCAAGTCCAAGGAACAGCACGGCAGCCATCGGAGGCCTGATGCGGCTGCCAGCTCTAGCAGAGTAGAAGGCCCTCCTTCGCTGCCAGGCGCTGGCGGTGGATCTTATCCTGCTGTAGCTCCTCGTGATTTGGATGCCAGAGTTTCATAACAATTCTCTCAATGTTCAGGGCGTAGACAGTGTGTGCAGGAATAACTTCCTTATGTACCTAGAGGTAAGTTAGAAAGAATGCTTCATGCTTTCGTACTCATTTCCCTGTGTTGCCCACAGAAGAACCTGCAAGATGATCAGAGCCAGCCCCGCAGAGCAGGAACACAGGCTGTCACACGCAAGGAGAGCTGTAACCTGCCAGCACAGAACAGTCTGTTACACCGCTTTGTAATGGAGCAGCAGGGTAATGAAATCTTCATTTGCTCCAAAAACACACAGAATACAATTCTGAAAATTCTGCCTCTGCAGCCTCGAGACAAAAACCTCAAGGCCTGCTCACAGCAGTAAACAGCATGGTGAGAGAAGAGGGGGTGGAATTTCTCACAGCTAACTTCAGGCATTCAAATGTGCCTCAGCGCTGCCAGAGAGGGACCCTCAGACAGGCATCTCCGGAGAAAAATTCCCTCACAGCACCTCAGATGCCTCCTCAGGGCTGAGGCAGACAGAGGTAACCCACTGCAACAGCCTGCACACCACAATCCAGTATTCTTCTAAGCACCCATGTGGAACACAGAGGAAAAAGGGACGCGCCAGGCAGGTCGCTCTGCTGCACTGCTGTCAAAAGAGGAACCGTTCTTAGGTAGAGACAGGGATTTCCTCATCAATTCTCTGACCAAGCGGGACAGAACACGCATTAGACCATGAACTGACTGTGTCACCTGTTCCCTAATAGTAGGAGCAAGTCAAAGCCAAATAATTGTAAGTTTGAGAGGGAAAGAAGGAAACCGAATGTGGGAGGATGAAATCAAACCCCTCTCTGTGCACATAAACCAAATCCAAGAGTGGTAGCTGATACTCAGGACAGCACCGCCCTGGGTCACGACAGTGCGATGCGAAGAGCTTACCTGTAACGCCTCAAAAAGGTCATACATGTTCACTGGAGGGAGGGATGCTGGCAAAGTATCCCCAGAGCACGCCAGCAGTAGCGCTGCCTGCTGCTCCGCATCATCAGGTGGGGGCTGAGGGGCTACACTCTGACCAGCAGAAGGTGTCACACAGGTTGGAGGGCTGCAGACAGCAAGCAGTAAAACCTTTCAGTCATGAAAGCAGCACTAGCTTTGGTAGTAACACAGCAGGGGCTCAGCCCCAGGATTTGCTTTTCTGTACTTGTTAATTTAGCCTTTGTGTATGTGACACTCTGTCAGCTGTAATTAAAATCTCTACAAGACTTGAGTTTAATAAAAAACAACACAAACTGAACCTCAGCATGCCTCAGACCTGTTTTGTAACTGATCATGAGTCGGTAACCTTTGTTATTCAGAACCAGTAGTTTCCACCCAGCCTAAAATATTAAGGCACCCACAGCATTCAATTGAAAGACATTAGCCGTTAGGCAGAGTTGTTTGGAATGGATTCCATTTGTGGTACCATAACCAAATCTTAGAACACCCACGACCTCCTGTCAAATGCTAGAAGCTCTGTCATGGACAAACAACTGCCTCACCATACACACACACTGCCTGACACACAGCGTGTGCTGCTCGACGCTGAGACTCTGCAAAACCAGATGAGCTTGAAGCTCTGCAAGTGGAAAGGCCTGCAGGGGAACCATTAATACACGTGGACACAAGAAATGACAGACTGCAGCACCTCAGAGGTCCTCACCTGCATCTCAGCCTTATGGCACAACAGCAGTACCCAAATAGAGCTCTGCCCTGCTGCTTTCACAGTGTGTGAAAGCTAAACACCACAGTTAGCAGATTCCACTCAGTCAGAAGAAAAACTGAACTGAGTAACTTCAGGACTAGCAAATCACATTTGAAATTAACAGCATGCTGAAAGCTCCTTACCACTCAAATTGTTGTGAGCAACAATGCTGCTCTTCTGCCCACAGACCTCTTCCCTGAGACCAGAAGAAGTCCTGTGTCACTTGCTCTAAGCAATAATTAATAACATTCAGAGGGCCAGGGGTCACCTTGATAAACTGATAAGGTAGCAAGGAAGAGACGCTTAACATCGTCCTGAACTCTGCTGCTGAAAAATCCCCACATCCTGCCTCCCTGTTCAGCATGTAGCGCCCTGCTGCTTTCACAGTGCATGAAAGCTGAACACCATTAACAGATCCCACTAAGTGGGAATTAAAACTGAACAATACAGTAACATCAGGACTAGCAAATTACATTTGAAACTAACAGTGTGCTGAAAGCTCCTTACCACTCAATTAAATTGTTATAAGCAACAACGCTGTTCTTCAGATAAGGCTGAGGGTTAACGTTGCTTCCAAAGGCGTATTTGAAGTGGCCATCTCTCAGCCGATAGGCTTTTCGTCTGGATATTACAGATGTCAGAATGTCCTTAAGATGGTTCTGCAATTAAAAACATTCTTGTTAAGCGTGCTGATCAACTCATCCTACCAACCTACAGCTCAGAGAAGCGCACCACCGACTGACAAGACCAGCTCTGCCATAACCACAGGGACCTAAAGACAACATGTGGGCAGGCAGAGTGTTTTCACTTAACCACCTGATGCAAGCAGGATACAAAGAACGTGGCTCTGCATTTTAGAGCAGTTTGCAGGCCAGTACATGATGTGCTACTTCAAATGTCAAAGAGGTTTCTTAAATGCTAGGAAACTCCCAGCCCGATCCCTTTCAAGAGTTGAGATTTCATAGTTTGCACTAAATGTTGTGCTCATACTGAAATACTGGCTCTAAAACTACAGTGAAAAGCCACACATTTTTTCAGGCTGTTGAGGTGTCTGGAAACTGCTGGAGAAACAGCTGTCTCGAACTGCTTCCTAGTTTGACCTCACTCCTAGACAGGGAACTGAGGCTAGCATCCACACCACGGCTTGGGGAAGCTATCCCCAGAGAGCTGCGTAACAGCTGCACCATGTGGGCCTGACTGACAGATGTCTGGTAACACCACTGCTGGCCAACAGCTCCAGCAGACAGTTCATGCAAGCACTGTCTGATTCTGCTACTTCCACGCCAGATATCTGCACATGTAATGGATTTATTTTAAATCAAACTCCTTAAGAAGGCACCATCCTCTTTTCAATGATGGGAACAGCATTTTCCAAACTAGCTACTCGAGTGTACCCAGAGCTCTTCATAGGCAAGCACTTCATAATTAACCCTCACAAGCGCAAATCCAGTAGGTTGCCATCTCTGATGGCACGAACCCCTCTGATTCCAATCTTACTCCTCCTGAGGCAGCTGGGCAATCAAAGCAGCACAACCCCCCCAACAGTGAGGGACGCTGCCCCACACTGCACACAGGGACTTCTGCTGCTGGTGTAATGGGAACACCAGAGCTGCACAGCCCAGTCTCACCTCCACAGCATAAACCACGGCTGTCACCGCATCCTCTGTGACGTTGTCCAGCCCGTGCTCATACGCAGTTACGATCATCCTTCCTTCTAGCTGGCCACGCGTAGGAAGCATCATGGTGTGGGAGCACAGCTTCAAGTCGTCATCCTCCTGAGGATCCTTGGCCACAAACTGCTGGGCTCCAGACAATGGATTCTGAGGCTGGAACCGGTGCTGTGATCAACACAGTATCAGAGCATAAGATGATGCTTACTTGGTCAGGCTTCGCTTCGCCTCGTGAAACATTACTTCTCAAACCGGAGCACAAACACCTACAGAACACGTGGCGGCAGGACAAAGGGAGCGGTACTCCCGCCTGCCCCCAAATACTCATCTAAACTCTCAGTGAAATTCCTGAGCTAGGGCTGGCATCCTTCCACTTCACTGCCCACGAGCCTATTCTGCAGCACTCCGCACTACCAATACCTGAGGTACCCACCACATTCTGCAGCAAGAAATTCTACATTTACTCCATACTGCCCACCTTCTTGACTCATTCCATTCTCCTGCACATCTCCAGCACGGCCAGTCACCGACCCTCTTAGCTCTGTTCACATCGCACAGCCCAGTGATGACTTTACCGGACTTTCACATTTTTCAGTCACTTCTTTCTATGCTGCAGAGTTCTCATCTACTTAGTCATTTCTTGTGCAGAAGCCCTTTGATATTAGCTAAAAATAAACCCTACTGTCTACCAACCGTACAGTTTCCTACCAAGAATCAACACAGTGATCCTAAGCTTATTCGATTAAGTGATTCTTACACATCTTAAAAGAATAAGGATTTAACTACAACGGCTTCACCGCATTTCAGTTCCAGATTATGTGCTTTAACCTCCCCATGCACTTCCAACAGCCTAAGCAGAGCTGGGTAACTGTGCAGGCAGTTTTTGAGAAGATTATAGCCAATGAGATTATTTCAGGACTGAGTCATTTATTCAGGGACTGAAAAGCACGGAACTGGAATCCACACCAGAAGGAAGCACGCTTCCCAACCCACGAGCTCCCAACGCTATTCCCAGGCCATGCTTTGTGGTAGCTACTTGGAACTCAGTCCCCATGCAGAGGAAGAAAAAGGTAGAGAGGAACTGATCTCTGCACCCAGGCATGTGCTTGGCCAATCCCCAAGCCACAAGGGAACACCACAACGCCGGCTCACCAAGCACTCTCAGGACACCTTCCCTCAGCTCTCCAGGACATCAACCAGCAGCCATGGAATAAACATCGCCATGAGGCTCTTATGAGGAATCATGACAAGGGCATGCTTGACATATAAACAATGAATATACAGCAAAGTGGATTTCTCACATCTTGGTTTCAGGAGAGGAAAAGGGGCCTTCTTTATTCAAAGGACAGTGTGGCATTTAACTCAGAGTGAGAAACCAATCCACCCACTAGTGATGTGAAAGCAGGGTTCTCTCACAGTAATTTGGAGGACTTAAACTTTCATTACAGGAAAGCTTTGAGTGAGGAAGGGGAAATGGAAAAAAAAAAAAAAAAAAAAGACCTTCCAAATGTAAGCATTTCTAAGAGGAATGTACTTTGGGAACTGGAATTAACCTGGGGCCATTCCCACCGTTACTCTGATCAGTGAGGAAACATCAAGGCACTTAAGAGTAAGTTCACACTACTGGAGCATCCCACTAATAACACAGAAGCCTCTTGAAATACACTCTACGTAATATTTGCTATAAGACATTCCAGTAACACTCGTACGCTTGAATACGCAGTAAAAACGTGGTATAATGTAGGGGTGTTCAAGCAAAACAAATTCCAGGACTTGCACAAGTGGACTCTCCTCCACTTGCTACTGAAAAGCCACGGTGAAGCTTGAACACAGAAGATAACATGGATTACCATCTCCATTCAGGCTGTAGCTGTGAAAAATGCAAAATATTTCCACAGCTTCTAAACACAATGAACCTTCAGCTGGACTCGCAGTCCTCCGCAACACTGGTCTCTAAAGCACACACATAAAGCCCAAATATTGCACCTAGAGGTGTGGTACGCACCTTCGGCTGAGCCAAGCTAACTTCTCACAGTGGTGAGAGGCCTCACACACCCACCTTTCCCCCCTGCGCCCAGCTACGTGGCTTCCTTGCCTTCCTTTGCACTGACTTTGGCACCCATCCAACCACAAGGAACGTCGATCCAACTCAGTAAGTCAGCAAGAAAAACCTGGGAGTTTTTATTTGGTTGGTTTGGGGTTTTTTGCTTGGTTAGTTTTCTGCCTTATCAGAGAGATGAACTGGATCAACATGTGGTCAGACACTTGACGAAGCCACCTCGCAGACACTCTCCCTTTCAGCAAACTCGATTCGGTTCCAACAGACCTATCAAATCCCACCCATAAGATACAGTGCCCCATCCCGGTCCTCCTTCAGACCACGCACACTGACCTGGCAGCACGGAAAGCTTTAGAGTAGATACATGACTGTGTCAAGTCAACAGACAGAGCCTTTGCTGCAAGGCAAACGAGATCTTGCGCATTTCTGTCGCCTACAGAAGGCAGTATCCTTGTTTCAGAACTGAAAATGCTTCGCAATTACACCCTCTACAAACATTCTGCTTAAGGAACGCCTTGCTCCTAACCGTTCAGACTGTAAAGAATCCTGCAGGCTGGAGCACACAGAGAAGCAATTCCGCTTGAGGGTAACTACAAACTCACTGTTTCTTCAAGAGTTTAACAGACGTGTGAAGATGATACTACAGAGAATGCAGAAAATGAACAAGCACATGAAAGATGCACCTAAGGGTTACTGCACTGACCACAGAGTTACTCTCCGGTAGTTCCTGAAATACAGGGAGCAGCAGCTCCCAGCTCCTGTGAGGCACATCATCCACACGGCGTGGCTCCATCATTCTCGGCAGTAAGAGCAGTAATGCTGTGCACAGCAGCTCACCCCCACAGAATTTCAGTAACCCACGACCGTTTGGCTGCAAACACTTACATCGAACTTCTGCCGCACTGACGAAATCTTTTTCTTCCCTTTGGGTTTTCCAGGTTTGGTTGCAGAGCCACCTGGCCATGGCAGAGATCCAGCGCCTTCTGTAAGTTGCAAAAAAAGAAAGTTTGACAGGCTTCACTGATTTAGGGCCAGGATGACACAGCGCACACAGAAAAGCCCTTCATATTTAGCCCCGTTAAGCCACAACTCCAGCCCAAGAGCCATGGGCCAGAGGAAGTACTTCTTGTGCTGTGCCTCTTTTGGCTATCCGCCCCTCCTCTGGGAGATGCCATAGCTCTGGGCTGCATCTCACAAACCCTAACCCCATGGCTGCACCATAACCCAAAGGTCACGGCCCAAAGGCAGTTCTTTGGGAATAATGCTTTAAGCAGCCCTCCCCTTCACTGGCTTCTGCCAGGCTGATGCACTCATGACCTGCACACAACAAAAACCAATGGTGGTAGCCTCCAAGAAAGAACAAGGAAGGAACAAGGCGTTTGTTCCACCAGGAGGACAGTGTGTCTCTGTGGACCAGCTCCAGACAGATGCTAACCATCAGGACAGAGCCGTCTGGTCTCTCTACTTGCCCTTACAGCTTTCCATCAGCTCTAGCAAGCTTTGTCTTGGACTCTTGTTAAACGTCAAGGCTGACTGTTCGTGCTATGCTGAAGGGGAAAGGAGAGGCTGCAAAGGCTGATGTGTCCAGGAGCAGGACAACACCAGCATGAAGGCTGATGGCAAGCAGCTGAAGAAAGACTGAGCAGCACTAATACATAACATAAGCTTGGCTCAGAAATCCACCACATTCTGTTTGATGGGAAAAGCCACAGCAGGTCAAACCACATCCCAAAAATCACACAGCTCTTGGCAAGGACAGCCTTGCTGGGTTCCCACAGACAGGTTTACAGGATCTGCATGCCATTCCTTCGGCTACGCTGCAGCATAAGACAACCTTGCACTGGATGTCCACATGATCACTAATAGAAAAGTAGCTCTTCCTAAACCAAAAGCCTGGACAGCCCTCTTGTGGCTACAGCAGCAGCCTATGCGTTCAGTCTGCAGCACTCTCCCTCAGCTCTGCACAGAGAACACCTTTTCCTCTTGAGCTGTGAGCAGAGCATGCCCTATGGTGGGGTCCCCGTCCAGCTCCAGGAGCTCAGACCACTCAGCTCCAACACAGAGGGCTGCTGCCAGGTGGAGCCATACCCACACCAAAGACATCACATGTCATTCCCTCATCAAGCAGAGGAGAAGGCACAGCAGCCATCCCACAGCTGGCCAACCGCAGGCACAATTGCTGACCACAGCAAACTCAGCCAGTTCCCGTTCTCTCCTAGCCTCACACCAACCTGCACATTTACCATGGGCTCTTATGACTGTGGTTAATCAGCTGTTATCAAGAACTCATACATGCAACCAAACTATAGGCCTGGTTACAGAGAACATGGCAGGCTAAATTCCTTGGCTAGGTGCACCTTTACATGCTCGTCACTGGAGCAAGAGTGTGGTGTTCTCTAATTGAAGGATCAGGCTAAACAGTGTTCAGATGAAGCTTATGAATGGTCAGCTGTTAAGATATGGTTAGAAGCAACCTACACACAGATATGGCATACCATCCCCTTAAAGCTACATCCTATTAGCGAGCTGAAAACCAACACTACAACAAAACTTGTGAAGATCCAACCACCAACTGTAGGTAACTAAAAAGTAATAAAAAAAGCCGGTGTCACTATTCATTACTACAGTGTCATAGTAGAGAACCTATCAAGGGGGAGGGTGGGAAAACACCACAGGCAATCACATCAAGGACCGCTCTTCTCTCACTTCATCAGAATCTCCCAGCTTACATTTTAGGATCCACCAGAGATGGTGCTTCTGCTCTCAAAGATGCTTTGCTTGCTCTTTACAGAAAAGTCACTTCCCCCCTCCCTGAGGTCACTGAGCCTGTGACCTTCCCCTGCTCCACAGCCCTTCCTATTCACACACAGGCCCCAAAGACGCAACATAATGACAGCCTGTGCACTTAAAAAGGTAGAATACTACTTCCTACCCCCCGTTATCAAGAGCCTAGGGCAGAATTATTCTGGCTCCTTTCCAAGGTTTCCATCTTAACAAGCCTAACTAGCACTAGATGAAGAAAACAAAAATTCCCTCCAGTATTCTAAGAAAAGCAGCATATGCCTTCCTGGCCACAAAAGCTGGGTTGGTTCAGGCATCAAGTTTCAGATACGTTTGCATCTTTTATTTAATCTTGATAGCAGGAGAATCAATGTCAGCAAGCTGCAGCACCGGCTGCTGATGCGTCTTCAGAGATAAGCAGCAGTTCACCAGGCTCTCCTTAGCAGCTGCCAGGTCTCTGCAGTGACACCGCCAGGCAGTGTAAGTCAGGTACTCCTGATGCACTGCAGCAGCACAGCACAGGAGGTGAGGGCAGACACAAGGCCACAACGGGGCCCAGCAGGCACGAAGGGTGAAAAGGACCCCACCATAAAGGAAAGGGAACACCTCGCTACAGGAAGGGAAAGGACTTCACAGAAACCAAGACAAGGAATGGTTACAGATAGTTTACGTTAAGGGGGGATTGCAGACACTAAGCCTGGGAAAATAAGGGGAAGAAGGCCATAAAGAGAAGAGTTTGAGAACAGCCCGAGGACGTCTGGCAGCAAGGTGATTACATTACATATTCACAGGGCAAAATGACACTGAGGTGCAGGGCGCCCCTCCCGCAAGACCAAAAGCTTACACCAGAAGAGGAGCTCTTGCAGCAGGAGAGGAACCTTCATCCCAAAACACCATCGGAGAGAGAAGGGGGGGAACCATTTGCCAATGGGGTCACGGGGAATGCAATGAATATGTACCCAAACTCGGGGGGAGACTATGGATTATGTATTAGTTCGTCCTATATCTGTAGCACGCTTTTTCCTTATGGGGCACAAGTTTGGAGCGTTAATCCCTTGCGGCAGGGCTGTGTGCATATCTCTTTATTAAGTCATACCTGCTTTATATCCTGACAGGCTATAGAGTTTGATTCTGCACATCAGGCAGGCATGGAAAACATCCACCCCCCTTCTCCCATCCTCCTCTGGTTGATTGCCAGGGTATGGGTTTCTAGGTTTTGTCAGTCTGTTTTAAGATCTTCCTGCAGGGACGGGGGTTGAGTCAACTACATTCCAATGTCCCCTCCCTCTGGTTACACCTCACACTCCCGTTTTCTTCTTTCTCCTCCCTGTTCAACTCTCTGGAGAGAAGCGAAACACAACACAAGCCCACCCCTCACAAGCAGCAACCCTTCAAGCAAAGCCTGTGGGGAAATCCTGACGTAATAAAAGTTCCTGCTATCCCAGCAAGAGTTCTAATTCTCTGAACCATCTCTTTGTTGGCTCACGATGACAGTTAAATAAGATAAATCCTTCCATCACTAACTCAGTGGTCGCAACTGTTTAAGTTTTTCCTAGTTAACATTTAGCTAAGAAACAAGGTAACAGTTCAAGTGAACTATGTATTAACTCAAGGAATCTCGTTCACCTGACCGCCTGTATTCAACCATCAACCGACAAGGCAGCTCAGCAAGCAAGTCCACACAATGTCAGGAAAGGCTTTAAACAGGACTTCCCCTGAGGGAAGGAAAAAAAATACATAAAAGCACCACTGAAAATGCTGGCAGGGATCAGCAAAGTAAACAGCCTCTCACACCACTTCTGTCAGAATTAGGATCCTCAGGGGCCTGCTGTGACCTTAGTGGGAGCTGAGCAGGAATCAAAGACCCTGGTCACTCTTGCCCTCCTCTCACCCCACCACCGGGTCCCAAATGTCCTTAACTGGGATTTGAAGCTTGCACAACCAGTAGTGCGAGGAGGTGCAAGTTGTAAGCATTGATCCCAGTGGTCACATTCGCCTGCTGTGCACCCGTAAGCCCAGGTGGAACCACTAATCAAAAAGAACATTGGGAACAGGTGGGTTGTTCGCTTCCTTCAGCTGTTAGTCTCTCCTTTGAAATACCCCCTGCAAGGTTCCCTATTCCAAATGCCACAGTCCAGCATACCACTAACCACACAGGTTATCTTTTAAACGATGACAGTTTAAAAACGTTCATTTCCCTCTTGTCCCACTTACATTAAGGTGGAAAGTACACACATCGGCATTTGTGATGGCACACCAAGCACCTCAAGCACACCCGTATCATGCATTTGTTTCCACAAACCATTCAGAGAACACCTTCTACTCGAAGCACAGCACTGGAGGTGCCCTGTTAGCTTCCCATTCTCACAGGGACAAAAACCAGCAGGTGGCAGGTAGGCAGCTAGGGGGAAAAGTGAACACCATAACATAACATCAAGTGCTCCATTTGCACCACACCTGTGTCTGGACATCCAAGCCACCGCACCACATGCAGCAGGCAGGCAAACAAAATGCTCAACAGCAGGCCTGCCAGAGGGTGAGATGCGGGTGTCTCCATGCAGGTTAGCTCCAGGTCCCTGGAACAGGCTGCACTGATCCGAGTTGGGAACAACAAAAACCCACAAAACTCCAAGAGACAACCGGTACACAGCATCACCCACAGAGCACAGCCATTCCTCCATGATCAAACTGAGCTTCTTCAAGCTGGCTTCTGCAGAATGAGCCTGCCTAGAAGCATAGCCACCACGTGCTAAGTGTGGTCAACTACCACTCAGTTACACACCCTCACAGAAACGGGTTCCTCAAGGGCTCTGAAACAGCATCAGCTCCATTGGAACAAGAGTCCTTGCAAGGACTTGAAATTAAGAGGCTGAAGTGTGAAATAATGGGCACATGGAAGGCACCTGTGAAGCACCAGACCCAGTACAAAGCACTGGGGCACTTAACCCATTCCTAGACAGCTCTGAGAAAAGGTTATGGCTTTTCCCAGAGTGCCGAGTCTGAACTATTCAAGTCAGTAGAGATAAAGTCTGCCCAAACGACTGCAGAAACACTGCACAGCTATGTAACTGGGTAAAGGAACAAGTGGAACTCCACACAGACGAGCGCAGCAGTGCACACAAGAATGAATAACCCCAACTTCAGTCACACAACAGTGCCACTGCTGCCACCCAAAACAAAGACCTTGAGTTACGACCCACACTCCCACCAGCCCAGCACTCAGAAAAAGCCAACCAAGTGCCAGCCAGAGCAAACTTCACCCTTACATAAAACTGAAATGCTCCTGAACCCGAACAAAACCGGCAGTTCTGCCCCCTCATGAGCTCAGACCCAGCTATTTCAGGTACTTTCCACAGGGGGAAAGCTGCTCTCTCAGACCTTAGGTCACCACAACTGCAACAATCTTCTCTCCTTCACCACACAGCAGTTTCATACCTTAAATTGCAATTCAATTGTCCTTCATATCAGATCTCCAAATTGACAGTTGTTTTGAAGATCAAGCAGAAAATAGCTTGCCAGCCTGACAACAGCCATTCAGAATGCTTACACAGTTAAAAACGGTTAATATCAAAGGGGCAGAAGGTTGGACTAATTGACCATAGCTCAACGAAGAGTTGGCTGGAAGTGTTCAGTAAGCACTTTCCTATCAGATGTATACTTGATTTCAAGATCAGTCAGGAAAATCCAGCTCCCCAAGAGAGAGGGGAACAAAGAGGGTACCACCCAGCTCAGAACACAAAGGAAACAGCAAGCAGAGCAGATCAAACACAAAGCAGTATCTGCCATTAACTTCACTTCTCAGCACTCACAGCCCAACAGACACCCAACCTAGAAATCAAACTAACTTACCACAAAGAGCAACCCAGCACATCAGCCTCTAGCAGAGCAAATGCAGCTTTTATGGGTTGTTTCCTCCCCCCCATAAGAACGTCTCATTGAAATCACCTGAATAACTACCTGGCTACCTTTCTGCCTGCATGGCAAAAGGAGCAGGAATATTAAGGCTCAGCAAGCAGAACAGACACATACAAAGCTCAAACACATGTGCCAAAGCTTCACTGATTACTTGTAATGAGACTTGGGACTCACCTGGTGCAGAAACCAAGATCTGGCATCGGGTAAGGATGGCCAGAAGAAAGTCGTTGTGTGAGTGAACTGCATGAAGACAGACAACTCATTAGGAACACATTGGTGGTCACAGGCACCAGCTCACAGTAGATCTCTGTGTCTCCTCACAGCCATGTTTTCACCATTCGCTTAGCTACAAAGTCACAACTTCCAATATAAAGTTTTTTAAGAGCGTTTTTTTGGTTTAGTTTTTCTCTTCACTTAACCCAGAACCTGCTACTAGAAACAATACCACATGGCACAGGTGCAAGCTGGATTGCTTCTCAGTGTGCCATGCACAAATCCAGCTCTAGAGCACGTTGCATGGCAGGTGCAGGTGCACTCAGCCAGCAACAAGGAGGCCTGGCTTTCCTCCCTCCTGCACACCTTCTGGCAGCAGGGCTTCAGGTTTGGTTTAAAAAAAAAAAAAAACATGTTAAAATAAAGGTACAGGGAGAGCCAGCACTAAGTGTGGAATACACAGTACAGGAGAGACATGGACCTGGTGGAGCATGTCCAGAAGAGGGCCACAAAAATGACCCAAGGGATGAAATAACTCCCTATAAGGACAGGCTGAGAGCTGGGGCTGCTCAGCATGGAGAGGAAAAGGCTCCGGAGAGACCTGAGAGCAGCCTGTCAGAATCTACAGTGGGGCTGTGAGAAGGAAGGGGACAGACTCTTTAGTAGGGTCTGTTTTGACAGGACAAGGGGAAATGGTTTCAAACTAAAGGAAGGGAGATTCACATTGGATATAAGGAAGATGTTTTCTGCTGTAAGAGCAGGAAGGCAGTGGCACAGGCTGTCCAGAGAGGTGGTGGAGCCTCATCCCTGCGGACAGCCGGGGTCAGGCTGGATGGGCCGTGAGCACCGATGGAGTTGGGGGCGTCCCCGCTCAGCGCAGGGAGTAGGATCAGATGGGCCCCCACCAACGGGGAGGGCCGCGTTGAGGAGGGCCGCAGGAGCCGCACCCTCTGGCGCGAGGCCACGGGCTCGGCGCGAGGCGGGCTGCCCACACGAGGCCCCGCAGCGCAGCACGGCCCCCCGCGGCCGCTCCGTTACCGTTGTCCTGAGTGAGCAGCCGCCGCGCCTCCAGGTCGAACTCCTCCTTGCTGATCTTCTGCTTGAACCAGAGCTTCAGGTTGGCCCAGTACCTGCGGGAGAGAGGGGCGGTGCTGTGGCGGCGGCGTCGCGGGCGAGGCCGATCCGCGGGGCCGCGCCGTGAGACGCTCACTGCTTCACGTTCTCGCCCAGCGCCTCGCTCAGGCTCTTCTTGGCCGCCTCCAGCTCGCTCACGTACGTCGCCATCACCGCGGAGCACGGGGGCGCGGAGGCCGCGAAGCGCCGTAAAGCGCGGCGCTCCGTTACGTCAGGGGAGGGGCGGCGGCCTCGCGCAGGCGCGAAGGCCACGCCCCCCCGAGCCGACCGGAGTCGAACGGAGCCGAACAGATCCGAGCGGCTGCTGAGCGGTCCGCTGCTCCCCACCATGCCGGGCCTGCTGCTGGGAGACGAGGCGCCCAACTTCGAGGCGGACACCACGCAGGGCCGCATCCGCTTCCACGACTTCCTGGGCGACTCGTGAGCAGCGGGGGCACGGCGAGGGCGGGCGCCGGTGTCGGAGCGGGGGGCTCGACTCGGGGCGGGACCGGGCGCGGCGCGGCGCGGCGGTGGGCCCGGGCTTCCTGAACGGCGTTCTCGGCCCGGAGCTCGGTCCGCGTGTCACTGACCTCCACAGCGAGCCGCGGCTCCTGGAGGCGGAGGGCGCCGGCCGGCCCCGAGCCTGCTCGGTTCGCATCCCGAAATGGGACGGGGGGGGGCGGGAAGCGGGCCGCTCTCAGCTGAAGTGAAACGGTGAGCTCGGGCTTCGGAACCGATGGCCTTGACCTCACGCCATCCCCCGCTCTCCTCTTTCAGATGGGGCATCCTCTTTTCCCACCCGCGGGACTTCACCCCCGTCTGCACCACGGAGCTGGGCCGGGCGGCCAAGCTGGCACCCGAGTTCAGCAAACGCAACGTGAAGATGATCGCCCTCTCCATTGACAGCGTCCCCGACCACCTCGCCTGGAGCAAGGTAGGAGTGCAGGGCGGCACTGCAGCTGTGTTCTGAAGGCCAAAGGAAAAGTTCAGTCGTGGGAGAGCTGAGAACTGCAGTTCTGTGTCAGTGCCAGAGATCTCAGGGGCTGTGTTAAAACAGGAAAGGAGAGATGTCAGCATTGGTGGCTGGAGTAGGTGGGCTTAGTGGTCCCTTCCAACCTCGGTGGCTCTGTGATTCCAAGCAATGATGCAGTCTTGAAAGGGCGCAGCTCATAGAATCTTAGAACTCTTAGAGTTGGAAGGGACCTCTGAAAGCCATCTAGTCCAACTCCCCTGCAGTGAACAGGAGCACCACAGCTAGATCAGGTTGCCCAGGGCATCATCCAGCCTCACCTTGAAGGTCTGCAGGAATGGGGCACGAACCACATCACCTTAGTGACCTTAGCCACCACATCACTCGTGTCCAGGCAGGGGAAAGTACACAAAGAACAAGGAGTGACACGTTGAATATAAAAGTACAAATAAGAGCATGTTAAATATGAAATGGTCATAGGGAAATAGAAGAAAGGTGGCACAGAAGTAGCTTGTTTAAGGAACAGAAAAGCTGCTAATGGAAAACTTCAAAGGCAGTGTCAACAATGGTGTGCTGCCAGGTAGCATGACTCCACATATTAGGGGTATAAAATAAGTATTGAGACTTAGTGGCCAGAGTACAGGAATCCGAGTGAGTTATCTGCTTCTTTCTTTACTCTTAAAAGTGGGAATGTTCTGTCACGTTTTCCAGGAGTCAGATGTATGCAAATAAGAAGTAATCAAGGTGAGAAATTTCCACATTCAAACATTACTTCATGTCTGAATGGCTTTAGAAATTGCCTAATTCCCTTGTTGCTTAAAGTGACCTTTGTGCCTGAGTGGTGCATAGCTGATGTCCCACCAGGCCTCAGAAAGGCCTGGGAAAAACAGCATCTAAATCCCACACCAGTTACTGAGATCTTTGTGCTGGTCAAACTGGCTGAAACCACCATCAAATTAGCACATGGAACAGAATTCAATGGAACAGAAAGTTGTGTTTTGTAAGGGAGTGGTTCGTTAGAACCCTTTGAAGAACTGTACAGATGATGCTGACTATTACAAAGCCCTTGACTTTCCAGGAAGCTTTTCAAGGAAATCAGCTCTGAAAAGGATTTATTACGTAGGGTGATAGGAAACAGTAAGTTGTGTCAAGGAAGGGAGGCAGTGACCTCTAATAGGAAGACCCGAGGGTCTGCAGGGATGTGTGGTGTTCACCATACTCGGATGATGTGGGAAAAAGGTGAACGGTGAGCTGGCTTGGTAATGCTACAGAATTATTTAGCATAACCTCAGGTAAAAGAAGTTGCAGAGAAGTTGCAAAACAGCCTCGTGATGCTGATGGGACACAGAACTTGGAAAAGCCTGAAGGCAACAGTCCAAGCTGCAGCTAACATGCTGCCAGGCTGGGAGAGGCCTCAGAGACAGTGGTTTGGAAACGTCTGCTCAGCACCTGCTGAAAGAAAAACTTTAAAAGTCCTCTGGAGCAAAAGATCAAATTAGTGAGGATAAATCCGTAGCAGACAGAACCTTTCATGCATTTGAAATTGCCCATCTCGCAGATGAGAGAACAAGAAAAGGTGCAGAGGGGGAGCAAAGCTGCCTGAATGAAGATTTGAGCAGGTTTTCTTCATTGCAGAGCAACTGGGGCTCTATTACATAGGAATAAGAAGGTATGTCAGGCTGTGACAAAGAGCTTAACTAAGTAGGAAGGCAGCTGTTCAGATCTGATGAGGTGCCCCAGAGGTTCTACCCACCCATGGGGCTTGAGCAGAGATGCCATCCTTTGGTGGCAGGTGCCTCTGAGCAAAAGTAGTCTGCATTAAATGCTAAACTAAGATCTAGAAACTGCAGTTTCCTTCACTAGATCTTAGAAATCCCAGGAATGAGCATAACTTTGGGCAGTTAAACCTCTTCATGCAACATTCCTCTACCTTCCTATACTTTCTCTGTGGATGAAGCTGCTTTCATCTGGAGTACTGCCCAGGGGGAAGCAAATGAGCAGGAGGGAAGGCTGAATTTTGCATGAAACAAGAAAGAAGCCTCTGCTTCCTTTGCTGCCAAATTTCAGTGGGCAGATAGCGCCTGGAAAGTTGATAAACCAGGCTGGTCAGCTCAACTGGCAGCAAAGTGCAGTGCTGTAAAACAGAGTAGCGATAGCTGTCGCACCACTTCGCCCAACTCTGCTTTCCCAGACAAAGATGTCACTGCTCTTCTTAGTCATGCCTCTCCCAGACTCAGGGGCTTGCTTCTCTCATAAGAAGCCTCTGCCTCAGCCAGCGATTGATCCTGCTCTGCTGTCCTCCAGGTCTCTGTGCTGCTTCTTCAAGACCTGGTTGAATGCACGAGTCCCTCGAGCAGGACTAACCGTGGCTTCTGCCCCCACAGCAGCAGGTCTGTGGCATGCAGAGAGATGGTCACCTCCTGAGAAGCCAGCGGTTGCTGCAGGGTTGTCTGGCTTGTGCTGAGCATGTCAGAAGTTTCAGCATTCTCTTAGATCACTGATGAGTTAGGTGAATAAATCACCCTAGCGATGTCTGCTTTCAGCTTGGACTCTGGAAAGTTTACAGGGAAGTGAGTAAGTCTTACGTGTCCTATTGCAAAATAGGGTGGGGTGTATAAAGCTTTTTGTACAGGGATTTGCTGCATCATGATATTACGTGTGTTTTGGAACTAATTACAAGCCATAGGATTTGGATATTGCTTTTCAGAAATCTTCATCTGTCAGTCAGTACTCTGGAGAGAAGGTGCATGTTTGGCCTGGTCTGGCTTTCCTCGACAGCCTCCTGCAGCTCCACAGGATGTTCAGAGATGGGCTGGTCTCTTGGCTTGGCTTTCCTTTCCTGCTCTGCTTTGACAAGCAGCTCTGCAGGAGAAGGGAACCAGTTCCTTCCCAAAGCGGGCCTGCACACAACCCAACAGAGGTGAACAGCCCCTTTGTGCAGTTCACTGCTGACTCACTGGCCCGAGGAGAAAGCAACCAGAAACACTGCAAATGAAATATCCTGCCACCTGTGTTACCACTTGACTGCTTTCAGCATCCTGAGCAGCTGGGGCAGCTCCTTACTGCACCTCCTGTAGCATGGGGGTGCTGAGGGCCAACATATGGCCTGCCTGCTCTCACTGCCTTCAGCACACTGAGCAGGAGTGGGCAGTGCTCAGGGCCATGTTTCCAACTCTGCCTTCCCCACATTCCACGTGAGCAGGACCCAGCCTGTTCCCCATGTTTAAAGCCCAGAGCAAACAGAAGCTTGTGCGTGCACAGCTGATACTGTACCACTTTGGTGTGTAGGAGGCTGCTGTAATTGCTGGAGTCTGGTTTGTTCCCCTGTAATACAAAGAGGACAGAACGAACAGGCGGCTCTATTCTGGAGCAGAAACCTTGGATTGAATTTGCTTTCACACTGGCTGCTGCTCTGCTTGTGTTGCCTTGAGTGGGCTTTTCCCAGCCCTCCTGTGGCTCAGCACTTGTACAAAAATAACTTGAATGTTTTGGCCAAAGCCAGATCGAATTCAGAGATGATCAAAAGACAGTTTCTGTGTGAAGCACATCAAGTTAGGACTGGTGCAGGGAGCAATCTCATAAGCTGGTTGCAAGGAGAGTGTAGGCAGGTGATGGTTTACTTCCTCTGTCCCCAGGCACGGTTCAGAAAGAAACACATGGTGTCCCAGCACATGCACGCAGATTACACTCTCTTCTCAGGAACTGTTAAGCTAGGAGTGGCTTACTGAATGGAGCTGGTTCCTTGCTCAAGACCTGTCACATGTTCAGCATATGAGCTTTGTTAGCTCTAGAGTTGCTGACAGCTCTGCAGCTAGAAGAACTGCTCCTTAAAAGCATGGTTCGGTCCAGGTGTGACTTCAGCACATCCATCAAGAATCTGGAATTGCTGAACTGAAAGGGACACAGCCATTCTCAGAGAAAGGTGGAAGAATCCCCTGGGTCACCAGTGGAGGCATGTTTGTGTGGCCCCTCCTCAGCAGCCTGCTCTGGACACATGAGGTCTCCCTCCCTGGCAGACCCAGGTCAGACCACCTCCAACCTGTGGTGGTGTCTCTGACAGGGAGCACAAGCATTGCAATGATTTTGTCTCTGCAGGACATCAATGCATACAATGGAGATCAACCTGTGGAGAAGCTCCCCTTCCCCATCATTGCCGATAAGAACCGAGAGCTTGCCGTCAAGCTGGGCATGCTGGACCCGGATGAGCGGGACAAGGACGGCATGCCCCTGACTGCTCGTGTGGTGAGCTCCTGGCTTTAGAGCACTGTTGCCTGGCAAGCTGCTCAGCAGCAGGCATCACCTGCCATCCTGCCCTGTGTCCCTGGGGGGAGCAGCTTACCTGCACGGATAGGACGATCTTGGGAGCTAGGTTGACTCGCCTGGGCTAGATCCATGGGTAGTGGAGCAAGAAGAGGCTGGCACAGCCCTGGCCTGCTGGCATCAGCTCCATCTTGCTGCTGGCACCAGTTCATCGTTGTGCCTGTCCAAGCAGAGAGGGAACATTAAGTCCTTGATCCGCTGGGCTTTTCCTCTCCCCTCCTGTGCTTATGTTAGAAGGACACAGGCCAGGACGAGGAAACTTCAAGTAGTAAAACAAGGTAGCATTAGAAACAGGAGTTCCTACAGCAAACACTGTGTTCCATGTGTCTGGGAATCGGTTTTTGCTCTAGGAGGTTCCCACCACGGCATCTCTGCTGCCCCAAGCACCTGCAATCAAGCAGGGCACCCCCCGTGACCAGGAGGAGTGGGAGGGCTGAGCAAATCCAGCAGGGCAGTGGGACAAACACCTTCTGCCTGGCCCCTGATGATGCCCCAGAAACATGACCCCGTCTCCCTGTGCTCAGGTATTCATATTCGGCCCTGATAAGAAGCTGAAACTCTCCATCCTGTACCCAGCCACCACTGGGAGAAATTTTGATGAGATCCTGAGAGTGGTGGACTCCCTGCAGCTGACAGCATACAAGAAGGTTGCTACCCCTGTGGACTGGAAGGTGAGAAGGGAGGCAGAGCTTGTGTGCAGGGGAGGTAAAGATGCATTGAAACATTTAACTGCTTCCCTTGGGAGTGACCCAGGGGTGGGGGGAGCTGCTGCAGTCCAGTTATACGAATTGGATGCTAAACAAGAACCCCAAGGGCGTTGCTGTGTGGCATCGCAGAGATCTCCGTTCCCTCCCTTCAATTTTAGGTACCTGCAGATATAGGGCCTGGCCCTTCTGGCTATCAGCATGTGAGCTCTGGGCCAAGGCGGGTCTTGCCCTTGAAGGGCAAGATAAGGAAGAGCATTGCTGGTGTCAGCTGCCAGGCCAAGGTCCACTCAGAGCCAGAAAAACAGCTGGCATGAGCACCCCTCCCTAGATGGCTTGTTGCTCTTCTCCCTTTGAGCAAAGAATGGCTGGAATGGGCACAGCCCTCCCTGCATCCTAGCCTCATGGAAAACTACCAGATAAAGTTCCCTAGTTGCTGCCGTCCCTATGCAGCAGCATTGTTTCAAATTCCCAAGAATAGTTCAGGCAACCAAGCTGAAGCAAGAATAAGCAGTGCAGCCTGCCTGCTTGAGCTAGCCAGCATTTCCCTTGGACCCCCAGAACTGCTCAACTCTTGGATCTATACTGCTGGCTTTGGTAGCTGTCACCAAACAAGCCTGCCTGCCTGTAGCCAGGGGGGACACCTCTGCTGAGACAGGTGTCCCAGAAAAGGTGATCGTGGAGTATTTCTACAAGTACAGTAAGGAGAGCATGGAGGCAGCCTTGCCTCTGAAGACCCCAGCCTCCAGCTATGGTCTGGGGTCTGCTCACCCCCTGCACCATCCAGGGGACCAGCACTACCTGCACATTGGCACCTGGGTTTTGGGATGGAGGAGAAAAGCGTGCACACTGCTGCAGTGCAGAGATCCTGTGCTGTGCAGCCCACCAGCATCCCCGCTGCTCTCACAGTTCCCATTTGCTCCTTAGTGTGGTGACAGCGTCATGGTTGTGCCCACCTTACCCGATGAAGAAGCCAAGAAGCTTTTCCCCAAAGGAGTCTTCACGAAGGATCTCCCATCAGGCAAGAAGTACCTGCGTTACACCCCACAGCCTGAGTGAGTGGCTCTGCCTACCCATGCTGCTGAGCATGGTCCTTGGGCAGTGGGAGCCTGCCTGTGCCTGGATTCTGCCTCCCCAGCCCTGTGTGATCAGCAGCATCGTACTGTGACTCTCACTGACAGTGCATCCTGATACTAAGCCAATCCTCCACATCCCTTTTGTCCCTCACACTCTCTCAAACTAAAACCCTGGGTGTTTTCTTGCCTTGAATCAGCCCTACAAGGAAGAGGTTAGCAAACTGGTGCGTGCTCCAGGGCACACACTGCAGGCATTTCTCCTGATTGGCACCAGCTTTTCCTGACAGCGAAGTGAGAAGCGTGGTATCAGCAGACAGGTCACAGGGAGTGTCTTGCTGGGCCCATGCCTCCCATCAGGTAGCTCCAAACTGCTTCATGCTTTTAGGAGCGGTGGTCACTAACTCCTTAACACCTTCATTTGTTCCCTTGTGTAGGGGAGGAGCTACAGAGCAAAATCTCTCACTTCTTACTGCTTTCTCTTGCTGAAAGTTGACTGATTGTTTTCAGCTTTTGTGGAAGAGGGAATAAAGCAAATAAACTGGTCTTCAGTACTACATGTGGTGTCCCTTGTCTTGCCTCTGCTGGGTGTTCAGCCACATAGCACTGCTGCTTTGTCCACAGCATCCTGACTGCTTGACTTCGCTAGCTGGGGCGTGCACCTACACTCCTGGCTGGTGGCAGTGCACAGACTGCTGCATAAAGAAGTCTGGAAAGCGCTTTGCACAAAGGCAGCAGGGTACCAGGGCAGCAGTGCTGTCCCTGCTTTGCCAAGGAGCCTCAGCGGGGAAAAGGAGGGAGATGTCTGCTTAGGGGATGTCAGATTGGATTTAGAGGTAGCTACCCTGCTCCCTAGGGCACAGTTCAATCCCTGTAAACTTCCTGCACTCCCGCACCCAAACCTCAGGGATTTCTCACTTCAGCCAGGCACTTACCTCTAAATCCTTGGGGCTGTGAAGTCAGAAGGTTTGTGATTTGCTTTCCAGGCATGTTCTGCTGCTCCACCACAAAGCCCTGCTGCCCAGGGGATGCTTCATGCAGGCCCAAACTTGTCAAGCGATGAACAATGTTTAGTTTAATGCTAGGAAAGAAACCCGCTCGCTGAATAGCACACAGGCTGCCTGCCCACCAACATCTCTCAGTGCCCAGCAGTCAGCAACACTTGGAACCAGCAGCTACTAAAGAAACTGGCTGGCACAGGGCACAAACATCCTGCAGAGCAAGCAAGGACTAGCAGTGCACTGCCACAACCGTGTGCAATGCAGTGAGACACCCTCCAGCATCCTGCAGGGATGCAGCACGGATGTCCCCAATGCCACTCCAAGCCCTCAGCTCTTCCCAGCACCCAGTGCAGGCCAGGCCAACCCAGAGGACATCCCTCCCCAGACGTGGCTGTCTTTCAGGCTGAGAACTCCTCTTTTTGTTAATACATAATTGCTGTCAGGACCCATTCAGTGACTATTGGTATTCTTTCCAAATGTTTCAATTGCTCCTTTTCCCCACCTCCTGGTTGTGGAATTTTTAAGTCAACCTTTGTTATAAAAAATTCTCCACTATCCCCATTTACTATTTGTACTGAGGAAAAATAACACCACCCGATCCCTGTGTTCAATCTTATTCTCCATCTCTCACTGCAGGAATTGGGAGTGGGATTGCAGTTTCCAAGTGGGAACATCCCCTGTCCGTGCATTTTTTCAGCCTTACAAAGTTAGACAGATTCCTGAGTTCCCCACCAGCTGCGAGGGCTCCCAGGTTCCATGCAGTACCCTGGCACACAGCCCTCACCCTGACCTGATTTCCCCAGGGAGAAAAGGCAGCCTGCATCCCTCCACCCCTCGCAAACATTCTGGCCTGCTTGCCCAGCAAAGCCAGATTTAAGCAGACACAACGGTTTGGTTCCAGTACAGATTGAACGTTCTTTTAATCCCAGAGAAGTGAAACGCAACATTTGTTCGAGTTTGCAGTAACATCCAAAGACAGAAGTCCAAGCCCCCTACTCCGTAAAGTCATTTGTGTTTAAGGCACTCTGCAAAACCAGCTTTCGTCTTCTCTTCCTTCCGATTTTCCCCACACAACAGCAGAATACCTGATTTTGTCTTTGCTCCGTAGTGACACCCACACGTCCTTGCTCTTATCACCAACTCCAGAAATTGGCAACATCAAGTACAGCGTGAGCCAAACAGAAAAACACCGGGAGGCCGGGCCAATAAATACAGACGGGTACGGGAGGGAGCGCAGCGCCTGAGGGGAACGAGGGGGCTTTGAGGTCCTGCACAAAGAGGCCAAGCACTGGACG
This sequence comes from Alectoris magna, assembly GCA_030625065.1. Taxonomy (NCBI): domain Eukaryota; kingdom Metazoa; phylum Chordata; class Aves; order Galliformes; family Phasianidae; genus Alectoris; species Alectoris magna. Next base: position 23,502,306 of record CM060568.1, on the reverse strand, counting down.
TCCTCCCTGCAGGCATTGATGTGATTCCTCTTCCCCAGTTCCTCCTCCCTCCCAAAAGGGGATAGGATGGGAGCGGGTGCCCACGAGCATCCCTCCCCACTGGCGCTCCCGAAATGCACAGGGGAGACCCAGCCACCCCTGCCGCGCAGCAGAAATGACCCCCCCCCCCCCCCCCGATTTCCAGCTGTCAATAAATACAAATAAATAACTTAAATACACGTTAAATAAATAAATAAGAAATAAATAAGAAATAAATAAGTGAGCCGAGCACGCGAGCAAGCAGCCGCGTCCACATGGGTGCCGAGGACAGGGGTGGCACTTGTGGCACCCACTCCGGCTTCACCCGCCCGCCCCGCAGGCGTTTCCCAGCACGCACAGCGACGCTCTGAACCCAGAGAGATTGATGGGTGCTTCCCATAGTGCTGTGCCCAAGCGGCGTGTGGGCACGACCATGAAACCACCACGGGACGGAGCAGAAGGGGCACCTCGGGGTGAGGGGGAAGCACGACCTGTCTGTCCCTCCCTGAGATAACGAGGTGCCGGCTACAAGCGGGGATGGGGATGGAGTACTGGAGGGGCTGGCATCCCATGGGGTGGTTTTACAGCCGAGCTCAGGAGGCCAGGTGCTCCTCCCAGAGCTAGCACTGGGACTCCCACTTGGGGCTCAGAAATAAGGGCAGCCAAGCTGCAAGCGACCCCAGACTTGAAGAGGCAAGCAGATCCTTAGAGGAGCTGATCGCTCCCCACACCCCAAGGAGATGCAGCCTCTCCTCTGCCTCTCTCTCTCTCCCTGTGTGCTTCAGTGCCACACAGCCCTTTGCTGCATCATTTCCTCAGGCTCAACTGCCCTCCAGCCCCTGTGAAGGGGTTTCATAGGAGCTTTTGGGATCGTTTCTATCCTAGCAGGTCAACAATACACATCTGTCTTATTTCACACTGAAAGGTACGCCCCCTTCTTCCTCCTCTCCCAAATTTTGATGCAAATTGTATCGAAAGGTTATAACAGCTTTTCCACACGCGCTTTTGATAAACAAAACATCAGCAATGGCTAAAACTGCCTTTGATCACGTGTCCGTACAAAAACACTGGCTGAATCTCACAAAAACAAGGTGTTCAGTGCTCACCATTTCCTCGCAGAAACTCTGCTCAGGAAAACAAAGCAGACCAGAGCTCAGAGCCTGCTCTCCCTCCAGGCTTTTCTCACGGCAAGGACTCACCCAGCCCTCAGCTAACCCAAAGCAGCTTCCCAGGCTGCCAAACCTTTCCGTCTGCACCAGGCTGAGCAGGAGGAGCGGGACCACAGCCCACAGCACGTCCAAGTGTTCATCGGGGCATTGGTGTGCAATGCTCCCAGAGGAAAAATAATTAAGAACCGAATCCGTAGCAAAGCCTACCGAGAGTAATAAATAGCATGGGGATTTCACAGGGATTTTTGGTCTAGGACACCCAGGAGTCCCTTTGCTCGTGGCGAGCAGCTCCCAGATGCCAGGGGTGTGCGTCTCACCCTGGAAAAGCGTGAGCTGCACCTGAAGCTTTGCAGGGATTTGTGCGTACTTCAGAGAGCGATGCTGTGGGAAGGCTCTGCCCCGAGGCGCGTGCACACTGAGAAGAAAGGCTCCTCTGCAGCAGGGGGAGCAGGTTTTGCATCCTGGGGGAAACAAAGAAGCCCTGAGCTGGGCTGCCTGACACCCAGGTTCAAGGAAGTGCTCCCGATGCTGCAAGAAAGGCTTTGCCCAAGAGTAGACAGTGAAACACTTCCCAGGCTCTCCCAGCAGCACGGGGGGATGCAGGAAGCACCAAGCAGGAATACCCCACGTCCCCACAGCAGCAAAAACCTTCATGGCACAAAGGCAGGGGCACAAGCTGGAGGTACGGCAGCAGGAAACAGAGCAGGGAAAGCAGCAAAAGCCGTATTCATCTGCACAGGACCCTGTGGTAACACAGGGCACCTGAAGCTGCCCCTGGGTGGGGACAGAGCCACTGTGGCTTCTGCCTCTGCTGTATCCAGGAAGGTGAAACCACCAGGGCTCAGCTGAAAGAAGAGAAATGGTGCTCCCCTGCTACAACAAGCAGGGAATTGTACATTGCAGCCCACAGCACCAGCACCTCCCCACAGACCAGAAAGATGCCAGCAATCCAGGCGGTGAGGAAAGGGCAGAGGGCAGGGAAAAAGGCAACCTGCCAGACACCTACAACAGCACGAGCAACCTGCACATGCATGCACGCTGCACTGCTCCATGGGTGGCTGAGGATCAAACTTCCCATATCAGCAGGCATTTGGGTGGAAAATGAACAAGCGCACAACCTCTTGCTTTGCACTCATGTCTGCAGTGGAAGCATCCAAATCCTGGAGTACCTCCAAGCTTTTCTGGATACCACACAAACACCATCGGTAGCTGCCTGCTCGCCTTCGCCTGTGTGAAAAGGCATCACTTGCAATTTCTCTTCTGGTTGAGAATAATTCTTGCTCCAGCAAAAGAAATGGCTGGCGGGGATGGGGAGGGAAGGGAACTGCAAAGATTTAGTGCACTATAAAACTAATGGATATCTAACCTGCCCTCAGGTCTCGCTCCTAGACAGGAATGAACTATGTCATCTCCTACATTCACAACCACTCCAAACACACTGAGACGCATGCATAATGTCCCACTTCCAGTCAGCTGCAGAAAGGCCCTCTCGGGCAGAGATGACAGCTGGCACAGGGCTCTGGCTGGGCACCAGCTCCCACGCTGCTTCCAGGCCCTTCCAAGTCCCAGACAGCATGGCAACGTGCTGATTATCGATCCAAAATGCATAGGTAGAGACATGGAGGGGAAGGGTGACTGCACAACTCCCCCGTCTGGCAGGCATGGGCTCCTCTACTACGGCTAACGGGGTGGAAAGCAGCATTTGCCACAGGCACGGTTTGATCATGCTCCTGCTCCTCACACTTCCCTGCAAGGAGGCAGGAGATGGTTAGATAAGACAGCCTTTTTTCCAGCCACAAGCCCTAGAAGCACTTAAATCCACTTCCCGGGAAATCCACCAGCTCAACAACCCCTCTCCACAGCCGGGCCAAGCTCATGCTCTTTCCAGCTGAGGAATTTCCAACCGCAGCTACAAAGGCAGGCGAACCCAAGAGGTCTGCTTTGGCTCAGGAATCCCACTCATTTGCACCACACCAACAGCACCAAGGTCCCCATGTGCACACACCAGTGCGTGCCCCGGTGCTGTGCTACTTGGGAGGTATAACAACTATAGGCTGGCCTCGCTTGGGTCTCCACATGAGGACTTGGGCATCGTTGGCATTGGGTTTCACTAGTGCATTTGGTGGGATGGGCTCCATCCTGCTCAAGATCCGGGGCTGCTCCTGCTGAGTCCTTCCCACCAGTCGAGCACGCTGCCCTAGGAGCTGCATGGGATCAACCTCAATGTCCACTCGCATCCGCCACTTTATAGTCTGCAAGATGATCTTTTCCTTGGTAGTGGTGTTCATAGCCACCAGCCACGTGGTAAAGCTCTGGTCCCTTTTAATCCTGGTCAGCAACGGCACATTACTGTTGCTCACAGGGACAGCCCACGTCACGCTGGGGTAGAAATTGTCATTCATGCTCACCGAGAACCTGGAGATCTTGTTCGTGGGCCCGACCAGGGTCACAGTTTCTGTGGTGTTTCCATACCAGGGGTAGCTCACTCCATCAGAATCACTGATGGCTTTTACTCTTCCTTCTCGCAAGTCGGGCAGCTCCCAGCTTGACCTGGTGAACAGAGACAGAAAGGGCATGTTATTGGGGAAACAGCAACAGCAGTGCCTGAGCAGTGCCTGCAATGGAAGGAACATAGCAAGCTGCTGTGTGCTGGCACGTGCAGTGTAAAGCACTTGCTTTAGAACAGGGGAAGAAGTACAGATAAAAGGGCAACAATTGTATCCGAAACCCCACTGAAAAAGCCATTCCTCTCAGAGCTGCCAGCAGCTCAGTACCAGCCAAAGCTGTTCACCAGTGCCTGTCTCTGGCATCATCCACCAGGTCCTCCTTCTGGAAGCACTAATTCAAGAGCAAAGCTCAGGAAACACCTTCCCACCTCCAGGAAGCCCCTGACAACCTCATTCAAGAACAAATTCAGCTTTAGCTCCTTCGCTGAGTCAGTCAAGACCAGCAGAAGCCTCTGCTCTGCCAGCACAACGGCATTTTAATTAACCTGCAATTTAACCAAGTGGGCCCATACTCATTTCTGAGCTACTCTTAAGTCACTCTCTCCTTAATCTCATTAACAGAGAGAAAAAAATAACAGCCTTCCCTGCACGTCAGCTGCAGCATGGCCACAACCTACACCAAGCCTGAAGCAGCTCCCACCAGCCTACAGCTCAGCCTGCAATTTTTACACCCCTAAATATAGACATTCGCTAAGACACAGGTGCAGTAATTAAATACCACAATCATGCCTGCTGCTGGTGTGACGAAATCCCTGCTATAATGTTGGAGTTGTGGGTGGGGGGGAATTCCAGCCAAAATCTTGGCTGCAAACCACGTTAGCAACACCAGGCGGATGCAGCGATGGAGAAGATCACCACATGGTAATTATGAGCAAGGAGTGGGAACGGTGGCCACCCAGCTCATCAAGCCCCAGCCCAGCTCACATGGATCTTTCCTGAAATCCTAAGAACAAAAAAAACGCCGATACTCTTCGGATGCTGAATCCACACTTTCAATTTCAAAACCACTGCCCCTCACAAACGCAGAGAGAGGTGGCTGTGCTAAGTCTCTGTCTTCAGGCACATCAGGTTCACAGTATGTATCTGAGAAAAACTGGCTGTATCACTGCTGGATATCAAAGAAAGGAGAACAAAACAGAAACCTTAAAACTCCTCAGGCATGTTGCACCGGTTGAAGCCTCCTGCTGAGCTCAGATGCACACAGATCTGGGCTCTGAAGCTGCCAGTGAGTAGCAGGAGACATCTGGCTTCCTTCCTCCCCAAGACACGATGATCTGCACTCACTCTGACCCTCCTAGGCACCCCAGTGTTGCACGCTCTGAAAGCAAGGAGGATGGGGCCATCCCCAGCATCCCCTGCCTGAGCTCAGCCTCACACTAACTCCTCAGCCCTGCTTTGTGGCAGTGGCTGGCTTGGGGCAATGAAGAAGGTAGCTCATCTGTGGCCTCCGGGTCCCTGTGCCCTTGAGGAAGGGCAGGAAGCCAGAGGAAGCTGATCCTGACACAGCACCACAGCCTCTGGCGCCCACAAGATATCCCAAGCAGAGTTCTGCTTTCAGGAAGGGCAGCCAGGACGGGGCAGGCAGGCTCGGCAGCTTGAGGCAAACCCAAGGCTGGTGCCAGCCGCTCCTGCTCCCCAGCAGGATAGAGCTGAGAGCTGCTCCAGCCTATGCTGCAGCAGCAGGGACAGCCCTGCAGGCGAGGGCAGGCAGCGCCGTCTCTCCCTGTCAGGAAGCCAGGGCAGCCCAGAGCTGTGTGAGATGCCACCTACTTCCATGCTGAGGATTGCCAGGGCAGCCTCCATCTGCCCCCTCCCTTGGAAATGCGAGCCGGCTGACTCCAGTAGTGACAGCACAATGTCTTCCAGCATGGGGCTGAGGGGAGAAAGGGTGCTTTTCCAGAGCTGGAAAGTGATGGAGGGGAGCAACTCCTGTGCCTGTACTCCTACGTAGTGCATGGCTCACACCAGGGGCTGAAGGGACTGCACAGGCTGTGCTGGAAGGGATGTCCAGAGCCCACAGTTCCTGAGGCTGAAATCCTCATTTCCAGCAAGGGCTGCTCCACCGTTCCTCATTTCTGGGGATGTAGGAACAGAGGAATGGGTAAACCCCAGGCAGCAGCAGGAGGGCTCTCAGAGCTTAACAGCGAGCACTGCATGCAGTGCCACTCATATTCCCCTCATTCTGCCCTCAGAGAAATAGGATCCTGCTGTTCCCAGAAGCAATCAAGAAAAACCAGGTTGATAGGACGAGTGCAGTGACAAGCCTGGCTGTGAGCACAGCACTGACCAGCAGCCTTTGGTGGGGATGGAACTTGCAGCTCAGCCAGCAGCCTCTGCACCTGCACAGCCCAGCACCAGGCTGACCCTGCTTCCTCAGCAGCTGCTGCACATGGCAGAAACCACAGCAGCACAGCCAACTGCATTGCTCTTCGGTGTCCTCCTGAGCCACACACATGGAGTCTTCAAGCAACGTCATTCATGTAACCATACTGAGGCTTCTATCACCTCACAGAACTGCAGTAGTGCCTTCCTCACACATCCATCACACATCCATCCCAGGGCCCCCGTCTCATCCAAAAACAATACCAGGGCCCCACCTCCTCTCATAATGATATTGGGGTATCCATCTCACAGAATCACACCAGGGCCTCTATTGTGCCATGGGCTCCAGCACCTCACCTAACTGCACCGGGGCATCCATCCCCTCATGTAACCGTATGGGACCTACATTTCTTCACATAAGTGTACTGTCCTCCAGCTCCTCACGCAACCGCCCCAGGCCTTCTGTCCCCTCAGCAAACCACACGATGACCTCCATCTGTTCATATAACCACACTAAGACCTCCATCCCCTCACGTAACCGTACCACAGCCTCCATTCCGCCATGCAACTGCACTGGGGACTCCGTCCCTTCATGGAGCTACGCAGGAACCTCAAACCCTTCACACAGCCACACCAGGACCTCCATCCCCTCGCACCCCCAGCTCAGGACCGCCATTCCTTCACGTAACAGCCCCAGGACACCCACTCCCTCCACGCACACCCTCCCTTGCCGCCCCTCAGGTGGGCCGCACCGCCCGGGGCCGTCCCCCCGCCCGCTCCCGCTGCTCACACGCCGAGGTCGCTGTAGGTGTTGTAGAACTCCATGTGGTTGCAGGCCTGGATCCAGCCCACCACCCAGGTGTGGCGCCGGGCGATGGGCGGCATGAGGACGCGGGCCGAGGCGCGGAAGTAGGGCGTGCGGTACCGCAGCACCACCGGCGAGCTCTCCTCGATGGCGGTGGCCGCCGGCTCGATGGTGGCCGACACGTCGGACACCACGATGTGCTCCCGCCGCACCCGCGCCTTGCAGGCCACGCTCTGCAGGCAGCCCATGGCCGCCGCCCCGCCGCCTCCACCGCGCTCACCCTCCGCCGCGACGCGGGGGCCAGGGGGCGGCCCGGCGTCCCCTCGCCGCCCGCCCCACCATCGCCGCCCGCGCACCGGCGCCCGCACCGGCGCCGGCAGGGCGAACGCGCCGCCGCTCCTCTTGCGGCCCTCGCCGGCCACCGTCTGCCGGCTAGGGGCGGGGAGGGGCGGGACGGGAGGGATCCTCCGGCCGGCAGAGGGCGCTGCAGCCCCGCGTCTCGTCCCGGAGTCCGGGCTCCCTAGCAACCGAAAAGGGCGCCGGAAGCGGAAGTTCGGCAGCCCGGCAGCGGGCGGGACGGAGCTCCGCCGTGGGGGCCGGCGGCGCGGGTACCGGGACGGGTGGGCCGCGGGAGGTGGGGTTACGGCGCAGGCCGCCGGCGGCAAGCGTGCCGGTGGCAGGTGGCCCGCGTTGGCCTTTCCAAGCCTGGCCCCGCCGCCATGCCCAGTCCCCGCAGCAGCCGCGAGCGCCGCAGCGCTCGCCCCGAGTTCGCGTCCCTGCTGAGCCAGCGTGGCCTCGGGGCCCCGGACAGCCCGTCCCGCCGCCGCGAGTCGGCCGGCTCCGCGCCCCCGCCGCTGCCCGAGGAGGACTGCATGCGGCTGAACCCGTCCTTCGTGGGCATCGCCTTCAGCTCTCTGCTCGCCGTCGACCTCTGGGCCTCCAAGCGCCTGGGAGTGTGCGCCGGGGAGGCCTCGGCCTGGGGCAGCGCCCGCCCGCTGCTGAAGGTGGTTGAGGTGTCGGGGCACGGCATCCCCTGGCTGCTGGGCACCTTCTACGGGCTCTGCCAGAGCGACAGCTCGGCCGCCAGGGAGGTGCTGCTCAACCTGTTCTTCGGTGAGGCCGGGAAGGGGCTCCCCGGGCGGGAGGACGGGTCCCAAGGGAAGGGGAGAACAGAGAGAACCTGAGGGATCCCAGCTCTCACAGCCCCAGGGAGCCACGTGGCTCCCGACAGCTGTTGTGGCTCCCAAGAGCTGTGGCATCTCAACAGTTGCTCAAGCACACAGACATCAGTGCCCGCAGGCTTGCTGCAGGCAGTACCTGCTTGCACTGATCTGTATCAGCCAGTGTGGAAATCTGGTTCAAAGCATGCTCTGTAAGTATGCATGGTGTAATGTTTTTTCCCCTGGCATCCTGCTGGGTAGATGTAGATTCAACATTTTTGCTTGCCTAGAAACTGCAGTAGCTCCAAACAACAGACCTCTCCTAAAACCCCAGTCCTTACCCTGTGAGACACCAGGGTGGCTCACGTGGATTGTCTGAATCAAAATGTTTGGTGGGGAATGTAAGCATTCGTGCATCTTGTTCATAGCAGTGTGTGGCTACATCATTGTCCCTAGAGAGCTGGTGGGAGGCCCTCGGTGGCCTCCAACCACTACTCTGCTCAGAGCAGTACTGTCCTGGCACCAGGGTCACCCTCTGGGGAAGGAGCCCTCTCTGACATCCAGGTGCAATAAAAAAAAAAGGATTGAAATGAGCTTAGTTAAGAAAACAAACAAACAAAAAACCTCACACAAAACAAATCAAACAAACATTCATTCTTAAATGATTAACCAAAGAGAATGAACTGAAGTAGCCAAAGGCCTTTATGCCCAGTAACAAGGGTTACAACAAGCAGATATCAATCTCTCAGACAAGGCTTCCTAGAAAAAAGCAGCCACGGGTGCCAGCACTGAAAGCTGGCTAAATGGGAGAGAGAAGACACCGCCAGCTGCCCTTGCCAGACAGTGGTTGACTTCTCACAGGTGCTTCTGGCTTCTACCACAGCAGCCTGTAGCACTCTGGGAGAAAGCTGGTACTAAGCCATCTTTTCCTCAGCTCTTAAAAGCCAAAGCCTGGTTGCGTTTTACACATTGGTGCCCCCAGCAGCAGGGAGAAGCCAGCTGTGAGCCCTCAGACTGCCGAGGAGTGCCTGGAGCCCCTCTTGCGCTGAGCCACAGCTGAGTACCTGAAGCAGATTGATCATTTACCAGGGTCAGTGCACTTTGTGCAAAGTGATGCTGAATCAGCATGGGCTGGCAGGGAATATTAACCTGTTGGGTGCCTTCAAATTAGGGAAGGATTTGAACCCTGAGTCACAGAGATCGGATTTCACACAGGAAGAAAAGCCCAGCCTAGAGTGTTGACAGATGTGCTCATGCACAAGTCCAGGCCTTGGATGAGCGTTGTGTTTTCCTTGCCTAGGCAGTGCAGCCATGGGAAATTCTACCTTCTCTTAGCAGCTTTGGTAGCTATGCATTTTCATAGATAATGGCTTTGCATTGTTTCTCATCTCCCATGGGACAAAACGCTTCCATTTTTGCTCACTTGCTGTTACTGTCTCCTAGCACTGGTGCTGGATCTCGTGCTGGTGGCAGTGGTGAAAGGGATCGTCAGACGGCCACGGCCTACCCACAACAAGATGGACATGTTCGTCACCGTCTCGGTGGACAAGTATTCCTTCCCATCGGGCCATGCCACCAGAGCTGCCCTGGTCTGCCGCTTTGTTCTGCACCACCTGGTGCTCGCCATCCCACTGCGGGTCCTCGTGGTGCTCTGGGTTCTCATTGTTGGCATTTCAAGGGTCATGCTGGGCAGGCACAATGTGACGGACGTGCTCTTCGGTTTGTTCCTGGGCTATGTGCTGTACAGCGTGGTGGAGTACTGCTGGCTCTCCCCACTGAATGCACCTGCCCTCTTTGCACTCTGGAGCCATTGATGGCTGCACCACTCCCAAAGGAGGAGGCATACACCCTGTTCTCGAAGCATACATGGAGTGGGGGTGCTGCGACTCATATATGTCCAGCCAACACTTAACACTAGTGGTGCTGCAGGCTCCCAGGCCTGCAGTTAGACACTTGGTGCTGTCTTGCCCTGCTGATGGGCCGTCAGGCAGAGCGTGTGCTGGCCAAGCAGCTGCACTGACTACTCTCCAGTGACAAGCCTGTCCCTGCAGAGCCTGGGAAGAGGTCAGCACATCCATCCGGCAGCTCGCTGCTGATACTGTGAATCAACATGCCCTTGCTGGGCACCTGCTGTATTAGCCTACAGTGTATGTGGTAGCTGGGGCTTTGCAGAGGTTTCTCCGCAATTGCCCACATATCTGCGTGCTATAAATACACTGGTCATGTTGCTGTTGTGAGTGCACTTTCTGCAGTCTCCATAATACCCATCTGGATGGGGGGACTCTCCAACATCTGTTCCCATGTTTATAAAGAGCTCTGCCTTCTAAGTAACGTGTCTCTTCCCTTTTTCATGTGATTTAAACACTGCTCGGAGACCAGATCTGAACCAACAAGGTCACAGGCATCTGGCTGCCAGTACTGTGAGGAAGGGATGGGGTGGCCGAGGGTTTTGTCCATCCGTTCCCTCTCCAAGAGGGGGGGAAGCAGCTCCCAGCAGCAGCCTGCTTCTAAAACCACTGTACAGAGCCTTACAGCTTTTTTTTTTCCCCTTCCACGAGCTTTTCCATTGCCCAGGGGTGACAGCAACTTGCCCGGTGGCACCCATGTAGGATGCAACAAGTGCAGAAGGATGTGTGGCATCGGTCATGGACTGAACAAGTCAGGGGCAGAGTCCAGGGCTTGGGGACTTTTGGCCCTTCTTCCCTCTGCCAAGGGGCAGTGCAATGGCAAGCTGTGCAGCTGTTTTTGCAGCACGGCTGGAAACCAGCATGTCTTAGTGTAATCAGGGCTGGGCTGATCCCAGAAGAGGCAAAAGTCCAAGGGAGTGATTGATTTTACAGCATGCATGTCATGGGGCTGGGCTGCCCCGCACCCCCTCGCCATCCCCAGACACCCCAACGGCGTTCCCTCTCAGGCTGTCCCTTCGCAGGGCTCCCTGGTTGAGCACTGGGGCAGCTCCTGGCGCAAGCCGCTGACGGAAAAGCGAAGCGCCAGAGCGAGCTGTGTGCTGGCTTCCTGCTCCACGGCCACCGTGGGAGGAGTGACGGCGGGGGCAAGGGGGGGGGGTAGGCTGTTCACTGCCGTACGCCATAAATCCAGGCTGCGCTGATCGCGGCAACGCGTCGGAGGGCTGCATGGCGAGGCGGGTGGCCATCATCGGTGGGGGCAGCAGTGGGCTGTGCGCCATCAAAGCCTGCCTGGATGAAGGGCTGGAGCCTGTCTGCTTCGAGAGAAGCGGGGACATCGGGGGGCTATGGAGGTTTGAGGTAAGCCGTGCCGGCTGCAGGCTGTGTGTTGTTAACTATCACCAGGGGGATCAAAGTGACCATGGTGGGATCGTCGAGCGAGGGCTGAACACACATCTGCCCCCCATCCCAGAGAGTCCCGGGGACCCTCGCTGGCAGCAGAACTCCCCCAGCCCTATTGCAAGGCAGTGACCTGCTATGGGGCAGGCCATCAGGATGCTGAGCTGTGCCCCATGCCTGCAGGAGCAGCCCGAGGAGGGCCGTGCCAGCATCTACCGCTCCGTCATCATCAACACTTCCAAGGAGATGATGTGCTTCAGCGACTTCCCCATCCCCGACGACTTCCCCAACTACATGCACCACTCCAAGATCATGGAGTACTTTCGCATGTACGCCCGGCACTTTGACCTGCTCCGCTACATCCGCTTCAGGGTGAGCACTGGGGGCCGGGGGCAGCATGGGGCCGGGGCTGCAGAGACACTGACATCTGCTCCCCCCACCCAGACCAGCGTGCGCCGCGTGGCCAAGTGCCCTGACTTCGCCGCCACGGGCCGCTGGGAGGTGGAGACCGAGAGTGAGGGCAAGCAGGAGTCAGCCATCTTCGACGCCGTGTTGGTGTGCACCGGGCACCACAGCGACGCACACCTCCCGCTGCAAGCCTTCCCCGGTATGCTGCTGTGTGCCATTGCTGTGCAAGAGAGCCCAGGAAGCTGTGATGTTGCTGTCCCCATTCTCCTCCCTGCTTTTCTTCCCAGTCCCATGCATTTTGCTGTTCAACCCCCTGATGGACCCATGGCAGAGCAATAGTGGGCTCCTCAAAGATCCTGCTGCGTTCTTTGGAGGTGGCCCTCCGGCCCAGCACAGCATTCCTCCTCCCTGCCCACAGGCATTGAGAAGTTCAAGGGCCGCTACCTCCACAGCCGTGACTACAAGGAACCCCAGGAGTTCATGGACAAGAGGGTCGTTGTCATTGGGATTGGGAATTCAGGGTCAGACCTGGCTGTGGAGATCAGCCAGACAGCCAAGCAGGTAAGCAGCAGCAGGGGGGGGGTCACCAGAGGTAGGGCATCCTAAGGACAGCTCCATGCCAAAGCCCATCTCCTCTGGGCCATCCCTGGTGTCCCTATGACCATCACAACAACAAGGAAACAACTTTCTTCCTCACCCAGGTCTTCCTCAGCACCCGCCGAGGTGCATGGATTATGAACCGTGTAGGACAGCAGGGCTACCCCATTGACACCATCTTCACCACTCGCATGAAGTCATTCTTGCAGCATCTGATGACCTCCTCCATGGCAAGCGACTATGCAGAGAAGCAGCTGAACATGAGATTCGACCACACAAACTACGGCCTGAAGCCAAATCACAGGTGCCAGCAAACACATCCTCCGATAATGTCCTTTTCTGGGGCTGAGCATCCTCAGAGCAGGATGCTGCAGAGACACCTCAGTGCCCTGATGGCTCCTTCCATCCTCCAGGGTTCTCGACCAGCACCCAACTGTCAACGATGACCTGCCCAACCGCATCATTTCGGGCAGGGTGCGGGTGAAACCAAACATCAAGCAGTTCACGGAGACATCTGCCATTTTTGAGGATGGCACTAAGGAAGACATAGATGCTGTAGTCTTTGCCACAGGGTACAGCTTCTCCTTCCCCTTCCTTGGGGACTATGTGAAGGTGGTGGAGAACCAGGTCTCTCTCTACAAATATGTGTTCCCTGTTGACCTGGAGAAGCCAACGCTGGCTTTCATTGGCTACATCCAGCCCCTGGGAGCCATCATGCCCATCTCAGAGATGCAGTGTCGTTGGGCCACCCGTGTCTTTAAGGGTAAGTAAGACAAACTGTCCCCCGAGACTGCAGCTCTGGAACTGGGACAGATGGTGTCCAGCCATCTGCCTCCTGTACCTTTGGTACTGCAGCCCCCTCACACAGGGCTCTTCCCCCCAGGGCTGAACAAACTGCCACCCAGGCACGACATGGAGGCTGACATCAAGCACAAGAGAGAGGAGATGGCCAAGCGGTAAGGCCCCATCAGGACCCAACTGGGATGGGGCAGCAGCCTGTGAGGGCTGCTGGTGGGCTTCCATGGCCAGGTCCCACCAGAAAGCAGGGTCCAGACCGCTGTCCCTGCCCGCAGGTATGTGACCAGCCGGCGGCACACCATCCAGGTGGATTACATCCCCTACATGGATGAGCTCGCCTGCCAGCTGGGTGTCAAGCCCAATCTGCCAGTGCTCTTCCTCACTGACCCCAAGCTGGCGCTGGAGGTGCTGCTGGGGCCCTGCACACCCTACCAGTACCGCCTGCATGGCCCAGGCGCATGGCAGGGTGCCCGGGAGGCCATCCTGACTCAGCAGCAGCGCATTGTTCAACCCCTGAAGACACGGCATGTGGAGAAGCACACCTCCACCATGCCGCTCCTCTTCAAGTTGGCTGGGGCCCTGGCAGTCTTTGCTGTCATCTTCACCTACCTGTAGGCTGCTGCACTCTTCCTGGTGGGGTTGGTAATGCTAGAGGGGCTACACAACCCCGTGGCAGTCATGCCTCTCACATCAAGGGCACTGTCTGCTTATTGGCACGGCCCCACACAATGAGTGCGATGCACCAGACTCTCCCAGATGGGGTAGACCCAAAAAACACCTTGCGGCGACCTTGGGATGAAGGAAAAACCCTTCCCAGGCGTTTGGGAATGCCCCACCCTGCTCAGGTATTGCTGTTGGCCGAGCAGAGGCCCTTCTGTCACCTGTAATTCCAATGTGCCTCCACTGATTACACTCACATGGTTTCTACATTGCAAAGGTACAGCAAAGTTTCTAACCAGATTAAAGTGTTTTCAACAGCACCGGGTGCCTGTCCTGTTACTCACGTTCCCCTGTGCGCTGAGAATACACATGGGCTGGGGTCTGCATGCACGCACACACATGCATACATCCACAGCAAAGCAGTCTTGCCTGGGGCACACGCAGCTGGAACAGATCCTGGGGATCACACCAGCACAGATCAGTCCCATCGCTGTAAGCCACACGCAGCCCCCCAGAGGACAGCGAATGGGGACATGCGCTGGGGACCTGGAGTGGTGCCGGCTGTTCCAGGCTGCCATGCACCAAGGCTGGCACTCATGCCTGCAGCATGCCTTCTGTCTTGTTTTCCACATAGTGACTTGCTAAAATTTGGAGCATGGCCACATCTCAGCCCCCACACCCAGGAAGTTCCTGGGGCAGGCTTCAGCATCATTACTTGCTAACAGAAAATAATGAGCCCTTTGCAGAGGGCGGGCGGGAGGTGTGGCATGGCAGTGCGGGAACCTGTAGATCATGTCTGGATGAAACACCTCGTGATGCCCCAGCTGACCTCAGCCATCCACACCGAGAAACACAGGGACATCCAGCACAGCTGAGCGGCACCAAACACATCCCTCCTGTGCCACCCACCAGACTCAGTGACCTCCTGTGTGCCCAACGGCGCAGCATCCCCTGCCACCACTGCTGTCACTACTGCCAGACATGGCTGCCCAGAGAGTAGCCATCATCGGTGCTGGCGCCTCCGGCTTGTGCGCCCTGAAATGCTGCCTGGACGAAGGGCTGGCCCCCACCTGCTTCGAGAGGAGTGGGGACATCGGGGGGCTGTGGCGGTTCGAGGTAAGCACCATGCTGTACTGAGTTGCCCTAGGCAGCAGCAAAGACAGGATCGCTTACTGGCAGCTAATGAAGCACTGCTGGGACATCCCCTCATGCAGAATGGGATGCTGGCAGTGCAAGATTGGTCCTGCCTAAGGAACCACAGCTGGGGCCAGCTTTCAGCCCAGGGCTTGCTTTCCTGCCTCAGGGTGAATGTTTCTTATCCCTCCCTGCCCAGCCTGTCCTGCTCCCATCCATCCCTCCCACTGGTCCCACCTGCTCCCCCCCCCAGCTGCCCCACTGCTGCTGGCATTACTTTCCTATCCTTCCCAGCCCCTTCTTTCTCTGAAAGTCCTGGCTGCTCCTCATCCTTTACCTCTCCTACCTCCCACACACAGGCACAGGGCGCTGCCTTTGTTCTCCTTGCCAAGGGAAAGCCCCAGAGCTTGTTTCTGCACTCGCCAAGTGATGCCACTGTCTCTTCTTCCCAAGAAAGCCAACCTGGCATGCTCTGCTGCCCTGCCCAGCCTTGCCATGAGCAGGACAGCCTGGGAAATGCTACACAGTGCTGGCATGGGGTTTGGGACTGCTTGGCTAACATGATGCTGGTTTTGCCCAATGGTAGAGCAGAGCTAATGCATGGAAGCCAGAGGCTGAGTTGCTGGGGCAGATATCAGGATCTGGGCTGAGCTGACTGGGCTGGCTGCCTCAGTCTTGTGAGACTGATAGGATAGTCATAGCACAGGTGAGTTTGGGACTGCCATACATTCCCCTGGCCAGCACTGAGCTGTGCCCCATGCCTGCAGGAGCAGCCCGAGGAGGGCCGTGCCAGCATCTACCACTCCGTCATCATCAACACTTCCAAGGAGATGATGTGCTTCAGCGACTTCCCCATCCCCGACGACTTCCCCAACTACATGCACCACTCCAAGATCATGGAGTACTTTCGCATGTACGCCCGGCACTTTGACCTGCTCCGCTACATCCGCTTCAGGGTGAGCACTGGGGGCCGGGGGCAGCATGGGGCCGGGGCTGCAGAGACACTGACATCTGCTCCCCCCACCCAGACCAGCGTGTGCCGCGTGGCCAAGTGCCCTGACTTTGCCGCCACGGGCCGCTGGGAGGTGGAGACCGAGAGTGAGGGCAAGCAGGAGTCAGCCATCTTCGACGCCGTGTTGGTGTGCACCGGGCACCACAGCGACGCACACCTCCCGCTGCACGCCTTCCCTGGTACACTGCCATGCGTCCCTGCCCCAGGGATGCTTTCCTCTTCCCCAAGACTCTTCACAGCACTATCCCCCCTGGCTGAGCCTTGACCCCCAACCTGTGGTTGCTCCCCTCATGTCAAAAACCCCAAAGCCAAGCAGGGTACTGAGGGTGGCACCGACCATCTCCCAGGTTGGAGATGCCACCACCTCCCTGGGCACCATCCCTGGGCTGTTCCCACTGGGTTCAGCCTGCTCACAGAGCCCACACCTAGCCCAAGAAATGGACAGCCACCCCCTCTGGCACGGCCCTGCTCTCTCTTGCAGGACTGGACAAGTTTGAAGGCTGGTACCTGCACAGCCGGGACTACAAGAGCCCACAGGCCTTTGCGGAGAAGCGGGTCATCGTGGTCGGCACCGGGAACTCAGGCATCGACATTGCAGTGGAGCTGAGCCACACAGCCAAGCAGGTGATGTCCCAAGACATCCTTGCTCCCAGCCTGTTTTTATTCCTGGACCATGCAGGTCTGTCTGAGTTTGGGCCAGCACTGCACTGCAGATTAAATGTCCCTTCTCACTTGTACCAGGTCTTCCTCAGCACCAAGCGTGGGACATGGGTGATGCACCGGGTGGCAGAAGGTGGGTACCCCTTTGATTTCTCCTACCTCAGACGCTTCATCCAGCTCCTCCAAAGCCTGCTGCCCATCTCTGTGAGCAACTTCATGCTGGAGAGGAAACTCAACATGCGCTTTGACCACGCTCTGTATGGTCTGAAGCCAAAACACCGGTGAGTGTTTGTGGCAGCGTTATGGAGACCTGCCTGCACTCAGCCCTGCATGAGCTCTGTTTGTTCTCACCAGGGTCTTCAACCAGCACCTGACCATCAACGACGACCTGCCCAACCGCATCATTTCGGGCAGGGTGCGGGTGAAGCCGAACATCAAGGAGTTCACGGAGACATCTGCCATCTTTGAGGATGGCACTAAGGAAGACGTCGACGGTGTGATCTTCGCCACAGGGTACAGCTTCTCCTTCCCCTTCCTTGAGGATTCTGTGAAGGTGGTGGAGAATCGGGTCCCCCTCTACAAGTTTATGTTCCCAGCTGACCTGGAGAAGCCGACGCTGGCTTTCATTGGCTACATCCAGCCTCTGGGAGCCATCATGCCCATCTCGGAGATGCAGAGTCGCTGGGCCACCCGTGTCTTTAAGGGTAAGTGAGGCGGGCCGGGAATGCACTTCTCTGGGTATGGCAAAGCTAAATTATTCAACTGCTGGCATGTGCTCCTCCTTTTATCATCCTTCTATGAAGGGATATAAAACATCATTGCATTTCACAACAAGTGTTGCACTGGTTTTCATCGTGTAGAACTGTTAATGATCTCCTACCCTGCAAACCATTTTCTCTTTTTTATTTCTTTGCCTGTGCCTCTCTCTTGCCCGTTTGGTGGCCCAAAGGCTTTCCTGTGCCACAGAGGCCACGCTGGGTGCAGAGGGGTATGTTTGCTGACAGCACAGCTCTCTCTGCTTCTCCTTCTTCCATAGGTCTGCACAAGCTGCCACCAACCAGCACCATGCTGGCTGACATTGCACGAACCAAGGAGAAAATAGCCAAGCGGTAAGGACCCTGTGCGGCACGAACCCTGCTATCACCTCCTTGATGCACACACACTGAGCCTGCCCGCTGTCCCTGCCCACAGGTATGTGACCAGCCGGCGGCACACCATCCAGGTGGATTACATCCCCTACATGGATGAGCTCGCCTGCCAGCTGGGTGTCAAGCCCAATCTGCCAGTGCTCTTCCTCACTGACCCCAAGCTGGCGCTGGAGGTGCTGCTGGGGCCCTGCACACCCTACCAGTACCGCCTGCATGGCCCAGGCGCATGGCAGGGTGCCCGGGAGGCCATCCTGACTCAGCAGCAGCGCATTGTTCAACCCCTGCGAGGCACAGCCAGGCACCCAGTGCCACGCTGCAGCTCTGTGCCACACATCTTCAAGGTCTTCTTCAGCCTCGGTTTGATCGTGGCCACGCTCATCTATGTCTCGCTGTCCCCTTAGCCCCAAATGAAGAGGGCTGCTGGCCATCCCCTTCCTCTACCTTGGGTTTTGATGTCGTTGGGAGGGGCTCAAACTGCTCTGCTGGATGCGTGGTGACATGGGGAACTCTTTCCTCACGGAAAAAGGCAATAAAGCTTGTCCCTGTTCTCCGGGATGAAGCGTCAGGCTCTGGTCTGTCCTCATAGATGTCTGCACTGCGCACACAGCACACAAGGCAGAGCTACGCGCGCCAGGCCACCCACCCACAGCAAACATGGCCGCCTCTCCCGGAAGTCACGCCGCCCTCAAACAAAATGGCTGCCCGGTACCATAGAGAGCAGCGCGGGGGCGGGCCAGAGCGCCCCGCAGAGGCTGGCGGTGGCGGCGGCCGCCATTTTGATCGGAGGCGGAGAGCGGGGCGGCGGCGGCGGCGGGCAGGTGGGGCTGCGACCGGGGTTGTGCCGGGGGGCTGCGCTGCCCCCTTGTGCGCTGGGGCCGGGGCGACGGCTGGGTGTCACGGCTGGGTAGGCCGCGAAGGGAACCGGAGCGGACAGGCGTCGGCAGGGGGGTGGGGCTGGCAGGGTGCTGCCGGGGTGGCACTGCGGTGGGTGACACTGTGGTTGGTGGCACTGCCATGGGTGGTAGTACGGTTGGTGGCACTGCAGCGGGTGACAGTACAGTTGGTGACACCGTGATGGCTGGCACTGGGTTGGGCAGTGCTGCAGTGGGTGACGGTTGCCCAGACCCCGCAGGCATAGCCATCCCCAGCTTGGGCTGCAGCCTGGGGACACGGAGTCTGGGTGACAGTGAGGGCTTTGGGGTCGGTCAGGTGCGCTCTGCCCTGCCCGCCCTGGTCATCTCATCCTTGCTGTGGGGTGACCCATGGGCTCACTGCCCTCCTGCCTCTGAGGGGTTAAGAAATACTTCAGTAATTGCCCCATAATTGTCTAAAGCCAGGCTTTGGCTGGCGGCCTCACCTGGCACTCTTCACATAGCTTCATCTTCTAAACAGATCCCCAAATGTCACAACGAAACTGATGAAGCAAGGCTGGCTTCCTGCACAACAAAGCCGGGCAGGGGGCAAGAGCCCCAACCCACCTCGGCTGCTGACATCTGCCTGGGCCCTGGCAACTCCATGTAACCCACGGTGGCTTTGTTGTTTGGTCCAGGAGGCCAGGTGCAGCACAGCCAGCTCCCCCTGCCTGGCCTGCAAGCAGGGTGGCACAGCAATGGTCTCACCCCGACGTATCACCCAATGCTGGGCAGACGTGCAGCCCTGGAGTTGGGCATGATGAGTACACCTCCCTGCTGTGCTGTTGCTGAGCCTTCTGCACACACTGCGTTGTTACTCCTTGCCCTGGCCACGATCCAGCCTGGGCGATTCCACTCGGGCTACTTTCAGCACTGTTGCCTTTGCCAGGCATGAAGCTCTGCTCCTCTGCCCGCAGGCTCACAGAGACTTGTTGGGAGCTGTTAAGCAGCTGCTACTTTCACTCTCCGGCTGTTTTCCTGCTGGATGTAGTGTTTTTTTTCTGTGCAGGCTGACTGTGGGATTGTGAAAAAGGCTCTGTTAGTGCCGAGTGACAATTTGCCACTCAAGGGTGGCTTTATTTTTCTCATCAGCCCCTCTGCTTGTGTAGGATGCGGTCTAACTCATGTTTGTTTTAGGGTATAACAATTACCAGCTTAACTATCACGATGGCTCATAAGGGTATGCCTATAATTAGTTCAAGCTGTCTTGCTTGTTAAATTCCCCTTCGGCTCCCAAACTTGGCATTGGGAAAGAACTTTGGGCCTTTTTTAGGATTGCTGTCACTCTGTCCTGGCGAAAGGCAACGGGAAGCAGCGCCCTCGCTCCCTGCTCACTGCTGGAGCCCATGGGCATAGGTACACTGCCTTCTTCTCCCTCTCACAGGGGCTGCTGAGCTGTCATGGGAAACACCACCAGCGAGCGAGTGTCCAGTGAGCGCCATGGCTCCAAGTCCCACCGCTCCGACAGCTCTGGCACGGCCCATCCCGCAAAGGAGCACCCACACAAGATCATGGTGGGCAGCACAGATGACCCCAGTGTTTTCAGCTCCCACGACTCCAAGGTAGGGACTGGCTGCTGCCTTTGTTGTCCTCACATTGGGTGCTGGGTGGTGTCCCAGAGGGGGTTGTGCTGGGCTGAGGATGCTTTCAAGGAGAGGATTTTTGGTGTGAGGGCTGTAGCACCTGGTTGAGAGCAGCCCTGTGTTTAATTCAAGCTAAATACAGGCAGAGTGTCAGGGTGCTGGGGTACAGCTTTCATAGCAGGAACCACAGGCTGAGCTGCAACACAGGAGAAACATCTCCTGGGATGTATGAGCGGAGCTGCTTGCCTAGCCTGAGGTTACTGTTGTCTGGGATGTGCAAATGGAGGCAGGGGGGAATGAAACAGCTTTGGTGTTCTCTGCTCAGATTCCTGGGGACAAGGAGTTTGTTTCATGGCAGCCGGACCTGGAGGAGTCAGTGAAGCCATCCCAGCAGGCTCGCCCCACTGTCATCCGCTGGGCTGATGGGGGCAAAGAGGTCTTCATCTCTGGATCTTTCAACAACTGGAGCACCAAGATCCCACTCATCAAGAGGTAGCTAGCCCCTTGGGTCATCCCGTGTTCTCCATCCATCACAAGGAGCATTTTTCTCAGTACCATTTGCTGTTCCCTTTGCCCATCTGGCTTCTCGCAGTTCATCATGCCCAAGCTAGAGGTGTGAGCACAAATATGCAGTCAGCATCCTGCCTGGGTGTTGCTGCAGTGGTGGGGAGAAATTGTGAAACGGGACAGGACAGGATGGGCCTCCTTGCTTTCCCAATTGCATGCCACACAGCAGTCATCCTGGCAGCAGAGCCCTGCCCAGGTATGCTGCAGTTCTCTGAAGCTTGGTGGCCTTTCTCGTTGCCTAGTTGTGTTGCTGCTAGAGGGAGTTGCTTAGTTGTCCCTCACATGCTTTCCTTGCATAGTAATGTTCTTGTTGTTCTGCAGTACACCTGTGTTTTCTGTGGAAACACTACGTAGGACTGGGCATAATCCCAGCACATACCTGGAATGGGATTATCTCAGCTGCAGACTTCACAGGCACTTCGTGCTTCCATCCTGCAGTACCAACACAGGTTTAGATTTATTGTCCACTCGCCTTGTCCAGTGTGTGTTGCATATGGCATCTGTCATGCCAGCTTCTCCAGGACATGCGGGGCAGGGCTGCAAGCTGAGCTCCTGTTTGCCTTGTGCCCTGATTGGAAGAGATGATCTTAGTGTTTTTTTCCACCTTAATGAGTCTACGATTCTATGGACCCTGAGGGATCTGAATCATACAGGGGCTTTGGGCACTCACACCTGCTCTGGCCATGCCTTGAGTCATAAGCAAACCTAACCCATTACATGGGTGTTTGGGTTGAAGGAGCAGGCAGTGCGCGACACAGTGCTGTTCTCTGGAACCCCATGGAGAGGCAGCATCCAAAGCATCACTGCAGTAATGGTGTTGTACATCTGTTCTCTCTGCACAGCCACAATGACTTTGTCGCTATCCTGGACCTCCCAGAAGGAGAGCACCAGTACAAATTTTTTGTGGATGGCCAGTGGGTCCATGACCCATCCGAGGTAACTCTCAAAGCTTTATCACTGCAAATCTTGCCCTCTTTGGGGCCCAAAACATGATGCAAACACAGCAGAGGTGAAGTAGGAAGAGCAGGGAATATCTGCCAAAGCAAAAGGAGAACCTCCATCTCATGAATCCTTTCAGAGGCTGGTTCCTCTGGGCTTAGATATGCTGCATGGGGACAAGCTGTATGGGGGAACGTCAGGGAGGTATTGGGTGGCAGTGAGACACCAGAAAGCTTTAAATGCACATTCTGAATTGGAAGGACAAGCCATGGGTCAGCATTCACTGCAGGTTCTACTCTGAACTGCATCACACAGGGGCAGCATGGGAAGGAGATGACACTTGCCCGTGGGCATGTAGCAGGAAGGATGAAAGTAGGAGGTAATAGGAGCCTGGGAGTAAAGGGAAATCCTCCCAGGGCAAGCAGCAGAGATCTGCAAACACAGAGCAAAGCTAACCTCTTGCCACCTATGCTCTGAGGTAATAGCGTAACAAATAGCGTTCTCAGGCTGGGAGAAGCTGGGAAGCATGAGTACGCTTCAACTGAGGGTGAGTGTAGGAAGCCTCTTACCTTAGTTCTTTCCAGCCCGTGGTCACCAGCCAGATGGGGACGATTAACAATCTGATTCATGTCAAGAAGTCTGACTTTGAGGTGTTCGACGCTTTAAAAGTGGATTCCCTGGAGAGCTCCGAAACCTCAGGTCGGGGTGAGTTTTTGTGGCATTACAGCTTTGCATGTGCTATTTTCCACTTCCTACGCTGAGACTCACTGCTCCGGGGACAAACAGCTCCCCTCAGCAGAGGTGTGGGCCCACACACAGAGAGATTAATGTTTGGCAGCATGTCCTGTCCGTGTCCTCAGCAGCTCCTAGCTGAGGCACTGTCTCCAAGGAGGTTGTGCTGGTGTAACCTGTTCTGTGCTAGCATGGTCCCAGAGCAGGGCTGGTGCCTGCCTGCGGCTGAGATGGCCATTTCAGACCAGTGAACACTGGGAACATCTCTCCTTTCTGTCTGCTTAACTGTGAGTAAGTCATCTGATCTGGGGTAGAAGCTAGGGGAGAGCAGGATCCAGGCTATTTTCAGCAGCTGCTCTTGGTTTTCACACCAAGGCTATTTGTACTATTGCTAGCGCATCAGAAACCTCTCTCCACTCATGTTACAGCAGCAGGTTGAGTTACCACACAGATGCTGGCAGTGCCGGCTTGGTGAGCAGTGCTGGCAGGTAGTTCAGTCATGTTTCAGTCCAGGGTGCTCTGAGCACAGCCTGCTCTCCATGCTTAAGTCCTGTCTCAGGTACAGCCTCAGCTCCAGGCCCCTGCCCAAGCCCAAAAAGATGCCATCAAGCAGCATCTCCAAGGAGGTGGACCCTTCAGGGTGCTGGCTGTTCCAAAATGAGCAGGTCAGATGAGGCTGGGGGATGTGATCTGTCCAGCTTACAGTTACAAGCTTCCGAGGTCCCTCACACAGGCTGAGCAGCTCCTAAATGTGGACTTCCCTTTCTGAGGCCTCTGTGTCAGGCAGTTGTGCAGATGTGCTGCTCGCTGTGCCCCTGTGCCTGCTGCAACAAGTGCTGCTCTGGGGCAGGCTGCTTGGAACAGGGAGAGGGACCCAGCAGTGCTGAGAGTTGTGTGCAGGAGTCTTGGGGTGGATACCACAGGGTGCCTGTGTTGTGTCAGTGCATGTGCCACCTTACAGGCATGCTTGGATACGCCCACAGCTTGCCTGGCTGCTTGTTCTGCTGTGAAAAGTCTGATCCGTTGCTATATGATACATGGCTAAAGGGAAACTGAGGTCTGAAGACCCTTCTGAAACAGAACAAGTCACCTTCTGTTCCCTAGATGCTGTGGCTTCTAAACATGATGAGCCTGTACTGCTGCCCCACTGCAGGCTGACCCCAGCCTTCTCAGTACTAGTTGCAGACTGGGCTCATAGAACACTTGAATGTCTGAAAGACCCTGCTGGGTTCTTCTCAGCATCCTGGGAGCTGATCTGTGATGTAGCCATCTTATGCCTCCTCCTGCGTCTTTCCTTTAGACTTATCAAGTTCACCACCTGGACCTTATGGCCAAGAGATGTATGTGTACCGGCCTGAGGAACGCTTCAAATCCCCTCCCATCCTCCCGCCTCACCTCCTCCAGGTCATCCTCAACAAGGACACCAATATCTCGGTGGGTACCAGCACACAGCTGCATACAGAGAGCAACATAGAGGCCAGAAGGGGAGTCCTGTCTGCAAGAAGCCTGCTCAGCCCTTAGCTGGTGCCTGGCCCTTGCTCTTTGTTGGAAAGAGCATCGATTTTCTCAGTGACCACTCTGCCTTGTGCTGAGCCGAGCTCTGTTCGTGTTCTGAACAGCCACCCAGCAGTTCAGATTGTCTGAGATGGCAGCTCCTTGCTTCTCATGCTGGGGGTCAGGGTTCTGCTATTCTCCTCTGATGCTTCTCTTGTCCTAGTGTGACCCGGCCCTACTGCCTGAACCCAACCACGTCATGCTGAATCACCTCTACGCGCTCTCCATCAAGGTAAGGGCAGGCCCCAGCAGCCGCAGGCTGGGGGAAGGGGAGTAACCTCCCAGAGCTCACAGAATTTGGACAGCCCTGGGGTGGTGATGGTGGCACAGAGGTCCAAGGAGTCACCTGGGGATTGCTTGGCTGCCTGGTTAAACGTGGCATGTGCAGGTGGTGGTGATTTCCTTACAGCCCCCAGTTCCCTGTAGCTGCCTCCTCACAACCTGGTGGAGCTGGGCAGCCCCGTGCTCTCCTGTCACAAGCCAGCTCTCTCTTGTCTCACAAAGCATCCCATGGCTCTTCCCTGGCTCCCTGTTATGGGTGGTGGGTGGCTCTTGCTGGCTGGGCCAGCCCCCCAAGCCCATAGAGCAGCAGGGGCCTCTTCCTCCCAGCTGCCTGGGGGTGCCCTGTGGCACTGAGCTCCCCACCCACTGCAGCTGATGCTTTGCCTCTCACAGGACGGCGTGATGGTGCTCAGTGCCACACACCGCTACAAGAAGAAGTACGTCACCACGCTGCTGTACAAACCTATCTGAGCCGGGGCCTCGCCCACCCCCCACGCAGGACACGAAATGCCACTTTGTCTGCACACGCTGGGCCGCAGGACTGTATGAGGACTGGCTGCTAGATCCAGCCTCTAACCTGGGGGGGCCGCAGCCCCCAGTGCTCAGCCCAGGCCTGCTGGGGCCATCCTGCTGTCCCATTATACTGGTGTGGTTTGATTTAACCCTTGGTTTCCGCCCACCTGCAGCTCCCCTTGGCTTCAGTTAGTCTCTGGGGCTGCTTTGCTGCTCACGGAACAGCCTTTCCTCGCTGACACGGAAAGGGCTTCACTGCCCCTCTGCTCTAGACTGTGATGGCCTTGAGGCTGTCCTGGCACCGTCCACAGCCCAGGCCAGCAGCAAAGTGACCTTTTGCTGCCCTGGTAATGAACCTCCAAGGCCACGTTGGTCCTTGGAAGCTTGGGGAGCCTCAGCCTGCCGCTGTCCCCCTGTCCCTCAGCCCTGGCTGCAGGGCTGCTCAGCTCCTCATGCTCCCCAGTTTCAAGGAGAGCCCTTGGCCACAGCTCTCTACCATGTTCAGTGCTGAGCCAGGAGGAGGGAGGGCAGAGCTGGATGCACCATGCTTACCTGCTGCCAGGACAGCAACATCAAGGACTGAATGCCTGCCCCATCACCACCATCGGGTGCTTCTGGCGGGCCTGGGGAGAGCGAAGCAAGGCAGATACCCCAGGACCCCAGCTACATCATCTGCTGCTGTAGCAGTGCCATGTGACAGGGTTTTCTCTATTTATTACAGTATTTATTGTTCTCTGTGCTGCTGGCCTGGTGTTGGAGGGGTGCTTGGGAACAGTGAGACCACTGTGCCATGGTGTACCCCCTGGGGGGTTCAGTGCAGAGCTGCCCCCTGGGACAGCCACCAGGACCCTCGGTGGCTTCAGGAGGGGGCACAGTTACAGGGATAGGCGTGCTGCAAACACCAGGACCCGAAGGAAACCTTTATTGGGTTCTCTTCTCACTGAAGAGAACGTGTCATTTCTTACATTTTCCTCCCATGCTGGGGCCTTGACATGCCCAGGGAGGACCCTGAAACACAGCTCCAATATCTATACCTCTCTCTCTATATATATACATACATCCATGAGCAGGGGTGGGTATGCAGCAAGGTTACACACAAGACTGAGTTCCAGGGCAAGAAGTGCTCAGCTTGGAGGGCCGTGACACCCTGCTCTGAGCACAGTGGGTGGAAGGGGGCAAGCAGTGAAGCATGGGGCAGGCAAAGCCCAAGCCAGCTGCTGCGATGCCAAGCAAAGGCGGGTGAAGGGCACACAACTGCCACAGGAGCCCAAACCCACTAACTGCAGTGCCTGGGGCAGCGCTGGGCACCCCTGAGCCCTGTCCATTCCAGCCCTCCAGTGTAGGCCATTGTGTGGCCAGGGACATTGCTCCCATCGTTCAGCCTGAGGCTCACGCAACAGGCAGGGCTTGCTGGGCCTTCACCTGGTGAGAGAGCACACACAGCAGTGAGAGCATGGCTGAGACTGTTGTGCCCCAGGGACAGGGATGCAAGGAGCGGAGGCAGCCCACAGGGCCCACACCAATGCATCCTGGGCTCACCCTACCCTCTGTTGTCTGCCACCTACGCCCTGCCCCAGCTGAGGCCCAGAAACCTTCACCAGGACAAGGGCATCCAGCCCTGTCCAGGGCAAACTCACCTCTAGGTTTGTCCTGGCCTTGTGCAGCACGTTGTGAGTCCTGGTCACTGTGAGGGACAGAGGGAAAGAGTCAGCAAGGTTCCTGTGCCACAAGGTGACCCCAGGCACAAGGGTGCCAGGCCAATGTGGCCGTGCCACATACACTGGCTGACTATGAACTGCTCCATGCTGTCCTTGAGCTGGGCCATGCTGTGGAGCTGCTTGGCTGTGCTCTGCAGAGCATCCTCCCTCTTGGAGAGCTGGGCACGCAGTGTCGTGATCTCACTCTGTAACGCCTGCTCCTGGGATGAGACATATGCTGTGAGCAGCGAGCATCCAGCGTGCTCACCCTGATGGCTCCCAATGGTGCTCACCTTGCCCTGGTGCTGAGCAGGGCCAGTGGGCAGCACGGTGCTCCAGAAGGTGGTGAGGAGCGAGGCACACTCCTCCAGGATGCGGTGCAGGGTGCTGGCACTGCCCCAGAGGTGCCCTGTGCCTATGTACCCCGGGACCTGTGGGAAAAGGGTGCGGGAGCGGGTGCTGCTGGAGCACCTCCGTCCCCTCCCCTGCTATGGGGAATGTGCTGCAAGGATCCATCCCTAAATCACCCAAATCAGCACCAGCACCTGGTAGCAGCCTGGTATGCCCGCAGCCACGGAGCAGATGGAGTAGATGGTAGAGCCCTGCTTGCTGCAGGCCCCCAGCCCACCCTGCCCACCCTGTACCTCCTTTCCTGTGCTGGACAGCCTGAGTGCTGAGCGTGTCAGGCATGTCAACTCATGAGCCAGCGCCTTCCCTTCCAGGACGCGTTGCTCCAGGGAGTGGTAGGTGTCCAGGTGCCCAACAACATGAGCCCCTGCCGGTCCCTTGCTCTTCTTCACCGGAGGGTTGTTACATGGCTCTGTAGGGAAAACAGAGTTGGTGAGGAGCAGTGCTTGCTTCCTCTTGCAGCTCTGTCCTGAGCTCAGCAAGGGTGCTGAGAGTATCTCAGTCTGAGGAGCACTCATGCAGGAGGGCTCGGGTACCTACCAACTGTATGCTGGGGCATCAACGTGTCACAGCATGTTGAAGAGAAGGGAGCTGCCGAGCTGGTGCCAACATCCCGCACAGGAGGAGATGGAAAGCAGCCTGGAACAAGATCCAGCTGAGCCCTGCAGATGACTGTGGCTGCTGGGGGCTTCCCTCCCTCCCGGCATCCCAAGGTCAGGAGCAGGGCTGCCGAGCTGGGCACAGTGCTGGTACCTGCACGGGGCTCGGTGGCGGGGCCAGGAAGGCTCTCATAGACATGCAGCTCTGTGCGCAGGGCCTGCAGAAGCAGGCGGTGCTCCTCACACTGCTGCTGCAGGAGTGTTACCGTGTGCTGCAGCCTGCACAGAGGTGACGTGTAGGTCCGGAGCCAGCCACAATGCCCAGCCCTGCCATCCCCAGACCTCACCTGTTGTTGTCCTCCTGCAGAGAGAGCCTCTCACCCCGCAGCTGCCGGATGCTCTCCTGGTGCTTGGTGAGCTCCTCTGCCAGCCTCCGCTGCTCCCCACGCCGCTGGCCCAGCTCAGCCTCTGCCTCCCGCACCCGTGAGCAAGCAGCCAGGAGGGCCTCCTGCACCCGCGCCAGCTCTGGGGACACACAGACGTCAGTGTCACCCTGCTCAGCAATTCCCCTCTAGGGCACAGGTGGCCCAGCCCTACCTCGAGAGAATTGGTCACACTGCAGCCGCAGGGTCCGGTTGTCCTCACGCAGTGCCTGGTTCTCCCTGCTCAGCTGCAGCCCCAGCTCTGGCCCTTGAGCATAGACATCGCTGGGCAAACCTGTAGAGGGGGACAGGTGCTGAGCTCGTTTCCCCAGCACCGTGACACACAGGGGGTGAGCACCCGGGGAGCATGGCCCACAGTGGCCCCATGCTGTGCCATACCACTGGCCTTGCTGGTGGAGGCCAGGCGGCGTTCGAGCTGCTCCCGGAGCCGGTCGTTGGTGCAGATGGACTCCTCCAGGCGCTGGCGCAGGCTGCGGATCTCCACCAGGTGCTCCTCCAGCAGGTCTGCCCCTGCACACCCAGGGATGCATCTTCATGACAGCCACATGGCCCACCCCACACCGTGCCCACCACCTGACCCCCCTGCCCTGAACCTTCTGAGGCTGAGTCTCCCCAGCAGCGATGCCCCCAGGCTCCCAACACGCCTCATACCTGTTAGCTTCTGGCTGCCTGGGCACCCTGATGGCAGTGTCCCATAAAGCCGGCCAGCAGCTGGCACATCCCAGAGGGCAGGGGGCTTGGATAGGCTCTGCAGAGCCCCATGCTGGCACAGTGATGCTGCTGGCTTGCTGCCCTCTCCAAAGGGGCCCAGCGAGGCTGTGGGCTTTGCTGTTGGCAGCGTCACACCTGCACGCACAGGGCAAAATGGTGAGGAAAAGGAGAGGGCAGGGAGGAAGAACTGGGATGACAAATCCTCTCGCCACATGCTTCTTGCTGTGCCCATCAGTGCAGCCCACTGTCTCCCACTCACCCGAAGGAGCAGAGGCTCTCCCAGTGTGCACTGATTGCATGACAAAAGTTGGGAAGACTCAGCCCCTCTTCTACCCAATGGCTACCCAAAGCAGCCTTTTCCAAGGGGTGTTCATCCCACCCACCCTTTCTTCTGTACAAGTGGATCCACGTGTCCTCATCATCCCCCTGCAAGAGCACTGGGACTTGGGGAGAAGGAGAAAGGCCAGGGAAGGACATTCAGGCTGGGGGCCAGGGGCTATGCAGCACAGTATAGCAGGGCAGGAAGGACCAGCCCCATACCAGGGGTGCATGCTCACTTTCTCCCAGCTGCCTCTGGAGCACTTGCAGCTCCTGTTGTGCCTCAGCCAGGGAGCAAGCACGGGTCCCACAGCAGCCCAGGGGTACAGGGAGCCCAGTGGGCAGGAAGGAGTGAGTGGGTGCCAGTGCTGGCAGGGGGACACTGTTGGGTTTGGACAAGGAGTCAAAGTGGAGGCCTGGAGACAAGAGAGAGATGAAGAGAGGTGTTAGCATTGGGCTCTGCGCTCTGGCCATGAGCTGCAGAAGGGCTGCATGCCCCCAGCTAGTGGCACCTGGGAGTCGGGAGGGCTCCTCAGGGCACTGGCTACACTCGCTGGCTGCTTCCCCATCGGAGCAGGGCTCCAGAACATCAGACACAAAGGAGGTGCTGGTAGCAGAGCGGGATGATTCAGAGGGAGGGCGACTGCTGCCCAGGGACTCACACCGCTCCTGCAGCTTTGCCTCCAGGCTCTCAATCACCTTCTCCTTCTCCTGGAGCTCCCGGCTGAGCCTGCGGAGAGAGCCCATCAGTGAGGCTAGCGACCCCGCACAGCCCTTTCCTGCTGTGCCACGTCCATCAGGAGCTACAAGATATGGTTTAGTAGCTTGTGGTAGCAATGGTAATGGGAGGATGGTTAGACAAGATGACCTTGTAGGTCCTTTCCAACCTTGTGATTCTATGACTCTGTCCACCAACGGCATCACACTGTAGTGCAGGGCCACAGGATGCCACACCCAGGAGAGCAGTGGCATCCCCAGCACAGCCACCCAGAGCACTGTGGAACCCCAGCCCAAAAGCAGCAATGATACCCAGGGTGTCCCTCTAGGAGAGGGTGTACCTCAGTGCCAGGAGCTCATGGCTAGATTTATCCTCCCCATCCTGTCGATCCCCTGAAAAAAAAGCAAACAACCAAAGAGGGACTTGTTAGTGTCCTCTCAGAACCTGGGCTGCCTGTCCCCAAACAGCCCAAGCAGAACAGCCCAGAGCAGGGCAGGTAGCCCCCATGTCCAAATGGTTCCAGCTCACAGCAGCACCCATCAGATCATCCCTTCCCATTCCCCTGTGCCCCCATAACACCCAGTGCCCCCGAAGGCACTTACTGGTGCCCAGCTTATCGCTGAGCCTCTCGGCCAGCTGCCTGCCCTGGGCCAGCTGCTCACGGAAGCCCTGGCCCAGGTAGTAGTCGATGTCGGTGCCACGAAGGAGCTCCTCAAAGGAGCGCAGAGCATCACGCAGGTGCTGGGCCAGGCTGCGGCTCACCCCACGGCCCTCACGCAGTGTTTGCCGCAGGTGGGAGAGCTCCCGGGCCTGGGCTTGGATCAGCGAGTTGTATTTCCTGTAGGGTTGGGAAGAAAGCTGCCTATATTACATGGCATGGACAGGTGCCATGGATGCGTGCACACCATCCAGCCCTGGGACTCTGCAAGCAACCACTTCAGGCAACCCCTGCAACCTCCCATAGCCCCCCATCTATCCCCGGTCCACATGCCCATGCCATACCCTGGCCAAGTAGCGGACTGCAGCTCCTTGGGGAAGCCCCCCAGAGGCTTGGCAGGAGGCAGCTGTGCCTCGAGGAGTGCAACACGATGTACCAGGTGCTCCAGGTCGCGCTGTGGGCACAGGGTGCCATGGCTGTCTGACTGCCAGCCCTCATCCTCATCAGTGAGGCTGTGGGGTGGCGAGACCGGCACGGTGGGGCACAGTGGGGGCCGCTCAGTGCCCGAGGTGTAGCCACTGGTGACAGAGATGGAGCGGGTACGGCGCTGCAGGCTCTGGATCACCTTGTTAGCATTGAGCAGCTGTGCCTTAAGGTCCTGGATGTGCTGGCGCAGGGCTCCCACATCTGGCTGGGCCACAGCCTTCAGGGCAGCTTTGCCCACCCTGAGCACCCCTGAGCGGCATGGGGAGCCCAGCTCCTCCCCCAGGCTGGGCTCGCTGAATACATCTGGTTCTTCACACTCTGCAGAGGGGACAGTGTCACTTCTCTGTACCAGGCATGCAAGGCACAAGGACCCCCCTAGCTCTCCTTACCAGGGCTGGTGGTCTCATCACGGTCAGCTTCAGTCTCACTCCGCCCACACGTTTCATAGCCCAAGTCCTGGAAGTCCACTTGCACATGCTTGCTGAGCTGTTGGGCGTGGGGCTCACCTGCTGGGCATCACCCCATCAGCTCAGGGACCCCCTGCAGACTGGGTGCATGCACAGGGCACGCTGAGCTGGGCATACACCCCCACCCACTCCTCCACTCACGGAGCAGGACGTGGTACTTCTCCAGCTGCTCAGCCTGAGCCCGCACCATTGCCTCGGAGGCAGCCAGCTTGTCCTGCAGCTCCTGGCACTGCTTCTGTGCCACCTGCGGGCGCAGCTCCACACCCAGCCCTGGCCAGCTTCCGCAGGGCACCATGCCCTCCACCTGCCAGAGGGGAGATGGGACTGTGAGCTCCCCAGCACTGCCCCATTCCTGTCCCCATTCTAATCCCATGGCCGCAGCACTCACGTGGCTCCCATCCCCTCCACCTGGGTTGCTGGGGCACAGTCTCTTGGGCGCATCATCCTGGCACCGCGCCTCCAGCGCAGGGCGCTTGGTGGGCACAGCTCCCCTCTCTGCTAGCAGCCCCTGGCCATCCCCAAGGACATTGTGGCCCCTCCGCTGCATCCTGCAGGGCTCTGGTGACGGAGGGTTGCCCAGCCCAGCCTCCTCCTGTTCCCCACTCTCCAACAGCGATGTGGCTTCGCCCATCCGCTCCTTCAGCTCTGCGTTCTCCAGGCACAGGCTCAGCATCGCCTTCCTGGGGGGCATGTGGTGCTGTGAAGGGCAGGCAGCAGCCAGGACATGGGGTGCCCCTCTCCCACCCGCCAGCTCCCACATCCCAGGCTCTTGCCTGATGTGAGACACAGAGGAGAAGCCTGCCTCCTCCAGCTGTGCCTTCAGCTCCCGCAGCTCCTCTTCTGCCTGCAGCTCCCGTTCTGCCAGGGCAGGAGCTGTGCTCTTCTCAGTGCCTCTGCTTTCCTTAGGAGCCTGGGAACCAGTCTGGAGGAACAAAGGCAGATGGAGACGTTTTCAAAGGGACTGGACAGCAGCACGATGCCTGGCTCTATAACCCGCTCCCCATGCCGTGCTGCCCATGCTTACCTGCTGAGCCACCTCTTCCTCAGTGCTGGCAAAGTCAGCATCGTCAACCTCTGTCCCTGCAGCCTGACCTAAGAGACAGCAAGGTGCTCAGACCAGCAGGAACAGTGGTACTGCCACTGTCCACATGTCCTCAGCAATGCCCATGGCCACCATAGGCAGCCCTGAGGCAGGTGCTTGCTCTTGCACATGCCGGGTGCTGGGGTACCCCAGCAGGATGAAGGTCTCCCTTCCATCCCTGTGACTTGTCACTCCCTTCACGATGGAGATCCCACTCAGCACCATGTACTGCTTCAAGGGAGGGGACCATCCCAGCAATACCACCCATCCCATCCCATCCCATCCCATCCCATCCCATCCCATCCCATCCCATCCCAATCACTGCTTCTACAGCACCTTGAGCTCAGTGCATCAACACACATGTGCATGTCTCACACACTCTGCAACAATATCCTCAGCTATGGCCACCAGCAGCAGCACCTGATGGGCAGGAAGTCTCACTAGCACTGCCCTGAACTACCTTGTGCAACTGCCCACCCAGGGGAGTGCACTGCCCACCCCACCCCAGCACCACTGCTATGCATACCGCTGGGTTCTTTGTATGACATGTGCTGGCCTTACAAAGCTACAGCACAGCTCTAAGGTCACTTGTATCCCATACCCTAGTACATAGGGGCAACAACACACCAGAAATGTGCACAGGGGGCTGGGGGCCACCCTGCCCCCCCAATTCAGGCAGAGGGCATGCTTTTCTGCTTGTTCCTAGTGCTTAATTGCATAAGCCCACTCCCTCTCACTGTCCTCCCACCCAGCTGCAGGGCCCAGCCTGCTTTGCTGGATGGGGATGGTTCAGGGCAGTGACATCCCTCCCCAGGGAGATAAGAGCATGGACAGTTCACACAGCCATACAGGGCCAGGTTTTGCAGCCTCCATCAAGCCCTGCAGAAGCCACAGCCACTTAGCCTGCAGGCAAACCCATGCTATCAGAGCTGAAGCTCCCACACAAGGCTGAGCATGGATACGGGACACAGTAATGTTAAACCTCACAAGCG
The DNA here is from genome assembly GCA_030625065.1 of Alectoris magna. Classification (NCBI taxonomy): domain Eukaryota; kingdom Metazoa; phylum Chordata; class Aves; order Galliformes; family Phasianidae; genus Alectoris; species Alectoris magna. Next base: position 23,468,944 of record CM060568.1, on the reverse strand, counting down.
AAGGAGAAAGCAGCAGGAAATCATATGGTTACTGGAGCAAGAGCTGAGGACCACACCATGCAACAGGGAGGCATAGCACCCTGTGTACCCCAACACCTGAACAGCAGCACAGTCAGGAGACCCACGCATGAAAAGCAACTGTCAGGAGGCTGCTAAACAAACAAACAAACAAACAAATAAATAAGGAGCGATTCCCAGCCTGGGTAGACAGTGCCCCATGTGGCAGAGTGCATTCAACAAGAAGAGGCACAGCCACTACACTCCTTCGAGGCAGGAAGAAGCAGTTGGAAGAGGCAGTAGCTCCACTAAGTGGCATCCAGCACTGCCAAAGCACAGCCTTGTGACCCCTCAGGGACACAAAGCCAGCAGATGCCAGCCCATCCAACTCAGTGCCTGCAGACTTGTGCTCAGCACGAGGATGCAGCCCCTGGGCTGCTGGCTGCGCTGGAGCAGGAGGAGCACCTGCTCAGGGCTTTACAGGCAGAGAAGCAAGGCAGAGTGGCTTACAGCCAGCACAGATGCTTTAGGGAATGGGAGCATCACCTCTGCCAGCACTTGGCACGCTGCTCCTCCCTGTCACCCACAGCTCCCAGCTGAGAGCACAAACCCCAAATGAGGAGAATAAAAAAAAGGGGTTGGAGAGAAGAAAGAAGGAGAGAAAGGTGCTGAGGAAAGCAGAGAAGCATGTACATGAGACGTTCACCAAGTGTCTGACCACTCCACAGAACCAGGAGCACCCCAGGGTGCAAATTCAGGACTCCTCAGCTCTCCATGTACCACTTGTAAGAGGGACAAGAGATGCACCCTGAGCACTGTGTGTCACAGACTCCTGTCCTTGAAGGAAAGGTTACTGGCTGCAGGACTTGCCCACAGGTGCAGGATAACAGCATTGACTGCAGTGGAAATCTTCACATCCTTAGGAACAGGGGGTGAGAAACAAGTCTCCAAAGAGACTGAGAAAGGAAAGACCTCCACAAAAAGCTGTGACACAGCACAAAGTACTGCACAGTTCAAAAGGGTGTTCTTAGGCATGGGTTTCTCAAGCTGGTCCTTCTGTGGGGTGGAAGAGTGCACAGACAGGTACGCAAAGGATAAAGCAAAGCCCTAAGGAGCACAGTAGAAAACCTGGGACAACTCTTCTTAAGAGAGTGATCCCTTTGCATCACTTAACATCAATGATGGTAGCAGGGACAGATTTGCAGCAAAACACAAGCACAAGAGCTGGGAGCTGCCAGAGCACCAGCCAAGGCCAAGCAGCCTGCACTGGGCCCTGGGCTCCAAGACACAGGCAGGCAGCAGAACCAGGATGGAAGAGGGAAGGTAGAAAGGAAACGTAAAGGCTCCTACAAAGAGAGCGGCAGAAGGAGAAAAAGATGAGGAGAAAAAGATGCAGAGAACTGAGAGGAAGAGAATGAGATGAAGCAAGAAAAGCAAGGCTAACCAGGTACCAGAGCTGCCCAGCAGCACCAGCTATGACCCTACAGGCCGCATGAGGACAGATGAACTCACCATGCAGCTAGGTGTAGCCCCCAAGGGGTGCTGACCTGCTGCATGTGAAGGGAGAGCTGTGCTGTCTCTTACCCCTGGCTGAGCCAGGGAAGACCGCAGCAGAGGTACAAGGCATGAGTTGCACAATGTATGAAGCAGTCACAAGGAGATTGTACAGCAGAGAGGTTACAGGTCCAGAAGGCACAGCCCAGCAAGATGGAGCTCTTCTGCTCCAGGTTCAGCTTCCCCAGCAAACAGGAACAGATGTCCAGAGGTACAAATTTTGCTCCTGGCACTTTGGGAAGCGATTCTGTTACAAGGCAGCCAACCCAAACACTTGGGAAGTGCTGGACATGGGAAATATTTCTGCTCTTATACCAGCCCCAACACTCCCAGGGGAGGTGAAAGATGTCCTAGAAATTGTACGCAGTGGTGCCAAGTGCACTTGGTCCCTAGCAAAGCAGAGGAAGGCCCTGTCCAGCGGGCATGTGGAACCTGTGCGTGAGATGTGCATGTTATGGACAGGAGCAGACCCAGCCCAGGCTCTTACAGCAGGGAGGAAGCTTGCCTGCAAAGGCACTGTGGCAACTTACAATCAGGGGGGAGAACAAATTAAATAATAATAATCAGTGAAATAAGTGCTAGAGTAGGATTTGGTTTGAACATAACAATTAATTGTTGGTTCTACACTCGAAGAGACTTGTGGAAGAAACCCTACGTAAGTGCCATCAGGTCTTGCAGCCCTTCTCAAATTCTGTCTCTGGAACCCGTATCTCCACACGCTCCTTTTGTGCCAGTAGCCATCAACCCAAGAGGGTGATGTCACCGGGTAGAAAAGCAGGGAGGGAATACAAAAATTCACACTCATGCACTTGGGAGATGAGAGAGAACATTTGGTGTTTCCTTCAGAGAAAGGGAATCTTTATTTGGCCCATGGGGTAGGGAGAAGGGAAATGGAAGGAAGTCAACTAAAATGGAATGATCTGAATGTGCAAATACATCAGTGGGCACCGGGGTGAGTCAGACAGGAACATACATGAGACAAAGGTGAATTGCACTGATCGCCATTTCCAAAGCAGCTCAAAAATAAAACAAAAAACCCTGCACCAGTTCTATCGTACCATTACTAAGTACCAAAGCAACCCTCCCATAGTCAGTGAGACAGGCTCGCTCAGTTAGTGAACCATTTCCGTGGCAGGCGGGCGAGCGCTAGTGCTCAGAAGGCATGCTGGGGTAGGACTCTCACACGCTCCTTTTCCCCACCTCCTATGGGGCCCTGTGTCTCCAGCCTGCTCAAACGTTCCAAGCTTCTTCCAAGAGCTTCTTCCAGCTGTCCCCGGAGCTCTTGGACCCCTTCCAGCTCCACCTGCAGAGTGCGGTCTCTCGCAGCGCTAAGCAGACACACCACACAAAAAGGAACAGGGTTAGATAGGTGCAGCAAGTGCACACCAAATTGGCACCTCCATCCAGGACTTCCACTTACCACAGGCACAGGCCCTGCACACTCCCATAGGTGGCTTGAACATCTCTTGCCTCGCATCTCAACCTCCCCAGAGCCCAGCCATCCCCAAAAAAGGCTCCAGCTCGTGGTAGGGACCCCTAGTCACAGCTGTTCTTCAATACTTACCAAAGCACTTCATGTACATGCTCTCTTGCTGTCAGGTAGCTCAAATATCCCAGAGGCTGCAGCCCCATGAAGGGCAGGGGATTAGCATGAAGGACAAAGAATGCAGTGGTATGCCACTGTGGGACAGCCTCCTAGATAAGAGCCTAGACAGATCTCTATCAACCCAGCAGTTGGTGAGGAATTTGGCAGGGTGAAAACAACAGCCTCTGAAAGGTGGCCAAATGCAAGTGGGAAACTGAGCGGGGAGCGAGTAAGCCAAGGAACAGGGAAGGAAATCTCAGGGCTTGAACAAGACACAGCAGTGGGAGAAAGTTATGTATCATTTACAGCTGTCCACTGCAATCTCTTTAAGGAAAAAAAGGTAGCCTAAGATCTGGACTCCTAAAACAATCATTGCTTCAGGGCTTGCCCCACTGGCCCACGCACACAAATCCTGGCAAAAAGCAGGGCAGCACGGAGCTGAGGCAGCTTTGCTTACCTGTCTGGGTGTGTGTGAAACTTTACCAGGCTGCTGTAGAGCTGCCTCTCTGCCTGGAGAGCCTCGTTTAGCCGATTTCTCTCAGCCACCAGCCCTTCCAGCATCAGTAACAACTAGTCAGAGAGAACAGACAAGATGTAACACTTAAACAAATCAAAGGAGGCACCTGGCTGCTCAGGGATATGGCGGTTTCCCCTTCCAGATGCACCAACACCTCTCTTGCTTGTATTGAAACAATTGAGTACTGCCAACCCTGGACACCATCCCCCAAAAGTCTACGCCCTTGAGACAAAAAAAGGGACCCAACCCTTTGCATTCCCTCTATTACATGCAGCCAGCTTTAAAGAACACGCACACCTCAGCGTATCCAACAGCTGAGAATCAAGCACTGTAACTGAGCACCAGATAAAACACAAATACATTCAAACTTGCCCTGCAGGACACGCTACCTGCTGCCTTCTGTTTCCAGTAGCCTCTTGTCCTCTCGACTCTGCTACGGCCACTTTCTCACGAAGTACCAGCACTTCTTGTGTCAGCCTTTCCACTGCCGGAATTTCTTCAGGATCTACCAGCTGCATCTGCAGATCCTGAAAAGCAAGAGGCAAGAGGGATCTGTGGAGAAGGGATCAATAACAAGGACAGCTGGAACCTTGTGACCCTCCATGGAATGCAGTTACCAACATTTTTCCAGTATTAGAGAAGACCCGGGTCTCCTAAGAAAGAAATGCCAACGCATCCAGTGTGTGTTAACCATAACCAACTGCTCGAAGCAAGAATTAAGAAGGAACACAACATCTGTTTAAAGTGCTCAAGAAAGTTGCAAGCAAGGAGCAAAAAGTCTAATAATGACACTCTGAGGATTTGGGGCCCATAACTTCCGGCCCAAGTCAGAGGGCTGTAGGCAAACCAAAAGCAAAATGATACACAAACAGCCATGTTACTCTGAACAGGTTCCTTGCATTATACTTGGTCATGACTATCACAACAAGCCCGCAGCTTGGTTTCTGATGTCTTCCATTCATTGGAAATGAGTGACCATGAAGGACAGGATGTGGGGAAAGAAGAGACTCCTCTGCAGTCATCTCAGAAGAAGCTGATCCGGCACAGCATGTTATCTCACCTTGATGAGGTCCTCTTTGATCTGGATGGTTCTGGTCAGAGACTCTATATCAGAAGCCTGCACCTGCAGCTCTTCCTCCTGCGTGGTCACAACAGATTGGAGAGCAGCAAGCTCCCGCTAGGTACAAAAGAGGAGTGTGTGAAAAACTTCAGAAAGGTAAAACCCCACTGCAAGCTGCTGCCCCACCTCTCACTGAGGCACACTCATGATGGGGGGGGGGGGGGGGGGCGGGGGGCGTCCAAAACCCCCATGAGGGGCAGCCCAAGGGTCTCCTATAAGCAGGAATACCACCACAGGCTTCAGCACAAACTCACTCTGCTTTCCCTTTCCTTCTTTGCCATTAGCTCCAGTTCTTCTTTGGCATTAGCAAGATCCTTCTCCAGTTCTGCCACTGACGCTGCAATTGCAAGGATGGTTTGATTACTGCAGTGTTACCATATGTCAGCTGCTCCCTCTGACTGCAAGATTAGACCAGTCCACAATGATTACACTCCTCACCTCTTACCACACCACTTCTTACTAAACACTTTTCTTCCCTTCTTAATTCTTAAACAGCAGCCCAAGACAACAGAAATATCCCAGACCTCCTGTCTTCACTCTGCCAAAGATGACATGTCCTGACCTTAAGGGACAACCCAAACCAGCTGCATTGCTCTCATCCCTATCTGAACCACTAAGTCAAAATCCCTGCACTGAACACTACATAACTGCTTGCACTGAAGTAACTCACCTTAAAAATCGATCTCTTTTCCACACACCCACCCCCAAGACATCCATGAACCATCATCCAAAGGAGAGGCACAGTTTTATTTCAAAACACTTGCTGCTGCTCCAAGCTCTTCACTCCCTAATGGTTTCATGTAAGCACGCTTACCCCACAGCAAAAAAGTCCTGGTCTTGTTTGAGGACCTTGAGAGAAGCTGTCACTCACCTCCTTCTGTCAGGCAGCTGTTGTCCTCCTGCAGAGGTCCAGCAAGGGCTGCAGCTCCACAAGCTCTTCGCAGTACTTCCTGAAAACACAAAAACCTCCAGGTTTGCACCTTTACAGGGAACCTCACAGCTTCCCCAGGGTTCTTAAGACTGCAGCAAAGCTGCTGGCTGCTTTGTCGATGCCTCTGAAACACGACAAAGCAATGACAGGAACTAGTCAGACAGTAGGGACGAGAGAGTTGCACACAAGATGGAAGCTGCATGTTTGGGCAACAGGGCCCTAGCCTTATTTTATTTGGCACTAAGAGGTTGCTGGCAGCAAGCTTCTTTATAGTCAGAATTAAGCAAGTTTCACTCAACTGCAGCAACCACATCTTTCAACTGAGATTCTGCACAGACCTATATCTTCATCCAAAGACATGGCCCAGAGGAACTGTGCAGGTAGGAAAACACAAAGCTTGGCCCAAATACACATATCGGGAAGTCTCCAGAGCTTGCTTTCATCCTGGGAATAGAAGTGAGCCACCTGCTTGCAGCTGCTTAAAAACATTCAACATGTCATCTCACCGATAAACCATTAACAGCTGCTCAAGCAGGAACACGGCTTATGTAGCCTTACAGTCGTGCTCAGCCTCAAAGGGTTTTTTAGCAAAGCTGCTTTAAAAATACCAACCCCAATTGTGGAAGAGACAGTAAACACCCAGCAGGCTCTGCCAAGAATTAGTGAGACCTAAAATTAGCTCCCTTGTCCCCTCCAGAATGTGACAATGTCAGGGAGGGAATTACAATACAGCGGCACAGCCCAGCCCAAGGAAGGACTGGGTCAGCGTTGGAAGGTCAGAAGGTGGATTTTTTTTTCATGCTCACTTGTGCTTATTGCCTGATCAAAACAAGAGTGACACTGAGTGACAAAGGCTAGTGGAACCAAGGTCACAGCATCCACGCAACATTTCTGCTCCTCGGTTTCCTCTGTCCCTCCTAAGCCTCTTTCCTAATCCCACTTTCAGTACTACCATTCTCTGCAGCACTCCCTTCTCTCAGTTCCTCCTGTGGCAATGAGCTCCCTCTGGAGCCCTGAGGCCACAGGCAAAACACGGTACATGACCCTTACTTGTACAGGCTGTTGTTTGTCCTGCTTCAGCAGACTGGTACCAGTTGCCTGGATCCCGACAGGCTCCTTCCTCAACACATGCTGGCGCAAGAGTTGTAACTCGCAGTTTCTTTCAGCCAAAGCATGTACCATCTTCTCAGTAGTGGCCTGATTGAGCAAGAAAAAAAAAAAAAACAGGGGAAGACAGGGCTTTCTTAGAGACTACAGGAAAACATCTTGATATTTTTCTGTCAGTTGATAATAAAAGCGTTCTTCAAATAGTCTGGGAGCTACTGCTCCTGATCACTCAGTGACTCCACTGCAGCCCTCTCACTTCAGCTTGCCAGACAGCCACAGCCTCTCTATCTAGAGAGGTCTCCTCTTTATCATGAAAGGAAACCTGACGTAAAGTATTTCAGTTAACGCTGAATTGCATCCAGTGTGCAAGAGCACGCAGAGCGGGAATTGTGGCATTACACGCCCAGGATCCTGCAGCAGTTTGACTGGAGTGTAAGTTGCAATGCACTGAGTAGAGCTTCCTCAGAGTTCTGATCTACACAAGAAACAGCCGAGTCTTTCCTTCTGGTCTGGTAACACAGACCTATACAAGTAGCAACCCCCCCCATGGTCCCTCCACTATCTCAAGCCTGAGAACTTAGATACCCAGGAGGATCCCCACCTCCTTCCCCATCACAAACACTGACAAGCCACTCCATGACAGGGATCTGACAGCTGAGCACTGCTACAAGTGCTCCTATCATCACGTGACCAACCTGAAAGCAGCTTGGTGGTTCTCCAGCACTCAGCAGCTCCAAAGAGACAACACCAACAGTAACCAGAGAGTGGCTTCAATATGCTTAACACGAGGCAGAATCATCCACCCCAGTGTCCCCACTGCAGCACTGCACACAACTCACTTTGCTCCACTGCTCCTTGGTGCTCATGGCCTGCAACAGCTCCTGGATTTCAGCATCATGCTCCATAGCTTGACGGTTCCTGTCGCTGAGAAGCTCCTGCAGCATTTTTTCCTTGCGTTCAAGACGTAAGCACAGCTCCTCTGCTACCTCACTCTGTCCTGGGCCCAGCTTGCACAGCAGAGTTGCTGTAAGCTCCTGAACAAAAGGAGAGGAAGGGAGAGATGGAAAAACATTACTATGAACAAACTGCAATCTGTTCAGGGAGAAACAGCTCTTCAGTCCAGATGGAGCTGAGTCAACAACATTTAAGAAAGCACAGGTATTCACATGTGCTGAAAGCAGCCAATTTCCAAGGCACTAGAAACCACTTAGCAGCAGGCAGCCAAGAAGCTCTGGCCCTGGACCACACTCTCTGCAGACAAACTGGCTAAATGCTTGGAAGTTTAAGTGAACGCCTTACCTCCACTTCCTTGTTTCTGTCATGCAGGCAAGTCTGCAGCTGCTGGATGATCCCCTCCTGCTCCTTCTGCCTGCTGCAGGATTTGGCCTCAATCTCCTCCTTGAGCCAGCGGAGATTTTCACAGGTTGCTGACATCTGCTCCAGTTCCAGTGTTTTAGCTTTCAAGAGGCTCTCCAGGCTCTAAGGACAAATAACAGAAGGAGCTCAATCAGGGGCAGGGACTTTACCCCGAACAAAGACATATGCACATCTCCATCCTTTCCAGGCACCACTTTCACCTCTACATCCAGACCAGAAAAACGAGAGCCCCGGGAACCTGCCCAGCACACAGGGACAGAGGAAGCCAACACCCCACAACTGCTCTCCCTGACAAAAGATGGCACATTCACATGAAGGTTTGCCTCGCTCCACATCGCAGCCAGGCTGGATTCCACACATCCAGGTACAAGGACTCACATGAATGGTGGCCTCATTGCTGGACAGAACATTGCGCAGCCTCTCCAGGTCACCTCCACGCTCTTTTATTGAGATACGGAGCTGTTGCAGCTCTTGTTCTTTCTCCTCTAGAGCACAGAACTTCTCATCTACTGCTCTCTAGAATGACAAGAGTGAAACACTCAAAGTGGGATAGAAAGGCTCTTCATGGAGCACCTCAGCATTCCTTTCCAGAAGGCTTCTCTGGAAGCATGAGGAACATGGGAGTCAGCGTGGGGCTGTACTGTTGATGGTAACCCAAAGATTAAACCATGTGAAAAACAGGGATGTTACTAACAGATTGTGCTCACCTCCAGAGCAGCATCCCTGTCGCTGACTCGCTGCTGCAGTTTCTCCAGCATAGCATCCATGGCTGCAGAGCTCCTGCCCAAGCTTTGCTGGCATTGCAGAAGTTCCCTCGATTCCTAAAGAAGTAGCACACAACCCAGTACAGCTGTCAGTCCAGAAAACCCCTGGACAGGAGATTGTGCATCTGATCTACTCCCTACACCAATGGGAATTAGAACACCTGCACCTGGTTGACTAGGGCCTGTCAGGGCTCACCATGCTGTGAGCTGAGGTATTTGAACATCTGTGCCAACTCCCTCACCTGAGGAACAGAGAAGCATCTCTTTCCTTCCCTTCTTTGAGGGGTATGTATGAAAGCTACAGACTAACTTCTGCATCTCCAGATACCAAAGGAGAAGGGGCCCTGGTTAGTTATGCTCAGCCTGAGTCTTTCTGCATCTCACCTGCAGAAGTTGTTCTTTGCGAGCCAGGTGCTGACTCAAACACTGAACTCTCTGTTCTTGGGCCTGCAGCTCACGGCACTTTTCCCACTCCACAGTCTGGATCTGCTGAGCCTTGGCCTGCAGCTCTGCCTGCAGCTGCTGTACCACAGCACGCAGCTCCTGTGAAGGAAAAGCATACACCTTGGCATTCAGTCCCCAACAGACCTGTGAAGAGTAGCTGAATCTGACAGAACCAAGAACAACAAGGACTGCCATGAGAGCAGTCAAAAATGCTCTGCAATACTTCAGATTTCACACATCTCAAAATACAGTTTCACAGTGAAATTGGAATTTATTTCCCTTCCCAGGAAATCCATCCATCTAAATGCTTTACTCTAGCCACAAGCAGAGCTTTATATTCAGTAACAGCTAACCTGCAGCAGCAGATGTTAACTTTATAACACTGCAAAAAGAGAGAGGGCATTTGTAACAGCTAGAACCCGCCATAAAACACCCTTTATCACATGTCTCTGTGGATCCTAATCCTAAATCCCCAGAGAGGAAGCCAAGGAGGCTAAGAATTCCCCATGCCATATTCAAGACAGGGTTAGTCAAGTGTGTCTACACTGGTGTAGACAGAAGTGATGAATGAGAGCAGAGTATTGACTACACTAATGTTTCCCAACTCTTACAACTGAGGAGACTTCCAGGCTAAGTGCATGCCATACCTGGTTGTGTTTCCAGGTTGCCTCTTTCTGCTGCTCTTCCTCGTGTACTGTGGTCTCTAGGAGCTGGGCAGCCCTCTTGGCTTCAACCAGCTGATGCTCTTTCTGGCGATGAGCTCTTTTCAGTTTCTGCAACTCCAGCTGTGTGCAGAAAAGTGTGTTCTGAAGATCAAGCAGTGCCACTTGCTGCTCCTGAGATGAAGGTGTGCTCTCTGACATCTGACAAGAGAGAGAAACAGAAACTGAAGATTCACTTCACGAGAGGGATTTAAAAACCAAAATCCCTGCAGCACTAAACCTGATGTATTTCAGGCTTTCCCAGGACGTACCTGCAACTGCCCCAGCTGGCTTCTGTGTAACATGTCCTGCAGCTTGGCCATTGTCTCATTCTGCCCTTCAATGACATGATACAGCTCTTCTGTCTGCGAGTCAAAGGACGGAAAGTATAATCATTGGCAAGCCAAGCATAAACCCTTCCATTCCAAGCCTCCAGCATGGATTATGATACATCAGTGCCACACAACACTAAGAGCTTTGCAGGAACTAATTTAATGAGATTCGGGATGCACAGAAATGGCTTAAGCATTTATTTTCAATCACTGCCTACACAGCTATCACACTTCCAGTGAGAACCAACCCACCCCGCCCCACCCATCCTACACTATTACCTCACTCTCCTTGCTCTTCAGGGCCTCATTCAGACTCTGAATTGTATGATCTTGTCTCTGCGATGTTTCTCGCGCAGATTTTAATTCAAAATCCAGTCCATTCAGCTTTTCCTGTAATAACTGAATGCAAAAAGATGTTGGTCTAATGCTATATATAAAACACCATTAACTCAAATCCATACAGCCCAGCTATTCACCCAATCAAGACAAACAAGCCACCTTCCAAAGCCCGTAAGCACTGTTTGTGCTGGGTGGAGAACAGTGAACAAACAAATCCTTTCCTCAACAAGACTTTTCCAGTGCTTTTAGTCCCTCCAATGCAACCATCACGTGCAGGGTGGAGGTTCCATGGTTGGGTTCACACATCATGCTGCCTCCCATGTACTGTGGGACAGGCTTGCTCAGACCGCCCAGGACCCTTCCCAATTCCTAGTATGCATGTTCCCTTAGGAGGGAAGAGCTACTTCAGCTCAAACGCTAACAGCAGATCTGAACAACAACAGGAAAAAAAACATAACAACAAACCACCGCACACGGAGAAGCGACACATTCTAAAAAGTTTATTCTGCTTCTGATGTCCCCTAGAACTCTGCAGCTGCACCTTTACCATCCTCCAGCCCCTCCTCTTGCTGCCTCATTCCATCACCCAGGTACTGTTGCAGCAGCTGCTGGTCTGCTGGCAGAGGTGATTGCACATTTGAGCCGACCACTGGATTATCTAGCCCCGAGTTCTGGCTTCAGAACAAAGGAATCTAAGGAGTGCCAGCATGCCAGCAGCATGGCTACAGAGGGGAACTTCTCACTAGCTCCAGTATTTGATTTACAACCTGAGACACTCCTGCCTCAGACTTTTTTAACTTAAAGAGAGTAACATTATCTCTAATAGTTTTAGGACAGTTCTCTGCTTTCACCGAGATGTATATGAGCAGCACAAACTGTTAAGCAACTGCTTATTAGCATTTCTAAACATGTTGCCTGTTGCCATTCTTAGTTGATACGCACCTGCTTTGGAACTGAATCAAGCCTCAGTTTCATCAGAAGCCGGTGCGGCCACATGATCTCTTCTTGTTATTCATTAGTTTACACACCTGTCATGTTATCCCTTCTCAAAGAGACACTCCCCCTAAACTGCTCAAACACTTCACCTGCATTTACTGAGCCCTGGGCCTGTTCTATTTCTCTGTCAACCTCTGTGGCCTGAGCAGATCCAAGAGCTTACAGATGACCTCAGATTACAAATAAAGATCGTGTTCCAATGGTTTTATTGTTGCTTTTGTTTGTTTTCTCCCATTTAATCCCTCTGTTTTCCCAGTGGATATAATTTACCTTAGAGTTCAAGAGCATAACCAAGAACATCTACCCTGTGCAACACATGTTAAATTTGATCTGCTTCAAGACAGCTCAGCTTTCCTAGTAAATAAACCTACAGCCTTAAAAGCTAAGTGAAGATGGGACCCTCCTCTGCATTGATTGCCCTTAAAGCTTGCAAAAACAACAACAAAAAAAGGCAACAGCTGTCTAAAAAGGCAGGTGCCCTTTTCTCCTTGCACCAGGCTCAACATGTGCAAATCCAAGAGTCAGGGAAATAGCCCTGTTGTATCTCTGCTTCACCAGCTCTCACAAGGCTCAGCAGGCAAGCGGAAAGTTCCTTCAAAATCATGATTTGCAAAAACAAAATATGAAAAATCTACACAGCAGAGCTGGGGGGGAAAAAAGCAAATGCTTTTGATTCGAGCTACAGACAGCAGCATTAAGTTCCCCAGGCCAGCTCACACACCCTTGGTTGGAGGGAAGTTGCAGGTGTCTGCCCCTGGAGAGGCCCAGGGGCAGCCTTCAATACTAACTACAACAGACTCGTTAGGCACTGAGTTTGCTGTTTGCAAATGAATACCTGGTTGGTAGCTTCAAATTGCTGGATTTTGCCCTGCGGTTCTGCAGCACACAGATTGGCTGTGCACTCCTTCGATGCAGAATCACCCGGAGGTGGCTTCTGATGTTCATCCTGCAGATTCTGGGGGGAAAAAAAAAGGAAGGAAAAAAAAAAAAAAAAAAGAGAGAGAGAGAGAGAGAGAAAAAAATGGTTCAAACCTTGCACTGGCTTCAGTTCCATTTGGCAGCCCTAGCAGACCTTGCAGTGTGGGCTCAAACGTGCCCCTTGGGGTTTTTGTGTCTCCAAAATACCATGATGCCCACATCTGCCTTCCCTTGGGTGGTGGCTGGCACCTAATTGCCCTCTGCCTGACTTGGCAGAGGTTCCCCACTGCCCAAGGCTCTGCTGAGGCTGCCTGTCACTCCTCACTCCCTTACTGTGAACCCAGCAGCTTGTCTGCCTCTAACCGCTGTCTGCAGGCTGATGACAGATCTGCTCCCCACACCCAAGCAACAACCCTGAAACCTCCCTCCTTCCTGCGTGCCCTGCTAGCAGCTTCAGATGAACAAAGCCAGCACTGAGCTGAACACCTTCCTATGTTCTGCCAGACTTCGCCCACAACTTTCCATCCTCCCTCCCAATTACTCTCCTGCCAGGAGCAGGCAGTCACCCCCTGCTCTGAACCCCTCCATTTGTGCTTCATGGAGCCCTTCCTCACACCTCCCCACGCTCCAGTGCTGCAACTCCCTTCAGCCCCACAAGCCATAGCAAATTCAATGCCCCAGCTGAGATTTCACCCGTGAGACATACCCACACACTTTCTCCTCTACTTCCCCTTCCCCACAATTTCCTCCTCCTTCATTGCAGCCACCTCTTGTCAGAAGCTGTGTTGGTTGGCTTTTTTCCCCTAAATCAGTATTTTAATTGCAAACCTCTCCTCAGTGCCCTCTCTTCAGCGCAGCTCCAGCAATGTCAGCAGACACTAATTGTATGTCAGCACACTAACTGAAACAAAACGCTTCTTTAGAAAAGAAGAGCAATAATCCCTGCACTGTCTAAGCCTCACATCTGCACCAAATAGCGGGTAAAAGATTGGCTGTGAGGGCACAATGCTTCCCTGGCTGCCGGCACAGCACCATAGGCAGCATAAGAGTGTGCCTGATGAAGGCTTGGCTCAATGGCATCTCCTTGGAGCTGCAGTGGTGAAGGAGGAGCATTGTTGGTTTAAAGAAAAATGCCCAAGAGGATGGTTATCTAAGGGATTACGTGCCCCGGACACTGGATTGCAGCAATAAATGTAAAGTAGGACTGCACTTTCGCAAAGCAATAAGGGAAGTGTGATACTATAAAAAAATAAAAATCAAAAAAATAGAAGCACTGTTCCCTTATGCCACACCCTGTACCCAAGCCAGGTGCTGCTTGAGTGAGGTCATAGCACAAAATGGGTAGGAAAACACCTAGCAGGGGGGAATCCTGGCAGGGACATCAGGGGGCAGGGGCTGAAGCCCAGAGAAGCTCCCCAAACCCTTTCCAAGAGGAGGATGAAAAACCCCACATGCATAAGCCATAAGCACGTCACACTGAGTGCACCACATTCTGTTCAGACAGAGCCTGTTTTTATGCTATAAATATACCCTTAGCTGTGAAAACGAGCAGCCAGCAACACAGCATATAGGAGCAGCACCTACAGCCTGCTTCACATCTTCATTCACTGGCTGCAAGGGCAACGCTTTTGTGAGGCAGATTAGTTTTTAGTGTCCTACATCCCGCCCCAGCAATTTCTTGAGCCCAGCTTTATGGGAAAAGCACAAAGCTCGGGAAAACGTCTGAGCAGATGGGGCAGTAAGCAGCACCCGCAGAATAGGAAGCATAATTGAGCACAGCATCAGTTGCCATAGTAATAAACAAGCTTTTTCCTAATCCCTGAGGCTATCGAGAGAATTAGGCAGCACTAAGGCTGCTAATGCGAATGCAATTAGCCTGACATGGATATTCCTGAATTGAAGCTGAGTGGGGCCTTCTATTCATTACAGAAAGTGGTGAAGGAGTTACAAGTTCAGCTTTTTGACTGCACCCTAATGACGTTTTCATAAAAGCCAGAACAGAGCAATCCAGAGCTGCATGAGGACCACCACCTACACAGCTAACAGGAGCGTTCGCTGCCTTTTTGCAACACCTGCCATTAACGGATGAATCTTTTCAAAGGATCAGAAAATAAACCAATTATCTAGAATACCAACCCTGAAGTCATCCCCTGGCACAAATCCACCTGCAAGGAAAACGCCTTTTCCTCAGGGCACGTGCCATAGCTCCCTACACAGAGCAGCACGCTCAGCCAGTCTGAGACCTGATCTGCAGAGCAGGGCGATGGTGGCAGCATGACAGGCAGGCTCCTGACATCCACCACTACCAGCACACAAAGAAAACACATTTGCTGGAAAACACATGCCCAGAAGCTTAAAACTTTCCCTTTGGTTGTGGGTAAAAGTCAAATCAGCTTCTTAAAGAGAAAGCTGAAGTGAAACTGGCATTTTTATCAGCAGAAAATGTGAAAGCTTGCAAGGAGCTTAGAGCTTGCTAGCACGCTGCACTCACAGGGAGAGGAGCTTCATTTCCCAGAACACAAAGAGGAAACAGATGACAGGAGAACGACAAGGGAGAGAGAGAGCACACCTAAAAAGGACTGAGCTGCCTATTCTTAGCCCTTGGCTCAGCTACACGTGGCTATCTGTTATCTCAACACAGAAGAATGCCTAATGGTCCCAAGGGCCAGGCAGCAGGGACGCCGCTCAATCGAACGGCTGCACAATGACCTCTACCTGTACCCGCAGCGGCATATAATCCTCACAGAGGTCGTCCCACAGCTCTTGTAGTTCAGGAATCTCCAAGGGAAGACCCAAGGGAGCTCTGGAAAAGGATTTTCTGTCTGCATTCAAGAAACCAGAACCAGCATACGCTAAGCCAGCAGAAGCACTTCCATCTGCCAAGTCACGGCTGAGCTTGGGGAGAGGCAAGCTGGACTTCACAGGAATAGGCAGCCTGCTGCCTCGTGGGCTCTGGATGGGTTTGTAGTCTAACCCCTTGATCAAGCTGAGGGCCAGCTCCAGCCTGTTCCCACTCAGCGATGAGCTAGGGGTCATGCGGTCCTCTGCAAAATCATCACATTTCCCGTTCCCCTTCACTCCCTTATCCACATCTTCATCCTTCTGCTGCGGAGCGCTGGCCTCCACCGTCGTGTCCAGGGACTCAACAGAGGACGCAGGCGTGCCCTCCTCCATACTCTCCCCATCCACAGGCCCTCTGGCACCAGCAGACTCCGCTGGGTCACATACAGATGACTCCTCGTTGCCCATGCTCACTGACCATCGGCTGGACAGCCCACAGGAGATGCTCCTGGCCACCTTTCGTGGCACTTTGCAAATTGCTTCATAGTCGGCATCAGCCACGCGCAGCGCGGCACAGCCCCGGCATCGCCGTGGGCGGCTGGCGGCTCCTTCTGAAGCATGGCAGCTGTGAGGCTCCAGGATGTGCTCATCTTGGTCCGTCCAGTATTCGTACCCAGAATAAGCAAAGTCCTCCTGAAGGAGGGCAGCGTACCGCGCGTCGGGCAAGTTAGAAAGGTCCACAGTCCCATCTCCGGCTCTCTCATCCGTGCCGGGCTCTTCGTTGTTCCTGCGGTACATGCTTGCAATGCAGAACTTGAGGCGGTCCTTCTCCAGCAGCAACTTCTGCAGGCGCTCGATGGAGAGAGCCTCGATGCGCGCGATGACCGTGTCGAACCTGTAGATGCGGTCCAGCATGAAGGCACACTTGCTGCACGCGAACTCGCCTCTGCCATCGCGGCACAGCTCCCTGCCCAGGACGTGGGAGAGCAGCACCTGGAGGTTGAGCTTGGCCGCCGTGTGGAAGATCCATCGCCGCTGGTTGCCGCACAGCTCGCGGGCGCAGATCCGGCAGGTTTCTTTCATCCTCTCTCCTGACAGCGTCTAACCCTCCCGCTGGGGCTTCTCGAGGAGCTCCCCAAGGCCTGTACCACTCTCAGCGCATCCCCCGGGCACCACCCCCCTCAGCCCCACAGCACGGCCCCCCTTCAGAGGGTCACACGCTGAGGCTCCCGGGGACTCTCGAGGCTACAGAAACCCGCCACCCCTCGCCACCTCCTCCACGCCTCAGCCCCACCACACCGGGGCGGCTCCTCTCCTCACAGCCCCCAGCCCTGAGGCAGCCCCTCTCCTCACAGTCCCCCTTTTCTCCTCACAGCCCCACCCTGGGGGCACCCCCTCTCTCCTCACAGCCCTCCGACCCCGGGGCTGCCCCTCACCCCGGGCTGCCCCCCTGCTCCCGGCCCCGCCGCTCCGCCTCCCGCCCGAGGATGCTCCTGCCACGGCGGCGCCCGGCTTCTGGCTCAGATTTCAAGATGGCGGTGGGCGACAGCTCAGCGCGTACGCGGCAGCCGCGGTGCTTGCCGGGATTTGTAGTCCTTCCGCCCTGAGGGCGCGCATGCGCAGTGCCAGTGTGGGCGCGCGAGGAGGGGCACAGCGCAGGGCCGTGCGCAGCTGCAGCGCGGTGCTGCTCTCAGCCCCAGCGCCAGCAGTGCCTGCCTGCAGTATGGGTTCCTGTGTCCTCTCCCGGTCCCACAGAGGACCACATGCAGATGGCTCACGCGCTGTCACCTGGGCCACTACAGGGCAGATGGGCTCAGGCAGCCAATGGCAGCAGCAGGGTCCCCGGGTGCTCTGCCCGCAGCCCAGTGTCCCCAGCACCACACCGCAGCACCGATCACCGACACCGCAGGGTGGGGACAGCTCCAGCCGCGCCCCACGGCCCCCAGTGCTGCACCCACCTGCCCCGCTGCAGCCTTGTCCCGCTGCTGCAGGTCACACCTCTCAGCTGGCAACGTCCCCTCCACGTGGCCCAGCTCCACCATCCTCCTGCATGCAGAGAACAGCGGGGGATGCTCAGCCCTGGGGTGACACCGCTGAGCCTCACCGAGATGGCGCCCAGCGCACACCCACCTCTGGGCCGCAGTGTCACAGCCATCTCCGCTCCCGCTGTCCCCCTTTGTCCTCGCCGCCTCTTTCAGCTTGGCCACCAGCTCCTGGCACCGCTGTGCCTCAGCCTTGGCCAGCGCGGTGGCCTGCTCTGCCTCGCTGCGGGCCAGCCTGGCCTCCTGCACAGCACACATCGCTGAGTCCCATGTGGTCCCACTTCCCCCAACCCCACCGCGGCCTGCCGCTCACCTCCTGCAGGAGCTGGATCTTGTTCTCCAGCAGCTCGTAGACATGTTCCGACTCCCGCTGCCTCTCCTCATAGTGCTGCCGGAGCGCGGCCTCACTGCGGTTTGTCTGGTTCTCTGCAGCCACCCTGCCAGGCATGGCATGGCACAATGTCACACGGCATGGCACAGTGTCACGTGGCATAGCACAGCATCATGGCATGGCACAACATCACGGCACAGCACAGCATCACATGGCATGGCACAATGTCACACGGCATGGCACAGTGTCACGTGGCATAGCACAGCATCATGGCATGGCACAACATCACGGCACAGCACAGCATCACATGGCATGGCACAATGTCACACGGCATGGCACAAATGTCACATGGCATGGCACAGCACCATGGCATGCACAGCAGGGTCCAGCCCGGAGCTCGCCCTCCCCCAGCAGACAGGTGCTGCCCTTTACTTTTGGCCAGCGTCAGGGCCGTAAGCAGAGCCCCACCAGGCACCCCCCCCGTGCCCATTCTGGTTCTCACCAGGTTTTGTCCAGTGCCTGCTGCTTCTCCTGCAGCTCCCGCTTCAGGCTCTCCACCTCCACCTTCAACTCGATGTTCTGCAGGGAAGGAGGGATGGAGCTGGCACTGTGTACACACATCCCAAGGCCCTACAACACACCCAGGCCCCACACAGCACCCAGACCCCACGCTGCTCCCTGTGCCCATTGAAGGCAGTGTTGGGGCACGCCCTTTGCCCCACAACAGGGTTCTGGGTGCGTTTTTGACAGTGGGGACACTCACTGTCAGCAGGGGTCCACCCACCCAGGACGGCTGTTGCAGCAGTCAGGTTGTTTATCATGCTGGCTCCCTGCTGCTGATAGCCCCGTTTTGGGGGACAGACATGGGGTGTCCCTCATTTCAGGGCACAGACATGGAGTGCCCCCCCATGTGACGGGGCACGGACATGGGGTGAACCCCACATGATGAGGCACAGGCGTGGGGTGTCTGTCATGTAATGGGGCACAGGGGTCTCCACCACCAGCAGCGCAGATCCTGCCCTCGCTATCCCATTTCCCTACTCTGGTCAAAGGCAGCAAGAGGCAAACTCCCCCCAGCTCCACTGCTCAGTGGGATCCCTGACCCATACCGACAGCTCCGTGCCCCCATCCCCATCAAAGGGACAGCACTGGAGGGATATCCCATCCAGCAGCACCTGCCCCATCCCCGTCCCCACAGGCGCGCTCACCCGCCGGTAGACATCGTCCCGGCTGCCCTCTCCCTTCTGCTGCACGCGCTCCTCCAGGAAGTAAATGCGGAGTTTGAGGCTGAAGTTCTCCTTCTTGAGGTCATTGAGGTGCTGGGACAGCGTGCGGTACCCGTTAGCCATGGCTGGTTCTCCATGGGGGGGGCATCCCGGCACCCCTCACATGGCGGCACCGAGCCCACGGCTCCCTGCCCGCCCGCAGCTCTGGGACGGGTGCCCTCGCCAAGGCCCCTTTCCTATTTTTTCCCCTCCCGGTGCTATTTGTGGGGATAGACAAGTGGTGAAACCCGAGCCCCGGGTGGCCCCCGGACGTCAGCCAGGAGGGCGGTGAGGGGGAGTGCGGTGCCCCACGGGGACGGCACCGGCAGTCCCATCCCCTCCTGGGGCCAACAGACGCGTCCCGCGAGCACCCCCCGGCCCCAGCAGCGGTCACCTTCTCGAAGTCCCGTAGGGTCTGCGTCTGGGCGAGGGGACCCTCCTCTGGGTCCCTCGGGGGACATGTTTGCACCATAGGGCTAGGATGGGGCTGAGCGGGTGGGGGGTGCACAGTGCCACCCGGTTCGGGGTCTTCATCGCAGTCACCCCACAGCCCTTCCATTGGGGTGTCCCTGTGGGACGTGGTGTCCCCTTCTGCCATGGGGCTGACTGTGGGGACGTCACCGCGGCTGGGGTCCCTGCGGAGAGGAGCGCACCCCCGTGTTACACAGTGGTCCCCAGGGGGCAATTTCACCCATTTGCTGCATGGCAAAACAGCTTTGGAGAGGTGGAGATCTGATTAAATCTAATGTCACATCAGAGCATCGGTGTGCGTGGGGGCAACATGTGTGTCCACGGGTGCTGGCACACGTGGGACACATCCGCTGACAGCACCCAGGGGGCCATGCAGATGGCGGTGCCCACTTGGAAGCACTTTAGCCCCATTAGCAGCCCTGACCCCCCCCATCAGGCAGCAGGGCCACCTGAACCCCCCAATAACCCCCCTCTCTGTTCTCTCTGGGGGTTGGGGAGGAGAGCCGGGGGGGCCGTGCTGGGTGCTCAGGGACAGCTGCTCCCCCCCCTGCTCTCAGCCCCCCCAGCAGCCCCAGGCACAACGTGCCCCCGCTGCCTGTCTGATTGCAGCTCACCCACTGGTAACAGCAGCCGCCATCAGGTTTATTTTCAGCAGGGAAGCGTGAGTCATTTCAGGATTGGGAAGAAAGAAAACATTTTTTCCTTACAACAAAACAATCTGGATGGGTTTTTTTTGTTTGTTTGTTTTTTGTTTGTTTGTTTGTTTCTGAGCCCAAAGGGTTTTGGTGGAGTTCCCCAGAAGGCAGTGGGCTCCCCATGGGTTCAGTGCTCTGCCCTTAGCCTGGCAGCAGCCATGTGGTGCCACAGCCCTTGCAGCAGCCACCTTCCAGGAGGGGACAGTGGAGTACACTGAACTGATAGGGTAAGGCATGGTGCCCAAAGCCAACCATACCCAAAGGCATGGTGGCCAGAGCCACAATATCCAACCAAGCATGATACCCAGAAGCATGACACCCGAGGAGACCCAGTGCCCAGAAGCAATACGTTGTCCAAGGAGGCACAATATTTGGAGACGCGATAGCAGAGAGGGCAAGAACTTGGAGGTAAAACACTCAAGGAGACACGGTGCCCAGAGTCAAGGCACACCAAGACACACCATGCCCAAGGAAGCACAGGATCCAGAGGCTCAATATCCAAAGGCACAATACCCAGGAAAGCAAAATACCGAAGGCCAAAGAGACACAGTACCCAGAAACACAACACTCTGAGACACAGCACCCAAAGACGCACCGTACCCGAAAGCTGGGTGTCCAATGGGCATGCACTGTGCCCAGGCAGACACCATACCCAGCGAGGTGCAGAACCCAGCAGCATGGCACGCATGGGTGACAACAAGATACGAGTGTGCCCAAAGGCTCTGCAGCCCCGCTGGCACGAGTGGTGCCACACGGCCCTGACTCACGGTACCCGCTGACTCACAGCACTGAGCAACAGCTTGGGGCCACCACAGCCACCCTGACACCGAGACCAGCCCTGCAGTGTCACCAGGGTGAGGGCAGAGGGTAGGAGCCATGGCCCCATGGGAGAGCATCCCCCAGGTGCCCGCCAACGCAACTAACTGGGGACTCACCTCCTGCTGCTGGCTCAGCTCCCACGGGTGGGCAGATGGAAAGTGGGTGGATGGCCGCCCGCAGCCCTGCGTGCGCAGCAGGCAAGGCCAGGTGGGGCCGGGATGCAGAGCGTGGCACGGCTCTGCCCGCTGCCTCGTGCCGGGGATGTCTCAGCGAGGCCACCGTGGGAGGTGGGGCCGGTGCTGTGTGTGCCTGTGGCCGCGTGCAGCCATCCGCCTGCGGTCACGGCGCAGCACAAGGCGCCCATTGAGCGTGGCGGGACGGGGGGAGCGGGGTTGGCGGTACCCAGACTGCTGGGCGGGACGGCTCCTGGTGTGGAGCAGGCACGGACTGAGGCTGCATTTGGGGACGGGCACGAAATGGAAGAGCAGAGAGGATGCAAGAGCAGGGGGTGATGGGGCCAGCTCCACTCCCGCACCATCTCCCCAACCTCGGCCTTCCTGCAGGGCCACCAGCAACCCCCACTCTGCGTGCCGGGGTCAGCCCCAGCTCGGCCCCACAGCGCCGGACGGCCCCGTCCCATTGCGTGGCAGGGCACCTCTCTGGTCCCCACGGCATGCCCTGGCACCGTGCATCCCCATGGCAGCCGGCTCAGACCCGCCGTGGTGGGCTTTCGGTGGGCAGCGCCGGCATCACGCAGCCCCGGGGCAACAAACCGCATCCCGACCCCGAGATCCTCCACTCGCGGCCCCAAGCGTGTCCCGCTCCCGCATCACCCACGCACCCCCCGCGTGCGTCCCGCACCGCCGCTCACCTCCGCCGCGGGGCTCGCATCCTCCCGTCCGTCTCCGGGCTGCACCGCGCCGGGCCCCGCCGCACCGGGGGCACCGGGGGGCTCCGCGAGCAATGCCGGGCCGCCCCAGCGTACGCCGGGGAGGCGGCTCTGCGGCACAGGGCGGCTCCGCCCGCCGCTGCATCCCTCCTCCTCCGCCTCCTCTTCCTCGTCCCTGCCTCCATCCTTCTCTCCCGCTCCATCCCTCCCTCCCTCCGTCAACGGCCTCCGTCTGCCGGTGCCCCCACCAGCAGCAACCCGACCTCCCGCCCTCAAAGCACTTTTGCCCCTTCTTTGCCACTCCTATCCTGACCCAAGGACCCCTAGGGGCACCCGTAATTCTCTTCCCTGGTACCCCTCCCACCCTCTCCCCACTGTCCCAGTGTCCTCACCACGCAGGAAACCCCCATTGCTTTCCTCCATCCCACATCCACAGCAACTGCTCCCTTGGTGCCTCCATGCAGAGCCCACTCAGGACCGCAGCAGTGGGATTTGGCAGTGGGGGTACCAACCCCCTGTAGCCCCCGGACCCCATCCAGGCCGTGGTCCAGTTGCCACCTATGTGACCAAGTGCCACATTAGAGGTGTCCACCACTCTGAGGGTCTGTTCAGGGGACAAGGGAACTGCGTTCAGGTCTCTCCATGGGGCCATGGGAGCACACCAGTCGGTACCTTCATCCTGCTCCCCACATTCCTGCAAGGGCTGCAGGGTGTAACTTCTGTTCTGCTCCCCAGGAGAGGGCACCAACTGCCCAGGGAATGCTGCACGCATTGCACTGTGGCGGTGCCTTGGTCACTCATGGCCTCGAGTGACCGCATGGGACAGGGTCTGCAGGGGCTGGGCACAGCAAAGGGCCCCCACCCACTGTAAGGGGTGTCCCCTGCTTGTCCCTGCACATGCAGGGGGGATGGATGGTGTGGGAGCCACCAGAAAGTGACACCCAGCTGGTGCCGTCCCAGGCTTGGCAGGCACCTTGAGCTCGGTCTTAATGGTTAATAGGGCCCAGGGCCAGGCATGGGGCTGTGCCAAGGCACTGGAGCGGGGCCGGGGGGCCGTGTCCACACATCCTGCCCTGAATACCCCCAACGTATGCTGTGCATGGGGAAACCGTGCCCCCGCAATGGGTCTGCAGCCCCTCCAAGAGGCAGCATGGGGCCCTGCTGCAGAACGTCTCCAACCCCAGCCTTGACCCCACCTCTCGCCCCATGCCAGCTGCCCCGGACTTTCCTCCCTTTGGCGTCACGGTTGTTCCCTGGCTGCAGCTGTGGTGGGCTGTGTACGGTGCCGGGGCGCACACAGCCTGCAGTGAGTGTGCCCTGTGCTGGCCTCATCGTGAGGTGTTGCCTCCATGACAAAGGGGACACCTTCTGTTCCTCCCCTGTGCCACGTTCCCATGCTGTCCTCTCGAGGGCCAGCGCTTTCCCCACGCGGTCACCTCCACAGCCACCTGGCTCCCACCCCATGGAGGCGTTTGCTGGGTGGTTCCCGTGCACTCCGTGCAATTGGGAGCCGCCGGCAGGGCTGGCCCCGTGCCCCCAGCGCTTATCGGGGCATTGCTCAATGGTGGGCACAGTGCTGGGGCAGTGCAGTGGTTTGCCACCACCTCCCTGTGGCGGGGAAACTGAGGCACGGCAGAGGAGTGGGACACACGTGGGTTGTGGGGGTGCTCGATGCTTTGGGAGCCCTGTTGGGCTCCCTACTCCGTCATCACAGCAACCGAGGGTGAGGGGCTCGGGGGGTTTAGGGGGGCTGGGATCCTGGGCTCGCAGCCACCCAGCGGCGATGGGGAGAGGAGGGAAAAGAGGTGGGAAAGAGGTGGGATTATGGAAATGGGATCCAATGAGACAAGAGAGCAGCCCGCAAAACATGCCCCGCCGGCGGCCCATTTAGTGCGGCGGGCGGCACGCAGCAACCTCTTTGGCCGGAGCTGTGCGGACGGACAGCGGGCACGGACCCCTGACAGCCCCAGCAGCCCCACACCAAGCGATGGCCTTTGCCAAGCTGCAGAAAGTGCTGATCAGCGACAGCCTGGACCCCTGCTGCAGGGACATCCTGCAGGCGGGGGGCATCCAGGTGCTGGAGAAGCCCGGGCTGAGCAAGGAAGAGCTGCTGCAGGAGATCCGGGTGAGCAAGCTGGGGTCTGCGTGCGGCTCAGAGCCCTGGGCTGGTGGCAGCGGGTGGGCACAGGTGGGCACCATGTGGGCAGCGTAGCTCCCTGTCCCAGTGGGAAGAGCGGGTACACCGCAAGCACACGGTGGGGACATCAAGGGACATTGCAGGACGGTGGGAGGCTGGAAGCCCCCTCACCCAGCGAGTCATGTCCCCGCCTCCTGTGTCTGATGCAAGAGTTCTGGTTGCTTTCACGCCGCTGATCCCAGCCCCAGGCCCCCGGCTCTTCCCACCCCACCACCCACCCTGCCTGCCATCCCCACGGCCCAGCCCTGATCGAAGTGTGGTGTCTGTCTCTGCAGGACTGCGATGGGCTCATTGTCCGCTCGGCCACCAAAGTCAGCGCCGACGTGCTGGAGGCGGCGGGCAGGCTGCAGGTGGTGGGCAGAGCAGGCACCGGCGTTGACAATGTGGACGTGGAAGCAGCCACCAGGAAGGGAGTGCTGGTGATGAAGTAAGGGTGGGACCCGCAGCCAGAAAGGAGGCATCCTGCTGGCACGGGGCTGGGGGGTCAGCACAATGCCTGGCTTCCCTGTGGGGAGGGATACCTCTCCATCCCTATGGGGAGGTCACACGGTGACCCCGTTCCCTGTCCCCAGCACACCCACCGGGAACAGCCTCAGCGCTGCAGAGCTCACCTGCGGCATGATCCTGTGCTTGGCCAGGTGAGTGCAGGGCGGTGCAGGGTGGGGTACCCATCCCACAGCCCCCAGCCTGCACCGACTGTGCCCTCCCCCATTGCAGGCAGATCCCACAGGCAGCTGCCTCCATGAAAGAAGGCAAATGGGACCGAAAGAAGGTATGGGGCAGGAACAGTGCCTGGGCTGGTGGGTGGCTACTGGATGGCCGCTGCTTGCTCACTGCACTCCTCACCCCCACAGTACATGGGCATGGAGCTGAATGGGAAGACACTGGGCGTGCTGGGGCTGGGCCGCATCGGCAGGGAGGTGGCCACGCGGATGCAGGCTTTTGGCATGAAGGTGAGCAGCAGGGCGAGGGGTGGTGGTGGGAAGCAGGCTGGGTACAGCTGTGAGCCCCCACTCTGCCCCAGACCATCGGCTACGACCCCATCATCACCCCTGAGACCTCAGCTGCGTTCGGCGTGGAGCAGCTCCCTCTGGAGCAGATCTGGCCCCGCTGTGACTTCATCACGGTGCACACACCATTGCTGCCCTCCACCACGGGTAGGGCGGTCTGGGGGTTTAGGGGTGTTCTGGGGCTGTCCCTGTATCCATGTCCCTGATGGTGCTCCTCGCAGGGCTGCTGAATGACAGCACGTTCGCCAAGTGCCGCCGTGGCGTGCAGGTGGTGAACTGTGCCCGGGGTGGCATCGTGGATGAAGGAGCGCTGCTGCGGGCGCTGCGCTCGGGGCAGTGTGGAGGAGCCGCCCTTGATGTCTTCACACAGGTGAGAGGGGTCCCCTCTGGGGCCGTCACCCAAATTGGGCCAGGACGGCCCCCAGGATGGGCACAGGGCTGAGGCTGGGGCCATGTGCAGGAGCCCCCGAAGGACCGAGACCTGGTGGACCACCCCAACGTCATCTGCTGCCCGCACCTGGGTGCCAGCACGCGGGAGGCGCAGAGCCGCTGCGGCAAGGAGATTGCCATGCAGATAGTGGACATGGCCACTGGGAAGGGGCTGGTCGGCGTGGTGAGTCCCCTGGTGCGCCTAAGAGACCCCGTGTGTGATAGATCCCCACTGCTCATCCCGCTTCTCTTCTCAGGTCAACGGGCAGGCACTGAGCAAAGCCTTTGCACCCCAGACCAAGCCCTGGATCGCCCTGGCCAAGGCGCTGGGCACAGTGCTGCATGGCCTGGCCAAGCAAGCAACAGGCAATGTGCAGGTCTGCACCCTAGGTGAGAGGTGGGCATGTGTGCTCCAGCACAGGACCCAAGGGGACACACTGGGTCAGAAGGCAGGAGGTGGTTGGATGATGGGACGAAGGATGGAAGGCGTGGGATGGATGGAATAGGGGGAATACAAATGGACATGAGCTGATCACAGTACTGATCCTAGGGGGGCCCCTGAAGGATGCCAGCAGCTACCTGGCACCTGCCGTGGTATCAGGCATGCTCGCTGGAGGAAAGAAGGAGGTGACCCTGGTGAACGCCATGCTGCTGGCCCAGGAGGCTGGCCTGAAGGTACTCGGAGTGCCACACATCAACCCAATGCCACTACATCTTATCTTTTCTTGGTATAACCCCACAGGGCGCCATGTCCTCAGGGGACATCCCACGTAGGATGTGGGTACTGAGTGGCCACCTCCCCCCACCAGGTCACAGCCACCCACGGTGACACAAGCCCTGAGCCCGAGGGCTTGCTGCAGGTGGCCCTGCAGGGCACCCCGCACCGGGTGACGGGAACGGTGCAGGGCAGCAATCCGGTGCTGCGGGAGCTCAACGGGGCTACCTTCAAGCAGCCGGCACCACTGGTGGGCCCTCTCCTCATCTACAGAGCCAAAGCATCTGAGACAAACACACTGCCCACGCTCGCTGGTAAGCTCCTAGTTTCACCCCAAACAAGGGAACAGCCGGGGGGTCCCCACAACCAGCCTGGAGTCAAAAGGGGGACGATGCTGACAGAACGTTGCATGGAGAGACAGGAGGGGTGGTTTGGTTGTAGGGTTGGGGAATTGGTAATGCAGTGGCGCAGACTGCCCAGGGGAGTGGTGGGGTCACTGTCCCTGGAGGTGTTCAAGAACTGTGGAATCGTGGCAGTGAGGGACATGGTGGGGGTGGGACGGGGTTGGACTTGGGGATCTGAGAGGTCTTTCCAAACATAACGATACCCCAAGTAAAACAATCGTGGAAAAGGAAAGGAAGAACATTATGGAGGGGATTCAGGGTAGGCAGAGCCCTGCTATTCGTGATCCCACACTGCTGTGGGGTCCAGGTGCCAGGGAACAGACTGCAGCCCTTTCCTCCTGCTCAGGGCTGCTGGGGAAAGCAGGGATCCAGCTCCAGTCCTACCACAGCTCCAGTGCAGTCGTGGGGGAGCAGTGGAGCATAGCTGGGCTCTCGGCCCCGCTGTCTGACCTCGCTGGCCTGAAGCCATGCACTGCAGAAGTCTTCCAGCTCCACCTGTAGCCCCCAACCACCAGGACGGACCTGCAGCCCCCAGCACCTGGGGGAGCATCGTGCTCAATAAAGCATCCAGGAATGAGCACGCTGCGCCTTGTCCATGCATCCCTGCCTCATGGTGTCCTTCCTACCCATCCCTAAACCCTTCCTGATGATGTCCCTCATACCCAACTCCAAACCTTTCCCTGCAGACTCTGTCCCTCCTGGCTCCATCCCCAGTGCCGCCCCCATCACCCTCTAGCACTGTTTGCTCAAGGGTGCAAAGGTCTCTCAGGCTCTGCTGCCCTGCTGAAGTCCCCTCTGGCCACAGCCCAGGCAGTGCTCCAAGATGGGCTGAGCCTCCTGCAAGCCCACGTCACCTCACTTCCACCCATGGAAACTTTCCCCTGGGGATGTTGGTGGTTGCGTATTGCCACCTGTGTTGGACCCAAAGCATTGGGCACTCACCCATCCTGGGTATACATGCCATTGTTCTCGGGCACGTGTGGTGTACAGGGATAAATCCCACCTGGCACGGTGGTGATTCAGGATGGGTTTAGGGGCAGGGGGGGGAATACACGGCACTGGGAAACGTTGGCTGCTTTGCAATAGGGAGCCAGAACTGGGGCCCTTGCCCATGCATCCATGCTTTATTCCCCACGCCGCCTGTGTTTTCGCAGAAAACACTGCTTGCTCCAGGACCCGGATGGCTGCATTCACCCCTGTGCCTGCATGTCCCCTCAATGGCCGCCCCGCTCCATGCCCTACACGGGCTTCCTGGCGTACTGCCGGCGGTACTTGTCGTCCACCCGCTGCAAGTACCAGGTGCCGGGGAACAGGTCTGCCTGGGAGCCGTGCGGAGTGTGGTTGGCTGTGTGGAGAGGGCATGAGGCTCAGCGGGGCAGTTGGACCCCGGCAGTGGGGTGCCCCCCAGCCCCGCTCACCCAGGTGGTGGGTCTCCTCGCGCCGCTTCATGATGTCGGCAAAGTCCTGTGGGGCCACACGCTTGCGGGCGTCCAGGCGGGCAGGCAGATCAGCCAGGCTGGAGAGCAGCTTGTCCAGAGGGGAGCCTGGTGCGGGGAGACCATGGATGAGACACCACCCCCCCATACCTTCCCGGCTGTCAGTCCCCATGTTGTGGGACTCACCCGGGGCAGCGTCCTCTGAGACACGGAGGGAGAACATGCTGGCAGCCAGCCCTGAGCCGTAGGAGAAGGCACCAATCCTGGAGCCAGCCAGGTCCTGAGCCGAGCACCTGTGGCCATTTGGGGCGAGGAGTTAGGGGAGATATAGGGCTAGAGGGACCTCAGCCAGGAGGGCCCTGGCACGCTGGGCCAGATTAAATTGCAACCACTGCAGGAAGAGATAAGGGAGGCTGTGCTGCAGGGGACAGCAAGCAGGGAACAGTTTGGCACAGCAGGGCCTGGGCGGGTCTCTGCCCCCACCGTGTCCCAGGGCCGTACCAGGCACTGCAGCCCTGTGCAGTGGCTCAAGGACGGGCTGACGGACACAGCAGTCGCACCGCCCTTGTGCCTGGCTGTTCCCATGGCTCCTTCCCAGCCGGCAGTGGGGGACGGCCGTTCTCTGGGCATGAAAGGGGGGTTTTCATCCCACAGCACTGACAGAAGGGCTTTATGCGCTCTAGCAAGGCGGCATGGAAACGCTGGCTGGGGGACAGCACGGGGCTGAGTGCAGTGAAAGCTGGGCCATTCCCAAAATGGCATCCTCCACAATGACATCCCACCAAAATAGCGATCCCTCAAATGGTGACCCTCAAAACGGATCCCCTTCCCCATCAAGATGGCAACCCCAAAAAGGATGTTCCCCAAAATGGCAGCAACCAAATGGCTACCCCTCAAAATGGCATCCCTCCCCCCAAAATGGCGACCCCCTGCTGCCAGCGCTGAGGACTCACTGAGCCAGGAGCGAGGCCAAGCAGCCATACATGGACGGTGTGTACATGTTGCCATTGCGGGAGGAGAGCAGCAGGGAAGGCTTGGTCTTTTGGTTGAAGATCTCCTGGCTGGCCGTCTGGAAGGCCTTCTCCACCTCCTTGCTGGTGTAGGTGTCCTCCAGCTTCATGCCCCTGCATGGAGAGAGGCGGGCTGTAAGCACGTGTGGGAGGCGAGCAGAGGTGTCCCCACCGCACTGGGGGGCACCCACCGGAAGGGCTGCAGCCCCTTGTAGAGCCCAGCAGCCATGTCAGGACTGGGGGCGGCCAGGAAGTCGTTGAGCAGCAGCCGCCCCACCGACTTCTGCACCAGCTTGCAGAAGGGTGTGTGGAAGATGATGAACTTGAAGTCATCGAGGGTGAAAGGCCGCTTGATGCCGGCTGGAAGGCAGAGCAGGAACATCAGTCACCATGGGGTGGGATGAGGGGCCACCCGAGCACCACAGCATCACCCCTCACCCTGCTGCCATTGGCTCTCTGCCTTCCTGCGGTACACGGCGTAGCAGCGGTCCAAGGCCCGCAGGTAGCACTGGATGGAGAGGGGACCGTCCACCACTGGGTATTCTGAAGACAGGTCGGGCTTGTAGAAGTCATAGGCGTGCTCCATGTGCGTTCCCCGCAAGCCTGGGGACACAGGGGAGAGCTGTATGTTGAGGATCTATCTGTTTGTGGGTCCTAGACAACATGCCAACCCCACCTTTGGCCCGGGGCATTCCATGGTGGCCACGGTGGCACAGCCAGCCAGATCCCCATGGAGCACTGACCTCTCTCCAGCACCAGAGGGGCGTTGGGTCCCACCAGCATAGCAATGGCACCGGCACCTCCTGTGGGCCGCGCGTTCCCCGTGGCGTAGACGGCAATGTCCCCACACACCACCACGGCATAGCGTCCTGCGAGAGGACAGCGGGGACGACAGTGGGTGGGACATCCCCATCCACCCCATGGTCCCAGTACAGCCCACCACCCACATTCCCATCCCCATACCTTGGCCTACGTGGGTGAGAAAGGAAGGTGGTGGGATGCCAGTAGGGGAGCACCGTTCCCCCACCCCACAGTGCCCACCCCACGCTCAGGCACCCCCCAGCCCCATGCCCACCGTCCCAGGCACTGGACTCGACCCAGGAGGCCGCGTTGAAGAGCGAGGCTGTGCCGCCATAGCAGGCGTTGGTGGTGTCAATGCCCTCCACGTCAGTGTTGCCCGACTCGCGGAAGAGCTCCATGAGGACGGTCTTGACGGCCTTGGACTTGTCGATGACGGTCTCTGTGCCCACCTCCAGGCGGCCGATGGCATCCCAGGAGAGCCGCCCGCGCTCCACCAGCCTCTGCACCACCGTCAGGCACAGCGAGTTGATGTCCTCGTGGGCAGCGCAGAAGCCCATCTGCTGCTGGCCCAGGCCCCGCGTGTACTTGCCGGCCTCCACACCGTCGTAGCTCTCCAGCTCAGACTGCTCCACGTACTGTGCAGGGAAGTACACCTCCAGTGCCAGGATGCCCACATCCTTGGGCCACGTGCCCGTGCCGGCCACGGCCGCAGTGCTGGAGAGGCTGCGAGGCAGAAGGAGTGGTGGCGGTCCTGTGCTGGGCACCGCTGAGGCTGTCTGGGCCCCACAAGCGCTTGCACCCCGCTCCCTGCCCCCACAGTGCCCTCCTGTTCCCCAGAAAGCCTCCAGCTGACCGCCAGTCCTCCCAAACCCCCCAGGCTTTGTCCCCCCCCCACGGCTGGGTGCTCACCATGCCTGCTGCATGGCTGCAGGGCGTACCCGTGTCGGCCCCCGCCTCGCCCCCCAGCACCGCGCAGCACGGCTGACCAAACGCAGCATCTTTGTCCCAGATGGACGGACAGAGGGACAGACAGAGGGATTGGCTTGGTGTGCAGCTTTTATCAACTGCGGCCCCCCCAGCCCTTATCAGCACATTGGGCACTGGTGCTCAAAGGTCAGCGAGCAGCAGCCAACACGACAGGGACAGAGCAGCAAGTGCTGGGTTTGGAGGGCACAACCGGAGAGATGGCTGCGGCTGGTGCCCCAGCATTTGGGGATGCACGGAGCCAGGGCTGAGCATTGGGGTGGGCTCAGTGCCACCAGGTGATGGCTCAGCACTGAGCTGTGGGGTGGTGGTGGCAGCAGAGCCCACCGTCACCATGCCGTGTGACCCCCCAGCAGAGGGCAGGGGGTACCCGGTGCTACCCATGCCACCTGGGTCGTGTCATTATCCACATTTGGCTGCTCTGGGGGACAAACACGAGCTGGGTGGAGGCACAGCCATCTCCAAAACAGCAGAGCAAACAGCCACGTGATGCACGGAGCCGCGCTGCGATGACACAAGGAGGGACCTTTGGCCCCGATGCTGCTGTCAACACAGCCCCTCAGAGCTGAGGACGCATGGGAATCACTCCCATCTCCCAGGTCTCCAACGCAGGGACCCCTCGTCACACACCACTGTCCCTCCATGCCTGCCCTAGGCCTGCAGCTCCTGGGGACTGTCCCCAAACCCTCCTCTCCCCAGAGGTCTCCACATCCACCGGTAGCGGGCAGAGCAGCAGGGGACTTTGCACAGGACGCACACCGTGCTCACATGCTTCTCTGTTTATAGATGTATTTTTGAGAGATAGAGGGACGAGCGGGGAGGTGGGGTGGGAGGAGCGTGCGGGCATGAGGCCCTGCTCATTGCGAGGGCGTGAACTTGCAGATGAAGTGGTGCTGTCGTTCACAGTCGGCGCTGGACCACACGGTGAAACCTATGGGAGAGATGTGTCACAGGGTCAGCAACTCCCAGGTCCCCTCTGCCCAGAGGGGTCCCATAAGAAAAGGAAGCACGTGGGGCTGTAGGCACTCACTGCTGCTCCGGGTCAGTATGGCGCAGCTTCCTCCTCGGGCACCGTTCCCAGGAAGCGTTGGGAGGTCATCGTACTTCTCCCCGTGGGTCCAGCGCCAGTCCCGGCTCTGAGCAGGACACGGGGTCAGGAGTGCAGCCCCACTGCCCCCAACCCCATGGGTACCCCCCACCCCTCACCTGCCGCAGGTAGTGCAGGCCCAGCCAGACGGGCTGCGTGCGCTGGTAGTACATGATGACCCGGCTCAGCGTGGCTGCTTCCTTGGGCTCCTCCACCCAGGCCAGGTGGGCTCCAGAGTAACTGCTCTGGCACTGTGCCTGCAGGGAGATGCGGGGCATTGCGGGACCCCGGCACACCCAGAGCTGGGGACAGCTGGCTGCACACCCTGACCACCTTTACCTCTGCCTCCTCCCAGGTGCGGTGCTGGCGGAAATATCTGAAGCAGTTCAGCTTGTAGTAGGACCAGCCCTTGGGGCAGTTCAGCAGGTACCGGGCTCCTGGCAGAGGGGGGGATGCAGGGACGGGGATTCGGCCCCATGCCGCCACCCCGAGCCAGAAGCATTCCCCCGGAACTTACCGACCACCTGCAGGAGCACCATGCAGCACAGCAGCAAAAGGGCACACCTGGCTGCCATCATCCTTCTCTCTTCTGAAGGCGTCCCCTGTAAGATCCCATGGTGTCACCAGGTCCCTAGGGCAGACCCAGCCCCGCTGCTGCCAGCAGTGCTTTGGGGGATGGCGCAGCCGCCTGCGTGGGCTGGGGACCCCACGGCTTGTGCTGCCCAGGGCAGCAGCAGTGATGACACGGGCAGAGCCAGGGCTGCTGGGGCCACAAGGCCACTGTGCATCAATGTTCCCCCAGCTTGTGTCCATGCCAGGCTGGGGGAGCAATCGGCCGCCTCAGCGCAGCTTTATGTGCACTAATCCCCAGTGCTGGGGATCATTTGCAAGCTCAGCTCGTTTTCCCCTCCAAGAGACAGCAACAAAAGTTGGCCTTAAGACCGTACGGCTGCAACGTGCCCCATGCCATAGGGGCAGCTCTCATCCCCCCGAGCACCCCGAGGCTGTGCTTGGTGCCGGCCCCATCCTCACCTGGCACACGGAGATGGGAAGAATAACGGCCCCTCACGTCCGCGGGGCAGGAAGAGCTGCCCTATATAGCCCCGTGCTCACTGGAGTCACTGTTTGCACAGCTCAGGTGACTGCCATCATAAAAATCTTACTGCTCACTGCCTGCATCCCCCGGCCCAGCTGGAAATCCGCCTAGATCTCAGCTCTGTTTGCATTCAGCATTTCTCCAGAAAAGACAGGAAGGACCTCTCCTAGTTGGTCAATAAACCCCCTGCAATTAGCATTAATTACCAGAGCAAACAGAGCAGCTTATACGCAAAACCCAGCCTTGCACCTGCCGGGTGCCCATCTGGAATAGCATGGGGTGGAAGGGACAAGCCTCAGGGAGGCCACCCACGGGCAGCATGATGGATGGGATGGGGCGGGATGGGACGGGATGGGATGGCAGCCAGCGAGGCCGGCACCTCTCCCAGCTCGCAGTGCGTCAGCCCCGCACCGCCCTTGTTTGATCTGCTCGGGCACCTTTCCGGCAGGATGCGGGGACAGCCTGCGGCTGGGGGCCACCAGATAGCGGTCAGGGGGCCGACCCCACACCCTGCACGCTCTACGGGTCCACGTCCATCATCTCCCCCAGTCGCAGCCCTCGCTGCAGAGCTTCGTGCCACCAGGCTGGAGCCACACTTCGCACCGCAGGGCTCTCCCACAGCCCCAAAGCACTGTGGTGGCTCAGCTTGGCGTGTGCAGGCAGGCCTGGCTCTGGCAGCCCTGGGAAGAGGGCACCGCTTATGAAAAAGCATGAAAATACCCCCAAAGGAGCCTGAGGCTCCCACAGTACTCCTTTCACTCCGCCATGCCTGCCCAGCTGGTTCCTTCAGGCCTGTTTGGAGGCAGCAGGACAGGTTCCCACAGGCTGTTCCCCACTGCACGCAGGGGACGAGGCATGTCTTAGCCTGAGCACCCCAACTGCTGCAGCTGTGCAGAGCTCAGCCCCCAAATGTGGGGCAACCCGTGGGAGGGGGGTGAGAGCCGCTGGATGCTCCTACTGGTCGAGCTGGCTCTGCTGGAAGAGAAAGGAGCTACAGAGTTTAACACTCAAACAGTGAAAATGCCTCCCAGCAGCTTTGTTATCCCTCCCGGGCATCGTAATTCAGCGAGCAGCTCCACCAGAGCCCACACAGCTGAAAACCCAGCAGGGGAGCACATGCTAAGCTTAAGGCACAGGGGCAGCTCCCCGCTCAAAACACAGGAATGGAGCCATTGACAATTTGTTCTCTAATTGCTCAAGTCTGAATTTTTCCGGATGTGAAAATGCTCCTCCCCATCCACCCCAGTGCCCGCACGCAGCTGCCGAGCCCCTCCTCAGTGCACGGAGTCCCTTTGCTAAGGAGAGCTATGCGGTGAGGTTTGCGTGCTGCTGAGCCATGGCAAAGAGCACTCGGCCTCCAAAAGCTCTCTCCCAACCTGGTCCTAACGAGCTCACCCTCTCACCAGGGCTCTGAGAGCTGCCCCACACAGGGCATGCCTCGCTAATGCCATCTTTGCAATGCAGTGGTTGTGCCACAACAGCCAGGAGGGCAAATGAAAACAGCAGCACGCAGACGCCGGGCGCGTACTCTTTATTCTGGGGATAAAAATTGCTTATACAATTTGCAGCAACTATTTTCATAAAAGACTTTTATAAAAAAAAAAAATAATAATGTAAAAATAAGCAAATATTTTCCATTATTAATATAGGAAAACGCTGCTGTGTGAATGGTTGCTCTACAACTTACGAGTTAAAATACCACCTTAAGGAGATATTATCTTTACAAGTAGTTAAAAAAAAAAAAAAAAAAGGCAGAGGGCCATCATATTAACACACCAGGCACGGAACTGGCTTCATTCCACAGAAAGCACTCATCTTGTAAATGGTAGCCACATACATAAAAAGGCACTTGGTTATTTGGGGCCAGCAGGCCCTTTGTTCTTTAGCACGGATGTAGCAACACTTCATTAAGCACAGTGAAACGTGTACCTTCACAGACCCCGGGAGCGCTGGGCCCCGCCGGGCATCTGAGTCAGCTGCAGCAGAACTTCACAGTGCACACTGTGCCAGTGCGACGGGAACGTCGTGTGCGTCGGGAAAAGGAACTTCAGAATAAAAACTTCAGCCCAAACGCGGCCCCGGGAACACGCTCCTCCTGAGGCCCTGCCTTCATGTACCATCGAGCGGAATGGAAAGAAGAAAAAGCTTTACGCTGGATTAGAATGGAAAGAAAGGTGGGAGAAATACTGTACACGGTAGGATGCTCAGATGGGAGCGGCCAGCTCCGGATCTCTTTGGAACATGTGTCTGCAGGGTTCCCCTGAAGAGGTAGAAGCAAACCACCCCCAGGAATGTACGCTGCTACTTCTGCCTGGCTTACAGCCCTTCAGGGAAGCGTCGGCTTGCAGACAAGGGAGAAGCAGCGGTGTCCTGCTGAGGTCAGCTGCCTCCCTAACTCCAAAAACACGTGGGAGCTGTGTGGTACCAATGCCATTGCTGTACCATGGAGGAGACTGTGACACAGGCTGAAGCTGAGGACAGAAGACAGCCCCAAACCCAAGAAGCAAACTGCGTTACAGAGCCGTTTGTGAGCACCTCGCTCTGCTGCTGGCCCAGCTCCTGCTGCAGCTGCCAAAAGGCTGCTTGGGACTCAGTGCGGCAGCTTCCCATTGCTGGGGCAGGACAAGGCAGTGCTGCCACAGGACTGGAGCAGAAAAAACACTGCAGAAGGGCCAGACGCCATTCCTGTCACACAGGGACACACTGCAGACATGTAACAATGTCCTTAACGTTGCTCAATAACACCCCAGCGAGGCAGCATACAGTGTCTGTGGGACAGGACACAGCAACCCTCGGATGGGGGGGAGGGAGTGCTGTGCAAGAACGTTGGGAGCTAATGTTGTTAGGTCTTGAAGTGCTCCTGCTAATCCCAAGAGCTTCCCAGCAGGCCTGTATTACTTGCAGGCGTCTCTCCCAACCCAGGAGCACATGAAGGCTGTCACAGACACACCTGGGGGTCACGCATCACCATGGTCAGGTGTGTCTCGAGGAAGACATACAAACTCGGGAGAGATGCGCCTGCTGGCTGCTGCAGGGGGAAGATGGGTCAGACCAGCGTTTTCAGGAGGAAAGTTAAAAAAATAAAATAAAAAGGTTTAAGGGAAGACTACATGTATATATAACCACGGAATACCTTGGGGGCAGGCAGTGAGAATGGTAAGGGGTATTAGTGGGTTCGTATAAGAAAAATGCTCTCGCAGAGTGAGGTGAAGCTGCGTGAGAGAAGGTGGTGGCTGCAGTCACTTAGGCTGCAGGTGGCCTGGGGAGTCTGGCTTGCTTGCTGAGCAGGTAGAGCCACAGGATGGAGGGCTCTAGGAATGTGGGTGCAGCTCTGAGCTGTGTCGAAACAAGGCAGCTTGAACTCAAGGAGAACTAGTAGAAGGTGCTTCAGAGAGAGGTTATGCAGGTAACAAAACTAGTAACAAAGTAAGGATACAAAGCTGGTTTTGGCTAAATTTTGGGAGAAACAACTATGAGATGCATTAAGCTGAAGAGCTGTCTCCCCAGATACACGGTGGAACACATTTTAAAAGCAGACTGGAGAATCCAGTGCAGACAGCAATCACACCCAAGGTGGGTGGCGGTTGGTTCGAAGTGATCCAGCTGGTCTTCTCCATCACCAGCTTCTACAGTTCTCTGCTTAGGAAAGCATAAAAGCCTACAGCAACCACAGTCCCTCCGATGAAAGAAAATCCTGGGCTCATTAAGACTCTCGGATACTAAAATGGTTCTTCATTTCCATCCTGGAAGACCTTCATGAGTTCTGACGTCCACTTTAGTCAGGCTTCACTTTGGCCAGCCTTCAGGCGTACACCTGCATGTTGTTCCTCTGCTGCTCCGGCATGTGAGCGGCCGCCGGCCCACGCTGGTTGTTACCAGGACTGGTTGCCACGTCAGACCAGTCAGAAGCAGAGTGCGGGGAGGAGCTTGACCACTGGTCTGGAGATTCAGGCGACGGAGTCAGGTATGGGTGCTCCCCTTGTAAGTGCCGGTTGTGGCTAGGAGTCCGTTCTGTGGCCGAGGAGTAACAGCTGTGCTGCGACGGAGGCGTGGGGTACTTCCCCATCGAGCTCTGGAACTGGTGGTAGGCTGGGAGGATTGTCTGAGGCACCTGCCCGTCCTGCTGAGGGATGGCAGCCATGGAGAACGAGGCGCTGGGCAGCTGAGCTAAATCCGATATCTGGTACATGGAGCTAAGAGGGCCAGCCATGTTCTGACCGCAGTTGGACTGGGCTTGCTGTGGCAGTGCTTGCTGGTTTATGCCACCCTTGGGAACCAGCTGGAAAGTCATGATAGGGGGCAGAGACTCCCTGGACACTCCCAGGTGCTTCGTATCTGCTTGAACCAAACCGCTCTGCTGAGAAACACCGGGGTGCGAGTGCATGACCGGCGGCACCATGCCAAACATCTCATTGTACTGGGACTCGTTCATCTCCATGCGATTCATCCACTCGGTGGAAACATTGCCTGGCCGGAGCCTGCCAAGCCCGCTGCTTGGAGGGGTGGTTCTGTGCTGCGAGAGCAGCTGGCTGACTGATGGGAGCACGGTGCTGGACCCACGGCCTAAGGGCTGCATCTCGTGGAGGTTGGAGAAGGACATGCTGTGCGCAGCCTGCACCGACGGAGCGGTCAGCAGCGAGCTGGGTGATGAGTGTAACACCCCTGGTGATGGCATCACAGGAGACGACGTTGGTTCGGATGCAAAAGCATGGGGC
This sequence comes from Alectoris magna, assembly GCA_030625065.1. Taxonomy (NCBI): domain Eukaryota; kingdom Metazoa; phylum Chordata; class Aves; order Galliformes; family Phasianidae; genus Alectoris; species Alectoris magna. Next base: position 23,431,085 of record CM060568.1, on the reverse strand, counting down.
GATTCCAGGGAGTCAACTGGTGACAGGGTTACCGAGCTCTCTGAAAACTGCCCTTTGCTCTCACTGAGGGACTTCTTCCTTCTCCTCTTCGCATCTTTGGTGAGGTTTGTGGGCATGATGCCTTTGGCATTCGGTTTTCGTGACTTCTTGCTTAACGAAGCATGCTTCAGATTGAGAAAGGATCTATTTGGGCCACAAATGACTGGGGAGAGGGCAGAGTTCAGCATGGCCCCAGGATGCCCAGTGGGGCTGTGTGCTACATTATACTCATTGAGAAGCTGCACGATGTCATGGTGCATCCGGTCCTGGGCCACATCTCGGGGCAGACGATCCATGTGGTCCGTGATGTCTCTGTTGGCAAAATGGTCCAGCAAGATTTTGGCTGCTTCAAAACTGCCTTCCCGAGCAGCAAGAAAGAGTGGTGTCTCCTCCTGAAAAAGCAGATAAAGATTTTAGTGGCATCATTATGGGGGGGGGAGAGGGAGGGACCAACTTATACCTAGTGCTCTCCTATAGGTGTGACAAAAACAGGAAGCATGTTCTAATGTACCATCTCACTAATTGCCTCTCAAAACAATCCACCCTGGGTTAAACCATCAGGAAGGGATAAATGCACACTAAACCATTTCATTAGGAAAAGCACTGTTCTGCCATCAGTCCTTCAAGGAGCTGTAAAAGCATCTGATGCATTTCTGCCATTGAACTCCATAAAGAAAAAGTACAAAGGACTAGAACTGTCCAGTAAAGAACTGGAACTTGACAGTAGCCCTAAAATCTACTGACCAATATATATACAAAGCAGAATCCCTATAGACAGAGGAAAAAGTCAAGGATTAAGATGCAGCAAATACCAACAGCAGTACAGTCACAGGAGGCCTGCAGAGTGTGGACTGCGTCTCACACAGCAGGGTTTCTGCCCCATGTCCTCCCTGCACTGTGGGCTCTGATAAGGCGATGGGATGTGCCACCAGATCTGACATTCAGCTAACCAGAACCTAGCTGCTTTATACCAGCAGCAGTCCACTCTGGTGCTCTCATACACCAATTCTGTACTGCACTCCTTTTCTGCAATGACAGCAGAACAGCACTGGTGCCCAGAACACAGCCAAAGGAGAAAGAGAACCAGGGACAGGACATTTAGTGTCTGAGGAGAACTGGAGTCACAGACTGGTTTTGGAAGACCCGCGCTGAGCACCCAGGTGAGAAAATCTGAGTTCAGTTTACTTCCAACAGCAACAAGATGCTTTGAGTTTGGAAAAATAGCCATGCTGAGCACACGCAAACCATACCTTGTTATCCTGCATGTCTCTGTTGGCTCCATTTTTCAGTAGCACCAGTGTTGCTTCCACATTGTTGACAGCAGCAGCCCAGTGAAGAGCAGATTTACCTGCAGAGAAACCCAACAGATTCAGACACAAACCAATTAACTACCATTTAAAGACCACCAGATGGACAGAGTACATTGAGCAATACAGGTCACACACGTGAACACATCCCGTTTACACTTTGGAAATCCTAATGCTGTGACATTTCCCTGCATCACCAAGATGCAATGGGACTTTCAGCACTTGGGTTTGTTTTTACTTTTTCAATAACCTGTCCACAGAACCATGCCTGTATTACAGAAAATCCCAGCATATTCAATCCTAAATTTCTCCTGCTTCTCTTCCAGAACTGTCTGACCAAGGCACTTTGCAGCAGCCTGCAGTCTATTATTGCTGTAAGGATGTCTGCAGGAGTACCCAGTGTCCCATTCGGCTACAGAACTTACGAGCAGCCCCAGCTCTGGGAGATCAGAAGCCCACACCTCCCCGCTCACACCATGACAAATGTTTGCCCAGCCCAGAACACCATGTCCACATTACCGTGGTCATCTACAGCGTTCACATCTGCTTGGCAGTTAATGAGCTCTGCCACCATCCCTTCCACAGCCAGCCGTGCAGCCAGGATTAATGGGGTTGTTCCATCATTCATGCGAGCATCCAAGTCTGTCACTCTGTTACGGATCAAGATCTGGACAACAGAAGACATTAATTTTTTTCAGTAACACTACAGAGTAAAACCGAGGACTTGGAAGAAACCCAAGAGAAGGGCTCGTAGATTACAGTGAGCAGCTGCTGTAAAAGGGCTCCTTAATTTCTGTACCTGAAAGACTCCCTGGGCATCAGCAGCTACAGCCGCATGCAGAGGAGTCCGTCCCATGTTGTCCCGTGCATTGGCATCTGCACCAGCATCCAGCAAACGTTTTGCAGCATCTGCCCTTGAATAACGGGCAGCTAAGTGCAGGGCCATCTCCCCAGTGCGGTCTGTTTGGGCCTGCAGGTTGGCACCTTGATAGATCAAATCTGTTATTATATTTGCTGAGGAATCTTCTCCATCTTCATCATCCTCGCTGATATCGGAACCGCCCACACGCAGAGATGCCAACATAAGTGGAGTACATCCATCTGCAATGGAAGAGACGTGATCATGTTAACCTACTGCTTGACAGTAACCCAGAAAGGGTCAAGTGCTTCTGTTCCTGGGCGCAAGGGTGGAACACTGTGCTAGCAAATCCATGGCAATCACAGAACGGCCTGGGTTGAAAAGGACCACAATGATAACGTAGTTTCAACCCCCCTGCCGTGTGCAGGGTCCACAACCACGAGACCAGGCTGCCCTTTGAAGAACTGCCTGATTTATCCCATGTACGACCAGGGGACGTTTTGGACCACACAGACAACAGCTTCCAATTCACACAGCTCTCATTTACAGCGTACTGTCTTTGCTAAATGGTTGCGTGAACCCTGCAGAAAGCAATACAGCGTGATCATACAGTTAGGATTCCGTGCAGATACATAGGTTGATGATTACCAGACGTAAGTAGTTTAGAGAGCTCTAATGCCCCATTTCCCAACTTCTGATCGCCAGGCTTTCCTAACTCTTTTTTAGGACGGTTCCAAAACTTTCATGAAAACCTAGCAATCTGTACTCAATCTGTACTCCTGCAGCTGGGGCCCTTATCAAACCCCCGCAGAGATCATGGCTGCAGCCCTCGGATCCGCCTCCCCGAGCCAGGCTGAGCAGCAGAACGCACGCTCCTCCTAGCGGCTGACGATCGCAGCACAGACATCCTCTCAACAAACTCCTTTCTCAGGGCTCGTTGGAAGGCAGAGAAGCGCTGACGTACGGGCCTGGGTTCGGTTCCAAGACCCATTCGTGTCTGCAGCCCCTCTTGCTTGCTGCCCAAGGCTACACCTCTCTTTGTGCTTCTTCCTCCCTCCTCCTGCTGGCTCTGCTTCCTTGTCCCACATGAATACTTCTCAGTATTCAGTTCAGGATGTGGTCTTCTCTCTACTGCCCCAATACAAAGAGCGGAGAGATGGAGCACAGAAAGGAGCCTTCCTTTTCTCCAGCACCACGGTCCTAAGAAAATCACTTGCGGGACTGGTCTCGTGCAATCACTGCGTTTGTCCTGGATGGATCACTTAGCTGCTGCATGGGGACACAGCTACAACGTGCACTAAATCCTTCAGAAAATAAAACAGCCGCCGCCCTCCAAAGAGTCTCAGGTACATGAAGCTCTTTTCAGGACTTGGGAAATTGGCCACACACGGGTAGTTTTATGAGGCCAGCAAAAAGCATATCCAGTTCAATTGTCACAATTGAGTACTTGTTGGTGTATTAAGAAAAAAGCCATGGTCACAATGTCTTTTTTTTCCTTCAAGCTTGTTCTGTGTTGGAAAAGAACTCAAAAGGATCCAGCTGGAGGCAGACACCCAGCGTGGAAAATTCCAGTCTGAACCACTTAAGGTTTAGCTACTGAAAAAGAAGGCCATATAACAGGAACGGTTAATCGGTTTTAATGATAGATGGTGGTACTAGTTATGCCTATAATTGCATTACCCTGGTTACGCACCGACAATAACCCCACTGAAAAGAATGTCCTCACCACTCCGGGGGACACAGAAAGAACAGCATGAAGAGACAAAGATGAAAGCAGTATTTTACTGAGACGAAACAAACAGCAACAAAAAAAATCCTCTTTGGTTTGCTATCTTTCAAGACAGACCCTAAGTAAACCCGAAACTTAAAGAACGAGAAGGTGAAGCACAAAGTATCACCAGATACATAGGACTCTATACAAAAACAAGACACTGAAAGCTGGGATGTATAGAACCCACTGGTAAAGCCTGTTGGATACAGTGCCAACTTGCATTGGAGCTGGTCAGACTCAACATCCTTTGTAATCAGGGGCATTAATGAGATATTAATAGAGCAGGAGCTCCAGTCTTTGGGAGACCTCTGCTTGAGACAGAGGTGGCTTCAAATCAGACTTGCCGGGGCAGATGGATGTTCACATTTACTGAGGAATCCAACCACTGCTTATTACTCCAGCACTTCTCTAACTTTTTATATAAGTTATTTCTTCCACAGTAAGCAACTCAGCGTTTTGTACTGCAGAGGGGCATGGCTTACAGCAGCTCGCTTCATGTCCCACAGCATATGAATGACAGGAAAACAACTCACAGGCCATTTTATTCCACTGCTTCTGCTGGACAATGCTTGGGGTAGATGTGAAAATAAGCAGTCTGAAGACTCAATAACACTATCTCTTGCACTTGGAAAGTTTTTATCCCAGCCACACAGCTAGAAGCTTCTTTATGGGGGGAAAAAAAAGCCTAAATTTGGCAGAAACAGATGGCTCACATTCTCACACTCCTTACACAGAAATCTTTTTCCCTGTGTTTTATATTTTTGAGTGCTAATGGGTCAGGGAGCAGAAAAGACAATAGAAAGGGAAGGAGAGAAGGGTTAAATTGCATGGAAACATTCCCACAAAATCCAGTAAAAAGTAACTATAGCAAGATTATGAGAACAAACTATCAGCATATGAACAAGAACTATGTTTGCAGCTCCTTCTAATCAGGATAATATTCATGGTAAACTCCCCTCAGAAACACAGGAATTGATTATTAAATGAACCACCCAGTTCCTTACCAGATTACGAGGCTTAGTGCCACAATTACAAGAGGCAGCTGAGCATTCTTACTGCACCTGGACTTCTGAGACTGGGAAAAAGCGTGCCATGTACACAAGAGTTTTAAGGAGAAGTTGCTTTCTAAGCTCAGAGTTGTGGTATGCTATCAACAACTCACCGAACCCTGCAGCTGAAGATATAAATCAATGAATTAAAAAGAACTAATCGTGAAGCTTGTTGCATTGCTGCTCTCTGTTCCAGCACAGATTACTCACACACTGCTAATCAGGGCACACTGCTCTGCCAGAAGTCGTCTTATTCAGGAAAAGGCCACCCTTGCATCCAACTCCAGAAAACAAACAGCTCAGGTATAAACCCTGCTAAGCTGGTCTTCAGCAAAGTCTGGCATAAGTCCCTGCAGTGATCCAGCTAGAGAAGCAGGGGGTTACTTCCAGCAGAACTACGTGTTCCAAACTTCAGGCATGCTGACATCTTTTAGGCAAGCACTGTCGTACAGGGGATCATAGACAACTTCATTTAGCTCCTACTGCTGCTTACATGAACTCTCTTCTCTCCTGTTTACACAGTATTCCACATGCTGCAGAACACAATCCAACCTCCCCAGCTTTCTTCTCTGGAACATATGCGAGCTTTTCTCAAGTACCACAGAAGTTCTACTGATGTCCCTGTATACCCCACACTGTTGTTAAATGTTAGCAGTCTTAGCCATTGGAAACAAGAGAGGGCTGGTGGCTGACCTGCAGAACACCTGAGACGCTCAACAGTACTGACCTGGTCCTCTGACGTTGACATCCAGAACATCTACTTCTTGATCTGCTTGAGGTGGCGTAAGGGCTAGCGATGTGCTCCCACAGACATCTGCTGCTTCCAAGTGCTGCTGTGTCCACTGGCGCTGATCTATCTGCTCATCAGCTTCTGGGAGCAAGGCCTGGTCCTCAGTCTGAGAGCAGGACATAAGCAGTTGTTTTGAAGTGCTTATCAAGTTGCTAATGTCTAAAGTTCTCTTGATCTAGTGAAAGATGTCTGCTCATGGCAGAGAAGTGAACCAGGCAATCTTTATAGGTTTCTTCCATCCCAAGCTGTTCTCTGACTCTCTCTTTTTTTTTTTTTAAGCTAATAAATGTGCCCATTTATATCAGCTTGGTATTTCTAACTTTCATGGTCCCACCCTTATGTTATCGGGTCTGAATTGCAAGACATTACATTATCATTAACCTACTCTTCCCTTCGGTGCAACAGCGCTTGAGTGAGGAGACACTGGTGTAGAAGTTACCTGGTTTCTCTACAGGCCTGTGGTGGCAGTGTTCACCTGAAGGTTTGCCCCTCAGATACGATTATAGCTGTATGTTACACACCCCTAAGTTAACCTGGAAATTAATGTAGCTGTTTTCCTCACTAGCCAAAAATGGTCCGAGGGATAAGCAGGCAATATTTGAGTATTGGAGCAACTTACCTTTACTCTCTTTGGCTGAGGTCCACCATCACCTGCCCAGTGTTCAGTTGGTCCAGAATCTGCCATGTTACCCTCTGGTATCTGGACTGATAGATTTCTGAGAAACAGAACACATCATTTTGTGGGCTGGCCAGGTCTTACTACTGCCGCCCATACTAGACTGAGAGACAATAAATGGGATGGTTGCAAATTTGGTAGCTTGCAAACAGAGGGGCCAAAAAATTAGAAAGGAATAACTACAGTCTCAGTTGAAACAAGCATCGTCCAGCTGCTGCATGACAACAGGCACCATGTGGATTAGAGGTGTTCACCTAAACAAATACAGCATTGAGGTTCTGTAATTTCCAACTGCAAATTGTCAACCACGACATTGGAGGACTGAGCCCTGACCCTCCCACAACTAGCAAGCAATCTCAAGTGTCACAGTCAGGCTTGACTGGAGATGCTGACTTCCCAGGCGACATAGGAAGCATAAATCAGATTGAATATACATCATGCTCCCAGAACTGTGTGAGCTACACAGTGAGCTATGCATTTACAACTGTAAGCTTGGTTAACTCAATGGAAAGTCAAAAAATGTAATTCTTCTTTTGAAACTTTCCATTATTGCTGAGTCATGCCTTCAATGCATTCAGCTACATATGTTAGAAGTTTGTTGTCACCTATCAACGTAAAAACGTAACAGCCAATGCAGGAGGAAATAATGCAACTAACTACTAAACTACACCACATTAGGAAACCAAACTTAACCAGATCAGATTACAGTCATTTAAAGTTCTTCAACCCAAAAAGGATGGATTCAATTCAGAGAAAGAGCCCAAGAAGTCTTAGCTTAAAGGTCATTTTCCCTATGCTGAGTGCCTTTAATGAACAATTTATACACCATGTTCTTAAAACCTTCTAACACACTGGTTAACACGTGGTCAGTAAGCCCAAATGCAAACTTACTTGAGTCCAACTGCATCTTCTCCAACGGGCTCCCTGCGCTTATGATTACTGGGATCCCTGCGCAGAATAAAGCCCTCTGGGAGCCACAGTGAACCATGTTTGCGCTTACGCTTTGCCATCATCACACCCAAGAGAAGAATCAAGAGGATGATCAAAGCTGCCACAGCAAGTAGGTAGAGCAACTGGGTCTTTGGTGGTAACAAGGGTTCGCCTGAAAGTTCCAATTGAAGTACAGTGAGATTTTAAAAGTTGAGGCAATGATCTTGAATCTAATTTTACATGCTCTGCTTTACTAAAGGAGAAGATTCTCCCTTAGAGGAGAATAAGCGTATTGCACATACAGCCTTCTGTAACTGACGATGAAAAAATGAGCTCCCAGAAGCCACCCTTAACAGTGAGATATGTTATGATGATGATCAATAATCTGAGCATGCATTTTGCAAGCTCAAGTTTCTTGCACAAGCCATTTTTCCCCTGCGATTACTTACTTTGGACAGACACAAAAGGATAAGGCAACATGCCCTTGATTGCCTGAGCAGCTAGGAGGGCCGCAGCAGCTTCTGTGTTGTGAAAGCATTGCTCTGAATCCTCTGCACACTGACGGTTGTCAATCTCTAGAAACACCCTCGTGCTGCAGAGACACAGGAAGAGGACACAGAAGTTGTCAAGAGAGACTTTTGTCAAAGCACTCAGTTATACCGTAGTCTTTTAAGTTAACCTTTCCACTCTACGCACTGAATTTGGCACTTGCGACAGCTTTACACTGGTCAACAGCTCCAGACGGTCTAGAATGCCCCGGGACACTACAAGCAAGAGCTACCAGCGAAACAAGGCCAAAAAACCACAAAGGCTTCCACTCACCCAATGACCTCTTGCTCTAGTTCTCTGTGCTTGCGAACAACCACAAGGGATCGCCGACTCCGTGCTGCCGATTTCTCTCCATAGTATGGGAATACCATGGGATTTCCCTGGGAGTCCAGCTTAATTCTTAGATTGGTGTGGAGGAGAGTTCCCAAAGTACGTAAGAAGCTGCGAACGTCACGCAGCAGCTCATCGGGGCGCATCAAGACCACAATGATTAGGGTCCCCTCCGCCAGCTTCTCAGCTTTATCACCAGCACAGTCAAGACCATCCCAGCCACACTCCTCACTATTACAACCCTGGTCACAACGGCCGTCTGCGTAGTGATCGGCACAGTACTTGTCATACCTAGAACAGCAAGAGGGTTACAGGCAGCACACACAACGTTCATATTTTGTATAATATACCAACAGTCTCGAGTTTGGCTTTACATCTACTTCTAGTTGTCAGTGGTTGAGGTAAAATAACAGTTGTGCTTGGGATACAGAGAAAAGATGTAACCCCAGCATATGGGTGGCAGGGAGGAAGTATAAAACAGAACATCCCAGAAAGAGATGTTTCTATTCTGATACCAGTGGAAGGAAACAGCTTATTCTGCTTATCACAAAAAAACTACATCAGCTCCTGCTTCCCCAAGGGAACATCACCTACTGTAGTATTTACTGTAATTAACTGAAGAGTAAGAAGCTGCATGACAAACAAGCAGGAAAACACATTCAGAGGCAGCAAACAGCTGGGACAAAAATACAGACGTTGCAGGTATGAGCAGGGTTCAGGACAAGAGGCAGAACTACTAAAATCCTGCACAAGGTGAAGTACCTGCTATTTACATTCCCACAGAAAGCACAACACATTCAGCAAGCAGGAGGAGGCTGAGGCAGCAGGTGTGAAGCACACCCACTGTTGAAAGCACTAGCAGAAGACATATTAGTGACACAAGGAAACCATCCTCAGGATTCAAGCCTTACTTGCACATTCTGCTATTTTGCTGACATTCAAAGTTGTCAAACAAGCACTCGGGTGTGTTGCAGAACTCGTCACACTGCCCATTGAAAAGCATCCAGCAGCGCAGCGAAGAGGAGCAGTTGGCCCAAGGATCCTCCATTGTCAGGGAACAGTCGCCTCCATCCCACTGGCAGGCGTGTGTGTTACAGTCTTCATCACAATAGCCATCTCTCGCTTTTTCCGCACACTGGGAGTCCAAACATCCCAGAGGCTCTTGGCTGGGATGTACGAGCTGTTCACACTGGCTGCCTTGGGTGTGATCGGGGCACTGACAATAATAGTAAGGAGGCTGAGAACGAGGGTGGCAGCTTCCACCATTCTGGCAGGGGGCACTGGCACAGCCTGTGTTGGTCTGGCATTCCTCTCCCACAGCCAGCCTTGGGCAGTAGCATCGCGGACCAGAAGATGTCTGGATGCACTGCTCACCCTTCTTGCATTTCACTTGCCCACAAGTACTGTGGCTGCTGAACTCACATTTTGCCCCAGAATAACCCTAGGGGGAAAAAAAAAAAAGGAAAATGGTCAGGCTCAGTTCTTATCCTTCAGCATTCTCAGGGGTGGAGGCAAGGTGTCCCACACAATTTCATTCTCAACAGTCATTTCCTTACGGTACCTTTGGTTTCCAGTAGATAAACTGAAGGACATGTGTACAGTTTGTCCAAGGACACAATTTCTAGTACTACAGAGAAGAACCTCAACCAACACTAGCCTTGTGAAGCTAAAGTGATGTAAGCCAGAGGACTCCACAGTTGAGGCAGGTGATTCTGTCTCAGGACACAGCACTTACCGGAGGACACTGGCAGATGAACCCATCAGGCATATTGCTGGCAACAGCACAGGTACCTCCGTTCTGACAGGGCTTCCTGGGACACACATCTATGACACTCTCACAGTGACGACCTGTGATGTAGACACACGGAGAGAAACGATCAGAGAAATGCATGTGTGCACATCATAAAACCATCACCAAGCAAAATATGCATTAACAGCCAACAAGTCAAAGACTCCAACAAAGCTGTCCCCTTGGAAAAGGTACAGCACATCTCTTCAGATAACATATGCTCCCTAAGTAGCAGCTGAAGAAGGCACAACCCCAAAAATCTAAAGGGTTATCTGGAGACAGCACAACTCACCTGCCTCCTTCAGAACACATGACATAATGCAAAGACTGCTGTCACCCTCAAATCATCCAAGCACAGAGGCTGAAGATGTTGAGGATTCCCCTGAGACTTCTTTACTTTTAGGGAGATACTTAAGGAATCCAAAGGCAAATCACTCTCTGAGTGAACAACTCCCAGTGTCTTTCAAGGACAAATGAACACATCAAATGTCTTTAGTACCAACCACTGCTGGAAGTCACACAGGTGCCAAATTGGCCACAGCAAGGAATCCTGAACACCTGTTAGGCCATCTTACATATCACATCTGATTTCCTGGGAGAAAATTATGCCTTAGGACCAGATACAGCATCAGTGAATAGGGCGAGCAAGCAGAGCCTCCCTATGCTCATCAGCTGAATGGAGAGGTCCTGGCTGCATGGACTGGAGTTTGCAGCAGCATCCAGAGGAAAACTCTGGCGCCAGCATTGAAAAAAGACGAGGATGACCTAAACATGACTTGGACCTCCCAGGAAAATATTAATAGAAGTCTCTACACATGTGCAGCCAAAACTGACTGCTCACAGACAGGAGCAGACAGGGCAGGATGGCCCACAGAGACCTGGCATCCTATTAGTCAGAAACCACAGAAAAGCCACTTCCATCTCCTCCTAGGTAGAAGGGTCAACATGGAATGTGCAGAAGACAAACAGCTAGAGGAAGAGACATGCTCCCCCCTCCGTGCCTAACATTTCCAGACAGATTTCATGTCTGAGACACAGCAGCTCTGCCTGCTCCCCCAAAGGAGCTGCAGGCCTGCACTCCCCACACTGCAAGTTCCAACAAGCCTTCCATGAGAGCCAGAAGCAACGTGAGAGACAATTCATAAAAAGAAGGGGTTGTATTTAAGTCTGCCTGTTAAGCTAATGTCCTGCAGCAGTGTCCTTTCAGGAACTTCTTTTGTCAGTCCTGTTATTTCTTTGCATCTTATAATCACTAAGTTAGTGGGAAAATCTCAAAATCTTTAACTTTTTTCCTTAAAAGTAAAAGCAATCGGTAAAGCATGCAGAGGGGGATCACTGGTAAGCAGGGAAAGTGAAAGGTTTTAATGGTGGAAAACTGCATACATGAGAATTAAACTGACATGCAATCTGGCAAGCTGAAAGTTAAGACACATCTGGAGACTATTAGCTTAAACTTATGCCCAGCAGGAGGCAGAAAGCAGAACAGCACTAATACTGACAAAGAAGAGGACTAGACAGAGCTAGACACAAGATTGTGTAGTGTGACTTTTTTTTTTTTGCAAAGCTGTGATTCAAATTTGGATTGTGGAAGGATCACATAAATAAGCTAGGAACGTACAGATCGTCCACGCACAGAGTATCCCATCCTGACCACATCTCCAACATAAGGAAGAAAGAGAGGGAGGGTTACAAAAGGTGGCCAAAAGCTAATTATGAATACTATAACACTGATTTATAGAGGAAATTCATATGCTGCTTTGCAAAAGTGAAGCCAACACACAGACAATTACAATTTCAACAACAGAAATGTGAAGATATGAAGGAGAGAAAAGGATCTGGAAAAAAAATTGGCAGTCAAGAGTCTCAGGAGATTCTTCTGTCTGAGACAATTCTGGAAGTCCAATGTCTTAGATTTTTTCCCCCCTAAAAAAAAAGAAGTGTTTTAAGAACTGAGACAGCACAGAGGAACAATCAGATATTATAGAGGGAAGTGACTAAATAACTTGCCTGCCAGAAAGGGAAAGAACACCATTTTTCAAGATATCACTCTGAAATTGGAAGCGTGTTTATGAATACTCACCAGTAAAAGCACTACGACAGATACATGTGTAATCATTTATCAGCTGAATGCAATCCAGACTTCCACGAGGGTTACAAGGATTAGAGAGGCATTCATTGATATCCCCCTCGCAGCGCTCGCCTGCAAAGCCTGGGAGACAAAGACAGCTGTAGCCCCCAATCTGGTCAATGCACTGTCCTCCATTAAAGCAGCGGGGTCCCCCTGACTCTGAAATACAGTCATCCACGTTCTCCTCACACAGGCGACCTGTCAAAACAGTAGAAGTGGCAATCTGAGAATGCGGTGTCATGGCCTCATTTCCTGTGACGTTCAGGTTTTGAGACTACATGAAACACAGTCCTAGATATAAACAGGTAAAGATCTCAGCTTAATGCAACCCATGCCCGCTGCAGACAGTGAGCCTTAGAGCTGACTTAAGAAGCATGTGGTTTAGATCCAGTCTGCTCTCAATGGTACGTCACATTGGTATTTAGCAGCTTTCATGCTTGACTTAATTTAGGGACATAATTAAAAACATAAAACCAAAACAAAAAATGAAAGAAACACTCCATTTAGCCCTGTAACTGAACATAGAGAGCCCTGTGCTGTCCCTAGCAAGGTTGGGAGCTTCTAAACATTCAATTAACTTGGCTGTAACCCTGAAAGTCAGCAACACCTTTAGAACAAGCCACAACAAATCAACTGAAAAGCAACAGTGATAAAACACAGACCCCTGGCCAGTATGCCATTCCTGCAGTTTGACGTCTGAGGACCTACAGAAAACTACCAATGCTGCCAAAGATGCCAGCTTCTCCCTCTCTGTATTGGGTTCCCTGTCAAAAGAAAAGCTCTGGTGCTAGCTCTGCCTTAATCACACAGTGTAATGGATATAAGGGAACACAGAGGATAAACTGAGCAAGGAGTTTTGTCTGTTAATATTGTTGATTCATCAGCATGCGCAGCGATTCACCTGCACAAGGAAGATATTTACACAGGCATCAGTAAAACATTTATTTCACACCAGACTAGCGAGAAAAGCTACACCTTGGTATCATTAAGTAACGATACCAGTCAATTCTAATTCCTTTCATTTAAGGAAACAAAAATAAGTCACATCCAAAAAGTAATTCATCTCAACGAATAAAGACTGAGGAATTAAAAGCCCACTCTGAACCATGCAGAATCTTTCAAAGGTGAGGGGTACCTTTGTACGTCACAAATTCTGGCAGCACAGAAATTAGTACATAAATACGTACTTTGATGTAGAGATGCAACAAACAAACTCTGGTTGTTCTTTCTTTTACCCTTTTATAATGGAGGTCCAAATTAATAACACAAGGAACTGTCAAACACGATGATTTGGAATGAAAGAAGTACTTATGCAGACTGGGGAGATGTGCTGACAGCCACATTAAACTCAATGAATGCAATATGCATGCGCTGGAGGCAAATATTTTAGACTAAGTTTACTCAGGGTATCAATAAGAATTCAGTTCTACCTAACATACATGAGGAGATTTTTGCCTACACGATTTGCCTACTATGGTTTTGCCCACATTGAGGTGACACTGCAGAAAGAAAAAGTAAGCTCAGAAGAACATAAAATCTTTTAACTGATTTCAGAAACAAGGTTTAAAGAAAAACCTGCTAAGAATCACCATTGTGTAGCTGGATTTTTTTTTAACTTGATTTTTAGGAGCTGCTATTAAAAGAGCTCCAACTTGCTGAAATGGTTTAAATTAACCTATGGGCATCGCACTTCTTTTTCACAAATGGTTCCAGGACAGAGAACGACACAGGGCCAAAATTTAAACAAGGGTGCTGGAAACAATGCAAGAACTAAGCAAGCTTTTTGTATATTTCACAGTTTCTTAGCTAAGAAGAAACCCTGGATTTTCTGGAAGAAAACAGATAAAGTTGGGAGACATCTTAATAGCAATCTAGTCCATCCCCATTGCCAAAGAGGGGTCATCTATTCCCAGAGAACGCTGTCATGACCTATTCCTTTAAAAGAAAGGAAATAAATAAAAACAGCTCAGAAAGACAGAAATCCCATAGCCTAACAAATTTACATATTTATTTTTAAAGGGAAAATATGTGTTCTCAAGGGATTCAGGGCACTTTGGGAACATTCTTCAAAGAAAATAATGGATTCCCTTTAGACTCTCCGTTAGGAAACAATTCAGAAAGGAAAATTTATTCTTGTAACATTCACTTAATTGCTGAGTTTCATACCCCGAGTGCCTGGTGGACAGGAGCACTTGAAATGGTTGACCAGGTCTATGCACGTTCCTCCATTCTGGCAGGGCTGAAACTGGCACTCATCCACTTCATATTCACAGTTGACACCCTGGTATCCAGGCACACACTATAGCATAAAAAGAAGTATGAATAATCTTTTCATAACAGTTACATTAGCAGGCACCTGAGAAAGGCTGACAGACAAAGCAAACCCTCAAAGGGACAGATTATGACTTCCTTCGTTGCCATACAACTGCAAGTGATTTCAAGGGCTATACAGACAGCTCAAGCACACAACTTCATCACGCAACTTCTCAACTGCATGATGCATGTCTGAATTTGAATGACTCTTCCTGTAAAATATGGCAAGTAAATCCTCAAACTTCTCACCATGGAGACTGGTCTGGAAGTTTTGACCTAAGGTTTATATAATATCCATGTCTTCCTTCTGGGCCTGTGCTTCCATGGTGCTCTACCATTCTCCAAAGCTTAAGAAGTTTGACAGACCATGAGATTATGGTCTCTGTTGCTCTCTGTATCAGCTGTGGGAGTTAGAAGGCAAAGGAAGGCATCCCCCACTCTGAAAGGCAACAGATATTTTGCCCACCCAGTATGGAGAACACAACATTCCTCTGATGCATTCTACATATATTTTAATACAAACCACACCTCAGGCAAATGTAGGATTAGAACTTCTCGGAGATGGAGCTCTTATCAACCACACCTCCTTACAAATAAACTTCTACTACAGTTTTAATGTCTTTCTGGAGTGCTGCCTCACCACAGCAGAATTTTAAAAAAATATTTAAAGGTGTTAGGTGGTTTTTATCCACTCTGTGGATCTCTTCTACTACTTGCATGTGTTTCAGTCTTCTTTTGATGCCTTTGCATTACAATGCCCTAAATATTTAGGCCACTTCCTACTAAAGCACTGAGCATTACCTCGCACTGGTATCCACCCAGATGATCCCTGCAGGTAGCACCATTCTGGCACGGGCTGGAGTCACACTCATCCAGCTGCTCCTCACAGTAGCTGCCAGTGTAGCCCACGCGGCACTGACAGCGGTGTGTGTTTCCCACATTGAGGCAATGACCGGAGTGCTGGCACAACTGATCTACAGTGATTCCTGAAACAAAGTTCAATAAAGTGAGCAAACACGTGAAACACATTGGTAGATCAGCCACGAATGAATACGGCTGGAAGCAGAGCACTGAAAACATGAAAGTGAAAAACTGAAGAGCGACTTGTTAAATTACAGTGAGTCAGAACCACAGCTGGTTTCTGAATGAAGCCACTGCTCTGTCCCATTTGGATCAATCATCAGCATCAACACTGGCACAAATCATTTGCATAGCTGCATTACTTTACCACTGGCTGACAAATACACATCTCTGAAGTGTTAATGTTACAGCATGAAGGCTCAATGTACCTAGAATGTCTGCAAGAAGTACTGCAGTTTGGCATCCTTTGACAATGAATCTACACATTTGGATTTCACTCAGCTGAAAACTGCACGACACTGTGCATGATTCTGGCCTCCAAGTCACCTTCCGGGAAGAAATTCACTTAAAAAACCAAATCTTTTACATATGCAGCACCTGAAGTATGAAATGATCATCAAGGTGCAACAGGGGGTATGGTCTTAGCTATGGCTAATGTGGGTACTTAATAGCCAGTATTTGCTGAGAAAATACTTGGAAGCATCAGAAATTACAAGATGCCTTTCGTGCACAAGGACAGCATGCCTTAAACCTGGCCAGCCTGATATTTGGCAGAAAAGTATGAACAGCCAATGTATTTTCCAAAAAGGCAGGACACGTATTACTGAAACAGACTGGGGATTTTTTCCCCCCCTCCCCCCAATTCTTCTCTCCTAACATATTTATGACAGAAACTAGCTTCTTATGCTGGGGAAAACCCAGAAAACCTTAATCTTAACACAACCTTGCAGAATTCTCTAGTATAGAAGTGACTGTGATCCACCTCTGAGAGGTGAAGCTCTCTGGAATTTTCAAGGCATGTTGTGTCCACAGGTGTATGAGGAAAGGAAGCATGGATTATTAATGATGGGAAACGTTTTTGATTAAAGCAGAGAGGATGCTTATTTACCCCTCTGTGAAGCTGCCACTTGACACGAGACATTGGGCACGTCGCAGTAAGCTCCAGTCCAGCCAGAAGGACAGTCACATCGAGTCTGGGCTCCGCTTTGGAAACATGTGCCTTTATTCTTACAGGGAGACTTACTGCACAGATCCATAGGTGTCTGGAGAAGGAAAAAAAAAAACCCCACAACATGATATATGGCAACATCAGTAGGAAACACTGATCTAGAGTGTAAGTTCAAGAGGCAAAGGGAAAAAAAGGCTCTGGTTCCAAGTAGCACTGGAAAGAAAGGGACAGTGCTTGTGAAGTCCAAGCTAGGTTCTTCACGGACAGTCCCAAGAGCTTGTATGCCTAGAAAGGTGTAGATGTGCAGGGAAGCAAACCCCAGGTGGCAGCATCGTTTCATCACAGAGGTGATCCTCACAGTTGCCATACAGGGTTATCTGTCTGGCTGGGTTTGAGAAAACTCAGTTTTTATCTCAAAGTAGGCCTCTATTTCCCACTAGTAGGAAAGCTTCCAGCCATCAACAGTAACATCTGTCCTTTCTTCTCACAAACTCCCTCCATCTTCACTGTTTCTTTAATTGAGAATAACAGATGTGTTCCACATGTCGATCTTTGTTTTTCCCTTATGTCATTAGATAACATACCTGCTTCTGATCTCAACTGCTCTAGTACAACCTCCCTGTATTTTTCCATCTTCTGAGATTCAGCTGAAACCCCAGAACTGTTTTATAAACTGACAATGGGCCAAGAGGGCAAAAACATATCATTTTTCTTGATTCCTTTAATAAAAACAAACAGTATCCAAATAGAGACTGACTTTTTTAGTAAATCATCGTATGGAAGTGGAAAGGACTCAAAATATCTGTCTGACCTAATATAAACCAGCCACTAACCATCATTTCCTTTTCAAGCACTCAATCTTCAAAGTAATACAGCCATTTGATTGATTTCAAGCTGACTTGAGGGAAGGATGAGGTTTATAAAGTGAGTAGTATTGAATTTTGGCTGCAAAATGCCATATCAGTTGCAGAAAGTTCTGCTTTTCAGATGCAAACCACCTCCCCGCAAAAACTAAAGGAGAAAAATCTGTGCTTTCACAGGCAACCAAAAAGAAACTTGGAATTAAGTTTTACCACATGCATTTCAGTGTGAAAAACACCAAGCTTCTTGCTTCTGTACTTCTAATGAGTAGCTGACTATTTTACATGCAAATTCCATAACTTATGAATCATTGTCTGATTCTGTTCTCCGTATTTAGCTTTGCTAATTAGGTCAAGCCGATTTTCCTCTAAGACAAGAACGACAGCGTCGCTGTGATCTACAACTCTCTCCAACACAGCTTTCAGTAACAGTCTTAAGTTTAGAAAGTTCAGATTTCTTGTGCAAAATGAGTAATACGATATGATCAGGCTTCTCTGAGCGTAAAGCAAACAGGCCTTCTGGTAACCCACATTTAATTTGGGGACAGGAACATTAATCCTTTCCTCAAGTAAAAACAAAGCAAACCTTACAGAAGAGGAACTGCTGAACTTCACAGTACTTTACGATCCCTCTCAATACTAATTCTGCCAGTGAGGTTTACGTGGTGTGCCCAGAATGCATAATTAGGCTAGCAGAGGGGCTGCTTTTTTATATCACTTCATTACTTTGCATTCACTTCCTCCATTTGAAGCAGACTTGACAATTTAATGTCTAGCAATGTACTTCTGGAAACGCACCTCCCCCACCGCCACTAAAATGCTTCCTCTAACAGCTACTGTGTCACAAAGACATATCAGCACCAAAGAAAGTTTCAAAATCCTCACAGAATTCTCATGCTTTCCAGTAATTTCATACACACACTGCTGTTTCTTGTTTTCAAGTGGCAGCCCTCAGACTTCTTGCAAAGAAAGCCAACACAGTGTTTGCTCTTCCAAAGCAAGACACAGACTCAAATCGTTCTTGCTATTTTGATAAGCATAGGAACAGAAATAATTCTAGCTTGAAAAATGAAATAAGCACTGTGCTTCCACTACGCCAAGTGGTGCAGCTTAGATCCAAGTATTTCTATACTTAGAACTGAGTACCGTGGCTGAAATGAGATGTATTAATTCTAAAAAAGAAACTGGAATGCTGTCAAGACACCATTTTCCCATTTAATCTGTAACTCATCTCTTGCATTTTTTCTTTGTGTATCTGGCAAGCAGTCAAATTCACACGAGTCCTTAGCAGGTACTAGTCAGTCATTTACAGCACGAGTTTGTGGCTTCTATGCTCACTGTGAAAAACTAAATCACCCGACCTCAATTATGCAAGTAAGGCCAGAGCTTCTTATGGAAGTTGTGAACGGGACAATCCAGTTACTGCTCTGAAACTTTCTGGCTATTTTTACTGTGGGAAAATACACATACAATCAACCTGGAAGAACTACACCCCTCTGCATGAAAGAGAGCAGTGAAATTAATGTGCTGCTAATGACACTGATATTCTTCCATTCAAGTAGCAGCCTTTTTCCCCCTCCATATAAACACGGCGTTTTGCCTTAAATTGAAACAGTTTTATGTTTGGACAAAATGCAGCATTTTCAAATCTAACAGCTGTTCCTCGTTTAAGAAAACTTATCTAGAAAGTTGCATTGACACCCGTCCTCAGAAATGAATAAGCAATTTTCTCCTTCTTATAAGCAGACACTTCCAGATTTCCAGAGTTTTGAACAGAGGCATCTGCTCTGTTTTAGAGAGTCACTGGACTAAGTTTTCCCTGGGCTAACAGGCTAAATAGAAGGAGAAATAGCACTTGCCATGTTCGGTACCTCACATCTGACCAGTAACTCCTGCTGTTGTACAGTTCAAACAACAGCTGGCTGTGCAGAACAGACAAGAAATTACCACCCACCTGGCAGTTCTTCCCTGTGTAACCCAAAGGACATATGCATCGGTATGTGCCTAGGCTGTCCACACAAGACCCTTTGTTCAAGCAAGGATGTGAATCACACTCATTAATTTCCATGAGGCAGAAGGGCCCCGTAAAGCCCACTGGACACTGGCAGGTAAAGGAATTGATCCCATCCACGCAGGTACCTCCATTGAAACAAGAGCTGCAAGAGAGTGAGAGCAAAAGGAAAATGAGACAAAATGCAATTAGCTCTTAGCATGAAAACATAACTGAAAAGAGACAGAAAACCAGATTACAGAATCATCTGTGCCCCGGTAAGCCTTCACTAAAGAAGCATAAACCAGACAATGTAATTCAGTGGGGCTCTATTTTATTGTGTTTTACCTTGATGGGCAAAGAAAGTAAACCATGGTTTGAATGAGTCATTAGTGATGGAGTTGATTTCTCATTTAAAGAGATCTTCCCAGCTTCAATGTCACCACTGACAGTGCTGTACCAGGTAGCTAGCTCAAAATGACAGGCTGTATGCAAATTGGATTACAAATTCTAACTGCATTACAAATTATGAGAAGCAGAACAATTTGCCTTTTCTTTTTTTATTATTTTTTACTTCAAAGGAATCAAAGGTACGTTTTCTCAAGGAAAAACTTCATGTAACATGCAAAACATGAGCATGCTCTTTATTGAAATAATGTGAAAGTACTGGTACTGCTAAACCCCTTCCTCTTCTCACGAGAACCTTCCTTCAGTCCTTGATTTGTAAAACCACTCACATATGCACTGGCAGAATTCAGATCAAAGAAATTACCCCCCACAACCTTCTGATCATAAGGAATCCTACCAGAGTACATGTCCTACAGAGAAGTTACTAGGAAAACTAGCAGAAGTGAAGCCTCATGCAAAACCAGCTCCTCACAATCCTTCCCTCTAAAGAAATGCCTGCCAGGAAACTCCTGCTCCTCTGAAAATAAATCTAGATCAGATTCAAGATGATCATTTTGATAAAGAGCACAAAATGACTGCCTGCTTGTTATCTGTCTCCAGCACTGTGGAAGGGTACTTTCCATAAAAGAAGTGATTGAGTCATCTCCCTGAACTTTCAGTGCGAGTTTTAAGTACCTAAATTCTGACTGTCATTAAGTTAGAGCTGTCAACATCAACCTACTTATCAGAGCTGTCCTTCTGCCTCGTGGACTGAATCCCACTTTAAAAGGAGCAAAAGCTGCCTTTAAGGTTCACGGCAAAACAAAGAAGCCAGGGGAACTGTCAATCATTTGGCACATTGCACCGAAATCAAGCACCCATCTCCAAAAGAAGAAGGCACTCTTTCTCATAGGAGGTTTCTCACACAAGACAAGGAAGAATCATTTGAACCAAATTCAAATTAACCAACCATAATCACGCTCTTAAGTATAGCTCAGTAAATTTTGGTTGAGAAGGTGTGACTGGTTGAGCTTGGCAGACCAGGTTGAATTGCTACATCCCTCATTCATACCTGCAAGACTGGTTTCTGTCCTGGCTGATAAGGAAAACAAAACCAGGATGAATCTCAAGGAAGAAGCAGGCGTTCTGCTCTAGAGCACCCAACATACTTGATTAAACAACTGCTGGGCAAATTAAACACACCCTCATCAGTGACACAATCCTCTTCTTAAGCAAAAGATGTTAAACTACTTCCTCCCCCACGATTTCAATTTTATAAAAGATAGGAAAGATCTTTCCTTCATGTACACAAGATGCATGAGAACAGGCAAGAGCTTCACATTTAGGCACCTTATTTGTT
This sequence comes from Alectoris magna, assembly GCA_030625065.1. Lineage (NCBI taxonomy): Eukaryota > Metazoa > Chordata > Aves > Galliformes > Phasianidae > Alectoris > Alectoris magna. The sequence goes on along the minus strand of CM060568.1, from coordinate 23,409,929 downwards.
TATTGTAACTAGACTAGAACAGATTTTTTTTAATTATTTCAAGCTGTACTAGAAACTGTTTCCATCTGAGAATCTAAAGTTCCTTATCTGAATCCTGATGAACTTAAAATAAATACGCAGAAAGATGATGGATACACAGATTTAACCCTCAGACAGTTTTCAAAGATTACCAAGTGAACCAACTCAATAAGGACGAGCTATTGAGCATTTCAACTCAGTTCCCTACCTTCTCCTCAAAATTACCTCAGCTTTTAACCTGAGCACTGCTAACTTGCATCCAGCTTTTGAGCATTAAAAGGTCTCTTGGAAGATTAAACATTTCCAGTACAAAATGAGTGGATTCAGTTCTCCTTCTGGTTGCCTCCTCATAGGTTTTTAGCTTCCGTTATTTGCAGTTAATAACTCAATTCAGGCTTTCTAGTGCTGCAGCACTGTGAAGTTATCTCACCTCTCGGTGCATTCATCGATGTTGTTCTCACAGTTGGTTCCCTCAAATCCAGGCTGACACTTGCATGTATAGCTGTTGACATAGTGGGTGCAAGTGCCTCCATTCCTGCATGGTTCACTCAGACATTCATTGGTATCTGTTTGACATTTATCTCCATGAAACCCAGGTAGGCAGATGCATGAGAAAGAGTTTATCCCATCCACACACGAAGCTCCATTTTGGCAGGGATCTAAGATAGAAGCATGAACTTTGTGTTAAAATGGGTAATGGCAAAAACCCAGGCCTATGGGAGCAACCTTTAGAAAAAAAAATGTATGACGCTGTCCAGAGGGTAACAGGTAACAAGCTTTTCTGAGACACTGTATGGAAGAGAACCACAAAGCTTCGCCAATACTGAATTCACAAGGAGGTGTGGATCAGGACAAAACTTCAGGGCCTACAGGTTTATCTCCCAGGATTTGTTGAACCAAAAGCAACAAATCCAGCCCCAAAGCCTCTCATTTTAAAATTCAAGCTCTGCTCTTTCGCCAAATGCCTACCAAGAGGAAAATACAAACAGCTCAGTAACCCTTTCTTCTCCCTTCTTTGTCCAGACACTCCTCAGCACATGTCTGGACACTCCTCAACACATGGGAGAACCTGTATGATTAATTCTAAGCATGCAAGTAATCCAGTCAAACCAAATGCGTACGTGGAAATTAGTATATGTATGAGTACTTCTGCATAATTAAGTGCTTGGCATTCTTCCCAGTATCAAAGGCTGACAAGAGGAAAGGCTTGTGGAAAAGCCCAAATTTCATACTCAACCTTGATTTCTCCTCACCTCTGCAATTCTTAGCATTTTCTTCATTGCTATTAAAATCTTTTTAGTTGTGCATCACCTGTTTTTTTTTTTTTGGTCTCAGCTACTCCCTGCTACTGCATTTCTTTTACTTCCATAAGCACCAGTCTGCCATCACTCAGTAGTTTCTTCCTACTTTGCTCCTTCCACTTTAAGAACCACAATCCTATGTCAGATACTGCCTCTGAAGCCAGCTTTCTTTTCTAGTCAGGCTTCCCTAGTCCAAAAGCTTGCATATGTAAAGGCAGAGAGGGAAATGGGGAAGAAGGAGGAAAATAAAAAGGTTACTGAGCAGTTTTTGTGATCTAAGACTATCCTCAAGCACTACTAAATACAAACTTTAAAATGCAAATAAACTCAGCCAAAAATTTGCAGTTCAACACAAGTACAAGACCATTCTGTTCACTGGTAAATGAAGAAAACAGATGAGAAAGGTAATTAAAGCTCGCTTATTGACTGAGAAATATGCTCACATGACAAAAATTTTTGTTCTGAGACAGACACCTGCATTCATTTAAAGGTCATCTGACTACTGCAGAGAAAAAGCATGCTCAAAGCAAGACCCCTGGCAGCTGTAAAATGTTGTGTCTGTGGCAGCCAGCCACTTATGACTGAAGCCAAAATTAATGTTCCGTGCCACACATTTACTGACAGAGAAAGGAGACTGGAGTATCAACTTTTCAATAAGTTCTTGTTATTGGAGGGTTTATTTGCTTCATAGATTAAAGACACTTGGCTCAAGCCATGGAAGGTTTTTGTTATGCTAAATGAAATCAGCTGCAGCAGCAATCCGAAATTCCTCTTCAACCTCATGGGTGTGCTACATAACAGACAGCACTGGATCGATCTCAACACAGAGATTTTCCAGCTGTTAAAGAAAGAATGAGCACTTAAAATGTTTGTATCTTCTGATATCCACACAAAACACCCATAGAAAACTGAGCAGGGCAAGCCACAGCTTCACTGGCTTCAATAAATGAAGCTTTGGATCAATGCACCAGTGCCACTTTTTGTACTCTACCTGTTTTCTCAGAAAGAGGCACGGAAAAGCTCAGGCTAAGCCAGATGTGTTAGAAATTCTTCCAACAGTGTTGCTTTGGGGCTCTCTCACGGTAATTTTTACTCCTGTGCTTGCTTGGATCCTTCTCTATAGCAGTCACGAATGTAAATTTTTTCAATGCAAAACATGACTTTTTAAATTCATACCTAAAGCCTGGAAGACTTTGGTTTCTTTTTAGGCTATTCCAATAGAAGCAAAAGTAATTCTTTTTTGTCTCTTGCATTTATTTTTTTTCCAAGAGACAGCCAATTAAAAAAAACCACACCACATGGTGAACAACTCCAAGGTTTGATCAAGCACTTCACAATAGCATCAGATGAGCTTTTAAACACAGGACACTTATCAGGAGACTGATTTTTATCTGATGACGATACAGAATACGCCAACAAGAACAAGCAGCCAGTATGTGCTTGGTTTCCCTTCTGAACAGGGCTGTCAAGGGGATGAAATGAACACTTGCTCTCTTAAACAATTTCCAGAGTCATCACTGTACGGCTTACCCTCCTGCAGCTGATCTCTATTCTGGAATACAGCACCTTCCTGCTGCTTAATTTGCTTCCAAATATGGATTAACTGGAACAGCAACAGGACCCACTCTTTCCAGAATATTAATGTCAGACAAATACACTTCAAGAAGGACTGCTGTGTCTCAGATTCCCACCACGCCTCAATCAAGCTTACCTTTGAAATACAGATAAAGCCTGCGACGTTACTTCATGAATTAAAATTTCAGGCAAACACAATAACTCATTTAACAGTGCTCCTTATTAAAGCATGGAAATAACAAGGATCACTTCAAGTTCAAATAACTCCTATTAACAGTTAGAATATATTTCTAGCAACTAAACGTAATGGATTTTGCCTGCCTTACATGCGCAAGTATTACAAGGCTGAGGTTTTGAAGTGGTTGTTGTTTTTTTTCCTTCTTGGCAAGAGCTTACAAAGGAACTTTTGAGTACCTGTTGAAGAGCAAAGCAGAACTATTTCTATGGAAAAGGGAAAAACAGAACAATCCGCTAATACTCACTAGACAGGCAGTCATCGATGTTACTGTCACAGTCTCCTCCAGTGAAGCCTGGGCGACATTCACACAGGTAACTGCCTTGAATATTATGGCACAAAGCATGATTCTTGCAGGGCTTTGAGAGACATTCATCAATATCCACTGTACATCTCTCCCCTGAAAAACAGAAGTAAGATCTCTCGTTACGTCCATGATCAAAAGGCTCGATGCCAACACAGCTGAGTGCTGGAAGTACTGTATGTTCCCAGCCACATTACCTTCCCAGCCAGGGGCACACTGGCAGGTGTAGCCTTCGGAATCAGGAGATTCTTGGCAAATTCCCGAGTTCTCACAGGGGTCAGGGGAACACGGTGCAACCACTACCTGGCAGTTCACACCTGGAGTGCAGAAGGGGAAAAAAACAAAACAGAAGAACATACAGCTAAGAGTTTTTGTGCTTTTCAGAAAGATGAAAAAGAGACTGCAGCCTGCATCATTATCCTACACAGCAGTGGATGACATTCCTACATTTGAAAAATCTTATACTCATAGGCTCAGCAGATAGACATGGTAATTCCAACTAAGTTAATCTGAGGGCAGTGACAGGAAAACACTTATTGCACTGAGCCATAGAGGGACGTGGGGAAGCTGAAGTCTGTATAATTCCAGCCCGTGAAAGATGAAGCCTTCAAGCCTCCTTGCAGAGAGGACACGGTATGTGAGAAAGGTATAAAGACGCAGCTACTACTGCTTTGGCCTTCTTCAGCACCTTTTCCTGTTGCTATTCTGATTACATCTTTTTATTTGCTCCTCTTCTTACTTTGTTACCCTTACCCTACCCAGTTCTAGCAATTCCTTCTTTCTTGTGAAGTTGTTGTAAAGCTATTGTTAAAGGAGCTCAAGACTTAGCAATCTATTTATCCACTAGGCAAAATCTTTAGACAGTGCCACTACCAAGCATAAGATAATCTTTTAATGAAAAAGTTATCACTTTCAGGTGAGCTGCAGATTAAATAGATTGTTGCCTGTGCGACATGTATATTTTGTGGAATAAGATGAACTCATTCACTCCACTGCAAACCTAGATGCTTTCAGGCAACAATTACTGTATTATGAATATTTTATCTCTTTCAAGTACTTTTCCTGGACTTTGATATCTTCAAGAAAAGGTTATTTGGAAGGATAATTCTATTTCCCCACTGAATTGTTTCTACACTTAAGAAAATTGATGGGATCCGGATGGCACCAAACTTCCAATAATGGCCCCTCAGTACCCAGTGCATTTATATAGATTATATAGATCAGTTTAACTTTCTTACAAAGTAAATTAAGCTGAACTGCAATTAGGACACTTCTTAGTAGGTTCAAACAAAGCTTACGTACAGTCTCAGAAAGCATTCCATACTGCTGCATCACATCTACATTCAACTGTAATTCAATTCCATATAGGCACGGCATTTTCCTTCTTGATTCTTATTTCCACAAAGTTTAATGAAAATATTAAAGTGACATTAAAAGTGCAACGAAGTGAAAAGAACAAAACTCTGAATTTTCACCTTTGAATCCTTTCCTACAGGTACATCTATATCCATTCAGCAGATCCTCACAAGTTCCTCCATTTTGGCATGGATTTGATTTACATTCATTCCCTTCTGTTGAACAGTAATCTCCTATCCAGCCTGGGTCACAGACACATTTGTACCTTCAAAGGCAAAAGCAACAGGAATTTGAGAGCATTTTGAAACAACTTCACTCAAAAATACTGAAAATAAACCACCCTGAAAAACACACTTCCCTCCTGCTAACAGTTTCCACAAAGCACTCAGGCAGCAATAGACGTCTGCTTTGGTAAGACCATCTCAACACATTTAAAAAGAAAACAAAAGAATTACAGAAAGCGGAGAGGAAAAGTAGGTTCCAAAGATGAACAGAGTAATTTAATACGAAGTAGTGGTTACAAATGAAAACAGGTGGTTGGGAGCAGCAGCAATTTACTCCATCACGTTTCAAAATCTGAAGTGGAGCAGCTCTCCACCCATATGACCCAGAGACTTCCTGAATCACCCTGTACTCCAGTCACACAAAATGTATGCTGGCCTCCTTCTCCATCATGCAGTCAACACTTATTTTGTCTCACACCAAGTGTAAGGTACACACGGGCATAAACAAGAATGCAGGTGACCGATGATGAACAATTTTATTTTTCAAGTTTACGTGAAGGCTGAACCTGACATAAAGGCAGCCTTCCTGTCAGCTCCAAAAAATCACCAAATCCTGCCCTATAGAAGCAGCAAAACCCTTCCTTGCCAAGTGCTGACAACACTTTCCAGGACACGCATGGAAGACACTACTACCACCTCTGGACCAATTGGGAAGTTTCACAGCTACGACCCTGTTCCTCCCTCCGCTTATCTGCTCCACAGCCCCTGTGCTCCCAGAGCCCGTGTCATTCATTCACCACAGATTCATCCCTAACAAAAAGAGGTCTTGATTCGAGGCTCACAAAGTCAGCACTTGGTCTTCTTGGATGGGATGATTCAGCAACAACTGCTGCCATGAGAATGGCCAGAAAAAGCTTTCTTTTCTTCTCTCAGGCATGCAGCAGTGTGACTAAAGCTGATTAAATCTGCCTTGGATATGCTGTTCTTAAGACAACCACTGCTCAACAATAAGTCTCCTAATCTTGAGAAAGCTGCTAGAGGAAACGGTCAGAGGCAACTGCATTCCATCAACGTACCAACTTAAACAGAATGCCTTGCTTAGAACAAACCAACAAAACACCAACCATCAGCCTTTCCCCTAAAAGCAGAAAAAGCAGATGACTGAGATGGAGGACATAAACATCTCATTTTTACCTCCTCCTCGACTTTCCATCCGGAGCTCCTTTTCCAAGCCTTGAAGTACCACCTGTGATCGGCTGTTACACCAAAATTTCCCCACTTGATCTTCCAAAACTGCTCTGCCTCCTAGTTTTCTGAGTTATCTGCTTGTTCCTTCATGCAGAGTATTTGGGTAGCAATAATGGCTCTAGTCACAAACACACCCTCCACACTCAACACCTTAGACTTTGATGAAGTATCTGCTGTTTTCCAATAGTTTCGATTGGAACCATCTCTTTATTTTAACTGCATTCACCCCATTAGATTAAACTACTGAACTCTCCCTTTTTGATGGTGCCCATGCAGGGCAGAAAAACTCATGCTGATACAGCACAAAGGGCAGCTGGAGAATAAATGTCTACACCTTACTGCGATCATTTCATGGGCAGCAAACAAATAATCTGAGAAATTAAAATTCAGAAACCTCTAACCAAGGCAGAACTCAGGGTGGTGGGGACAGGGAAGAAAGTATAAAAGGCAGTAGATACATTCAATGCTACAGTAAGGACTTACCCACTAACAACGTGTGTGCAGTTGCCATGTACGCAGGGATTACTAAGACAGCCATCTGCCTGTGACTGACAGTGAGGGTGATGGTAACCTTCAGGACATACACACCGAAAGCCATTGACTTCATTTATACATGTTCCACCATTACTGCAGGGGCTGGACGCACATTCGTCAATATCCACATTACAACGCGGGCCTAAAAATACAAACCCAACCAAAACATTCCTTATTAAGACATATTTCTTTTAAGAACGTTTGCCCTGCATGTCTGTAAGATCATGTGGTTGAGACAGCTCTGTAAAGCTGAAGCAGAGGTACGGATCTTGCATGCTTACATGGCTTTAACGAAGACACAGAATGTTTCTGCAGCTGGAAAACAACACTTATGCTCAACAAGTATTTACAAACCACTCAAGAATCTCAACAGAGCTGCATTGAAAAAGCCAGTAATTAATATTCAATTTCATTTTTGGAAAGCAAAAATCACTCAACTGCATTGTACTCGGAACAAACCTCTTGAGCTCCACTTGTCAAAGCCCTTCTCTTCTGTGCTAAAATTACCTACCCTCTGAACAACCAATACTGCCATACTGTCTGTAGTAAATATAGGTCTTGTGGTTCGTTGCGTAAAAGGAGCTCTAAATAACACCGTATCCTGTTTTGCCTCCTCTCTTTACAGTGTGTGCCAGAATTGCAAAATCCTTTAAGTATTGACCATAAGAACGCATGAGGCTGCAAAGCTGAAGAGAACGATTACTGAAGTTGAAAAATATTTTTAACGTATAGAAAGCACAAAGTATCAAGACCCCACGCAGGTCAGCTCTTTAAATAGCAGAACAGGTCAGTTAGTCACATTTCTGAATTATTTCAGCTGATAACAGTAAGAAATCCAGTAGGACAGCAAACATGGTAGGACAACAGTGAGGAGGATGAAAGGCAAGAATGATTGGGATCATGCCTCTTCCTGCTATGGGCACTGAAGAATATCACCAGGACAGAGCCAATGGAAGAAAGAAGCTTTAGAAGTTTAAAAAGATGCCAAGAGAAACACAAAAAAACACATGAAACCTCTTAGCGCAGCTTCTAATGCGTTTCAGATCAATTCTAATTAGAATCATTCAGTAATAGACAGTAAACAGACACGATGAGAAAACTGCTACAAACGGTACCAACTGCCTTACAACAATTATTTTATGAGCACATTATCCTACATGCCTCAAAACGTATTAAGTCCATTATAAACAGCGCTGAGATGTGCCTCAGCCATCAGAACCCGTCAGTCCTGATGCAGACCTACAGTTCTGAGCATGGATTTAGAAGCACATAAAAGCTTCTTTCTTTTCAGACTTGTTTTTACAGTTTTACACAGTTTAGAAGAGGAAACAGCACAGATCACATCACAAAACAGAAGCGCGGCAAAAAGTGGGTTACTGAGTTGGAAACTTCCAAGTGGAAAGCAGTTCATTAGAACACTGACTTCATGCTTTGCTTTTGCTGAAAGAGAAATACTAGTTGTGGTCCAAGCCCAAGGCACAGTCTAATCCAACACCTGTCTACATTGTTCACAGTCTGTACCCCTGGAAAGAAGCTGTGAATAATAAACCCAAGTCACATGGCTTTATTTGTTATAAAATCAAGAACCATGAATTAGATGTAATTACCTAACAAGAATGGCATCTCACAGCACAGATTAGACCATATCTCCACTCGGTGTAACTTGCTGTAATGTAAGACACCGAGATTCAAAGATTAGAAGGATCTACTGAGATATTAACTGAATCCCTCACAGTCAGTATGCAGAGAACAGCTTCCTTAGCTAATAGGATAACTACCATCAAAACAACCTAAAGCTATCAGGTAGCTGACTTTACCTGTAAATCCGGGTTTGCAAGCACAGTTGTAGCGATTAATGCCATCAATGCAGTCCCCGTGAACGCATGGGTTACTTGCACAGTCATCAAAGTTATTCTCACAGTTCACTCCTGGAAAAAAAAAAAAGACAAATTAAAGGAACAAGGAGGTCAAATCTTGAACAACAGAACCGTTCCCCGGAAAGAGCCAAATTAAGAACCCCACCTGCTACGAAGTTACACAGGCAACTTTAAACAAGAGTAAGGCATTTAGAGCAACATATCTTTTTTTTCTTCAGCAAATGTACCTGACTGAATTTTGGAGTGTAAAGAGGAGGTAAGCTCTTCCAAGACTATTTGCAGTACATGTGAGAGCTAGTCAGTTCACACAGATACAGGAAAATGCAGCAACCAAAATTAACGTGAAGGTGACAGTTGCTTCAGGCTCTTTACAGTAAACTTGTTCTACATACAAATATAACACACACCAGAGGAGACGTAAGAAATAATTAAATCTTGAATCCTGTTACAGTCCAATCCTCTTGCTTGTCCCTTATGTACCTGAAGTGCCCAGCAAACAGTTGCACTGGTAGCCGTTCACCAAGTCAATGCAGCGTCCTTGATGGAGGCAAGGGTTGCTGTGGCATTCATTGATCTGCTCACTGCATATGGCACCCATGTAGCCAGGATTGCATATACAGGTGTATGAATCGATTCCATCTTGACATTCACCATGGTGGCAAGGATCAGGATCACAGTTGTTGATGTTCTCCTCACACAAAACACCGGTAAAACCTAAGGAAAAACGGCCAACAACAGTGATTAGCTGGTACAATGCTGCAGTGGATATAATGCAAACATGGGAAGTATCATACTACAAACATTAGCAAATGGGTGGACAGAACACCAAGGTAACTGGGCACCTCAACTGCTGGCCATTTTCCAGCTTTGAAAAACAACTGACTTTTCCATTGCTCGCACCACCTTGCAAGGAGAATCCTGGCATCAGAAGTGTTACCTTCGTTATATTTGGAATAGTAGCAGTGAGAGGAAAAACGTACACCTCCACAAAATATTGACTTGCATCAATATAAACTACCTGAAGGGTCGCTCCTGTCATTATTTCCTCTACACAACACCAGGAAATTTGGCTTTTTCAGAACGCGAAGTTACTGCAAAGACGCTGCAGAAACCTTCCCAAAGGAACTCCCTTGGCTCGTGCAGCAGTTTCTGCAGCTCTGCTTATTGAAAAGTCTCTTGTTCCTCTCACTGGGAAACTTTTCAGTAACTCCAATCAACCACCAACTGCAAATTCATGAAAGGCTGCATGCAATCTCCTCTTCAGTTAGGAGCAATGAAACAAGCATTAATTTGGCCTGTTTCATTCTGCTTCAGCTGGGAAACATCCTGAGCAAGAGCAGACAGAATTTGTTCACAAGAAGGACTAAAAAAAAATAAAATAAAAAATCAGGAAGATAAGAACAGCAAACAGCTCCCTCAAGAGCCCTGTTTTCCATGATGAACAGAGCTATATGAAACAGGGACAATTTAAAATAAATGGATTTCACAGATGATGTTTTGAAGCCATGGCTCACGCTGCTTTCCAGCAGCTGGAGATAAGGAAGAAATTTCAGACATGAACTGGAGACTGATACAAACCAAGCTGCAGGGAATTTCAACAGCTGAAGAGTGATTCTCACCTGAGCATAACAAGTGGATAAGAGGCTCCCCATTTTTCATACAGGTTTGTGGCTAGTTCTCTGGTCAAACATACCAGGTGACGGCTAACATTTCCAAGTTCTGCGAACGTATGCATGGATGAATGGGTGTGGAAGTAGGTGGGGAGAGGGAAGGGAAGCTAGTTAGAGAGATGGATATAAAAAGATGTTAGGGAAGGAAGAAAACCAAACCGATAAGAGAACGAACAGTGGCAAAAAGAAAAACAAAACAGGGGACAGAGGGAAGGAAAAGAGGAAAGACCTAAGGCAACTCAAGAAAAAGAAAAGCCATGATCTACCACTGGGAAGTGGAAGTGGAATAATGCCAGAGGGGAAAGAAAAGACAAAAAGCAAGCAGTAAATAGAGCTATCTGTACAGCATCTGGCCAAACATTTTGCAGTTTTCAATCAGTTCTGCAGCTGGCAAATACCATTCAGGGAACATAAATCACTCGTATTATGAGATTAATAAAGCAAGAACACATTCAAACATGATTTTCCAGTAACTGACCTGCCCCGATGATGAATTTCGTATTTCAGTCTTAGAAAGCTGTCAATATTAAATATTATACTTAGCATATATTTGTTTAAAAAAAACAAACAGATTACCTTCCTCCTTCTGTAGCTCAGCTGAACTACTTTAAGACCAGGCATATTTCTCAAGCTTTTAACTGAACATACCTTAATGATGTACAACTTCCTCTCCCTCTTTGAAGGCAGTTAGATTAGGGGAAAAAAACAACAATCTGAACACAGAACATAACTCCTCAGAGAGGACAGAAAATAGTCCCAGTACAGAGCCCTTCTTCCATTTTCAGTCAAAGCACAAACCAATTTACTAAGAGTTGCTGCTTAAGTCACACGTCCATTTGGCTGCTTCCAGGCTGTTCCTTGAAAATGCTCCATAACCCACATGCCATCACAGTAGTGGCAGTCTTCCTTTCTCATCTAGGAAAAACGATCTCTGTACTGAGATGGTTCCCAGTAGTTCAAAGCCCAACTTCAGAGCAAGTTTTGCGAAACAGAGCTCTCCACACTGTCTGACACTGCACGATCCCAAACCCTGCAATAAGCTCTGCAATGGATTATTAATATTTCATCTCTGCACTCTCAGGGAATGAAAGCAACCAGACCCCACACTAGCCTGAGAAAGAACTTCTAAGGTAGACTCCAAGTTCGGCAAAGACTTGAGCTTTTTCTTTTGTCAACTTCTTCAATCACATGACACATACAGAAAGAAAATTCTGGCAATAATTATTCCTCTCCTGATTAGAACTACTTTACTCCCTACTTCCAACAAGTTGTTTCTTCACGGACTTTGGGTAAGGTTGTGTGTGAAGAGAGAAGGGAGGAAGTTTTAGGCTGATTTCAGCTGTACTCTGTACAGGGCAGAATAGATTACTGAAGTCAAATGAATTTGCCTGAATAATTTGATTACTGGCATGATTCAAAATAAGAAAAATTGCAGATAAATCTAAGCAAGCTGACAAAACATTTCCAGCACGGAGGCAGTCCAGGAATTTTCAGCTACCTCCATAATGGAAGAGCTAAAGCCAACACATTCCATGCCTGGTCAGTCTGAATCTCCATCATGAACAATTCCATTTAGCATTAACTGAAAGCAACCAAAAGTTGCTCTTCGCTGAGAATTAAGGTGAAACAACTTTGAACTTCTCACATCCTTAGATTTGACCAAATGTAAAAAACTACAGATAAAAACACATCTACATCGCTCCTAGTGGCTCAAAGACAAGAAAACTGTGTAATTAAACCTGACACTTCTAAATGTGCAACTGAACAAGCAATAAATGAACTCAGTGCATTAAAAAAAACAGTTCCATCCACAGCTGTCAAAGTTTCTGTATGATGCTGAACAAACCATTTAAATTACGTTACTGTAGGCAGCTACTGTGTGGCATTTCTTCCAGCGGGCACAATTTTTACTGCACTTCTGTCTTTCGGTTTTGTCATAAAATAGCCTCAAGCAACAGAAATCAAAATACACAGTAGTACCGCTCTGTCCACCTCTTGTTCTTCAATTGTATACTATACAATCCAACTTGTAAGAAAGAAAAGAAAGCCACAGATATAAGGCTTCACACTGCTGTTTTTCTTTTCAAGGATTCCATAGTCAATACATGGAGGAGCTGTCACCTTTTGGGAAACAAGAGTTGGGGTTGAAAGAGGAAAGCCAGAAATCCCAGCAACTGTGAACTCACTGCTGTCACAAGTGAAAGGGTTTCTGCACTTAATTCTATTCTCTGCTGCAAAGAAGCAGATAAAGCTACAAAACAAACAAGAAGTGTTTCAGAGAAAGAAAGAAAACACTGACACTGCTTCGACCGCTCCTTTTTGCATTTAGGTTACGTGCAATCTTCAGTCCAGAGGCTCTGAACACAAGACTAACCTGTGGCACACTGGCACTCGTAGCCATTGGGATGGTCGATGCACTTGGCTCCATTGAGACACGGCGTGCTAGAGCAGTCATCTATATCAATCTGACACACTGCACCACTGAATCCTGAAAGGCAGAAAAATAGTGAGAATTCAGAGGCAATTTGAAGCATGTTGCCATGCACCTGCTACAACAGAAGCATTTTAAAACTAAACAGCTGTATTATCAGGAATTGTTTAGTTACAAATCCTTAAAACCACCCAAATGTAAGCTCCAATCTAAACTCAATTGGACCATGAAACATACACACCACACCCTGGTTTCTTCATTCAACCCACCAACCAAAACACAGTTTCAATTCCCCAGGTCAGGGAAGCCTCAGCTTGTAAAAAGAGACAGCCAAGTCAAACAGAAATAAAGCAAATGGAGCACAAGTAGTGGCTGCTACCAACCAGCAGCACGCCTGCCTTTAAAACCAAGAGGCCACCAATGAAAACTCTCCAGTAATCAAGACAATGAACTTAAAATTAAACACTAATGCGTACTTTATTAGAGCCTTCAGACTGGAATTACTATAGCAGCAGGGAATGTGGTATGACACAGCACTGTATTTTTCTACATACTTCTTGAAATTAGGCAAACTATCAACAGGTTACATCACACAATGCAGATTCTTGGGAACTTAAAGAAACAAAGAATCAGAATTCCAGGAATGTTTCTTGTAGGAAGGAACCAAAGGAAGAATGGAATACGAGCTGGAACATCATTACTCAATGAGAAGCAATGCAAAGCAGGCTTTTGGTGAGAATCTTCCAATGTCAAAACTTCTTGCGAACCACCAGGGAGATACGGGATGTTTATAGCTAACACTGATCCTTCAGCTCAGCATTTGTCTTTCTATTCTAATGAAGTGGAGACCCAACCTGCCTCCCTCCTCATACGAGCAACATAAGCTATAGTGACGGATATATGGCTTCTACCTAAAAACCTATTAAAAAAAAAGCATGCAGACACTCTGATTTTATAATGTGTTTAGAATTAGTTAACTACCTCTCACTGTGATATTCACACTAATGTAAGCTCTTGCCGCATGCAACTCTTAAAGGTGAGATATCCAACTACTCCTCAACACCTACCCAGCTACAGGCATGATCGCGCTGCCAAACAATACATGCCCCTACTCCAACTTACCAACGACTGCAACTGACTCAAACAGATGCTGCACCAAGACTACAGAAACTCCCAAGAAATGCTGCATGCAGCCTTTCACTGGTTATCTAATGAGTTCTTGGTAAGGTGAAGCAGGAAAAGCTTCCAGAAATAAGTACTCACCAGGAGGACAGACACAGAGGAACCGGTTTACTTTATCAAGACACTCTCCATTGTTCACACAGGGGTTACTTAAACACTCATCAATATCTTCTTCACAGTGAACACCTTTAAAACCTATTAAAAATAACGTAAGAGTTGACTGAAGGCTTTAAAAAACATCCCTGACAGCATAACTGCCTCTTTTATTAGTGCTGAAAGCTTAGAACTAGTTTTGTTGCAGCAAAGTTCGGACAGAAACTATGAGGAAAGAGGTATGTTTTCTGGTAGGCTTTCACCAGAGGTGAAAACGAATGCTGAGTGTGTGCGACCCTGTAAAAGGAGAATTCTGTGTTGAATTTACAGCCAGTGTTTTCTTTTATTTGATGAGAAGAGACTGGCAGGCGTCAATCTATTTGAGTTTGCACCCACATAAGGTAAAAGGTAATGAAACGATCACAGCAGGTAGCTGAAAAACCTCAAGTTAAAGCAAATGACAGAATAAAAGCAAATGCTGAGAGGGGTAAAATAACTGGGACTACAGTTCCATCTTCCACAACAGATTTGATACAAATAAGAATTTGCTCTGGTTTTCACAGTATTAAACAATCACCTGCAGGGGTCATGATTTTTTCATTATACTTTACACAGTTGTCCAACTGGCAACATGCACAATTTATTACCACTTCCTTTCAGAAAGCAAATAGCAGACTACATAGGTCACCGGTATGCTGGATGTGTTAATATTGGACAAGCACAATGTCAACTGACTAACTTTTTTAGTATATTGTTTCAGGTCAAAGGAAGCCTGCATTATTTGGGGGTATTTTAAGAAGGAAAACACAAAAAACCACCAATTTTTTTCCAGAAACATCATGTACACATCTCAAAACACAACGACTCTCAAAGCTTGCACCTCCTTTGCTTCCACAAATGTAAGTTTCTGCACATACATTTTACTGAGTATAGCAACACTGCAGGCTGGTGGACTACCTTCCCTCATGGATGTAGAGATTGGTTTCCTCTCTCAGTCCTCTAATTGTTTTCTCCCTCCCCACACAAATGCCAAGTCTGCCTGGCTGGAGCCACCACAGAAAGCACACTCAATGTTTCATTTAGCCTCACCCCATTGCAATTTTGTGTTCCACCTCAGCAGAGTTGGCAATCTTCCCTGTGCTCCTCCTTCTGATTTTTTTCCTCCTTTTCTGGAAGCCCCTTCCCAGTCTGAAACTCCCCTCACCTGGCATACAGAGACATGTGAATCCTCCAATTTTATCCAGACAGGTGGCATCGTTTTGGCATGGATTGGAATGGCACTCGTTGATGTCCATTTCACAGCGAGGTCCTGTGTATCCCTTCAAACACTCACAGTGAAAAGAGCCTTCTGTGTTTACACATTTCCCAGCGTGTTCACACGGATTGCTGTTTGCTGCAAGAAAGATAAGCGTGTGTGGCAAAACCTTTCCTCTGACCAGGAAAGCCACAGCATCCTTTATTAGTCATGGTCTTTTTCAGTGGTCATTCCTTCCTTACAAGTAATACAGGGGAAAGGACTGTTCACCCCAATCAGGAAAGGCTAGTGTGACTGAAGAGAACATGTAGCAGTTAATTGCCTGTCAGAGGCAAAAAGAAAGATTACCATCATTACCGCAGGTCCTTATTATTAATAACAGTTCTTAAAAATAGAGTACTAGGTGGCAAGGATTAGAGAACTAGTGATGCCTTGAAGGCCTTATCTCTAGATCATTTTTTTTTATTTACTCCTTTCCTGAGGCTGTCAACGTGTCACCAGAGCCACAAAACCAAATATGTCCCTCATACGCTTTCAGAAAGGAACAGCCCTTTTGTCCAAGGCAGACTGAGGAATGAAATTCAAAGAAGTGCTTCTTTCCAATACTTTCATACTGGTTAGGCATACCCCTCTTGCAGCACACTCCAGTAGCATAAACAAGCACACACAAAACCGTCAGCAAGTTTGTGAAAGTTCAGCTAATCCTCAAAACACAACAGGGTGATATCAGAGAACTACAGCTTTAAAAGCCCATGCAATCGCTAGTCTCAGAAGGCACTCGAGTTCTATTCATATTGTGGCTGCCAAAGCCTTTATTTATTTCTGCCACAGGAGAATCTGCAATAGCCCCCCTGGAAACTGAGGTACTTCTGTTGCACCCTGCAGGTAACTGCCAGTTTAACTGCTGTTTCTGTGCATGCTCCTCACACAGAGCTACAACTTTGCTGCACAATGAAAAATGGTTAAGTCTATCATCTCACTGTCTTCCATATTCCAGAGGCTAAGAGGTTCAAGCATGGACAGCTACCCCGACTCAGCACATTGCCACGAGTCTCACACAAGATTTAGAACTCATCTAAAGATGCTGAAACAGAAAGGAGAAAGCAGGAAAAGAATCTTACATGCATTGAAAAGCAATAACAAAATGTGTATGCTTCTTCCTCCATTAGTTTAGTTAAAAAAAAAAAACAAAACACAACTGTCCCTTGGTTATCATACTCACCAACAGAAAACAGAAACTTACCCATTGCACATTCATCCACATCCTCAGTGCAGTCTGCTCCCTTATGGCCTTGAGGACAGGTGCAGATATAGTGTCCATTCACAGGATTGGTATCACACAGAGCTCCCTTCTGGCACGGATTGCTAACACACGCATCATCCAAGTGGCACAGAAGACCTAGAGAAGCACACAAGCACTCATTCAAAAAAAAGTGAGATACAGCAGCCAGACCATACGTTACACAATCAAATTATCCATCTTGGTATTTCAAACAGAGACTCTCACATTCAGAACCTTACAGGCTTCAATGACCACAGGGTTTTCACTACACACTTATGGAACATCATATTTAAATACAGACTCTGTGACTTCAGAGGTCTCTTCAGCCTTCTGGAGCACTGCAGTTGCTTACTACTACTTAAGTCATCTCCTGGGAGCAGTTAACCAGCTCTTCTCTCTTAACAAGCACGATGATTATTCTGGAAGCTGAAAACATTTCCTTGCAATATAGGCTGAAAGAGTTTTACAGTTTAATACAAGTAGTTCTTTGTTCCTAGCTGCAGAGATTTAAGAAGTCTTTGCTTGTGGACAGTACATACTTCCTTTTGTCTTTTGACCACAAAACACATAAAAATAAACACACCATTTCAAGTACACACATAAACTTCAGAGTTAAGAAGTATTTTTCCTGAAGCACAAGAGTGAAACAGGTTTTCCATCCTTACCTGCCTTTCCTTCTGGACAAATGCAAGAAAACGAAGCCACTCGATCGATGCAAGTCGATCCATTAGCACAAGAGGCCGTGAAGCAATCATCAATGTTCTTACTGCAGTCATCCCCACTCCAGCCATTCACACAGACACAGGCATAGCCTCCGTTGTGGTTGGTGCAGGTACCTCCATTCTGACAAGCGTTTGGCTGCAGCTGACATTCGTCAACATCTTCAGTGCAAAACTGGCCTGATGCACAGAGAGGAACAGGTTTTATAAAAGTTCACGCTGGGATACGAGAAGATTCCAGAACAGATGGCACAACTAAGAACAACACTTCAAACTGACTGCCACTTCTTATCTCAGGGGCGTACAGAAAGACACAAGCCTGAGAACTTCCTACGGTGCTGTTGTCAAATTACACAAGTCAGCCGACATCCCTACAGGGCCCCAAAGAGGGAGTGAACTGCAAATAAGCTGGAAAGGGTACAGGGAGAGAGCCAGAAGACAGCCTGCAGCATATATAGATACATCCGAGATGACTTGAGAATGCAGCAGCTGGAGGGACTAAGGAGAAGAGAGCCTCAAAAGAAGGAAACATCCTGGCCAAAGCCATGTCAACAGGCCAACAGCACAATAACTGCCAGTAGAACTCACTTCTATGTAATTATGCCATGAATACTACTCGATAAAGAAGACATTTCTCTACCTGAAATATTCATTTTCATCTCCCCAGGTATTTCCACACACAGCCCCATTTTTTTCTTTTTATTCTTTTTTTTTTTTTTTTTTTTAAGCCAATCCCAAGAAACCCAACCACATTTGTGATAAAATAACTACCCTCTAACAACATGGAGGGAAGAAAAGAAACACACACTGCATTAGGGAACCATAAGGAGAAGAGCCACCAAGCACAACCTACTTGGATACATCATTAAGATCTGGAAACTACCACTTACATCAGTATTTTGTTTAAACACTTACTTATTTCATGGTTTACCATTAGGCTGATGTTTTTGTTTGTTTTTGTTTAAGTTATTTATTCTTATTTTGAGTTTCTTCAGTGGGTAAAAACTAACGGCTACGTACCAGTCGGTTTCTTCCCAGGCTGCTATACGGGAGCACACGTGCAACCACATCGTACTGGTCATAGTCCACAAACTTCTTTGCAATAAACTATTTCTAACCTTTCTGTTACATTAAGAACTCTGAAACTGGAAGCTTTGGGTTTTTTTTAATCCTTCATTTTGTTATTTTTTTTCCAAGGTTCTTCGTACAAAGCTGGCATCACATCATGTAACACCACAAGACCTCCCCTTTATCACATGATGAGATTAGATTAATTTGATTTAAGGCTTTTTCTTTTTTTTCCCTTCCCCTCCAGCTGACCCCACCTCCCTCGCTAGCTTCCAGTAGCTTTCCATTAGCTGGGCCAAGACTGGTTTAAGTAACTGTGTTGCTCTTACCAAGATCCGCCCCGCTTCTTCATTTCCAGCTATTTTGTCAGGTGCACATTTATTTTTGTCTGGAATTCCCCTCTTATTCCAAGAATAAGAAACCCAAGGACAGGCCCTACATCTTTACTGCCAATTCTCCTAGGCTTCAGTTTATTCAGGATTGCCAATTTAAAAGCGGTGACAATTGAGCAGCATCCAATAAGTGCATTTAATAATGGCCTACAAATTTTGATGCGTGCGCAGATCTTCCTCTAATTCATGGAACAAAAACATTTAGCGTTTCTCAATGCACACCTCAGCCATCTCCATCTGTGATACTCGAACCACAACTCCCCTTCTTTTCAGAGTCCTTAAATCTCAGCCTTCAGCCCTGTGAGCGCTGGACTCCTTCCCTTTGCGGCAAAAGCATAAAATGAAAAGTAGAAGTAAGAAAGGAGTTGCAGAACTGACCGTTCTGTGCGAGCGCTCCTCCCTACAGCAGGAAGACCTCAAACCCAGGATTTTATCATTTGAAGAAATGAGATAACATTTCAGTAGCTGTGCTAACAACAACAACAACAGAGCTTTCAGAATTAAAATGCATTTCCTGGATAACTTCATAGAACAGTTGGGGAGGAAACCTAACACTTCACATCGCTACCTACACAACAGCCCTCTGCATTATACAAAACAAAACCATGCATTTGTCATAGTAGGAGTCGTCTGTTCATTAGCTTTAATATTAACAACTCCTTTAGCTTATCAGCAACCAAGCTGGAAAGAATTGGTTATCTCGGACTGGTTCCTAGCAGTCGTGTGTATCTTGCATCATCAACACAACCGACTTCCTTTAGAAAAAATAATCATCAAGGTGTTATTTACTTGCTATAAAAGACATTTTCCTTCTCCTCTTGGAGGAGGCCCAACAAAGATCAAAGAACGCACGCTCTGACGAATGCTCATCTGCAGCAGAACCGTTTTGCAGAAACATTCTTGCAGCACCTACATCCTCCCCTTGGCTGCAGCCAATTTAAACTTGGTGTCACTGAGGCGTGAACCATTTTCAGCTGATGCTGCCACGCAGGGAAGTTCTATGCCTTTCTCAAATCATTTGTCCTGCGAACAGCACTCTCGAAATACCAAGTTTTCAGGTTTGGGTTTTTTTGTCAGTGCTCCATGGTTCGTTTTGCTCTTTTAAAGCAGGTATGGTAAAGATCACCCCCTCAAACTGCCTGGATTGCTATTGCCTTCCCATTTGAAATGTCACAAGTGTTATCAATCCTTTGTGATGCCCTGCTTTTTTTTTCCCCTAGCACTTGCAATCCATTTCTATAAAGGACAGTATCAACTGACATCACGGCTGTGCTTGCAAGAACTCTAGGCTACTCCATATTTCCACCCTCCTAAACTAAAATAGGTTTTATGGAATATCAACACCTCCACAAAAGAGGAAAAATGCAGAGTTTAAAGTTCCTTGAGCGATTCAACTGTGCTTCAAGAATGTAAGGTGTTTGAGCTCCTTATATTTGACCTTCATTCAGCTTCCCAAATGTATGCTGCTCCTTTTGCAGCTACTAGCTCACAATCATATTAGTGTTTAATTACGAGTATGAATGAAACACCACCTCATCTTTCTGCAGTTTGCTTTAAAAACAAAGGAGATTAAACTCACAGTATAAGAGAGGTGTCAATGAGTAATTAACTATTGTACTATTGGCTATTTTAATGAAAAAGGCTCGTTCTCTATTGAAGCTGTAATTGAAAGCCAGACTTCAATAAGGTCTGGGCAAAAATGTACCAATCCAAAGTAGCATAAGGCAAGCAGAACCTATCAACCTAATGACATTCATTAGCACCCACAGTCTCATCACCTTCAGGCAAAACAATAACAGGCTTCAAAAGATTTCAGAAGCATTTCTTAAATTATCACAAACACCAGACCAAAGTCCAAGGCTAGCAAGTCAGTGAGAACACAAAGCAATTCCAAGCTCACTGAAAATGCTTGAAATCTTATTGCTGATTTGTGAGCCAAGGGGCCTGGAGATGCATTACACAGCACAAAATTCTTCAAAAGAGAAATGAGACACTATTCATAAGAAACCCATTGGTCGCTTATCTGCGCTCTTTAAGTGTTAACAACACGAGACTAATGGTCAATATTGGTAATTCAAGATAGTGTCCTCTTTCAGAAACTTGCACACATCAATAACCGGCGTCCAAAAAAGCCCTCCCACAAAGCAGCAACACCACTTCGTTCTCAGCGAGACCAAACCATGTCCACACCACTCAACATCCTGAAAGGCTTGGTGTGTGCTCTCAAAATAGCCTCAACTCCTTGATCAAACACCACCAAGAGATGAGCATTTGGAGCATCTGCTGCAAAGAAAAGATCTGATGCTTCTTTTTTTCACAGCCCGGATTTCCACGCAGTGTCTGTCCTGTGAGCTTCTTCAACGGCTTTTTCACAGGGAGCATATGACACAAACAAGGACTTAATTCCAAATTTCTCTGTGAATAACCTTCACAAGATTTCTCTGACACTGGGAGATTAAATTAAGAGAGGCAGCACTTCCCTTAAAGTTTACTTGAGGGATGCAGCTTGACTTAACTGTAATGGAACTACGCCTACCAACTTGAAGCAGCATACTTGGTAACCTTGATTCTTCTTAGTAAGCAGAAAACAAGTCTTTCATTCATAAACCGAAATTCAACTTCCAAGTGCAAACTTCTAATCCGTTGAGCCAGAAGTTTCCACAGTTATTTCCCTACTTGTGCTTCTGCTGCTTCTACTTACGCTTCTAAAAGAAACACAGCAAAAGCAGTGTGAGCTAGGGAAGATGTGAGCTTACATAATGCTTCCAGCTCAGATACACAAATCGTACATTTTAACGGGCATGTAAAAACACACGTAAAACATAACAAGAAAGGAAGCACAGATTACTCCAAGAAACTAATAAAAGCCTAACCTGACCTTGATATTTGCAGAGCCTGGGAAATCAGCAAAACGCCGACTCAGGTTTTGAGTGACCTTGTACAAAGTAAACAGCAAGTCCATACAGTATTTCTAAATTGGAAACTAGAAGTAGAAAAAGGGAACAGCCTTCAACTCTTAGGGCTTTTCACCTACTATGAAACTAAGTTACTTCCTGTAGGTTTCCCTTCAGAAAAGCCGTAAGGAATGCAGCAGACGAGGCACGTGGGCTGCTCCCATTGACAGACCCCTGGGCAGGGGCTCAGGAGATTCTCCTTCAGCACACACAGGATGTGGTGGCCTGAGGCCCAGCGCATAGCTGTGCCGGTCTGCACCAAAGAGAAATAGCCTCCTGCTTAAGCTCTTTTTAATACAAAGAAAGCAAAGTTCACCAAGGTAAGGCAGCACATTAAATGGGGGCAATCCTACACAAGCACTAGAGCGTTAGCTTAGGACAAAGAAGAAACCTAAACGGTCGCCCTGGGAAGCGGCAACGGATGAATCCAAAAGCTGATGTCACTGAGCCATACACTCTGCATAAAATCCAATTTGAAGACAGGAAACCAGACTGATCCTGCAGCTGAATGCAGGCAGGACCTTCTGTCAGTTCAACCAGAGGTCTTCATCTTTGGCAGAGCATATTTTCCATAAAGGAGAAAGTTTTCTTGGCCTCTTAACAGCTCTCCAGCAGTGATGATTGCTGATGCACAGCTGTAGTGTAAGAGCCAAAGCCTCCTGAGAGGAGATCTCACATGCAATTAATGCACTAAAAACATTTAGTAGGACAAAGGACGCAAACACATAACAGTGCCTTGAAAACAGAGCTGGGAGGAGTTCACTGCATCCGTGTCTCACAAAATAACAACCACCTCAGCACTGGACTCAGACTGAACTGGAAATCAGAATATGTTAAAAGTTTAGTGACGCTGGAAGGGATAGTTCAGTGAGAATTATGACCCTCAAGTTTGCATGAGGCCCACCGTAGAGGAAGGAGCCTCAGAAGTCAAGACAGCTGCGCTGACAGCATTCCTTCAGCTTGTCATGCCCTCTGACTAGCACATCCCTACACCAAGGTCTCAGCAGCTCTCTTGAGAGGGCTATCTGGGAAAAGAGTGGCTTTAGGTAGATTTTCCCTGACAAAATACTTTTAATTCACAATGCATAGCAAAGATTATTGTACAGTCTTTGAACACGATCAGCGTGGCTGAAGAAAGCACGTCTCATTCGAACTGTTTGTTTCCTCTTTCAGAGGACTACTAAGTCCTCTGAAAAGGTGAACTGCATCTTAGTGAGGCTCAAGAACTGGTGAAGAGATAAGAAAGCATTTGTGCAAACGACAAATTCTAATTACAACAGAAGGTTACACAGTGCAATACTTCATGGGACCATAATGTTACTTCCCATCTCCAACCACCCATGTTCTCGTTCAGGATGCCAGCTGGCACAGCACATCTGTCTGAGGAAAGACATTTCCCTGTCCAGACCTTTCTTTCAAGGCAAGGAAAACGCCACCCATGTTGCCTGAATAACACAAAGCACATTACTCTGTCGGGTCAAAACAGTGGTTTCCTCAAGTCGCTGTGCAAGGCTCCTCAATAAATGAGAAAGCATAGGAAAAATGGCCTCTGGAACCATTAGGTCTTTCAGCTAAATGGCATTTGTGACAAACTGTTTTAGCTTCCATGTTTCTGATTTGTGTATTTGGAAAAACATTCAGTTTATCTTTAACCCACAGAATTATTTATACTCCTAGAGAAAATTAATTTATAATTAATACATACATACAGACACCTGGAGCATTTAATTAAAGGACTGGAAGATGAACAGTAGGCAGCAGTATCTTCAACAAATGAATATTTATATTGTCCAAGAGGAAGCCAGGGAACTTCAGACACATTCATCCAAGTGAGGTTACTGGGCAGCACAACAGCAGAGACGGTTTGATGCGGTAAATGCCAAGTACAATACAGAAGGAAACAGACTTCTCAAGGAAGGCTTGTGTTAGACACTCCTTGAGGAAAGACTTCAGCTTCCCTGGAAGAGTTCAGTGGGGACTTCGACACAGCTCACAGCTTTCAGAAACAAAATAAACATCGCTGATGAGACATCTGACTGCAAGGGAGAACAACTAATGCAAACAGCTGTGTAAGAGCAGTGCCATCGCTTCAGTTTAGAGCACACTTTGCAGCACTGAAGCCACCACCTCTTAATAAAGAGACTGAAACTGGGGTAGAGATCGGAGTCTGATAGACTGATTGAAGAGACTTACTAAGCAAATATTATTCAGAAGGCGAGAAAGATTGTGATAAAAGTACAATAGTTATTGCAAGGAAGACACATAAGCGAGCAAATATTTTCTTTGTATGTTTTGCCACCTGTTGTAATTTGCTGACACAAGGTATCATTAAAGCAAAGAACTTCAAACTTCTAGAGAAGAGGCAGTATCTTCATACAGATCAGTGCTCAGAGCAACGAACGGGTAACGCTAACAGGAAAGGCTCTCATGTGCACGATGTCCTGATTGCATCCAAATTCCAGACCCTCTAGTGGGGGACCTCAGCAACTCCCTGTGGAGGATCCAAAGAATACAATTGCTACTCAGCTGCAAGGATGGCTGACACACAGGAGTGCAATGGACTGTGTGCTTCCATCTGCAAAAAGTCATCTCCTCACTTGCACATGTCTAGTAAAGGCCTGCTCAAGTGCTGAGATAGTTTTCTCTGGATAAAGAGCTGGAGCCAAATACTTTTTCCCTTTTAGAAGGCTTCAGAATTGAGAGGCATTACAGGCATGAAAGAGCTCCATGCTGAGCATATTACAGCACCTTGACTCCCTCTGAAACACACAACTACAAAGCAGCAAAGTGGTAACAACCATTCCCAAACTTCAGATGATCTTTTCTTTCTGTGTTTGTTTTTTAATTCGTTTGTTCCATTTGTGGGTTTTGTTTTTGTTTTGTTTTTTTGGTTGTTGTTTGGTTTTTTAAATAGATCTATTTCACCTTGAGCAAAGTCAAATGCTGTCCAGGACACCAAATACTTTAAGCAGTTAATACAGAATTTGAACAAGTGAAGATGAATCTCTACAACTGTAGTGAGCAAAAAAATCTGTGTTTATTTTAGGCTAATACAATGGGAACAACAGTTTAATTTCATAACTGCACTCAGAGGCATGCAGCAGAACTAATGGGCTTTTATGAGGGATTTTACAGCCTCCAAATACAAAACTCTGGGCTTTAAGAGACATACACACACCCTGATCCACCAAGCACTGCCCTAAATTGCTCCACAGACTACTGGGTGGGGAAGTCCTTTCTGACAGTGCTATTCAGAGCCAGCGTTACAAATGAATAGAACAATAGCCAAGAAAAATCACTAGTGCACTGATGATGGATTGGTTTAATATGGCAGTGACTGATGAAATGATTGGGCACAGCAGGAGGATAAAAAAAATCAAAATGCAATAGATATCACCGTGCTGCTCTCCGTTCTGCTCTTCTCTTAAGCTCCTCTGGAAAAGCCAGTAAGCCAGGGAAATCCCTACCACAGAGAAATTTCTGCGAGGCAAAATGTAACAGCTGGAGCTACACTGACAATAAAAGCTTCCTATTCTTAAGCTATCTCAGCAACACATCTCTATTAATTAGCCAAAGATAAATCACCTCTTCCAAGTATGATGGAAAGGGCAGAAACTGCCAGCAACAAGGCAGCTGCGAGCAGCACAAGTGTGAGCTATCAGCCTGCTCTCAGGCACACATCCACCCACCGGACTCACGGTGGTCTATTTGTTCCAGAGCCAAACACTTATAAGATGGACTGAAAGCTCAATACAACTCCGCAAGAGACTATTTGGCACATACGACTGCAAAGAGCATTTCCCAGCCTGGAAAGTCACCAAAGGCACAATGGAAGAGGCAGTAGCATGGTTTAAATCGGACGCTGTCATTCTGTCATTGGATCAATTCAGCCGTTAACACCTGAAGTGTTTTATTGCTGCTACCTCCCCATCAAGGCCTGCTGTGGAGAAACAGAAAGCAGCAGGCAGCAAACTGGAGGTTGTGTAGGTGTTCCAGAATTCATACTGAGAAGAGTACTAGCGCTGTAATTTGTAAGCCCTGCAACATCAATCTGCTGCACGCAACGCTGGAATAAGGCACCACAAGAACAATAACCAGCATCCTATCTGATGCTTCCAATCATTTGCGCTCCCAAACTTGGAGCTGCCAGCTCTGGAGCCGGCCACAGGCTCCCTTCTGCCTTTGTATTTGCCAATTCAAACATGAAGGGAAGAAAAAGAATCATAATCCCTCTTGGCCTCTCTCAGAGAGCTGCCTCTTGGAGATCCTACTACAGTGACAGCAAATCACCGGCCAACTCGCCAACTTTGGCATAGACAGCTCTCAGTAAGTACCCAAAGAGCCGCAGTGCTTTTTAATACAACTTTGGAGAGGCACCAGAATGTCTGCCATCACTGCACAAAGGGAAAGTGATGTGCACGCTGCACGTCTGCCCATCAGCCAGAACCAGAGCAGGGAACAACCCTGGGAGCACTCACCAGCAGGTAAGAATCAATCAGTGCTTTCCAGAAAGTAGCAGCATTGCACATTCTGTCATTTGGGAGGCTGTTGCATTCAAGATTTATGATAGAGTATCACCGTTGGGTCCACACGTTTTCAAGCCTCTACTTACTCTAGCAAGGCAGCATTTCTCTTTTATTTTTTTCACACTAAGCATGGCTTGTTACCATGCATATCCTAATACAGAAGCTGGGGAAAGTGGTGCCCAGCAAAGTCTTAAAAAGAAAATACCAAAGCATACAATCTTACCTAGAAATGTTAAACATTAGCTTTTTGATGTTTATCCTCCCTTCTTAGCAAAGAAAAGTCACGCCTGCCCCGAGTTTAAGGCTGGCATTTTCAAAGAAAACCAAGGTAGAGAGCAAATATTGCTCTAATTAAACAGGACCCGAATCCTTAACTCCTCCCCTTTGAAAATTCCTGCCTAAAGCCCTGCAGAAAAAGTAACCCTTGTGCTAGCGTTTAAGAGCATATGACCAAGCTAACAGCTATTTTAATTAAAAAGCACTGCTCTGCTGCCTGAAGAGCTTTTCTGCTCAATACAAACATTTGCTTCTTAAGCCAGCTTCCAAAGCGGGCGCTATTTGGTGGAGTCAGCTGTTAGCACACTGTGCTTTCCTTGAGACAAAGGTCTCCTAGATTTTAAAGCACACAGTTTGCCGGAGCCCCTTTTTGGGCAAAGCCTAAGCCTAAACAAACACAACTACCATGGGAGCCTCACTCTCCCAGCCAGCGGGAGGGAAATGAAAGGGGGAGGACAGGCCAAGCCCACAGCAGCAGGGCAGTGCAGGTCTTCCCAAAGCGTCTGAGCGTGGGCACGGCATGTCCCTAGCCCCACGGCTCAGCCCACAGCTCCCAGCGTGGCCCTGTAGGAGGAAACGGAGCCGAGGACTTCACTGCATGGAGGATGCAAACCAACCTCTGTTGTACTCTGCTCCCGAAAGGTGACCTGGGCCTAACACGGGTTCACACTGATCCTCCAGAGCACTGCACACTGAGCAGGAGCCCTCCTTAGCCAAGACAAACAACAGCGCTTACAGCAAGTGTCACTTCACTACCCAAAGCCTTCTTGACACAGAGCTCCATAGGTTAGATCAACACAGTAAACAGGTGCATTTTAAAGACAGCCTTGTTTCTTTATCTAAGTTGTGGTCTGGAATAACTGAGCAGCCCTTATAACCCTGGTCTCACTGCCTCCCTGGAAGGGCACCCTCACCTTCACACGGTTTTACATTGTGACTACCACCGCTCTCTCTGTGTCAGCTCACTCACGAGACCTCTGTGAATTTTAATTCCTGATCCCAAACAAGAAGTCATGAGCTGGCCAGGATTTTTTCCTAGATTAGTGAGTCAAAGAGACTCACACCAGCAAATACCAGAGCTGGTTCAGAGCAACGGTGGCTCAGAGCAGGGAGACATTCCCCCTCAGACAGCAGGAGCCCTCTGCATGGTTTAACTGCTGCAGAACTGCAGCATCAAGCAGTCTTTACATGCCAAAGACATTATCCAGGATTTGGGGCTCATTTTGAATCAAATCACACTCAAAGCACACCCAGCTCTCTGGCCTGCCAGGCACAGAAGAACAGAGTTGATCTTTTGTAAAAGTACCTTTATCTATTTCCAAGAAATCTGCGACAGCGTCTTGAAAGGACGTAATTTTTAGTCAGGACCAATGTTTAAGACTGGGACAAGATAAAGTCATACTTCAAAAAAAAAAACAAACAAAAAAACCAACCCAAAACAAACAACAACAAAAAAACACCACAGTTAACATTCCACAACAGAAAAAATCTGGGGCAGCTGCACAAAAGCAAGTCCAGGATCGTCCTGCCAATTACAGATTTAGGAGGTTGACAGTCATTACAATCGTATGAAACACGAGAACTCTGCAAGTGACAAAAACATCAGTGACAGCAGGAATTCCTCGTCGTTATTGAAAGGCAAGATTTTATCTTTCCGGAAAAAGCAGCAAACGAGAAGGAGAAGGCACACACTGCAACAAAGGAGGAGCAGTGGGCTCTGTGAGAGGCGTAGGAAATCAGACGAAAAGCAAACAGTCTCTCAAAAGCTGGATTCCAGTACCAAACAGAGGAAACATTCAAAAAATGCATGCTCGTGTAGTCCAGCCTACCACCTGTCAAAGAACCACAAGAGGCAGATGGTTACCAAAAGGAACTGTAACAGATTCTGTTTCAATGAAGGATGCTTCAGTACTGCTTTACACAGAACTGTTCTTCACCGGATGGAATGAAGGCTTATGATTTCCACTGCTGCACCGTAAGTGCTCATTAGGACAGACAAATTAAGAGTTGTTTGTTCAGTTCTCCCCTCTTCGCTAGCCTTAAAGATGATTTACAATGTTATAAACGGTGTTTGTGCAAAAGATGGACCAGCACTTCTACTACATTTCCTTATTGCTGAGTAACTCATTTTTATTGTAGCTTTACTGCTAGCAGAACCAGCTGCAATTTAACCTTGGGAAAGTCACCTCTGTCCAAATCTACTCCAGTAGCGCTCTATCTACTTTCCTCATCTCCAATCTGGATGCATACAGCTATCCTGCATCGCCCTGGTCATTCATGAAGAAAGAGACTGAAGTCAATTCAAAGAAAACTTTCAAAGCTTACACCTCTGAGGTGTCACGAGACATCATCATACTTGCCCACGCATTCACTGGGCAAAAGGAAAATGATGAACGTTTATAAATGAACTCCTAAAAGCCAGCGGGCCAGGAGCTTTTCAGTGTACAGGCTTTTATGGAAAGCAACATACAGAAAACCCCAAATACAGCCCCCCATAAACACTCAGATGAGCAGTAACACTGCAGAGGAATGGCTATTGCTAAGGCATCCTGCAGACAAGGGCACAGCGCTACTGCCCTACATATTTCAGACATGACGACATGAACATGCATAGCTGCTTCTGAAGATACTCATGTTTGAGTTCAAACACCAAAACCGGCGCTGTTCATTTTAGACAAGATAACTCAACTCCCAGGAGACTCTAATGTTCACAGTTCAAGCAGCTAAACCACTGTTTCCCCAACTGTGAGACCAGTTTTAGTTCTCAACTGACCTGATTCTTGAAGTCTACAAAGTCAATGGCCTTGAGAAGCCATTATCTAAAACCGCTGCTGCGTTGATAACCTTAACTTCGCCATAAACAAAGGAAATTCTCAGAAAAAAAGGATTCAATTAAATTGTTTTAGAAAGCCATGGGAATATAAAGCTTGGCGAGTTCCTCCTTCCAGGGTTTCTCAGGAGAGAAGCATCGTTTATGCATGTACAATTCTCTGGATAGACTGCACAGACAACAGTAACATGGCCTAAGACTTGGCCACAACACTGACAATTTGTCTTAATGTTAGTCATGAGACCAGAAGAGGCTCAGAGGGAGAACCATCAACTGCATAGCAAAGTGCTTCAGTGGTTAATCAGAGAGAGAATCTACCACAAAACCAAACAGATTCACAGCCCTTTACCACCATGGCCTCTTCCAGGTGCAGAAGTCATCCCTGGTTGACAGCAGCCACCCACCCAAACCCTGTAAGCCAAGCTAAGCTTATGGCACTTTTACAAATCAAAGGAACCCCCTGGCAGATTTTAGATTCACACTATACACATTCATAATCCATTATCTCCCTCCATCACGCTTCAGGAACAATCCTGAAATTAGTCTGCTTCTGACACGTTGGAAGCCACATCAAGGTTGATAATTTCTGTGGCATGGAGCAAGACATTAGGAGTTGCTGAATGGTTTCTGGCTCTGCACCCAAACTCTTCATGTTTCCATTTGCAGGAAAGCCTTACCAACACTCAAATAGAGAAGCAGTACACAAGAATGGTACTTGCTCATTAAGAGGAGGACTCACTTTCTCCTGTTTATACCAAGTTTCAAAGAGCTATGCAAGCAGTGCTGCATTTCTCTCCCTTATGTGGTTTTAACTTCACTTAAGAACTCCTCATTTTAAAGTTAATGAGGGTTCTTAACTACCAGGCCTCCTTGGCAGTCAATGACAAGCAGTTTTTAATGAGAACGATGCTTTCTGAGGAAAAAAAAACCCAACTAAAAATGAAACCCTTTGGTCTCTAGTAGTCAAACTCCTCACACTACATTTGTCTGAGCTACCAATCACTACAGATGTTCTGATATCAAACACAGTATTTTCTAGATGGAGAGAAGAATGCGCTTAAAGTTCCTCAGAACTGGAGGAGCTCATTCAGGCTTAGCTCCAAAACAAATATCCTGATTTACGTAATGGAAGAAAAAAATATACATTGTGATATGGACTCCATTTGCCAGTTGTAAGGTCGTTCCATTTCCTATGATTTTGAAAGAAGAGTCCTACCCAACTGAATGTGTGCCAGCTAAAAATGACTACCACGATCTAAAAGAAAGAAAAAAGGAAAAACCCACAAAACCGGAGGTATTTGTTTATTTTTGAGGTATGGGGACATTTTGTGACTAAAGATGACACTGAATTTCCTGTAAGCTACTTCCTTACATCACGCATAATGGTTTCTTGAAATACATATTTTCCCCCTGCTACAGACGTATTCAGAGTAAAGCAGACTCACTTAGGAAGCAAAAGTAGCTTTGCTTGTCAAAGAACTCCAGATAAAAATTAGCCAGAGCAGACAAATAGCAGTAGCAAAAGCATAAGCTTCCCATGCATCAGATTTTCTTCCCTCCCTTTTCCCACCCATGTTTTCTTGCAGATTGCTTCAGCTTTTTAGCAGTGCTATTATCCACATAAGGATCATTATCTCACATTAAAAACACCTCAGAATGTATCAGGAAATTACTAATGAACAGACTTGAAATAGCAAAGCCACGGTTTGTGCTTTTGTAAAATACACACCCTCTTACAAACTAATCCATACAAGCAGAAGCACAGCTCAGAGTTGCGCAGCTTGGTGCCTCAAGAACCACACCACTTCTCTGTCAAAATCATGTGCACATAGGCCTGTAACGCTGAATAGTGCAGTGGGAAATGTCTTGTAATGTGGTAGCTTTGATGCAAACAATCTCGCTCTAAAGGCTTCACTGACATCTGTGCCTCAGACTGAGGAACAAGTACAGATGTGAGCTACACTCAGCCTTTCACAACCTGCATTGCACGCTGGGAGGAGGCCAGAAGTCCCGCATTTCATTCCTGTGAAGTGTGCCCAGATCACACAGGAGTGATTCCTATTGTACGTACCTGTCCACTGCGGTGGGCAGCGGCAATTGTAGGTGTTCACACCGTCCACACATATACCCCCATTTTGGCAATTGTGATTTGGGCAGTCATCAACGTTCTTCTCACAGATGCTCCCCTCGAAACCTGTTCAAAGCAGAAACAAAGCAGACTGAAATGGGCTTTCCAGTCTCTTTTGAAAGAGAATTCATCCCTTATGCAGCTTCCTCCAGCACCCCTCTTTCTTCCCCCTCCCTTGAAGACTTGTCCTGTTAACCTAATCCTGATGAACCAGGACATGGCAAGCTGACCAGAGACTTCGCCGAATGCCTCTGCTGATAGCACGTAGGTCAGATTACACAGAGCACCATTCCAGCCAAGTTCCTCCCATAGTGAAAAGGTATTTAGAGCTCTCTTTGTGAATACCCCAGGAATGTTTGTTTATATGCTATGGCTCCGTCAAGGTAGATCACACATACTTTGAAAATCAGCTTCCAAATTCCTGATTTGGCATCAGGAAAAATCAGTCCATCAACAGATTAGCCACTGCCCAATCAATGCTGATAAATTAAGCCCTGACTGAAAAGCAAAAGAAACCAGATGCTCAAAAATCAAAGCTCCTCATGAACACAGTCACACTCTACCATGCTAGATTTTCTTTTCCCTTTAAGTAAGGCAGCTGTCAGTAATTCATCTTCCCCTCAATTTCACATGCTGCTTTACCTCACGCTTCATTAAACAAACCTGCCACTTCTGCTGGTGAGATAGCTATTTATCAAAGCACAAGTGGATGCATGCTAGTGTGGATGAAGTAAGCGGTTCCAGAACACATGCACTAATTTAAAACATCAGCTTTGCCTCTTCACTACTTTGGAATGTAGTATTAACTTGACACAGCCCTCTCAT
Source organism: Alectoris magna (assembly GCA_030625065.1). Lineage (NCBI taxonomy): Eukaryota > Metazoa > Chordata > Aves > Galliformes > Phasianidae > Alectoris > Alectoris magna. The sequence goes on along the minus strand of CM060568.1, from coordinate 23,377,626 downwards.
CCAAAACTACACTTTAACCCCCTCTACTTTTGATGCCCTGTTCCAGAAAGTTCTATAACATCTGCATCAAGTTACACAAGCCCTCTAAGCAACATCTGATCTTCCACAGAGCCTGCTATGTGGCAGATGAGCCTGAGACTGCAAAGCTCTGAAGCAACTTCTCCAGACGATGGCTGCTCCCAAGTGACCTGAGACAATCTGTGCCCACTCGCACCTCCTGGGCTTCTCCAGAATGCAGGGAGGTGCTGGAAGCAAAGAGGAGTGTTGTTGCTGAACTATATCAAATGGACTGTCACCTAGCAGCAAGGAAGAACAGACTCAACATAAAGGTACCCGCAGCATTACCCTCTCTCAAATACCTTCTCATCTTCACCCAAAGATCCTGCCAATTTCACCACAGTTGGGTAAGTTAAATTGAAGAAGTAAACAAACAAACAAACATGTTTAGTCTGAACCTGTAACCTCACAGCACTGTCTTCCTGGCAAAAGCTGTTAAGGAAGGATTACCAAGGAATACAACTAATAACAAATCACTCTATTTAAAACTATATAAAGCTACTATAAATGACAAAGGCTCAGCCTTAAAACAAGACTGTCCTATCAGCTTGCTTTTGTGACTGAGGAGAATTATCCCATTGACCACAGATCGCACTCATGCCAACAGCATGATTAGTATGGATAGACACCCAGAACCACAAGCCAGAAAGGCTTAAGCTCCTATCTTCTCAGCTTGGAGGATGTGAAGACCAGTCCTGCTTCCTAGAGTGTAGTAAACAAGTTCCTGACATCAGGCATTTATTTAGAACTATCTATTTAAAACACTGCAATACTGCGATCCGTCTAATTTGTGAATAAAGCTGCTCCAGGGAAATTTAGCCTTCATTCTTAAAATCAGCCCTTTAGAGTCATGGTTGTTCGGGCCAAAGCACCTACATTGGAGCATGACATACACAAAGATGCTGAGACACCAACTTTTCCCGAGCTGGGTCCCAGGACCTGATTTTACAGTTGCATCATCTGAGTTTTTTCCAGAAAGCCAAAGAGTTTTGATGTATTTGGACACCTGATGCTGTTTCCTGCTTCTCCCTGTGCTGGGATTAACACACTGCCCTTTGCTTTCTGCCTGCAACCCATAAACAGACTTTTGCTCTACATCTCCAAGCACAGCCAACCACAGAATGAGAACCTCCAGGGGAAAAGTGTTCCCACTGTTAACAGCGTGTTCTTCCTCCTCTAGTACACAGAGGGATACAAGTAGACAAATTTCCTCCTATGTCATCAGCAACCTCCAGCCCATCCCACAGCATCATACGTCCAGCTCTCCCTGAATATTAAAAGCAGATATTAACTTCAAGCTGGAAGTTGGATTTCCTGCTGCACCACTACGCCACGGGTGCTGGACACCTCCCTTACTGCACGGGGCAGTTTGATGCTCCACCATGGCACAGCGTGAGGTTACTTCCTCTTCCCAGGAAGTGTTCCAGCTCTCGTAAACAGCCTGTTCTGGCCTGACAGATAGCTTCCTGAACAAGCCCTTGGAATTCCCTAGGGTCCTTATCTTAGTTAATGGCTAATTATTTTGATGGATAACAATGAATAATCACTTTCCCAGCTAAGAACTTCCTCTATTGACTTGTTTAACATTCCATTGAAGGTTAGTTGCCAAATGAACTCCTTTTTTGTCCAATATTTATAACTACGAGCTCATTCTTATATTGAAAGGACTTGCTAGTGCTTCAGGTTAAGTCCCTTTCACGGGAGTACTTTTTACTGTGACTGTTACAACTGACCTAGCCTGCCTACTTGTCTACACTCCTGTCTTATCTAAATATCGGCGAAGCCCAGAGGAAAGGCAATTGTACTACACAGACAGAAATTAAGAAGTTGCCTTTCATACAGATATAACACCGACAGCATCTCATCACTCACACTTGCCACAAATGCTTTTTCTAGTGCACACGACTTCATGAATTGCCTCATGGAAGATTCACTTAAACGCACAACCAAAATGGGAACCTGAGAATTGAAAAGCATCAGCTTGGCTACACTGTACATACACAGCACTTGCAACACTGTAAGAAAAAGAAAGGTGCTGAGACAGTGTAACTCCAGGTTGTAGCTTTTCTCCCTATTTCCAACCTCTCCAAATACCTGCATTTACACAAAATAAAAGCCATTCAGAAGCAATGAAGAAAACTTCCGGGGGAAACAGAAGTTGATTTCAGTGCCAGTCCAGAAGTAATTTAATTATACTTAAATTGTGATTCAGGCACAGTCAGTTCCTTCAAAACAGCTTCAGAGATCAGAAGACACAAAAAATCACTTCGAAGACCATTCCAGATGTAATTGCTTCCTGCCACTGCACCCCTAAGGCTGAGCTCCTGTAACATCTCCAGGCAGCCCAGAAAGAAGGGCTAGAGCAATTCCTTTTATAGTCACATTATTACGGGCGCCACTCCAATTCAGAGAGGGAGTCTAAAGAGGAATTCCTAGCCCACAATCTTGGCACTGGCTTCCAGACGAGCAGGACTCGTTCACTTCTTCCCTGGGTGCGACAGCCCACCGCTCCCAGCACTCCAGAGGTGTCACAGTGGATAGGGCACTGTAAGGGGAAGGAAGTGGCTTGGAGCCTTGCTTTTATCTCATAGTTTAACATCAGCCCCTTTGGCCCCTCTCTCTCTTCTCCCCTCCCCCTCCCGTTTTTCAAATGATTTGTTTTAAAAATGAAATCAGCAAAACAACACAGCCAACTTAAACAAATACAGGAAACACAGAAGTGAAGGCTCTCGAAGCAGCTCCAACTCCCCTCCTGCTCTATAAATTGTGTTACAAATCCAAAAAGGCAAATTCTAACCCCAAACCTCTGTGGGCAGTGTGGGTACGTAACTGTTACTATAGCAATCTCATTTGTCTTTTCTGAGCATCCTTGAAACAGCCCACACTCTCCTCTGGGGAAAACGTGCCCCTACCCAGACGTGCATCTCTGTAATAGAGTGACAAAAGCAGCCTGCCTTATCAGCATCACAGCATCAAGCCCTGCAGACTTCACCTTCCTCTCCTCTTTCCCCCACAATGATGTTTCTGCATGTTTCCCACACTGGCTAAACAGATCTAAGAAAATTCTCAACATTTCAAGGAGAAGGTCTCCAAAAAGTACTCTTCACAACTTAAGTTCTAAATGCTTCAACACAACATCAGGACTCCAGCTAATCCTCATGAGAACGCAGTGAATCCAGCATCCATGGCAGCTACATCTTTCACATAAATAACAAAAACAAAAAAAATGCTGAAGGGAGGAGGGTTCAGCTCTCTACATTACCACACACTAACTGTTCATGTGCCAGACTGCAACACACTTAAGTGGAAGTCTAGTCAAAGGCATTTCCAAACAAATCAGTTTCCCAGGGACTGAGCTACACAGTAAAAAAAATACTGACCTAAAAACAAAACAAACCTCAAAAAATGATATGCAAAGAATAGTATGATAAGTAGGTGGGGATGAGACTGTCGGGGTGCTAAGCAGGTGTTCCCAGAGACCTCTCAGCTGGACATGCTACCCCTGCTGTGGATGAACTCAGAGCAGATAATAGCATCAGAAAACATGTAAAAAATGATTTACCAGAAAGTATTACAGGACAAAAAGGTTGCAGTGAGTTGGAAATAATACCCTGTCAGATATGGAAGTAGTGGAGGAGGAAAGGAAAGAAAAGGAAACTAATGTGCATTAGGGATAGGGACCAAGAAGGAAAAACAATATGCATCTTCATTCAAGCATTGAAGTTAACCCCCTGACATTAACCGTGCCGCTACAGGGGTTACATCACTAGAGTCTGTTTGGGGACATACTCCAACCCTGAATGTGTGTCAGTTTTTACTTACTTAATTCTCTGCCCCCAGCTGGGTTCCGAAGAAATCTGCTGTTGTCTGGCTGTGATCCAACCAGTCCCATCACTCACCCACCCATTACACCTCTTCTTTTCACAGCAGAAAGTACTGACACCCAGAAAGTTAAGCTCCTAACCGAGCTTCCCACCTGATACTTTGCCCCTCAGCCTTACATGACAGAATCACGCACACTCCCAGGGAGAAGTTTTCAGAAGAACATAGAAAGGAACGCAGTGACAAGGCTACAAAACCAAGCACTTTGAATAAGCAGCACTTACCTGGCAGGCAGTTGCACTCAAAGGTGAAGTCACTTGTTTGATGACAAGTTCCTCCATTCATGCAGGGTGATGGGGAACATGGCACATACGTGCTCTCGCAGCGATGCCCTGTATAGCCTGGCTTGCACTGGCATCTGAATGAACCAGGCAAATTGATACAGGTCCCACCGTGGTGACAAAGGCCTGATGTGGCACATTCATTCACATCTATCTCACACTTCTGGCCAGTGTAGCCAGACTGACAGATGCAGGAGAACTTATGTCCGGATACGGTACACGTACTTCCATTGGCACAAGGTTGAGAGGTGCAGGCATCAATCCACTGGCAGTCCTTTCCTGTTGGATGAAGACATAAGAAATTAATATGGAAAAGAGTCCCACGTCACGCTTCAGGCTACCCCAAAATAGCTGGTGCACTACATCTTAACCTAAACCACGTACGTAAAATGATTATAGGAATTAGTTTGTATTTTACCATATCTGAAACAAAATTAACTTGCTGGTTACAGGAGAAAGTCTGTAACCTATTTATACATTACCAGCAAGATACAGAACTTCGTGATTTATAAAAATAACCCACGACCCGAAATCGAATCACACTGCCAGTCACTCTCTTGTTCTACTTTCCCTTCGAGAAAGAAAGGTGGGAATTCCCACGCTTCTCCTCAGGCAACCAATTAACATTTTCCCCACTGAAAGATTCTGCTGGCCAAACTGACTTCATTTTCTCTAGAAGGTAGATTGTGAATTAAAATTGTAACAGCCATTTCGGAATAGCTTCTGCAGTCAGTTTTCCCACGGGGACAGACCCACAAGACATAAATATCTTTCTGTTTACGTGTAAAGGGTATGGAGTTTGACCTTCTCTCCCCACCCCCTTTAGCTCTTTTATTTTTTATTTTTTATTTTTATCATGAAGTCATTTGGACTTCATCTCATTTCCTGTGCCGGAGCTATTAAATTTGGGAGCACACTGCAACCAACCCCAAATGTTCTAGGACCAAGGGGTTCACAACTGAGGGGGTCCGAAGGCACAAATGCAGAATCTCACCTGTGTAACCTGGAGGACAGACACATTCATATGTTTCCTGGCCGTGAGGATGACACGTTCCTCCATTCAGGCAGGGTTGGGACACGTAGCAGATGTGTGATTCAGAGTATTGACAGTCCTCTCCTGTGAACCCTGGAGCACATTTGCAGGTGGCCTTCCCTATCAGAGATGTGGTTTCACAGGTTCCCCCATTCTTACACGTATTGCTTTCACAGGGGTTCCTGTACTGGCAGTAGTCTCCAAGATAGCCTTCTCGACACCTGCAGTAGAAAAGAAATTATCTGTAGTACATTCACCTTAAGCTTTGGTGTCGTGGGAAGATACCAAGAACGAAGTCCCCCCACCACCTAAGTTCTCTGAATATGCCATAACTGACAGTAACACCGACAGTCCCAGATGATAAAGCTATAGATGTGGCGGATGAGGCTTTTCCCCAGGATTGAGCAACGCTGCAGAGACAACTGAGAACTGAAGTTCAAACTGTGAAATCATTCACTACAAAACAAGCCAGTATTGCCTACAATGACGGTTGCATTTGACATCAGAGCAACTTCTCGCACTTCCCTTCAAAACCTCAGTACGAACCCAAGTGCTAAAGAACTGCTGAGTAACGACCAACTCCTTGCACCCATCCCCACTCTAATCAGCATCCTTTTTCAGAATGAAATTAAGCACTTTCAGAAACAGGATTTTTAGCAGACCCTTCCCCTCAGCGCTCCCGTGAGACAGGAGCACTGTGCTATCCTCCTGCTGATAGCAAACGTGGGACTGCGACGTGCTGCAGCCTGCCCTGGGTGAGCAGCACCAGCACTGCAAGCAGGTCTCCCACGCCCTGGCGAGCACCCTGATGGCGAGGTCACCGTTCCTCCCTCTCCCACAGCAAAGAGAATACACACACACTATCTATAAGCAGGGTAATATTTTATACAAAGATCTGCGATTACAGAATAATTGCCGTTATTTCTCTCTAACCTAAACTTATGTCAATACAGCCTGACTGTGCTTGTCAGCTGCAATCCATCTTTTAACTGGCCTTTGTACCACAAATTTTCCATTTCATTTGCAGCGATACAGGACCCAGCCTGCAAACACCACCTCTGTGCCACCCCGTCCCATTTGTTTCTTCCAGGCAGCAGAAAGCTGCAAGATGGTAACGCTGGATAAAAACACTGCCTTTACACACACCAAGTGTGACCGTCCGCTTGCTGCTTTTTCCGCAGAGCACAGCTGCGTGCTTTTACTGCTAAGAAACCTAAGACACACACAGCCTGTGAAAGAGGACACGCATTTCACTGCACAGATTGAGAGGCGAACATCGGCTATGCTTTCCTCCAGGACGACACAGATGCAATTATTAAATCAATGAGTTATTCACATCTAAAAAGAGCTCCACAAAATGCATGAAGTCTCCAGCTAGCCCCAAGACAAGAATGTAACAGTGAAGCCTTTTCCTTAAGCATTTCAGAATGCACGGTGGATAATAAGCCTTAAAATTGAGTTTAAATCAAGGAATGGCCATGAAGCTCTGTTTCCAGAGGGGCCACGGTACAGGGGCCTGCTCTCATTCCTCTGCTATTTAACACTTCTATCAATGAATAACAAAGGAAAACATCGATGCCGATCAAACTCAAAAGTGAGAGAGAACACAGGTTCTTGACAGAGGAGCACGGGCTGCTTAACAAGCCAGTTCCAACGTGAAACATATCGCAGCACTGCAAAATCACACGTCTACAAACAAAAAGCCATAAAGCATTCTCCCCATAGCAGGATACTGATGTAGGAAAGACAGGCTTGCACTCGGGACTCCCAATAGGCAGTGAATGAGATTATGCTACACCTGATGTCTGCAGAGCACGGCCACTGTATTGGTTTATGTGTCTCCTCTTCATGAGGGAAGAACTGAAATGGATTCAAAGAAGCCAACAGTAACGATCAAAAGAAATTCAAGCACAACGAAAAGCTTGGCTCCATAATACCGAAGGGAAAAGGAAAGGAGATGGTTAATCAGAAGCTCCAAGGCCCCATAAAGAAACTAAGGTTCAACAGCAGTTCCCAGTCTGAAAGATACACATACAATAAGACGTGGAAGTCAGAAGTTCAAGCTACATAAATCCCAATTAGAAATCAGATAAAAACTTTATTTTCAGATGCTGCCTTGCACAGTCTCTCAGCAGCACAGAGAAACAACTGGAACAACGCATTTAAGGTTGCAGTGGAATTTCTCCATCACTCATGCTTGTTTAAAAGCACACCAGGATTGGCTGTTGCAGGAGGAGCATGCATGCTAGTTCAAACACAGCTATTCAGAGACACTATTATCTGAGTTACGCAACAGGTCATTACTAGATGACCACAACTGTTTTTTCTCATGTTAAAATGTATTAACCAGCTTTAGCTGTACGGCGAAAGCAACTAAGTCATATAATAGATGTGCGTAATCATAATTTACCATTCTCCACACCCAAATTAGGCTCCTTTCACCATGCAGTAATACTTTCAACTTCATACCCAAGAACAGACATGAAAGAGCAGCTTTTGCAGGGCAAGGCAGGATTAAAAGAGCCTGCAAGCACTGAGACAATGCCATTTGCAGAGTGTCCTCTGCCTCGTGCCATCCTCGCTGTAACAGCTAAAGGCTTGCAGCACTAGCTGCTGCCACAGCACAGGGGAGGCAAGCTGTGTATCCCAGGCCTAAAGCATGGCTGTTCTATAGGGCTGCCATTGCAAATGTTCAGACAGAAATCAGTCTGAACAGCAGCGGGCTGCTGCACGGCTGTGCAGGAGCTCCATCACACAGATCTGGCATCCAGTAGGCACAGCTGTGCCAGAAGCTGTGCGACGGCACAACTCCCACAGCATTCACAGCTGCACTCTGTGTGCTGGGCAGCTCTGCTCTGAGCCTGTTCACATGGCTACAGCCACATCTTCATTCTGGACATCTAGACACGATTAATTAATGGGTAATGTCAAATGGAACTTCTGCCCCAGAAGGCTCATAAGATTTCAGTATAGCGATTCCTGGTTGCACCGTGGCCAGGGATTCGGGCAGCTTAACAGCACACCAGGACCCAAAGCAGACAGGATCTGTTTGCTTTCTTTCATGTAAGAAAAGAGCAACAAAGCAGAGCTTCTCGGCACCCCTCCTAGGACATCTCTTCAGGCAAACAAGAGGCTTCCAACACCCCTATCCGCTCCAACAAACACAAAACTGACCAAAACACACCTAAAAGATAAACCCTGAAATGCCTTTCCATTTGAAGGCTGTAGAACAAAACAGAACGTCTAGAGAACATCCCGTGTTTTGTCCATAAGCAAATAAACCACCTCTAGAAGCTCCTCTCCCACCCAGCCCAGCGTTCAGAGACATAAGTACACCTAACTGTTGCCCCCAGGTAGCAGGGAGCCCAAATGCTGGTTAAGAGCAGCGCTGGTAAGCTCTAACAGGAGGGCTGAGACCTGTGCCCAATGCCAGCACTCAGACATCACCCACAGCTGGCCCAGAACTCCCTACACAGCCCTTCTGGTACAAAGGGACATGGTTTAGTGGGCAATGTTAGTGGTGCGTGGATGGCTGGATTAGATGATCTTAGAGGTCTTTTCCAACCTTTATGATTCTACAGTTTGGTAGAAGTAGAGGAGTGCTCCAAGACCAGGCTTGTTCCAGGATCTTCGGCTAATCAGAAAAACATGCACTCCAGCAGGGAACAGCAAAAGCTCTTTTAATTTAAGCTCTTTACTTTCAGATAAGGCACAGCCTTACAGACTATGCCAGAGAGAACGTGTCTCCCTGTGGAAAGCTGCTAAGTCAGGTATACCCAGCCCTCATCCACACCGTTTTGCTCTCCTGATTAAGCGCCCAATCCCACAGTTACGCAACTTTCCCCTCCAGCAATCCAGCACAATCCTTTCTGAACATTAAAGAACAGAAAACCTGCGGTCCAGATTTTCAGCCGTATCTCCTGTCAACAGTACTTCTAGGCACAAATACTGGCAATTCAGTTCTACATGCTGGTGTTGCCCCCGATTCACGTTGGGCACAAAACGGTTTCTATAAAAACAGAGGCAAACGCTGAACAAGAAGTCCAGACTTCTGAAAGGACACCATTATCCTCTCCTCTGTTCAGAACCCCAGCAGCACTCCAGCTTCCTCTTTAGTTCTCATCCCATCTCCTTAGGAAGAAAACAAAAACAAAAAACCCCTAACAGCCCAACCACTTGCCTACAGTGCAGCTTCAAATTGGAGCAGCTTGCGTCAGCTCCAAGCGACATGCTCAGAACAGGAAGCCAAATCTTTGCCAAATCAGAGCCACTGTTTTCCCTCAGTTTTCCATCTAACACTCAGAAAAAGAAACAGGAAGATGAAGTTTGTTCTGGCGCTTTCTGGAGAGACATGAGCTCTCTAACCTACTTCAACAGGAATTTGATCTTTTAAGAACAAATTTCACATACAACTCAATTCAAATCATCGTTTCTGAAAGCTGGAGAGTTTGAAATGGGAAAATGTCCTGTGGGCTGCATCAGCTATGCAGCTGCTTCTAATTAAAGCTTCTCCTTTACTCTCTCTGGGCTACTTTCCAGCACAAATACTTTAGTCAGAGCTCAACCCATTTTTTTCCTCCTTTTCAGCTCCAGCCTGCCTTTGCCTCAGCACAGGCTCTCATGGAACTAAACAAGAGGCGTAAAAACAAAAATGAAGGTATTTATCCAAACCTGAAGTATCCACATACCTACAAAGCTGCATTCAGTCTGACTTGCGCTACAAAGTGAAAACTGGACTCCCTAAAGCTTGCATTTTTTGGCTCTTCTGCTATGAAAGTACACCGAATTTACCCCCCAACATTTAACTCTCTTTTCCTTTGAAAAAGCTCCAGGAAAATATGTCTGTTCTGGTGGAAAAACCTTCTCACCTGCCACGTTATATCTGCGTGCTCACATTCATCAGCTCAGCCCCTACAATCACGCTCACAGGCAGCTTTAACCAGGCTACCAGATGTTTGACTGTCATGGGAGTTTCCTATTCGGGCCCAGTGATATCATCTGGAGATGCGCACAGAAGGAAGCAGATGGCTTTAATTTGAAATGTGAAGGGAAGAATTTCCTCGTAGTTTTGCTTCTACCCCCACCAGCCCAACACTCCCCTCGCTTTGATTGGAAGATGCTTCAACAGCGGAGGGAAAAAAAAGCAGCCTGATGACTAACGTGAGAAGGGTCTCAACTATTTCACTACAGATTTTAACCAGACTTCCTTCAGGCTCCCGGCTTCTGACTCCCACACCTACACCTCCTCTCAGGAGGGAGAACAGGATCCTCTGGTTAGCTTAGTAAGCGTTCCTTCCCATGTCTCAAGGCTCTCGTTTATGCGTCATACTTTGAATGCAAACCATGGGATGGGACGGCCTCTCTGTTCTGCGCTTAAAGCAGTACACAACTATTGTCTCTAGCCCACAGAAAGCACTTGTACTGCATTCAGCTTGGCTACGTACTAAGGAGGAACAGCAGCTGAAGCTTGAATGAGCTTGAACGGTGTTTTTTGACCACCTGAGCTCTGAACAGCTCTTGGTCCACACGAGTAAATCACAACAGAAAGTTCTGATCAAGTGACTCAAGCCACCACTCTTCCCAGATCTGATGTGGAAAAGTGTATGTACTCTCCCCCCTCTCTCCTCTGCCCTGGTCTCTAGGGTCTCCTTTAGCTGCCGAATGGAGACCGAAGGAAGTAGGAAAGGGCAGTCCATTCTCAGAAAGGGACAGCTTCTCAAATTTTGTATTTAGCCTTTCTGGAAAACTCTCAGACCTCATCCTGCCACCACATCTCCTATGGGTATTCCCCATTGACTGGCCTCGAAGGGATTAGTCCCTCAAGACTGCTGCTGAGAAGATATCTGCTGCAGTCCCTGAAGCAGTTTTAGCCTAGGATCTTCAGTCCCTGAAGTCCTTGTAAATGACTTCTCACTCAGATGTAAGATGATCCAGATGGAAAGAAAGGTGGGCAAAAATCCCAGCATGGGGGCCAAAATCACTTCAGGGGCTGGGTTAAAAACCCCGTACCGCCACGCTGCTGCCTCTGAGTTCAGCTTTGAGGCCCTGCTAAACCTGTATCACACAAACTAAAAGCACACACAAAATGGAGCACACAAACAGAAAACACATTGCTCACTGAAGAGGCACAAAAGCACACAGCTGCACAGAGCCTGACAGCTTCGGGCATAAAGGACGTGCTGTGGGATACAGCCCTTTTGGCATCAGCCTGCTTCAACAGCCTCCAAGTCTGACTAAGCACAGCAAATGAACCACAGTTACCACTGCGCTTTCTTACCATCAGCCCAACAAAGGACGAGTGCTCAAGCAGTACTTCAGCTTGCATGGAGATATTGATATTCTTTCTGGACACACATACAGAGCACAGCAGTTGTAAGGTCAAAAACTCAGTCTTAAAAGCCTATAAAACATGAGAAGCAGCAAGGCCCAGCTTCCTCCCCCAGGCCTGGGGCACCCCTACCCCAAACTCCCTCCTTTCTCACTTCTGCTTCTCTGCTGGCACCGTCTTGCTTCTGCTCCCTGCCACTGGGGCACAGGGCAGGGAAGCTGGGAGAGGCCGCAGCTGCCAAACAAGGGGAAACCAGCTAACCTACTGAGTGCTGCAGGGCCCTGCTGAACATCCAGCACGGAAGGCCACAGCCATCTGAGTTACCACATCCACCTGCTGCAGAGCCGATCCCAGCACTAAGAGAACAGAGGGTAGCACAGCTCAAATCTCTGCTCTGCTTGTCCTTGAAACAGCTGCCTTTACCCACGACTTCTCAGCCTGCCTGCAATCACAGAAATATTATTGCAAGATAGCAGTACTACCCCCCGGACTCTTCCTACTGCTGCTTCCCAGACATCCAACAGCAGAGAGAGGAGGAGAAAGGGCTTTCCCATGATGTTCACAATTAGATCTAGGCAGCAAGATGTTTTCCCAATTCTTCTGCTGGAGACAAGAGTATGCAAGAAGGCTCCCTCACACTTAACACCCCAATGTACCAGAGGGTGTCTAGAGATGCTTTCAGATAAAATGTACTGCAGTGCAAAACCAAGCCAAACCACAACTGAAACCACTTTTAGCCAAAGCAGGGCTCAGAAGCCATGGAAGGATGGGTTCCCTTCATTTCCCTTCATTCATCCCCCTGCATTTCTACTGCAGGTACGTCCATACTCCTTGGAATAGCGTCTGTGTCCTCACCACACCGCTCAGAGAATGAGTACAGAACGATCTCTCCAGTAAAAATTCTGCCCTTGGAAGAAGCAAACACAGGAATGCGTAATTTTCTAAATATAAAACCAAGGTCAAAGAAGGTCAGTAATTCTATCAAACAGTGCCACAAAATGACAGCCATAGGCCTGGAGCATTACCAGGGGAACTGAGCTACTTAAAGGGCACTCGCAAGAGCCATATGATAAAGACCCAGTTTCAGTTTCCTTACAAGGGTCGCAATCGCCGTTCCCATGACAGAAACCAGACCCACCAGAATAAAGGTTTCTCAGAAGAAATCCTGTTCTCTTTTAAAGGAGTAGACACAACAGGATTTTCTGACAAAGAAAGCTGTCACTTGCTGCTTTGCCCAGTATTCAGACTACATGTTTTGCTTATCAGTGCTGACGTTACCCACGTCTTATTCATCATGTACGATTACTCCCAATGCAGGTTCTTCTTCAGTTGTCCACTTGTTTCTTACAGGCTGCAAGGTTAATTGGATAGACTGACCACACACTAGAACAAAACTCTGCCGAGAGGAGGTACAGAAAGAGGAAGAGAGCTTACTGTAATAACTCACTGCCCAGCAGAGGAAGCACTACAGAAAACCTGAAAAAAAAAGTGGAAGGCGTGGAGATTTAGATGATCAGTGAGCTATCCCGCAGACCTAGAAGCCGAGCAGCTTGCCTTACTAATAAGTTCTGTTTCCTGAACAAACCATTACTATGCTCACAGGCATCAAAAATTCAGAAAGTCATTTAGTTGACGACACCCAGATAGAAAGTTCCTCTATTCGGAGTTCCTCATCATGCAGGAACAAAAAAAAAACAAAACAAAACACAAAAAAACCCCAAAGACAACCAAAAATTAAAACCAAAACAGGATGCTAATCAGCCTGCTAAAGGTAGAGTCTCCACAACTGAGGGTTGGTTCTTTTGCTCTCTGTTCTTTTTCTCTTATTTTTCATTGCTTTCTGTAAAAAAGGTCTTGAGCCAGAACTAGAAAACAGACACATATTCCTCTCCATATACCGACCTTTTCAGTCACTCTGGTGCCTGCAAAAGAACTCAGCTGTTATACGAAGGAGAGGTTGGCTTAAGACCTGCAAGACTTTGCATTAAAAGGAGGAAGGCAGCATTAGAGTTATACATGAAGTTACTGCTGCACGTTCTAAACAAAGAATGGTCAAATGTACCACCGTGATAAACGCATCAAGACCCACACCGCACCACAAATACTGAAAAAAGTGAAACGCTCAAGCAGAGTTAACAGCCTAAGACATGGTTAACAGGAACATGTAACTTGGAGAAAACGTCCTTTGGAAGGTACAAGCAACACCAGCATCAGTCATGTTTATTGCCTTTGACATGACCCACACACTTTGGCTCCAGACTCACACACTTGGGTACTCATCAGACAGACCCACTAACTCCTCACACTTTCTTGTTCCAATCTTAAAACAGGGGTAAAAACTAGGAAAAGCTCCAACTTTGTTTCAGAAGGGCAGCTCATTTCTGTTGACAGCAACCTAAAGCAATAGAAAGGAAAGGCCTAGGGAACCAGTAAGAGCTGGACTCAAAAGAATAGAAATAGGGAATAATAAGTTACATATCCACCGTTATACAACATCAGGTATTGATTTCAAATCGTGAAGAACTCCAACTTGGATGACGACTTCCCTTCGTTTGCCACAGGTGCAATTCAAGCACATCAAGTTTGGTGCACCATATTCACAGCAAGAAGCAAAGAGTGTCGCTGAGGGACATGGATACATAGAAAAGGGTGAAGAACTGAGTCGTGTGTTAGCTGAGTTACATCAACAAGGTAAAATTCACTGACTCTTAAAGAATGAGAGCATTAAGGAAAGCAGGATTTAGCATGCTAGAAAATGGCAGTTTGCACTGGTCAAGTAAAAAAGGTTTAGAAAGCAAACCCATTTGCTGCAGATGCAGTAAACAAGCCCAAACAAACGAGATTCATCTTTTTGCAAAACAACCTGATTTTTAAAAATCTAAGTAGTACAGCTGAAATAGGTGAACTTCATTTGAACAGACGTGATCCCATTCTTCAGGCACCACTCATTCTTCCAAAGCTCCTGCTGATGATCAGTTTTCCACAGAACAACAAAGTGACGGCACCATTAAAGATGGGTGTCAACGCTTAGCAAAATCAATTACAGGATAGAGATACGTGTGGGTGTTTGTTTGGCCTCGTTTGTTTGTTTGTGACTCCCATGCTACTTTCCGAGCACACAGAAGGGAGGTGGCACTCTTCAAAGCGCCGAGTAACTCTGAAAAAACTCAAGAATATTCAATTTGGGGCTGAGGCTCTGTAAGTTAACTCCAGCTGTAGGATGGGGGGCAAGTTCTGATTTAACGTGCAGGTCTCTTGACGCAACGATCAGTGTTTATCTCCCATCGGTTTTGCTTCTCTTCCTAACCAAAGGGAAAGCAATCAAACAGATGAGATCCAAACACAAACCTGGATGAGAACTCCAGATTTCTTACCTTATAAGTTAGCACAGAAGAACTGATGCGCTAGCGAGAAATACACCACTGTGTTAATGTTGAATGCACCTGGGAAGTAAACCTTAACAATTCGTTTTTCCTTTCTGTTTATGACCCTCAATGAAAGAACACCGATGAGTGAAACAACCAGAAATTAAAACAACTTACTTGCAATATCCTGTACCATTTTGATAAGGAATGCACTTTCCCTCATTAACGCAAGGCTTGGAATCATCCATACACTGCAAAGCTGGAAGGAGAAAGAAAAGAAACAACACAGAAGTTAATTTGGCTGCAATACGTGTCAAGTCAAAGCTTCATTAACATACTCTGGGAATGAAAATCCTATAACTGAGAATTTTATATGACTGGAACAAACCCAGAGACACTATCAAACAGTTTAATTTAAACCCTGGCAGCATTCAGAAAGACAGACTGAAAGAAGAACCAAACACGGATTTGCTCATCAGGCAACTAAACCTACCCAGAACTTCTTTTAGGTAGATTTTCAAAGCCAAGCACAAAGTAATTCCAGCAAGCTAGGTATAATCACATCAGCACTCACGTATTTTAGCTTTAGTGTCACACAGTTACTACTTCCTGATCAAAATTCTGCAGTGAAACTCTCCAAAATGAGAGGCAGTGACTCCTAAGCCTCCTTTCAAAATAACTTAAGTTCTTCCTTTCTTTCTACTAACTCCAGAGACGCTTGGCATTGAGATATCTTCATCTGTCCCTCCTAAGCTCCCCTGCTGTAAGTTTCTAGCAATCCAGACAGCAAAGACTTTGGTGTTCATGAGGAGGAAATACTGAGTACCTCAAACTTGTCATTTTCAGCACGGCGTTTTACAGAAGGCACTAAACATTGCATAGCCCAGTACTCAACAATTTTCCTCCAGGTTTACTGGAACTTGTAGTGACATCAGTCCTGATGGAAGTGATACTGCAAGTGCTCATCTCTTGGCCAGGATCTGAACCAGCAAGCCAGCTGTGCTCTGAAGGCAGCAGATGGGTGAGAAACATGGAGCAAGGGGCACTCTAGAACCACAGAGGTTTAATCAGTCTGTCTAGACCAGAGCCTGCCATTTGAACAGCACCGAACCAGTGGGTAAAGCTCTAGGAATCAGAAGACATGTGTCCTATCCCAAACTTTACCCATGCACCCAGAAGTCCTGTCCTCCAGCTGCCCCCACCCAGGGTCTTTTTGGATATTTCACAATAACCCTGTTGCACATAAACAGGTCGCACGCACTGCGAGGTTCGGTGCTTCATGCCAGCAACCCCTGTAGAACACAGCTAAATCAAACCCAGGAGCATTAATAATATTTCCCACACACGAGCACGCCTGTTTCCTGTTAACTCCATTTCTGAAAACGGGGCACTTGGATAGCACTGCTCATGCAGAGCTCTCAGGAAATGAACCGAATTCCACTCAGAGCCCCTTTCAGATAACCTCGGGGTCAGGGTTACTAAGCGACAGAAATATCAGCACAGATTTGGTATGGCATTCCCCCCCACGGCGGTCAGACACGCTTACACTGATCCGCACCTGTCTGACAAGTTTTATCCCATTTACAGCAGCATCCACAAGCCTCCAAACCTCATCAGCTCCTGCCAGAAACCAGAGGTGCAGCAGCTCCTTTCAGAGCAGGAATGAGCCGCAGCACAGCTCACACTGTGCTCAGTGGAAGCTGAAGGACTGGTAACGATCGGACCCCTCTGCCCACCTGTGCTAAGCGTGAGACGCTGCAAGGGACGGCCAAGCGAGCCTCAAGGAACCAGGAGGGAAAGGGAGCTGGTGTTCCCACCTCACTACCTTAACACTCCGTTAGCTTGTATTTTTTAAACCCATCAAGCCAGTGAAGCAAATGCTCAGAGGATTATTTCCTTTGTGCCCAGCTTTCAGATGGGATTTTGTAACCCCTTGGAGCGCCCGCGTCCCCAGCAAGAGCTGCCCGGCCAGGATTTTGTAACCCGTGTGGTAAAAGCTTAACCAGCGCCTGGCCAGAGCCAGCCAGCTGCACAACTGCACTGAGCAGCACGGCACGGGGCTCCCAGCAAGGATCCCATCCAGCAACTCCAGCTCTGCTTGCTGGGCCACGCATGGCTACTGCAGAGAGGCTTTGGCAAAGTAATCATTAATTTCCCCCCTGGTTTTTGACAAATTATTTTTGCCTTGAACTGCTGTTTAGAGGGTCATTAAAAGACCAGTAGTCCTTGGAATTTTTTAGCAGGGATGGATGGAAGAGCGGAAGGCGGGCAGCTAAATACATACTGCACATTACAACTTAGAACAGTGCTAAAAATGACAAAGCAAAATGACTTTTGCAGCTTAAGACTAAAACAGACTGAACAGAAACGCACTGAAATGTGACCGGAACCGAAGTTAATATAAAAGTAACAATATTCCAAAATGAATATTAAAAGTAACACGATGACTTCTCTTCAAAAAAAGAAATCACAGGGGAAACTGAAGGCTGCAGTTCTCACAGCAGCATTAGCATTTCTGTGCGCAAAGCACTGCCTTCCTGTATTTCATGGTATCTTCAACAATTTCACAACGTGCACCAAACCGAGGCATTTCAACATCGCTTGCTTTAAAAACTGCTTTTCTGCTCCTGCACTACGCTGTGCCCAAAGTTAACAGCATCAGAAACCACCTTCTACCTCAGCCGGCATGAGAAGTTCGTTTGAGACATCCAGTACCCCAACTAGAAACGTTTTGTTGTGCATAGCATGAGATGATACTCTTGTTTTTAAAAGAAAGTCAGCCACTGCTATCACCACTGCTGTCCAGGCTGGGATGGAAGCGCTGCTTTTAGCTGTGCTCTTCTGTGCTTAAAAAATAAGATTAAAAACAATGGGGATTGTTTGCTGGGTTTCTGGCCCTGCCCCAGCCTCACTCAGGTGTGCTGCAGGCCTCTGTGGGGAAAGCCCAGGGCTCCCTGCTGTGCCACTTCTACCAGTCGCATCGGGCACCATGTAGGAAGATGGGGAAACCACCCCGCGATGATCAAAAGCTGCCTGAAGCCCTTACGGTGAAGTGGGCAGGCCACCACTTAGGGAGAGAAGTGTTCAATTTCTAGCGTGCATTCTAGATAAGCTTGAAAGGCCTCTAAGATGAGGGCTCTAAGCGTGCCCGAGACACATGCTATCAGCAGCATGACCCAGCCTAGAGCCCACACAGACCCTCGCAGAACGCCTGCACGTAGGCCCAACTGCACCCCATTACATTAACTGGCCCACCAGAATCGCTCTCCCGAGTGCAGCACAACGAGCACAGGCACAAAGTGTTACCCTCAGAACATCCATTGGAAATGCTGTGACTCCAAGCATCTAAGCAGAACACAGGGTTAGCCGCGGTACAGTTTAGCTCAGGTTTCATGTTTTTGACTAAAGAGACTGTTAAAGTAAAACTAGAGGAAAAGAAGTTACACTTCTGCCTCATTGTTCTTTAAGGATGCCAAGATGATCTGAAAGTTGTGATTTGGTTTCTGTTCTTCACCTGCACACTGTAAATTCAGACTCCTTCCAGGCTAGAAAACTGAAAGAAATAGCAAAGAGTTGGCATTAGGGGTTGTAAGCATTGGAACTCAGCTTTGAAGGGAGAAGGCTGCCACTGGGAAACAGAGCCATAACCAGAAGAAATCTGAAGGGGCTTTGCAACAAGCACTAACAGGAAAGTAAGGCCAACAAGCTCCTCACCTGTAAGTTCAGAGAAAGTCAAGCAGAAATAAAACCCTGAAATACCCAAACAATTAATGCTGCAAGGAAGAGACGTTATGAAGCTGGTTTCCTGTAGCACTGTGAAGTGTGGCCAATGATCCTGCATCTAAGAGGGCTCTGACCAAAGGTTTTACTGCAAAAGGGGAAACAGGTCTTCTGACAGGGCCTGGTGGCCCACTGAACACAATACAGCCTTCTCCATAGCGTGACACTGCATTGGTGTCCCTCCTCTTTCTGCCCCCAGATTCTCCATTAAGTTTATAGAAACTCGGTATCTTTATATCTAGACATCTGACACGTTTGGCTGAAGCTTGGTGCAAGCATTGTTTTCTGGGGAAAATGCTGAGAACAACCTACTTATCACACTGAAGGAAAAAAACAACCCTATAGTGTTAAATACATGAAAGAAAACGAGAGGGCAAAATATATTTTTGATAGGATTTTATCACCACAACTGACATCAACTGCTGCCATCACGCACCACCAGGAAGGAGAGAGGGACTCAGAGCCCAGGGCTGCCAGCAGTAGGGCAGGATGCACGGGAGTCACGTTTGCCAGCTCATCAGCTCTGAAGTACCACCAACGCAGTCAGAAACCACAGCACATCAGGGCAGCAAGGGAGTGAAAAACTGCTCCCGCTTCCCTCCAGGATGACAGAGTGTGAAAGCAGCGGCCAAGAAAACCCTGAATGCGGAGGAGCAATTCCAGAGGCAGACTGGCAGCTTCTGCCTGCACCAAAAGGGGCAACATTCCTCTGCAGCAGCAGCTGGCACTGCAGAGAGAGAAGGAGCCGACTGCTCAACAAGCTGTAAGGAATAACGCTGAGAATGCCCTGAGATAGCCCAGTTTTGAAGGAAAACCACAAAAAGGAGAGATAACTAATTACATGATACACTAACCTCAAAAGATTACAGTTCAAGTAAGATTATGTATTGAGGAAAAAGTCACTAATTTCCCGCATCATCTGTGGGGCTGAGTGGAGCTCAGAGCAGCATGAAGGAGTTCAGCTTCTGCACCCAGAGAGAAAACCCCATGATCTAAACTCGTTGGGCTTCTCCTGCCAGCTTCTCCAGACTTCATAAATGTAAAAACCTTCAGAAATGTGCACTTAAGAGGATTTTCGAAGGACAAGGCTGTAAGAAGAGATTTGGTTTTAGAAATCCAACTTTCCTTTTTTATGGTACGAGCTCAAGAATCCAGGAGCTGGCAGAAACAGCCGACCTGCCCTCTTAAAAGCAGGGCTGCAAACTGCTGTCCAAACTCACACGTGGAAATGAAGCCCTTCTGCCCGAGGTCTCACCCAGGCAGCCAGCTGGAGGACTGTATTCCTACCAGCGGCAGCTCACACAGCGCTGCTCCTGCTGAAGAGCTGCTGCTAAAAGCTGAAGTTAGAACAGACACTGAATTCAGGATGGGTTTGTAAAATGGTTCAAAATCCTGTCAGTAATCGCATCTTCCATTTCCTTTCACAGCTACAGCTCCCTGCCTTCCCAAGTTTTCAGTTTTCCAAACAAAGCCCCAAATGCCTCAAATCCACAGCTGCAACATAAAGCATTTAGTTAAAAGAAAAAAAAAAGTTCTCAACAACAACAAAAAAAAGAAATGTAGGGGAGGCAATTAAAGTGCTGAGGAGGTATTGGTGTTTCTATGGAAATCTGGCAGGCAGGAGCCATGCTTGCGTGTTCTCCATAGCCTTCCATCATTCTCCAGCACTAAATCTTTATTAATTCGAACATGACGAATGCCTGCCCTGTGAAATGCCAGCCTGCTGCTTGCTGTAGCTTCCACCGTGGCCCGTGGTGATGTCAGAGCAACGAGATTAAGACTCACTGCATGGAACAAACAGCAGACACCAGCGCTGTTTTGGGATACAAAGCTCTTTTTTTCATCCTTGTGCAGGCTAAAAAAAGGACATGTGCCCTAGGAACAGACTATTTTCTAAACAGAACCAGCAATTATTTCTGCAGCCCTCACAGGACCGCGTGTTTAAAACGATACAGGCAATACTTCTGGATGGGCATCGACAAGACACAGCCCTCAACTTCTGTTGGCAAGATGACATCAGAACGAACACGCAGAAAATAAGACCTACAGAAGGACTTTAGATGCTTAGAGAAGTTCTTCCCCCCCGCTCCCTCCCCCCCCCCAAGATGGATGCCATTTCCTTAACGGGTCAGGATTAAAGAAGCACCGCGCTATCCCCAGGCTTTGCAGCCTTTAGCCACGACTACAAACGTATGCTGCTTCCATGAAGCTTGAAGCTGCACGCTGCAGTCGACTGGTTCTGCTGTTAGATGAGATGACGGCGTGCAGAAGCAGCGGGCTGTCAGCACCCTGCTGCCCTGCCATCACTGCTCCCAGCTCCACAAAGGACACAGGGCCCAATCCCACCTGCCCGGGCCCCTCTGACAGCAAAGGCCACATCCAGCCCAAGGCTTCAAAGGCCTTCCGTAACACAGACATCACTTTGGAAAATGGGAGAGGATGAATGGGACAGGAACACACTGGAGGGAAACAGCAACTTGCTATGAGTGCAGCAAGACACCTAAAAGTAGAAGGGAAATAGCCATGGAAGGCAACAAAGGAACAGAAGAGATCCCAATGCCAAACGCTACCAGAGGCACCAGTCGTCTTGACCCAAACATTCAGGCCCCAAGAACAACCGTGAGAGTGCCTTCATGTCTTTCTGCTCTCAGCAGTGCCCCGCAGGAAGTGATGTGAGTGAGCCAGATGCTAATCACACTCAGTTTTGAAAGTCTAAACCGGCACCTTTGATAAGAGCAAATGTGATGCAGTAACACCTTCAAATGATGGAGTAAAACTTGCTGTTCAGCAAACCCCTATCAAGCAAGCAGACCAGCACTGTCAGCAGGATCTCAAGACCTCAAAAGATCCCAAGCGTGGTCCACAACACCTTCGTGGAGCCCCCCCCACACACCTGCTTTGCAGTGAAACTGGACTCAGAACTCCAGTTGCTCACTTTGGCAGTGACAAAGGTTATGGGGGGCAATCAGGGTGGGCTTTACCAGTGAACATTCCTGCTTCACTCGTTGCTGGCTGATCAGACAAGGAGCAAATCACCACCACTAACAGTAATTATCAGGAAAGTGTCCTCACCAAAAGTGCAGGTGTTCCCGCCCCGCCCCAGCTCAATGCAGCTTCAACTGCAGGCTTCTACAAACTAAACAGAGGCTCAACTGGAAAAGCAAGTTGCCGTGCCACTGGGCTTGCATGATGAGGCAGCGCTGAGCCGTCCAAACCATGGCGCATCCAGGAGCCTCCTAGTCATTGACCAAGAGGGCTGACATCAGAGCCTTGCAGCCTCTTGCACAAGAGCATCAAGACGGCTGAAAAGACACCTGAAAACACCCTTCCAGTGACTTCAGCTTTCCTTTCTCCGCTCGCTGAAGGAATGGAGGTGAGCACTCAGGTGCCGTCTCCAGCCTGGGAGAGCCACCCTGCTCCCACGTGTGGGCAGGGCTGAGGCAGACACTGCAGGTGCCATGCCAGGGTGAGAGCCTCAGGGTCAGCAATGAGCTGGGAAGCTGCTGATATTATGGCAAGGCTTAAATCAGCGGGCACGGTGTGCAGACTTTGCAAAACCAGCATTTGGCCATCGCAGAATGACAGAACCATTAAAGTTGGAGAAGATGCCTAAGATCATCCAGCTCAACCATCCACCTACCACCAGTATTTCTTCACTAAACCACATCCCATAGCACAACGTCAAAACGCTTCTTCAACACGACCAGGGACGGTGACCCCACCACGTCCCTGGGCAGCCCATCCCGAGGCATTACCGCTCTTTCCGAGAAGGAATTTCTCCTAATATCCAGCCTGAGCCTCCTCTGGCACAGCTTGAAGCCATCACCTCCCGTCCTATCAGCCCGCCCTCCTGCGGGACAGGCGGGATGCTCACCACTATACTAACGAGGATCACCACTATACTGGCTGGGCTGGGTAAGCCGTTTGCAGAAACGGTCCTGGTGTGCACCGTGCCTCTCCTCTACCAAGAGGACGTACTTCTGACCTTATAAGACACCTACGCCATTACGAGCCTTTGCCTTTTCAGTCCTTTTTGAACAAACCTGGCCAAACCACTCTCAGGAAACAGCTTTTCTTCCCCACTCCCGATTCTTGGAACGCTTTTGTAACGTACGGACAGAACCGGGCAGGTCGGCGCTCAGGGAGGGCGCTGGGGATGCAGCGCTCCAGCCGGCTGCCCACCCGCGGCCGCCTAGGGCCGAGCACCCAGCCCGAGCACCCAGCCCGGCCGAGCGGGACGCGACGCCCACGCGTCAAAGCGGCCGGCTGCCGCCGCCCAGCGCAGCCTCCCTCCCCCTTCTGTCCCCCTTCTGTTCCCCCCCTCCCCAGCGCCTCGCCCCGCGCCTCAGCCCCGGACCCCGCGCCTCGCCGTCGCTCCCCGCCTCGCACTCACCCGCCGCGGGCTCGGCGCGGCTCAGCACGGCCAGCACCAGGCCGAAGAGGGCGGCGAACGCCGGCCCCGCTCCGCGGGCCATGGCCACAGCCGCTCTCCCGCCCGCCCGGCACCTCGCAGCCCGCCGCCGCCGCGCGGAGCGATCCTCGGACAGCACCGCCGATGGCGCCCGCGGAGGGACACGGCCGCAACTCCCCCGCTTCCTCCGCCCGCCCCGCCCCGCTGCGCTCCGCCCGCCCGCCGCAAGGGGGCGCTCGCACGGGGAGCGCGCGGCGGGGTGAGGCGGGACGGGCGAGGTGGGCGCCTTGCGACGTGACGTCTCAGTGCGGGTGGGCGCGGGGTCCTAGCGCGGATAAGCAGTGGGCCGGTGGGGCAGCGAACGGGCCGAATGCTATGGGGATAGCGGTGGAGGGCAGGGCCTTAGTAGGGCGGCTGTGTTGGCGGCCACCTCACAGGCCGCCGGCCCTCGGGTGGTTGAAGGAGCGTGGGCACTCAGCCTGGGCTGCTGGCACGCGGCCTTGTCTGTGCCGCTGTCGGGGGCTGCCGGTGGGGCTGCGGCATTTGGCGAGCGGTATTACCGCCTCAGCTCCACCTGGGCTGGTTGTGCACATAGCAGGCGGGGACAGGAACCTGGGCTCACGGCTGCACGAGTGGGAAGGCTCTGACAAGTCCCTGTTCCTGAGCAGTGCGGCAGTGGGGAGACGCACGGTGAAGGGCAGCGCCAGAGACCCAGCGTGGGATGCCGTCCTGCAGACAGCGCCCAGAGAACTCGGCGTTGCCACCGTCGCAGGCAGGTCAGGCACCTGGGGCCGAGCCGGGCTCTGTGCCCACACTGCTGGCCCGGCAGGGGCAGCCCCGGCATAGCCGTGCAGCTCCGTGCAGGGCGGAGGCAGCTGCTGGGCAGAGGCCAGGAGTGCCGTGGGAAGCTAGAACTGAAAATGGCTTTTGCTGCCAGAGGTTCGCTCCAGTGTGAGTGAGAGTTCACTTGCCTGAAGAGCAGGTGTGCAGGTTCTTAGTGTTATCTCAGCCCTACATGTTATCTCTTCCTTGTGTTGAAGTTGTTGAGGGTGGCAAAACCCGGGAAGAGACACAAATCCTCCCAGAGGAGGTTCACAGAAGGTAGCAGCATTATAAAGCACACACTATCTGCTGTACTGAGGGGCTGGATTCAATCTCAAGAGCCCGTCCAGCCCTAAACCATCATTTAAAGTGTTAAAAATCCTTCTGCTGCAATTCCAGCTCCTCGCAGACTGAGAGCTCTTTGTGTTATGTGCTGACATGGCATGCTGGCCTGCATCTCCTGCAAGGGGAGGATTGTGCCGAGCTCAGGGGAGAGAGGGGGGTAATGAATAAAGTCCAGTGTTTTCCCCCTTTAATTCACTGGGTCTTTGCAGCTCCTCCCAGGCACGGAGCTCGATTGTTAGTGCCGTGCCACCACAAGGGAAGGAACCCAGCGATTTTTTTCAGGCATGCCTGGGCAGTGGTTTGCAACTTGGACCAAACTTCTCCCACTGCCTCACGCAGCTGCTGGACCTTCCCATTGCTCGTGGGCACGCAGCACTGCGTTGCAGCTGGACTGGGAACCGCTATCAGGCGGTGCTTGCAGAAGTTCTGGTGTACTGGGCTCCCCTGAGCGCCTCACGTGTGGGGGTAAAGGCCTGGAGTGTGCCCAAGTCTGCAGCCAAGTCTGCAACTAACTGCAGGGACAGCTTCGTGCTTAAGATCGCATTCTACTGCATCTGCAGGCTGTGGGGTACAAGGCAGAGTCCAAAAATAGAGGCCTGATATTAGTGAGGGAATTGAGGAGTACAAACTCTTTACATGTGAAATTACGGGTAGAAGAAAATGATCACTGAGTCAAGTTGGGAGGAGACAAAAGAAAGGCAGGAATGTAACTGGAATGGGGAGGGCTTGGGTTCAGTCTTCCTAATGTAGCTAATTTGGGAGGAATTCTGGTATTTCACTAAAGGCTGCAATTTCCAGCTCCCCTCAGTGCTGTGCATTACTCATTATCCCTGACCTTGAAACGGGCAGTGCTCCCAAACCGGCATTTGTCTTGGCCTGGTTGCAAGCTACTTCTCCTCCAAGCTGGGGCAGCATCTGCATCTGCCCCGGCACAGCTCTCAGGGGCTGACACGTGGCCAGTCAGGAGCAGCAGGGGAACGTATGGTACCCAGTGACACCCCCGAGGTAAAGCTCAGTCAGTTCCCGGTCACAGACTGGTGGGCCTGCCTTATTAAGCAACAGGCTGTTTGCATGGGAGTTAAAAATGTGTTTCAGCATTGCGTCATCTTACACACCCCGTTACAGTCACATTAAGAGCACTTTATGCAGATAAACAAAGATGCAGCACGTAGGGAAACCCACTGGCAGAAGTAACACGTGTTACACCTGCAGGCTGCAGACACAGCCATGCCATTTCACTCTGTTTCCCAGCCAGAGATCACCAGTAGCCAGTGCTGGGGCTGGAGGACTGGGGCATCCCTTGCTGCATCGCGCTGGGTGCTGAGGGCAGGAGGAGGAGGGCAGCGGAGAGCTGCAGCACGGAGAGCGTTGCCAGCTGAGGGATTAGCAGAGCTGAACAGAGGAGATCTGCAGTATCGCTATTTAAGCAGTAGTGGCAATTAGGGAAATCCTGGCACTTTGGCTGACAAAGGCAGGGAGATCAAGCGTTCAGCGAGCCCCAGCACTGCCCTGCAGTGATGCCTTTGCAGCTTGGTGTTGCAAGTCTCCCTCTGAAATGGTTTCTGCAGCCTTCTCTGTAAAGTAATGGTGCGCTCATTTTGATAACGGTGGTTGCAGGCTGCTTTTTGGCTCAAGCATGAGTGAGAAGTGTTTTGCTTCTCCTCTGGTCCACACCTCACAGGGACTGCTGGTTTCACCAGCTTTGCAGGAACTCATTGTCAGCCTCAAAATAAATTGTATTTTCTTGCACTAACCTTTCTGTGACATTGTTGGCGGTTCAGGCATTCAAACCCCTGCACAGCACACACCCAAATGCCTGCCTTAAACCCCAGCGTTTTACACACCCGTATCAAAGTTGCCTTAATTTTACCTGTCTGTGTTTTGGGGGGGGATTGAGTCATACATCCAAGCTTTCCCTTTTGCGAACAGATGAGCTGAAGCTCCATTAAAATAGAAGCTGGGTTCTTTCACAGTTTCAGTACTTCAGCAGTCAAGGGGGTTAATAAAAATAGGAGGGAGAGAGGCTTCCAATAAAATCCTCAGGGTTGGCAACCTTGTGCCTCCAA
Organism: Alectoris magna; assembly: GCA_030625065.1. Taxonomy (NCBI): domain Eukaryota; kingdom Metazoa; phylum Chordata; class Aves; order Galliformes; family Phasianidae; genus Alectoris; species Alectoris magna. Next base: position 23,351,256 of record CM060568.1, on the reverse strand, counting down.
ACAGCTTGTCCGGTGGCTCATCTGTTACTGTTAAAACTCACATGACTTGGCTTTCATGCCGATTATCTTACCTGCTAGCTGAGAAGAGAAAAGGCATTCCTGCATCAAGGGGGCTGGCTGGTGGGGAGGGAGCCCCGCGCCCCGCAGGAATGCACCACGAGCTGTTTGTGTGCTGCAGTTAATCGCGGGGGGGGGGGGGGGGGGGGGGAATTTTGGCTGCCTGGCTCTTGGGCAGCAGTACCCACTCCAGGAGCCTGGGAATATTTATAAGCCCCTGGTGGGGCTGCATGGATCCGCTTGTGCCACTTTTACCAAAGTTGGTGACATACAGAGCAGATGCTGAACTCCTGGGGCCTTCCTGGATCTGGGCGTGCAATGGAGTGAGAATTCACCTGGTTGTGGTTACCTTGAACTGCTGGGGCTGTACTTGCTGGAGGGAGCACCTAGCACAGACGGCCCCTTCCCAAACAGGCCCTAATGCTGAAGGACACGGGGACAGGACATTAGCAGTGCTTGTCACTCAGCTCCGGGAGAGGTCTCAGGGAACCCAGGGCTCCCCATGCTCCCACTGGCTCTGGCATATGTTAGCAGGGATGTACAGAGGTCTCAGGGTCACCGAGTGAGCACATTATTTCTGCTCCTCTATGCAAATCCTGTGTCTGCTTCCATTTTTGGGTGTCTGGGTGACAGGCAGCAGGGAGGGCCCACTTTCAGCTCCAGGCTGTGTTAAGATGCCCTGCTCCCAGTGAGCACAGGCAGGGGTACAGTGTGCTGGGGCAGCAGGCAGTCCCTGGGGCACACTGCAGGGCTGGGGAGTCTAGTGGGGAGCAGTGCTGGCAGCAGCTCAACATGGGGAAGGAAGAAGAAGAAAAAAAAAAGAAATGACACAGGAAATGAGTTTTATCATCTCTGAGCAGAGCACCAGGGCTCAACCACAGGGGCTTTTACAAACCATGATTCAAAATCACATTGGGCTTCTCCCTGCAGCCATCACGGGAAAGAAACCCCTGCAGCGTGGGCCTTAGTGCCTGCCCGCTTGGCTATGGCTCTACTAGGAGCTCAGGAGGACCCCACCAATTTCTGCTTTATTTCCTGCAGTGAGTTTGCATGCTCAGGCATGGCTGCAGTCAGCTGGGAGCAGCTGCTGTGGGGCTCAGTGCTGTGGGCACAAGAGTGGGTACCCCATGTCCCAAAGGGGACCCAGCCAGCACCTGAGCTGGGGGATCAGGGGGACAGGCCAGGAGGGAGGTGGTAGGGTTGCACCAGGTGGATACAGAGCTGGGGAGGTGTGTAGGCAGCTATCAGAGGCTGTTGGGGAAACGTGGGCAAAGCAGTTGAGGGGAGGTCAGAGCCTGCCTCTCTCATGTTGGCTATAGGGTCTTGGGAACTGCTGGACCCTAGAAGGACTCAGGTCTGGGAGTGAACAAGGCTGTCAGTAGCTGCCCTGTGCTTGCTGCCTTGTGGTCCAGCCCAGCTGCATCACTCCAGATAGAGGAGATGGGGCATTTTGGGGTGCCCTAGGACATCTATGGTGTGCTGAGACAAATCACGGTACCTGAAGGGGCCTAGAGGAAATCTGTGGAGGGACTTTTTGTAAGGGCATGTAGTCACAAGATAAGGGGAAATGGCTTTAAACTGGAAGAGGGTAGACTTAGACTAGGTATTAGGAAGACATTCTTTACTGTGAGGGTAGTGAGACACTGGGACAGGTTGCCCACAGAGGTTGTTAGTGCCCCCTCCCTGGAAGCATTCAAGACCAGGCTGGATGGGGCTGCGAGCAGCCTGGCCTGGTGGGAGACATCCCTGCATGTAGCAGGGGGTTGGAAATAGATGATCTTCAAGATCCCTTCCAACCCAAACCATTCTATGATTCTGTGATCCAGGGAGGGTTGCTCCCTGCAGTCAGCTGCCCTTGGCTGGCCTCCAACCCTAGTTGTGGTAGCAGTGCCGTGCCATCTGAAGAGCTTTCATTTTCAGGCAGCAGCAAAGACACATCCTCCTTTTCTAAAGGTCACTAAAGCAGCACAGCAAGCAGCAAGGAGCAGGAGGCAGCCTCCCAAGCTCACCAGCCAGCCCGCCCCAAGGAGCAGAGCCACAAGTCCCTGAGGGAGACAGCACAAGGACTGGGTGCTGTGAGGACTGAGCCCCAAGCCCTATCATCCTGGCCTTCACTGTGCAGGCTGTTACTTGGTGACTGGTGTCCTCAGGCAGACATGTGGATCCCTGATGCAAGGATGCTGGCACAACACTTGGTGTCACTGGAACATTCAGTCATGGCAAAGCAGCTGCCAGAAACCACCTGGGGTCAAAGACACCCATGACTCCAGAAAGAAAGATGCTGAATGTGTTTTCCACTCTCCAGGGCAGGGTGAGGGGGGGTGCATAGCAAGTGTGAGGAGCTGGTTCAAAGTGGGGGGAAGCAGCTGGTGCCCAAATAAACACAGAAACCAAAACCCTGCAGCACCCAAACCACTGCTCTCTTTGGGGGAGAGGTGATGATGCAGAGGACTGCTGCGGTCTGTGTCAGATGGCATCTGGTTTACATGTGACACTGGCAGCAGCATGCAAGGAGACAGAGAGCAGGATCTGCCACCTACCCAACGCAGCTTCCTGTTGGGTCAGGGTGGGTACAGCCCCACGCGATCCTTTCTACATTCCCCATCCCTTCCAGCACCTCGTGGGCACACAGACACCCAGAAGCACCCAGACCTGAGCGGTGGCAGCAGCAAGTGCGCCCAACACCAACAGCTTCTTTTCTTAAAAAAGAAAGAAACCACCCAACCCTTCGGGCCCAGCTAAGCTGTAGGGCTTCGGGGAGGCTAGAGTGGTGCAACAAGATGGGGAGCCCTCATGTAAAGTCGCAGGACTCTGCACTGTGCCAGCACTGCCATCTGCAGGCAACAGCTCTGAGCTTGAGCTGGCACAGACCGCTCAGGCTGCACACTTTGCTCTGCACACAGCAGAGAGCCATCGGTTAACAGTGGGGTCTTTACCCTCCTGTGCCTCTAGAAGCAAAGAAAGCATCCTCTGGAACTACAGAGACGTGAGTCACGCTGCCAAGGGGATTTTTCAGAAGCGTTTATTTCACTGCTGACACTTGGCCTGCAGCAGGCAACTGCTTGCCGAGCAGTGTCACCCCCTCAAGTCACAACAATCCAGTTACGGTCAGTGTCAGCTCACCTTCCAGTACCCACATCACACACAGATCTACATCACTGGGACAGTCACCCATCAGTGACACCACTTGTAAAGATTAAAAATGGTAATAATAAAGCGATCTACAAAGTAACACTTGGAGACATCATGCAGAAACTGGGTAATTCTAGAGTACAAGACAGGTCAGATTTGCTTGGTTGATTGACAGTGCTAACTGCTTCCCTGCCAGTCCCACGTGGCACCAGGCTGGGCAGGACAACAGCTCCCCAAATCCCTACCCAGTGGCAGAAAACATTTCCAGGTCCCAGTTTGCATTTCCAGAACTACATAAGAACACATGCTTGTAAATTTACTGGGGAGCCCCTGAAACTTCCTTCTGTGACACTGCCTGCTTCCTACCACGTTACAGAAACAGACACTTGAGTGCAGAAAAGAGTGGGAAGGCCTGAGCTTTATGGTTTTGTGGTTTGGGGTTGTTTCTTTTTTTTTTTTTCTTTAGTTAAAAAAGCTGATGGATAAAACATTACTCCTAGCACAGGTGGAATAAAAGTAAAATCACATTACACTGAGACTATATAGATTGGCCCGTGAGAAAGAAGCAGCTATATATAGTATTGCCCACAATGAGTTTTTCTTCACCTACAACTTCAGCTTCCCAAATGAGGTAGGGAGAGGGTGATTGCAAGAAAAAAAGAAGGTGGCATTTCCAAAGGACTCCCCTGTTTTGAAGTTATCCTCCTGAATCCTTCATGTAAAGGTGTTTTCTTTTCTTTTTTTTTTAAGGGAACGCTCCCTTTTCTTCATAACAACATTCAGAGTTCTGCTTTTATTTTTTTGGTTGTTTCCATTGAGAGGGAGGAAAAAAACAAGCATCCCAGAGATGAAATGCTAGCAGTTGACACATTTTGGAAAGAAAGGACAGCAGAGAGGAAGGAAATAATGTAGTTTATCTGCAGAGAGAAGGGAAGATAGACATAATGCTGACATAATTTGCACTGCGCCCGCTCCAACAGCACTTGAGTTACACACCCTGTTTTTAATCACATGGAAACATACTGTCACACACAGCTGCCAGGAGAGGAAAAGTAGACACATACAAACCTGTAGTTTAGTTTTGTAGGGATGAGTAATATAGAAGCCTTTCACTGCCTCTCCTAGTACTAGACAGAATGTATTTAAGGCATAATTTACCATCTTTTTGTTCCTAAAGCAACGGAAAGTGTAACAAGCCAAGATGTCAGACACAGAAAACTCAACAACAGCTAGTCCAACAGAGGTGAAAGCTATCACAGTATGTACAGAGCAGTATCCTGCCTTCAAACAGGGGAGTCTGATCTTTAAAAAAAACAAACATTAACAAAAAACCGCAGAGATCCAGATCCTAAAAAAAGCAAACATTGCCAACACAAGGAATGTTCATTAGAGTCCAGTTCCCACTAGAGCTACTCAAGAGGAGGACATAAAAGGTGATGATGCTAAACTGCACCGATCGGCTGTTCCCAAAGCTCACTGCTCGGAGAGGTGCAGAACTGCAGGAGGTCAGCCTCGACAGTACCCTAGTGCAAACTGCCTCAGGGGAAAAGCCTGTAGTCAACAAGCCTTTACACTTACAGTTAGGATTCACTAAGAGGTGTAGCACTCAGGTGTCACCTAACATTTTCAGGACACTTGTATAAAGGTGATGGTCCTGCGTGGATTCTAATGCACATCCCCAGTGAACAGTGTCCTGCACACACACACACATCTGCCAGGCTACCAGCTTTCCCTCTTCAGTGTAACCAGGTCACAGCCACCAGAATCTCACATAGACGATCAACATGATAAAAAACACAGCTACAGCAGCAAGTTTGGCGTAAGTGGAACGCATGTTCAGGTATTTCGCATCCTGACGGTACTTCTTGGACAAACTGGACAAGTTGTTGGCCTTGGAATCCAGAGCTGTTGGAGGGAAAGGGCAGAGAAGTTAAGATTAATCCAACCGGGTGTCACCCAGATGTTACAATAACCGAGTAAGTTTCTCTGGAGCAGCTGGAAGCATGGCAGTATTGCATGACAGCACACCTTGTGCCCGTCTGCAGCGATCTAGTGCTTTCTCTGCTAGGATGAGGGCCACCCAACGTGGTGAGACACTCAAAAGCGGCACCAATATCCACCAGGTGCTTCAGGATGCAACTGATAGAAATGATGCACCCGCTGAATCCGATGCTTTTCTTAGGAGACCTTGGAATTAGGAAGACTTTCTATCTGATACGCTCTGCCCATGCTGCTGACTGAAGGTAAGCATACACCAAACAGCAACCACCGCCTGTACCTGAAAGTGCCTCTCCTCGCTGTAAGACTTCTTCAATGTTGGCCACCATAATCCTCTGCACATCCTGCAGCTCTGTATTGATGGAACCCAGGTTCCTCCTCGCCCGGCTGTCGATGTAGAGCTTCTTGGTTTTCTGGATGTAGGTGTCTGGAACAAGAGAGAATGGTCAAGAGGGATACTTATCTCCCTACAGTGCTTGCTTTGCCAAGCAAAAGGAACTGAACTGTCTCTGCTTCAGCCCATGCCTTCTTCAGCTGAAGCACCCACCACTGTTTGAAGACTTTCCAGTCAGTGTGATAGACATCAGCAGCTCTCTGTTAAAGTGCTCCAGAGTTTCTGGTTAGCTGTGTTCACTGAAACATACCCTCAGAGAGGCAAAAGGGCATAAGATCAGAAACATTCTGCTTCAAGTTAAGATATCTTTCACCGCAAATGAAAACTATTACACAAAAAAGAAAAGTACAACACAGAGTGAGCCTTGCTTCTGCCCTCCCACCTCAAAAGCTAATTATTCAATTTGAAAATAAGAAAACGTTAATGCTTGGAACTGGTTCTTAATGTGGCTGCAGGGAGAGGCTGCAGACATGGATGAGAAGCTGTAGGCTTCTTACCCTGCCGCTCCAGGCCAGCACAGAAGGGCCTTAACCTAAAAGCAAGGCATGAAGGCTGAGAGACTTTGCTGCTGGATGTACACTGCCTCCAGGAGAATAATATTCTTCCAGGCTCTACCCACGCAGTCCTTGTTCTGCGCCCACATAACGAGCACACCAGTGGAGAGCAGACCACCAGGGGGAGAACAAAAAGACCTCAAGTCAAAGTTGTTCTTCCCTCCTCAGCACACTGCTGGACACTGGTGCTCTCACAGTTTGCATCCCACTTACTCTCATTCAGGGTGCTGTATCAAAAAGTACCTTACTACACCGTATTAGATCCACACCACCTACTTCAGATGCAATGTGGAGAAAACACAAACCAAACACAGAGCAGCCTGGCTGCCAAAGGAGTGGGAGATGTGCTGAGACAGCCAGCAGACTGCAAGCAAACATTCACTGGAAACGGGCCCAAAGACTGAAAGCAAGAAATCTGAGCTAAAGGATATTAACGATTTTCTTACCATGTCTCTATTCATAAACACCCCGTGCTAAAAGCACCCATTTTAACAGCACCAAAAAGAGACTAAACTGTCAATTCCACAGGCCAAGCTGGGGAGCATCTTGTGGCTGCAGCCCATGCAATAAGCTTGCTAACTAGCCTTGCAGAGAGGGAGCTCACCGAACTCAATGAAGGAATAGGGCCTGGAGACCGTTGGCACCTTCTTGCCATGCTGCTCATCAAATTCTGATTGCAGGTCCTCCAGATACGCAAAGGCCAGTTTCTTCGGGAACGCAGCTTCGCACAGGACCAGGTAACAAACCCCTTTTTCAATTATGTAGCTAGAAGAACATAAAGTAGAGAATCAATCAAGCACATCTGTACCCATCCTATTAGACAATATTCATCATATCTCTGTTCCTCAAAGTAAACAGCTTTCTTAAGCTGAGAACCTCGCTGGCTTTGTAAAACCCCCACCGTTACTAACCATAATACTTCTGAAGTTGAACCTGGGAGCAACAATTCATTTTAGCCTGGATGAAATGTTACCCAAATAATGAGAACAGGACAAATATACTTCCCATTTGCTATGCCAGGCCTGGGTATAAACCTTCTGCAAAGTAGTGGCTACTTTTTCTTCACCTAAAACAAGTTTTCTTGCAGTCTTAGACCCTGTACCAGCTCAAATGGCCCTGAACTTCCACTTCACCGGAACCACATTTGGTCTGTGAGTATTACCAGCTTAACAAAAATACCAGCAACAAAAGCCACAATTCTGGGAGCGAAACGAGAGGACAGCTTGCCTCCTTCCCTCCTACCATGCATGCCTTCTGCAGCCAGAAGAAGAGAAGCACAAGAAAGTTCGCCAGCAGGGGAAGAGGAGAAGGTGGAAAGCACAGCCATGGACCTGAAGCCCACAAATGGGAAAGCAAGTACAGAAATTTGGTCTCAGTGTGCTAAAGCTCTGACAAAGCACCCAGTGACTGCTGGCTCCCATGTTCTATTTTGGAAGGCTGGGTGCTGCTTTGTTCCCCAACACTCACCTATTGCTTTCGATGTGCTGACTTCAAAATATAGCTGAATAAAATTACTGGTGCTAGATGGGCTCTGGTGACTTCCTCATCCTATTGCAATGGATAAGTTAGACTCCGCTACCAGTTTTTGGGCTGTGATGTTAGGAGCCCCCAAATTGGTGCTGAAACAGGAGTTACTGTTGCTCTTTAACCCTGTTTTGTTCATTCTGCAGCTGAGCACGCAGAGGTGTTCTCTTCCTCCCACCTCATTCCCTATTGCAGCTAATTCTCATTGTTCACAGAGGTTTAGTGCTGAGCTTGTTTCACTGTGGACACCAGTGTCTCTGTGAGCAGAAATAGGGAGGGTACTTCCACGACAATTCAGCTAAAAAGCCTACTGCAATAAAGGATAAGAAAGAACGAGACTTAAGATTATTTATTTTACTTAGGTTTCACTACAGCTGTCTGCTCTTGCATGTTCTCTGTGTTTCCCTCCTCATCCAGCCAGTACAAAAATAAAGGCAACAGTAATTCTACCAAAACCAAGCTGGTGAAGATGGCAGATAGCTCTGGATACACTTATTTCTATTTCTATTCCGCGGGATGGAATTCCAATTTCACATTTATGTTACCTTCCTTTGACTTTGTGTATAATAATGCCATTATGTAGCAGTCTAGTTAACCTAGAGATTAACAGTGTATTAGAGAACTGACCTAGTCATAGGGGCACTACAGTTATTAAGTCAATAAGCTTCAAAACTTCAATAAGAGCTGCATCCAGCATATAATACAACTTCCTCCCACAACCTGCTGTTTTTACAGATACTCAAAAAGGTCTGGACCCTCTGATTTAACCATCCTCAACTCGCTTCTGAGTATCTTTTTCTGCTGCCTCTGTGGTCTGTGTGCAAATCCTGCCAGACTGCAAGGAACAGCTGATCCACCCCAAGCAGAAGCAAGAAATTTCAGCCGCTACAATCCACCCATGTTTTCATGACCTTTCTACGTCCCTCAGCTTGGACTGCATTAGTCTGTAGGACTAATCCTATGGTATGCCTTGTCTCTGTTCCTTCCTCACCCCTAAAGACCTTCTTGGCAGCTCACGATTGCTGTAAGTTATCACTCAGAGCTTGATTTAGCCACTGCCACGAACAAAAAATTTTTGAAGACATGTGAAAGAAGCAAGGTTCTTGTCAGACAGGAAGAATATTCCCTGAAAGCCAGAGCAAAGGTGAGAGCAAATGAAGGAACATGCCCAGCCAGTTAAAGCCATTCCCAGTTCCGGCCAGCTGGTCCTGCCTGGAGCTCTTCAGCTGTATTTCCCACTTGCTTTTCGCGATATGATGTCAAATGTAAAGTTCATCTGTCAGCACCACAGCAAGCAACCACACCTCCTTCTGTTCTGGATTCACACCATTCTGCAGCCTCAGTCCAAAATCAGAACAGATTTCCAGCACAGCTGGATGCCATTCTTTTATACCTGTGCACGCCTCTGAGCTTTTGCACAGCACCAGATCACACTGCGTGCCCAGCAGTGCACACGCATCAGGGGCACACATTGCAGTTTACCACTTCTGACTCCTGTACTCTAGACTGCTGCATGCTGAGGGTAGCTAGCAGGTTTCTGTATTTATTTGGGATAAGTTTGAGAGAGAAAAGCTTTATCCTTCTAACTGGTATCAGCAGTAAAGGCCAAGGGTTGTTTTCAACATGACAGGTAAGAACCACTTAAGCCACTGACGAGCCAAAGGTCAACTCACACCTGACAGCACAGCAAAGTATGGAGGTGCTTCTGTCCCTGCACAGCCATTACTGCAAGTGCTGTAGCTGGAAAGGTGACACAGCTTTTGGAGCTACTCTAAAGATTACATTTGATGACAATCACTCCAGCAGTCTTAGTTTGAGCTTCAGATTTTATCAAGGTGAGACTCTTCTTTGAACTGATCAAGCTAAAAAACATTCAGAGTCTTCTCAGCAAGTTCAGCCACAATCGCCCTCACAACACAAAAAGCTCTGTTCTGGCTTATGCTGCCCTCAGCAGTCAGAGCCCTGATTTGGCAGAAAACAAGATCACAGCACATCTTGTGTTAACTAACAGCATAGTTTAAAATAGTACTGATGACCATCTCTGAGCCCCCCATTTCTTCCCCTTCCTATACTGTTATCATAGGAGATTTTTGGATGTGGAAGCATTCTTCATTTCCCAGAGGCCCTGCTTTGATATCCCGTGATAAAAGCAGCAACATGAGAGTGCTTTGCAGTAGCAGCTGTCAGCAGCCTGTGGAACTTGCCTAGAGACTGAATACAGAAAACTAGATACTTCTATCCCTGCTTATTAGCCAGCCACATAACTTGGGTGTTTCTTTGAGACATCCATCAAAACATGGGCTTGCTCAAATCCTCCTGGCTTCACTTTCCTGGGCACTGCAACTGAAGCAGTCTTCCCAGACATTGTTCTGCTTGCATCATGGAAGTAACATGACAAAGGATCTCTATGAGGATCTCTAAAGACTGCTTCCCTCTTAGCCAGCCATTAACACATACCTGGTCAGCATCTGGGGACCAAGAGCAACCCTGCTGCTGACAGCACAACAAAGCTTTGCACATCACTGTTTTGGCAATACCAAATGGCACCCAGTCTCACAGAGCTTTGCTTCTCTAACATAAATATCTGTGCTGGTAACATAATTCTGATTCTTGACAATAACTTGACTCAGTTCTGCAGCAATTATTCAGCTAGGTTGTTACATTTCATATAAAGAATAATTTCCTCTTCCCCTGCCTGTTGAAGGCTATGAGTTCTTCCACCTATTACTTCCCTTCCAGGTCCCCCTGCTGCTGGTTAGGCAGTAACGGTGCCCAACCCACGTTCTCTGTAGGCTCTCATTATTCAAGTTCGCTTAATAGTATGCAGAAAAGCCAAGAGATCATAAGCTAAGCTTGCAAATGCTTAAGCAGATTAATTAAATGCAGCAACACATTTACTGATAAGGTCAAACCTACCAGATGTGAAAAAAAACGCTTGTCAGCTATTAGAATAAATATGTCAGAGACAGACTATACGCTTAAACTTATGGATGAATAAAAGGGTACACTCTCACAGGATGCAGGGAAAGGAGAAACTCACGCAGAAGAAGTTCACAATGGAACTGCTAACCTGCTTTTACCAATGACATCTGTTTTTGAAAATGACAGAAGGTATAGAGAACCCAAAGGAGACAAAAAGGGATATTAGAGGGTACAAATCAACAGAGAAAGCTTAAAAAGAACAGAATCTACACTGTCTTCAGTAAAGGCAGGGCTAAGAAGCCAGCTGAAATGCCAGAAAGTAGAACTGTGATGAAACACCTCACACGTTCTCCCTTAGCACATCTGTTGCCCCACCAGCAGTTGGCAGCTGCACAATTCACCCTCCCTAGGACAGCCCAGTTTCTCAAGAGAACCCAGAAGCACCTTCCTCTGACCCCGAAGGCAGTGGATGCTGACCCTGCCACCATACCCATGGCCACTTACTGGAAAGCCATGGCTCCTGCCTCCAGAGTGCACCTCGTAGGGGACTGCTCGTTCAGCTTGCGGAACAGCTGCTTCGCCTGGCTCTGGTACTGCTGCAGGTCGCGGCCGGACTGTGGGGAGAGGACACGCTGTTGGCGGCTGCTATTACCCGGCAAACACTCCCCACCCGCGTCCCAACGGTTAGAAGGGCTTGTCGCAGGGGGCGGCGGGGCCCAGACGCAGCCTAAAAGAAGGCAGCGAGAATGGCTGGACCGGACCGGGCCGGGCCTAACTGAACCGGGCCGGGCCTAGCTGGGCTGAGACTCCCACCCCACCTGCTCATCCTCCTGCATAGAGGCGGCGAGCGGCAGCCCGTCCGCCACGCGGGCAATCATGGTAAGCAGCACCATCTTCGCCTCTGCTCACTGCTCCTCCACCGCCACCTTCTCCTCCTCCTTCCTTAGCCACCACTGAGCTGGCCGGAAACTGCCCCTGCAACATCCGGTCCGCCAGCAGCAACTGCTCGACTACTTCCGGCCGCGCCACAGAAAACCACTCCGCCGGCAACGCGGCCTCCATCTGAGGGAGCAGTGGGCGGTGCCTGGGTAAACCACGCCCCCGACGAACACACCCTCCTACTTGGTCACGCCCAACCCCCTTACCAGTCACTCCCCGTGCTCTCTAGGCCTGCCCACCTCCACGTGACCACACCCCCCGCCGGGGCGGGGCGGTAGCACAGCCAGCGGCGGCGGCCCGGTGGGCGCACGCCAGGCCGGCAGCCATGGCGGCGGCGGCGGAGCGGGGCCGCCTCAGCTTCCCGGGCGGTGCCGGGGCCTTGGGGCGGCCCGTGCCTATGAACCTCTTCGCCACCTGGGAAATCGACGGCTCCAGCCCCAGCTGCGTGCCCAGGTAACGGCGGCGGCGGCGGCGGACGCACGCCCACCTCGCCCCTTCCCCTCGGCGGGCAGCCGGCGGGGCCTGGCGGCCGGGCAGTACCCCGCGGGTCGGAGGCCCCTGCCCGGCCGCCCGCTCAGCCCCGCTTCCCCTCAGCTTCGGCCCCTCCGCCCCGATTTGGGGGTCCCTCCGTCTCGCAGCCCCCCGTTGCCGTGGCGACGCGGCGCCCCCCGCCATTTTGGAACGCGCTGTCCCTCGGGGCCGTCCGGTTAGCGGGGGCTCGGCGCCGGGCGGACCCCTTCCTAGCCTGCAAGCGGGCGCACGGTTAGGGCTGGGGCGTGCCGGAGTTCCCACCGCCTCACTGCTTTGATTTTAATGTCTTTTACTTCTTGGGGGCGCGGCGAGAGTGAGCGAGCGGAGAACGCGGTCGTCAGGCTGAGTTCGCGGGTGTGCGGAGCTCTGCGGATACCCCGGACCCTCCATCTCCTGTGCCACAGGGCGGTTGGACCCGGGTCCCTCCATCTCCTCTGCCGACGGGCACACTCACTGTGTTGCAGGCAGGCAGCCGTCCGCTGGGACCGTTCTATACTCTGAGCTCGGGTATTGTGAACAAGGTGATAGCACGGGGCGGAAAACCCGAGTTCTGCAGCTGCGGATGGTTTGGGTGAGGGCAGCCCGACTGTGCTGGCAGCGTGAGGTGTGTCATGCAGCAACTTTCTCTGCTTAGCTGTCCTGCTCTGCAGCGGGAGGTTTCCGAAGGGCACTGCCACCAGGAGGGCACGTACCTCTTTCCAATGAGATAGAGGAACGGTTGGAGCACTTTGCATTTTGCACTGGCTTCCAGTGCCATTTGCACGACCCTGGTGCTGTGCAGAGGACATGCAGCCCTCTTGCAATGCTGCTTTGAACGCTGTTCTCTCCTTTGCGCCCATAGCTGCAGGAAGGCGGTAGGGTTTCCATCTCAACCAACTCTCAGTGGCAGCTGTTACAATTAAAGAACGCAAATGTCCGTCGCTGTCAAGGACTTTTAGTTCTGCATTATCATTTATGCTGATACTTGCAGATATGAAAACTAGCTCATGACATAGGTTGCTTGTTTGCAGATCCCTGGATGACCAGGAACTACAGTGTAAGGGTAGGGCATGGATGCTCAGGGTGGCACCTGAAGCAAGGCATCTGGCTGGAGTGGGGTGGTGTGAGGGGCAGCGTGGGTACTGGTGCATAAGGAGCAGAGCTGAGGCTCAAGGGGGAAGCATTGAAGACACTGCAGCAAGCTGTGAAACAGGAGCTGGTGGAAGTGCTCGGTTTGTGTGCTCTGTATCTGTGATGGGAGGACTGGGGCAGCTAGTTCCACCTAGGAACACAGCTTTTATGTGAGAGGTCTCAAGTGGGTGGGTCCCTCTAGCTTCAACACTGGTGTTGCTATTGCCTTTGCCAACTGCTGCTGTCTGCCCATCCTACCCAGCTGGTTGTGAGCTCCATACAGGCTGGGCTGTATGAGTGCTGTGTCAGGGATGCAATGTGTGGCAGGTCTGCAACTGTCACTGTGGTTGCCAAGTGTGTTGTTGCTCTGAAACAAAGTCAGAAGCACTGAGGCTGTAGCCCCCCAGCAGTGTTGGTCTGATGGCAGGGGAGGAGTGTGCTGTGTTGCTTGTGCCAGGCGAACAGCAAGGCCTGCAGCAGCAGCTGGAGTGCTGAACCAACATTCTGCTGTTTTTTACAATTAAACGTTGTGTCCTGTGGTGCTACTTCAGGTCCATGCTTTGTGTTTCATTATAGGTTTTGCATGAATCGCTGTGGTGGAGAAGGCAGGAGTTTGAAAACCTCACGTTATATTTTAAACTCATGGTATAGTAATTTTTCTGTGGCACAGAGGCATTTAAGGTGTTTTTGTGTTAAAATGAGAGGTACTGAGATGAAAGCTGTTCTGTGGGGGAAATGGTATTAAAGATAAGCTTGTTGTCCTAGCAGATATCTGCTGGGATGTGAAAAGAGGATGTGGAGAAGAGCGGGTCAAGTAATGTGGAACTGCCTTGGTCTCTTCTGAGGTTTCCACCCATGACAAGTTCCCCTCCAGGTTTCTGTTGGTAGGACAGCCTTTGTAGCTCAGAAAAGATTGAAGCTGGGCAGAGGATTCATGACAGAGGGGTGTGTGTTTGGGGAGGGAGCATTGTTTCCTTCCCCTCTTGTGGAAATAAATCTGACTCCATTTCTCAACGCTTTCTCCCACAGGGAGCTGAGCAGCAGGAGGGCCGGCTGGAAGCATTGCAGGCTGTGCTGTGGGCAGCTGGCATTACTCAGGTGTGCCCTGCGCTCCCCAGGTGATGGCTGTGAGCTGCACTGTGGGAGGAAGACCTCCAAGCACTCCTTTTCATTGGCCAGACTTGCCGGCAGATTGAGAGTCCTCTCAGCCTGGAGAGGCTCAGTGAGATCTAGAAAGCTGCCTTGGTGCCTCTGTAGTTTCCCCTTCTGAACAGGCTGTGTCTAAACTTAAGGAAGAGTAACAGGGAAGACTCATAGTGCTGTTCTGCAGCTATGTGTTTTGAGTGAAACACAAATGTAGGTGGTGGGTTGTGCTTGTACTGGTCTCTCTCTCCTGCCATTTGCAGCAATAGTTTGTGACATCTTTCTTAAGTACATATGGCTCCTGGGCTTTTTGACAGGACTGCTTCAGAAATGCAAGTTCTTTCTTTTATTCATCCCAGCAATGTAACTCAAGCTGTCTCATTTGGATGTAACTGCTGCGTTCTAGAAGGGAGGGATGCCTACCTTGTTCTCCCCTATCTTACTTCCGTGCATTGAAATATTTTCCTTCCTGGAAGGTTATATTGCATAGTTTCCTCGATACCTGAAAAAAACAAGAGTGATGTTCAACTGAGAAAATCAAACCTCATTGCTCACTTTCCTCACACGTAGAATTAGTCAGTGTTATTGTGTTCTGTTTTTCTTTTTCCTTTTTGTTCCCAAATGTTGTTGATGGAGATGTGGGTGTGAACGGCAGAGCCACTACTGGGGGTTTCAGGAGGCTGGTTGAGGAAGAGACAGATTTGGGGGAGGTCTTTGTTGGCAGAGGCTCTGCTGGAACAAGAGGCAGTGAAGCTCAATGCTTGCCATGGAATGGGGTTTGTTAGAAGCTGCCGCCTTAACTGCCGTGTGGTTAGAAAAGTTCAGGTTTGAGGTGTGGAGTGCAGTGATGCTGAACTGTGACTGATGCAGCAGTGACCTGATGTCACTTGGAGATATGAAGGAAACCTGTGGAACATACATGGAAAGAGATTGTGTTGTTTGGGCACTGCCTGAGTTTCGCATGCTACGTTGCCTCTGCGGGTAAGGAAACACGAGAGAATCTGTGGATCAGGAGGCTGCTTTTGCAGAAACATTAGCGCTCCGTGCTGCAGGATGGCTTTTGAAGCACGTGGACATCCCCGGGCAATGGAAACTGCTTGCAGCAAGGCTGTGGGTTCACAGCAGCTGAGCAGATCCGAATAGTTTGCTCATGCCCCAGGCTCTGTGCAGCTCTTGCAGTGCCAACTCCATCTCTCAGTGCTCTGTTCTGCAGTCAGTTGCAGTGGGTGAGTGAGTTGCTGGGTCTGGAAGAGGAGTCTCAGAGCACATCAAGGTGTCAGCATGATGTGCAAGTGGAGCAATGCAGCGAGGAGCAGTCCCACAACCTCTGTGTTGGCACCCTGACGTGGTGCCTGGTCCTTAACTGAGCATTGAGGTAGCAGTGATCTGTGGGAATGCCTGGCTGACTGCTCTCTGTAAGTGCCCTCAGAAGGGAGTGCAGTGCCTTTGGGTTCGGAAGATGCTTCCCACTGCTGGAAGTGGGAACTTTGTTTGGCCAGTGAGTCCCTGCTTTCTAGCCTGGCTAGAGCAGTGGCAACAACATGCTGTGCACAACTTCCTGCTGTAATAATTGTGGCCGCGTGATGCTACATAAATGAGCAAATAAAACTGCTGATTAATTCAGGTGGGAAGAGACATTGTTTTAAGCATATCAACCTTCTGATCCATCGGTTCACTGACATTTAGAAAGAGCTCTTGTTTGTTAGGGTTGCTGCTGGCACGGTCCTTGGGAGCTGACTGCGGATTCTTGGTACGTTTGGAAGCAGGAAAATGTCTAATTACTCAGATGACTAGGTACGTCTCAGAAGTGCTTATTTGGAGGCTTTGTTTTGATTTTGTTTGAGTAGCACTGAATGCCTAACATTTTACCGCTGGGGGAAATTGAATACAGATGAGCATGAGGTAGGCTTTAAAAAAATTGCTAGCTAAGGCAGTGTTAAACATTTGAGATGCCTGAGGAAAAGCATCCAAAACTGAGCGATGGAGGTGAAGTGTGTGGGTAAAGTACAGTGGCCAAACCCTTTACTCTTGGTGCCAGTAGGTCTTGTTTCTCCCCTGCTTTGGGTTTAGCTGTCATGGAGGAGAAGCCCAAAACGACATTAACTTGAACAAGGTGAAGTGCTCGCTTTGTGCTCCCAATGTAATCAGGACAGCCAGAGAGCAGAAGAGCTGCTGGTACGGTGCCTCTCATCAGCCCTGAGCGTTCCATGGTTGCTGTGGCAAGCGTGTGGCTGTATCAAATTAGCTATGAAATGATTTGCATAATAGATTAATCAACCGGCAACAAAACATCCCTCTTTTCTGCCAAAGAAAAGAAAAGCATCAACAGAGCTGTTACAAGAGGCCATTATGTTCCTTGCAACCCTTAATCTTTCTTTTTCCGAGAGCACTCCATGTTTTGGCCTGATGCAGGAAGCTGGCCTGCACGCTGCCTTTATTTGCGTCACGTCTTGGCAGCGTTTTCTAATTCTTTTGGGCCAAATTTTGCCACCGTTATGGTGACCTTCTAGGGAGGGCATTTCCTATGGCTGGCTGTCAAAAAGTTCTGTATTGCCAGGTCCTCCATGAGCCTTCATCTTTCCATCGCCTTACTAAGGAGAGAGAAGTTCCTCCAGGGTGCTTGTGTCCTCCAGAACTGCTCCATTTCCATGGGAAGTTGGGGAGTGGGGCCCCTGGAAAGCGTGCAACTGTGAGCGGGCAGGAGCTGATAGCTGGGTTTTACTTTGTTTCTCCCTCCTGTAAGCCAGCAATATTATGTGGTCATCCTGTGGCTCCAGGCACGATGTCCGTGTTCAGCCTTGCTTGGTCGCACAATGCCACCTCTCAAACAGTGCTGTGGGAGCTGGAGTCCAAATGGATCCCAACGTGCAGATGATAAGAAGCTTAAATGCCTAATTGAATGTGATAGCGTGAAGCTTCTCTCGTGGTGAGGTTTAATTGGATTATAGTACTGCACAGTGATGTGGTGGCTTGCAGGGCATGCAGCCAGCTTCACAAGGAGAGTGGATCCTCGCTAATCACTCATTTGTTTAAAACAATGAATTGCCTGGAGTGCTCTGATGGGCATGCAGGAGCCAGCAGCCCTGGAGAGAGGATTCTTCAGAAATTAGGCTGGTGGATGCCTATTGCACGTGCAGACCTTCTGATTGGGTCAGTGCAGCTGTAGCACAGGGTCTGCAAAGCTGCCTCATGTATCTGAGTCGGAGGAAAGGAGGAGGATGAGTGCTCCGTGAGCTTGGATAAGCAGGTGTGCATGCTTGCGTGAAAGCCTTTAGAACCTCCCATAGAAGCACTTGAGCCTTTTCTGGTCAGCTTTGCGTGGCTGTAACGCTTGTCCCAAGCAATGCATCCCTTCTGGGGTGGCTCATTTGTTCTCTCATCACGTAGCTGTCATTCTGTGGACTGGTCTTGCTTCACGTGCAGCTCCAGTGCTTGGGGACAGCTGCAGGAGGCTGAGCATCTCTTGGAAGCTGCTGGCTGAACTGCAGAGTGGTTGTTCTTGGACGTTTTAGTGCTGAAAGCAGAACGTTTGGCTTGCTGCTATTTCAAAAGAGTTTGAAATCTGCATAGCTGCTCAGATCTTAGTTCAGAAGGGTTGTCAAGAAAAATAGCATTTGTTCTCCTGTAAGCAGGCAGATTAGCATACAAAATCAGCTTTGATGTTGTGGCATTGTGCTCCTCATCCACAGCCTCTGTGCTGTTTTGGAGAGCTGTTAGGCTTTCAGTCTGCTGGGAAATGCCCCCAGGGACAGCGTGTGCCATTTGGGCAGGGGACAGCACCAGGACACTGAGAACTTTCCATCAGCTCACCCTGCCTCCTGCAGCCGCCCTGTGGTAGGGCTGGACAGGTGGGTGTGGGTGTCACTTGGTGGGAGTGGAGCCACCTCTATCCGTGCTCTCAGATGTGCAGGACCCCTTCAAGCTCCATCTAAAAATACGTGGAGAGGTGGAGGGTTGAAGGTACGTGGCTGTGGAGGAGACTGGGGATTCAAGTGTGTACCTTTGTGCAGGGAGAAGGGAAGAATGTTTTCACCACTCAGCTAAATAGTTTCTTCTGCAGGAAGGATACTGTGTCCTTCCATGAGATCCCTTTGCTCTGTTACGTGTGACAGCTCAAAAATCTTTCCCTGTTCTTTTTATTTTTTTTGACAAAGCTGCTGTAGCATGAGGGCTGGGAGGTTCTCCTGGCTGCTGGGAAGTAAATGTGGTGAGCAGGAGAGAGATTTGAGATTTCTGCAGGGAAACACACGGAGGGCTGCAAATGGAGATATAGGATAACCACAGTGTCTGTTCTGTGGTTCTGGCCTGTGTTTCAGGGGTTTCTTTCAATGCGGGGCTCCCATTAATGGCTACAGAGCATAGCAGTTTGCACATACACGTGTCTGCTATGTATTTCCCGACAGGCACGAGGCCAGATCTAGATATAGAGCACAGAAAAAAGCCCCGTCGAGAGATTCTTAGGAAGCCTTATCTATATATAGTCTATATAAGTCTGTATCCCCTTTCTGCTGAGAGGACAATCTCTGCTTGGGGAGCGCAGTTAGTGAAGATCCACCCAGCTTTGGAGAACCAGCAGAGAGGTAGCCATACCGTGTTACATCTCCTGTGCCCTGCACAAGCCATCCTCGTGTGCCTGGCTCCTGCACTCTCTGCTGAGGGCTCCAGCTGCATGACCTGCTGCTGTGACCATGGTGTTGTGACAAGCTGGTGACACGCTGCTGTGACCAGCGAGCCTCAGAGCGCACAGCAGCCCTGGCTGTGAGGGAACAGCTGCAAGTGCTGGGGCACGTTGCTCGTGCCGTGCCTGCGCCTTCGGGACACGTCGGTCCTCTGGGTGCTCCACCGTGAGATCAGAGCTTGGCAGTGCCTTGTTGTGGAGCGGCTCTTGTGGGGGTTGTGCCAGTGAGATTCCCTGCTGTGCAGCTGCTTGCCAGGCTGTACCATGATAGGAGGCTGCACAGGTGTGCTGCTGCTTCTGGATTGAAAACACACTTGCAGCGCTCAGCCCATCTGCTTCAGCCTAACACAACAAAAAGAAAGGCTCGCAGGTGGTGTAGATGAGAAGTGGGAAGGCGCAGCGAGGTGGACAGATCTGCCATTTGTGCAGCAGCGTGGTCTCATTAGTGTGCGTGGGGGTGCAGTTCCACAATTAGGACAGGATGTCTGAGGATGTTCCCTATACCATGCAGCCAGTCCAGCCAGCGCACCAGCAGGTTTTGAGGCTGTCTTGGCAGCTTCTGAGGGACAGCTGAAGCGCAGCACAGCCTTCTTTCTGCTGTAAAAAGTTTGTTGCCCGTGGAGATTCTTTACACCATATCGTGGAGCCAAAGGGGTGAGACTGATGAGGTTGTGCCAACTGGAAATGTAATGAGGTTCTGTTGGAGGCATGGCGTTTGGATGTGTTTGGGTCTGGAATTGTATCATTCCTTCTCAGAAGAAGAGTTCTGTTTTTGCACTGGGCTGATTCCTTTCTTACGTCTTTGAGGGTGCAGTGCTGGCAGCGTAATTCTTAACCCCATTTTGGTGGGAACCTTGGCAAGATGTGCTCCATCTCTCCTAAGCCCATCGAAGTCGCGGGGCTGTTGGAGGACATCTCCTCACGGGCTTTACAAATATAGCAAGAGCGTTTGAGGTCACTCAGTTTTGAGTTTCTTCAGGGAGAGCACGCTTCAGATGGAGGCTGTGCCAGGGCTCAGTTTGACTGCCTCCGGGGGGGCTGTTCTGAAAATGGGTGTCTGTGGCACGGCTCTAATCTCATGATGGTCCTGCAGACTTTTCCAGCTCATCAGATCCATGTGCAGTCTTAATTTCACCTCGTCACGTGTGCCCCGATTTCACTGCAGCCTCAGCTGGGAGAACCCAGTGGTTCTTAACGGGGACAGGGATGCTGCCATTCCAGCACAGTGATCGCAGCCTGCATCAGGGCTCCCTGCCCTCTTCCTGCTCCACCTGAGCAGTGGGTCGGTGTGTGTGCAAGGCACAGAGCATCCACCAGCGCTCTGCTGGCTGCAGCAAAGCTCCAGAAGCCCTCTCGCAGAAGAGCTTTTTCCCAGCAGGGCACAGAGCTGTGCGTGCTGGAAGCGTGCAGTGGCCTGGCTGCCATCAGAGCTGCACAGTGGGGCTGGGCTGGTGTTCCCTTCTCTGGGGCTGTGCCCCTCTGTCTTGCACGGAGGGAAGCACCCCAGTGGGAAGAGGGATTTGCGATCCAGGCTGCCAGCGAGGAGATTGCCAGCCAGGCACTTCCGAACTTGAATAATTGACGGTGTAACCAGAGCCACTGGAGATTGTTTGGGAGGTAACTGAATCTTCCACACCGATTCTTATGCAAATTCAGACATGTGCTTCTGGATTCTAATGGGACGTGTACAAATGCAGCTTGCATTGTTCAGAGCTCAGCATCCTTGCGCTGGGTCTGTCATTGCTAATGGCTTCATAGTAAGAGAGTGACTCGCAGAGCTGCACCTGTAACAGTTTCCCAGTGGCCTTCATACCTATGCAAACCAAGTTGCACCGTAGATTTTATGTGAGTGACCCGTGGGTGTTCTGGCAAACGGTTTGTTCATTGCCGAGGCTTTCCTTTGTCTCAGCAGTCTGCTTTTAGTAGTACAATGAACTCCCACATTTCAGTGCTGTTTGCTTTGCTACTGCTTGTGGCTCGCTGAAGGTAAATTAAATGCTATCGAGTTCTGCCCAAAATGAGAATAAAAGTATAAACGCAATCTTTAAGCTTTACCCAGTAAATATATGATTGAGTTGATGAGCACATTTAGTAAGTATTATTTGGGGTTCCTGGGGGAGATTGGTGTCCTGGCATAGCTTCAAAATCAGGCTTGTTTTTTTTTCATAGATGCGCCACGTGGTATTGGAATACTTGGTCAAAAGCACATGACCTTAATGTCTTTACAACATAAACAGCCTAGAGATGTTTCCTGCTTATGTACAAAATATCCAGCCAGTGACTGTTCTGTGCTTCTACAAGAAACAAGGGTAGTTTTACAATAAGCAAAGATTCATATCTCAACTTTTTTTTCCCCATCTGGCATTACTTAAATTGATGTTTTCATCTGCGTGACCTCTTGGGGGTGGAGCGAAATAATGAACGTAGAAAATGTGGCTGAAAAAGACCTTATTAAGTCCACTTCTGTGGCTTTGTCTGTGGGCTGAAGAGGCCCCACCGAGCTGCATCCCATGGCTGTTCCCCTGTGCCGTGGTCTGTGTTACTGGTTAGGTTTTATAGAGGTTGGAGAGTTTTAGTTGTGCAAGGAGTTGCCGGTCCTGTGTGTAGTCCTTCCCAGTGTGAGTCTTCACTGTGCCTGCCCTGTTCTCCTCCCCAAACCCTTTCTATGCTCCCATCCTCATGCTGATTTACAGTCCATGGTCCCTGCCCTCGGTTTCTAGGGGCTGTCTTGCAGCCATCCTCTGTAGTTTCTTCCCCTCCGATGGGCAGTTTTTGCTGTCAAAAAGGATTGTTCCAAAAACGTCCCCTTTTGTGAAAATATATCTGCCTCCTTTCTAGCTTTCAGAAAGGTGATATGCTTCTTTCCCTATCGGGTTGCACCCACTGCCTTAAAATGAAGGATTTGCAAGGAAAGCT
Organism: Alectoris magna; assembly: GCA_030625065.1. Lineage (NCBI taxonomy): Eukaryota > Metazoa > Chordata > Aves > Galliformes > Phasianidae > Alectoris > Alectoris magna. Next base: position 23,329,358 of record CM060568.1, on the reverse strand, counting down.
GAGAACTGCAAGAACTGGATCATATATATTTCATGTTGCCAGTGGCTTGCTAGGGGCTGAACTCCCTTTTATTTGCTCTTCCACCTCTTCCCTAAGCTGTTCCTGCGAGCGTGCCAGAATTTAAGGTGCTCCGATTTCTTTCAGGCTGGCAGGATCTGTATCCTCCTTCTGCCAGGAGCCTGCCTTATTTTGCTTCAGTGAGAATGAGCACTCAAGTAGGCTTTGTCCTTGCTTCACAAATAGACTTTGAGCACCTCCAGACACTCGGATAAGTTCCGTCTGCTCATGCTTGGCCCTGCTGAGCCAGTTGCCTGCAGATACCAAAGCGGATCAGAGGATATTTTCCTCCCAACATGTGTCCTTTGGCAGACTAGGTGAAAATCTGCTCCCCGAGGCAAAACTACAGTGGTTTTTACCTTTGGCCCACGGAGATGTGCTTGAGGGCGAGAAGCCTGGGAAGCGCTTAGTTCAAGCAAGTGAGCAAAGCTGTGTCAGGAGAGGGCTTTTGGAGGTGGATTTTCTCAGCTTGACTTTTGGTCAGTAAGCTGATGTTTTTCTGAGGTGGAACGGGTAGGTCCTGTGGTTGTCCTTAAGAAAAATCCGTAATAACTCTGTGGTGTTGATTCAATTGTTTCCTTGTTTCAGGACCGTAAGCTAAATGCACAGGCAGCCTGGCGGTGTGGGGTGGCTGTTTGTTCTGCCCACACCTGCAGCCCAAGGCCATCCCTCTGGTCCTGGAACCTCACTCTCTGCAGCAGGGATGAAGCCGTGTGTTTGGTGCCTGCTGCTCAGCAATTTTTAGTGCCCTGCACAGATGCTGATAGCACAGATTTTTGAAGATGCTGCTGATTTACGTGGGTTTGGGTACTTGGGTCTACTTAGCAGCATTGCCTTCCTGCAGATCAGAGTAGCCTAGTTCTCCCAGTGTTTCTGCTGGTGTATGATGCCAGCATTCAGGAGGATCTGTGGATGCCGACACCTGCTGCATCCAGGTGCAACAGGCTATGGCCCAGAGCGGGGCTGTGAGCATGTTTGCCCTCACCTCACTTGTGCCCCAGGCACATGCTGTCTCCTGCGTTCCTGTGGTGCTGACTTCTCTCCTGGCCTCTCAGTGTTGCCACTGCTGTGGTTTCAGGCTGTGAAAGGTTTGCGCAGTGCTTGGCTTCCCAGCAAAGCCAGCGTGTGCTTTCCTGGAGGATGGCTCACTGTAAAACCATGTGGGTGAATGCTGGTCAAGTCAGACAGCTCTTCATAGGGCTTCTGGCAAGCAGGGAAGAGATGCCTCCTTATCTTGTGTGCTTTTAAGCAGAGAGTAAGTGACCGCTCAGTCAGTAAAGCAAGCATCTGTGCAGGAGTTCTGCTTTGCTTAGCTGTGAGTAGTAGTGTGCAGGGCACTGAGCATGTGTTTGTATGAGTCTGCCACTTTCTTTTTTCAGAGCAAGCTCTTGATTTAGGACAGCCATAGGATGATTTCAGTGTGCTTTTCTGTGTGTAAGAGGCCATGTTGTTGTACTTTTGTCTCAAAAATTTGCTGAAGATGGACTGTTCCATGCCAGTCCTGTCCAAGGGATTGCTCCTGTCCCTGGACAGGACTGGCATGGAACAGTCCATCTTCAGCAAATTTTTGAGACAAAAGTACAACAACATGGCCTCTTACACCACCCCGTGACTCAAAAATTGCTGAAAAGGGGACACTGATGATCCAGGATGGTGAGAAAAAGATAGCAAGCATAAGGGTAAAGGAGGGGAAGGGTGGGGAATTCTATACAATTATTACAGATGATTTCTCAGGTTTGGTTACAAATGTTGCCCTGATGTGCTCGATTTCCCCCTCACTTGAGGAGGTTACAAAGTACATAGAAGATACAACACGTTGTATAAGCTGAATAAAACATGGAATCATACACGGAACAAGCATGAGAGTCACAGATGCACACAATAAATAAAATAAAATACGTTTCACCCATGGACCACCTGGAAGCCAAGAAAAAAGGTCTAGGTCTGGGCCTTTCCAATTTTGTACAGGAACATGTGCAATTTTCCGTATACCTTCAGCAATTTGTTTAACAACTTTACCATTATCATCAATCTTTAGACAACAGGTAGAGTCATTTAATTTGCCACAGACACCTCCTTCTTCTGCTAGCAGGTAGTCTAGGACCATGCGATGTTGGAGTATTGCCGCCCGCATCTGTGAGGCCTGATCTGCAAGAAGATCAAGGGCAAAGGCTGTTTCATTTGTAATGATTTCTAGGACAGCTTGTAATCTGATAATACGGTTTAAGTTATAGATGGGTTCTCGGGCACCACTAATCCACTCATTGGGGTTCCATGTAGCAGGACCATAGTGTTTGATTATACGCTGAGGGGGCCAGTCGTCTTTGCCCCAAGTTTGGCCACTACCACGTGTTATGGATGTATCAATAGACCTCTTATGTCTGTTGAGATCATCATATAATTTAACACCCAACTCACTACCAACCTTTCCTGGGAGTAAAAAGAACATCGGGCGGATTACTCCAACATAACATACCCCGGTCCAGTTTGCAGGTAGTTGTTTATACGCATGATGACCACAAATCCAGTAGTGTCCTTTTAGTGCTACTGAGCCATTCTCAAAAGGTCCATTCCATTCTTTGGTTAATTTATTTACATGTTCCTTAGCTTGGAAGTAGGTGGTGTTGAGAGGTCCAAAAGGATGTCCTACCACACTGCAGTTCCAACTGTTACCTGTAACACCTTCATCCTTGCACCACTTACATTTCCAAGCTCTGGCATCAGACTTCCAGGTACATTTTGTACCTCTAGTTTTGGTAGACAAGGTGTAGTTAGTGGAGGACCAAAAGTGAGAAAATCCTTGTCCCATTCCCGACTGATTATACCACCCCCATTGATCACCTCTCATCTGTGATCCCATTCCATGAGTGCCTTTACGATATGTCCAAGTGCAATTGCTAGTCCCAACATAGTAACCACCTGGCTGTGTACGATTCAGACAATACATTCCCATAGCAGGATACTGGACTGGCCATGGAGAACTGTTCTTATCCTCCCAGTGGTTGGTCCCACTATAATTGCTTACCAGCCACTTAGGGGCAAGAGGGGTTGATAGCCAGGGCCAGGTTTCAAGTCCCATGGGTCCTCCACAAACCCAACAGTTACTAAGGTTATAGACATTTGCTACTTGCTCAGCTAGTTGAAAGAAAGAGTTTTTCATACCATTCCCCCCATCCCCAAAGTCCAGTAGAGAATAGCTAATTGTTATAGAGATTATAGCCCACACAATACACCTTATTAACAAAAATGACATGTCACCCAAGTGTTACGTAGATAAACCCCAAAAATCATCAGCAGATGTGTTCAGTTAGGGTCCCACGGAGATCTTCTGCAAGATACAATGAGACATTGGCTTGCCCCCTTGGGCTTGGTTAATATGATCAAAATGAGGGAATAATCCAACGAGTATTAATTTTATATTCCTTTTCCCGGGCATCCTTAGCCCTCCAAGCATATTTATTAAGGGATTCTGTTAAAGTCAGAGGTACTGGCCCTACATTGGGCAAGTCCACTAACACAGGTTGGCCAGGAAAATAGGAGGGTTCCTCTAGCTTATTAGGATTGAGAGTAATTGGCAAAGGTGGTGGGGCCTTGGGACAGAAAGCATTGAATCGAGGACAGCCATTAATTCCCCAGCGATCATTAACTCTTCTGACCGCATCAGAGATACGGACAGACCAATAGCTCTTTTCTGGCTTCAGAAATTTCTTAAGGAGGCCATTGGACCGTTCTACAATGCCATTAGCCTGGGGGTAATAGGGAGTATGCAAGATCCAGTGAATACCTTCCTCTCTAGCCCATTCTTGTACTATCCCTGAGGTGAAGTGGGAGCCATTATCTGACTGGATGGAAGTGGGTTTCGGAAGAATGCTAAACCATTTCTTTAGAGCCTTTATAGTGTTTTCTCCTGTTGCCCGAGGAAAGGGTTCAGCTTGTAATAGGCCAGAGACTACTTCCACACCCACTAGCACGTACTGTTTACCTTCGGATTTATGAAAAGGACCAATGTAATCAATCTGCCACGTTTCCCATAGGAGCTTTCCCTCTCTCAAATGGAGAGGAGTATCCTGCAAGGGATGTCGATCCAGGCGGGTGCGGCATAGGTCACAGGCAGAAATGCAGGTACGGCACTGTTCTCTAGTAACAGGCCAACCACGGACTTGGGTTTCACGGTAGAGATCAAGAGTACCCGTATGCCCCCTTTTCACATGTAACCAATCCACAAGTTTTTCCCAATTGTCACTGTCTGGTTCTCCCTGCCTCAGAGGGGCAATCCTAGCAAGTTCATCAGCTTTGTTGTTCCAATGACTGACAGGGGTCCCATCTTCCTGGTGTGACGCCACCCACGCAACTGAAAATTGTCCCTTTTTAGCAATAGAGAGAATCTCCTGCCATTTCTCCTTTTGCCAGACAGGAATACGGTTAACTTCCCAGCTGTTTTTCTCCCAAAAGGGAAGCCACTCTGTGCAGCCTTTGAAAACAGCATACGAATCAGTATAAATATACACACGTGTAGGGGACTGTGATTCATGTTGAAACACGCTCCATACTGCTATTAACTCACCAACCTGAGCACTCCCCTCCCCTTCAGTAACAATAGTGAAGTCAGTCCCTATCTGTAGAGCCACAGCCCGATACTTCCATATTTTTCCCTCACGCTTGGAGGAGGCATCAGTGAACCAGACATTTTGCAACTGGCCTGAATAAGGGGGAGCAACCTGAATAACAGAGGGAAGGTCAGCATCAGTGGTAGAAAGAACATCATCCTGTATTGCAAGTGTTTTTGGAGCTCCTTCTGTGACTGAAAAGATGTTGCAGTAGTGTTCAATTTGAGCGTACCACTTTCGGACAGAAGCTCGTTGTGCCACCCCGTCAGGCGGAGAGGTACCGGACATAACAGACTTAATAACCTTAAAAGGACCTCTTAATATTATAGGCTGTCGTTGTATGGTCCGCTCGGCTTCCCGCAGAGCCATGCTAACAACAAACAGCCCCTTCTCCAATTGAGAGTATCGTTTCTCTGCATCTTTGAAACTGCGGGAGTAGAATCCAATAGGTCTGGTGGGACCTTCTGGACCCTTTTGCCATAGATGTATAGACAACCCTGTTTGAGCAAATCCCCACTCTATCTGCACAGGGTCAGAAGGGTGGATGGGACCTAAGGACTGATATGTGATAGCTTCAAAAATTAGGAGCTGCAAAGCTTCTTCATGGATTGGGGTCCATTCCCATGATACTTTTTTTCTCAGTAAGTCATACAATGGGCGGGCAATAATGGAGAAATCAGGAATGTGTTTTCTCCAAAAGACTAAGAGTCCAAGGGCATACTGTAATTCCTTTTTATTCTCTGGCATTTTAAGCTGGTCTAAAGCTGAGAGGGTATCCTGTGGAATGCAGGCCATACCACCTTTCCACCAGATACCCAAAAATTTTACCTCAGCAGCTGGAGCCTGGATTTTGTCTGGGGGAATTGTCAATCCCAGCTCTTCTAATCGCTTGATTATTTTGTCATGCATAGTTTTTACAGGTGTCAACTGATCACCTCCTATAAGAATATCATCAATGTATTGATAAAGCTTAACCCCTTCTTCCAACGGAATCTGTTCAAGTTCATTAGCCAGAGCATGATGTGCCAATGTTGGGGAGTGTTTGAACCCCTGAGGGAGGCGCGTAAAAGTATATTGCTGGCCTTCCCATGTAAAAGCAAAACGGAGCTGATCATCAGGACGTAGGGGGACCATAAAGAACATATCTTTGACATCAATGGTGGCCATAATAGGGTGAGCTTGCTCTTGAATAGCTGCTATCAATTCGGAAATGTTAGGTACAGCTGCAGTTAGTGGACCGGTGTTGGCATTTAGCCTGCGATAATCAATAGTTAATCTCCATTTACCATTTGGTTTCCTGACAGGCCATACAGGGGAGTTAAAAGGGGAATGAGTGGGCACTACAATTCCCTGTTCTTTCAACTCTGTCAGCACTGGACTGATACCATTACGTGCTCCCAGAGGTAAAGGATAAGGTTTAACCGAGGTAAGATGGGAAGGAGGGAGTGGTGGTGCGGTTTGTAATAAACGAATATTTAAGGAAGAGACACCAAACATCCACTCTCTCCCCTCATCATCTAACCAACTTTTACCCTTCAACACATCAAGTCCTAACAAGTTAAACGGAAGAGTTCCCACAACCATGGGGACATCCTGGGATTGCTCCTCCCCAGGTAACCTTAGTTTCACTGTTGCCGTGATCTGTGAATGTACACCACCCATAGCATCTGCCACAAATATCCTTCTGCGAGACAGGGTTACACCAGCATGGTCAGCATCCTCCTTTTTGATAGCCGAAATCTGTGCTCCTGTATCTACCAGAAATGTTACTGGAACTAACTTAGGTTCAACAACACACGTAATTAACAAATCATTCCCTTTAGTCGTGAGCTTTCTAGCAAACATCCATCCCTCACCCCCCCGCTCACTTGAGGGGGGTGAAGGAATTAGTTTCCCGATTTCTCAGGTAGCACTTCTGTTACTACAGGGGGAGCACTAGGAACTAAGACTTCTGATTTAGTTGGCCATCCGGTTACCAGCCTCTCGAGTCTATCTGTTGTTAATCCATCCATTAAATCTCGAGGAATACCCTTTTTCCAGCCCAGTGTCCATAGTCCATTACGCTTGTGATCAATGTTTCGCCTACCAGTCTTTTCTGCAGGTGAGGCCTTTTCGGTTCTATTAAGTTTTGGACTAGGTGGCCTAGGGGCAAGGGTGGCTGCTGCGAGCCTTACTCCCCTTGGCTCAAATTTACTGGTGGAAGAAATCACCGGCCCATATTTTCTCCCATAGTTAATTAATTCCTGGGCAACCTCCCCCCATGTCCATACTTTGTGTCCTGACGGCGGATGGTTAGAAGTTACAGTACCTTCTAACATTGCCTGAGCTCTATCTCCTTGAGACATAGCCTGTATTTTTCCTTGCAGTTGTATGCCTATAGGTTTCAGTGACTCTGGAAGCCCCCTGATTAAAGGAGTCATCCTTTCAGGATCAACAGGCATCATCATAGGTGATTCATGGTGAGGCTGCAGCTTTCTGTCATACATCATTTGGAGACAGGCAGCCTTTTGAACACTTTCCACTAATTGATCGACTGTTCCAATAATGGCAAGAGGGTCTCCCCTTTCTAAGGGGTTAAGACCACCCGCCCAATAGGCAGCCCTCTGTGTTAAGGACCAAGGAGCACGATTGTTGCCAGTAGTTAAAAATACTCCTGGTCCCCAATAACCTTCAGCTTCTTTTTCTGTTAACAGAATCTGGTCTCCACCAGTAAGACTAACTCTCCATACATACTCCGTTTCAGATTCTTTTGGAGACCGGCTAAAATCCTTTTTTAATTTTGCTAATTCAGTTGCTGAGAAAGGAATTTCTTTAACGTTCATTTGAGGGTCTAAATCCTCACCATTATCAAATGTATACTCAGTTTTTATTAAAGGACGCAACTGGGTTGGAAAGGCCTCTAATTTATCTAGCCTTTCCTTTATTTCTTTCAATCCCTCTTGAGGATAAGGTTTTTCTTGTGGTGCATTGTGGATAACAGTGTCACCAGCATCTTTACTACTAAAAAGCTCCTTAAACGCCATTTGCAACAATGCCGAATTGCGTTTCTCTCTTTCCAATTGTTCCTCAAGGTTTGCAATTTGGTTCTGCAAAGCTTTTACCAATTCTTGTGTTGTTTTAACTGTTTCCTGCAGCGCCTGTATAGTTTGGTTCTCTGCCCTAAGCTGTTCATCTCGGAACTCCACGGCAGCCTTTAAAGCAGCCCCGAGTACCGCACAAATAAACGATTTTCCTTTACCAGCTCGGCTACGAGCATTGTTTTGCAAAACACTTATACGGTCTGAAACACCCTGCAAGTTATGCCAGTTTTGTCGTGCCCAATCCACCCCTGATGAAGAGGGCCGAGCACCATGCTTTTCTAAAAGGTCAAATAACACATCTTCACTTTTCATAGTGGCAACACTGTCACTCATTTCTCGATACGCTAAAAGATCTACACTAGGGGAGGAGAAGGTACACTTAACTCCTTACCCCTCCACAGGGAGGCACGCACACCTATCAAACAAATGCAAATGCTCCAATCACGCCTCCCTTTTGTTGAGAGGAGCACACACAAAGACAAGAGACTAAAACAACACCTTTTAGGTTAAGTGGCTCCTTACTTCCCTGCAAGGCCACACAAACAGCAAACTCCACACCTAGGTTACAAGACACCCTTACTCCTTGCAACTCCAGGAGGTGCACACAGAAAAAGTTCAAACAAATGCAAATTCTCAAATCACTCCTCCCTTACACAAAAGACCAAGAGGCTCAATCAACAATTACAAAGGAAATGCTAATACCTAAATCACTCCTGGCTATCCTGCCAGGCCACACAGAAAAACTTCAATCTTCAAGGCACACACTTAAGATCCAAGCAACAAGAAACCTTTAAGTTCCTCAGACAACACTTTCTAAGTTTCGGTAAAGTGAATAAACTCCTTGGAGAGGCACACACGTTTACGTCAAAAATATCACTTCCTCACTTCCCCAAGAGGCGCACACGAAAAACAAGTTCAAATTTCACACTTAAGTTACAAGATACTTAAATCACAAAATGCAGAGAGGTCTTCCCGAGGAGGCACACACGTATTAAACAAATGCAAATAGTCAAAATTAATTCATACGTCCTCGAGAGGTATACACATAAACAGTAAAGGTTCAGAGTATGGAGCGGTCTTCCTGGAGAGGTGCTCACGTTTAAATTATCAAAATTATCGCTCCTTGCAACTCCAGGAGGTACACACAGGAAAGTTTCAGACTATATCTGGAAGGACAACACTCTCATGGCGGGTATCCTGCCGACTACGCCAAAAATAATGTCTCGCTCCAATTAATAGGAGTGAGAGGAGATTCTTTTAATATACCCGGCGTGAGATTAAGAAACAACGGTTCAAATGTTAGTCCAACCAGTTTATTACAAATCCTAACCTTTTAGGGAGATGGGGAAGGGGAAATGGGCGATAGAAAAGGTAAGAAGAAAAGCAAGGAATCTCTGTAGAGAGCAAAAGAGATAGTCACCACCGTGGGTCCAGCAAGGTACGTTGTAGGTCCGTTGATCTCAGGAACCAGTCTGGTCACCACGGGAGATGGGAGAAAGCCAGGCAGCTCCGCAGCAAGCAGGCCTCGGGAGACAAACTCCCAAAGACACCTTTGACGGAGACAAACTCCCAAAGACACCTTTGACGGAGGCTGAACTCCCAAAGACACCTTTGACGGAGACAAACCCCCAAAGACACCTTTGACGGAGGCTGAACTCCCAAAGACACCTTTGACGGAGACAAACTCCCAAAGACACCTTTGACGGAGGCTGAACTCCCGAGGCCTGCTTGCTGCGGAGCTGCCTGGCTTTCTCCCATCTCCCGTGGTGACCAGACTGGTTCCTGAGATCAACGGACCTACAACGTACCTTGCTGGACCCACGGTGGTGACTATCTCTTTTGCTCTCTACAGAGATTCCTTGCTTTTCTTCTTACCTTTTCTATCGCCCATTTCCCCTTCCCCATCTCCCTAAAAGGTTAGGATTTGTAATAAACTGGTTGGACTAACATTTGAACCGTTGTTTCTTAATCTCACGCCGGGTATATTAAAAGAATCTCCTCTCACTCCTATTAATTGGAGCGAGACACTGTGCTTCCACTGGGTTGTCATGTTTCTCTCTGGTGGTGGGCAGATTTGCTGATGGTTCACATTTGAGCTGGGAAAAATGCCCCTTGTTGGAGTTCTGGTATGTCTGTATACAGTGAAAAATGTTGAGTGGGTTGGGGATAGCTTCCAGCAAAGCTGTATCGCTTCCTTGGAGCTCTTTTGTTCAATAGAAATTCCTTTCTTTCTCTCTCCCCCTTCCCGTCCCCCTGACAGCCCACCTCCTTTCTACAAGGATACACTGAGGTATAATTCACAATCGTCTGACCGAAGTGAAATATGCACAGCTGCAAACACATTGTTTAATGATACTTCATTGTGAAGGCATCTCTCAGAACTTCTCCTGTTCCAGGAGCCGAGCAATCAGTGTGGTAGCAAAGAGGATTTTGTTGAAAACGCTTGGCTTGGATTTTTATGAAGCTCTGAGAACGTTTTGACTACTTATGAGTTTTCAGTGCAGATAGGAAATATCTGGAGCAGGAAAGAGCCTGAGTGAGGAGAGACATTAACTGTGTCCCTGACACCAGGGTACGTAATGGAGTTTTCCTTAGCTCTCGCTGAGTTGTGTATAAAGGCTGGGGTGCAGTAAAGGACACAACAGATAAAGGTTTTATTGATGTTAGAAGGATGAGGAATATTCGGTCTCATGTGCCACAGCTCTCTGGTGCACTGTTTGATGACTTGTTTTGGTAACAAGAGATGTGAATTTGACTACGTTAGCACCAGCTGTCATGCCTAGCCCTGCTCTGGGGGACTTCTTGCTAACTTTGTGCAGAATCTTTAGCTGGGAGGCATTATTCTACTATTTGTAAGACATGGAAAGGTAGCAGTAGGCCTTCGTGTTGTGGCTGCAGTGTAAGTACACAGGCTCCAGAGGGAAAGAGCATGAGGGATAGTACTTTTTTTTTTATTGCCTCGTAACAGATAAGCACAGAGAAGCTGATTTAATGTTTTGCTGGTACCTCAACAGAGAACTTTTTGCATTATCCTTTTAAGTCTCAAGCTCAATCTATCCCTGCTGATGGCTCTGAATGTTTGTTGTGACAGAGGCAATCTTGCTCAGCTTTCAGGACATTCCCCACATCATCCACAGGCAGGAGAAATGATGCTGGTACGTGTTCTTCGCTCTTAGCATCCCAGGTACAGCTTTAGCTGGCTGCATAAGGCAAAGGCGCGAGAAGAGAATGCTTTCAGGGTGCTGAGGCTGGTCTGGCTCTGAGCTTTGGGCTCAGTGAGTGGCCCTGTGGGGTGCTCCTGCTCACAGATAGAGTGGCTCTATTGTAACGCTGGCCAGGCTCTGAGTTCAGCTCCCCAGCAATGAGCCTTACTGCCTGCTGAGAGAGGGCTGCTCGCATCCACCTCATTGCCCTCCACCTGCCCATGCCACGCGTGGTTCTGCAGGGCAGGCCGGCGCCCCTCCCAGCGTGCTGTGTTCCTCACTCACACATCGCTCCGGTGCTTTAATAAGTATTTTGACAAATGGAATGAACAAACTCATTTGGTTTGCTTTGCCGGCCTCTTAATGCTCTCAGGAATGAAATATCACCAGCAATGATGCTGAAGAAATGTAGTCTCTAAATAATATGGAATCTTTGCTTGTTGCTTCAACTTCTGACAGCTGCCGAAGAGCATCAGAATATGAAATAAATGCAAATGTGTCTCTGTAGCACATGGCTGCATTTTGTGCTCTGCTGCAAGCAGTTGCACTGGGGGTCCTCTGAGCTCCTCTCATGAAAACTGTGGTTCCTTCTCTCCCTGGTAAACGGAAAGGTGATGCCAGCTTTCAGAGCAGGGGTAAGCAGAAAAAAACAGAAAATCTTGTGTTATTTCCAAACAAGCGCATTTTTTCTTTTTCCTTTTTCTTTTCAGTAGCAGCACCTCAAAGTAGAGCACGTGGGGTATATTTAGATGTGAAGAGAGAGACTGAAGGGAAAAAGATGTTTTCAAAGTGGTGTTGAGAGACATTTTGAGATCACCTGGCGGTTCCCTCAGAGGGAGCTGCCTCCAATGGGAGCAGAGCAGAAGCGCTCTGCAAACTGAGGTGCGTGCAGAGCTGTGCTGTGCTCCAGAATCCTTTCCAGCCTGGTTCAGCTGGGTTTAGGAGTTCAAACACCACCGCTGGTTGCTGCAGAAGCTCCTTCCCTTGCAGCAGTGGTGGCAGTTCTGCTTCAGCCATTCAGTCAGCTTAGGTATTGTGGTTAGCTGTTTGGCTTTCCAAATCTCACCAGATCCCTTGTTTCCCTTCTTTTGTGATTTGCTTCCCAGCTTATCTCCTCGGCCGACAGTGTGCAAACAAGTGAGAGGTGCCCAGAATATCTGATGGAAGAAACACAGGAATGCTGGAGTGAGGCTCATCCTCAACCAAAGGCTACACAGGAGGCACTTCTTTTCTTACAGGAGAACAGAACATTTCTGCAGGTTCAGCCCTTTCAGACCACTGTGCCCCCTCCCCTCCTCACTGAGCGCAGATCTGTGAGGGGCGGCGCATTTTAGCAGCTTTACCCATGCTGTTTATTGCAGTTTGAGGGATGCTAACCAGAATTTGCAATGTGTTTAATGCTGAATAGAGTTCCCCAGCTTTAGTGGCAGGATCTGGAGTTCTTTGTGAATTATATTTAGCGCTGTTGAAGCCTGCTTTGTCAGCTGTGTGTTGTTGCCTTGTGAAAACTGGCAGCATTCAGATCTAAATAAATGCTACAGTCTCGTGCTATGAGGCATGATGAGAATCGTGCAAAAAATTTTCTAACTTAGGTGATGGATTTTGTTATCTCTGTGACTGTGATCCCCTTCATTTCCGTAGTCAGCAGAGGAAGGAGCTGGCATTAAATGTGGGGCACGCAGAGGAACAGCATGGAGCATTGTCCGAGTGGGGCATGGGGGTGGCTGGGTGCACGTGCCTGGTCTGGAAGGAGGCCAGAACGCAGGCTCCGTGTGGTCAGAGCAGTGCTGGGATCTGTGGAGTGTTCTGGTCTGCAAACAAGCCCAGCAGCGGCATGCTTTGCATATTTGATTGCTCTGCTGGCTGATACCAGTCGTGCCATCAGAGTTCACAAATGTTTCTCACTGCCGTTGGCCGCTCCATTTTCACCCTTAGAGGACATTTTGAGTTCTCACTAAAAAAGGAAGCGTCCATTTGGGCTCTAAATTATGCCTGTGCGATTCTCCCATCTTATTTATTTCAGGCCATATTGAAGCTTAGCAAAGACAACTGTTTTCATCTGGCACTTGATGTGGCTGCTTTCAGGCAGAGTGACAGTGCTGTCAGGAACAGGCCAGCTACCCCGGCTGTGCTATTGTGGGTCTGTGTTGGTCAGTGAACTTTGAAAGGTAGAACTCCTTTAAAAGGCTGACAGCGGTGTTCGTATGGTCTGTTTGTTCACTGTGATGTAAGATGGGTCTTTCAGACAGGTAGTGCTGTTAAGGCCTGTGTGCTTTGGGGATCTTGGCTCTGGCCATGCTTGTGATTTTTGGGTGGCTGAGCAGTGAATAATTTGTCATGACCCTGCAGTGCTGGATGGGTAGGGAAGCCTACAGAGCAAGCACTGGGCTGTACAGGGAGCAGAGCTCTAGGTGGCAAAGAAGAAGGATTTGCCACCAGCCAGTGGGGTAAGGAGGAAGCTGGAGTGCTGCAAAGGGGACCGTCTCATTTGCTGGATGCGCAGCACTCTGGGTCACGTGCAGGCTGTGACATCCCCAGTTGCTGTGGAGATGTCACGGCTCCCAGCCTGCTGCTGCTCTGGGGGATGCTGTGCTCAGAGTTCATGGATATGGTGCAGGAGTGGACGGGGTAAAGAAAGGGTGACAATCTAGGCAAGGCACATGCTGGTGCAAACATGCATGAGGTATTTTGTGTAGCCCTTCCATGCCACTGCTCATGCCTGTCTGAGCTAGATGCTCCTGCAAGGAGCTCGCTGTGTGCTGGCATATGCGCAGGACACATGTGCTGCCCCCCAGCTCTGCAGCAGGCTCCTGGGGCCCTCCTCACATGTTGGCTGCTGTGTGCAGCTCCCGCCAGCCCCAGAAGGCTTGGGGTAGGCAGGGAGCATGTTCTTGTGGCATGCCCGGTGCAGCCGATTCGCAGTGCACATGTTGTATGCCACGTGAAGCTGCTGGGGCAGGAGGGCAGCAAGAAAGCTACAGAAAATGCTTGACCAGCCCATATCCCAAAGCCCCCCCCTCCCAGTGTGCAGCTTTGACCACTCTCATCATATGCTCTATGGGAATCTGTAGTAGTACAGCAAATATGAGATGTTTGTGTCAACTGTGTTGTGGGAAATGTAGTCCTGTTGGTCTGTCAAAGGAGCCTTGATCATCGGTCATCTTTTTGCTATTTTCTTACTTCGGTTTTTACAGTTAAATGACACCATCCTATTCCCTCAGAACTTTTAGAACACTGCTTAAACCCAGCCCACCAGCACCATGGGATCCTTCATTCACAGTTATCGCGCTGTCAGGATGCCATGCAGTCCTGGTGCTCTGGATGCTGGATTTGAAGGAAGCAAGTTGAGAGAGGCACATGGTGCAGTCTGTGTGCCTGGATTTGCAGACAGTGTGGTGTAAACACACAGGTGGGTTAGACGGACTCCTTTGTACACCATGGCTTGTCTGAGGAACAGACCTAATCCCTTCTTCATGATTTTTCCTTTAAGCCCTCCTGTGGAGGGATCTGAAACCCTCAGAACAAAACATGAAGAGACCAGTGTGGAAGAACTAAGATACTGGCTGAGGTCACCAGAAATGTGAAGAACTTCAGAAAGGGAGAGAATGCATCAGTTTCTCAGTGGCAATGCTCTGAGTGTGCAGGTGGAGGCATGTGGTTGGTGACAAACAAGCTGTTATCCTGCCCGTGTGGATGGGAATCACTGATTCTCAGAATGCAGAATGATGTACGTTGTGAAGTTTTGACACCCTCGTGCCTTTTGCATGCTCAGCTTGGAGCAGGTGCGCTTGCAAAATGTGTGCAATGGGTAGGACAGTGTTTCAGGGCAGCATCTGGCTGTCTGTGTGTGTGTCCTTGTGAGGTCCTGGGGGTGGCCTGTTGCATAAAATAAACTGCCATCCTCTTACCTGTTAGAACAAGATCTGCTTGCTGCAGCACTTCTGCGGATCTTTGTCTCTAGAATTTTAAGAGCTTAATTCTGTGTTAATGCTGGGTAGTAGATTTCAAGATCCTTAAGAATGATGAAAATACTGGCCCTGCAATTGTTTCCTGGCTTATAGCTTACCTGAATGCACCTGTAGCCAAAACAGCTGACTAAAGATTCCATTTAGCTTAGTGGTAAGTGTGAATGAAGGAGAAGCAGGCTGAGACTAGTGCAGGGCCATGACGCATCTCTGCTGATTGCCCAAGTTGTGTTTCTGGCATGGAAGGAGTTGGGCACTTGATCTCTGTCTCAATGTGCTCCCGGTTGGAAGCAGCCTGAGGGTGGATCAAGGTGGAAACATTTGATGGAATGGGCTTTGTAGAGTGAAGAACCACTCTTCCTGTGTTTTCTACCATTGATACCCCCAGTGGCCCTACTCTGACACATCTGTGACATAGAGAACGGCTTTTCTGACTGAAATAATTCTCCTAGACCAGTATGGAGTGCATGAGCACAGTAACAGGACAGCGTAGTGCTCCTTTACCTGGGCACGTGCAAAACAGGCATCCGAAACTATGTGTGCAGTTGGTTGGTTGTGCTCTGCTCGTGTTCATCCCTTGCTTAAACAGCTGCCTTGGAAAAATGCTGTGCAGGGCTCCTCTCTCCAGCCTGCCCATCACAGCCACCCTACAGCTGTGTGTGGAATGGCTCTGTTTGTCTGGGAGGTGTGTGGGTGGGCAGTGTCTCCCTCCACCTCTTCTCCAAGTGGCTCAGGATTTATTTTGGGATGGTCTTGAGTGTAAAGTGTCAGCCTAAGAGCAGAACACTCAGTGTTGAGGGGTAGGAGACTGCGTGCTGTCCCTAACACTGAAGTGGCTTTGGGCGCAGTGAAACTGCCCAGTGCCCAGATTCCTTGCTTGCATCTCTCAGCTCACTGGTGTTTACAGAACTCAGAGGAAAGTGCTCCCGGAATGAGATGTTGCCTCTAGGAGCAGTATCTTACAGATTTCAGCCTGCACAAGGACATCTGCTTCATGAGCTGAAGCTTTCCTGCTCCTGTCTTGCACTTGGAGCCCCTGTAGCTGTGGATGCTTCTGTTATTATTCTTGACTTCCATCGGGCTTAATTAAAACACAAGTCTTTAATTTTTAATTTTTCCTTCCTGTTGATTTGGCAGTCTCTGTGTGAGCACGGTCTCAGTGCAATTATTGTGCTCCCTGTGGAGGGACAGACGTTTAATTCAGCGAGTCCTTCTTGGAGGGGATTTATTTTCCTGATCTTTCTACTCCGGGGGATGCAAAAGCAAAGCATCCAATGAGTGAGGAGTTCAGCACCTCGTGCGGCTGCTCTGAGCCTGTTTGGGCTAGGATTGTTGTTACTGAAATGCGTTCTGTGCCCACAGCTGCTGCCTGGGTGAGGAGCACGTGGTGGAGCCGTGCAGCACAGCTGGCGTTAGCCGGGCACGTTGGAGCCCTTGGGTCCAGTCCAGGTTTCCTCTTTAAAACCAGGTTTTATTCTTGTAGGATGCGTTTAATTGTTTTGTCATGTGTTACCTTGGGGAATGGGATCAGGAGAGAGCAGCCTGTGCCTCCTTGCCATGTGTGACCAAGGGAAATTGAGTCCCTATGCATCCCTGTTTGTGCTGAGCAGGGAGGTCTGCTATGGACTTCCACAGGGGTAGAAATCTCAGATTTCCTTTGCTCTTTCTGCAGTTAGGTTCAGCTGGCTTGGTGCTTTTGCTAGCTGAGCTCCCCATGTGCAACCATAGATCAATGCTGAAATAAACACACAACAAAATTGTTTGCCTACCCTCGCTGTCATGCGGTTCCAGACTTTTTATAGACCACTTAAAATACTTCAGGCTCTTTCAGCTTCAGATCTGAGACTTCCTCAATTCCCATTGTACGTCTGCGTGATTATTTTTTTTTGCCCCCCCCCCCCCCCCCATTCACTGAGATACATATGTAGGTGAAACTTCCAAGTGTAAACTCATCCTGCTTTATAAGATTGTTTCAGGTCCCCCTTGCATCAGTCCCAGCCACAGAGGCATAGGGAGGGCACACAGGGCAGGCATGGCTGCACTTCTGCTGTGCTCACACCGCCATGCATGGAAGATGCTTCATGTGGCTGTTTGCGGCCCCTTTCTGCCACGTATTAATATTGCTTTGATTTGCATTTAGTCCTGACACTCTAAGCATGTTAAGGATGAGAGTATTTCAGTCAGATTTAAACTCTGCTTTGTTTTATTTTTGTCTCCTAACGGAGGGTATAACTGTTTCATTGTTATTTGTGTGAAGTGCCTTTTAGTACCAGCAGTCCAGCAGTGGGATAAAGAAAGCTGATGCGGCCCGTGTCTTTTCTAACAGCTTTTGTTTTTTCTGATCTCTGTAAAGAAGGCTTATGATTTTTTTTTTCCTTTTTCTGAGCAGCGAGCGATCCACGGGGCTGGATCAAAGCTCATAAATGATGAATTGAAGGAACGGCAGAACGCCTTCCTTGTGCTCCTCTGGGTGTGCTGAGAACGCCATTGTTCCCTCGTGTACCTTTTCCATCCTCCAGCCGGGCCACACAGAGAGGGCCTTTGTTCCCTTCCTGCCAGGCTAACAATGCCAGCGCCTTGTGCTACCTCTGCTCACACCACCTGACTGCCCGCGGCTCTCTGGCTTTTGGCAAGCCTGGGGCAATTGTCCTCCAGCTACGGCCTCACAAAGAAAACAAATGGCATCACGGCCTCCTTCCTTCGGATCCTGGACGTGAAGCAGAGCCCGCTTCTGGCCAGCATCTGCATCATGGGTGATGTCTGTCCCCAGAGCCTCCCATGCAGCTTTGTCTGGCCGCAGCTTTCCTCAGGTTTATCCCTCCCCCAAGTTTGTTTTCTAGGCACGCCCTTGCATTTAAACCAGCTGTTGGTAACTTCTGCGAAACTGTGACAGTGCTGATATTGTGGCCCCATTACCTCAGAGCTTGAGCTCGGGCTGCACCTAGTCCAAATTCTCTCCCCTCCCAAGTGCTCTGTGCTGGAAGGCAGAAGTGCAAACAGCGTTAACCAGAACAATGCAGCATTGCCAGGGCAAAGAATGTGAGTTAGCTGCGTATGTTTGGCATGTGCATGCCAGGGCCGCAGGGCACTGCGCGAGTCCTCTCCTTTTCCTTTTGTTTCTTTTCCTTTCCCATTAGAGAGGTCTGAACCTCTTGCCAGCACTTTTGTTGGGGGATGAGTAGCATGGACAAGAGGAGGTGGGAGCAAGATCTTTGGGAACCCAGAACTTGAAACTGAAAGGGCCAACAGACTTAGTAAAGCTTTGCGGAGAAGTTTAAATTTAGCCTGACCCACTGCTTTTACATTGCTGGGATTTAATTCCTCTGACCCTACAGCTCTTGGTCTGACTCAGAACAAGCGTTCCCAGGCTGCGGTCTACGAGGTCTGCGCTGGGAGGCTCTCCCATGTGGCCATGGGTCTGCACCAGGCCGTGAGATGGACTTGTAGGCTGCCTCCATCTGTTTGGGGGGGGGGGAGGCACAGAGAAATCCAGCCTGAAGAGCTGGGGAAGCCTCAGATATTCCTGCTGTCTTTACGTCTGTATCTGTGTGGCTCCTGACTGGAGTCTGTTCTCCCTCAAACAGAGATGCTGCTGTATGGAAGCTGTTCAGAGCTTTTTCTTTTTCAGACATGATTATAACTGTTTCTCTTCTGTTCCTGTTTGCAGGTTGTGCAGCTTGACACTAAAGAAACTGGTAGTCTTAAAGGAGTTGGATAAGGAGCTTATTTCTGTGGTCATTGCTGTCAAAATGCAGGTAATTGCTGTCAGCTCTAAGAATCAAATGTGGTACTTGAGTTAAAAATACTGGCAGGTGCCTCCATGTGAGGTCTATTGTGGTTGTGGGCCACTTTCCACACTTACATTGTCATGTTCTGTGCGTGTAGAGAGTCTCTTGTGATTCTTCTCCTATGTTCCTACCAAATTTCATTGTAGTAAGTGAAGAATATTGTTCACTGAGGACTCGGTGTGAACTTTATATGTTGATAAAGATGCTCATTTCATATCATATGCAGTCACCTGATCTTCCTGAGCAGTCACTAAATCTAAGCTTGTGTTAGTATGCTGCAGCTCTTGCTGGGACAGAACATCTTGGTCACTTAGACCTGGCCTGGGGAGGCTCTGGAGGCTGGGCCTTCTTCTGATGGACAGCTCTGCTGTTAGAAGTCCAAGCTATGTTTGTAGCCAGGTACTCGTCAGTTGATATATAGGGTGCCTGTACATTTCAATTTGTTTCCATAAGATATAGCTCTCATCCTAGGTAAATAACCTACTTCGCAGCATGGGTTTGTGCTGCTTAATTAGGTTTCTACATATAGGTCATGCTGCCTGGAGGTAGGTGTTCAGCAGGAAGTAAGTTCCACAGTGTGTCACAGCATCAACTTAGTTCGAGTGCTCCCACCACTGTAAATGCTGAAGTGCTTACTGGTTAAAAGCCTAGCAGACCTGTAAGTAGACAGGTACCATTAACCATGCTGAAAAACAGCTGGCTTTTTTAAAAAAGGGGCAAGCAAACTCCTGCAGAGATTTGTTTGCGTCAAAATCTAACGTGGAAGGTGGTCATGAGGTCTTTGTGAACTGAGGACATGCAGCTGAGCATTTAGCCAACATCTCTCATCTCTGTGAGCAGTTTAGCTACAGCAAAATTGTCCCCCTCTGTGTTGGAGGGGTTCACACACCCATAGCAGGGAGCAGAAGGGTAGGGAATAGTTTCATACAGCTGAATTCTAAAGATGCACAGCTGTGGATTCCTGGGCTGTCAGATACTGCTGATCAGGGCTGAAAGCTCTCCATATGTTCATACTCCAAGTCAGCGCATGCATCACTGTAAGGGCCTGAGGCTTCTCAGTGAATGATCTACAGGTAGGGTGTGCCAGGCTTGGGCTGGGAAATCCAGTAGTTCTTACTAGAACAAAGCTTTTTCCCATCCAGGTGACTGCTAAAAGTTTACACATTCTCTGGGTTGAAAAGGTTGAATGCGTTGCTCCAGACATGCAAGCCCAAAAAGCCCAAGGGGAGTTTTAACAGTTGGGACTTTCTTGTATGTTCTGAATACACGTTGTGATCTGTCCTGCTGCAGTAAGTCACACACCGAAACCTGAGCAATTATTCTGCAGTCCCTTCTGTAGCAGGGCAGATCCCTGAAGAACTGGAAAGACAAAGGACTTGCCCTCTGCAACTGCAAAAGTTTGGGATGCTTATCTGCCAAGTCCCAGGCTGCAGCTTGCATCCCTGCCCATCGTTTTTGCTTTGATCTGTCCTTCCAGTTGGCCTTGAGGTCACAGTGGCTGCAATAACTGATGTCCCAGAGGGTGCCCATAGCTTCACCTTGGGTGTCCCTGGCACTGCAGTTCGATCATTGCTCATATCTCATGATGTGCTATTTAATGGTAGGGCAGTAGCACTGCGATTGTCTCTGATGCAGGCAGATTTGAAGCCCTCCTTCATGGCTTGCAGTTTATTATGATGCTGACAAGCTCTTTTAAGGCTACTTAATTTGCCAGCACTCAGGTTTCTGACGCAGCTATTGTTTGCAGCTGGTGATATTGGATCTTCAAGTATATGGTCTCTGTCAAATGACTTGCTGGCTGTGTATGAGGAATTGCAAGAGAGGTGTCAGACACTGCAGTTCTTCCAGAAGGAATGACTGAATTTAGACCTAATGAGAGCATCCTACCTGCATTTCCCATGTTGCCCTGCAACCCTCCTGATGTTCAAAGACTTGTCAGCCGTATTTCCCAGGCTGTTGCTCTATTTATCTGCTGCAGTCTTCTTAAAGCTGCTATATTTGGGCTTTCATTAGATTTCGAGTTGCGTAACAAGTAAAGCAAGATTGCTACTGTTAGGAGATTTGCAGCATGGAACAAATGCTGCTGTTGCCAGTGGCAAGGCCAGACGTGCTTTACATGCACATGTGCTGCTTTTGCTGTGGGGGACCCTTCAGTTTTCAACCTGCTCTACTCTCTGATGTACTGGGGGCACCTCTGCAAATCACAGCGTTCTGGCTTTAGGAGGAGGAAGCCAGTCTCAGACTCTCCTCCCCCCCCCTCATTTTGGGGTGTTATTTGGGGCTGATGTAGCCATGTGCAGTTTTACTTTTGGATGTGGCTGGGAGGTGTTTACTCCCTGTCTGTCTCTGGTTTCCCAGATGTTGTTTTTTTGGGGAGCTACAGTTTTGTGCCTCTGGGAGATCAGCCCATCTGGACAAAGCCAGAGCTGCAACCTCAGCAGAATGTTGAGCCAGAGACCTGTGAAACTTACCACTATCTGAATAACACAGAAGCATTTGCTAGGCAGCAGTTTGTTTTGCTTCCCTGCTAGTTTTCTCTGAAACATTCTCTGAAATAGGTTAAAATCTCCACTTTCCTTAGAGAGGGGTGTGTGTACAAAGAGGAAACATTGGCCCACCAAGGCTGATGCCAGAGATGTATGTGTGGCTATGCAGCCTGCAAACCCGGGAGATGCGGAGCCTGCTACCTACTGGCTGCAGTCATGAAACAAGACTCCAGCTTGAGGGGTGGGGGTTGACTCACAGCTTTTGAATGCTGGGGTTTGGCAGAACAAAAGCTGCTTTGTTGCAGTTAGGGACAGTAAATATGCCCAAATCTCTATTAGTCAAATATCTCCCTTTCATCTCATTAATATGTTGCACAAGTGCAAGGCCAGATCCATCCATTCACTTTCTCTGTGGTAGTCCCTGAAAGCACTTCTCAGTTTTGTTTAAATAGGGGCGGGATGTCAGTGCAGGGCTATTTCCATTTCAGTCCAGTCTTCCTTCCCACTGCCCCTTCCAAGGCCAGAGTCTTTCCAGCACAGCCTGCAGCCCAGCTCTCTGACAGCCCTCCCTGCAGAACCTGTTGCCTTATCCTTTCTCTGGGGAGAGAAGCAGCACAAAAGCAGCTCTGGGTAATATAGGGGAGAGTAAGGCCTGTAGTTGGAGCTCTCGGTTTCCACGGCTAAGCCATTTGGGCTGGATGGCAAAGAAACGGCTGGCTGGGCAATTTACCACGTGGGCTTTGCTTCTGTGCAGGGCTCCAAGCGCATCCTGCGGTCCCACGAGATCGTGTTGCCCCCGAGCGGACACGTGGAGACGGAGCTTGCGCTGACCTTCTCGCTGCAGGTAAGTGGGACGGGGCAGCAGGGCACTCGTGTGTGAGCAGAGGCGCTCTGTGGGTCTGCATTGAGGATCCTTCTGTATTGTGTTGGTTGCTCTCCTCAGAGCATCCTGCCTTAGTGCTACCACTCGAGCAGGGAAATAAAGGAAATAGAGGCCGAGTTGCTGTGAGCACAAGGGAGAATCCTGCATGCACAGAGCAGACACTTGGAAGCGTTCTTGTCTGGGTTATCTGTGTTTTGCGACTGAGGGGTAGATTTTGCCATCTGGAGTTTCTTCTGGTAAGAGGGGCTGTAGTGGTGATGCAGGACAGACTGGCTGTTACTGAGACCTGGGTAGGCTCTAAGTAGGTGAGGTTTCACTGCAGACAGATGATAACCCTGGGACTGCATGGGAAGGTACACAGATGGCTGGTGTTTCTGGTTCTGTCCTGATGCAGCTTGCGAACTGGGTTAACTGCAGCACTGCATCCCCTCCTTTGTGAGAAGGAATGAGAAATCCACGTGCCAGGAATAAGTATGTGTGATTCTTAAGACTGCAGCTTTCCAATGACTGGGAGCAGAGCCTTAGGATGAGCCGCATCTCCCTCTGCCCATCCTGTGTCAGCAAATGTTTCTGCAGGTTTTATTTTGGAATGTGTTCTTGTGGTGTTTTTTCTTTCCCCCAGCAACTCAGAGCAATACTGCAGCAGGACACACAGCATTGTTTTTAAGTTGGTTTCCTCAGGAGGGGCTGGGAGCTGAGCCAGAGCAGGGGATAATGATGTCCGTGATGCTGTAAGCCTTCCGAACAGAGTGTGTGAGATGAGCAAGCTTAGTGCGGAGATGTGCTGCCGATCTCTCTGCTGCAGGAAGGATTAGCGCTCTTGGATGCAGTGAGGTCTGGGAAGCCTTCCTGAAATGGCACAGCAGGATTTTTATGACAGCTTTTATTATTTCTTAATTGGACGATGGCTGGAAGCTACTCTTAGCTAAGTATAGTCTGAGCCAGGTACAGTCTGAATTTAGTGCCTGGGATATTTTAAGAGTGGTGATGGACCACAGAGTAAAAGCATGTGGATGTCTCAGCATGAGAAAGCCTCAGTGTCCTGCAGCAGCAGCCAGTATCTCCATATTGTGCTGTCAGCTCTTTGCCCTGCATGCTTCACTCTGCATGCGTGCACACTGTGCAGGCTGTCCGGGTGGGCAGTGCTCTTGTTATGCAAGTGGGGTAAGGTTAGAGCTATGGTGTGTCTGAACATGTTCCACCTAGCTAGCTAGGCTGAGACCAGCAGTAGCCTTTCTGGCAGGTAAGCTTCTGTCACCCTGACTGCTGGAATGGCTGTTCTTGCTGACCCTCCGCCAGTTTATCAGGATCAGTTGAAGTTCCCTGGCATGTGTGATGGTCCCCTCTTCTTGCCCTTGGAGGAACTTGCAGTGCCTGGGGCTTCCTGCGTCTTGTTTTCAAATACTGTGTTATGGAGAGGCAGTCACTAAAAAGTTTTTGTTGAAACCATTCTGTAGATTTGACAAGCGATGGCAGGAATTAAAAATAGCTGTCTGTGCAGTGAGAATGGCTTGGCTGTTCCAGAGGACCTTGCCTTGAGCTGAGGAGCTGAGTGGCCTGAATGTCTCTGGATCTCCCTTTTTTTAACCTGTGAATCTTCATCAGAGGTGGCCAGGAAACACACCTTTGAGAAACAGAAACTTGTGCATGCATGGACTTGATCCGTGCAGTTGAATCCCAGAAAACTGCAGACGTGGAGATCAAACTGGCCTGGGACGCAGCATGGCTTTAGAGTTCAGCTGCAGGCTCGTGCTTAAGCAGCCTCAGAGGACCCCAGTGCCTTCAGCTGAAAGCGAGGAATCCCTCTCCCCTACTGCCTTCCCAACACTTGGAAGGGTCTCAGCTGCGGGAGGGTGGGAGGTTTGAATGCAAAAGGTGCCTCTTGCCTTCTGAGCCCCTGCTGCCAGCCCCAGTCCTCAATAACTTCCTTCAGTGTTGCAGATCTGTGAAGTCACGTGCTCAATTTGTGGCTGGATGCAAATCCGTTTTAAGGTGATCTTCTAATGATGCGGACTGTTGTTCCTCCCTTCTGCAGGGCTGCTGCCTTGTGCAAGGCAGTCCATCCCATCCTTGCAGAGCAATCGGTTAATTAGTATTCTGCTTGTTTGTGTGGCCGCTGCTCCCGGCTCTCTGCGCAGCAGTCAGGCCTGCTCCGGACTGCAAATTAACGTCTCCAGGTTTCTGGTGGCCCTCAGCAGATGTATTTATCAAGCTTTTTAAGAGGCAGGGAGTTACTCTCACAATTTCCCAAAGTAAGGAGAGGAGGAAAAAAAAAATAGTGAAACGAAGTATCCTTCCACTTAAGGATACCCAGTGTGCAATTAGGGTCCCTGCAATGAGGTTCTTCTTTCTGCAGCCCATCTCTTGGAGGATGCTCGTCTCTTTGGGACTGGACTTGGGCTCAGCCCTTCCAAACAGAACAGCCAAGATTGTTTTGTCAGCGCCTGGTCGGTACCACAGTGCTTCACCCTCTGTGTAACGCAGGCATGCGAGGCCTGAGGTGCCTCCTGTCCTGGGGCTACAAAAGCAAGGGTATGGGATTACCTGAGCTCTCCCCATGCCCGCTGATCCCTTGTGTGGCACTTGGGTTTTGTGGCAGAGCTTTACTAAGGGTTTGTTTTTAAGGTGAGAGTCAGAAGTGATTGCTTCCTTGGAGTAATGTAGGGTTGTACGTTGAGGTTTAGTTCAGTGTAGGAATGGAGTTTACTTGTGAACCAGACAGCCTGGGAGATAACATCAAGGCACATAATGAACTTTTGCTTTCTATTTTCAACCCCAGTACCCTCACTTCTTGAAGAGAGAAGGCAACAAGCTCCAGATCATGCTGCAGCGGCGGAAGCGGTACAAGAACCGAACCATTCTAGGCTACAAGACTCTGGCCGTGGGGTCTATCAACATGGCTGAGGTGAGCGGTGTTTGGCATGGTCCATACTTAGAAGGGAGGGATTCTCCCATCACTTTAAATCCAGTGTTATTACTTCCCTTATTGAGAAGTACCTGGATGGATTTCGTGCAACTATCTTAATGCTAAACAGTATTCACAGAACAATATTGTAAACAGATCTTAGTACTGAGTACTAATATTGTACATTTTCTGGATAACATCTTGAGAGCTAAAGGATTCTTGAGGCTTATCAGCTTACAAGGTTTGTGGAGTATCTTGTTTGTTTTTGCTTTGAGTTAGGAGGTCCAAATCGGCTCACTCAAATGCAGCTCAAATCCCCTTTGCATTCAGAAAGCTTCAGCATGTATTTCAATACTCCTGCATTTTCTTTTGTGTTAGTACATCTGGTTGAGCTGAACTAACACATTTGTCTCATGCTCTTAAATGTAAAATGTTTTGTTTCATGTCTGTGGAAACAAGGCTGTTAAGGTCACTTGGACAGAGCTTCCAGGTTCAATGTAGCACCAACGTATTTCAGCAGACTGCATTCTGCCAATAAATACTTTCATTGTTTCCACCTGTAAGTTAATGTTATGCTGCAGTGAGTTATTACAGTGTTAAATAATGTATTATAAAGAATGCTTCTGTTGTGTGAGTTAAGCTTCAGCTAGACTTGCAGTAAATGTAGATCTCCCCATCTGAACTGTCCAAATTCTGATTTATAGTCCTACAGGCAAGATTTTTCCTGTACCACGCTTAGTTTAAGAACTAGAAATCGACTGTTGCTGTAAGGCAGTTAATGTGTGGGCCTGTTAATTGGATCCATCAGTGAGCTTCTGAGTGCTGGGCATTTGCTGCTGTGTGTGGTTTTTCTTATGTCTTTTTTGTAATGTCAGCTGACTGAGGTTAGAAGGTCATGCATTTCCAAAGGTTCACTTTGTTGGGGAACGGTTACTTTCCAGCTCATCTGGAATATTTCTGAAATGGAAGACTTTGGGTAAACAAATGCTATATCCTTTTACAAGCCTCTCTCTCTTTGCAGTTTATAGTTTAATGACCCCTACACAGCACTGACACGCACACAAAGTTATTATAGGAGTTGAAAGAAAACAAAGCGATGAAAAGTTAGTGAAAGCATGAGCTTGAGACGGCATATGTTCCTCATCAGCTCAGGTCATTTTAAAGCCACGTGAGGAGCTGACAGAGCAGCCTGGTGTGTGGTAGGAAGCTGAAGTGCAGACAAGTGGGAATGGGGAAGCAATTGCTGAGTCTGGTGAGACAAGAGAAGAACCTGAGTCTTGGGTTCTAAGGAGAGCTCTGAGAGCTGTGGGAGTCAAAGGGAAGACGGCTGCAGTGAGAAACCCACACTGAGATGTGTCTGCCTCCACCATGCCTTGCTCTTTGTGACTCAGCACTTAATTAGCCCGGTATGGCCATCTCCTCCAAGACTGTGGAGCAGGAATTTTTGCTTTAGGAAGCACTTTGCTGGGTATCCCACTGATAATTTTGGGTGGGCTTTTTTTTCGCTCTAAAGTTCCTCAACTGTGGAGGTTCCGAAGGTTGGTACCTTGATGATTCAAATCAGTGCTATTCTGTGGAAGCAAATACGTACTAATGAGGTATTCAAGTGTTGTGTTCCATGGGTAAGCTAATCAACTGTCAAGCTCAGAAAATGTTTCCTTTCCTTCCACCACTTGCATTAGCAGTAGACTAAAATCTCAGCTAGCATTGTGCATTGCCTGCATGCAGCTCTTGCATTTGCAGGGTGTTGTCTGCCTTCTCTATTTGGAAATGCGGAGTAACTCTGTTAACATAAATAACTCTTGTAGTATGCAAATGGTGCAAGTTTAAATACATTTAAATGCAGATTTATTCTGCTTGATTTCTGTCCCAGGTCATGCAGCACCCCACGGAAGGTGGCCAGGTACTGAGCCTTTTCAGCAACATCAAAGAAGCTGCAGTAAAGGTAGCAGAAATCTGGATCTTTTCCTTGTCAAGCCAACCAATTGACCATGAAGACAGCACTATGCAGGCCAGCCAGAAAATCAAGTCTACAGGTGAAGTAGAACCACATGCTCTGGGGACTAGTGCCATCCTGAACTAACTGGAGTTAAACCCCACCTGACCTTAGATGCTTCCTGGGAAGAATGAGGCTTGTACCTATGCCTGTATCTTTAACTGGTTACTGCAAAGAAAACCTACTTTGCAAACCTGTTGCTGTGTAAACAAGAAGCATGGCTGCCAGAGTTTAGGGGTTGTCAAAGGTTCACACCAGGCTTAAGCCATCCAAGTTAGGTCTGTGCTCTTCCAGCATTACTGGTGGGTGTGCTGAGAACCTGTCGTTCCTCATATGGATAACAGTGTCATATTCAGGAGATGCACATTTAAACTGCTCTTCTAACTTTTGTTCCTTCCTTGTTCTACAATATATGTTAACTTACATAATCTACAAAGCTGCTGTATTTTTAAATGGAATATGATCTGGTTTAATGAGAGTAAATCCCCAGTGTTGCTCACTATGTAGGAAAGTACTTGGGTTTCCATTTGTGACAGTGTTCCACCTTCTCTGTAGTAGCAGCCTTCTGCTCACTGCCAGCAGAGTGACCTGTTGAAGGCAGTGCATTCAGGTGCTTGTGCGTTGCTGCCTGAGGCCAGGCAGATCACCTCAAGTGTCATGTCAGTAGAATTTAGACTCCTGGCATGTCTTCTGAAGACAGTTAGGCTCACTAAGGGGGAAAAATTCTTTCCCTTGTGGGTAAAACTCCTTACTTGCTGTTGTTTGCCAGGTGATTTTTTCCAGAGAAAAGGGAATGGTATTCTAAGGAGTCTTACCTGTGTGCTGGTCTATCCTTCTTACTAGATATGTTTCTCCGTGTTCCTCATCTCCAGGATGCTCCCATCTCACTGGGTCTAGCTCAGATAAAAGATGAAGAAGGAAGCATTTCCTTATGTGCCTCCTTTCTTGGTTTGTGACTGTTAGTTGCTTTTCTCAGCTCTTCAGATGAGATTTTCTCCTTGCATTGAAGGAGTTTCATGGGATCTCTTCCCTCTTTCCTTCCCTTTCAGACAACTATTCCGAGGAGGAGTACGAGAGCTTCTCTTCTGAGCAGGAGGCCAGTGATGATGCCGTGCAGGGCCAGGTACTGTTTAGGGCATGGCTTCTTCCTGTGAAAGCTTCTGTAGAGCATTTACTTTTCTCAGCTTCTGCTCAAAATGATAAGTCTGTTTCCTTAGGTAAGCTGTGACAGTGTGAGACCGTCACCAAGTGTTGAGCTGCAGTAGCAGAAGGAGACTGGAGGTGCACAGCAACCCATTTCTTTCACCATGCTGTGATTTATCTCCTTATGTGTTGTCTCAAGTCCCCTTTAAACACTAAAATATTGATTTTTATCTGCTCAACTGTCAAGGCAGCAGTTGATTGTTTCTGTAATGCTGATTAGGTTCAAAGAGCCCAACAAGGCCCCCATCTGTAACTTAAAGGCTAGTGGGATCTGAGTCAGATTTTAGTCTTTAATACCTCCTGCAGAATGGGTCCTGACAGAAAACTCCCTGTGCAGAAGTGAGTTGCTTTTGAGTTTGGCTCTTACTTGCCTTCAGACTCTGGCATCGCTTGCCTTCTGCCTCTTGGAGGGTACTGAGAGGAACCCACTGAAATGTGGGACTGAGAGAATCCTTGTTTCTTTCTAGAACTTGAGCTGTTTTGCTTCTCTGAGCTGGCGTTCCAAGCTCTCTGCTGACCTAATTCAATTCCTTTTCCCTCTGCCATCATAACCGCAGAAAAATGAAGCAAATGCTGAAGGTCTGCAAGACTGAGCAGCAGGTTAATAGTGGAAATGTTGTTAGGACTTAAATGATCATGTGTCCCCAAACCACAAAGGTAACAAAGGAATCCTCTTTCTGTTCAGGATTTGGATGATGATGAGTACGAGCTGGGGAAGCCCAAGAAGCAGCGGAGATCGATAGTAAGAACGACGTCCATAACCAGGGTCGGTGGAAATTAGTTTTACTAACACTGATGGGGTTTGGCTAGGATGTGCAGTGCATGTGGCCTGTGGGAGCAGCAGACATGCTGGCAGGGAGCCCGGGGGCATGGTTGCAGCATGTGAAGAGCCAGTAGAAGCTATCAGTTCAGGGAGTGGAGCGGTCTGTGGTGCGTGTATGTCCTGAGTGTCCTTTAGCTACAAGGTTAGGGTGCTCCAAAAATCATATAAGTATGTGAAAATCAGCCCCATAGCAAAGCCAGGGCAAGATCTGTGCTCACGGAAAGATCTGCTTGTGTTCTGCATGGGAGAGACCTGTGGGAAAGTTTCAGGATGAAGTTCAGTAGTGCAGTTAGGAGCTGGAGCCAAACAGATGAACCTGAGGTGATGCATGTTGAGGCCAAAGAAGTAGCTGGATATTGAAGGCTTTGGTGAGTAGCATGCGGCCAGCCATCTGCTCTCTGACAGCAAGCATGTGTTTGCCTGCAAAACTGAACTTCCATGTGGAGCATTGACCTGCGCTTGACTGCACCGTAACGCACAATGTGGCCTTCTGCCTACACAAGTGTTTGTGCATGTCTGTGATGGCAATAACTCAAAATCACGAGGATGAGCTAGATTTGTTGGTTGTGAGGGGTGTTTTTTTGGGGGACTTTGAAGTATGTTTGGAGATCGTTTGTACCTTCTGCAAGGCTATTTCTCAAATCCATGTTTGAAAAGGTCTTGAATAAGCACTGCTTTGATCTGAACCTGTGATTAAAAAGACACTATACGAGACTAGGAGCATGCTACCTCATATCCTTGATGCCTTTAATATTGTTTACAGGCATTAGTGACAGCAGGTGACAAATTATACCCCATGGTTATTAACTGTGATGAGAAGGTCTTTCTGTCCCTGACCACTGAACTGATACTGAATCTCCAGTGCATAGGGCTGGTGCAAGTCTGGATGAGGTGCTGCCAGTAAATTTAACATCAGCCTCAACAGGCCTCCTGTGTTCTGGCTGTCAGACCATTCAGGCCAGAGAACAGCTCTTGCCATGTTGCCTTAGCTACTGCCTGTTGCGTGTGCTCCTTATACAGGCTGCTGTGCTGGTCCAAGCTGGTCTGCATGATGGATGTTTTTCCTTGACATCCTGAGTCAAAGGACAACTCTAAAATGAGAGCATCTCCTTTCTGCCAGTGCAATGGGGACCATTCTTTGAATGGTCTTGTTTGAATGTGGTGATTTCATTTCACCTCGACTTCAGCTGTCTAGAAGGTGGCAGCAGCTTACAGGATTTGAGTTCGGTGCTGAAAGGTGAATTTTGGAGACTTGGGCATTGTGAAGTGCCTGGGGCTGGAGCAGCGGGACCAGTAGGGTTTACTAGGAAAGTTCCCATGAGATACAGGCAAGCCAGCAAACAACTTTCTTCACTAAGGTGTGGCCTGGTGCCAGCCATTTCTCTTGCCTTTCCTCCTGACACAGGGATGCCACTTCAGATGCCCTGTACCAGCTCTCTCACCTGGGTCTCCTGTACCTTTTCTTAAGAACATGCATATTAGTTTGGTCAGTGACTGAGAATGGCTCAGTAGCTCATAATAAATCTCAGCTGTCGGTTCTACCAGGGAGAAATAGCTCTTATGGGCAGATATACACAAAAGAAGTGCAACAGTTTGGCTTGTGTTCTTTTGGGCTAGATGGCTGCTTTGTCTGGGATCTGGCAATGTCAGACTTGGAAAATGTTTTTCCGATAGGCAGGTGGTAAGAACAAGCCTCACAACTTTTCTGCAGTGGTACCAGTCATATAAGCAGGCCTGCCAGGTTGAACTGCAACAGGATAAAGTAGTGCTTTGTTGATAGAAAATGGATTTGTGCTTTGAGTTAGTGGACAGATGCCTATGTTGTCTCACTATGTTAAGAACCAGAAAAGTTGACTCTCAAATGCTTGCCAGAAATTTGCTGTCCTCTGTGCATCCAACCAGGAGTGGTATGCCATTCATCAGGACCAGGAGGTTTCTTAGGTTTGGCAGAGTGGGACCTAGTTTGTTGTAAGGCAGTAGAGAAAGTGTCGTAGGTCTGGAAAAGCTGTTTTTAATGTGTGTACAGCAGGGACTTGGTTCGTGGTGCCAGCAGTCTTTTTGACTTGAAGCAGCACCAGTGTCATGTGTCTGGGCTTCTTACACACTGGGAGAAAGCAGTTCACTGATGCTTTACTCATGTGAAAATATCTTTGAATTGCAGCAACAAAACTTCAAGCAGAAGGTTGTGGCATTGCTGAAGAGATTTAAAGTGTCTGATGAGGTGAGTAATGCATTCTACAACGTTTCTGTCTGCATATTGCTCTCTCACCTCTTCAGTGTGGTCTCTGCTGTAGTCCCCAGGAACATTCTCCTGTTTATCCCTAGCTCCATTCATTCTGCAGTTGATGTAACCCATCATGGCACCCTGGCCTTGCTTGGAGGCTTGAGGGCCAACTTTAAAATGTCATCAAATGTTTTCTAGACCAAATTTTATCAAAACTAGATTTTGGCAAACGCTCATTTATTTACCCATTAATTTCAAGTCAGTCTTCAAAACTGTCTTCGACCATTTCAGAGGCAAGTGGTGTGCAGTGTATGTTGCTTGTGAAAGTAAATTGCCGCTGCTTTGATAGTCTTACTGCAACAGCCAGGCAAGACTTGAAAAATTTCAGTACATAGATGTACAAGAAATACAGTTTTCTGATCAGAGATAAAAAAGGAAAGAGTTCCTGAACACAAGAGGCTGCATAACATTTAGTACCTAATATAAAAACTGTTAACTGCTCGTTTGGCTGGCTGGCTGTGTGCAGATACTGTGGCCTGTGGGAAAGAGTGAGTAACTCCTCGTGCTTTCTTATGCTTCCAAACAGTCCTGTTAGCTTTGCTATTCTTCCCAAGTTAGCTCAGCAGAGTCAGCACCCATATCTGAGGTCTCAGCCAGCTGAGCTGTTGTTTTTCTGGAGCTGCTATTAGAAAAGCAAACTCAGAGCTGTGTACACCTGTATGCTTACGCTGCATGTGTAGAGAAACCTAGGGGAGTTTTGATGTGAGATTTGTGTTCTCTTCAGATGTATGCGTGGGTTGCAGCTGATCCTTGTCCAGGTTTCTGATGCCTCCTGTGGATGTTGTTGTTACTTCTTTTCTGCCTGGCTGGGTACCACATGAAAATCAGGAGGTGTAGTGACAAGATTTCAGGAATACTCAAGATGCAGTACTTATTGTGTATTACCACATTTCTATACTTTTTCTAAGAAAACTGGGACTCTGTTGGGTGCCTTCTTAAGGCTTTGTTTATAGAACATGATTGACCGATTGACGTGATCTATGGTTAATAGCTTGTCCATGGATACCTAATCTAGTAGGTAAGTGTTGCTTAACCAGACACTGACAGCTTCACCCTCAACAAGCACTCCTGGTATGCTTAATGTTTCTGCTAGATATAGTATCCTCGCACTAGAAACAGTATCTAAGCCTGGTGCCCTGCAGTCATCAAAGGATCTCTGGTGACATGGGATCTGTTTGACTCCTAGTGAACAATGCCTGCTTTTCTCCTGCACGTAGGTTCTGGATTCAGAACAGGACCCTGCAGAGCATGTTCCAGAGGTGGAGGAGGACTTGGACCTTCTGTACGACACATTGGATATTGAGAACCCCAGTGACAGTGGGCCAGAAATGGAAGACGATGACAGTGTTTTGAGCACTCCGAAGCCAAAGTTAAAGTAAGCATGGCATGGCTGATGCTGGGTAGTCCTCTGCAGAGTAGTCGGTTTGGGCAGCTGCTTGGGACTCAGTCTTCCAAGAGCTGGAACTGAAAAGAGACAGTGTGCGCAGTGTCAACGCGGATTAGATGCTCTACTCGCACCCCTCCACCTTATTACCACAACTCCCCAGCCTTGTGTCAGAGCTCCAGTGTACATTATGATAATTTAATGACTGCTTGTGAGCTAATTTCCCTTCATGTATTTTTTTTTTTTAACTTGTTTCCTGTACAGTTATTCTACTTGCCCTTCCACCTGACCACAGGAGTAGGAATTGCTGACAGGCAGACAGTGGAATTAAATTGTACGCAAGTGTTTTGAAGAGGTGGTGGAAGCAGACAGGAAATCTGGTGCTGTAGCAGAACAGTTAGAAGCTGCAGAGGCAGAAAATTGTGACGGGCAAAGCAGTCTTTCTGGAAAATCTGATAGGATCCTGTGTGGAATGAACTGCAGGAAACAAACGAATTCTTCAGAGCCCAAGGGGTACTGACTGTAGCACAGGCAGATACACCCAAGCTTGTTCTGAACTAGCTTTTGTAGGTGCTGATATATAGCAGCTCTGTGTAACTGAGCCAGGGATCACTTCTAATTGATCTGGGGAGACACTTTGTCTTACTGTCGGATTCTTATGTTCGTATTGTGAAAGGAATTTGATAAATGCTGATGGCTGTAAGCATCTTTTTTTTCTTTCCTGGGAAAAAAAAAATCAATTCCTTAAATCATAATTGAGCCTTGAAGCCTTCTGTGATGATCTGCCTTTTGACATGGAAGCGCAATCTGATTGTATGTGCTATCTTATCGTATTGAGCAAGTGTGTAATTGGATCCTAAGGCTGGCAGCCAAATCCAGATGCAAGCTGGAAATAAAATGCATGTTAGCATCAAGAGTCACTTACCCACATGAGCAGAGTATGGGTGGGGGGGGCAGCAATTCTCCTTCACTTGCTGTCTTTCCATCAAGAGCTAAACCTTGCCTGGAATGGCATGTTGTTCAGTCAGCATTTGCAGAGCTGAAACAGAATTCGCAGTGTGAAACTTTGCACCTGGTGCTTGGGGTAGGAAAGACTCAAATGGCTCCACAGAGTTGATGTGCATTCTGTTCTGCAGTATGAAAATGCTGGAGCTGTGGGCCCATCCCAGATTTTATGGAAATAAAAACTTCTGTTTGGCATGTAGTGTGAGAGCATGCAAGCATTCCTTGTGAGAGCTTTGTGAATATGATTTAATGTGAGACAGCTGACGTGTTGGAGCCGTTAAGTGGGGGTCGGTCAGTCAGTGTCAGGACTAGATGGAGGTCCTTAGACTTTCTTGTTTCCTTTGCTGCCCTGGAGGCCTTCTTTCCCCTTCCTTTCTTTCACTCGGAGGAACAGAAGTGGCTTCTGAATTTTACTGGAATCACTGAGGAGTGTTAAGGCACTTTGGAACAATCGTGTATCTTTTGCTGTGGACTTTCTCTGCTAATGTTTTTAATAACAAGAAATTGTTTTTGCTTTCCTTCTTCAGACCTTATTTTGAAGGACTGTCACACTCCAGCTCTCAGACAGAAATCGGTAGCATCCACAGCATCAGGAGCCAGAGAGAGCCATCAAGTCCTGTAAGTCGTTTTGAGAAGGTTACCTGCCTGTAGTTAATATAGCAGCCTCAAGGTCTTCTCTATACACCTACATCTCCTTTGAAATTAAAGTGCTCTGACTGCCTGGTATCATCCTGCCTTGTTCAGCCTTGTTACCTGCACCATCTCTGTTTATACGTGTAAGTAGTCACCCTCTGTGACCTCCTCTGAAGACTCAGATGCAGAGACACGAATATTCTGAAGAAAATGTGGTTTGGTTTATTTATTTTTACTGCAAATAAAGTATTAACTCAAGTGAACATGTTCAGTTTATGTATTGAATAATTGCCAATGGTGTGAATATCTCCGCATTCCCATGTGTTTGTAAAAGCCAGGGTGGGAGATGTTGCCTGGGAGCTTTAAGGACTCCCTGGCTCTGCTCAGGGAAGCCTTCACCACTTTATGTTGTGTTCCTTTTCATGGTGGCTGGGAGAGAATTCTGAAGGGGAAGCTCACTCTTTTCCATCCCTATTTAGATGAGCATTCTAGGCACAGAGAATATCGGCCCAATTCTGGAGGACTTTATACTCTGTACAGTGTAGCGCATCTCTTAGTGTAGAGTTACGTTTCAGGGCTTTAGGTGCTGAGTTTCTAAGATTGAATGAAGGGAAGGCACCGAAGCACCTCACAGCACTAATCAGCAGCATTCCTCCCAAGTGGAGACTAGGAGCATACTCAGGGTCTGCGCATTACTTCTCTGTGCCCAGAAGCACTGTAGTAGAGGCTCCTTGTGCAGGCCTTTCCCTGAGCGCCCTCCCTTGGTCTGCCAAACACGCGTTTCTTATTTGTGACCATTACCCGTTGCATTCCACATCTGGTCTGCCTCTGTGTTGTCAACAACAACATGCCGGGTCCTGGCAGCACTAGGAGGCTGTGGCATCACCAGGATTGTTTCTGTGAAGCAGCTGCAGGGCAGTCTGTTCTGGGTGATGCCTAGCTGCGTTTAGTACCACAACTGTAGAACCTGGGGGGGAGTTCTTGCAGGGCCTGCGTCTTTTGGGTGGGTAACAGATCTTCTCATGGGCCTTCATTACCCAATTTTTAAATGTGACTGTTGCATTAAATATGTTTGCAGGGTTTTTCTGCTGCTTTGCTACGTTCCATACTAATGGATTCAGTTCTGGTAGGAGCCTAAGTGCTCCTGCAGAGCTGTTCAGTGTTTAAACTGTGTCCTTCAAACAATCTGATCCAGAGAGTGTGGCTGAAAAGTTGTGCTGCTGCTGTACCTGCTAATGGTTTTCTCCTCTCAAGCAGGTAGAAGTGCCTGAAAAGACAAAGAGTCTTGGAACCAAGCACACAGATGACAGTATTTCTGACACTGTCTCTTTTGTAAGTTGGAAACTGTCTTCTTAACTCTGTCTGGCAGTTTGAGTGTCAACTGTGAACTGCATTCAGTAGCATGTCTGTCTATTCTTATAGCTGCGTATGCATCACAACCTGGGTAGATTACATTAGCTGCAGTGATGATAGTGCTGGGCTCCCCTCCTGACCTCGGTTGTCAGAGTTTCTCATCTTTCAGCCTTCTGAAATTAAAATGCTCTACGTGGCCTTCTATTTAAACAGTCTTTCTCTTGATTTGAGGAAAGCTGTCCTGAAGTATGCTACTGAGCATGTGTCTTGTCCCGAAAAGTATCCTCAAAGCTGGTGCATTAGACCGGACAGGAGTACACCTTCAAACTGAATTGGCAGAAATCAGACTTGGTCCTGGGGGAAAATCCCAAAGCTCGAGTTGCTCTTCTGAAGATATGCTATTTGTAACTTTTCTCTTATGTATTTCTCTCCCCACTGGTTCTTTTGGGTGAACTGAATTAATCAGCGTTGCGTAAGGAATGTCCTTGGCTTTGAGTTGAGAGAGTTCCTGCTCCAAAGCAGTATTTTCAAGCACCTTTTCAGCCTCCAGCTCCCTTGTGAGGCCGAGCTAGGAACAGGGAGCCTAAGATAGCCAGCGTTGGCTTGTCCTCTTGGCATTGAGTAGTGTGTCTGCAAGGGAGAGGCTGAACGTGGCCCAGCCAGAGCCAAGCTGGCGCGTCTCCTGCAAGCCCTTGCAGTAGTGAGAGAGGGAAGTGTTTGTTCCTCACGTGGTTCTCTGTGTGTTTGCAGGAGTCTAACCAGCAAGCTGAGGTCCAAGAAGCAGAACTTCCCGCTCCAGATGTGTTTGTTGAGAAGCTCCCACCCAGCGGGAAGATCACGAAGACGGAGTCCCTCATTATCCCATCCACCAGGTAGAGCAGTGACACAGCACTGCGCCTGCTGCTAGGCTCCTTGGGAAGCCACGGGCAGCCTGCTGTTGTTTGTTCAGTATGGTCTTTTGCCATCAAACAAGGAGACTGGCCTTGTGTTCAGGTGCTTGAGAGGAGGAACTTGGGTGCTTAATAAATGCATTCTAAGAGCCACAGAGAGCAATCTTGCTCAGGGATCATAGAATCATTAAGGTTGGAAAAGACCCTTTAAGATCATCTAGTCCAATCGTTTACTCTGGGTCTTCATGCTCAAAGATAAGTTGTCTGGTGCAGATTTTGACCTTAAAGGTGGTTGTTAAGTCTGAGTTCCCAAATGGCGGAGTGAATGTGGGCTTCAACAACCCAACCATGTAGTTTTCTTGGTTATTTCAAGTAAATAGATGCTCTTTTGAAGAGGTATTCCTGTGCTACTCTTGGATGTGTGTCTGCAGTTTGTGTAGCTGGGTTGCATTATGCTGGTGCAGCAATTGGCAGACTGGTGGTGTGGCTTTTGGTATGGGCTGTGAAAGTTTGCTTGGGACTCCTGGAAACATGATGACAGAATACTCCGCAGCTGAACTTTGTTCTCTATAACTTCTGTACCATTAGATGCAGAATTAACAGGTCTCATGCTGCCTCAGATTTCCATGCATGATTCTCCAGTGCCTGGAGTTAAATTGTTGAGGTTGCCAGATGGGGGTGGTCTAGGAATTTGGGGATGAATCTTGCTCAGATATGAGCTAAGCATGGAATGAAAGCACCTGTTTCTGGCAGGTCTGAAGGGAAACAAACTGGACGCCGGGGAAGAAGCACATCTCTGAAGGAGAGGCAACCAGTGAGGCCACAGAATGAGCGAGCAAACAGCCTGGACAATGAACGATCTCCGGACACGCGGCACCACTTACAGGTGTGAAAAATATTGCTTTTTATCCAACCACTCAGTTTTTTGTCTTTTCCATCTGTCTCCTGCGGTCCCTTTCCTTCTGGCTGAAGTGCTGTCCCTGCTGGAGAGTAACTGAACCCTGCAGCTCCAAGAAGGAGGGAATTTACTTCTTGGCTGATATTGTACCTTCCATTCTGTCTGCTGGTTTTTGCCAGCTTGTTGCTTTGTCAGCCAGCCGTAAGCTGAATGGAATGGATTGTTGTCATGAGTAACAAGTAGGGGTGTATTGAGGAATTGCTCTTTTGAAATAAGGCAAATTGCAAGGATTTGCAACGGAGACTGATTTATGCAAAGTGTCTGTGTGCCATGCTCTTTTTTAACTGCAGGACTCTGTTAACTCCCTCCTTGATAAAGAATTTTTGCTGGCTTCTCTAAATCCAGAATTGCTTGAGCTACTGTTAGTTGGTATGAAGTGACTTTAAGAAAAGTGCATTGCAGAAGGAGCAAAGCTTTGAGGATTGGAACTGATACCTCCTACTGTTCTGTTCTGTGTCTTCATTTCCAGATCCCCAGGAAAACTGTGTACGACCAACTAAATCACATCCTGGTTTCTGATGACCAGCTGCCAGAAAACATTATTCTTGTCAATACTTCAGATTGGCAAGGACAGGTAAAGGCAGGAGACGTGTTATCAGTTCACTTCGGCTGTTCCTCCCTGGGAATGGACTGCTCTCGAGCTTTACCACTAACCAAGTAGGCTCTGCTCCCTGGTTGGAAGAGCAGTGGCGGTGCAGGGGGGTTGCAGCATGCTGGGGTTCAGTGCCTATAGATCAGTTTGATCAGGAGATGCTGTGGATCTTTTAAGGTTTTTCCAGGGAAAAACTGTTTTCTTCTGTTCTATGAAATGCCATTTCTTTGGGTTAGCAGCACGCTGGGTATGGCTGCACACTTGCACTCAAGCATTTGCTTCTCAGCTATGGTAGAGTGGGACAAAGGAAGCAGAGAAGGCTGACTTGTGATATTCCTGTGCACAGGTGATGACCACAGGAGAAAATACCTCAGCTCAGCAGTGTTGCTTTGTATGCATTCTTGTGATTCCTGGCTTGGGGGCGTGTTATCACATCTTTTCTTAGTGTGTGATACTTCTGTTAAGGAGAACCGAGCACTGCTTTCTTATGCTGGCAACGTGGAGTCATTTGCAGTGGGTTTGGATGGGTGGTTGGAACAAATTTTGCTCTTTTCTGATCCTTAGTCTGAGCCGCGAGTAAAATATATACAGAAGAGGCACATGAAAACTGTACTGACTGACCGTGGGCTATAGAACTTATACCAGGTTTTTGGAAGCACGTTGACTGATTTCCCATTCTGCTTTTGAAAGAACTGTGTTCTCTGTGTGTAAGAGATGAAAAATACCAGTTGAGCTGCTGGTTCCAGCTGCTCTTTACTTGGAGAAATGTTTTCCAGAGTTGGAAAGAAAGCTGTGTATGTTTCCTCCAGCACTGCCTGCAGTATTGATGAGACAAAGATGGCACTGGCTGTGGTGTGTGGGTTACTGGGGCAGAGTTTGAAAATGTGAGATAATTGCTGAGTCTCATCAGTGTTACATCCACTTGTACTTCAGGTGTTTTTTCTCTGAGCTGCATGGAATGGGAGCAGTCAATCACAATGAATGTGTGTTGCTAGTATCTTTGCTTTTTTCTTTTTTTTTAGTACTTGAGGGTAGGCAGAATATTGCATTTGTCAAGTCTTTTTAAATCAGAGCACTGCATGTTCAGCTTTACAAACAGGTGAGTAAAGAGCATCTGCTCTTACCCAGTGCTGGTTGTTAGGCAGACAGCCTGCTGCTCCTGCCCTGCTCTCTGCAGCTGTATGAATTGCTCTCCTAGAGTCAGCATTAGCAAAAATGCCATGTTCTGGAGGTAGTGTTAGTGTTTGTCAAGCAGATGCAGTGCTTCCACTTCTGGAGGAAAAGCTTTTCTTTCGCTAATGCGCAGGAGAAAAGTGTTTGGGAAGCAGCTGTCACCTACATGCTGGTTATGGGGAGAATGCCCACCCTTTGTTGTTAGGATTCATAGGAGTGTGGGGAGATGAGACTTTCTTCTGGCAACAAACTGAGGGACTCTAATATGTTCTGTTCTCTCCTTAGTACCTGTCAGATGTCTTACAAAAGCATACCCTGCCAGTGGTCTGTACGTGTTCCTCAGCTGATATTCAAGCAGCTTTCAGCACTATTGTCTCCAGGATACAGCGATAGTAAGTTATGCCTTTCTGCTTGTTGAGTCTCCTGTAGAAAGGAGGGCATGTGGTCCTCAGCACTAAAAGCTTCTCAGCTCCTGTGCCCCAGTGCTCAGGGAGTTTTCCATCTGATACTGGAGCAATAATTTCCCCTTCCAATACTTCTCCTTAAGTTACTCTCCTGAAGTCAGAGCAGTGTGGTTCTTCAGTACTCGCCAGCCCTGCAAGGTGCTGCTGTTCCTCATTGTGTGGGGGGATACAAGTCTCCTTACATTGACAGCACTGATATTACAAGATTGTACTGTGGAGCCTGCCTCCAATGTCAGATCTAGTCTGTAAAGCATGCAATGCTAACAGACTTTAAAACAGTTCGGCTGTGGTGTTTTTTTTCTCCCCGTGCACTTTGCATTCCCAGTTAATGTTCTCAATTCCTGGAGGTGTTTCCCAGGCTGTGGCTATGTTGTGACACAGCAGTAGGCACATCCCAACCTAGACCATCAAGTCCAACCCTTTATAGACTGCTAGAATGTTTGAAAGGAATCAGGAAGACCAATTAAGAAAGTACTGAGCAATGTTGCTTTTTACTGACAGTGCTGCTGATAATCATTGTGATATTGCCTTGTGTATTGAACGAGCTGTGTTCTACCTTAGTTATTAACCAATTTTTTTTTTTAATTGTTCTGAAGTAGTTGGTTGGAAACACAATTACGAATATGTTCCCTCTTCTTCTGTCTAGCTGTAACTGCAATTCTCAGCCTCCAAGCCCAATTAAAATTGCAGTGGCCGGAGCCCAGAATTACCTCAGTGCTGTATTGAGGCTCTTTGTAGAGCAGCTGTCTCACAAAACCCCAGACTGGCTTGGCTACATGCGATTTTTGATCATCCCTCTAGGTAAATAAGGAACAATTTTTCTTCATAGAAAGATGAATGAGTTAAATGTGATGTGTTCCCTTAGCAGTAGTCCTCCTGAAGGCTTTGGCCGGGTGTATGGCTGTTAAATCAGAAGGATGTCATACTGGCATGGGATTGTTTGATGCTTGCATTGCTCGTGTGAGTGAATTTCATCTTCATTCTTGATGTCAAAGTCTGCTTGTAAATGTTTTGCCTGAAGTAAGGGGCTGAGTCCTTTCTCCCATATGGGCAGGCTCATATGTATCTTTTTATCATGATGTGGTGAATGCACAGAATAATATTCGTTCTTGAAGGCCTTTCTCTGGCTGAGATCTGTGATTCGTTGGGCACTGTTTCCCCAAGCAGTAACTGTTGTGGTCTCTCTGAGGCTAACACAGAAAATGTTTCTGGTGGAGGAGTGGGAAGACGAAACATTTTTAAAGGCTTTGAAACTGCTGAGAGTTTAAATTATTCAAATTGCACTCATCTTTTGACCTTTCCTTCACATGCTGTTCTCCTTAGGTTCTTCCCTCAGTCTCCCAGCACCTTATCTCTGCCCTTGTAACAGCTCATCAAGCCTGCCTGGCTGGGAAGTAACCCAGCTTACATCCCTTGTGTCCAGGGACAGACTGATAATAGCATTAGGGGTTTGTGGAGGGCAAAAATGTGAGGAATGTTGTAGCAGAGAGGCCGGGGGGGACAGGCTTTCATTAATGCTTACAGGCAG
Organism: Alectoris magna; assembly: GCA_030625065.1. Lineage (NCBI taxonomy): Eukaryota > Metazoa > Chordata > Aves > Galliformes > Phasianidae > Alectoris > Alectoris magna. The sequence goes on along the minus strand of CM060568.1, from coordinate 23,288,098 downwards.
GGGCATCTGGGCAGTGCTGTGATCGTAGGTGTATGAGGCCAGAAGCTGGGCTAGTCTGAGGCTTGTTTTGTGTGAGCAGGGCACTTGGGTGGCGAAGGCAGCAGTAATGTCAGAAAGTGCTTTTCCCAGCACTTCTTTTGGGTTTGGAAGCAGCTGCTGGCATTCTTGTAGGCACCAGAAGCTGCTGCCCAGCACCCCCTGCAGTGGGGATTTGGCTGTTGAGATAGTGGTGATGAGAGTTGAAGAAGTCAAGAGGAGAAGACAATACAAGAGTTAGATCCTTCTGTAAGAAAGGCATTTCGTGTCCAAAGGGGTCAGCAGGGATAGGAGAGAGAACCCTTTAAGTGGTAGAAACACAGACAAGGAAAAAGGTTTTCTGCAGGCTTAACTTTGCTTTGAGTAGGAGTCTGTGTGGCTGAGGATTTTGGTCCTCACATTCCTGTCACCTTGTCTTCAAAGTGGAGTTTTCCATTTGCAGTTTATAATGATCTGAAAATACTCCCTTTCTGAAGGTGACACACAAGGCTTAGGTAGCGTTCGGGGGACTTTTTATTTTGATCTTAAAACACTGATGCTTAAAAAAAGAAAAGAATAAAGCACTTTAAATTTATAATGCAATTGTTTCAGATCTGTGAATGTTTTTAAATGTATTTCAAATATAGAAGCTTTTCTATCAGGACCTTCCCCATAGGGTCTACAGTATTTCCTGGTCAGGTGAGATGCTTATTTCGGGCCAGCTTTCTGGCAGCTCATTAAAGTGATTGAGGAGCAGCCTCTCTTTTCTGACAATTGAAATAGCACCAAAGACTGGATAGTGACCAGGCCATGGATGTCTTAAAAGGAAAAAACTTTCTGCTGTTAGCAGCACCTTCGAAGTAGGATTGGGAAGGAGTTGGGTTTGGTTTTTTTCTAAGTTGGTTTGACCTTTTTAGTCTACAACTCCATGCTGCAATGACAGAAGAGCCAGCCTGTAGTGGTTTAACACTGAGAAATGCTTATTGTCAGTAAACATCTGTACTGGGAGATTCAGTCCTGCTTTGTGCTTCTGATTTGTGTGGCCAAAAGACACTTTTAATGTTGAAACTGATGAAGAAACAGATAAAAAAGAGCAAAAAAGAGGAGGAGGGAAAAAAAAAAAAAAAAAGGCTGAGGGTAATTGTTATTGTGTCTGCATGTGTTTGGTTTTTTAGTACTTTATTTGGCTCCAGTGGATAGAACTTTTTGGTTCTTGTTTCCAGCTGCGTCTGCCATGTGTGATGTGTTTGTCCAACAGGTGGGGAGCTGTCGCCTCTCCAGTGAGTGAGACAGGGGCTGTTCCACATGCACTCTTTAAAACTCCACTGTAAAAGACATAAAAGTCTCCAAGCAGCCATCATCCAGAAAAGAACTTACAGCTCAGTTTCTAATGATGCTGAAGGGAGCTTAGAGACCTTCTGCTGGAACCTGTTGTGGAAGTCTGAAAATCAGGGCTAGTTTGAAGGCCGAGCAGCAATGGGGTTTCCCTGCCTCGAGTTTTAGTGGTGGGTGTTGAGCATATTTAAGCAATCAGGTGTTTTTGGGAGGAGCTGTCAGGTGCTGATGACCAGCTGAAGCTGCTGCTGTTGTGGACTCTGGAAGCATGGCTCCATGAGAGAATTCAGTGTGCAGGAGGGGTGAAAACAGGCTGTAAATATTCAAGACGTATTGGTCATGGAAACAGCAAGCCTGAAATGTGCAGATCTGGAACACCTACCCTCCTATGCTGGTAGGCTGGAGCAGTAGTTTCAAGAACAGGTTGTCTGATCTGGGGACGTTTGCCACCTGAAAAAGGGAAGTGTCAGGTGTTTTGGTCCCTTGCAGGGCAGAAGTGATAGCTGCAATGCCTTCCCTCTCTTGCTCAGTGCAGGCATGAAGGCAGGCCTCCATCCAGGGCTGGACACATGCTTTGGGACAGTAGGCCCTATCCATACTCATAGAGGAGCGTGAGGCTTGGGGCAACCGAAGACCTAATGCACTTGCCAACATTCACTAGGGGTTATCATCCTTGGACTCATCCTTTTGTCTTTAAATTATAATCTACTTATTGAGTTAGTGGACATTTTGTTTCTCCACCAATTAAGCAAGGCTCCCTAAGTGGTAGTTCCTGATTGCAGGTGATTTTCCCCTTCTCTGTATTGCAAAACAGCAATGATGCATGAATGGCACTTGGAGGAAGAGTCTGTCTCCTCCATCTGTGGTGCCCACAGTGCAGCTGTGGGGAAGAAGAGCTGCTGGGAGAGCTGCCTGCAAAACTGAGCGACTGAGATGAAGAGTTGTAGGGGGTTCTGTGTCTCCCAAATCATTTATTTCCTCAGCAGTTTCCCAGTCCTGTTTGCCTTGGCCTTTTAAAGTTTAACTTGGCGGGGGGAAGGGGAGGCATCACTGGAAGGTATAAGTGGTCTTTCCAGCAGAGAGACTGCTTCAACACTATTTGCATGCTCTTGTAGAGATAAGCTGGACTAAATAATGTTGTTATAATTGAGGCAATTTATTTCTGGAGCATCTAGTGTAGTTTGATTTTGGAATTGAGTTCTTTACAGACAGAACAAAAAGCCACACCTGTATTCAGTGCCAGGGGAACAACTGTCACGTTTTCCTTTCTTTCTTAGGCTCTCATCCAGTGGCCAAGTATCTGGGGTCTGTAGATTATAGATACAACAACTTCTTCCAAGATGTAGCCTGGAGAGATCTGTTCAACAAACTTGAAGCACAGACCACTGGTAAGACCATGTGTCTGTGTCTAGCCTGTGTGGGATAAAAGGCTTGAATGAGTAATTTTAGCAAAGGCCAAGTAAATACCAGAGGAAGCAGACAAATGTTTTTGTTCCTCTTTTTCCCTTCCTCTACCACATTCCCTTTTCAGATGCTGACCTTTGTGTGTCCTCCGCTTGGTGGTTTGCAAACAGCTGTTGGCTCCAAGACACTCGGTGCCTGAGTCATGCTGTTTTTACCTAGCCCTCAGCTTTATTCTTTGATGTGGAGATCTCACTACCAAGTTCTGCGCTTCCTGTGGCTCTTCAGAAACTGTCCAGCCTGAAACATTTGGAAAACTGTGAACTTTGGGAAGGCTGACTTCTGTTTGGTGCATGGGAGGACAATGCTGGCACTTGAAGTTCGCTGGCAGGATCCTTCTCATTAAAAAAGCATTTTGTTCCTCACCAGTGTTATTACATGTGAGAGCTGCCCTGGGTCAGATCAACAAGTTCCTGCTCTGATCTGGGCCGGGATAAAACCTTACTGTTTGTAATAGTATTTATTTGCATAGACATGAATGCTTATAGTTTTTCCATCTGTTCCTTCAAGAACAGAAAGAAACAGGGGAGAGGAGGATTTACATCTTCCATTAAGGGCTGTTTGAAGGCTTGAGATCTGATCAGTGAGGAGTGATGCTATGGAGGCATATCCCCCACAGGAATTTCATGAGCAGGAAAACGCTTTGGGGCTTTTGGAGCGCTTGCAGGAGTGGAAGGTTGCAGTGTTGGAATTGCAGAGGGTGTTGGAGGCTCCCTAGGGAGCAGGATGTTCATGGAAGTCCTCCAGCAGTGAGAGGGGAGAGGAACACCTTTACAAGGGGTTATTCAGAGCTTTTTCCAGCAGGTGGGAACTTGGCTGGACAAGGCCCTGGGCAGACTGTTCTAGAGGTGAAGTTAGCTGTCCCTGGAGCAGGAGGCTGGACTAGAGACCTGCATGTGCACCCAGCCATTGTTTTTTGTTGATTCTAAACTCACGGAAGAAGAAATGTCTAGAACAGGTTTCTTCTAATGTCTTGAAAATAGAGACAAATGTCAATACAAATTTGACTGTTGTGTCTGGCTTTTAGGGTTGTATCATTAATTACAGAGATCCAGCTCAAAAGCTGTGTAAGTTCTCTGTAGATTGTACGCTGTAGCCGTTATTTACTTGCCTGCATACTATGAGGAAAATACAGCACCACTTTTCTTGCCATCTAGGCCTTGTAGATTCTCATCTGTACAGTGAGAACTGCACAGAAACTCCATGGTGGCGTAGGAAGATCTGGCCAACAATGATAGCTCTTCATGGTTCTCTGTTCAAATAATTGTAAAAAGAACTCTGGGTAAAAATGCCCATTAAGATACAGAAGTGTTGGGTGAAGGTAGCTTGCTTTTGCTTGATTTCGATTAAGACTCAACTTCAATTAAGACTCTCTTCCTGGAGCAAAAGGATGGGGAAAGCATTTGGGAAATGCCTTCCTGCTGACTGGAATCAAGCGTGCTCGCTGCTGCAGAAGTGGTCTTTGTGCTCTTCCTGTCCTTGTATGGCTCTTGGTCTTTCCAATGAGCTCAGCGTGACTTTATTGAGCTCACAAGGAAATCAGGAAACTTAAATGTTGGTGTGAGCACAGCAGGTACCTGGGGCACTGGGAGGTGATACCAGGCACTTTCTTTGGCAGATACACGCAGTCGACATATGTAGAAGTGTCTAAAGTTGACTGAGCAGGCGCAAGTTTTCAAAGAAAAGCAATTTTAACAAGTATAACTGTGATACTTGAATACTGAATACTGTGCCCAGATGCCTGTATGTGTCGTGTACCTTCCTTATGTTTATACTTTGGTACTCTTGGAGGATGTTTCCTTTTTTTTTTTTTTTTTCAGATAGCCTTATGGTGCTCTGGAGTGGGCTGCACAGCTTCCTTTGGAAGATGCAGTTTGATCCCAGCTAGCTGGGTACCGGCAGCTGCTTGGCTGAGCAGATGGAGGGTAGTGCTGGTGATGGTCTGAGAAGTCACTTCCTTGATTTTCTCCTTTCTGTTGCAGTTACAGAAACGCTTGATGTTGTCTCCCGAATAACGCAGTACATAGCAGGGGCAAACTGTGCACACCAGTTGCCCATTGCCGAAGCAATGCTGACGTACAAGCAGAAAAGGTATGTTATAAACATAATGCTGGCTTTCCAGAATGGCCGTCATGATGGAGGTGGAGTGCTTTTCTTGTCTTGTGTACTCACAGGTTTATAATCACTTAAAACTGCAGGCATCTTGTGAGGCTGGTCTTACCCTGCATGCAGTCACATGTTGCACTTAGATAACAGTGAGTCTGCCACAGTGTGGTTACTTCATGCAGTGATTTCTTTGGAGGCCTGGGAGTTTTGGGGAAGTAAGTCTGTGGGCTTTGGCATTCCCTACCAGGTTTTATTTCAACTTCTTTGAAGGGATCAGCAGCCTGTCCGAGGGAGGACTGGGGTGTAAAAAGAAGATTCAGAAGTATGTAGAGCCTCGTACAGCCATCATCCATGAAGAAGAGTGGTCACTGAAGAAGAAGTGCGTTATTTCTGATGCACAGTGGAGAATAATAAATTCAAATTCATACAAATCGCAGTAACTTTTTCAGAGCAGGGCAAACACCTACATGAAGTGATTTTTCTCTATTTAGGATGAGCAATCTCCTGTGGGGCATGGATGGTTTTAATTCACAGCTACCCCTCCTGTGTTATATCTGATTGCTGTCACTGGTGCTTTGTTTGCTTTCGAACAGGGAAGAATTAAAACTGTGGATGGGTTACACTGTTCTTCTCATCTTGGAAGTGTGCACTGCTGTTTGGAATTGCTTTTCCATTTGTCTCTTTTACATTACTTTGCAGAAAAGATTCAGTAAAGTTTAGCTCTTTCATAATGCTTTTCTAAATGGAAGTGTTCCAGATGGCTGTTAAAAGAGTATTGTTAGTATTGTTCTCTTCATGGATTCATGATCTTCTTTAATTCTGTGCTGATAAAAGTGAAGTTTGGAGAGCCACAGGGTGCTCAAACCTCTTAGCTCTGGGTTGTTTTTCATGTGAAGACTTACCTTAGTTACACACATGGAGTTTAGACACCCCTAGTGCAACGTTAACCCTTTCAGGTAGCTGTTTTGTTTTCTCTGCACCCTCCACTTGCTGGATTTTGCACTATTCTCCACTGCTTTGTCCATTCAATTACAGGTTTGCTTTTATATTTAATGCACGTTCCATCATTTTGAGTGTCTTATGTGCTCAAAAAGGTCCTCTGAGTATTTCATTGAAAAAACACCTGAAATCTACTTTAGCAACACGTACTTTTAACAGTGGTGTGTGTGACCTCTTTACCAAGCTGGTCTGATTTCGATTGTAGAATGTGTGGTGCGATGCCTGACGCTGTTGAGAGGCTCATGTGATGCTGCAAACTCAAACCCTGCAGGAGCTCGCTTGGAAGGGACCACTGAGACCAAGTCAGACTTGTGGCATAGCCCACAGTCTTTCAGTTTCTCTTTCCACTTTGAAAGTGGAAGTCGCTTCAGCTAAGCAGCACATGAGTACACTGAAGGATGAGCCAGAGGAACAGGCTGTCCCGTGGAGCAATGGGCAGTTGTCTCCTTGTGGCTTTTTTTAGAACTGCAGCTCTTAGGGAGAGTGTTGTGAAAAAAGAGCACTATCTAAATGAATGCATCGCTTTGTTGTAAGTATAATAACATATTTATCTCTTTCTTTGGTTGCTTTCTGAAAAGGAAAAAGAGCTTTCATTTTGATTTTACTCTAAGGTATCAGTTCCTTTTAGGTTCCCTCTCCCATCTCCTGTCTCCTTTCCACCCTTGAGCTGGTCTTTTGTGCCTTGTTTAACAGTTTGTGCAAGTCTGGGATGCTCAATATGTGCTTAAGCTTATATTCTGCTCGATGCTTTGAAACTATGGCATTTGCTGGCAGAATGCACTACTAAAAACTGCTCTGCCTTTGGGCCACTCGTATGGGTTGCCGGGGCGTAGGCTGAAAGGAATGAAGGAGCTATGGAGGAAGTAGCTTTGAGCAGTAGGTGTCTTTCTTCCCTACTTGCTAGTCAATCCTTGCTGTTTGGTTGCAGTATCAGAAGGTGTAGTGCAGCTCCAGAAGGATTGGGACCGAGCAGGCTTTTAATTTCCCAGCTGCTCAAACCAGAGTGCTCTGGGTGGTGCTCAGTGCCTCAGGGCATGTTTTGGACCCCTGGTTTTGGAGTTGAGCCACTCTGAGGCTCAGCTGTGCAGTGTCTGAGTGCAGACCAATGACTTTTCTCTCCGTAATCAGAAAGTTGAGGACTAGTCTCTTACTGGCAGGCTATCACAGGCACATGGAACTTCCCTGAGCCTAAGAGGAGACACAATGGGTGCTGATGGTGCAAATTGTGCTCCATGTGCTGCCCACAAGAACCCCCTGCTTCAAACCATACAGTTATAGGACATGGCTTATTTTGACCTTGGTTCGTAAAGTTATTGCAACTCCATCTCCCTCAAAGCCGGAGAGGAATGGCTTCTCCAAGGCCAGCTTTCAAGGCAATGCTCAGTGTATAGGCAGCAGCACTACCTGCAAATTCATTGCAAGACAAATCTCCCAGTATCCTAGCATTTGCTCTGTTAAACAAGCCCAAGATCCAAGGAAAGCCAAGCCAGCTAGCCAGTCCTTAGGACATAGCTGTATGTGATGAGCTGCTTTGTAACTTTATTGCCAGCTGTCCCTATCTGACTGACCTCCACTGTCCTTCCCATCTCCTTGTTCTGTTTGTCATGCCAAAAAGTTGGTGCATGTACTGCCTGTGGTGGACTGCGAATGGTGCAAAAGCTTTGTCCTATTCTTTTGGAGCATCTGCTGACCTTACCTGGAGAGGGCTGGGAATGGGGAGGGTGTTCAGGAAGAAAATCCTTGCCATTTCAACTCAGCTGCATTACAGTGGGTGACTGGTATTTTCTCTGTACGTTGGGAGAACTAATGGGTACTGCATTGTCAAGAAACACTGCAATCCAGGCAACGTTAGGGAGCTGAGACCCTGCTGGCAGAGGTGGGCCTCTCACTAGGAGGGGTGCATCATCAATGTTGTTAGCTCTCTGCATTGCTTTCTTGCAAGAAACCCCACAGTGTTAGAGATCTGTCAGCAGCCACTCGCTCCCAGCACAGTTGGATTGCTGATCACTTTGGCACACCTGGGCCGCTGCAATTCAGTGTCGAGCACAGCTCATGCCACATGGCTCCTGGATAGCCCTTGCATGAACCTGGGAAGCAGCCTGGCTATTGGAAATGGAGCATTGCTTGCTGGTAGGGAAGGGGCTGAGTCATTCACTAAAAGTTCTCAGCTCGTGTTTTAAGAGAACTTCCGCAGCTCTTGCTCTTCAGAGTGCAAGAAAGTGCCTTGTGTGAAAGAGTGAGCCTGTGTGGGCTCCTGGGCAATAGGAAGCAGAGATAATGCTATTTGCTGCCTGTTGCACTTCTCTGGCTCCTGCAGGGCGGTGGCCAGGCACAGAGTCCAGATCCTTTCTCTGAGTGCTACTTCTAAACTGCACCCTGCAGCAGCTGCTGAGTGTGAACACAGCTTGTGAAGATGGACCTGGTCCCACCTAGCTGGTCGCTGCCTGAACCTCTTCGTGTAGCCAGTGGAAATCTTTACCTGCACCCCTTGCCTGATGGAGCGGTGTGGAAGAGGAAGGAATCAAGGCTCAAGAAACACAGTGGAAATCCTGCTGCATACAGCCAGTCTGCTGTGGGAACATGAAGAGTACTGTAGGAGTTTTACTGGGAAGCAGAGAGGTCACTCATGCAATGTCATTAGGACCTGGAGTCCTTTCGACCCTTTGCTTCATTTCAGCTTTGGAGACTTGGTGAAAATTGTCAACAAAATCTTAAAAGCCTAACAACTGGCATAACTGTTCTTAGTGATTATTCAGTTCCTTTTACTGTGATACTAGCATGCTTTGAGGTGTATTTTGTCCTTTGTCCTAGAAGTGAGAGAGATTATTTCTTCCTTTTGTCGGGCGGATGACTCCTGGTGATGTACCTTCTCATTTCTAAGAGCCTTAAGGCATCTAACTCTGCCTGTGTCTCTTTGTTCAATCTCAATTCATTTCTTTTGGTGGGGAGGGAACATGCAAATCTGTTCCTGGATAGGAATGATTGATTGCAGGTGGAAGGACTATACCCAATCAAAAACAATAATTTGATGATCACCCATTACAGATAAAGAGGATTTACTTTCTAGCCTCTCTGCATGGGTTTAGGATTTATTACTCCTAAGAAATATAGATGAAGTATCCAAAACCACAGTTGAAAATATCACAAACCAGAGTCAGGTCTGGCTTTGCATTAAAGGTGGATATGCAGGCATGTGGAAGGAGGAGTAGAAGAGGTACTGGCTAAGGTGAGAGGATTCTGGATGGATGTTTTGGGATCCCAAAGGACAAGAAATAGGAAAGAGCAAAAAAGAGAGTGAAGAAGAAGCACGGTCATCTTAGCTCTCCTTTGGTCTACATGAAGCACAGCTGTTCTGATAAACTGCATTTTCAGAGGTGTAAGTGCAAGATCAGAGTTGCCCAGAGGGTGTGACAGGACTAGCCCAGCTGAAACCCAGCCGGGTTGCTCGGGAATGCCTGTGTGTCAGTGTGAGCTGTGTAAGCGGTGGCTGAAGCAAGTGATATATTGCAGAGCAGCCCCTCTGCTCTCCTTGGTGAGACAGAGCTCCCTGGGGAAACGTGAACAAGTTATCTGCTGGGTTTGGGCAAGGTTTGCTTCTGAAGAGCTTGGAGCGAAGCCACACGGTAGCTGTGAGATGACCAAGCTATGACTGTGCTTCCCTTGTGTGATGAACAGGACTTGATGCTGCCTGATCTGCAGCCTGTGGAGCTGAAAGAAGGGTGAGAAAGCTGAGCATCTCTCAGCATCAATATGGGTTTCTCCCTTCCCTTGACAAAAGCAGAGCTGGAAGTCTTGTGCTCTGAAGAGATTGATTTCCTGGGGACCTGCATCCATGGTTGGACACCGACCCGCCATCAGGAGCTCAGACATTTTTGGATGTGCTTTAGGGAAAGAGTGAAGATGCAGTGCTTGGGATTAAGAGCAGGGAGGGAGCAAAGCCCCTCAACAGCAGCAACACTGGGGGGCGAAGGCAGTGCGGGATTTTGTCCTGAATGTTGCGGTGCTCTGAGCGCAGAAAGAAATATGCGCAGAAAGAAATGTGAGGAATCTTGGTGTTTGTCTGCCTTCCTGCCTGTTTTCCATGCTTGGCCACTGAGAAGCGTTGTGTACCTTCCCCGTACAGTCAGTTTCTCTGCTGGACTTGAGCTCCTCTGAATGTATGGGTGTGCTTTGCAGCCCCCGTGCCTCTGTCTGCAGCACTCAAGGGGAGCAGTGGCTCTGCGGCCCTCCCAGCCCACTTGGATCCTCCCCTCTTGTCTTTGTGGATTCTCTCTGGCTCCTGTCAGGTCTGACTGTGGCCTGTTGTCATCGCTCTCTGGCCTCTGAACCCTGGCTGGGAGCAGAGCAGGAGAAGTAATGTGCTTCCAGAGTGTACGTAGTGTTGTCTTCAGGCGTCTCTGAGCCATCGTGTGCATTCTGTTGGGTCTGGTTTAGCTGTTTGCCGTTCTCAAGCTGGTGTCCTGATCTCCCCAGTATGCTCCATTTCTTGTGCAAGCTCCTGATGGCGGGGAACGTGCATCCGTGTGAGTGTGTGCGCGTGCGTCCCTGCAGTGCTGTACCAATAACCACGTGTCACGGCTTGTAACCCCGTGGCAGGCTAACTGCTTTAGCGGTGCTGGGATGTGCAAGGTATGGCACATGGCTCCAAAGGTGGGACGTGTGACGGCCGTGCGCGCAGAGCACTTCAGGTCCTAGTAAGTAACGCGCAGTTCTTGGTGTTGTTGTGGCACAGATCCATCTCCTTGCAGCAGGAGGCTGCGTGTCTGTACTGCCATAAAGCATGTTTCTCTGTGAAGCGGGAGGGAGGAGGAGACCTTCCCTTTGGAGATGGGATGTAAGCTGTGTGCTCCTCCCTGCCCGTGCAGATCTGAGCGTGCTGGCAGGGGGCCTTGAGAGGAGACATTGGACTGGCGCTTGCATACTGTCCGTCCCCGCTGCATGCTTGAATGCAACGTATAAAGTGAGTATTGTGCCCAGCGTGGAAGCAAGCTATTAACAGCTCTTTTCTCTTTGCCTTTAGCCCTGATGAGGAATCTTCGCAGAAGTTCATTCCCTTTGTTGGGGTGAGTGTATTTTAGTTACTGTCTCATGCCACAGGGTTAAAACACTTCCCTGGTCCCCGGGGTGCAGCAGCAGCATTGCGTGCTCTAAGGTAGAGGGTTGGTATGAGAGCATCTGATGGTGGGATGCAACTGCCTTGTGTGTAAGCAAGCCTCTAAGACCTCTCAGAAGATTGCTGGATGCCTCGCTTCCCAAGCAGCCAGCTCCAGGCTTGCATGCCTGCCAGCACTGGGCAAGCACCATAGCCTAGCTGTTACCTACTTCAGTACAAAGAAAAAAGCATGCTGCCAAATTGCCCTGCCTCATGTCCTGTCTTTGCTTCAGACCAAAGCACCTGTTTGGCACAGAGTGACTGCTGGGCCATGTGCAGGGGAATGGGGTGTGTTCCTGGAAACCTAATCTCAGGTTCCTATGCTGAGTGTTACCCTGCATGGCCAGCGTGGTCAAATGTACTATTCCGCTGTCAGTTCTATGAATGCTTGTCATGAATGGTCTCCAGCCTTCCAAATGCTCCATTTGCTCCTGGGAAAATGAGAGTACATCCCACTGGGCAGATCACATATCCCACTGTTAGGTCTGCCTAAGGCAGTAGCTATTTAATGTAGTTTATCAAGTGAAGATGCAGCTGGGATAGTAGTCCCTGACTTGTCCTTCTTGTCTTTAAAGTCCAGGGTATCTAGGCAAGGTGTGTTTGTGCTCCTGTTGGTGTGCTTTGTGCACCATGTGCTTTGCCTTCAACAGATTCCCTCCCCTTATTTGATGCCCTTCAATTCTTAAGTTTTAGGCACTGAGTCATTGTCTTGTGGCCCAAAGGGTATCCCCTGACTGTTCTTCAGCTACCGTGTCCTCTTCCACAGCTCTTGTCTCTTCCCTGTAGCTTCTTTTTCTTGCATGCTGGTTACCTTGTTCAACCTTCTCTGTGTTAAGCTGACTGGTGTGTGTTCCTGTTTGTATCCCCATCAATGCGTCAGAGCTAATCTGAAATCCCAAGGAGTTTAAAGAGTTGATCCACTCCAGCACTCAGGCTGACCTCGCTTTCACTCTGTCTCATTGCAGTGCAGATCTCTCCGCAGTGCTCCTGTGATGATGACAATGTACTTTTATTTGTGGAGGGAAAGATACCTTCTGCTAAAGCAGAGGCACATCTTCTGAGTTTGCTTCCTGCTGATGAGTTTTGCTGTGGTATTGTACGTGTCCTGTGGCTGCTGGGCAAGAACTGCTGTCATAAAACAGCTCTTCCCCCACCCCAGTAACAGGAAAGGCTCAGAAGTGCTGGAAGGCTCCTGGGCCCATCTCACTGAGCTGTTAGGCTCTGCAAAGCTTTTCTTTGGCATTGAGTTAGTTCAACACTGTTATGTGCAAGCAAATGGGATTCAGAGGGTTTGTCTGGCTGCTCCTTAAATGAACATTAGCCTTACGTTAGCAATGCTTTTTCAGTCTGGATTTGACTATCTGGAAGGGAAAGAGTGAAATGTCTGTGCTGTGTGTAATGCTGCCAACTTCCCCCAAATTTGCCTTGAAAATACCAGTTGACTTTCCACGTTGGCTGGTGGAGAGGGGTCAAGTCAGCGCTGTCTATTTCCGCCTCTGATGTACTCCTGACATTGGGGCTGCTGGCTGAAGAGGGAGGGAGCTGGAAATGTTGGGGTTTGAGACTCCTAATGTTGCTTGGGCTCTGGCTTCCAGACTGCAAAAACTGAAAGCCTGCAGCTGGTTTGGCTGTGCTGCATGGCAGGGCCCTGAGAGGTGAGAGCAGAGCCTTAAGAAGGGCTGACTGCACACCCAGATTGTGGTTGTGACGCTGCGTTGTCCCGCATTGTGCCAACAGCCGGGTGCTGGGAGAGTTAACAGGATGCACATCCTTCCTGCAGGGAAAGGAGGCTGGCTGCATCGTTCCTGGATGGAGGCTTTGGTAAAAGGGCAGCAGTCCCAAGCCCCTTCCTGAATGAAGGGAAGGCATTTAGCCTCGTCTTCCCTCCCATGTGTCTGACCTCGAGCAGCATCAGTCGGCCAACAGAAGGGAACAGGCTAAAAGAGATTTCCTTTCTGGCTTGCAGATCAAGGTGGTTGCAGGCAGTTTTCTGTATTCCTCGTTCTTTCCCTAGCTCTAATGCCTCATCTCCTCTCGTTCCTGGTTCCTTAGAGTCTGTGAAACATCCTCTTGGCATTTAACACATGCAGCACAAGTGGTTGTTGACTCCAGAGCCTGATTTATTCCTCTTCAAACAAAGGTTGTCCAGACTGAGCTGCAGGCCCCACTAAGAGCTCCAGTTCTATCTCCCAAGCCACTCCAGCGTGCACACTGCTGCGTTCCAGGTGGTTTTTCCAAGACTGGGGTTAACAATCTACCCAAGAGCCTCCGAGCTCTCTAAGTCTGGTGCTGAGCATGCAGCCCGCTCCTGCCGCTTCAAGAGCTGTGCAGAATGTTTTGCTTTAATGATTAAGTCCTGTTTGTTGTCCCTGTAGCAAAGAAATCTGTTCCCTAAAGATGTGCTCTACACAAACTTAATCATGTTCTGTTTTCAAGCAAAATAGGCTGAGTGGCATATTTTCTCACTCTAAAATGTTTTACTGACTTGAGGGACACTCAGTGTACTGACTGGTGGTTGTTCATATCAGTGTGAGTTTGTGGCCGTATTGCAGCGTGATTGGGATTGCTTGGAGCTATATGTGTGGTTTATCTGTGCCTACAGGCTTTGCAAGAAGTTTTATCTTATTTGCCAGATACTTCTCTTGTTTGGAGATTAGAAAACTCCGATCAGAATCTGTACTTCGGTGCTTTTGTGGTTTCCTAACACAACCCAGCTCTGGTGCAGCCTGGAAGTGGCTGTGCTTGTGTGCTGGGAGCAATCCTAGCATCAGAGCAGTGCTAAAAGGATAGTTGCATTCCTTTGTCCTCTCTGCCCTCTTCCCACAGGAGGTATGGGAGGCAGGCCTTATAGGTGATGTGGCTTGAGGCTGACCTTGGGCTAGTCAGAGCTTGCAGGTCTGTAACAGCTCCGTAGGGTCTATGCTTTCCTTTGGATAAGTAAGGGAAGGGATATGAGCTGTTTACCCATCTGGACATGGCTGGGGACTGCCCGGCCCTTACAAGACTCCACTTTTTACCATGCTTTTACACAGCTTTGACTGTAGGAACAGTGCCACGGGTAGCTGTGGGGTTGGACTGAGTTTGGGAGATGAAGGGTTCCCAAAATTCATGGGACTCCTGTTTCACAGTTGTCCTGTTTGGTCTTCCCTTTCTAGGTGGTGAAGGTTGGAATAGTGGAACAATCTTCTGCGACGTCAGGTAACAAGCATCTTCTGCGTGTTTCTGGTGTCACACAGATTGCGGGAGGCTGATTTCACAGGCTGGAAGGACTTGTTTGTTACTTGTATCTTGAGGTTTTTGTAAGGTGAAATACCTTTCGTTAGCTCTTAGTTCTGTTGCGTTTAACTCAGAGTGGCTGTCCTCTCTATTTCAAGAAGCCCTTTTTCTTGGTGCTTTTCAAGGAGCTTCAGGCTAGTTGAAATTCTCACACCCTCATCCAGGGAACTTCCACTCAGATATGAGCAGACACCCATTTTTCCTATGTGTATTTGATACGGATTCACTGCTACCGTTACTTGAGTTTTGCTACTCCCAACTGGAGAGGCAGCTCCATTCCCTAACAAATTCAATCTCAAACACATGTCCAACACTGGGAACTCCAAGACAGGCAGCAGTTTGCCAATCCAACAACAAATTTTGGCCCAGATGTTTTAATGTGGGAGTGAAAAGCTTGTTTACATATGTTTACACCTTTTGACATGGGACGGTGATGGTTTTTTCCTCCTTCACAGACTACTAATCAGAATTTTTTTTCCTAATCAAAAATGTGCTGGGAACCTCAGAACAAATGCTGGGAGAGAAGATGCCAAATGGGAGCCCAGAGCATTGTGAATGTCTCTGCCTCTCACCCAGACGTAGGCAGTCCCACACTGCAGGTGTGGAGCAGTCACAAGTGATGGGCTAGCTGATCTCTGGGTTGCATCTGAACAAAGCCTACACAGAGATGTGTACAGCAGGAGTGTGGGTAAAGATACTGAGCTATCCCAGTGTGCACATGCTGGGCTGTGAGACAACCCCAGACAAACAGCTTGGCTTTCTCTCTACAAGGTGACTCTGACGACGCAGCTCCCTCAAGCTCCAGTGTCCTTTCTTCTACCCCACCTTCTGTATCTCCTGCTGTGAAAGAAGCCTCCCCCACACCACCTTCCTCACCGTCTGTTACAGGCAGCTTCTCATCCTCAAGGTAAAGCATGTTTTGTCTCATACACCTCCCTTGTCTGTGTTATGACATATCCAGGAAGGAGGAAAGCTCCAAAAGTAAAGCCTGTAGCTCTGCCTTCTTCCTGCTCAGCAAACATTTGGGTATGTCACCTCTCTTTTGCACCTCTCTTACCTCTGGTCCTTGCTGGCCCTGGGGTAGCTGAGGAGAGTAGAGGGGATCTTACACCTGGTAGAAACATTTCTCAAGGACAGACACATTCAATGAGAAGGGGCAGCTTTTGTTTCTGATGGCCTGGTAGAAACCATCATTCTGTGGCAACCTGTTTGAGAAAGTTTGTGTTCTCCATCTTCTGGAAATTTCACTTTGAGACTGAATTCTGCTGGGGAATTATGTAGCCAAATAAAATACTGGCCCTAATCCCCAGATACCTGTTCTATATACCTGTTAATCCCTCACCGTTGATATAAAACGTTTATAAGGACCAAGAAACTGTAAAGTCAGAGTGACTCACTGGAAAGAACAGGCTTTGTCTCTGTGGCATAGGATGGTTGTAAGGTGGCAGAATGGAAATGCAAACTGCCTGAGAGCATATCTGAATAGCAAGGAGACAGCATCTGTAGGCAACGTGAAGTTCTGCCTTAGCCGAAATGCGTAGGTTTAAAGGGAGGAAACCAGCAGAAGACTACCAGTAAAGAATTGTCCAGGTGAGGACTCATTTTGTTGCAGCACAAAATGTTGGTGTAGCTATATTGCTCTTGCTGTGCGGTTCTGGTACCCATCTCCAGAAGCACACGATGGAGTTGCAGTTTCAGAGGAGCACAGGTAACACGATCAAGGGAACAGGGCAGCATCTTATAAGGGCAGGCCAGAAGTGCTTGGATCCCGCAGTTCTGGGGAAGAGGAGACAGAGGTAAGATGCTCAGGTTTTGCAGAATTGTAGTGGTGCTGGATTTGCTGAATGCTGAACTGTGTTTTATCATACCTGTGGTACAAGACCTTGGCACACATAAAATTAACAAGAGGTTGGTTAGAAAAGAGAAGGAAAGGGGTTTCTGCACACTGTAGGAAGGTGCGTTGGGACCATGTTTGTCTCTGCTACTTCTGTAGCAGCAGGATCAACAGTTCAAAGAGAGGTTAGGCAAATTCACGGATAGCAGATCTGTTAATAGATACCGGAGGATGATGCAGGGATGTCCCCTCTGACATCCGTAGCCCTGTGATCATCAGACTGAGGAAGTCAGAGAGTGCTCTGCAATTAGAGACTGCTCTCTGTAAACAGCGTCTCCTGCTGTCCCTTTCCTACTTATCCCCGAGAGCCCCGTGGGGCCCTTTCAAGCCAGTTTTAGAAATTAGAGGATAAAGTTTTCTCTTAGCAAAAGGAACTGGAAACATGGAAGTCCTGGATTAGTAAATGCCCAGTGAGTAGAAGGTGCTAGTGGGTTCAGCCTGCTCCAGGAGCCCGCTTACCAAATCCCTGCTGCTGGTCCCTGGGAGAGCCCTCCCTGCCCAGAGAGACCCAGAGGCAGCTGCTTGGTGCTGCTGGGACTGTGCAGACTCTGGAGGGCGGAGCTGACATCTCCTGCAAGAGATCCACATGGGCTTTTTA
This sequence comes from Alectoris magna, assembly GCA_030625065.1. Lineage (NCBI taxonomy): Eukaryota > Metazoa > Chordata > Aves > Galliformes > Phasianidae > Alectoris > Alectoris magna. Next base: position 23,271,262 of record CM060568.1, on the reverse strand, counting down.
AATGGGAAAGAGGTTTGGAAACCTGTACCCCCAGGAGTGCAGGCTGTTAAGAGGAAGTTTAGGTTCAACATCATTTCATCTCCACTGATCTGCATGTGGCAGCACAGGAAGTGGAGGATGATCCAAACTTGAAAGATTGAGCCACTTATTTAGCCAAGGATAGAACTAAAGGTCGTGTCTGGGACCAGCTTTACAACTGAGATGAGAAATGTGCTGTGAAAAATCCTCAGAACAATCTCAGTTCTGAAGCTGTACTCAGAAAGCAAACCCTGGTTTTGGTGGCCCTGGATGAACTCTATTGCTGTCTGGCTTCAGCTGAATAACTGACAAAGGAAATGATTTTCAGAGAAGACTAACGACGGTCCATCCTTATTTTACATGAGAGTTTCTGATTACACAAGTGATGTAGAGGAATGCTTATTTCATTCAAGAACACCAATTAATCTCTTCTTAAACAATTACCATTTCTCAAATGAGACCCTGTTAAATATAATTAGTCAGCAGACTGACAGATCAGTTTTTGTTCAGTACTTGCATATTATTCAACACTATCTTTGTGTAGGAAGAAGTACCAGGGGTTGGTTAGTGAGAGGAAAGGGCAGACAGAGAGGGTGGTGGAATTTCCCAGGTTGCTCATCTTCCCTTTTCTGGCTTTAGAAAGGCTGACAGTGTGTTTTGGTGACACGTCTGCTACCACATGATGCGCGGGAGTTTTCAATAGCACATCATGTCCTGAAATCTGCCATTGTTTAGCAAACATCACAGAGCTTGTGAAGCATTTACCCAGCATAGGAATTCCCCAGCCAGCAGAAGGGCTGTGGAACAGATTGCCCTGTGCTCTAACAGGGACCTGGGGAGAGCAGGGGTCCTGTGTGACCTGGTGGAGCATTTGGATAGAAAAGAAGGAAGGAAGCTGGTGACAGGAAGAGATCAGGAACGTAGGAGTTGCAAGTAATTCAGACGGAGATGGTTTTGGCAATGCTGTGCCTGGCCAGGCCATTTGCTCATCAGTGCTTGGGAGACAGCAGCCAGCAGGTGCTTACAGCCTCTCATCCCCTCTTGAAGACTGGAAGTGACCCTGGGCCACCTCAGGGGTCAGGTTTGCTAGCTGGGTCACTGCACTCTGTGTTGGGGACTGGTTTGTCTGATCCCTTCCCCAACGCTTAACTAACTCCATGGCTGTGCAGAAGGTCAGCTCATTGCAGGGCTGTGCTGCCAAGCTGCTGCAACTCTGTAATGTGACATGGGCTGCATCACTCAGTGATGACTTCTGTTGTGTTTGTGACTCGTGGATCTCACCAAGAAACGTTGCTGCCAGATTTCACAAAGACCCAAGCACTTCTTTCACCATCTTGTCAAGAGCAGCAGCCGCTGAAAAACAGAAATGGGGAGAACTCTGCTGAGCATCGTGCAGAAATGAGCTTCTTCTCTTGTTTTCTAGCCAGGGCCTTGGTGCTGAGCTGATGGGCCTGCAGGTGGATTACTGGATTGCAGCTCCACCCATGGACAGAAAGAGAGACCCGGAGAAGAAGGACCCTTCCACTACCAAAAACACACTGAAATGCACTTTCCGGTCCCTCCAGGTCAGCAGGTTACCTGCCAGCGGGGAGATTGCCACCACTCCAACCATGTCCATGACCGTCGTGACAAAAGAGAAGAACAAGAAAGGTAAGGTAGACATGTTGATTGTTGCCAAAGGCCAGGAACGCAGTGCTGCTCTCCTTGTTCTGCAGCCCCGGGCATGACTTGTCAGTCCTGCATTACAGTCGGTCCCCAGATCCTGGTCTGTCTGTGGGTAGGAAGTGGCTCGGTGAGGTGGTAGTTTGAAAGGGTGATGGTTCTTTGTGCTGTAAGGAGATGAGTCTGTGCTCGCAGCTGAACAGCTAAGATGGCATAGCTCAAAGGAACAACGATGGGGACAGAGAAAGGTCAGTTGTGGGTGACTGTGTAGAAAGACAGGAGATGCACAGGGACACTGTCCACAGCAGTGTTCCTTGTCGCTTGTGTGGGATGCTGAGTGAGACAGGAGAGAGCTTGTGCCCCCGACCACCAGGCTGAGACGCTTGGGCCTGAAGTCTTCATGCACATAGGTGGCAGTGCAGAGTGCCGGCGTGATCCAACTCCTGCCAAACAAGTAAGAATTAATTCAATTAAAACTTTGAGATATGAATATTTAAATAAGAAAACAACACAACACCACTAGTGAGTCTTGGTGCATCTCTTGTGAGCAGCAGAGGTTCACTTGTTTGCTCATTTGATTTTCTTCCAGTGATGTTTTTACCCAAGAAAACAAAAGACAAGGAGGTTGAGTCAAAAAGCCAGTGCATTGAAGGAATCAGCAGGTTGATTTGCACGGCGAAGCATCAGCAGAACATGCTGCGGGGTACGTACAGTTTGCATCCCTCGGCTCTGGAGTGAGCCTCAGCTGCCAGCTGTTTTCCTGCAGGCAAAGAGCTGCCCTTGTAGCTGCCCTGTGCCCTGCAGTCGGTGTCATGGGGTCTTCCTGGGGACGGGCTTGGATGTGGCCAGCATGGGGGTGTTGCTTCATAGGTCTGGGATGTGGGAAAGTCCTTCCTCTCGTAGGACCCTGGGTGAGGACAAAGGCTGGGCCAGGCTCCACTTCCTCTCTCTGTAGTTCAGTGTTTCCTGTGCACATCTGGGAAGTGGTGATGGATTGAGAGCCACAGTAGTGACTGCTCCTCCAGGCAGGGGTCTGTAAGCTGTGCTCACATCTGCAGGCAAACCTAGCAGTGCCTGTCAGGGGAGCTCTGTATCCAATTACAAAAATATCCTCGTTGCCTGTTCAGTTGATAATTCCCAGCACCGTTAACAGCAGAGAAATCTGCTTGGGTCACCCTCCTTAATTCTGGCCCAGTCCCTGTGAGACTGCTGAGCGAGGGGTGGTTGCAGAACATCACCTCTGCAGGAAAGGCAGACCTTCTGGTGAAGAGTGTGGTGCGACCATCTCCGTAAGAGCACGTTTGCTCAAAAAAGAAAGCGGAGCTTGTTTGGGAAATTGGAGAGAGCAGATCAGGTGAAGCTGAAATCAGCAGTCTGGGGAGCTCCGGTGTCAGCGCTGCTGGAGCAGCAGTCTGAGCTGCTCTCCCTCTTACTGGTCTGTGCTTCAGCCACGTGTAGAGACGGTGGTGGGTTGGCCCAGCAGTGCAGCTCGCACGCTGAGCACAGAATGTAGCCAGGCCTCCCTCTGCTGACTGCAAGGAGCTTTCTAGCAAAGCCGTTTCTGGTTGACCACTTGCACTTGCTGTTTTCTAACTCACCTGTTTTATTTATTTTTCTAACTTTCCCCTGTAGTCCTGATTGACGGAGTGGAGTGGAACGACGTCAAGTTCTTTCAGCTGGCAGCACAGTGGTCCTCTCATGTCAAGCACTTTCCCATCTGCATATTTGGACACTCCAAATCTAACTTCTAGCCACGCTCCGAGGGACCTCTGTCCATCCCAGGGACTGCACACCAGGAGCCAGGAACTGCGTGCCAACTCCGACTCGCATCACTCTGCCCTCTCCTGCAGAATTAATTACAGATGTGCTTGGATTACTTTTGAATTACTTTTTTTCTATTAACTCTTAAGTTTACTACAAGGGAAGGAAACCCCTTTAAACAAAGGCAAAAAAAAAAACCCCAACCCAACAACAGTCTTAAGTATAGATGTGCTGTCAACAAAGCTGTGGGGGAGTTGGCAGGAGCAGGCAACCTGCCCAAACACCTCCCACTTCGGAGCAGATAGCTGAATAACTGCACTGCTTATTAACCTGAGACCTCATTGGTGTGCGTGGGCTGGGGGGGCCATGGATTTTGCAGAAGATCCTTCACGTTACGATGCGTTTCCCCCCCCCCCCCCATATTTCTAGGAAAACCGATGGCCAGTCTTTCTTCCTGCTGCCAAAGGATGAGAGATCAGCGAGTCTGCAGGGCGTCCAGCTGTCCGGTTTGAAAACCGAACTGGTGGTTTGCAGAGCTAGAGAGGTGCAGAGAGGAGCTTGCCCTGCACTACGTGGGGTCCGCCCTGGGGCCGGGCAGGTGTCTGCGCTCAGTGCTGCCTGAGGAAGGCTGGGCAGGAGCAGGAACTGGGGAAACATGAGGTGTAAGGAACCTCTGCTGCCCCCGGTCTGTGACAATGACCAAACCGAGCCAGTCACCGTGTCCCTGCAGTGCTGCTGAGGGGCACCACGTCAGTGGGGTCGCTGCTATTTACATACTCACACCGATTATTTACCTGTCAATAAAACCTCGTCCAGCCTCGAAGGGGAAAGGATTTTTTTTTTTTTTTTTAAATAGCCGCAACTTTTTTTTAATGCTTTCTTAAAAAATCAAAAAGACAAATAAATAAAAAAAAAAAAAAAAAAACAAGAGGAGAAAAAAAAAACCACCAACCAACAAGTTGCCAAAAGAAAAAACCAAAACCACCAAACCCAGGAAGATGAGCCGTTGCCTGTGAAGTGATCCATGGGTGGAGAGGCTGGAGCTGCAGCCAGCCGGGTGCTCTGCAAGTCCAGCTGCCTGCCCATCCATCTGTCACACTGCACACGTGAGGAAGCGTGGGCTGCTTCATCTGCTCTGCCTTTGTCCTGCCGGGACTGTGCTGTCTGCATCTCTGGGTGTGCTGCCATCATGCTTAGATGAACCACCCAGCACTTCTCCTCATAGGGACTGCAAGGCTGTAACAGAGCTGCCGGGGGCAGGTGACCACCTGCAGGCTGTAGGAGGTTGTCCTCACTGTCTGCTTTGAGAATATTCCCTGCTTGGGCATTCACTTCTCTGTGGGATGCACATTGTCCCCAGCAGGGCATTAGCTTTGCTGTGTGATGTGGTCCTGCGCTGCAGTGGAGGTTGCAGGTGGAACGGGGCGGTGGATGGAGCTGGGTGGGTTCTTCATCTCTGTTGGGCAGCAGGGTGCCCTGTGCCTGGGCTCTGCTTGGCCTGGCTTTTGCTTGTTTGGCACACCTTACTGCTGCCAGCATGAGGGGATGCCTCTCACAAGGAGTCAGCGTGGAGTTGGTTGTGGAGTTGGTTGATGCTTGGGGAACAGGGTGTGCCTGCTGTGTGGAAGGGCAGGCATCTCTGGCCTTCAGCGCAAGGGGCTGAAGCTTTGGGGAGTCTGCTTGGCTCCCACCCCTGTGGGCAGGCTCTGCAAGCACTTTCAGAACATGCTGTTGGAGGACAGGGATGCTTTTGAACCTTTCTCAGCTTTGACTGCTTGGTAGTTGTTTTTCTCTGAAGGGTTTGGAGAGCCCCTGGTGTCCTGCTGGGACGGGTCCTGCTCTGCCCTGCTGGTGGGCTGGTAGAGAGCGAGGAGAGAGCGTGGTCCCTGCTGCAGCTTGGGGCTGGGTTGCTCTGCTGGCTTCGATTTAATGAAATCCTCCCAGTGACCAGAGGGGAGGAGGATGCTGAGCAGGCTGTGTGCGTGCTCCCACAGCACTGCCTCCCAGCTGCCAGCACACAGCTGGGGCAGGGCTCAGCTTGGACTCGCATCGCCGTGTCCATCTACTCCTGTGGTTTTGGTTGACCTGAGCTGATGCTGTAGGACTGCGTAGCGTTGCCTAGCAGCAGCAGTGTGGGAGATGGTGTACAAGCACATCCCCTTTTTTTTTTTCTTTCCTTCTTTTTTTAAACTGTATTGAGGCTGTTGAATCAAAGAAAAACCCTTTAAAAGGAAATTAGTGTGAGATTTCTTCCTTGAGGCTCCCACTGCTGTGGCAGGAGCTGAGCGTTGGGCTCCATCTCTGGGCACCGCACACAGCCCGGTGGCTGTGCAGCAGGCATGGGACGGGCAGACCTGCTGCAATGACTGAGCGCTGTGCTCCGCTGTGTGTTCCAACCTGCTGTAAAGAAATGGGCAGTAGCTGGTGCAGGGTCGCTGGTTCCTGCCTGTCCACATGTACATTGCCCTGCTCTACTGTGCGTGTGTGTACGTGTGAAAGAAGCGCTCGTCGCATTTCATGTTGGTTTGTGTTTTGGTGTAACTTTGTACACCCGAATTCACCGGGTTACAGCGGAGGGAGACGGTAATGCTGTTGGGAGAAGGGGCTCCCACCTTGCTTGGAGGTGAGGGCTCGTTGTGGCACTGACCTAGTTTGACGGTGCTGGTGAGCAGATGAGAGATGGAAGGTCTTGTGGCGTCGTGTTGCACCTTGTGCTTGCTGGTCCTTTGGGTTTCTGGAGACAAAGGCTCGTCCCCAGCCCTGGGGGCGGTCACCTGCCACCCGTCCTGCTGCACACGTGGGATCTTGGGTGGCTTTTCAGCTCCACACCGCAGCTGCCATTCACTGAAACTGTTCTTGCTTCCATCTCAGCGGTAGCTGCAGAGTCCTTAATTACCCATGAGCTTGGGGACAGCCACTGTCTCCTCGGCTGGGCTTTGCCGTGTTACTGGCACGTGCTTGTGGCTTAATCAGGCACACGTGGAGCTTTGCTGGGGTTGGAGGAGATGCGCAGTCAGCGTGCAGTCAGCGTTTGGCCAACACCCAGTGGCCGGTGCTTACCTGGCACTGCAGCAAAGGCCCTGTGCATTTCCTCAGCAGCAGTGGGAAGCAGCTCACGCAGGAAGGCTCCCCCTGTCCCTTCTCACCAGCAGCAGGCATGGAGGGAGCAGCACAGAGCCAGGACTTGGGGCATCGGGCATTGTGGCTCAAAGCTTGAAGGGAAAACCCTGTTGAGAGAGGCTGCTGCTGGATGTGCGGGGGTGGGGATCTGGAGCAACATTGGGTGCAATGCTTCTGTCCCCAACCAGCGGGTCCTTGGTTTCCATAGGGAGGAGCACTGCTCTGCAGCGCAGCAGTCACCTGCTGAGCATTGCAGGGCAATGGGGAAGCACTGTGCTATCGTGGATACTGTGAGCTGTGGGGCCAGCCCTGCCCGGGCCGCAGCACGTGAGGGGACGTTACCACTTTGTAGGCTCCTGAGTTGTCCATCTGTTTCATTGTCGTATTGTTTGGGTTCTCGGTTGTTTTTTTTCTTTTTCTTTCTTTTTTTTTTCCCCCTTTTTTATTTCTTTTTCTTTTTTTTTTTTCTTTCTTTTTTTTTTTTTTAATGAAGAAAGATTGAATGTAAATAGCTTTTTTTTTTTTCTTTTTTTCTCTTGGAACAAACTGCAACGTGCTCGACCTCGTCAACTATTTTATGGTACTGATGCAACACTAATAAAACTGGACATGAAAGCACACACCCGTCCCTGGAGTTGTCTGTCAGCAGGGGCCGTTTGGCACCAGCGGGGCGGTTGTCTCCTGCAGAAGGAGCTGCTGGGTGCCGCGGCCAGCACAGGGGGATACAGGGGGCGGGAGGCGCCGAGCTGCCTGCTGGCCGTGGGCTGGGAGCGGGGGGAACCGGGCCTGGCGAGAGTGCAGGCAGGAGCTGCGGGGGAGAGCGGAGTCGGGTGAGGAATGCTCGTGTGCCCTCCGGGAGCCCGGCCGTGAGCAGGCCGGGGATGCCCGCTGGCTCCCGCTGGGCCTCAGCTGCAGTAAACGGGGGCTGCGCTAACAGCCCAGCGCGGTTTTTCTCCCGCGCTCTCTATCCAGCGGTCCCCGACCCTTCCTCGTGCTGCCTTCTGCAGCGCCTCCTCCTCACCCGCTGCAGCGAGCAGGGGCTGCGGGAGGCTCAGCCCCGCGCCGCTCTCCGTGCTGCGACCCCGGGGCCACGGCCGTGCCCCACGTCTGGGCGGTGGGCACCGCGCAATCCCTATTCCGACGAGATTCCGCCGCTTAAAAGCCCAATTCGGCGCCCGGAAAGAGCAGCCCACGCCACGCGAGCGGCCGCTTCGTGGTGCGCAACCGCCGAGCGCCCCGCGGTGCGGTTTGTAAATGTTTATTCCGCCTAATTTGTCGTTGTCCTCCCGCACGCAGGGCAGGGCAGCGCGGGGACGGCGCCGCGTCTGAGGGGTCACAGCGCGCGAGGACACGCGGGGCCGTGCCGTGAGGTGCGGCGCTCCGCCCGTCGCCGCTCGGCTCCCCCAGGCCGGGCGCGGCGCTCTCCGCCCCACGCGGCGCTCCGGGACGGCCGCCTCCTTCCCTCCCTCTTTCGCTCCTTCCTTCCCTCCCTCCTTCCTTCCCTCCCTCCCGCCGCTCCCGTCCCGCCGCCGCCCCCGCCTTCCGCCCGCCGCCCTCCCGCCTTCCTTCAGCGGCCGGGCGGCAGCCGGCGCGGCCCCTTTAATTCCCCCGCTCCCCTCCCCCGCCCGGCCGTTTCAGCCTCCATTTTCCAGCGGATCCGGCACCTGGAGGAGGAGAAGGAGGAGGCGGCGGGAGCGGCCCGCGCCCCGCACCCGGCCCCGTCCCGGGCATGGCCGCCAACATGTACCGGGTGGGAGGTAGGCGCTCCCCCGGCCCGAGGCCCGGCCCAGCCGCGTGCGGGCGGCGTTGCGGGCCCGGCGGGCCGAGGCTCCGGCGTTGGGGCGAGGCCCCGGCCCGGGGCGGGGCGGCGGGGGTAGGCCGCGAGTGGGGGCGGCGTGGGGGGGGGCCGCGCGGGAGGCCGGGCCCGGGGCGGGCGTGGGGGGGGGGAGCGCGGCGGGGAAGTCGGGTGTAAGGATGGCGGCGGGGTGAAGCGGGGTGAAGGGGCGGCGCGGGGAGGCCGCGGGGCCGCGGGGGGCGGCCCTGGGTGGAGCGGGCGGAGGTGGGGGCCCACCCGGGAAGGGCTGCGCGGGGATGGGGCCGCGAAGGGCTGCCGGGCCGCGGGGCCGTGGGGCCGTGGGTCGGGCTGTTCTCGCCGGGCCCGGCCCCTCCCGTGTGCCATCCCGCCGGTGTCCGCCCGGCCCGGCGCCCCTGGGCTGCTCGTCCTTTGTTTTAACTCACGGGGAGAGAAAGGAGAGGCGGCGGGGTCCGGCGTGCGATGCGATGGAGTATAAACAGCGAGGGTGGTCTGGCGTGGCTTTGCGCTCAGCCATTTTCCTTTGCGAGAACTGTTGTGCGGAACTTCCTTCTCCCCGCGCCGCCGGGGACGCGTCCGTGGGGCTCCCTGCTCTCTTGGGCTCCCCGTTTGTGATGGGCTTCTGTAAAACCGCAGTAAAGTAAACGGAGGGGAAAAAATACAGCGAAGGTGGCCGAGCCGTCCTGCCCGGGTGCTCGCCATCCTTCGCTACTTTCTGTTCTCTCTGCCTTTTTGGCCCGTCCTTACTCCGTGCTCCGAAAATCGTCTCCTCCTTTGTCGCAGTGTGCTTCTTCCCGGCGGTGTTGGTTTACAGATGGGTGAACTGTGCCTCTGGCCGGCCTGGCTCTGCTTCCTGCGCTGCCCCAGCGCTGGTGGTGCGTGTGGAGCCGTGCTTTGGGTTATGGTGCTGAGAGGAGAGGGGTGGAGATGAGCCTTGTGAACTTACGGCTGGGTTGCTGGTGTGAATGGTGAAGGGTGTTGTCGTTTGGTGTTTAATGTCGTGCGTGTGAGTCCCGAGTGCTGGATTGGCATGTATTTTGCATGGTATCTGTACTGCGTGCCCCGTAGGCTCTTACAGGCAGTGGGAAGGGGCCTGTGCTGGAGATGCGTAGGCTGGTTGCTCCGCAAGCCTGCTCATTGCAGAGTGTGTAGGGTAAGTGCAGCCCAGCCTGGGCATTGCTGTGGATGACGATGCTGGGATGGTGTCCGTTATTTGGGCCCAGCCCAGTGCTGGACCATGCTTACAGCAAACGAACCCATCCTTGTGCTGGGGAGCCCTGCATCCGGTGCAGGTGTTGGGGTGTTGCCAGCCCTGAGCAGCGGGCAGGACCCAGCCTCTCACGCACTGGCTGCACTGCTGAGGCCATGGTGAGTGGTTCTGGCCAGCTCTGCTGTGAGAGTGCATGCTGGCACTTGGGCAGTTGTTTTTCCAGGTGTCTTTTTGCAGAGCCGCTCCATAGTCAGCCTGTGCTCCTGCAGGCAGCCACCCACCCCAGGTGCAGGGTTCCCTTGGCCTTAGGTGAACTTTGTGAGGCTCTTGGCATCCCTTTTCCCAGCCTGTTGAAGTTCCTCCAAATAGGAGTAGCAGCCCTGCCCTCCAGCGTGCGCCACGTTTCTCACACTTCCCCAAATGTCCAGAGAGTGCATTCCCATCACCAGAAAGCTTCCCAGCAGGGCTGGCCCTGTGTTGATCAGATGGTTGCTGTTGGTGGCAGCCAGCCGAGGTCTTGCTGCCGATTGCAGTCCCTGTGCAGCCAGCCTTCATCACTGCAGGGAGTCCCATGCTTTGCCCCTGCTGTAGCCATTTGGCTGTCGGTCACCTCCATGTGCTTGGGAATGGCGTCCAGGCTTTGCTCCGTAACCTCCGCAGGCAGAGGGTGAGGCGCTGGCTGGTGGCCAGTTCCTGTGCTCGGGTATTGCACTTGTGGATGAAGCCTTGCTTGGGTGTGCTGCCGAGCCCCACGTGTGGATGGCTGCGGCCCTGTCCTGAGCCAGGAGGTTGCATTGCTGGATTGCTGCTGACCTCTGGTGCTGGTGGCTCCCGTGAATGGCTGCGTGCTGAAGTTGCGTGTGCGTTTCCAGGGTGGGATTAAATCCCCAGCAGATTTGTGCACAGTCGCTTTGTGTACTTCCTGTTGCGGGAAGAGCATCCAAGAGATAATCCACTGCTGGCCTTGCGGTTATGAGTCGCGTGCGTGAACTGCAGACCCGACAGCTGCCAACAGCAGCCTGTGTGATGTCGATCAATAAAACTGGAAGTGTGCACTGATCTCTTTTGGCCTGGTTGTGAAACGCTGTGGGTTTTGCTTTTGTGATCCAATAGGTGGACTGCACTTCTCTGACAGATGCCAGTGTTAAGCACGCGGTCGACAGCTGTTTGCACGGCCTCCCCGTGCAGGAGGTGCTGCAAGCTTCTCCACTTCTGCTCTGTGCCTTCCCCAGGAGTTCAGCTGCAGCACCAGTGTTCCAGTACTGCTGTAACCGCCAGAGCCCCGCTGCAGGTTTATGCTGCTGTGTTATTCCCTTGATGCAGCACAATGGCAGGTTTTTTTTGTTGGTTTTTTTTTTTTGCGTTTCTATCTTGTACTGATTGGAGGAACTGAAATCCTTCCACCTTTCCTCCTCCTCTCCCAATGTGATTTTCCGGGATTATTTTTAATCTGAATCAGGCACCCGGTGCGGCTCCCCGTGGGACTGTGTGAACAGCTGAATGGGTGCAGTGGGAGGGCTGGGAACGAGGTGGGGGGGCAGAGCTACCGAAGCCAGCCCTTCTGCTGAGGCAGATGTTGATTTAAGCCTTTAGATGAGAAGCTTTTTATGTATTCTTGACTTTTAAGAGTTACCCTCTTGCTTGGGAGTGTGCTACGCCGCACAATTATTGAGACTGTTGAGTCTGTAGTGGACATAAGGTATGCTTGAATGGTGTTCGCAACTGGAGGTGTGTCAGGCACGTCTCAGCGTGTTAGATGTGGCCAGCATGTGTAAGTGAGACTATGGCCCTTTGGTGTCTGGTGTGGGCACCAAAGTTCTGCTTGGTGGTGGAGCTCCACCATCTCTTTGGTGCTGCTGTCCGATCCCACCTAGTGTCAGCATGGCTGTCTGTTGCGTGTGCATCTCTTGTATCAGTGTAACCATCCCCAAAGTTTTTAAGAGTGGCAGCACGACATCACCACCCTGTTATTGTAGGGTGTCAGTAATGCATCCCCAGGGACCAGGTTTGGCCTGTCCCCTTGTGCTTACGTACCACAGCCTGGAATCCAGGCTCGTGCCATCCACGCTCCAGCTTATGGCTCCTGGCACCCATAGTGCTGCCTGGAGCTGCTGGCAGGTGACCGAACTTGTCCTCCTGATATCATCATGGTGTCAGTAATAACTTGCAGTCTTTTCCTGGTAGAGAGCAGAGGTGCAGAGCCATGAAGAAAGCTTGCACAGAAGCACGTTGTTGAGCCCACACCTGAAGCATGCAATCCAGCTAAATTAAGGAAGGCGCATGTGTAAACCCTCACCTGTCCCTTTCTTTATTATCAGTGTGTAGATATTACGGATGGCAGGAGGGGTTGATGGAAGCACCACTCCACTGCTCTGCATTCCTTATTGGGGTGAGATGGTTTTTTTTTGTTTTGGGTTTTTTTTTTTCTTTATTGACATAAAGCTGAAGTTGAGTGTTTGAAGGTAACTTGAACTGAGGGTGGGTTTGGTGGTCAGAAATGTTAAATAACCAGTGAAGATAATAAAAATCAGAGTCTATTCTTGCAGCTTTCGAACTGGTTCATGCAGTCAGCAATCCTAGCGAATACAGGACACTTCGTAACTCATCGTGTTTCAGAAATGCGTGGTCTTGTTTTCCAGCCATCCTTACTCTGCCTGATACGAACTGAGCCATGAGATAGGTGCGATGCTGTCGGCCAGCTGCGGTGTGCTGTGGCCAGAGCTTGCAGCATGCTTTGCTCTGTGCAGCTCTGCTGGTCGCAAGGCTGCAGTCACTGGGCAGAGTGGGGTGGGAGCAGGCAGCTGGCTTCTGCTGGGGCAGCACGCCTTGCTGCTCCCTCTCCCATCTGGGCAGCCGGGTTAGTGTTGGACATCACCTCCGTTTGGTTCTGCGCATCTTCTGACAAGAAGTGATCTGTTACATCGGTGTTGCTTCTGCACCAGGATCTTACACTGCATCTTATTGCACTGTGAAGTTGGTGTTCCTTACGTCCCCCAACAGGAAGCTGAGCCAGCCTTCTCGCAGCATTGCCCGAGCTTCTGCTGGAAGTCAGGTAACTGGAACAGCTGAGAAAGGTGTTCCTGTGAGATAAAGCAGCCCTGGTCTCCCATGTGTCAGAGATGGCTGCTGCAGCACTCACATGCAAAGAAGCCCTGCTTCAAAGCGTGTTTTCAAGTCCCATTTGATTCCTTCTCTCAACTTGTGAAACCAAATTTGGTCTGTTGGACTGTGTTGTTAACAAGAACTAATGAGTTTCCACTGTAACTGTTCAGTGCGTAAGAAAGTGCTTCCGCAGGAGAAGGCATTGAGGAGACTTTCACATTAAAAAAAACACAGCAAACTTACTTCTAAAGGAACTTTGTCACATCACGGTTCAAAAGGAATCAAATCCTTGTTCTCAGATGAGAAATGTAATTTATTCCCAGCTGCAGATAGCGAGTTCCTCATGTTGTCTTGTAGGGTGTGCAGCGTGGCAGTTTGCAGGATCCTCACAACCAGTGCTGGATGTTCAGCATGACAAAATAAGCTCTGAATATTTCTGGAGACCTTTTTCTTTCCACGCCTTTCACCAAACGGGCAATAAAGCTGAAGATGAGAAGCTTCGGGAGATGCCACAGCTCTTCGTTGGTGCCACGTGTCTTTTGAGGGAAGATTCTTAATGGATCCCTCTTGATTTAGTGCCTCGAGGTACATTGAAACCGCTTGTATCTCCACAAAGAATTCAGCATGTGAAGAGAAGAGCCTAATCGCTTCTGATTTACTTGCTTTGCCTTACAAAACCAGCTGCAGACCTCCAAGGAGAGTGCTGCATTTACATAGGAACTCTGGAGGCAGATGAGACCTGGCCTGACTCAACAGAGGAGCTTTGCCTTTAGGGAGGAGGGGGGTGTTCTTAAGGTAGTTTTGACTTGTCATTGATGTACAAGGTTAACTCTAGTGAGGAGAAGTTAGCTGGCAACTTAAAGGTGAGTTTGCAAGCAAGACAAAATGTAGGCTTCTCCTGCCTCTGGCACTCTTGTTTGAAGAAACATCTGCCAAGCTGTGGTAGCAGTTTGTACTGGATCCGTGTTGTGTGTGACCTGGCGCAGGAACCTTGCTCCTGCAGTTACGGACTGTCATGCTGTGGCAGTGCTAAAGACCAGCCCACAAAAAGGTCTGCTGGCACGGCTGGAATTACGTAGGCTCACAACTTTGCTAATGGAGAAAATGTTTGTCTAGCTATGTGCTTGGGAACTGAAGGGCTGGAAGAGGTGATACAGAGCAGGCTTTGTGTCCAGAGGACTGAAAGTCGTGCTTACATATCTGATGTAAAGCAAGGAAGTGGTTTGCCAGGAGTGTGCAGCGTGCTTCCCTCGTGCAGGGTGCTGGCTGGTTGTACCTCGCGGGTTGCTGCTGGGTGCAAATGTGCCTTGGGTACAGCTGGAGTATTGGGATGGGTGTCCTCGTGCTGCCATGAAACTGATTTCTAAGAGTAGAATTGCTTCTTTACCCTCAGGGTAGTGCTCTAGAAGCTTTATTTCACGTCCCATGTTCTTACAGGCTCAGACTTTCAAGTCCTGTTTGTACACAGTCTCCCTCCTTTGCCCTGCAGCCAGCGCCTCAAGCTGCGGTTACCTGGATGTGGTGTAGTTCTTATCGAGGTGTCCTGTGAGGTCCCACGGACACCCCAGCCTCTTCTCACTGCTGCAGCAGGTTGCTGTCCTCTCATTTTCCCACAGATCTGCCTTGAGTTGAAAACAGCAAGCAATTTTGTGCAGGTATAACGATGTTGAGTTTCTCTATGATTTGTATTTGATCTTCTCTGAGGTGGTTCTTCCCCTCCTGCTCCTCTCCTCCCTTTGTCGTTTTGCTCCTTAGCTGGGAAAGACATGGTACGAGCCCTGTGCTTTGCCCATAGCCATGACTCTGAGTCTCTGGATTGCTGCCGCTAGCAAAATACCTGCTGCTTCCCTCAGCAGAGGCAGAGAACTTTGGGGAATGTACTTGCCTATAACAAATCAATTGGAAGCTGATCGAGGCCAGGACCTGCAGGGACAGCAGTGGTGTTGGGGGGCAGAGAAGGAAGCAGGTGTTTTCATAACTCCCCCTCACTGTGGAGCCTCTGTGGAGTTGCTTAAAATCTAGTGTTAATTGCCTCTGCACTGGGAGCCATTTTGTGCCTCTGAGTGCCTGTCTTACCTTGCTCACTTATCTTGTAGTGTTTAGTATCTCCGTTTTTAAGATAGGGATCCATGATCAGAACTTAATTATCGTTGAGGCTTCTGTTCCTCTGCGAAGTGTTTGAGATTTAGCAAGAGGAAGAACTAATGCATGGCTATTGGGGCTGCATAAACCTTGTTTCACTAAGGATTGGACAAAAAAAGGAAGAAAGACACGATGGGAATTTTCTCCCCCCCTTCTTTGACGTGACAGAGAACAAAGAGCAGAAGACCTTTGGGAGGTTCCAAATCCCTTCATGCTTTGGAGCTAGAGCAGCTGTTTGTCCAAGCAAGTTGTGTGTCCTTAACTTAGATGCGTTCTGCTCTGGCAGCATAGGGGACGTTTCTTACAAAGATGAGCAAGGAGCTCAGCAGGGGACACTTCAACTTGTGTTCATAGCCATTACAGGTCCTTCCCAGTGGCTGGTTGGGTTTCAGTATCTCTGAGCGAGGAAGGCTGGTATTGGCTTTTCCATCAGTCTGTGCATGATGCGTAGGGCTGTCGCTTGGACCTTGCCACAGATTGCTTATGCTTTCGGAGTACTGACCCTGGGTCTTTGAAAGCAGGTGAGGAAGACTGAGGTATGGCTTTCGTCTCCAATAAGCAAGTTAGTTTGGCTGCCCCTGCAGCAAAGGTGTGCATGTTTTGAAGGAAATTTAACGCAAAAGGCCTTGTTTACCACACGGGAGTGTACATCATCCTTGCTTCTTGAGCACTCTATAGTTTGGGAGATAAAAGCCTGCTCCTGATACTCATGGCTTCAATCGCCTTCTCCGAGGCAAACCACCACTAGAAATGGGAGTTGAAGCACAAGAAGGAGATGAGTTAGTAAACCTGGGCCAGATGAGCCTCCTGGCTCTGTGTTAAAGCATAGGCACTGCCTTTCTGTTGCACTGCCTCTTGGCTTCTGCCCATCTTTGTACATGTGCGTGTTTGGGGAGGCTTGGCAACACGTACCTCAGCATTGGTGAATTAGCCATATTCTCACTGCTGGAGTGGCATCATGCTCTGTTTTACTGCTGACAACTGAGGAGAAGTTAGTGTGAAACTGAGAACATGGACTTCTGCCATGCGTTGTGAATACGTGAGGCTCAGCTTCCTTTAGTACAAAGCAATCCTGAGCTGCTTCTGCATGTGTGCGTAGAGGGATGCGTGCTTGGAATTTGATTGTAGTGGTGTAGAGCCTTTATTTTACAGAATGAAGCCCAGCTGCCCTTTCCTTGTGCGTATCCTGCCTCGTATCCTGAGCAGCTTCAGCCTTCTTTTAAGTCGTGGTTTTTCTTGGTGAAGGGGAAGCTGAGCTGAGCATATCCTTGTATGCACACGTCTTCAAAGCCATTTTTAGGTGCTTTACAGTATATTATCAGAGCAGATAGGATCAGGACAGGCTGCATGGTTGCTCACCACCAGCGTGCTTGGCACAGGGGTGGTCAGCTGGCGTGTTTAATATTGAAGATGTCTTCCCAGTGAATCCCTGCGTGCTTGGGACTGCACAGACACCCTTGTCACACCTCCTGCATTTTTGCAGAGGCAAAAAGCAGCTTGCCGTGGTCAGGGCTGCCCAGGTGGGAGAAACAAGCATTTTACTTCATTGGAAAACTGCGTTGTTGGTGAAGATTTTCTGTATGTGTGACTTTGACCTGTAATTTGCTGTAAATCAGCTGGTTCCTGCACGCTGCTGGTTGCATTGGGTCTCCTAATCCTTTCCGCAGCACAAACAGGTCTGTCGGCTTTGCGCTTCCTGTGATAATGGTGCGGTGCTGTAAAGCTTTCACTTTTGAAACTGTATCTGCTTTGTAACCAAACGTTTCCTCGGGTGATGGCCCAGCAAGAGGAGGCCGAGGGAGCAGCCCGAAGGCGGTGTGACCCTGCTGCTGTGGGGCTGCTGCCGGCATCTTGGCTTCCCCAGGCTCTGCCACACAAACGGGCACCACGACGGGTCGTACTACCCAAAATGCAAAGTGATTGACAGCTTCAGGCCCAACCTGCCAGGTATGATGGAGAACTGGAGCTTACCTAAAGAAAGTGGCCCGAAGTTGACTGCGGCCTCCCTGGTTCTGCAGGGAATGGTTGGCGAGGCCCATCCTTACAAAGCACACGGAGCTTCCAAGGCTAATGTGAGTTGGGAAGGATAAAAATACTTTTGGGTATTTTTGCAACTTGATCACCTAAAAGCCTGCAAGGTTGTTTAGGTAGCTCAGACACAGCTAATCTTGTATGACCTCTAGACAGTGTGTGTTCTTCTGCATCACCCCCTCATTTTCTTCTCCTTGGACCCGTGCAGACTTACCAGCAGACACAAAGAGGGCACGAGGCAAATGATTTTGTAGTCATGTCTTATAAGCATGTGTGAGCATGAAGTCTGTTATATTTATTGCTAATGGAGAATGATCGTTTTGCTGCCTTTGTGGAATATTTCCAGCTTCTGTGGTCTCTAGGTCATATCCTAGCTTGGCAGTCCAGTATCTGTGTAATAACATTGCTTTTCAGTATGTTGCTTGTGATCCTATCTTGAGAAAAACGATGGAGTCTTTTGGAGTAGTTTTAGGGATGTGGGTGTTGAGTTGATGCTAGCTGTGTGAGGGTCCTTGCGTACTGCCTTGCGCTGCTGCCCTGCTCCTCCTTTGTTGCTTCGGCCCGGTGGCGGAGCATTCCCGTACCACACGAGTGATGCTGCTAATGGCAGTCACATGTTGCTTTGCTCTTTATCAGCCTCGACTTTTCTGTTCCTAGACTTTTTTTTTCAGTGTACTCTTTCCTTCCTGTTCTGTGGTAGGACTTGAGATGCAAGCGTCTTCCTGTTATGTAGAGGCTTGTTAATCCTGTCTCTGTCCCCATCCTCTCTCTCTGTGCTGGCCTGACCGCCCCTTGAGGCGGTGGAAGGCTGCCATTGCTTTGCATTTTAGAAAGATTGAAGCTAACAGCTTAAGCAGTTGACTCCCTTTGCAAAAGGCCGGCATGGCCAAGCACCCACTTAGCAGTGGAGGGTCCTGCTGATATGTTCCTTTTAGAGGATTACCTGAGTCAAGCCCGGGGGCTGTGGGTGTTTTGTGCCAAGTACTGAGACATCTGAGGGGAAATGGTCTGGAATTTGTTGGTGTTATCTTTTTATGTGGATGCATGGGAGAGCTGCAGCAGGCCAAGAGTGCAAGGGTGGCTGCTGTGGGGAGCTGAGGCGAGCTGAGCTGGCTCCTCGCTCCCTTGGCCCAGGCTGGTGGCTGCTTCTGGAGGCCCACACCATTCAGGGCCGTTGAGCTTCTCTGTCTGTGAAAAGCTTGGAAGTTGCTGGGCTTGGAGCTTGGCAATACCGAGCTGTTCACTTGGTGCATACGGTTCTTATTTTTTATTTTTTGAAAGCACTGCCTTGCTAATTCAAGATGTTTCTCCTGTTTGAAACTCTCTGAGCATTACTGACCCATGTGGCTTACTGTACTGAGTTCTGTTGAGGTTATTCTGGGGTAATATAGGCGTAAGAGGTCAGGAAGGAGGGAGAGCTGAGAGAGAAAGAATGGAGCAGTTTGTATGTATGAAGTGAGCAGGGCAGTACAGCAGAGCTGAGCTGGGGCAGAGGAGGAGGGGTAGCAGTGGTGGTGAGAGAGGGGGAAGTGAGTAAAACATCAGTGTGATTCAAGTGAAGTGGTCTGATCAGAGGAAGAAAGAAGTTGGTCATTGTAAAGGCAGGCAGCAGAGCTCCATTTCTTTGGAAAAGCAGTTTCTGACTTCCAACTTGCACCGGTGCGTGGCTTGGATTTTGTATTTCTGTGCTCAAAACCAGGGACTTAATGGGAACCTTTTGCTTGTGTCAAGAAATGAGCTTGGTATGGTGTCTTTAACAGCTCAATACGTGGGGGCTTTGTTTGCTTTTTAGCAGCTCATATTTTAAAGAATCTTTCTTCTTTTTGTCAGATTACGTCTACTTTGAAAATTCATCAAGTAACCCATATTTGATACGAAGAATAGAAGAACTCAATAAGGTAAACAGTCTTTGCCATCGAATCTCTGATGTTAATTGACCTGGTGATTGTTTGATTTGATTAAAGTCAAAATAAATCTCTGGTAATTAGTAACTTAAAAATACTTCTGTTGTGATCATTCTCTGGAGTGCTTTTAGACCTGCTAGATTGTTCTGCCTTGATGGGGAAGGACAGAGCATCAGCTGTAGGTTGTTCTCAAGGTGATTGTACCCTTCTTCCACTGTGTGCCATCTAATACATGCACTATGTAATAACTAACAGCTTGGGCGGAGGATGGAGAGCTTTGTCATTTGATATTTCTTGAAGGGAACTCACTCAACAGGAAGCCATTATCTGCTTCCTCAGACTTTGTCTTCTTTATTCATCCGTTGGGCCAATGTATTATTTTATTTGCCTGATTCCATTGAATCTCAACAGCAGGTGTGATGGGTTGTATGTAGGAAGCCCACTAGAAGTCTTTGATGGTGAAATTTGACCTATCTATCTGAGGAGGAAGTTCTGTGCTGAAGGCATTAGCTGTGACCAAAACATGCCTTTTTGAGGCTTAATACCAGTGTGTGTTTTACGGGAATGTAATGTTGCTGTCTTGGTGGTGAAATTAAATTAACTGACTGAAAATAGGGCATTTTCTTCAGCCATCAGTGATGGGAAAGCGTGCCTTCCTAAAACAGTTATTTGGAAGAGAAAATGCATCAACATGACAAAGAACCTAAAGTTTAAAGCATCGTTCTTTTCAGTGTAGATCCTTTTCTGTTAAGGAAGTAACAGGAATTTCCTTAACACGTTCTCCATGGATTCATAGCAGTGTGCTACCAGTGGCTGTATTCCATATTTGCGGGTGCAGATTTGTTCCCCACTTTGTAGGGAAGTGTGCGGGGGTCTCTTGTGTCCCCTCATGCCCTTTTGTCTCTTTTCCTCCCTCTTTTATACCTCTTCCACCCCAGGTTTGAGGAAAGAACGCATGGTACTTTCAGCCTGGATCTCATCTTGGTGCATCTCTTTCCTGTGCTGTGGTTTCTCTGACCTGCTCTTTGGCTCGGGTCTTTCAGATTGAAATGAATGCTACTTGAGTTTCTGTTGTTTTTCTCTGAGTGTCAAGGAAACCTGGGTGACTAACTGGAGTGGATGATTCTAACTTGTTAACACACAGCTACAAGATGACTCCTGCATTTGTATTTCATCACAATTTAAAAGTTCTGGTTTATTTATAAGAAATTCTACGTGCTCTGCACCAAAAACTGATAGGATGCAAGTGGAAATATGCATATATGTATATTCTCTGTCATCTTTTTTTCTTGTGTGTATGTCTTTTATAATAAGAGAGCAACCTTTTCCTCTATTTGCATGTTAGCAGCAAGCGTGTATTTCAGTTCTGCTTTTTGTTTCCTTCTGGACAGATTGCTGGTCCACTGTCTTTTTCTGGAGGCTTCCAGCAGGGGAATTCATATCTCAGTCTCCTAGTTTCGTATCTATGTGCCATCATTCTGATTTTCAAGGACTCTTCAATAGCAGGATGTAACTCTTTTATGTTGCATTTTCATTATTTATTGCTTTATTTTAGAAACAATAGGTTGGCTGGGTCTGTTACGAACCAGTAGGTGTGCTTCCTTTAGAGTTTGCCTGAAGCCAGTTCCACAGTTCAGCAGCTATCGTCTTACAAGAAAATCATCACCTATCTTGTTTTTAAGAGTTAAAAAAAATGATAATAATCCCAAATCATTCAGACATTTGAACTTCTTTGTATACTGTTACTGGTGTACAGTCTGTTGCAGGATGCAGCTTCCTTTGTTCTCCTTTTGGAACGATTGTGTTGGTCATTCTTTATCTCAGCAGCCCTGTCAGGGAAAGGAAACCTATGGAAGTTGTTTTGTGAGAGTAGTGGCGACTGGGTTCTTTCTTGCTGTTCTGCTCTCCTGCTGAGTTTGGACAACAGCCTAAACCTCAGTTCTGTTGCTGTGTTTCACAGTGAATCTTGTTAGGATTTAAAAAATGCTTTTGCGTTCTGCTAAATGCAGGCATTGCACCTGAAGAGTAGCCGTGTGGTGCGCTGTAAGTGCAGGTAAGTGACTTGTCACCCCTTGAAAGATCTGTATCTGCTTAAAATGGCAATCCTGCAGAAATGGTTAGGAGTGGAGGGCCGACCCCACTTCCCTACTCAAGAATGGATCACGCCGGAGGGAGTGTTTCAGATAGGCTGCCCAGCTGGAGGGTGCTGAACGCTGATCCTGTGCAGCCCTTGTGGCAAAATTCCTGACCTTTTCTGAAGTGTTGTAGTTCAATGCATGCAGTTCAGGTTTTGAATCGTGATCATTTCTTTTCTTTTTCAGACCGCCAATGGAAATGTGGAAGCAAAAGTGGTGTGTTTCTACAGAAGAAGAGACATTTCAAGCACACTTATTGTATTGGCAGATAAACACGCAAGTAAGCTTGTTTGTGTTCATATCGCTTCTGTGCAAAATATCCACACTTGGGTAGAATTTTGTTGCGATTATAAGTATTGTTATTTTAAAATGTAATTTCCCCGTATTCATCTTAAGCAAATTGCATCGTTGGTTTGGCTGACTTCTTTTTCCCTGCAATACATCCTTAAAGCCTTGATTGGGTACGGCTTGGTTATCACAGTGAGGGGAACGTAAGGTTAGGACTGAATAAAGGCATCTTATTGGCTTCATGAAAGCAGATTTCCTAACTTCTGGAATGGGAGAGAAAATATTCTTTCTTGTATTACTTCTCCAGGAATTGTTTGGGTAGCAAAACACAACAACAATAACAAAAAACCCACTTTGCTTTAAGAAGTAAGTCCAATGGCCTGACGACAGGAAATCAGCTTTTGAAATGTGGCCAACCTGAAACTTGGCTAGCAGGAGTTGTCTTTAAATTTCAATGTTAGTCATGTATTATTTTTTTTGAGTTGACATAGATTTCCTCTGATCATGCTGAGTAAATACGTTTTAAAGGCCTGAATTTTAGGGCATTCCATCTGTAGTTTGGATAGCTCAGCTCCTTTTGTTAGGAAAAGAGCAATGTCTAGGTTTGAGACTTGAACATTTAAAACTTTAAGTACTATCTATAATTTCTGCTTTTTTTAAAAACAAATAAGGAACATCGTGATACTTAATGAGAGAGTTCAGAGAGTTGTTCCTGCTACCCTAGCTTGGCCTCCTTTTCTTGTATGCATTGACTTGATTATTTTACAGAGCACTGTTGATTTCTGCTGCCATGTGCTCTGTCAAGATGGGACGTGTGAGGCAGCTGAGCAGAGATGGAAGTTTATTTCTAAACAAAAACTTAGGGTTGCAACTCTTCTATTATAGAAGCAGTTTGAGAATACTGACGTGTGCATATAAAAATAGTTGTGTGTGTAGTTCGTGTGTTTGCCCATGTAAACCTGTAAGGGTTGCACGGGCATTCAATTCAAAAACAAATCAACAACAACAGAAGAAATACCAGAAGCTGCTGTTAGATGCGTGCATTCTGAACTTGGGAAGGAAAGAGCATGGTGCAATCCTCAGCTTTCAGGAGTATCCATCCCATTTCTGGGGGAGAAACGGTGCAGTGTATCACGTGAAGTTGGGCACGTTATTTAGGGTCCTTGCAACCTGTTTGATTCCACTGTAGTTGCCAGTAAGGGTTAGATTTACATTCATTACACCTTCGTCTGCCGGTTCAGCATCTCTCCCATCTCATCCTTGCTACGTAATGGAAGCAGCATTAGTTAAAATGGTGCTAAAACAAGCATGTTGAAAGTGTGGGGAGGATGTAAGCGGGCACACTTAATAAATCGTGATCGTAAATAATGGAGTATGTGAGATGTACAGCTCAGATTGCTAAAACGTAGCAAGGCGTATGGGCAGCCTTATCAGTCCTTCTATTTCCAGGCTCTCCTGTGGGCACAGAGATAAGGAAAAATGACCAATCTGATCTGGGCATGTCAGAATTATGATTTGGCTGCTGGGTACCTTTGTCTTTTAACGTGCTTCATAATAGATGTATGAATAGACTGTGATGTGTATATAGTATGGATCTGGCTGGGTTGTGTGGGGATTCATTAAACCTGGTATTTAGTTGTGACAGTGAATATAGTATCTGCAGGTGTTCCCAGCGCTGTATGCTGATGGGGAGAAATGCATCAAAACTGACCCCCTTTTGATAAATATAAATATTTTCTGTTGTATATTCAAGTCCAGATAAACCCCTCTATTGCACTAGTGTAAGTATACATTGGGAAAAGTCATGTGGCATTGAGTTGAGATTTAGCTGTGCTACGGAACTGTGGCAGCAGGCAAAGCTTTTCTGCTATCTCTTTAGTGCAGCACTATTCATTTTATCCAAGAATACTGAAGCTTAATAGGAGCTTCGCCGTGAACAACATGACTATTGATTCCTTGGTCTGCGTCTCACTTGACTAGATTTAGTGCAGGAAGCAGGTAGGAATGATTCAAAGACATGCATGTCTGAGGCTGAAAATGAAAAACCTTCCTTTCAACTCTCATAAATGCTCTTTCAGCCTGCAAAGACTGATTTCTTGTAGTGATAGAAAATGGTTTTTTTTTACCTAAACAAACAATTCATTGTTCATTTCTGTATCTGTTTGAAAGACAGAAAGAATATTCTATGCAATAATCCCAGCAATAGAGTTTCTGAGGCTCCTTACCGTAAACTTCTTTAGTAACTACAGCTTTTCCTTTTGGTGCAGAATAAGATTTCTGCTCAATGACTTCCATTTACAAAGATGTGCTGTTGTGTGGATTCTGTTCTTCAGGGGAGAGAGTAAAATTATGCTTTTTGGACAGCAGTTCTTTACTCTGGAAAAGAAAACCCTGCATCCCACGTGATGGAATGAAATACAGCGTTGTGGATGTTAAGATTCTAGTAGAGATACTCAAGGCTGTCACTGACTTTGAGTTCGTTTCCATAAAGTCTCCTGTTGCCTCATTTTGATGCGTTTGCAGTAGATGTACGTATCTGCATCGCTGATCTTTTAACTGCCTTTGTTCAGCTGATTAATGGAGCTCTCTGACTGCAGACATTCCTGGATTCTCAGTCTCATGTGAAGATGCCTTCATTTTAGGCCTACTTTTGAGATCGGTGCAGTGAGAGAACCAAATAATGGGAAAATAGATGTGTATTTTGTATTTGTGTTTCTCGCAGTGCAGGAAGGAAAGAGGTGGGATTGTGAAAGGAATGTTGTAAAGTTACATTTTTAATAGAAAATTATGCTCTTACGCTTTAACTGTACAATCCATCAGATATTTGGAAATCTGAGTATGCAGTATTTTCTCATAGCTCTTTATAAAGAAGAGAAAGAATAAAAAAGAGAAAGCAGCTTGTTCTGTAGTTTGTGATTGTAAGTGCGTACCTGATGTCTGCAACTGGATCCTGGGATTTGATCTGTGATCTTACTATTTTTATCACATGATATCAAACTTGTCGAGGCTGTCCCATAAATCTTTCAGCCTTATCATGGCTTCCATACATTGCTGGCACTTTCTATTCATAAGCTTCTTTAATCACCTCGCAAATTATTCTTGGGAATTTCTCTGCCTGATTGTGAAATGAACCTGCTTCACCAGTAGGAGTCTATTTAATGTTCTTGCCCAAAGACGTTGTGGTGCTTTAAGGTAGAATATTGCATGCAGGCAAAATTACAGGCAGAACCTGATAGAAGGGAACCGCGCTCTGTATTTTATTGTTTATTCCTCAAGCCACAATTGGATGCTGTGACTGTATTTTCTCCCTATAGTTTCTTCTATAATTAAGTAATTATTTCTAACAGCAGGAACGGGACCTCCTGTCCTCCTTCCTAACCACCCACCCTGGCTGGCTCCAGTTACGTGCTCTCCGTCTTGCAGCAACAGTTCTTTCACTTCATTCAAAATATTTGTCCTGATTGTGAAACCACGATGTGAGGAGTTGGAGAGCCGCTTAGCTGGTGCGAGCCGAGTGGCACGGGCAGCTCTTGGCAGCTTTGTGGTCAGCTTTCATCAGCTGGTGTTTGGGTGCCAGGCATGCATGGCATTGTGCTTTTCAAAGTGCTGAGTCTTCTAAAAATAAACATCTTTCAGTGATGAGGTGTCATTACTCAATCAGTCCGTGAGCTGCGTGAGAGCCGTGTGCCCAAACAGTTAGGGGTCCGCTGAGTATTTTTAGATAACACCAGCCAGTGTAAATGAGGTTTGATGACAGCTTTACTGATGAGATCTTGGCTATTTTACACCTTCTACCCCCATTTTGTCCCTGATCCACACATGCAGTTTCAAAACAAGCCAAGTTCATTAATCTGTGCATGGACATTTTTGGGCCCGCTGTTGAGGGGAGGAAACTGTGATTTCTTCTTCCAACACTGGTGTGGTGAGGAAGGAAAGTGTCAAAAGCCAGGGCCTGTTTGCTCTGTCCCTTCCCACAGTGTTGACCATGGTTGCAGTGGGTGTTCCCAATAAGTCTTGGAAGGGATCATGAGATGTTTGCTTGGTACTGTGGTCAACTTCTCCTGAACTGTGAAGGTGTAAGGAGTTCCACTTGTTAAAAATTCCACCACATTTCTGTAGCTGTGAGTCAATATTTGGGTACTGGTAGAGAAAATAACTGAGGTTCCAAGGCTTAGTATGGACTATTAGAAGTGGTCCTGGGAAAGGAATCTGCTGTCACAGCATTGGTTTCTTCCAACACAGAAGAATCTTCTGTGGAGTTGTAGAACTGTTGAATGTAGAGTTGTAGAACATCTTTCAGAGCTGCTTAGTTGAAGCTTCCTTCCTGCTGAAGGAACCATCACAGGTCAGTGCCCCTGACTTCATTGAGTTTCCCAATGTTTTGACCCCTTTTTCTTCCTTTTTACCTTTACATGTCAAATGTAGTGATACTGTGCTAACTAATTAGAATCATAGAATCATCAAGATTTCCAAGATCATCCAGCCCAACCATCCACCCATCACCAATATTTCCCACTAAACTATGTCCCTCATTACAACATCTAGATGTTTCTTGAACACCTCCAGCCACAACCTGCATCCTTCTGTTGCTACAGACTTGCTTGTCTTCCAAGCAGGACATCCCAGTGAGCGCTCTGCACCTTATTTCTGTGTCATTTGCCATTGTGCTTTCCTGAGTTGTGCCATGTAGCGACTTGCACGAAGCCCAGAATGCAGAGCAAGAGCTCTGTGTTATATCTCTACTGAGGAGAGCCCAGTCAGATCTGTATCAAATTGCTCTTCTTTCTAACGTCTAGCAAATATTGATGTTTAATTTCGCATCTCATATATCTGGTCGTTTTAAATTACAATTTCTGCCTCTTGGGCATCTCCTGCCAACTCAGTTTGCTCTTTCTAATTATTTTCCCCAATATATGTTAGCTTTCACACGAGTCTTGCTGTTTGTGCCCTGTCTCTTGCTTCCACTGTGTCCCTGTCAAGCTTTTCTTAATGCGCTATTAATGATTCTGTAGTCAAATATCAAATAATGCTTAATATAATGCAGTCCTTGCAGCATTCCACTGGCTACTTTTGCATAACTGCAATATTACTGCTTATGTTAAGGCTGAATGTTTCGTTTTAAATCCGCATGAGTGCATCTATCAAGCGGAGAGATTAATTTTGAAGCAAAGCTTTACGAGATCATTGAAATCCCAGTATACTGCACCTACTGTGTTCTCATCACTTGCTCCACAGTACTGCTGCAGTAAATGTGGGCAAGTGCTTCTGAAAGGAGTTTATTACTATTGTTATTACTATTTTTTCTAAGACTATTGTCCTTATCTTTCAAGGGCTGCCATTCTGGAGCCTGAAGTCTGCTTTGCTGAGAGCGTGAGCTGCAGGAGGTTGAGGTGCAGATGTGTTGCGCTTGTCCTGGAGCCTTAGGCTGCGTTAATCCCATTTTGGTTTGTAGCCAACTTACACCTTTGCAGTACATGAGGTGATGAGGTGGTATTAGTTACTGTTTTAATCGAAGCTACTTTTTGCATGACTCCAGCCCTGCTTTCCCAGTGCATTTCTTTGCTTCAGAACACATTTGTCAAAATGCATTGTGCCTTCTCCTTTGAAAGGCTGCGTGTAGCAGAGCTGGCATACAAAGAAAACATGTGCGTCCCACCTTCCTTGCTTTATTACAAACACAGGGCATGTAAATAAAACAGGAGTTGGAAGGGGTGTACTTCTAGTGATGAGCTTGGTTTTGCTGGGTGGTTTTGTTTTCTTCATAGGTAAGACCAGCACGTAGTCCTCAATATAGTTTTTAATGTAATTTTTGAAAGCTCTCAGCTACTAAATATGCTGAAGATATTAAGTGTATTAATGTATAAAGCTTCTCCTTAGTGTTTATCCTGCATTACTCTGTGCATACTCTGATTCTCCAGCACCTCTCCTGAGTGCAGGAGGCATTAATACCTTTTCCATGGTTTTTTGAGCAAGGAAGCTGGTAGCTTGCTGACTTGTTTGTGGATTGCTGCTGGTGTGTTTATAGTGTAGGGCAGCAGCCACAGTATTAATTTTCAACTAAAACAGAATCCACTCCAGTAAATAAAGTGCAGAACCATGAAACTGGGGCACAAATATAGATTCTGTGTTCCAGTGTGTAGAAAAATACTAAATTGTAACATGTGCTGCTGTATGCAGAACAGCTCGTGCAGTTATAATAGCTGCTGCGTGTTGCAGTGGGGTTTAATTATGCTGCTTTTTCCCTTCCTTGCTGGAGCAGCTTACCTGAGGGGCTTATAAACCACAGGTCTCTGTTCCAGGACAGTAAAACAGCGATAAATCATGAGGAGTCTGGGAGGTATATCGTTGGTTTTTGTCACCTCCTTTGGCATAATGGTGGGCTATTTAAATGCAACTTTAATGTGTCATAAAATGGCGTTCTCTCTGTTTTCCATTTGCTTTCTTTTGGGCTGGCAATGAGGATTAGAGGTAACAAATCTTCAGAGCGTATGAATCACTACCGCTCCTGTATGCGTTTCTGACTAGAAATGTGTCTTGGCAACAAGTGTTGATTTAAGCTGCAGGCACAGGTCTGCTCTTTGAGAGCACAGCGGCAGGAAAGTGGGAGCTCTGCTGTTGGGGTATGAGACATTACAGCTCGTCCTGCTCGAGTCTGGGAAACTTTGCTGTGCTTTTGGACAACGCAGTAACTGCCTTCGTTTCACAGGGAAGGGGGAGGTCTGGGGTTTTCTTTCCTGTCCTTTATCATGGAGCTTTTGGTTTTCTGTAGCTTTGTCTCGTGTGATTGACAGGATGCTTGCTAATGAACGCAAAGCTTGACAGTAATTTACTTCTAACAAGAACAATGCCTGGAGATGTTTTGGATCGGTTGTGTATCCGAATGGGTGTGATTTCATGTATTTACTTTGGCATTCATTTAAAACAGGTTGGATGGAGATAGCATGGCTGGAAGCCGGCAGTGGTGGATCCTGGATCCAGGCTAACACAGGCTTTGTGCAGCAGCAGTGTGTGAGCTGCAGCAAGGGAGGGCTGCTCACAAGGCTGGCTTTGGGCACTTGGTTACATTCCAGTTCATCTTGTGACCATGATCTATTGCCTGTGGTTAGGGTGAAGAGAGTGAAATCCGCTCAACAGCTAAACTGGCCTTTTCAGTAGGCATTTCTTTCAGAAGCTGTTGAAGGCAGGACGGGGCAGTGTGCAACTGTGATATGCTGGAAGAGGAGCAGGGTGCATGATAGCTGACACCTGGCGTGAACACTTTGCTTTCCCTGCCTCGTTCATCATGCATCGGCTCCTTCCCATTGCAGCCGGTGCTGCAGAGACAGCTGGTCCCTTGTTTTTCTGTGGCAGATTTGTGACCACAGCTTGGTGGGCCACCGCAAGAGTTGACCTGGGGTGCTTTCATTCTAGTGGTGATAAACACTTCTTCACAGACATGACTTAAAGCTTCTGCATTAGTTACCTCGTTATTTCCTTAGATGAGATGTGAGGGTTCAGAGTTGGATTTCGCCTTGTGTCTGTTTATTAATTAGCAAAGGTTTTGGAGCCGATTGGCCTAGAGTCCATACTTGCGCTATGTTCGTAATGGCCATTTTGTCTCTCTGTGACTAGGAGAAATGGAAGAAGAGATGGAAAACCCAGAAATGGTCGACTTGCCAGAGAAACAGAAGCATCAGTTACGACATCGTGAGTTATTTCTCTCGCGACAGCTGGAATCTCTGCCAGCCACACACATTAGGTAACGGCCATTTTCTTCCTGTGCTTTCTATTCAGAAACCAAATGTCACTATCATTCAAGTACTCTTCAGTGTAATATTAAATTTTGTGTGCAACTTCAATAGTATCAGCTTATGAATCACACTAGCGTTTAAGATGTGTGTTTTTTCATAAAATATGTTTCTCTTTTTTAGAGGCAAATGCAGCGTTACTCTGTTAAATGAGACAGAATCCCTTAAATCATATCTGGAACGGGAGGTATGAACCCATTTTGTGAATTGTCAAGCTTGAACGCTTTCTTTTGGCACAGTTTAGATTTGGTGGCTTTTTGTAAGCTTTCTGAAAAGAACAGTTCTTCTTTCATGTCAAAGCATACTGAGTGTTGACAAGGGGAAGCTTTGGGCTCGATTCATTTTGATGTGAAACTTGGTGGATCTAGCAGGCCAGGCATGTTTACGTTCCTGTGACAGTAAGCTGTCCCTTCTTCTGTTAAGGGAACCCTTCTTGCCTATCAGCATGGCAGACTGAAAGCTCAAGATGGAGGCTCATTCTCCCAGACTACACAGGGTGGGAGGTGAAGTAAGTGTAGAAGAGGGAGCAAGCCAGCAAACTGTATTTCCATATATTAGTTTTCTCCTGAAGTCTTACAGATTTGTTTGAATACGGTTTAAGCTTGATCTCACCTCAGATCTCTGAGGAGCTTAGTTCCCTGGGTTTTGAGTTCACTGTTAAAACTATTTACTTGTAATCCTTCATTTGCCACCACAGACGCTTAGATCCTTGAAAAACTACTTGTCACTGAACTTCTGACTCCTGCAGAAATTTTCGCAATCTACTCCTTAGAAGTACCTCAGCCAAACACTTGCAACTGAACTGTCTTACGCTGTTGGGTTTTACTTTTTCAGGTGTTTTGTGGTTTTTAAGAATTACGGTCCTTTATTAATACCCGTATATAAGTTCATTGGTGTCTGAACCACTGGCTGCCAGCTGGGCCAGGCAGTCTTGGAGTATGACAACATGAAACCTTTCCTTTTGGAAACTAAAAGCCTTTTTTTTTTTTTTCTTCTTAAACTTCATGCTAACCAATAATAAACCATTTCAGGGTGTGATTATTTGAATACATCTGCAAGCATGTTTGGATTTGAAAACATTTCATTGTTACATAAGAGAGGAAATCTTGTAATTGAAAGCAGTAGGGTAACAGTCATTAAACTGTCCTTTAAGAAATGCAAAGAAAACAGGTTGGTTTTGGTTTGAGGGAGCGTGTTGCAGTCTGGGCTGACTTTTTAAATGAGTCTTTAGCTTTATTTATTTAAATTGAAGATTAATTTTAATCCAGTGCTCCAGTTTAAGAGAATTTTAAACAAAGCACAAAGATTAAATAGTCAGGCTTCACTTTGGAATGTGAAACCAAAAACACGTCGAGCCTGCTCAGGGCTGCCAAATGGCAGTGCATCAAACGAGGGCTGTTGCGTTCAGAAAGGCTTGTTACCAGCTAGCAGACTGCGAAATGCCCATTTGAAAGCAAAAGTTAATCAAACTGAAATTAGTTTTAGACTTACCTGTACCCAAACTTTAAGTCGTGCTCCTTCTCCATCGCTCCCCACACATTTTTATTACCAGCAATCTTACAGGTAGGTGCCTTGGCTGAGAAGGGAGCTTTCTTCCTCTAATTGTGCAGTTGCTCAGATGCAGATGTAGGAACAGAAAGAGATTGCTTGTTTTCATCCTTTTGAACTCTCAAAATGCAAGATGAGTGATGCAGGCTATTTTTAAACCGAACAGGCACTTAGAGATTTCACAGAATGAACGAGTTCCCTGAATGTGTCCTGTCACTTAGCGCAGTGTTTTGCTGTGGTGCAAAGTAGCTTGGACAGATGGTAAAGAAATTGGAAGCTTAGGAACACAAATGTGCTGGGGTGGAGAGTGAAGAGATTCAGACAGGAGATACTTGTTGCCTGGTCAGTTCCTGGCACTGGGTGGTTTTGTCTTCAACTGCCTTCAACTCCTCCTCTTCTTTTCTTTTTTCTTTTTTTTTTTTACCCTTCCTGTTTTTAATTCTCTTTGCTCTCAAAGCAGTTCTAGGGAATGTGCCAACAGATTTCTTGTATGTTTGGTAACTTGCCTGTTTTGACCACTGAAAGTAGGTTTTCGGCCCAAGGCTGTTTGCCTTGAAGGAGGTTAAACACGCAGACGAGTTTGTAGGGAGATAATAAGCGTAGCAAAACGACATTTTTGTTATCTGTTCTTTCATCCTTCCCCTCTCTCCTGCTGTGCTGCTCACAAAGATTGCTGAATGACGGTCAGGGCCCAGTGCTGTTTTTATTGTGTCTGGCAAAAGCAGGTTTGTAGAAGGACTGAGGAATAGGAGGAAAAAGGGGAGAAAACAAATAGCAAGTGAAAACCTGAATTTCCTGTAGGTGCTTAATTTTGATTCTCAGGGAGATCAAAGAAGGGCATAACTACTTCTGGCACGAGCAGTAGATTTCCCTATTCTGCAGATTAGCACTAGATTTCCCTATTTTTATATGTACCGCTTATTTGACTGCACTGCTAGAAGATATCCATGTGACGGTGTGAATTTTGCCTGCTGGGTACATATCTGGCATTTGTTTCTTTTGGTACTCCCTAAAAATATAATGCTGAAATTTCTCCCTTCACCCCAACTGACTTCATGAGAGTAGGTTTGGCAGGCTGTAATGAACTAACCACTCTTTCTGTACTGTACTTCCACGTGGAGCTTTTTTTTTTTTTAACAGTTTTTCTGCCATTGGTGGCTTTGGTTCTTGGCTTGCAGCTGCTGGTAGCTTTGGGGCTTGGGTAAGGAAGCTCTGAGCATATGCGTCCATGTACCAGTTTGGGGAAGCAGAAAGTCATGGTTTAATTTTAACTCTTGGCCGGTCATTTTATTTTTCTTTTTCCAAACATGTTGAGTGTTTCCTGGGATGTGGAATGAAAGCAGAAAACCCTTATTTTTCTGCACTGCTATGAACTTGACGTACGCAGCTTTGACAGCATGAAAGAGCGTGGACGATTGTGGAGAGCCGTGTGATTTGGTTGGGTGAAATCCTTCTGAAAAATCTTGCATTTGTGCTATGCAGTGGTGATCAAGAACTCACACTCACTCTAGAGTACACAAGGATCTGCTCTGCTCCTTGGGCTGTTGCTTCCATTGGCATTAAACTGATGTTTTTTCGTGCTTTCAGAAATGACGTGCTGTTTTTGTGGGCTGAATTTCATGTTTCTATGGACAGTGATGATGGTGGCATTGTATTACATCTGGGGGTTGCTTTGTATTCACGCTCTTGCCCCTAAATTTCCATCTCATCTCTGTTGGGAAGGCTCTGGCTGGGTAGAAGAGACCAGGTACTTGTAATTCTTTATTTTGGAGAGAAGTGTTGTCTGCCTCCCTCCAGCCTTCCCTTGTCTCTGCCTCAGAGAAGGGGATGAGGGAAGAACAGCAAAGAGCAATGTGTAGCCTGTTCCCTTTTTCTCAGAGTGCCATTAGATGGCTAAATACATAGCAGTAATCTACAAAAGAGAAGCAATAGGGCATCTCAGCTAAATGCCATAGGAGAAAACCTCCCCACAATCATTGACTTCTCCTGGCCAACAAAGGTTGCGCTATGAAATCTCTTGTACAATATATCCTCAGTGTTGTAATATCTTGAACTTTGTGTATGTCAGGAAGCAAGAAACCCAGATTTCTTTACCCAGCTATCACATGAATTAGTTGTCTTCTACTCTGAAGCTCCCTTCTGTTGGTAGGTTGTTGTAAGTAGACCTCGGTTCCTGTGGGAGTAGGAATCGGTTCTGTCATCATTTAAATCAATCATTGATTTAAAACACAACTAAATCTTCCAGACCACAGCCCTTCTAGTTTGCTTACCTGAGCGTTAGGGCTGCGCTTTCCCAAGTGTTAGCTATGGCTTCAACCCTGCCATCGTAGCAGAACATGCTTCCTCTGTGGGGAAATGATGTGCTTTCTCCTGGAATAGATCAGTGCAAATGAATGCCGTGCCTCTTGTTTTTGTGCTGGGTAGGCGAGACTTCTCTGCATCCTGCTTTCTTAGGTAGCAAAGCAAAACCATACACAGAGCAGCCAAAATTTATTCTCTTTTCCCCCATTCCACAGATATTAATCTCTTCTTGGAAAAATGCTGGTGTTTTTTTTCTATTAAAATTAGAGCTACCATGTTTAACATTTTCAAATTCTGTAGTTGCTTGCATTCTGGATGCTTCAGACGTGTAAAGCAAGCATGGGAGACCTTACCTCTGTGGCACCAGACTTAGATGAATCTATGTGATGTGCAGGGCTGGATAAACAAAACTAATGCGCACCTTTGAATCTCTAGTCCACAGAATGTTTACCTTGTTACTGGGGAATCTCAGTGGTCAAAACCTCCTTCTGGGGGTTTTTATGGCAGATAGAGCATTTCCTTTTCCTTGCCACCTTTTCGTGAGGTTGAACAGAGTTGAAAACTGATGCTGGTTTCTCCTGATTTTTGCTGCATGATGCGTACAGACACAGGCGAGTGTGAAATGAGATGCACTAAAACAGCTTGCCAGCTGTTTACACAGAAGTGCAGGGAAGGGAAAAGGAGTTGGAAACCCAAGACGTGAAAAATGGCACATACTGCATTTCTGTTCTGTTCCTGGTGATTTTGTTACTGTGGATGGAGATCTAGATTTCCAAACAGAGCTCTCTTCCTGCTCCATATCCCAGTGCTCCCCTTTGATGGAGCATACTTGCTGCAGAAAAGTTCAATTACTTACCCTGTGCAGTTAAGTGATTAAAATTGAGGCTGGTTTTTTCCTCCACCCTGGCAGGACATTCTCATTCTGGTATGACTTCTTGCTTTAATCGTTCATGCCTACCCAGGTGACAGAAGCCAAGCAGCTTTTTTTTCCAGCCTTTTTCTCATCTACTTGAGCAAAAGCAACAAATTAATGTATTACCACCTGCAGCTAGCTGCTGCTGCTGCCAAATCTGCTTCCCTTTGCCCAATAAGCAGCAGAAGAAAGACAGCAATTTAATCTTAAGTGATGAGGGGAAACAGGTTGGTCAGCAATGTGTCCCTGAGACAATAAAGGCCACATCCTGATCTTTATTAGGAGAGTGCTGAGAAGGGAACCGGTACTTTGTTTTTACTTGCTATGAGTACACTGGGTGAGCAAACTTAGCATAAAAGCTTTCTACTATATATACTGTGCTAAAAATGTAAGCTAGTAATACTTTATTTTCTGTTTTTGTTCTATTTTTAGGATTTCTTCTTCTATTCACTAGTATACGATCCTCAACAAAAGACTCTACTCGCTGATAAAGGAGAAATTCGAGTTGGAAACAGATACCAGGCAGATATAACAGACTTATTAAAAGAGGGTAATTTCCATAATTCAAGTTGTCAGGAGGCCATGTGGAATGCAGCCACTTTTATGTATGCAGCCTGTGTGGGAGACAGAGGTTCCTACCACCACGTCATGTGTGCACCACTGGCTTGGTTTGTTAGGGACTGAAGCAGTTGCCCACTGCATGCAATTAGTTGTGTCTCAAACCAGGCTTTAAACTGGCATTTGTCCAAATCATAAAAGTTGTTGAAACAAATTGAATTAATGGCCTCTCTCAGAGCTTGCACTCATTTTAAGAGATTTCAGAATTTCCATGGGAAGCACAGATTTCCATCACATCTGTATAGTCTTTGTGTTTTTAATCAAGCCTCGCTCCCCTGTAAGAGCCACTCCCAAATTATTGCCAATTAAATGCTGTCTCCCCGCATCAATTTGCCCATTATTGTTGGATGCCTTTTCCTCAGAGCCCCCTGCCTGTCTGCTGCTGTTGGCTGCCAGCCTAGACTTCTCACCTGCAGAACAGGCAGGAAGAATTTGCTGCCTTGAGCACGTTGTGAGACCTCAGCCTGCCCTGCTCATGGAGCAGAAGGAACACAAGGACACATGCCCAGGAAAAGGGGCTGTTTGTTAACGGATACCAGCTTCACACTGGTCCTTGCACTGCAGTGGGTGGAAGAACTCTTCTCTGAGACCTGTGTAGGGCTCAGGCCAATCTGTCGATGTTCTCAGAGGGCTTGTGTTATGAGCCATGTTGAAAGGGGCTCTACCAAACTCCCCAGGCAGAGATGCGAAAGGAGTGAGGCACCTCACTCTGCTTCAGAGCTTTGCAGATGTGCAGATACTGTTAGGCTAATGTTAGAACAGGCCAACAAATTGCTTGGGACTCTTGTTTAATTTGTCTGTGGTATTTATTCAGCAGCTGGGCTAGCCTCCTAAGTGAAGATGAACTAATTTGAAAGGCATTTTCTTCCTTCAGCCAGCCAACATGGGAATTCAGAGAAGGATAATCTCCAGATGTTTTAAAAGGGGTTTAAAAAAAAAAAGAAAAGAGGCTCAGTAGCTCCTGTATTTTTTCCAAGATATTTTGGTTTATATAGGGTTGGGAGAATAGAAGTGAGAGAATCTGATGCTATGATTTGCCCCTTAGAAAGCAGCTGGTGCAAACAGGACCAGTTACCCTTTGCCTGCTCAGAGCAGCTGGGAGTGTGCCTGCTTTCCTGGAACTGCTGCAAGGTAGAGGAGAAGGAGAGAGAACCTGAGGAGGAGGCTGAAGAGAGGAGGCTGTTTTGGGGAAGGATGTGCTCTGTTTCCCATGACTTGTGCCATTAGATATCAGCTCTTCAGCATCCGGTGGCCTAATTTGGATGAGTTGGGTTGCTGCATCTGTCGAGCTGAAATGGTCGCAGCCAAATGGGTGAATGAAATTTTCACCGTCAGGCAGAGTATCTGAGTGCATTTAGTGGTTAAATTATTGTGAGATACAAAACCAGGGAAGTAATTTTATTTCATAACAGCCATGCTGAGCGTTTCTAACTTGTTTTTCAACCAGGTGAGGATGATGGAAGAGATCAGTCAAAACTTGAAACAAAAGTTTGGGAAGCCTTCAACCCGCTAGTAGACAAGCAGATAGACCAGTTCTTGGTGGTAGCACGGTAAGAGCAATTTACCACTTCTTTGGATAAGGTTTTGATAAGTCATCTTTTCTAAGCACTTTTTTTTGTGTGCATTCTTTATATTTTACTGGTACGAATGCTGGTTTGGTTGCTTGAATCATGTCTTTCATTTTGAAATGCTGGACGTGTTAATGTGCCTTGCTGGGAATTGCATGACTTTGTGAACAGCTACTTGGATTTACAACTTTCTCTTTCAAAAAGTTAATCATTTTCTTCTATCTTAAGTGAAAACTATCATGTAACTGGTGAGGTTTTTGGCCAGCATTTGGAGCACACAGCGAGCTGAATTCCTGACAGTTCATTACGGAGTCCACTTTGTCCCTTTTTCAAATCCAGCCACGTTTCAACATGCGATAATAGTTAAGTTGTAATGGTTAAAAGCTAAGATGTTGGAATCTAGGCACTAGAAAACAGGTAGAATGAATAAGCAAATCCCTTCAAATGAATACAGATGGGGAGTGGTGAGTTTTAATGCTTCTATTTAAACTCAAGGCAGTCTGTCCGTCAGTGTTTGTTTTATGAAATGTTTGTGACCCTTTTCAGTGTTGTTCATTTATGTGAATGGAAGCTTATACTAAAATTTAATATGTACAATTAAACAAAAAGGTAATGCTCTCCAAACTGTCTCCTGGGTAAGTTTTTGAGACTGTGGAAGTGTGGGAGGAAAGCAGTATGAGTAGTAGATGGGTAGGTAGACCATCTATAGTCAGTGGAGCAAGTTGCTATTAGATATGGGGAGGGAGGGGGTGTGTTTTTCCCCCCTCCTCCCTCCCCACACACATCTTGAGTTACCACACTGCTGAACTTTCCTGTTGAATTTTCCTGGGTGTGGTATTGCTGTGTCTGTAGTGGGGAAGTTAATGGGGTGTCTCCTGAGGAGATAACATGAGAGCTCATGTGGAAGAATTTGCCTGGAACGGACTCTAATTCTGATTGGAGCTGTTGAATGATGCAAAAAGAATGCATTTATGAAACAACAGTAAATGCTTTCAACACGTTGAATGATGTAGACTTAAGAAAACACTAGGGGGAAAGAAAAGGGCAGAGTTAAGGAAAATTGAGTTGAAATGTAGAGATTTAAGTATGCAAGATGAGAAGTTTCTATGCTCAGAAACGTGCAGTAAAAATTATTTTTCTATGCCCTTCAAAGATAAAGTTTGCTATTTTTATGCAATTCAGACAGAATTTTTAAGAGCTCTTGAAAACTTCTGCGTGGATGGGTTGGGCCTTGTGTGGGGGCCCAATAGCGGGGAGCCAAGAATAAAACCAGGTTGGTTAAAGTGGATAAACATCAACTGCTATCCAGATTGATGAAAATCTGACAGTCCAAATCCATTAATACGTTTTTGTCTTTGGTTAAATATTGCTTTCTGTTGTCTAGACTTTGTTGGGTTGTTGTGGTGTTTTTTTTTTAAGGTTCATAAAATCTGTATCGTGTTATGGCTGCACTGAGGAATCGCCATAAAATTTAGTCTCTTGAAGTTTCACTGTGCTACTTACACAATATGTGGCTGTTTCCCTGGACTTGTGCCAACAGTAAAGTCAAGCTTGTCGGACTGAGTGATTCCTGTGCAGTGGATGTAGGTTGCTCCATAAGTAGTGCCTCCTGTTTAGTTCTATGGATACTGCAACAGATACGAAGAGCACAATAAGGCTGTTTGATAGAGCAATTTCTCAGCTGCAAAATGCTGTTTTTCAACATAGTCCGCACCATTAGCTATGCATTTTTTCCAGCAGTGAACAAGAGCCTGCGTGTCACGCCCGTAGAAACCTGCAGCAGCAGTGGTGACCCACTGTTTCACAGCTGCTACGATGGTGTTGTTGCTAGGAAAAAATTGCCTATGCAGTCCATCTTTCATCAGCCCAACCAGGTGGAAGTCAGAAGGTACCAAATCTGGACTATACAGTGGGTGTGGTAGGGCAGTCCAGCCAAGACTGGCTTGAGGCTCTCATCTTCTCTGGCCTGACTCTGGAAGTTTGAGCCTTCAGCTTAGTTGGCGTCGTGACATGGCAGTCAGAGCTGATGGTTTGTCTGGGTTCCTGGAAATCCAGAAGGATCTCCTCTTTCCTGTCCTACAAGGCAGTGCACTTTACCTCCTGAGAGCTGTGTCTTCAACTTTTTCTTCATGTTGCCATTCCATGGGCTGCTGTTTTGACTCCGGCTTTTAGTGATACAACATCTCATCGTTGGTGATTATGCTGTCCAGGCAACTGTCAGCTTCGTATTGGCTCGTTAGGTCCTGATAAACTTGCATATGGTGTTCTTTCTGTTGGCCTCTGGCATTGTGGGTTAACGTAATAGAATAGGAGACATTACTTTTGGAGCGGCCCTTGTGCTTAAACAGATGCACATAAGGAGATGGCTGAAAGCAGGGAGAAGAATCTCTACCGGTGATGCAGGAATGGGAGAAGAGGTGGAGAAAGCTGGAATATCTCCAGCAAAGGGTTCCTGCTGCTTATGGGACCCTTCAACAAAGAGCTCGTTTGATGGGCTGACTTCCAGCAGCATTGATTCACAGTGCTACTCAGCCACATGTTGCTGTGGTCTTGGTGTCAGGAGCACTCAGTAGGAAACCAGAGGGTGGAAGTGCCTCGTTGATGGGGGTTTTGCATGTGGGTTGGTTTAGTCTGACCACAGAGCTGCTCTGTGATGGCAGTTTCCACCTTGTGTAGGCTTTTTGGTTGTGAAGCTGCTTCTAGCAGTTCTGGCCATTTTCTGCTGCCTGCTTGGTTTGCTGATAGAGCTACGTGAGGCTGTCTGCTGGAGAAAGTCCCCAAAAAGATCAGTATAAAGATTGCTTCTACCCAGAATCAGCAAAGTGATCCAGTTTCTAATTAGGTACCACCAAAAAAAAAAAAAAAAAAGTATTAATTCTGCAAGCAGGGGAGCTGTGAAGCAGTAATGAGGATGAGTGAGTAGGAGGCTGGGGAGAGGGTGAAGTGTGAATGCACCAAAGCCTTGCGGGGGCAGCTTTGGCTTTGGACCAAAATCAGATATTTGATGGATTACTGCCTAAGTATTTACCTTTTTTCTTCTTTGCACTCAGCTAGTCAACTAGTCTGGGGATGTGAACAGAGTGAGAGGGTGTTTGGGGGGGGAATTGATTTTTTTGTTGTTGTTGTAATTTCTCAGAGTTCAGCTCCAGTTCACTGTGCAGGAGTGTTCCCAACTGTGTGCTGCAACAAGCTGCCAGGGGAGTGGGAATTACTGGAACCGATGTTTCTGTCGTAGAGTTCTCCAGCTCATTTCTTTTGGGGTAAAATGAGGAGCCTGGGAATTGTGGCCTTGCAAACAGGAGTGGCTGGCATTGGGAACTGCTTGAGAACTGCTATCCTTTTACACAACCTATTTGTACTTTAAATATACTTTTTAATATATTACAGCACATAGCATAATGTTGTAAGTATATATTTATTATATGACATACTTTTTCTGCAACTTTGGAAAATGGTTGTTCCTGAATTCTTTTTTTCCTGTTATGTCTTGGCATCTATCGACGTACCTTTGGACAACACAGCACTGCTCAGGCTGCCGTTCATGAAGGCCACTTGTGATCACTCTCTTTTGAACCTTAATTCAAAAGTTTATGTTGAGAGACAGAGGATGACATGGTTCAAAACTGGCCATTTGTGATTTTGGAGTCCTCCACTGTTCTCCTGCCTAAGCCTATTTGGTCATATAAACTGTGCACAGTTGAGCATTCATAATAACAAACCACATCTGAAGAGAACGGTCCCTGGCTCAGAAGTAGTGCCAAGACATGTAATCTTGTTACTGAGAAGTGGAGTCTGCTGATCCCAAAAAATGTTGGTTGGGTGTTGATATTTGTGCTTGCTTTGCATGCAGAGTTAATGCTCCGTTGTTATTTCTTTCAGGTCTGTTGGTACATTTGCCCGAGCACTAGATTGCAGTAGTTCTGTCAGACAGCCAAGTTTGCACATGAGTGCTGCAGCAGCCTCTAGGGACATCACACTGGTAAGGTTTTTAAGTGGGCCTTCACTTACTGAGAGATGTAATATAATTCACCTCCTCAATAACAGTTGGCAAAGGGAAAGGGGCAGATGGACTGTAATTGCGGCCTGCTGTGAACCAGATCCTGTCTTTGTAAAGGAGCCCTTTATTTACGTTGAAGTAACTATTTCTGGCTTTGTGCCTCCTTATGATCCATCATGGGCAGCTCAGAATTTTTATTTCTTTAGTGTTTTGACCATGCTTCACAGCCCATCTCTTACATGGGCTTAGTCAGTAATGATCTTAAAAAGAATCCATGTGATATCTGCTTGTCTGCAGTGTTGTAATGCCAAAATACCACTTTCCTCTTCCCCAACTGCCACAGACATCCCTGGGCAAAATTGTCTGGGGGGAAGAGTTTGCGGTCAGATAAGAAATTTCAGTTGATGGGGTTTTCTTTGACCTTCGTTTTAAAGCACCAAAGGAGTGGCGATACTGTGAATATTTTGTAATTGTAAAGGATTCTTAATAGAGAGGAAAGGGAAAAAAGAAATGTCTATGCTAGGAAGAGTTGAGTGGAAGTGTGAATAAAAGTTATGAGGTCTCCAGAGTACCGTTATCAAACTCTCACCTCATAACTGATATAATGTGAAATCATTTCTAGAACAAACACTAGGATAAAACACCGTAGGTTGATTATGCACAAAACTCTGGTAAACGGGAGACAAATAGCATCCTGATTAGTATGACAGAAATAAAGCCCAGCTTTCATTTACAGTACCAATTCCTCACTCTCAGTGTGTTCTTCCCTCTTGTATATCATAAGTCTCTGGCAGTTGTAGCTCAGTTTTCTGATGAATAACTGCTCACTCTTGGGAGTAATTCTTCCTACTCAGCTATTACATGTGACTGAAATCCTTTTTGGGGTTTGTGACATCTGGGGCATGTGTGTGTGCTTAAATATTTGTTTTGTATGCAATTTGTGAGGATTATTTGACAAAAGAAGTGCATGGCTAAGTTTATTAGAAAATACACCCTCAGACCTCTATCTTCATGCTCCATCAGATGAGTGGGGCTCTATCCCCTGCATTTTCTTAGCAGCAGTGCTGCAGTGGTGGTGCTGGGGATTAGCTAAAGTAGGAATTACTCAAATTCAGATGCTCACGTTCAAAAAATCCCACTATTTTTAGTGAACATAAGACTTGTACGCTGAAAATTATTTTGAATCTGGGGTTGGAGCAAGTACTTACTGACTTAGGGCAGATGTAGTACACTGCATGGTTTCTGTTACTGCTGTGAAATTGATAAGTGTTTTTCCCGCTGGGTGCTTGTTCTTACATTTATTTCTCTCTTTTACAACCATATAGTTCCATGCTATGGACACTTTGCACAAAAATGTCTATGACATTTCCAAGGCGATCTCTGCGCTTGTGCCACAAGGTGGGCCAGTCCTGTGCAGAGATGAGATGGAGGAGTGGTCTGCTTCAGAGGCAAACCTCTTTGAGGAAGCACTAGAAAAATACGGAAAAGATTTCACTGACATTCAGCAAGATTTTGTAAGTATATAAAGTGGGGGCCTGCATGATGAGCTTGATTCTGATCAGGGATGGGACTGGTTTACTGCTTGTCTGAACTGAGTTGTTTTTCTTCATTCTGAAGAAGAGGGCTTTGAACTGGTGGGTGTCTTGTAGTAAACCAGGGGAAGACAGACCTCATACTGAAGACAGCCTGCTGTACAGTCAGAATTTCAAATCACTGATGATAGATTTTTTTCCTCCAGAGATGTTAATTTAAAAAAGTCTGCTTGACTTCAACAGAGTTGGTGTAGGAAAGCCTATCTGCTCTAGAGTAACTTGTTTGAAAGTATACTGAGCCTGGAACATGGAAACGCAGTCACTTTTATATTATCTCAATAGAGCGTCCTCTGAAAGTTTGAAAAAGGAATCTTGGGCATCCGTGGGAAGCAGCCTGTAGTTTGGCCAAATCTCCTCCATAGGTATTCAGCCAGCAGATTGAATGGAGCACTGTAGGAGAGCCAAGTTGCACTGTATCACTGCTCAATTCCTCAGAACAAAACAAGTAGTGTCAGTGTTGCTTGTCCTGTGCTCTAATCTTTCAGATGAAGGGACTTGGAAGCTGCACAACACTCTGTAGTCCTGCTGAAAACCTCTTGCTTTTCATGCAGAGAGCAGAGCTGGCATGGCATGTTTCTGTTAGTAGTTATCATTTTACTGAATTCTTTTTTTTTTAAGGACCAGCTCCATAGAGGTTGTGCAAAACAGAGCTGTAAGACTGTCATCGTGATTCTTAAGCTTGAGTCTTTGTTACTCAAAGCAGAAAGACGGTCTCAGCCAGTGGGCTGCCTTTCATGTTGACTCTGTTGAATGGTTTACTGTGAAGCCAATGCAGCGCGAAGATTTACCTGTAACCTGCTCTGCTTCTGCACTGAAAGCACTGTTTTTTGAAAGGTCCCGTTTAACATGGGTGCCTCTGTTGTCCTCAGTCGATGTCTGAATCTCCTATCTATTTTGCTGTCAGGGTTAGTAATTGCAAACTCTGTTACAAACTGTCTGCCAGAGGAATTCTGTGAATTTTGGTGGGGCTACAGCCAGCTTCCTTGCAATGACTGCTGCTTTTCCTTTATGTCCCTAGCTCCCATGGAAATCCTTAACAAGCATAATAGAGTATTACTATATGTGGAAAACTACAGACAGATACGTTCAGCAGGTAAGAAAGTCAGAATCACCTCTTGCATTCCAAGAGAAGCTGTTTTATTTGCAACCGAAGCCAAACATTGCTGCTTTATTCTTCTTTGTGGAGTTCAGGCTTTCCAATAGGTGGATTCTGTAATCATCCTAAGCGGTAATCTCTTATCACTAAACTCATCAGCCATCCTGTAGACATGTGAAAGCTCTGAGCCAACTGAAGTAGCAGCAAACATTTAAGAATGTCAAAGCCACGTGCTTATATCTGTTTTAGAACGAAATAGCTTGAGGAATTGTATACAGTTAATCTCTGCCTGTAGCCAAGTTCAAGGTCACCAGTAACTTCAGTTTGGGGTTTTTATGGAGGCTGTAGTTTGTGTACAAGAACTGTCATTATTCCCCTCCACTACCTGCCTGTGACTTTGATTGCAGCTGCATGGAGTCTCCTTCATGTAAGTACTGCAAGGTGTTTGGGAAGCTTTGGTGGCTCAAATCCCCAGACTATTTATACTTGAGAATCAACTTGGGCTGATGTTTACAGGCATTTTTATCTCCTCCTTGTTTAAATACAAAGCCTGCTTGGTGCCTCGTGTAATGAAAGCACGAAGCAAGAAACATGTAAAAAGTTGTAGAATAACAATAGCTGAAAAATACTTAGAATATTTAATAGGAAAACTAATTAAAAGGGAGAAATGCATAATGAATTGTTAATAATAATTATCAGGGTAATGTTTAGGCACGTATTTAAAGCATTAGAAAAAGTGTAGTTATGGAAATGTCCCACCTTAACTTGCTTCATCAGATATTCAGCCTAGGATGAAGGCTGGATGCCTGGGGCATTGCCCAGTATTTGGCATGTGCTAGATTTGGCTGTCAAGATCTGCAGTGCAATTTTTTTTGCCATTTTCTTTGTGATTGGAACACTTCAAATTATGGAGGGCTCCTCAGGACAAATCAGAACCCTTTTTGAATAAATTCTGTATTACAGGGTTTTGTTTTTTTTTTTTTGTTTAATATATTAAGCAGGGTTAACGCCTGCATCCTCATTCCTGAATTCATTCCTTGATTGAAACCTTTCCTTCCTATAAAGAAAAGCACGGTAAGAAAGTGAGACCATAACGGAAGCTTGTGCAGTGGTGAAAACATGTGCCAAAGCAGTAGTTGCATTCTCTGCTTTTTCCACTTTCTTGAGCTTTCCTTTTACAAAGACAAAATCGCAGAGGGGATAGTTGCATGAAGGAGGTTGATTACTTGTTCTTGCAGCAATAAAATAGGAATTAAAGAAGCGCCGCAGTTTCATGTATTGCTTTGCTGCGTTCTTCTGCAGTGAGTTTTCTATCGTGGTTGTGCTGTTGTACCTCACGTGTGCTGCCCAGCAAAGTACCAGGGAGTGGGATTTGGGGAAAACTTCCAATTAGAGGCTGTGCACTTAGGAGACAACGTTGAGTATAAGCTGAACAGGTAGAAATTGCAGAACAGAGATACCATGTCCATTATGTTTGAACTGAGCTGAAGACCTCGTCTCAAGTTCCCAGACTGCACGAGCAAATAATATAATAAACTTTTACGAAAAGCCTTGGAGAGCTGTCTGTATATAACCACAAATAAAGCATAGGAAGTTTAATTTGGAATAACGGTGCATTGTATTTGATATGTTCAAATTCTTCCACAAAGCACAACTCTCAACACCATTTTTTTTCCC
The DNA here is from genome assembly GCA_030625065.1 of Alectoris magna. NCBI lineage: Eukaryota > Metazoa > Chordata > Aves > Galliformes > Phasianidae > Alectoris > Alectoris magna. Next base: position 23,226,979 of record CM060568.1, on the reverse strand, counting down.
CAGTGTTTCATCTGTCAATTCTTTCCTTAGTCTAATAGCACAGAATGGTTCTGGGGCTTAAAGCACTTTTGTACATGAGATATGGAAAATATGCTACGTAAGGATCTGGCGACTGTGTATCCCGACTAGTTTTGCCTTCACTTGGCCTCTTGTTAAGGGGGTGATTAATTTATCTTTTGAGTCTGTGTGTTGTTGCCCCACTCACAACTGCTAACTTGCTCATTCTTGTGCATTCTTCCATTCCTAGAAGCATTAATTTAAACTGCCTGTTTTTGAGAGTTGCACGACTTTGTTGGGAAGGCTTTGTCACATGCAGACGGCCTGCTTTGAAAACCACTTACTGAGAACTGTTTGCGTTCTTCTGTATTTCCTTTGAGAATTTCTTGGAGCAAGAAAGAAATCTGTCATATCCCTGAAGAAAAATTTTATCTGCCATTAAAGAAGCTGAATTTTGAGTGGACTTGAGCAGAAGAACTTTTCTCAGGACTGAACAATAAAGCAAAGTGCGGAGCCCTGTGCAAGCCTAGAACTCGAGCTCCTGTAGTCAGAATATTCTGTAAATAAATAACACAAGATGCTGCTGGTTGAAGTGCTAACATGCGGAAGTGTTTGTGCTTATGTGGAGGGGAAGGAGAGGGCTGCCTGGTACACCTAGGATGGGAAGGCTTAACAGCACATCCTTGCCTCATGAATAGGCTGATGCAATTGAAAAGGACACGAAAGGACTTGCTTCAGAGCATGCTCTTGGATTTCTTACATAACGACTTATATTTGTCTGGAGCTGTGCTTTTGCTTTTGATAGTCATTGACGTAATTAAAGTTCAGTCACTTGAAGTGGATGGAGATCCAGCTCTCCAAGAGCAGATATGCTAGAAGGGATGATTCTTCCACTGCAGTGTCAATGCAGAATTTCTGGGTTGATGCAGGCTGCCAAAATTCTGCATGTTATTCCATCAGAGACACCATTTTGGAGATGGCCTGAAGAAATGCAGTATCCCATGCCTCCTGTGAATGCATTCTTAGGCAGATTTCACATAAATTGATAGAGAAGCAGCATGTATCTTTGGCTTTGAAAAGGTTTGAACAGGCATCCACTGTCCTGTGGGCTACTTTCAGGAGCAATCTGAAAGCTCTTTTAAGAGTTGTGTAGTGTTTGGGCATGACTGTGTCATGACTAATTCAAAGTGCAAGTCAAGTTCTTAAGTGGTTGTGCGTTCCAGGTTGATGTGCGTGTGTGTTTGTTTGAAGATCTTTAATGCTGTTTTGTGTGTCATGAGGGGAAGTCCTGTAAACTTCCAAGTGTAACTCTCTCCAGCTTTTTGAGAGGGAAAGACTTAAGTCTTACTGCATTTTTGTTTGTGCTTGAAGAACATGAAACTCCAAGAGGGAGCTCAAACATTACAAATTCCTGCTCTGTTCTCTTTTTATTATGTACAAGTGCTGTTAAAGTGCTGCACATCAGAGATTAGGAAAGACAGAACTGGTTTTAAGGTATGTGGAGCTGGAAAAGCAAAAATGTAAAGGAGGAGATGGAGAAAATGAAAGTGCCAATAAATTTGACGTGAGGCAGGGGGAGCTCTGGTAGATCTTGATGCAGATAGATAACATCTTCATTGAGGAAAACTAGCCTTTGTACCTAGGCGAGAGCTCTGAGTGACATCCTAATGTACCGACCTTCATGAAGTACTGCATGCTAACAGAGTAGAAATAACATCAGAGAAATGCTTTTCCATGTACGTAGGACATGCTGTCCCCAAACACCTCCTATTAATCCTACAGTATCCTGGAACTGGGGTAGTTTTGGCAAGCATTTAACAGAGGCTGGAGGTACTGCACATCAGTGCTGGAGGAGCCCTGGCAGCTGGGAGCAATTCTGCCAAATGTATCATGTCCTAATTACCTCCCCGTGCCTCCCAGCAGCACTGGTGTGCTCAGGGTACAGAGGGGGAAAGATGTGAAATTTGGATTCTCCTAAATTCAAAAAGCATCAGGCTAGAAAATATTATTTCCTAGTGTGAACTAAAAGGGGCTCAGTATTTGAGATGCCCCTGTACTGTCTGCTAACCCAGTTCTTGCACTGTGGACTTTGAAATATCCTCTGCAGTCCTGGATTTCTTCTGCTACTTTCTCTTTATGAACACTCACTCTTTTGAAGATGGTTCACAACCATTTGTTTGCTGTAATGCATCACTTTTTAAGACCTTTCAAGCTTAGTGGGTAGAATGAAAGATGTTAACTGTGGGGGGAGGCTGTAAAAAGGACAGGCTTTTGCACTGACTCATGTACAGTATTTTAATGTATTTTTAATTCCTTAGTCCTAGGGGAGATTTAAAAAATAAAGTTTGTAATATCTCCCTTTAGTAGGGAAAATATAATGAGGATGTGCTTAAGATAGATGGATATGCATATGTAACTTAGAGATACAAGATCTCTTTTGTGCCATGCCTCTAGAAGAAGTTACAAACAGGATTCATTTGTAGCTGGGAACATTCAGGCGCAAATCCACTCCTAACAGACAAAGGAGCTCAGCAGAACACTTCTCTATGGGGAGATCATTCTTATACCTTCTGCTGTTAGTCGCTGCCAGAGAGTGGAGGCTCTTGAAGTCTGCACTATTGGTCATCCACAGCTACACACACTTAGTGCAGAACCAATCTCTCCATATCCAGCTCATTGTAGGGCCTTCTGGAAGCCTTCAGGTGTCCTGGTATACTAGACTGTAATAAAGGCATGTGCTATGTGAAGTGCTTGGCCTTGATCTCAAGGCAGCTGAGGGTATTGCTGGGCCCAGGTGACCTGTTGGTAGCTCAGAGCTTGTGCCGTGGTATCAGTCACAAACCAAATCCGGTGTGAGGATTCATCATCCCTTCCCTAAAATGTTGTTTAACAGGCTAAATTAACCACGTCTCCAAGGCAAATGACTTTAGATTGCGGATAGCAAAATAATTCTGCTATCGGTAATGCTTTGTGCTTGCATGAAGCTTTTCCATTCATGGATTTCCAAAACTGTCACAACATAATGATTCTAGCGAGCCCTTGGGAGCTTTAGTCAAGAATACTGCAGCTTCCCCTTCCCTCCCCTTCAATTTCCAGTAGAAACCTAGTAGAAATTTACAAATCAGAACAAACGAGTTCTGTACCAGTGGAAGTTCCCTGAATTTGCCCTGCTTTGCCCTCGAGGAAACGTGATTCTTGTACAAAGTTCATCAAGCAGCAATGGAAGTGTTGATCAACATGTGATGTTAGACTTCCTTGACATCTTTGTTCTTTGATTTTTAAGATGGGTTGACTTTTATTTGCTGGAAAAGGGAAAGGGGATTCTTTCAGAGCCCAGAGAGCTTCGGTGAGGGACTGTCAGGCTGTCAAATGGAAAACATGCTTCAGGCTGCCCCTCTGATCAAAGCAAGCTTTGTGCTTACTGGAAGCTTTTACTTAATTGTTTTTACATGTGACCGTCATGTCCCCATAAAAAGAATTTATATATTCCCATGTGCCACTTTTTTTTTTTTTCTCTTTTTCAGTTCTATTACATTTTCTTGTGCTTATTTGTATGCAGATGCTGACTTTTGCTTTACAGTTATTATTTTCCTAGACTGTGCCTAGAGGCTGTTCTTTTTAAAAAATAGTGAACAAATTGAACTAATCTGTTTGTCTAGAATATGAGTGAAGCCCCTGGCAAGCACTGCCCTGCTGGTTTGTCTGGAAAGCATTCTCAGGGTTTTATGCAGGCTGCTGTTACTGACATAGGTGTTGAATAGCGTGGACCTTCAGTAGGGGGTTGGGGTAGAGGCCTCCAGAGGTTCCTTTCATAGAATCATGGAATGGCTTGGGTTGGAAGGGACTTCAAGGATCATCAAGCTCCAACCCGTCTGTCACATTGAGGGCCACCAACCTCCACGTTTAATACTAGACAGGGCTGCCCAGGGCCCCATCCAACCTGGCCTTGAACACCTCCAGGGATGGGGCATCTTTCACCCTAAGTTTATTTAGTTTATGTAGTAAGGAGGGCACTTGAATTGTAGAATATCTCTTTTTACTATTTAATGAATGTGAAAATTTGAGTTTTGAAAGGAGTTCTTGGCCAGTTAGCAAAGCTCCTGCTCACTGTCTTCCTCTGCCTTATTGTTTCTTGTGCCATGTGCTTTGTTCAGAGAAAGGAGCAGTGCCATTTTTGAAGGTATTTATCATCCGCTTCCCATTGAAAGGATCCTGTAATCCACCTCCTCCAGAATCGTGGATGGAATGGCTGGGTTTTTTTTTGTTGTTGTTGTTTTTTTTTAGCCAAAATAAGGCCATATAAAGAAAGAAGTGTACCTCTTAGTGTGCTTCCCCATGCTCTGGAAGTCTATTTATTTTGGCTGTGTTTTTCCTTGAACATATCTTTATTATGTTCCTTAGCATCTTCTGAGAAATTTGGTTTTGACCAGGAGCCACTTGTTTGGGTTTTTCTTAACCCCTTCGATGTTCTCTGCTACCTGATTGCAAACATTCATGCTTGGAGTTTCCTCTTTGTCTGCATGGGGGTCAGTCATGTAGTGCTGTCTGCAGAAAGATTTTTGCCCTTAGGAGTTGAAACAGATGGGTTGCCTGTGGCTGCTACTTAGTATGAAGTGATTACATATCTTAATTCCCCGGTAGTTTTGTTAGTTCTGTGTTGGTTCTTAGTTAAGCTGGTAGTCTTTAAAGAAAATCTCCAGTTGTGAGTGAGTCGGTTTTCAATCAGTTAAAATAAGTAAATAAATAAGAGGACCATTAACAGAAGGAGTCTTTCCTTCAACCTCTTGGAATTCTCTCACTTGTTGAGGAAATATGATGGAGCAGACGTTTTGCTATGCCTGCTCCCATCCAATTGGCGTGTATTACCGAGGAGGACTGATACGTCGCATCTTTCTCTGCAGGGGAAGAGAGAGCAACGTGAAAGGAGCAATGCATGAGTTTGTATTGGAGCGAATGGGAAAGGAAAAATTGTCCTTAGTCATTTGTAGTCTCTCTTTTTTGTGTGTTCTTTCAAAATGCTGCATTGCATAGGCAGTTAATGCCCACAGTTGTTTCAGTGTATATTTTCCTCTTTGAAAAGGGCTTTGTAGTAGCTGCTCAGTGAAAGGAACGCTTAACCTGTTTGTTAATAAGTGCTTGTGCTTTTACAGGTGCATTACGAGACTCCAGGTAAAATAGCCTTTCTTTTCTCTTTCTTTCCCTAACCTGTTTTCTGATTTTTGTTTTTCTCTTCAAAGAAACGATTGAAAGCAGCAGAAGCAGAAAGCAAGCTCAAACAAGTGTATATACCCAACTAGTAAGTATCTTTATTGTTTTGTTCTTCTTTATTTCGTTGTGTCCGGGGTAGTAGTTTCCACAGCCTGTCAGTGTTATATATTAGCTTTAATTACATAATGAGAGCCACAGTCGAACAAACAATGTCAGAGAATTGCTAAATTAGGTTACCAATATAATGAGCCTTCTGCTGACGCTTAAATAGGCTTGAGTTCCTTTTTATTTTAGCTGAGTTAATGCTAAACACCCAGATGCTAATAAACAACTCGGAGCCCTGTGGAAGAGAAGATGATAGCTGTGGTATTTCAAAGCTGGCGAGAACAAAGCAGCGCTCCTCCCAGCATGCCTGTGCTGCTGCTCTGAGCATACAAAGGGCTGAGCTGTTCCCACGAGCTGACCTCCTGCCTCTGGAGCACAGGTTGTTTCCTCCACAGGTAGCTGAGGGTTTTCCTTTCAGGGCTTTCCTGGTTACGTTGCTCTGCTGTCACGTTGCTCCTTTTCCTCATATCATGTGCTTTCTGAAGCAACCATTGCTTGTCTTCTGACTTCTGTATTGACCGTGCTATTGGGGACTTGCTAGCAGGTCCATACTGTTATACAGAAATAACAGTAACAAGTAGCAATAATAATTAATTGCATCATCCCAATGCATCTGTTTTCCTTAATTACTGTCAACATCTCCCACGTGAATTTACCAAAATATAGGTGTAATATTCAGAGTGAAGCCAAACAGAGCTCTTGTCGTGCCATTTTTCAACCGCGTTGCCTTTTTCCGGAGGGTGTTGCTGTGTATGGAGACGCTGGACATCAAATTAAACGTGGACTCAAAATGGGCTAAGCTTGTAAAGCAAAAGCCAATGTAATTTGGACTCCAAATGCAAAAGGTTATTGCAGGCGAGAGGCTGGTGGTCTCCTGTTGATGTTGGATTATAATGTGTGTAGGTAGGGCTTTGTTTCTGAAAGGTTGCGGTGCTTATTTGATAATGACTGTCTGGAGTGGTACCTTGTCTCTCAGCCCGCTATCTCAGCAAGATAATTCTTGCTGCTGTCTAGAGAACGCAATCAAATCAGCGACTTACCTCTCTGCTTCAGGACAAGTCTGTCTCTGGTGTTGATTTCCAGTCACAGATGATTTTTATCAGTGTTGTTCCTAAACCTACATATTAATTGACAAAATGGATTTCATATTTAGCTCTTCTTTCAATATCCTTTCGTATGTATCAGGAAGAATATCAGTTGTGTACATGACAATCCCACCTGAACGCTTGTGCTCCTTTTTCTTTTTCCTATTAATACCTGCAAATGTGGCAACAATTTAAGTATTTCTAATATTTTGGATTATTTCTACTCAAGTTTCATTACAAGATCTGGCACATGGGGAATATACTGCATCTGCATTGCCTTGTGACCTAAAAGAAGATTATGTTCTTGGCTTTTAAAAGCTATACACAGTGTTAGGATCTAGATATCAACATTATTGATTTGCCCTTATCGTGTTACTGAGCCCATTCCTGTTCCAAGGCTTGAGCCATAACGATCTGCTTGTCACCTCCATCATAAATTACTGGATGTAGCCTGTCACAAGACCTATGCAGAAACCCATCAGCTGATTGAGTGAAACCTATTCTAGCAATAACTGGAATAAAATTGTTTGCAAGTAGAGGCCCAGAAGGGTATCGTTTGTCTCTGGCTTACTTCCAGTGATAGGACTTTCATTTGTTCCTGCAATGTTAATAGAAAAATCTAGAGCAAAGGGAAGAAAGATAGTAAGAAAAATAATGGAAGCAGCCTTCAAGAGTGATTTGTCATCTTACGTGTATATTATACAGTGAAAGATAAGGGCTCTAAGTGAAGCTTTATCGTTGATATTTTTTAACCTAGGAGGATACTACAAATTTATAATACGAGTAACCTAGGAGGATACTACAAATTTATAATACGAGGAATTGAAGCATGGAGAGACTGCATGCTTTGTGTAGAGTCGTTCATGCGATTGATGTGAGGTTCTCAAGTCCTCAGGCAACATCCTGGATGTTGGTTGTCAGTTTTTGTGCTCCTCCCAAGAAGAGCCCTGGTGTTGGGCAGACATCTGTAGCTGATGTGACTGAACCCAGTGCTTGCGTGTGGGTTTGTGAGGCATCTCTAGGGCTGTATTGGTGGGAGTGGTGTTAAATAAAGCAGTAGCAGAATCTGAATGTACAGAGAGATTCCGTATTGTTGTTCTTTTCATCTTGCCAGTGTGATGGTAGGATTTGCAGAGCATTCTTCTTCCAGTCTCAGTCATTCTTCTGTGTATGACTTCTGTAGCCAAACATATTTCTTAAGCCTTTGTGAAAGTCATGTTCTGGGTTTACAGATCTTATGGGCATCATACGTACTTGTTACTTGCTTCTGTACGATGATGGTCTGCTTGTTGAGCTGATGCCTGTGGGGACTAGGACATCTGCTGATCATGAAGGCTAAGGCATGCAATGTTTTGTAGCTTTTCTCTTTTGCTTTAATCCAAACTGTGTCAGCAGGGGAACAGCAAGGGGATAGTGAAGCGCTCAATACACTTCGAGTCTCCTGTCTCTAAAGTGTACTGATATGAAATGTAAACTCTAACCGTATCTGCAAATGTAAAATATTGCACATAGAAATGCTCTGATTTATCTTGGAATCTCGAAGCACTTCCATGAGCTGGAAATGCTACCTCACAAGCATCATAAAATAGGGGAATAATATTTCCCCCTGCCTCTTTTTTAATTTAAGATAATGGGGAAATTGGAGGATTAGGTCAAAGCTTTCAATGACCACAAAGGGAGGCTGTTTGGCAAGCTGAAGATCATTCCTCTATCTGTTTTTTTGTCATCCTCTGCCTGAGGTGCAGGACTTCTCTCTTTTCCCTTTTAATGATGCAGAGGTCCATTGCGGCATGGGAAACTTGGAGTTGTAATGCTGTTCTTTCCTTGTAGCTGTTTTAGTTAAGAGTGACCTTCAACACTTAGAAAACGAAAGGCTTTTTTCCACAAAAAGCAGATATTTACAGTAACCCAAAGAGCTGTGATGAGAGCTCACCTCTCTTGTATGGAGAAGGAATCCAGAGCCTTGAAGTAGATGGCGTAAATGCTTCTTATAAAGGATTAAAAACTGATCCTGTTTCTTATTTTTGAGCCTTTATTTCTTAATTATTCTGTTGCATCTAGCACCATTTCCTGAGTAAGTGGAATCATTTACTGACAGCATTATGTTTGCTGTTGCTTTTAACTGCTAAAATTTTGTGCCTGTGCTGTTCTGCATGGCTCAGGTTTATCTTTTGTCTGAGGGTTGCCTTCCCTGCACGTGCTTTCTCATCTCCATCTCTTCAGATAACACTGAGCTGCCTACACGGCCCTGCAACCTGTGCTTTGTCATCCCTGTTCCCTCGTAATGGTGCTCCATTGCAGCTGAAATCCATCTAGGAGGCTTCCACTCTTGATTTAAGAAATGGCAATGGTAGTTTACCACCCCATCAGTATTCTCATCTCACTACCTCATTTGGCATTTTTCACTTCAGCTTCATTAATTACCTAATGATTCATTCAGTTACTCATCTGATTCTCTTGTTAATAGCCAGAGCAGGGTTTGGTGATATCAAACAAGTTTAATTAACAAATCATCAACAATCAAGAACCTTTTGCTTCTCATCTGCTGGAAACGGCTGCCCCAGTGCTTTTGTCACGTGCTGTGAAGCTGAAGCTCAGCTCTGGGGCAGGGCACTTTCTGGTGCTTGTTGCAGACTGTAGACTTCCAAAACCCCGACATGTTTGCACATGGGGCTTGCTGGTGAATCACTGGCAAAAGTGGTGCTGCAGCAGGTTACTATAGAGACATCCCAGCACAAAACGCTGGGAAAAGTGAACATGCCCTGCTTCGGCTCCCCCTTTGTTCAGTCTGTCTGCACAGCTCGTGCCATCTGTGGTGTCCAACCTCACACTGCTCTGCTAAGGACCTCAGAACACTCTAACCCTTGTAAGAGCCAGGCAAGTTAGTAAACAAAAGCAGAGGAAAACCTGAAAGGGTTTGTTAATCTAAATGCCTTTATTTATTCCCCTCTTCTCTGCTTCTTTTGGGCTGTGTGTGGGCTGCTCAGTGCAGTGAAGGAACAGTATTTTTATGGGATTTCTGTGCCTCCTAAGCCTTCTCTTCTACAGAAGGGTTACAGAGTGTTACAGCAAGGAGCACCACTGGAGCACTGCCCCAAGTTTCTTTCAGGCTTGTACCTCCTTACCAAATGCATGCGTGGTTTGTGGAGGCCATTCATTGCAGAACCTGCTATGCCACTGCAGAGATGGGGCCTTGCTGAGCCTCACCAGATGCTTCTAAATGAAGAGGAAGATGACCTCTTCTGACTTACAGCGTGGTGTAAACATTCTTAGTAGAGTTTGTGCTGGAGCTGCAAGGGTCAGTTAACTTCAGAATTTGGTCACTTGGAAATTGTTTGCTTTCAGGAGTCACTGCTGAGGTGTTAAAACCACCACTGATGCTACACTAGAAAGAACTCGTTTGACCCTTTTTCACCAATGCTGCTCTTGAAACGCCAGTCTGAGTGAAAAGCAATGAATGTTCTGTGCTGTTTAGATCTGCCCAACTGATGTGTAAGAATGTGTGTTTTCAGAAAGCTGTATTATAAAGCCCATTTTCAGATATTTCTCCTTGAGTATGTGGCTTCCAAAACACTGATTTATTAGGTGAAAACCAAAGAATATGCCCACTCCCTTCGTTTTTCAGGTAAGAGGAGAAGATGGGTGGCATGTAATTAGAATTTGGGCTTGCATCCAGAAGCCTGCACCATAGGCTGTGTGCTTTTTGTTGCTTCTATAGGCTGGGCTCCTAACGGCAGCTTGGAGTCCTTGTGGATTTTGTGAATTTTCTGTAAGCTTCTCCAGATCTTCTCACATGACTCATCCCATCTTCCTCCACTTCCCCAAAGTCTGTCCCTGCAGTATTGATTCTCCCTGCTTCTTGTTCCCTCCCCCCCCCTCCCCCCCAATCGGAGGTTCTTTTGAATGTCTCCTCTTCTCTCTCTGACATCTTCTGCAGAGATTCTGTACTCTTCCATCTGCTCTCCATGCCAAGGTTTTGCTTGCTCTTCCATTTTCAGCTCCTGCCAGTAACTTTGTTTTCCTGAGTCAACATCTTTAGGAGCGTATAGGGATAAGCAGAGATGATTCAGATGTTGTTATATCAGAAAGTATTGACAGATGTTAATGGATTTCTTGCTCAAAGGATGTTAAATATTGGGACTTTTTGCATTTAGAAGAAGCCGAAATGCTTACTGGGAGGAGTGCAGATTATGGATTAAGTCTTGTAAGAAGGTTTATATTCCTTAATGTCTCTGTCTATGTGCTACATCCAGAGATTAAATTAAAAGTATTGACTGTTCTCCTGCAAATTGTGGCAACATGATACAAACCTTTGCAGTAAGACAATGTGAAAATATGTGTGTGGCAGTTATTTCTAGGGTTATCTTACCCTCAGTAAGGCAAAGGTTGGTCTTTCTCTGCCTACCTCTCCTTCTCCATCCCCTGTGCTGCATCTTGGAGAGTTATCTATAATATCTTCACATTGAGGACAGGGAGAGATCTGTAGATAAGGTCTCTTTTGCCAGCTGGATTAGAATGTCTGGGACTGTAAGCAGGTTACCTGCATTGCCCTGGCTGTTTGTAGCTTTTATGTGGTTTGGGTCTCTTAAAAACGGCATCTGACTAATATAATATGAGCATTAGAGAGAGTGTGTTCATGAATGTTGGATTGCTGGTAAGTACAACTCTTCTATTGAAAGCTACACAATGGAACTTAAATCTTCAATTTCAGACATTTTGAGCCATGGTTTTTCTTAAGTCGCACAGGAAATTACATGCCTTGATTAATGTTTGTCCTCCTTTTTGCTTTGTGTTTTAAGTAACAAGCCAAACCCCAACCAGATCAATGTAAATAATGTCAAACCAGGAGTGGTAAATGGTACTGGAGTACAGGCACAGAACGCGGCAGCAGGACGGGCCTGTGAAAGCTGTTATAGTAAGTGACATGCAAATATGGCACTCGTGCATAGGGAGCAAGTGCTGTGCTGTAAGCTGTAAAGGAAAAAGCTGCGTGGTGTGGGCGTGGGTGGCAGAGAAGGCTTCGGAATGGTGGGGGGACCAAATTTGACATAGGAGCACTTAAGCAAAGTGTTTTTCAAAGTCACTGGTTTTACATTGCTAAGCATAGTTATGAAGTACATAAAGGTGAGTTAGTAAATGTCCTGCTTAATTGTGGGTAGCTATTGAGCAGAGATTTCAGTCACCAAGCTGTGAACTTGATCCGTTTTCATAATTTTTTAGTACGCTTCAAAATACGGAATGTCTGTGCATTTGATCTGCTGCCTGGTACTAATATACTGAGTTCTAACGCTTGTCCTCCTCTACGGAGAGCCTTTGGATTCTGGGATGGAGGACTACAAGAGTCACAGACTTGCCTTATGTCCTTCCATTGTAAAATTATTGTATGGGGAGTTCACAAAGAGAGTCTTCCATCCTTCCATCCCTGCTGAAATTGTTGTCGACCAGTATTGCAGAATTCAGTTTTGTTGGCAGGAATTTCTCTCATCCTGCTATGTGTTTCTTCTGTTCATGTTTTAACAGGGTTTTGTGTGTGATTTCGCTGAAATAACAACTTAACGTTGGTGATGACTGTAAAGCCATTATGAAGTTTTTAAGGTCTTTTTGCACTGTATGATGTGGGCTTTCTTTTGTGATGGTTCTGAAGAAAATAAGCTCTGAAAAGCGCTCCCGTTTAAGGACGTATATAATTTCCACCTTTGTTATCTCTAGCCACACAGTCTTACCAGTGGTATTCTTGGGGTCCCCCTAACATGCAGTGTCGCCTCTGTGCATCCTGTTGGACGTACTGGAAGAAATACGGTGGCTTGAAAATGCCAACTCGGTTAGATGGAGAGAGACCAGGACCAAACCGCAATAATTTGGTAGGTATCAGCACTACAGACCACTTGACAATCTTGTCTGGGAAGCTTGGTGCCAGAACTAATTGTTCACTGTTCTTAACTATATATCAACAAAAAGAATGCCTTCGGTCCCCGTTGGAGTCCTCGGGTTTGATATTTCATGACTTGCAGAAGCTGGCACGTTAACTTGAGCTGCATGTCATTTGTTGTCAAGTACCGCCCCAAGGAGAAAAAACACCAGGTGATTTGTTTAGCAAACTGGCCATGAAATGCACAGCATAACCTCATGGCAAGAACTGGGATACCAGCCCATGTTTCTTGTAGTCCATTTCCATGATTTTTGCTGTAGGGGGAGGAGAACTGACTTTGCATAAAGGCATTTGTTATTTCTTGAAAACCGTTCCCTTTCCCAAGGCATTTTCAGAATTAGATATCTCAGATAGCTAGTAGCTTTTTAGAGATCCCTTATCTTGTTTTTCTGCTTCCTCCTGTTTTGTTAATTAACGCTCCTCTCTTGTAGTCTTTGGGTAAGCGTTTTGAGCTTCTTTTTGCCTGTGGCATTCGAGGAAAGTTTAAGCTTGAAGCATCATAAGTTGAACCGATTGGAAAGAGCATCTGCATCCCTGCAGTGGCTATGGACAGAAGGATAGTGCACACTGCGTTCTGTTCCTTGATTCTTTTCTGTCTCCTGGTTTTGCTCTCACTGCTTTCTTGTTCTGTTTCTCCCCTTTCATCTCTGTGCTTTCCTAGCTTCTGTTTGCCCTCCGAAGTGACTTAGGTGCAGAGATAACCACCAGCTTTTATCAGCCCTATAGCTCTTGTTAGTTAAAACATATGTAAATAGTGTGAGAGGGAAAAACCTTGTTCTTCCCAACCTGCAGTTTCCTTATTTTCCCCACCCATAGACAGGTTTGAAGCAAGGAGATACTGCTTCAATTATTTGATCGGTTTGCTTTGTTGCTTTTCCTGAAAAAGATACTGCTTTTGCTCTCTGTTGTATATAAATGTCATTCTGTGTTGTTCTTTATTGCGTGTAGTGAACTCTGGAAGTTGATTCAAGTTCAGAGTAGGAATTAAAATCCTGCAACTTTGAGACAAAAATGTTCTTGCGTGCCCTAAATTTGCTTTGGGAAGTGAGTTTGTGATGCAGATTGGCCACACAGCTACTTTTGATTTTCCTTTCTTTCCTACAAATGCTTTGTTGTAAGGCATTTGCATGATGTATCCAGAGAAGCTCTAAGCACACGATATTTGAGAGTCTTTCCATAAACTCTGTAAGCACTAAATCGTATGATAGCATCCAGCAACTTTTTTAGGACTGGCTTTTGGATCCCTGCTTTAAAATTTGGGACAGCGTAGAAGTAAATAAATCCCCGTGGAGAGAAAATGTTTGCCTCCATCAACCTCCTGTGATATATTTTGGAAAAAAATAACAGACGTTGGATGATACGATTTGGGAAATGGTACATAGCTGTGCTGAAAATAGTGTTGCCTGTAACGCAGTTTCTTCTCATGTGATATGATTTTCTTTATGATATTCTGTCTGCTTTTTAAGGCTCTTTAATAATTATTTCCTGCCTTTTAGAGTCCTCATGGTGTGCCAGTGCGAAACAGTGGAAGCCCCAAGTTTGCTATGAAGACACGACAAGCTTTTTATCTCCATACGACAAAACTGACAAGAATTGCCAGACGTTTATGTCGAGATATCTTACGCCCCTGGCATGCTGCAAGACATCCCTATCTGCCTATTAACAGCGCGGCAATCAAAGCAGAATGTGAGTGGTGATGCAGCTGGGCACGTACTTGCAAAGGGGTTCTTTGAGATTCCTTTGCTATTGAGTTGCAATTCCTGATACTCTTGCTTGTAGTTAGTCCTCCACAAAATCTGGCTGTACTTGTGGAGTGCTCTACCTGACGGCAGGCTAGACAAATAACTAAAAATTCATGAGTTTGTGTTTGTTTTAAAGTATTCTTGTTTGCTGTTGTCTTTGGCGTTCTCCTGCATTTGCATTTTGCTGCTGAGACATGCATGCATGCAAGCTGTAAGTGCTCATTTTGATTGGAAAGCTCTCTCAGAACGCCTGAGTTATTCACGTAGCTCTGCTACAGTATCTTAATCTACCCTCTAATTCTTTCTCTTTGTTTTACAGGCACAGCACGTTTACCAGAGGCATCAGAAAACCCATTGCTATTAAAGCAAGTGGTTCGAAAGCCTTTAGAAGCAGTACTCCGGTATTTAGGTATTAAAACAAACCAACAACCACAACGAAAACCAAAAAACAACGAAAACGAAAAACAAGCAAAGCGCCCTACAAGCTAATTCTGCTAACTGTTTGTTTTTCCGTTTTATTCTGGATTTAGATGCTTGCTCTGGGTTTAAAAACAAACAAACAACAACAACAGATGAGAACCTTCCCATGAACTTGTCCTTTTTCCTTTTCCTGTTTAATTTGACAGACCTGGCTGCTCAGCAGCCCACTGGGAGCTTTTCTTAAACGAGGCAGAGGGAAACAGCACTGTTTGCTGTGTTCTCTGATGCATGCGTGGACAAGTTACCCTGTGCTAATGCAGGCATGGATGTAATGTTTTGGGAACAACTGGTCGGTGTGTTCCTCCTATTTTCAGGCTGTCCGGAGGCAGCACAACTGGGTCCTCCAGGGAGACTTTCAGATGTTGCACAGCACTGCTCAGGTTTAGCACAGCTTGTGAAGCACAGCTGCTGGCTGTTCCTGTGCTGGAGCTACACAATGGGGCATATATTTCCATTCATCTTAACTTCGTCTTTTTTTTTTTTCCTCTTTTTTTCCCCGTTTTCTTGGGTACTTTGGCCTCTCATCAGCTGATCTCTGGTGGAGTACTAAGTAGCTCTGTCATGACATAACAGCTCTGACTACAAATAATTTTTCTTTAGTTCTGTTGGTTGTTACAGATACCCTTAAGCCGTGTCTTAGGTCATTACAGCAGTCTGATCACAGAAGGCTAGCTTGGACCATTGTACTTTGAAGGACTATTTGATCACCTTGAAAGTTTGCAGGTTGCTTCCAGCTATGTAACTTCAGTATCTTCATTAATACAAGTAACTCCTTGCTGTTTCACAACAGAATCTCATCCATGTCCTCCGAAACCAGACCCTGCAAAGAGCTTATCCAGTTCTCTCAACAATCTGACTCCTGCTAAGTTTACACCTGTCATTAATAATGGGTCCCCAACTATCCTGGGAAAAAGAAGTTATGAACAACACAATGGAATGGATGGTAAATATTTTTCTGCTGCGTGTCCATTGCGTGCATAGGCTCCTTATTCTGTCCTTTCGGTATTCAAGGATGTTGAGATGGTAGGCATAAGTTCAGGTTTTTATTCTGAGGGTTGCATTTTCTTTTCCTTTTGTAGAAGTTGCATCTTCCATTTCTAGTTTTGGCTATGGCACGTGGTGCCTACTGCCTGGGTGGTGCGTACACATAAGGTTACCGTGTTAGTGGAACTCTGCCTAGCTTTACCAACCTGGCAAGTGGGGCAGGGAGAAACTTCCCTTCTCTTTTGATTTATTATGTAGTACGAAGAAAGCCTTAACAGCCATATCCAGTGATATTTCCTTTTACTCGCGAGGTTTGCAGGTTTTTGATGTGTAGGTATTAGCTGCGTGTTTCCCAGGTGGCTCTGTAATGTGTGGGTCACCTGGGTTTCAGAAAAGCTCCAGAGGCTGTGTGCCATTGTGAGAGGCAGGCTGCTGCTTAGGCAGGGCAGGCAGAAGTGTCAGACCTGGTGTGCCACAGACCTGCTCCTGCCTTGCACTTCTGTTGGCACTGAGAACCTCTGATCAGTGGTGTCTGGGCTTTGTCTCCCCAAGAGTAAAAGGCAAAGGGAAGGTGTTTGAAGTGGGAGGCAGACACAAGATGTTCTGGCATGGAATGCAGGGCTCCTTTCTGAAGAGCTACTGTTGCCTGAGAGTGCTGGGAAGAGAAAGTGCAGTCTTTTCCTCAGATGATGATAAAAGGGCCTATTGAATTCAAGTGATCTTAACAGAAGTGAAAAGATGGAGGGATAGCTCTACTTAAAAAGGGAGTGGAACTTTAGCTTTATGGTGGCTCTGAGCAGGGAAGGAGATCTCTGTTGTCTGCCCAGAAGTGAACACAAGTTAAGTGACATCACCTTTCAGATTTTTCCTTGGAGAGAAAACAATTATTGCCTGCTGTGTCTTATTTCTATAGACTTGTGCTGTCATAATAGAGTAAAATTGCAGAGAAGTTTTGATAGAGCTGAATAGAATCTTTCTCTTTTTTTTTTTTTTTACCTTTAGTTTTTAACTTCATATGATTACAGACATTTGATATCTTACTGTTTGTGTTTTAACATTAAGAACTTATAAAACTGCTGTTGTTCAGGTTGCTGATGTGATATTTTTCTCTTTTCTGTTCACTTGTGCTCTATCAGGCAACATGAAGAAGCGCCTGTTGATGCCTAGCAGGGGTAAGACCTTGAAGCTGCGCTCAGCTTATGCTAGGACAGTGACTTTTAGTTTCATCTGCTGGCTTGTCTGTGCTTTGTGGCTAATGATGCTGTGTGTACATTCTGTGTTGATGTCTGTGTTCCTTGGGTAACCATTTCCACCTGTGGTTATGCTGCTCACCTTCCAAGCTTTCCACATGCAGATAAGAAATCATACACAACCGTACTGAAGTCATGAACTGATGACTAATTTCTCCGCTTTGACAGTTCTTAGCAGTTTTGTGGAACTACTGAGAGCTGTGATGGTTAGTTTGAAACTAGCTGTTGTTTCACTGCTTGACTTCCAAGAAATCAAAGTTTCGTACGTCCTGAACTGCTTTAAATTCACATTAACTGAGAGAAACAGAAGATGGTATTTGCACCAGGTCCTAGGCTCAAGCCTCTGTCTGTTCTGTTGTTGAGTGGACAGTCTCACCAAGGTGAAGCTGCCTGCATGTGCTTTACTTGCAGTAGAAATTATGGCTTTTTTTCACTTCTTTGGGGAAAAAGAACAAAACAAACCAACCTGTTTTGACTAAAGAACTGTCCTGAAAGCTTTTGTTTGGGATAATATAGAAGAAGTGCATGGGATGTTGCTTGTCCAAGCTCAAGCAAACAGGCGATTTGGAATAGCTGGGATATACAGCATTGACGTGAGGCAGGCAAACACAGAAACTTACGTTTAGGCTTTAAGTGACCCGCACTGCATGCCCTGGTGTTAAGCTTTGTCTGTAATGGCTGAGATAGCAGATGACTGTTACCAATATATGTGTGTGCATGCATGCAGAAGTGCATGTGGAGAATACAGCAAGGGTGAGGACAGTGATCTTTGTACTGTCTTGCTGTCCCTGGAATCAGGGACTTTGACATTTTCTTCCTGAGTTTTTAATGTGCTTTTCGGTTTTGGGAAAAATAATAGCACTCTTCCAACTCAGTCAGTCTGACTTCCTCAGAACTGTGTCCAGTTAGGAGGGAAGGAGCTGGGGAGTAGCTCAGAATGTCCACAGCTCCTGGTGACTTACGGCCATTTCTGCTGCTCCTTGTTAAATGTCCTCATCGGGAAGGTGAGAGCCAAGTTGCTTAGCAGACAACACACTCCTGAAGGGTGGAGGTGTTGAGGCTCAAAGGAGGGAAGAATAGCCCACCCTTTCCCTTGCACCGTCCCTATGGAAAGTGCTGGATTTCATACCCAGAGAACATTTGCTTGTTGTAAGCAGAGCACGGTTTCAGGGAAGCACTTGCTCAGGCTACTTAGAATACGTGTTCCTCTGAAGCATACATGAAGTTGTGCAGGGGCCATCTCTCAAGTGCCTGCTGCTGTCTGTTCCCAACCAGCCACCAAAAGGCTTGGAGCACCATTTGTTCACGTTACTGCTAGGTAGCTGAATATGATTCAGATCCAGGCTGTTTACCTGCTGGGATAATGAGTGTTAACGGAATGTTGTGAGCAGTTCAGCTGAAGCTTGTTGGTTGGGATTAGTTGTGAATGGATAGCATTTGCCACCCTGCAATTTCCACACCTGGGTTGCTGGAAGCTTTGCTGAGGTGGAGCAGAAGAACTACCTGCAAAGAAGCAAGTCTTAAAGAGCTTGCATTGAGATCTGGTAGGCACAAGGAATTGGGTGGTGAAAGTTTGATAGAGCCAGTTGTGGTGTGGAACCAGTTTGTGTTGGTGCTGCTCAGTGCTGGCGCCCAATTGCCTTGCACAGGAGCTGGTTAGCTGTGCTGGCATGGGGCATGGCTAGCTAATGCCTGTTGCCTGTGCTGTGTCAGAAAGAGGAATGTGGTGTGAGACATCCCCTTGGTTCTGAGTGGAGTCACTCTGGCTTATTGATACGGGGTCTGCTTGTTGAGATGGAGGGGAGGAGGTCAGAGGAGAGACAGAGCCTGAGTTGGAAGCATTGTGGAGAGGGTGAAAGGCACTGAGAGCAAAGCAACCAGAGTTTAGGAGCCAACGAGTTAGGGCAGCGTGAAATGGACTCATCTAAAGTGACCGGCTTTGGGATTGTAACAGTCCTAAAACATGAGGAAGCAATCAATGAGAGTAAAGCTGAATTGTTAAAATCAGTCAGATTCTTGTTTGTAAACATAGATTCTTTAGGAAGCTCCTACGGACACTACAGGAAGGGCGTTCTGAGTGTTTCCTTCTTCCACAGTATGCAGTGCACACTGGTTGGTTTAGGTCATTTTGTATAGGAATGTGCTGCAAAGAAAAAAATGAATGGAGAGACTGAAAGACACTTTGTCTGCTTCTGTTGAAACAGTTTCCAAGGAGATAATAACTTACTGCAGTGTTACATGGATTGTTCAGTCTGGTTTGTGCTGTGCGGGTGGCACCTGGAAGATACCTCATGGTTTGGGCATGTTGCTGTGTCAGAGTCTCTGAATTCTGACAGCAGACAGCTGGTATGGTGGGCTTCAGCTGAAGTCTCTGTGCTGAAAACTGGTGATAAAAGTCTTTTGATGCTGGGTTATTACTTCCAAACTTGTGGGGGATGCTGCCTGTGCTGTAAGATGTGATGGGTTGTGGAGCTGACGGTGTGTGATGGGTCAGTACAGCTTTCCTGGTGGCCAGTTCCTAAAGCAGTATGGAATCGAGAGGTTGCTGTGCTTTCTTTTTTAGAATTCAGCCCTTTCTTTTTTAGAATTCAGAAAAGCTTAATTAATGAAGTGCTGTGAACGTTCTCGTATAAATGGAAACGGTTCCTAACTGGGTGTGCCAAAGTGGTGACTGAGAGGGGAGAGGTTGGAGGCAGAAGACCGCCTCATCTGGTGCAGCGTGAGCTCCCTGTGAAGAGAAGTGGTAGTGGGAGCAAAGGAGAGGCTGGGGAATGGGAATCTTGGTGTGGAGAGATCAAGGGTGAAAAGGAGAGGAGGCTGCGGTCACTGAGCAGCAGCCTGAAAGAGTGCAACTAACTATGGAAACGTTGGAAATTGCTGAAATGTTAAGGGTACTTCAGATTTTTGCTTGGAAATGTTGCTCTTGCTACTGTAACTCCAGCTGAATGTCTCTGAGCTATCCTTGTTCTCAGTCTTCCTTGTTTTTAACCCTCTGCAGCCAAACGTTTCCAAACTTCAGATATGAGTTTTCTGGACAGTCAGCCAGAGTTTTGTCTGATGCTTCAATTCCAAGAACAGGAAAATTCACATCACTTTTTTTTTTTCCCTCTCCCATTGTGTTTTATAGGAAAGCATAATTCTTTCATCTATATTTTTGTTTTCCCACTTTAAATTGCGTTAGAGGCATCATTAGGCATACCCTAATGATGTCTTTCCCAGCACTCCTTCAGTGTTAGGCTGCATGGGCAAACTCTGCTTTTGGAACATGAGAAGCGCAGGGAGTCTCATAGCTGTAGAATACAATGAGATGTTAAAAATGTATGCATTTAATCCTTTTTTCTATTTATGTTCTGGTGCTTTTCAGACCATATTTGCTGTGAGTGATTCTCTAGGGAAGATGAAGGGACATTTTATTTTCTGGACCCTGCTTACTTTTGTCCTTCCAGCTGTTCGGCATGGGGTCTGTGTGATGCTCTCCCATACAAATCCCTACAGGATGAAGGGAGGGAGCACTGAGGTTTTTTTCCCTTGCACCATGCTAGCTTTCATCTAATCAAATGAGCTTTTCAAGGTCGTCACGTGCACTCTAAAATTGGCAGAAAGAGAGGGAGCATGAAGGAGTAGCAGGAACAAAGGGGGAAGGCTTTTCCTAGCAGCAAACATACATTGATAGAAGTGGCAGTGGATCGTGCTCTGTGTAATGCACTGAAAAACTGGGGAGGGAGAGCTGTGGAAACGACGAAGGCATGAAAAACACACTGCATCATGGAAAGTAATTCTGTCAAAGCGCAAGTTGTAGATGTTTGTCTCTGCTGAGAAGAGCAGCAGAAGTGTAATAATAGAGGGCTATTTAGTTTAGCTGGGACTGGAATAATGAGCTGCAGCAGCCAGAAGGTACATCAGGAAGACTTGGGCTGGAAACAAGCTGCAGGTCTTTGAGTGAGATGAATTAACTGTTGGAATACCTTGCTTCTGCTGCTGGGCATTCCTGGAACAAAATGGAGTGTCAATCAAATGTAATGTGTTCTGGTTTGTTGTTTCTCAGCTCTCTCTGTGACAACACGAATGAGCTCCTAGAGCTGGACGCATTGTGGCTTTGTGAGCCTAGAGTGGCATTGGTGTAATTATCAAGAGATGAACATGAAAATGGAAATAGTATTTGTGATCAGTAACAGCTGTTGAGGTGGGAATACAGCAAAGTTCTCTGGCATCAGCTAGTTAGGAAACAGGACTGAGCCAGGAAGGACCTTTGGAATTACTTAGGCTTTGCAAAAAAATTGATGTTACCTTAATGCAGCTTGCATAAGCTGCGTTAAGATTCTGCCTTCATCAGTAGTGACACTTCCAAAATTGAGGGTACCTGGCCAGTACCCCTCCCCACCCAGGAATGGCTGTAAACAAGTGCCAGTATCACTCCCTTGGGAAATAATAATACAGTACTGGGAGAAGTCCTGGCTTTAGCTATTAATATCCAGCTGGGTGTAATGCTAGGGCCAGGAGAGAAGGTGCTTGGTACTGCTTGAACCAGTGACTATTTCTTGCCAGCAGTGGCATTGCTGGAAGGAATGGCAAGTTGCTTGTGATGCTTATTGGACCCATGCGCCTGTGCAGTTTGTTTGGTTAGATCTTATGCCAAAAGCAGAGGTTATTTTTGAGAATCCTACTTAGTGTTTTGTATTCAGATATTGAGTGATTCTTTTTTTTCCTCGCTGTCTCCAGCTTAGTCATGATGCTATGATGAGTTTCTTTTGGTGTTACGGAGATGAGAGCTGGAGATGAAATCGGGAGATGGACTTTTCACTCTACGGATCAAAGAGTGGAAACCATTTAATTTATGAGCGATGACATGGAATGAGATGTAAATATTGATTTAATGCAAGTAGAGTGCGTATCCCAAGGCCTTGTTGGGAGCGGGTGCAATTAACCTGAGAAGAAATAAATGATTAAGAATGCAAAGGCAGAATTGTGAATGACCCCACTGATACAAAGCCTGAATTTCTGTGTGTATGTGGAGTCTATGTGTGATATGTATCATGTATAGACATGTCATATGTGTGTATATATATGCATATACAAAGTGCAGTACTCCTAACAACGGCAAGTAATTCAGTGGTTTCTAATTTGTGTAGTTAGAATCACCAAACCCTAAAGCAGGGAGCTGTGAGTCTTCATGACTTTTTTTCTTAACTACTCGGTGTGTTACGGTTGGGCAGAGTGTACCATGCACTTTAGGAATGAGGGTGAGTGGTAGTGAGATATGTTCAGATGGAGCCAGGACCTGCTTGGCCAATGGAGTTGCTGGCTCCCTGTAGCCGGAAGGTCCAGCTTTGCACCAGCAAACACACCGTCTGTGAGGCACTGTGGAGCACACCCGTGTGAACTCTTAGACTGAGTGTTTTAGGAACATCTGTCCAAATCCAGCAAAATTAGTGTGCAGGGCTTAATGGAAGGAGGCGGATAATGATCAACTACACGTACAAAATTCAAGCTGCTCTGTTTGGAGTTACTTATTTGGAATGCTGGTTGTTTAATGTTGTCTTGGGTTTATCTGTCCGACAAGCAGTCACTTCTGTGTTCCATTATGAACAAAACAGTCTGTGTCTCTGTATTTGTTGCATGGGGCTGGGCTACTGTATTCTGAACTATGTGAACCTTTCCCTTTTTTTTTAACCTTAGATCTTTTTTTTTTTTTCCTTTTCCTTTGCCAATCTTGGTAGGAACTTACTTAGGTAAGTAAATTGCAATTTTAACATTGTTTTCATACACAATGGAATTTGAAGAATTTTTTGAAGTCTGGGTGGTGTCAGGTACAATTTCTGATCTGTTCTGCTTGTTGCGCTTGTTGTTCCTGAAGGTTTATAGCCTTGGATTGCTGGAAGGTGGGCCCTCAATCCGTTCACAGTGGGAACACAGTCTCAGCAGCCTCAGAGAGGCGCTAAGGCCTTCTTACAGGCTTACAAAAACTGTGTATGTGTGTATGTCAACACCCAGATTCTTTTTGCCGGTGAACCACTAATTTGGAAACAAAGTCCTTGTTCATCATACCTCATTCGTGCATGCTTCTTTTTTTTTAATAGCTTGCTCACAAATGTGGTACTGTTAGTGTTTTTGTTATGGCTAGGAAAGATGGAGTCCCAGCAGGAGCGCTTCTGAAAAAGGAAAATGCACATAAAGAGCATGTGGATTTGGAAAGCAATGTATTTTAGCGTGGCCTGTGTTTTAAGCTGACTGGTTGTGAAAGTACTGACTGAGGTCTCTGTTTTCCTTGTAACTGAAGAAATGCTTATGAATGTTGCTGCATGTTGCATCTTCTGTGTGATGCTTTTCTTTGGTAAGCAGAAGTGAAAGCGAAATGCCATCAGTGAGTGAGTGATGTCTGTAGAGATGGAAAAAGTGAAAAAAGGAGGCTCACGTGAGATGGAGGTCCTGTGTTTTTCTGCATGGTGCATATGCTGAAGAGTGGAGTGAGTAAGCTCTAGGAACAAAGAATGAAAAAGCATCGGTTTATTTCCAGTGGCGGGAGGCTCTTCTTCCTTGATACCAGGGTCAGCTCTGTGCACACTTGTTGTGCTGCACTGTCACGTGGTCTGCAAGTGTGTAGGCAGTGATGTGTATGTCCCAGCACAGAGAAGTGCTGGAAGATTTGTGCCCAAGTAGGAGAACAGCAGTGCTTGATGCTTATTCTGCAGCTTCTTCATGATTACAGAAAATATCTCCACTCCAGGCAATGCTGGGTGTGCTGCTGAAGATTTAGGCGCTCCTCCTTTTCAACGTGGCAGTTATGTGGTTATGTATGGCTTAGAAAAGGAAAAAGGAGGCTGAATTTGAGCTGTGGAAGTGGTTTCTGGATGGTATTCAGGTGTTAGGGTCGTCTTGCAGTGACCAGAATTGCAGCAGCAAGGGGCATGCAAGACTCTCCTCAGGTATCAGAGGGGCTGGGTGTGCTGGTTTGCTCTCCCTTCAGGAAACCAGAGCCCACCTTCCCCTCCAGGTGTTGGTGCCAGCTCTTCTTGGTGTGCTCCTGGCGTATTGCTGTGGGTGGTGCAGAAAGTTACTTTTTGCTATTCACTCCTTTATTATAAAGTGAGAGTTAGCTTCGGGTGGTAGGAGATTGTTACGTGAGAAGAACCAGGTTGGTAGATGAAGAGGTGATATCTGCAGCTTTGATCGTTTGAGAGTGGAGGGTTCACTGGGCCACTGTGACCTGCTGTGACTGTTTTGGACTGAAATCTCAACTGTAATTGTGCTTATGCCTGGGGAACTGAGGTCACCAAGTTGTCCGGAGTGGAGGCTTGCTCCAGGGTCTCTGTTAAACTCTGTGCTCAGCTTAGTTGTTTGGTTGCCATTTCGGTAGCAGTGTAGAAGGGTCTGTGGCAAAGGGCATCAGCAGGTGTATGTTGTTTACCTCATCTTCACCTAATCCTCTGGGACCTCCTGGTACTTGCATTGAATAGTAGGGATTTTGGCAGGGGGAACTCTATGGTAAGAGCTTTTCTAGTGCCTTGAGCTTTCTCAGTGCTACGGGAAAAAAAACACATGTGGTCTTGAGGTTTTAGAACACATGTCAGTCTCTTTGACTGCAAAAGAGTGGAAGACCTGCTTGGAGTCATCATTGTAGACCTTTTTGCTTTGTGATACTCAGTTGAGTTCTTACAGGTGCGTGTCTGATAGACCTCATCTCTTGCACAGAAGCCACCGAAACCTCTGGGTGAGGATGCATGGTTTCCAGCACAGCTGCATCCTGTTGCTGTGGCAGCTGTGCTGCAGTGGGTTACAGATGTTATGCTGTCTGCTCCTCTTAGGTGACTGATCTGGGTAAAAGTTGCTCACTTAGTAGCAGCACTTCAGCTGCTTGTACTTCTACTGTGATTATTTTTATTGCAAACTGAAGCTGGTCTTTCTAGTGTCTGTTTTTATATTGATTCTTTCAAACTCTAGTTACCAGAGTGTGACTAATGGGAGAAGTAGCTAACTGCTGCCTCATGGCTATGGTAGCAAGAGTATGAATAGTATGGAAATTGTATCTTTTTGTACTTATTTTACTGAAGCAATATTTTGTTACGTGCAGCTTATTCCAGAAGCCAGAGCTTATGGGTGAGAGTGTCCCTGTTGTACACCACTGTTTCCTCACTGTCTGAAGACTGGAAGCTTTGGGGCTCAGAGCTGGCCCTCAGCCTGTGCCAGTCCCAGCATCTCCTGGAATATTCTGGGTTAATTCTGGTGCTGAGGATTAAGAGTTGTACTGTCTGTTGTACAACCAGCAGTAGTCGTCGCAGCAGCAGCCACGTATCAGCTGCTCCTGTAGGTTCATATTCCCTAGTATGAGAAAAGAGCTAATCCTGAGTGTGGTTAGCAAGAAATGCATGGCTTCAGTCCAAGGCCTAGCGTCCGTGGATTTACATCTCCCAGAGCTCCTGTGAATGAGGAAAGTACTATCTTCCTGTTAGGGAAGGGAGAGGAAGAAAGCAAGCCCTACAGCTCAGCTTCTGGGCTGCAGCCAGTGGCTCCGGGCTGTGTCCTGCTGGCTGCGTTGTCCCAGCAGGCATTGTCTCTTTGTCCAGGCGCAGGCAGCTGCCTGCAGCTGAGTGTTGCTGCTCCTGTGTGAAAGAGGAACAGTTATCTGGCACTCGCATCACTTCTGTTAACATGCAGAGGTTGTTGCTGGTCATCTTGGTGCATGGCACATCTGTTCTGCAGATTTGGTGGAAGTCGTCTTGGCAACTGTTTCTTCATCTCTTTGGATACATAACCACAAAAGCATTGCAAAAAGCGTGTGTCCTCACGTTTGAAATAGTCGATAGCATACATTTCTACTGAACGAAAACAAACTTGATATAAACCTTATGTCAACTGTTGGTTGCTAACGTGGTGTTGTGATGCTCAGTGCTCAGCAAGGTGTCCCCCATTGCGCCCTCCTCCCTCACAGTGCTTTGTGTTTCCTGCCCTACCTGCCATGAGTATGTTGTGTTTGCTTTTACCAAGGAGGATTTCAAGGAATCTCCTGGAGGACAAACCGTCACCTGTACTGGTCTATTTTTGCTGGATTCAATAGAGATTTTGCTGTTTTTATCCCGGCTTAGCTGGCTAACAGTGTGAAATGGCAGACGTCAAACAAAAAGAGTTGTGCTGGGAAGCTTGTTAGTAATATGAAGGCAGAGTTGGTCCCTGCTTCTGTAGCTGGAGGTGGCACCAGTACTGTGTGTTTTTTTTGTTACACCAACCTTCTTGTCTTCAGCCAGAAGGGGCTGAGAAATGTGGTTTGGTGCTTTAATGTTAATGAAATGGTGCTTTCTGGGAGCATGCATCTCAGGAAACCAAATGGTGGTAACGAAAGTGTTTCTTGGATCTGCTAGTCCTTTCTGTGCCATACCCTGCTGCCTTAGAGCAGCACTTTGTTCTCTTGTGTCCCAAGACCTATAGGCTCTCATCGTAGCGAGGAACTGCGCAGCGCACACTTCATGGTGGTGTGATGGGCTGTCTGCTGGGGTAGGAAGT
The DNA here is from genome assembly GCA_030625065.1 of Alectoris magna. Taxonomy (NCBI): domain Eukaryota; kingdom Metazoa; phylum Chordata; class Aves; order Galliformes; family Phasianidae; genus Alectoris; species Alectoris magna. Next base: position 23,200,704 of record CM060568.1, on the reverse strand, counting down.
GGCAGTCAAGTAAAACCAAGCCCTGATGCCCCCTGGCACTGTTTGCGCTGCCGGAGGAGGGCTTTGTGTGAAGGGCTGTGCCCAGTGATGGATGGAGCTGAGCCTGTGGAAGGATTTAGCAGTGGTAGGTGAGAGCAGGTTAGCTCTGCGGTCTGCTTGCTAACAGCTTGGAGCTGACATCTGAGCGAGTTGTTCCCTGGGCACCTAGGGTTGACAGAATGGATGTTACCTGTTGCTGTATTGACAGTGTGATACCTTCCACTTTCTCCTTCTCGGTACCAGTAAATTCCTCAAACCAGTTCAGTTTTTCCCAAGGACTTGAGGAAAACTCCAGGTCTGAAAGAGGAGGTGTACTTGCAGTCGTAGTTTGACGGTGCGAGTAAATGGAGAGAAGACTGAGCAAATGAAATGTTTTTAATCTGGGGGCTCTGCTCTGCAAACCACCTTGTTAAGGAAGCTCTTCTCCCAGTTACGTTCCAAGGAGGGGAGAAGTTAGTGTGGCGGAAAACTTTTTTTTAGCAAAACAACACAGTTGCAATCGTAGTTGCGTGTTTTGATTTTGTACTTTTTCTGTCTTGGCAAAGCAATGGTCTTACCAGCTCTATTCTCTTTCCTGTTTGTTAGGTCTGCCTAACCACGGACAAACCAGACAAATGGTAAGAGAATGCTCGTTTAACCAAAACAGGGAAAAGAAAAACAATTACTATTAACCCTCTCTAGATAGAACACCCCATTAAACCGTAGTGCTTCACTTCCATCTTTGCTGTTTGCAGCTGGTCACGCTTCCCAGTTCCTCAGGAAACTTGAATAAACAGTTATTTTGGGGCATATGAAAGGTCCAAACGATTGAATAAAATTGAAAACTCAAATCAGCGATTACATTAATGAGATTGTTCTGACTGGAACATTTTCTTTCTGCTCCTATGGAAACTGAGTGGCTGTTTATAGCAAAGCTCTGGGATGTGTTTCTAGATGGAATGTGTTTCACTGAAGGAGGAAGGCTTCCATGATGGAAGGGTTTGTTTGGAAAAGTCTGTTCTGTTTTGTTTTTTTCTTTAGGAAGTTGGTGTGCGAGTTGTCTTCTGAGAATGCTTGTACTTTGATGTTCTTTTATTGTTTTCTGGAGTAATAACGATTCCTTTCATCCACGATGCTGAGGTTTATCAAAGGACAGAAGCAAATAGCCAGTCTGACTGATGCATCTCCGGCACAATGCCGTCGTACCAGAGTGAATGTCCCGAGAAGGGGCCAGCACGAAGGCTGTGCATCACTTTGCCCCTTCACCAGTAGTTTTTGTGAGACCTTGGTCTTACCTCTCTCTGCTCATGGGAGAGAGCTTGAAGCACGATTGTATTTCTGGCCGGAGAAGGTCTGCTTGGGGTGCTGATGAAGTGGAGTTGGCCTCAGCAGGTGAACTGCCACAGTGCATTAGTGTCAGCGGAGTCACTTCAACGTCGGTGAATCAGGTCTGAACGATGGGCACCGAAAAGTGACCACAAGTATTCAACGTAGTGACGTGCTCAGACAGTGGGCAGTGACAGGAGGCAGTACCTGGAGAATGCTTTTTGGCTGGTAATAATGAAGCATTCATCTGGTTTCTTACTTGAGCATCCGATACGAAGTGACAAATTACATTTCTCATTGCATTCAGCTTCACTTCTTGTCACGGAGGAGACTGGCTAATTGTTTGTGTCTGCTGCATAAACCAGCTCAGTGCAGTGTGACAACCTAACACTTGTTGGTGGGGACCCTGAACTGCCTCACTTCTGGTTGCTCGATAAAAGATGCTACTGAACTGAAAACTGAAGGTCCACGTTTCAGGATGTGCCATTTGAAACATGGCTCTGTGCAGGTAGAGAAAAGGTGACTCTGAAGCACACAGGTCCCCCTCATAGGTATTTCCAAGAACTCTCTCGGGAGTTGTTTTCCATATAAAGCACGTGGGGAGAAACTACCCATCACTACATGAATGGAAGAATGTTCTTGGAGAAATCTGGAGGGGCAGAGGAGACAAAAGCCTTTCATTGGAAGCCTTTTCCTTAATCAACCTTGAATATAAAAGCAATTTCTTGACGTATTGCCGTGGTTTGCTGTGGTGCCAAAATTGTTGTGTATAACATGGAGCTGGGCAACTAAGAAATCAAATTGTGATTGCACTTGTGTACAACAGTTTTAAAGAGCTTGGGACTCTAAAAGGTGGGGTTTTGCTTGTTTGGCTGTAAAGCCCTCACGTTCGACAAGAAGCAGATATGTCTAACATAGTTGATTAAGGCTGGTCAAAAAAAGTCATTAATCAATTTTTATTTTCTCCTCAGATAAAACGTGACAGATGCAGGGTGGGGTTTTTTCCCCTCTCTTGTTGAACAAACTGAAGTCTGCATATAATAAGTTGAGTGGGCTTTTGCCATCATCTGCCCATTTTAGGGCTTGAGTACACCTCGTGTCCCCACCTTTTCTTTTGAGGTGGCTCTCCCGGGTGGGACATCCCTCCTGAACGTGCTCAGTTTCCCATTTCATGGTCAGTGGGAAGCCTTGTTGCATCAGGGGAGGTGGTCTGGCCTGTGATATACCAGAATTAGATTTTTCTGGCATTCCTTGGCATTTTCTGACCAGCTTTAATTCATGTATATCAATTTTTCTGGGCCCTTATTTTGCATCTTTCCTGACTGTCCAGCGTTACCGATTTCAGTGGGATTTCTCTATGTGCTAATCAGCAGGAAGAGGGGCAGCAGAACTGGACTTCAAATGATCAAGGACAGCTGCATTTGCGAAGCTTAAGCCTTTGCTCCCTTGCATCTGCACCTCTCTTATTAACAGCTCACATGTTTCCAGTTGAGCGGAAGGGGGCTGTGGGTCTGGAAAATGATAGCTGTGTCATTTCACAAAGTGAATGTGTTCTGTATGGGTAATCCGTGTTGTTAAATGCTGAAGGGATTTTATGATGAAAGATGTTAAGCTTCGTAGTTGTAGATTTGCTTGCAATAACTTAATTATGTACCATCATCATTAAATAACAACCTCCTTAGAACAAAAAGGACGTGGGTAAGTTTGGTGCCCCAAAATAAATGTAAATTCAGACTTTTCTATTTCATGTGCTGTGTAGCTAGATTTCCTTCCCTGGAATCAGTGGAGTTGCTCTAGGTTTATGGTAGCAGCTGAAATCTAAGTCACATGCTCAGTCTTTCAAACTTGATGTCATCTTTCAAACACAGACAACAGATTATTGGTGACGCCTTCCATTTACAATTTGCTCTGTCACTGCAGTATTGCTGCCCTGTTGTATAATGGAGGTGCCTAACTTCTACTGCTTGTGGACAATTGCTTTTGTGTGAATTCTGCATTCAGTCGTGGGCAAGAAGGGTACATGTTTCCCACAGCCTCTGAACAACTAATACGAAAACTTGTAATTCTCTTTTCCTTTGTTTGAGTGCTTATCGCATGCTGTTGCAGGTTTGTTGCAGCCCGTAACTGTGCTTTTTTATGTATCACGTCAGGGACCAAGCCGAAACTTGCTGCTCAATGGGAAATCATACCCAACAAAAGTCCGATTAATTCGTGGTGGATCCATGCCTCCAGTGAAAAGGAGGAGGATGAACTGGATTGATGCACCGGATGATGTTTTCTACATGGCCACTGAAGAAACCAGGTGAGAAGCTTGGGTTGTTAGGAGGGTTCAAGGGATGTCTTCTGGTTTCTGTTCCGTACGGAGGCTGCTGCTGCAGACTGGATGCCAGCACTGCAGCTGGTGCTTAGCTGGATACGTGTGCTCATGTCTTATGTGCTTACATTCAAGAAAAAATGGATTCTTCTTCCTGAGTGATTCCTTTAAGGATATGGGCAATAAGGGGAGGAAGACAAGAGAGGCGTTCACCTGGTTTAGACCTGTAAAAGCCTTTGGAGGCCCTATCCCAGTGTCTCAGAAACAGAATAGGGCCTTCTGGTGCATTGGTAATGCTGAGGAGCCAAACCTCCTATTCACTGTTGTGCCTTGCTGTAAAAGCTTTTATGTTTGCATCCACTGAAAGGTGCTGAATTATGCACAGCACTATCCACCCTTGGAGCAAATATCTCCCCCGGTGCAGATTCTTTTGGCCACAATAATTTTTTGAGGTTGCATATGCCCTGTGTGCCTTCTTGCACACTGAAATGTGTCGTATTGATTCCCAGCGCATCGTTTGTGCCCCACAGCAGGCAGGAGTGGTAGCTTTCTGCCCAGCACCTGGCAGAGACAGGCGTGACAATTGTGGAGTGCCTGTGTCCTTGCAAGTAACCGAGGAGGACGTGAGCTTTGGGTGCTTGTTCTCTGTGGTACTACTTAATAAGATGCTGCTTTTGAACATTCGTTTATTAAGCATGAAGTGTGTGGATAGTCCAGAGTTCTGATATCCTCAACCCCCTCCTTAGCCTGCAAAGCATTTCAGGAGCCAAGTGACTGTTCTGTGGGCCTGTTTCTACCAGGGGGCTTTGGACATGGGCTGAGATGGTGATGTTTAAGTTACTATCCACCTGTGTGTTTCACCCCTCCCTTCATGTCATTAGCCTCTCTTTTCTTTTTTTTCTTCTCTTTCTGTAAGGTGCTGTGAAAGTAAGCAGTGGGATCTGCTGTATAATAGAAAGCAAAGTGAGAGAAGTAATTAGTTTTTAAGGGAAGCATGTCTTTATTCCTGTCATCTTGCTCTGGTGAAGAGGTGCTGGGATCCTGTTACAGATCTCCAGCTCTGACACATTCACGTGCCATGGCAAATGCAAGGCTTTCAATCTCTAATCCATCCTCACGTGCTCGAGGCATATTTCATGATCCTCCAGCTGCAAAAAAAAAAAGCCTGCTTGCCACGTTTATCATCCCAACCACAAGCAGTACTGCAGATTTGTGGTAGAAATGTCTCAATACGACCACAAAGCCCCGCTCTTTGATCTGTGCAGAACACAGAGAATATTCATCAACTGCGGGGTCGGATGTGAGAACTGCTTACTGTAAGGGACAGACCAAGGTAGGAAGGACCAGCCTCACTGCGAGCAGCACATCTCAAACACGGCAATCAGAGCACAGCAATAGGCATCAGCTCAGTAAGATGGGATCTCTTCAAAAGAAAAAAGAACAGGCTCCTTTGTCCAGCAGTTTCGCTGCCTGATGAGTGTGAAAAGAGACATTTGGCAGCCTGCTGAAAAGCAGGGAAGCTTTGAGCCATGTAGCATTGTGAACGGCACGAGTTTTCTGCTGGGCATTTCACCTCTAACTTTTCCCTGAGCCATCTGCTGCATTCCAGAGTCAGGAATGTAAGGCTTGTTTGTGAACTCCGGAACAAGCTGAGCTTTGTGTAGGCTCCATAGCAATCAATCTAACAGCACTATCTGCATATCATCCTCCAGCTGAGGGCCAGGCTGTGTTTTCGGTTACAGAAAGCAGGTTTTCCTGAAGTTTTACCCCCCCCTCTTGTCCCCTTTGTGTGGTACTGTTGAGGACGGTGCTAGGAGACTGGGTAGCTGTGAGGGAGCAGCTTGAGAAGTTGGTAGATTGAAAGTAGTAAGTTGTTGAATTCAAGCGTCAAAGTACGGAGCTCAGCGTTTATAATTTATGCGAGCGGGGCACAGTGTGAGCTGATCAGAATGTAGAGCTGCTGAGAGACCATTTCTGATGGCAGGATGTCTGACGGAGCACAGACACGGTGAGAAGCTCCGCTGGCTAAAAAGTAGATGGACTTCAGCAAAGTGAGTCTCAGAGTAGCCTTCCCCTTGGGGTTCCCCTGCTCCTACGTGCTTCCCCCCCCACCCAGTTTTCTTCTCTCCCCACCCTGTACCCTTTCAGCTTCAGAAGAAACTGGAGAAATGGGGGCATGTAATGAAGATGTGTGCACACGTGCGTGTCTTTTGAAAATGAGAGACTTGGCCCCAGTCATGTCAAGTAATCAAAAGTGTAGCAGTGACCTCTGGGGGGCAGCTGGTCCAGCTGCGGACTGTGAAGCCATGTGGCTGCCCTTCCTCTCTCTCTCTGACCCTGAAAAAGCTGGAAAACCTTTAAGGAAGGAGTCTACGGGACAGGCATCCTTATCAACCCCTCCTTGTGGTCCCAGTTCCTGAGCTGAAGGCTGTGCATACTGGTGCTGCCAGACTACTCCTGTGAATATTTATCACCTTCCTTTCTCATCTCTATATGTTTTTGACCACCACAACATCCTCTGGAATTGATTTCCTCATGTTAATTATACAGCGTACTTCTTTGTTTTTGCTGGTTTCTCTAAGGCACTTCCTCTAACTCTGAGCCTGGTATCAACAGAAGGAAGCAAGTAATCATTCTGTATTGTTTCTTTCCACCTTATTTTGCTAATTTTAAGCCTTTGTTGTATCTTTATCTGTGTTTTACTTTCTCTTCTGATGGAAATCTGCTTCCTGCCTCTGATAAGACTTGTTGCTGGCCTTATAAGATGTAGAGAAACTCTTAGCAAGTGTAAAACTTGAATGTTGTTCGTTTTTAGACTGGGTGCATGCAGAGCAGGAGAAATAAGAAGGGGAAGACGCCTTGGTAGCATTCCCAGTGGGAAGAGTAAGCATTACAAAAGGAAAACAAGGCTGCAGCATTGGTTCCCTCATTAGTGGCAGCCCTGGAGCTCCCCCATGGGAACTCAGCCTGGTGACACAGCTCCAGGGGGATGGAGCACTGCCGGCTGTGTGCACCTGCTGGGGGAACAGGGGATGGCAGCAGCGGGTTAGATTAGCAGGCAGGGAAGTGACCCGAGCTGCCAGAGATTTGTTTGCTACTTGGCTTTGTGTGTTCCCACAGAGCTGCCTGCGGCACGTCGTGTGGATGTGCTTGCATGCGTCCAAATACACGTGTGAGGTGGCTGTCGTAACTATTTCATATGATGCGTTTATGGCAGCAGACCCCGGGCCTGCGGAACTGGGCCAGGGTGTCTTCTGCTCTGCAGAGAGAGGCTTCTGGAATGCTGAATGCAGTTGGCCGCTTCATTGATGGGTTGATAAATGGGAAAACAAAAAGTTCCCCGGGGAAGGCACTGCCAAAATAAACAGCATCGCTCCATCCCGCTAGGGAGCAGCCGCTGCGTGTGCAGGCCTGGCTTTGCTTGGGGAAACAGAGAGGCCTGCAGCGCCTAAGCCTTCGGTCTCTGTAACGCATTCCTTTCTTCCTTGCTGTCTGCAGGAAAATCCGCAAGCTGCTTTCCTCCTCCGAAGCCAAGCGAGCCGCCAGACGCCCTTACAAGCCCATTATCCTCCGGCCAATCCAGGCAGTGCAGCTCCGCCAGCCCATGAATGATGAACCCATAATCATTGAGGATTAACGCACGCTGAGCAGCTCTCCGGATGGCGGCCGATCTGCCTGAAAGAATCTCTCCTCCGATGTATACTTGAGTTTCTATGGCTACAGCATTGAACTAACTGTTGAAGAGAGGGAACTTCTGAGGAACTGTTTTGCATCTTTTAAACCCTTAAAAGGAACTCAGCCTTGCTCTGAGCCTCCGACCACAGACTGCTCTCTCTTGCGCGCGCTCTCTCCTTCTCTCTCCTTTCTTTTTCTCGTTATTTTTGGTAGCCTCTTTTCTCCTTTGCTTCGACCCCTTTTGTAGACAGGGGGGAGGGAAAGTAAGTTTAACTTATTAAGAGAATGTGGACTAGTACTTTTTAGCTTTGTTTCCTCTTCTGATGTACGGAGAGCCAGAACCCTTATTTTGTGACTGAGCTCTCGTTGCAAAGCCGTTTCTACGAGGCCGTGTTGTAAGTTTGTTGGGTTGTTTTTGTTTTTGTTTTTTTAATTTTGTGGACGGTGCCATTTTTTATTTCCTTTATATTATTTCTTTTGTAGATAAATTTCCGATCTCTCTCAGATATTTGCAGATAGGAGCTGGGTGCCAGCCCCAGGTTCAGCCTGTTTTCTTTGGTCCTGTCCCTTAACGTTTTTTGGATCGTTTCTCACGGCCAGTTGTGCTCCTGCACGAGACAGAAACAACTCAGGCTGAGAAAGGAGTGAGCTAAGAACGGAAGAACCTCGCAGAGCGTTACGCTAACGGTGTGTGCAGTGGAGGCCGGGCTGCCGGAGTCGGGTGCCCTTGCTCTGTCGATCCCTGGGAGATGTGGCTCGTAGCACTTCTCTCCTCAACCAGCAGTTTGCGCGCTGCCTTCTCTCTGCCATCTGGAACCCCTACGTGCTGTCGTGCCACCGACACCCGGCAGTAGGCCCGGCGGTGTAATGAATTGCTTCGCTCTGGCTCCAAGAGTCAAGTACACCAATGCCCAGGGACGTTTTGCTTAGAATTCTGAACCTGTTTGTGCATCCGTGGTTTCGGACACGCTTCTCCCAGGACGAAACCTGGTTTCTCTTAAATTGCGTTACTGTACGTTTCCCATCTTGAAGAGAATTTCAATTGCAGCCGGGTTTTAATTTGAACACGTTGCGTCTGAAGCTCAGTGTTGGTTTGTTTTTTCCCACCCACCCTCACCCCCCCCCCTTGACATTTCTTGTGTTTGAGGTTTCTTGCATCTCTTGAACTTCTTATGTATTTGCAAGTCTGTATGATTTCTTTTTTCATATGTCTTCTCATTGCAGCGCATCTGCTGAATGCCCTGCTCTGTTCTGAAAGGATGTAAACTATCATTTGCAACTTGTGCTGATCTGTACACGTACCTGCCTCCAGCAGACACAGCATGTAATAACCCCCCCGAGTCATTCCATACGTGTCAGCGGTGAGATGAGCCAAAGTTGTATTTGGGTTGTCACAGTCCAACCGTGATTCTGTGCGACTCTGCCGGCCCGCCGGGTGAGGCAGAAAGGAATCCCCACAAAATGAAAACGATTCAGTTAACTTTACTTAATAAACCTGGAAAGTGAGCTTTTGTGAAACAGCTGCTTTTTGTCTCTTCTGGCACAGCCCCCGGGGACCCTCAGCGTGCGCAGCGTCCGCGCTGCTCTTTACCTCCGAGAGCTGCGTTGTGCTTCCGAGTGTTTGCGCGGCACTGCCCCAGCAGCGACGTTGCACAGGGCGGCAGTCATTCACGGCTTGCTTCCCCTAACGTGCAGTTAAAATATTTCTGATGCTTCAGAATCCGACTCCCTCCCTCCTCCTCTTGGATGCCGCAGCTCTGAATGAGCCCTTTGTGTGCGTGGGCTGCTTCGTGGCACGGCGCTGACATGTGGCAGAGCGAAATCCCAGGGGCTGAGCAACGGAACGCGCCGATGTTTTAAGTGCTTCGTTTCTATGTTCATTCCTTAGCAGGATCTGCAAAGTGCTTCCAACGTTCCTCCGCTTGGGAGGGGTGAGACTTGTCTGGAGCTGAGTAGGTGCGTGCTGGGCAGATGTGAGCCTGTCCTGCATTGGGGGTCATGTTTTCTCGCTCAGAACTGAAGGCAGGAGGGGGCAGCTGAAGGATGGGCGATGTGAAGGGCACTGAGCTCGGTAGCTGGAAAGCGTTCAGGCTGCCTGCGAGCTCCGTGCAGGCTGTGCCAAAGCGCTGTGGCAGTTTTACTGTGCTTTCACCGGTCAGTGGGGTTAGCTTCTGTACAGGTCGGCCCCACCCCGTGCGCAGCTGTACGGTGCTGTGCCCGGTGGTACAGCTGTGGGTGCGCAGCACCTGGCATGGCAGGAGCGACTTGAGACGTGAGAGAAGCTGCTCGGAGCCAAAACGACCGCTTGGGGGTGCCAGCTCTGCGCTTTGAAACGGCTTAAAAGCGTTCTTGGAGTGACTCCAGGGGTGGCTTTGGAAATGGGTCTGGGCAAGCAGAGAATATCCTGACCTGCCGTGGCTTTGAAGGATCCCCTGTGTGTCCTCAAAGATGGATGCCGTTTTTCAACAGGTTGGGGGAGACTTTGCTCCCTGCGCTTCCCTGTCTGACAACTGTACCAACACAGGAAGAGAGTTTGGAAGATACCTTTAGCAATGGTAGAAGGAAACCAGGTCTCAGGAAAGGCAAAGGCAGCATCAGGCCCCAGCACTGACATGCTCAGCCTTGAGCTGCCCCTCTCTTGGGCCATCTGCTGTCACCAAGCCTCTCCCTGATCAGCCTCTTATGCTGAATATTGTATTCTCATTCACTTGCTGATGCAGGGATTGCTTTTAATCTTGTCGTTTTTTTCCTTTTTTTCCTTGCTGTAGGGCTGGTAAATGGGTACATACAGCTGATTCATTCCCAGCCCCTGCTTCCAGCTCCTTATATGCCCTTAAGATGGAAGGGGACGATACGTTCTGGAGGAGGGGAGCCCTGGGCAGGTGGGAGACTCCAGGTGTATTTGCTCCATGCTGCAGAGCCAGGAGGGAAGGCACCTTGCTTTTCCCTCTGGATTTTGGCGTTTGATCTGCAGTGAGCCGTGCTTTTGCTGCTGTCCCGGGAGGGCGGCATGCTCTCTCTTTAACAGCGCTGTTGAAACGGTGTGGAAACAAAAAGTATGACCAAAACTAATGGTTCTGAAACTCGCATTCCTGCTGTGGGAGGCGGACTGTAACTGGGACACTACCGTGGAGTTGTAAAGCAAAATACATGCTGAAATTCCCTTTGAAATGGAAATTTGGAGCCCGTGCCAGCTCTGCTCCAGGCTCTGGATCCTCGGAGCAAGCATTACACAAGCCAGACCTTGGGAAGCCCGCGAGCCGCTTGCAGCTGGTTGGGTTGTGTGGGACGGAGCTGCGAGCGGCCGAGGTGGGTCAGCACCCAGCGCTGCGGGTGTGCGGAGCGGCGGGGGCTGCAGCCCCGTGGGGACACGGGAAGGCTGGGAGTGAGCGCTGCGCCGAGTTTCGGTCGGGATGGAGAAGGGAGGAGGGGTTGGGTACCATTACACCAACAGGGCCCTACGTGTTTTCTGCTTTTTCTGAGCCGTCAGCACGGGTTTAACCACGCTGCAGTTCAAAGGAGCGTTGGCAGCGGTGTTAGATTGGAAATGAGGGAACGCTGCAAGCAGGCAAGCTGTGGCATGACAGCCTCCCTAGCTGCCTCGTTACCGCTCCGTTTGTTTTTGTTTTCTTCTTTAAACGTGCTTTTTAGCGAATGCTTCTCCCGCGAGAGACAATAGCGATGGGATCAGCCCTGATCCACACCTTTGGGGCACGGACACGTCATGAGCGCGTGTGGTCTTCGCAGCGCGTCCCCGCTTCCTGCTGCCTTTTCAGCTCTTGGGAAGCAGAGCAAGGAGTGAGCAGCGCTGCGCGGGGGGCTGAGGCACCCACAGCCCCTTCCCTGCAGGACGCCCTGTCCCAGCAGCAGGCCCAGCCCCCCTGTGTGCTGAGGGCAGCCGGCCAGTGCTCCTCTGGACAAATATTTGGCATTTTTGTGCGCCTGTGCATGGGGGCCGTGGAGCCGGGCTTGTGGTGCCCAGAAATGTTTTCTCTCAGCCGGTTCCAGATGGCCTCTGTTGAAATGTGCCATTCAGCTCTGGCAGCGGGCAGGGCTTCAAGGATGATTTCTCAGTGCCTGGGCCCAGCGTGATCCCTGCCAGTGCCTTGTCCCATCTCCTCAGCTCAGGACAAAGGCAGGACGGGTCTGAAGCACAGCCCTGGGCTCAGTGATTTGGTTTGTGCCGGGGCTGTGAACCCAGCGCCTCTCTGCAGGCTGCCAGCTCTGCAGGAGCCCCTCTCGGCTCCTCACCAGGGCTGTATCCCAGTCCCTTCCTCGCAGCCAGCCCCGTGCACTACACACAGCCGAGGGCTGCTTGGGAACCTCTGCTGGATGTGAGCAGGGTGTCAATGGGCTGCTTGTTCCCCTGGCCCTTCAGCAGGGCACTTGGGACATGCCTTGCAGCCAAACAGCCTGGGCCCAGTGAGCGCCGGCAGCTCAGAACCGAGGGGGTGTTTGTGCTGAGGGAAGCAGCTTGCTGTGATCCTTGGGGGCATTTGATGTTACTGCAAGCATTTGTACAGCTGTTTAATTGTCCCCACACAGCACGGGGCTGGCGAGGACAGAGGCAGCAGTGAGGGGGGTGGCTGCAGCCCAATGGGAAGGGGGCACGGGGACATCCATCTCCACTTGCAAGGACAAACGGGTTGGCAGTGGCCCCGCTTATCACACCCGGTGGCAGTGCTATCTGCTGTGATAGCAGGGGACAGGGATGCCTTTTAAAGGAGAGAAGCATGGAGTGGGTGGCTGGGGTGAGGTGGCGATGTGCTGCCCTGCTGCTGGCATGTGCTGCCTGATGAGAGCCAGCACCCGCTGTCCCTGTGCCCCTTGGACCCCTAACCTGAAGAAGGCTCTGGGTCTGCACAGGGCTCATCCAGGGTACTTTGGTGGCCATAGATCCCTGTGTCACTGCAGGCAGGCCCTGGCACAAAGGAGAGAGAGGTCACTCACAGGTGCCTGTCCTCTGGGCGAACCCAGCATGCAGTAGTTGGTTTTTTTTCTCCCCTTAACCTTTTACCTTTGTTGGTTCTTTTTTTTTACTGACTATTTTTCCCTCCAGTCTCCTGTCCTGTAACCCATCCAGTTATTCTAGACGCCAGAAAATGTGAGACAAATAGGAGCAGAAGGCTTGAAGGGGGGAGGGGGAGGCCTTCCAGCCCCAGCCCAGCGCTCTCTGCAGCCACGTTTTTGTGGTGTTTGCATCTGAAGGAGGAAGAAAAAGCCGGGGGGAGCCAGAGGAGGGAGAGAGGGGTGAGCCAAAGGCAAGGCAGCTGGGGGGAAGTTATCCGTATTTATTCCTTGCTTTCCCTTAATATCCCTGCAAAGCTCTCTGCTTGACCTGCCCCAGCGCCAAGTCCTGCTCAGCTCTACTCCTCCCGACAGCATCCTGTGGGGGTGAGCCCTGCCCCACAGCCAGCTGCAGTCCTACAGCCGGGGGATGCCTCAAGGCTGACCCGTAGGTCGCTTCAGTCCCAGTGCTGGCTGGGATGGCCACTGCTGCCACGCAGCCCTCTCGGTTCCGTGTATGGGCACCCTGGGTAGCAGCATCCCTGGGCTTGGGCTGCAGGAAGGCAGCTGCAGCTCCCGTTGCCATGGAAACCAGGAGCATCTGGAACCACGGGATGGAGCCCATGGATTGGTGATGTGGAAGGCATTACTCGCTGAAGGTGCCACCCAGGTCACCCGTCCCACTGTCCCCAGGCCTCGGGACAGTCCCATGCTCGGTGTGGGAGCGCAGAACCTAAGCTGGGGCAGATTAAGAGAGCACAAGCCAAAGCCACTTTGCTCCTGAGCAAGCATATCCGCTTGGGATTTAGCGCATTTGCAGGCGGGGATTCGCACCTTTAGGTGTTTGCCTTAATTCCCCCCAGCCCGGGTGTGTGAGCAGCCTGTGGTGGGAGAGCCCTCGGGGCTGGCTGTGCCTGTGGCCGCTGTGTGCATGCAGTTGGGTGGGTGCAGCAGCCCTCCTGATCCTGCTCCTGCCTCTGGGGCCGCTGAGGCTGATGCTGCAGAGTGCCACGGAGGGATGCAGGCAGCAGATGGGCACAGGCTGTGTGCGGCCCTTCCGGGGCTCGCCCTTGCACTCTCATTGTCACAGGGTCTCATACGAATCTCCTTTGGGACCAGAGGGGCTCCGTGCTGTGGGGGGTGGCTCACGCCGTGGAGGGACCAGAGATCCGCTGATCCCTGTGTGGCCGTAGTGGCTGCATAGCAGAGCTGCGCGGCTCAGCCACCGCTCCCGCACCGCTGCCACCTGCCCCGCTGGGGACCCGCTGGTGACAAAGCCAGCCGTTGTTGTGACAGCAGCTGGGTGCAGAGTGACGGGGCAGCCTGGCCTCCAGCAGCCCTCCAGCCCTGTGGGTACAGCCGCCGCAGACACCCGCTGTCACCGTCCCCGCACCGCACGGCGCCGGGGTTCGGTCCCCGCACCCCGAGGCCGGCGGCTGCGCGCCAGCTGACGGCAGAGAAAGGAGGAATTATGTGACAATGGCTGAGGAGCGGGGCCAGGCTGCGGGCTGATGAATAATGCAATGGCTTGGGTTTCACCGCCAGCAGATTTCCTGTTTATCGACGCTCGGCCGGGGACACGAGACCCTGTGGGGCTGCGGTGGAGGGCTCGGCCCCAGAAGGGCTCCGAGGGTCCTCTGAATCCCCCGTGCCCTGCACCTGCTGCACAGCTGGCACCCGGTAACGCTGCACGGCCCTGCGCATCCCTCTGTGCCTGGAGGGATTTCTGACATGGCTGTTTCCATGGCAACCGGGCAAAATGGCGCAGGGATGCGCGGGGGGGGGGGGGGCACGGGCCCGTGGACCACGCGGGGCAACGGGCAGCGCTGCTGCGCTGTGCAGGCTGGGGGGAAGACGTGCCGTCCCCCCACACCCCGCCGCCCCCATCGGCGTTATCTCTGCCCTCGTCCCCCGCCAAGGTCTCCGTATCAGGCCCGTCGTCCTGGCTGCTCAGCTGGGATTCTGTTATCCCATCCGGAAAAAATGCGTCTAAGAATGCCCTGAGCCCCTGCCCTGCTGCCTGGCCCGGCCGGAGAGGGGGCCTGGGGCAGCCGACGGTGCCGGGACTGGGCGAGCTGGGGCAGCAGGCTGGGGGCTGATTGCCGGAGGGGGATCAGCGGCAGGGGCAGATTAACACAGGGTTGCGAGCGGGGGGGGGAAGGTCTGCTGGGCGCTGCCCGAGCCGTGCGGCGTGGCCAGCGCACACGCGTAGGGGCGACCGGAACGGCACCCGCAGCCCCATCCCCGCTCCTTGCCCGGTCGCGGTCGCTCCGAGTGCCTCCGGGAGGGACCCACAGCTCTGGGGGCGCACCTGCTGTGGGGCCGAGCCGGGCCGGACCGGGCAGTCGCGCGGCGGGCAGCCCCGCCCCGCCCCCCCCCCACCCCGGGCAATGGGCGGGGGCCGGGCGGAGCGGGGAGCACAGCACGGCACGGCACGGCTCTGCTCGGCACGGCACGGCTCCTCTCCGCTCCGCTCTCCCGCCATGGCATCCAAGTGCCCCAAGTGCGACAAGACCGTGTATTTCGGTGAGCGCGTCCCCGGGTCCCCTGTCCCCCCCCAGCGTGTGCCCGCAGAGCAGCGCATCCCCCTGCCCTGCCCTGCCCGCCCCGGTGCCGTACAACGGGTGGGGGCCGCGTTCCGCTGTCCGGAGGGGGATCCGTCCCACAGACCGTGGGGAAGGGGGGCTCGGTGGGGAGGAGCAGAAGTGCAGGTGCGAGCGCAGCCGAGACGCTCCCGTAACGCCGGGCCAGGTGTGCGCTTCGCCTCCCTCGGGCGGCGGTTCGGGTTTCTGCGGTGCTTTGTCAGAGGGCTCGGTGCCGGCTCCGCCCGGGTGGGCGCTCAGTCCCGGCCCTGCGGGAAGCGGGGCGGCCCCGGGGCCATCCCTGCTGTGGGGTTTCCCCGTACCCCCCCGGTTCCTCGGTACACTCGTTGGGCGCAGAGAGCCCGGAGGTGCCCGCGCGGTGGAGGCACCGGGAGCTTTCATTCCTTCCCGGCCATCTCCAAGTAAACACAGAAATAGGAATTTGCTCTCTTCCTCCTTTAAATAAACCTATTTGTGGGGGGGGCGGTGGGAACGGCTCGGCCTCAAATATTTCTCCCCGTGTGAACTTTTTCCTTTTTAAGCAGAAAATAGCCCGCTGGCCGGCCGCTGGGCACAGCCCAGGGTCAACGCTCCCCCTGTCCCGGGGGGGGGGCCGGGCAGGGGGTGCAGCCCCAGCCTCGGTAGCTGCGGGGGGGGCTCGGGAGTCCCTGAGCCCACAGGGCTGTATGGGGCACGTGCCACCGTCCTGCTTCCAGCAGCGTGCTGGGGGTGGCGGGCAGCCCCTGCCGGAGCCCTGCCGGTTCCCCTCTCCTGTCCCCTCCAGGGACATGGGGACCTGCGGGAGGGAGGGGGCAGCGACACCTTCCCCCCACCCCGTGATGGAGCGTGGGGAGCTGGAGCAGGAGCCGGCCGGAAACTTCTCCTCTCCTGTTGCTGGAACGGGCTGCGGCGCGCGCTCCTGACGTCCTCGGTTTCCCCTCTGGGAACCGCCCAGGCTCCCATGGAATAAACCCAGCTTGGTTTATTTAATGCACAGAAGGCAAGTGAGTGCTCTGCGAGAGGCCAGGAGCTGCTCCACAGGCAGCCAGCAGCACAGATCTGGGCACGGAGCAGGGTTACCTGCTGGCAGGGTTACCTGCTGGCAGGGCTTGGCACACCCGAGCATCCCTCAGCCCTAGCAGGCGGGTGGTGATCCCCAGCACCCTGCTTGCCCGTGCTGGTACCCGCAGGCAGGAGCTCGTGGGGCCGTGGCTGCGGGTCATGCATGGGAAATGCCCCCATATCCCATTCCCGGCCCTGCGGCCAACCGAAGCCAACAGCAGCGGGTACCGATGGAAAACTCATTTCCAGCCCAGCCCGCCTGTTGCTCCGCGCTCCTTGGAAAAATCCAGAGACTCCTCCCTGTACTCAGAAGGATGTGGGCGTTTCCTGAGCTGCAGAATGAGCTTTTCTTTGCTTTAAAAAGCGCAGGGAAATATAAAAATAGTCTTCTGGCTCTTTTGTCAGACGGTTTTTGGAAGCACGGTTTCCAGGCGGAGCGGGGCACGCCGCCACCTCCCCTCCGCCAGGGCAGCGCGGGGCTGGCAGGTGGCTGCGGTTGGGGCAGGGAGTGCCCGAGGGATGGGGCTGCCAGGAGCCACGGTGCCGTGGGATCTGCTGTGCCACGGTGGGTTCTGCGGGGTCCCACGAGCCACAGCTGAGCCTTTCTGCCTTCAGGTCCTTTTTTTTTTTTCCCGGAGCTTGGCAGGATGGTTTGGGACGTTTCCCGTTTTCCTGTACTGCGCTTCCTGAGCACAGAGCGGCCCAAAGCCCTGGGGATGCTACGAGCACGTGGGCACAGCACTGGGCTGCACCCGCCTCGCTCACGGGGACTCCAACCGTGGTGTTGGGGCACTCGGACGCTGAGCCCGTGCAGGCAGGGCTGCTCTGTAGGAATCCAACCGCGGAGGCCGCCCTGCGATCAATTAATCAGTAACCGCTGCCCTCGGGTTGGAGCAGCTCACCCCGGTGAGTGCCCAGTGCGAGTGCAGGGCTCCATCCCCACGGCAGCGCTGACAAAGGGCAGCTCTGAGCGCGCTGCCCGCCCTCCTTATGCAACCACTGCCCCGTGTCCCCGGGCGGCCTCTCCAGGAGCGTGCGTGGGCTCTGCAAAACGTTAACAGAGGGCACTCGGCTCCTCGCAGGGCGCACTGAGACGGAAGGACGCGGCCGTGGGAAGCCGCTGATTGCTGTGAGCTGTGGGACGTTGTCTTTGGGAGGGCGGGCGTCAGCCCCCGCCCCTCGCTCTGTGCGTGGTGAATGCACGCTGCGCTGTGGCTCCCAGGAGGCCCCACAGTGCTGTGCGGGTTGCCCTGACCCCTGGGAATGGGGGCTGGGTGTCAGATCCTTGCGCTCTGTCTTTCTTTGCTGTCCCCACTGGGGCTTGTGGATGGAGGGAGGTGACCGGGCCAAGGAGGGGGCTGGAAAGGGCAGGAAAGGTGGAGAAGGAACGCCCCAGTGAGAGATAATGGAAAATCTGCCTCCGTAGCTTTACGGTAAAATCCAGCAGCCAGGGCGTGTGCTGCGATAGGGCCGTGGTGGCACCGCTGCCAGGGGCAGGAGGCGAGGGCTGGGAGTGGGTCCTGGTGCTCAGGGCTCACCGTGGGGCAGCCCCGGTGCTGCAGCACACAGACAGGTGCCGAGCATCCCTGCCACGGTGGGGACGACAGCGCCTGGCTGTGCCTGTGCAGAGCAGGGCTGGGGGGGGCACTGGTGTGGGTTTGGCTGCCCCGGCACCACTTGGAAACCCCTGCTGATGTGGGCCGGGGAATGCTCTCATACCCCTGGAGCTGCCTGTCAGAGATCCTATCAGCTCAGAGGAACACGGTGCTCCTGGCTGGGGAGAGGCTGTGTCTGTGCGCCTGCCCTGCCCCGTGTGCTGGGGGTCAGGGAGGGCTGCCCAGCTCACCTCGTGCACTCTGATTACCATTTGCTGTTTCGCGGCAGCACAGGGACTGGAGAAGCAGGAGGGAGAGAGGGAGGCT
Organism: Alectoris magna; assembly: GCA_030625065.1. Classification (NCBI taxonomy): domain Eukaryota; kingdom Metazoa; phylum Chordata; class Aves; order Galliformes; family Phasianidae; genus Alectoris; species Alectoris magna. The sequence goes on along the minus strand of CM060568.1, from coordinate 23,182,798 downwards.
GGCAGAGAGCACCCAGACGAGAAGGGAGCGGAAAGAGCATTCCTAGGAGCTCCACTGCGGGTGCCCGGGGATGCCTGGTTCTTTATCCCGAGCGAGCCGGGAAGCGTGCCCACGGGAGCGCTGCGGGACCTCTCCCAGCACGGCCTGCCCCGTGCGGCACGTCCCGTGCGCACGTGGCTTGATGAAGTACAGCAGCCCCACGGAAAAAGGAGAGGGAATTTGCTCGAGGCTGCTCTGCAGCGGCGTGCGCGGCTGGAGGAGCGGCGGTGCTGTCAGGGGCTGCGGGAACAGCGGGGAGAGGTCTCCGTGCCGGCCCGGGCGGGGAGGAGGGCTCAGGTCCCACGAAGACGCGCTCGGCTCCTTTCGCCTACGCCGGCGGCCCCGCCCGGGCACGGCGCCTGGCCGCGGGCGGAGCGGGCGGGGCGGCCCCGCTACTATCGTGGCTGCGGTGCGGGGTGTGCCGCGGGGAAGCGGGCTGCAAATTCCCGCTGGGGAAGGAGGGAGGGAAGGTAAAGGGAAGGGAAGAAGGGAGCGAAGGCCGCGGGCTCGCTCCGGGGAGGAGGCGGCAGCCCCAGCCCCGCAGCCCGCCCGGATCGCGGTGGGGGGGGGGGGTTCCCTCCATAGCGGGGTGCGGTCGGAGCCTTCGCCTCCGGAGCTGATGCAACCTCGGAGCGGCCGCGGCCCGGTGACGGCAACCCGGTGCCTGCTGCCCGCGGTGATTGATGGCAGCGCCGGCACAAACGGCCGCCGCCCTGGGAAGGGGCCGGGCAGGCTGCGGGCGGCTTCCTTTGCTCGCGGCGAACAATGCGGCCCGACGGCCGTCCGGCGGAGCGCGCTCCGAGCGCCTGGCCCTGTTCCCTGTCCCCTTTGTTTGCGTGTGCCCGGCCCTGTGCTCCCAGCCGAGGGCGAGGGACGGTTCCAGGGTATCTCCAGGAGCGGAACGGCACCCAGAGGCCACCTCGTCCCTCCCGCCCATCCCCTGCCGAAGCTGCAAGCCCTAGGAAGCAGCGGGGTCTTACAGCTGCCCGAGATGTCGCGGGGGCGAATCCCGTCTGGCGGGGGCTGTGGCAGCTGCAATAACCAGCAATAACTGCAAAACATCCGCAGGGAGCTTCCTCCCGCTGCTCCCTGCGGGGCGGGGGCGGCCGGAGGTGACGCAGCCCCAGGCCGGGCTGTGCAACCTCTGCGATGCAGCCGAGCGGCCCCTCGGCCCCGAGCCTCTGGCTCAGCTTTCAGTCGCTCACGCTCCATTTCCCTCCCTGGGGAAGCTGCCCTGTTCCCAGGTCTGTCTGGCAGCCTGCTCTTGCACACTGAGCACATCACCGGGGCGTTTGTCGGCCACCAGGCACAGCGCAGCCCCGCATCCCAGCTGCGGTCACGCAGGGATACCTGGGGCTCGTGCTGCTGCGCATCCAGAAAGCCCCGGGCTGGAACGTCCCTTTGTGTGCACCCTCGTGACCCACATGCGGCCCAAATGGGGTTGCAGCGAATTTCCCTTGCTGGGAGAAGCTGCTGACCCAGCTGGGGACTGCTGTTGCACAAAGCGCTCCTGCTCTGCGAAGCTGAGCCGTGCTCCCAGCTGACACTGAACCCCAGGTCTGTGCTTCCCTGGGGATATACCAGTTCCATGTAGCTCACAGCCACCTGCTTCCCACCAGGCCTGATGCGTTGGGTGATGATGGGGTTGTTTTGGCATATCTTGGCACTGTGGCATATCCTGCGTACTGCCGTTTGACATGGGAGGAGGACAGCTCTCGGAGCTGGACCTGCCCTTGTGGAGCTCCCAGCCCCCGTCCCGACCCAATGCAGCCCGGTAGCATTTGCTGAAGTCCTTAAGAGGGGGAAGGGGCTGGGAAACATTCCTCCGCGGAGGGCTGTTCTTGTGGAGCAGGGCTGAGCTTTTATTTGCTCGTTAAATATTTTATTTGGCCTTCATGATTTAGTTTTACGGTGGCTTTAATGGGATGGTGCTGCTTTCCAGCTGTCCCTGCTGTGTGCACCCCTGGAGCTGGGGACCCCCCAGCTGGGAGGGAACCACCGGGCACTGCTGTCCTGGTGCCCGCAGGACCCAGCAAGAAGCAGGGCCAGCACGGTGTGGATGGGGATGTAGGTGAAGCCCTGGGGCTGTGCAGAGGGGACAGCTGGAGGAGCTGTATTCGTGGAACCGGTCCCTGAGTGCTCACCTTCCTGGAACTTGAGGCTTTGAAGCCATTTCTGGTGCCTGCAGTGCGTTGCCCTGCAGGCTCGTGGCGTGCACTGTGCCCACACACTTGTCTGTGCACCGTGCCCGCTCCCAGCCCCGCACACGCTGATGGGTGTCCTTCAGGGCTGAACCCAGCCTTGGTGACACCGGAGGCTGTCTGTGTCCTGGTTTGAGCCAGAGGCACGGCAGCTGAGGCATGAAAATGAGCAGGAGCTGCTGGGCCGGGTGGGCATGGCAACTCTAAATATTTGAATGGGAGCAGGGCCGTGTGGGGCAATGCAGGGAGTAAAAATAGACATGGGGAGTAGGAGCACGGTGCTGGAACGGCCCTGGGAACATTGTGGAGCAGAGCACCTGACGGGAATAGAGGTGCTGGCACCGTGATAACACAGCCCCACGGTGGCGCAGGGCACTCATTCATTCTTGTTTCTCTGCAGCCGAGAAGGTCTCCTCCCTGGGCAAGGACTGGCACAAGTTCTGCTTGAAATGCGAGCGCTGCAACAAGACCCTGACCCCAGGAGGGCACGCTGAGGTGAAGGCCGATGGGCAGTGGAGTGGAGTGGTTGGGGCATGGGGTCTGGGGGCTGAGCCCAGGCATGGAGCTGGGCAGGAGCAGGGCGAAAACCCCATCCTCGAAGAGCTGCCTGCATTCCCATACAGCTCCTAATGGAGCTAAGAAAGCCCCAAATCCATCCAAAATGTAAATATTTGGAGAAGCTGAAGGAGCAGGGGCTGTGCTGACGTGCTGTCTGGTGCCCCAGGGATGGGGACATGGCAGGAAGTGGTTTGGGGCCGGTACCTGGTGCTGCACCCGGTGAGCCCCACGGCTGTATTGCTGGGACTGCGATGGAACTGACAGCAGGTGCTCAGCAGGTGCTCAGCCCCACAGCAGCTGCACATCCCCTGCGCCCTGGGGCAGTGCACGGCCTCCCATGCCAGCATGTCACCAGCTCCTTAGCGGGGCACAGCTGAGGGGCGGCTGGCAGCAGCCAGGGCAGCTGGGCAGTGAGGCTGAGTTAAGCCTGAAGAATTCACTCCCTCTCCATATAAGGCCAAATTCTGCTGGGGTGACGGCAGCCAAGGCCTGGCTGATTGTGTCCTGTGAACCTCGGGGCCGACGATGCGGAGGCACAAGCGCTCTTTCTTTTCTCTTGGACTCAGTTCCCGGCACCTTGTGGGAAGCTGCTGCTGGAGCCGGGGCTGCAGCAGTGTTATCTCAGGGCCCCCTCCCGTGGGCGGCTGCTGGGCCGTGGGACAGAAGTGCTGCAGCCCTTATCGCCCGCTCGGTGCCTTCCTGCCATAACCGCCCCCCAGCTGATAGCAGGGCTGATAGCAGAGGGGCTCTGATCTGCGGCCAAGGCAAGGGGTATGGTGACAAGGGTGGAGGCAAAGCAGAGCAAAAGGGCTCTCCCCGCCTGGCCGGGGATGTGCCGGGATGGAGCTGGTAGGGAGGTGCTGCCTTACCCAGGGTGCCCAGCATGGGCGCAGCATGGCCAGAGTGGCCAGTGGGCACACTTGTGGCACGGCCACCATGCTCTCAGAATCATTAATGTTGGAAATGACCTTTAAGATCATCAAGTCCAACCAGCAACCCATCACCACTACAGCCACTAAACTCCCTGAATGTGGGTAGGGATGGTGGTGACTATGAGGAGCACGCTCTCCTCCCAGCTCCCTAACTGCCCTCTCTCCCCAGCATGATGGGAAGCCCTTCTGCCACAAGCCCTGCTACGCGACGCTCTTTGGCCCCAAAGGTACGTCTGGGCCCTGCCTGTATCCTGCTGCTCTCATCCCCACAGCCCCAAATGCATCCCAGGAGTTGGGCTGCCATGAGCTGAGCCAGTCCCAAACCCACAGCTGCTGTGTGCAGAGGGGTAGCAGAGCTTTTGGAGGGGGGTCAGTCCCAACAGCTGTTTCTTTCGTTCTTTCTCATTTATTTATTTATAAATAAAAAAAGCAAACTCCAATTCGAACAGAAGGTGGAGTTGCTACCCCATCCCAGACACAGCCACATAAAGCCTGGGTGGGGAGGAAGCTGGGGCTGAAGGACCGTGAAGGCTCAGCAGGGGTAGGGACCTGGGGGAGATGGGATGGGGCCGGGAGGGGATGGAGACCCCTGGGCTGCTGCAGCTTCTGCCTCACTGCAGGGGTGAACATCGGCGGTGCCGGGTCGTACATCTATGAGAAGCCTCAGATTGAGGGGCAGAGTGCCCCGGGGCCCATTGAACACCCGGCCAGGGTGGAAGAGAGGAAGGTGAACGCTGCTCCGCCCAAGGGACCCAGCAAAGGTGAGAAGGGGGGCACAGGGCAGCCAGCTGGGGGCTGGATGAGGTGTCCCACACTCATCTCCCTCTGTCTTACAGCCTCCAGCGTCACCACCTTCACCGGGGAGCCCAACATGTGCCCACGCTGCGGCAAGAGGGTCTACTTTGGTAAGGCTGTGGTGGGTGCTGGGCACGTGTCCCGTGGTGGCACTTGGTGGCAGGACCCCTGGGGCATGTGGCAGCTGGGAGGGGGTGGCTGGGGTCCGTGGGGTTTTATCCGAAGAGTTGATGTTCCCACGTGCTGGTGACCTGCGGGGGGGACCCTCTTGTCCCCGCTGCAGCCGAGAAGGTGACCTCGCTGGGGAAGGACTGGCACCGGCCCTGCCTACGCTGCGAGCGCTGCAGCAAGACGCTGACCCCCGGGGGCCACGCCGAGGTAAGGGCGGCCACCCCCGGCCCCGCACCGCAGCGCTGCGCCGTGCCGGGCTGTGCCACCGCGAGAGGGCAGCGCGGCTCCGCGCAGAGCCCTGCACAGCCCCGCGGTGCCACACAGTGACACGTCTCTCCTCCCCGCGCAGCACGACGGGCAGCCCTACTGCCACAAGCCCTGCTACGGCATCCTCTTCGGGCCCAAGGGTGAGTGCTGGGGGTGCGGGGCTGGGGGACGCCCGTCCTCCTCACATCACCACCGCTGTGCACGTCCCTCCTTGCAGGCGTCAACACCGGAGCCGTGGGCAGCTACATCTACGACAAAGACCCTGAGGCAAAGAACCAGCCCTAGGCGGCCCCCTCACCTCCCGCACCTACAAGTACCGGAGCGGCCCTCGGCCACGGAGCTGTGCTCTCTGCTGTCTCTACAGAACCTCCGGGTTCTGTACCATAGTCCCTAATATAAGCTTCAGTGTTTAAAGGCAAAGGTAGAAGGCATCTCTGCTCATCCCCTGTGCGCTCTGCCCTCCCCAGGACGGGCTGGCGGGGCTGGTCGCTGCTGTCCCAGTGTGCCACCCATCCCGCAGCTTCAGGGGATGCTGTGACACCAGTGACACGCGGTCCCCCGCCGGCTCAGCTCCTGCATCCCCATCCTTGCATCCCCGAACCCACCCCACTGTGGGGTCCAGCTGCTCCCCATGCCCGAGAGGGGACAGAGCGCATTGGGCCCTGAGCCCGAGGTTTCCCGTCGCGGTGTTTATTTATGAGCTGTCGTCGTTGTGCTCCCAGCTGTGGGGACACCCCCCTGCCCCGCCCCTGTGCGCACGCTGCTTGCGCTGCCCACCCACCCGGCCGTGCGCTCCCCGGACTTTTGTTATTTGCTAATAATAAAGGTTTTGAGAGAGGTGGTGTGTGCTGGGCTCCGGGGGTGGGCAGGGAACCTCCTGTCCCCGTCTGTTCCTTGTGGGACGCACGGGCAGCCCCAGGCTGTGTGGCACGGGGAGGCGGTGGGTGCTGTTGGCTCCCCGCGGCAGCCGCAGCCCTTTCCCAGGCACGGTGCAGCGGTCCCTGCGCCCGGGAAGCGGATGTGTATGTTTGTGTTTGGCGGTGTTCCTATGGAGACCTGGCCCCGCCGAGCTCCTTCCCTGACCCACAGCAGAGGGCCCGGCCCCACAGGCAGCAGCACTGTGCCGTGCCGCAACGGTGCTGGGACGAGGGTCACTGTTGCCCCCTGGGCCCTGCAGCATGGCAGGGCGAAAATGGCACAGCTCATGGCTGCTGTCACACCTGCGAGCTGGTACCAAGCTCTGCTGCTCTCCTTGAAACCCTTATTTTCATTCATGAGTTTAAGGAGCCCACCTTTTTGTCAGGGCTGGGGGATCTGAGCAAGGCACAGCATGGCACAGTGCAAACCACTGCCAGGCTCAAACATGGCATTTATTTTGCTTTGGGTGGGTTGCTTCTTCTTTTCCTTCTTCTTTTTTATTTATCTTTTTTCTTACATTCCACCCCTCCCTCCCCCCTCCCCCCCCCTCCCCGCCCATGAGAGTTTTGCTGGGGAAAAACTAAAGACAGCCAGACTGCAGTTCTGCTCCAGTGGGTGCTGGGAAGGCTGATGCATGTAGGCAGTGTCTTGTCCCCGTGCAGCCCTACAGGCTGGGGACGTGGTGAGAGGCAGTGGGCACTGCAGGTGGTACCAGGGTAGGTTCTGGAGTCCTGCACAGCCTAACCTGTGCCCAAGGGCTCAGGGCAGTGGTGGTGCAGCAGAGCAGCGCTTTGAGTGGGAAGGCAACTCAGCCTCTGATCCTTGCTGTGTTTTTGTACTTATTTTTGGGAGACCTATGTGAGCTGAAAATGCCCCCTTCCTGCCAAAAGGGGCCTGGAAAACATCTTTCCCCTAGGGGACATCAAGTATTTTATTATTTCTTTCAGCTTGGGCTTGCTGGTGGGATGAGAAAGTTGGCAAGAGCTGGTGGTTACAGACATGTTCTCTAGGCTAGGGGGGAAGCAGAGCCCAAAGCAGATACAGGTTGCTCGCGGGAGAGGGGTGCAATGGTCACAGTTGGAAGGGAAGCCTGAAATGTGGGGAGGTGCCCAGAGCCTGCATGCAGCTGGTGCTGTGTGGCTGGGCAGGAAGGCAGGACAGATTGAAAGCATTTGCTGGGAACTTGAAAACAGGAACTAAAAAGGATGAAGTTCTGGAAGATGTGATTTAAGAGGGGTATTAGGAGCGGCCCAGCAAGCACAGCTTGCTCCCACAGGGCCAGAAACCAGCACTGGTGCTCCCCAAAGGAAATGCTTTGGCTGGCTGGGCTGCTGGGCTTTGGGTCATCCCCGGGGTGAGTCAAAGAGAGGGGCTAAATCCTGGATAGTGTGCAAGAGGGCGGACAGGGATAGAGGTGGGACGGTGTGAGTCTGTGCAATGGAGGATTAGGGCTGTAAATCCATCACCAGTGCGCTCCCAACAGTGTGAGCATCCAAGGGGCAACCCTGGGGGCTCCTGGGGTGTCTGGGGACTGGATGTGGGGTGGGTCTGGGAATAGCTGTGCAGATAGGATGGGGTTGTGCAGGCTGCTGATGGGGTTGGATGGGTGTGTGATCCACGGCTGCATTCCTCCTCTCTCCCTGTCCTGTGATCTCCCCGAGTTGCTCCTGCCCTGTTTTCAGTAAGGTGGAGCTAAGCAGCTCCATCTAAAAGAAGGACACAGCCTCACAGCATGTGGACATCCCTCTCCCTCCCTGTGCCGCCACTGCAGGGGGCAGCAGGTTTCCTTTAGCACACGGACAGCCCCGCTGCAGAGAGCAAACACCTGAGGGCCATAAACCAGGGAGTTCCCCGCAACAGGGCTGTGCTGTGGCAGCAGGGATGGCCCAGGGTGCCCCTGCCCTGCAGTCACTCCAAGGTCTCGTTGGCGCTCCATGACCCCTCTTCCCACCTTGGGCTGCGAAGCAGAGGTCACTGCCCTGCCAGCAGGGAGCAGGGTGCAGCAGCAGAGCTGCTCCGAGGGCTGCTGGAGACCTGGGCTCAGCCACGTGCCTGGGGGGACTCGACTGACCCAAGCGTCCCGATTCCCTTTGGAGAAGGGAGAGACCCACCTGCTCCCCATTCCCCTTCTCACCTTGACAAAGTCAATTTTTAACTTGGAATAAAATGTATGGCGTCAGCAGCCTGGAACCAGCGCAGGGCAGCCGATCCCATGGCAGGGCTGGGAGGGGTGGGGAGGTGGCCCTGTGGGTCTCAGCACCCCCAGCCCCGGGACACCTTCCCAAAGCAGTGGGTACCACATCTTCAGCCAGCCCAGACACAGGTGGGCACAATCACTGCGAGAGAAATGGTGCCAGGAAAATGCACCAACACCTCCCATGAAGGGCTTCAGCCAGGAGACTTCCTGGGGCTGCTGCTAATGGAAAGCTTGCAGGAAAGAGCAGACGGTAAATGGAGATTTTTGGCCAGACTCTGCGTGGGGAGACAGTGGGAAGCTGTGCCTGGATGGAATTTCAGGACATTTTCCATGTAGCTGGGACTTGGAGAGGTTCTCCTGTCCCACGTCTGGAAATCCCAGCCATGTGCCAAGGGTGGCACTGTGCGGGCAGCCAGGCACCCTCCTGCACATGTGCGTAGCAGGGTTGGACAGGCCTGGCAGCGTGGGTGCTGCTATAGCTTGGGAACGGGTAACCCCACAGCACCTTCAAGTATGATGGCCTGCCTGTGCAGCCTGATGCTGTTAGCTCCAATGAGCCACCGCCCCAGCACTGGTAGGACCAGGAGCTGAGCTCTGTGGAATCATGGGTCTGTGCCTGCATGCACAGTGCTGTGTTTGCTCATGACAAGAACACGCCTTGCTCATGGGGTTTCACGATGACCCGGCAAGTGACTTGCTGTGGGCAGTCAGCAGCACGACTCAGGCTGGGAATGTTTTTGCAGCTTCTGCTCAAAAGAGCTGTGTGATTGTCTGCGAATGCGAGGCGGGATGCTGCACAAACAGGGCAGGAAATGTGTTTCGCGGTCTCAAAACCACCTGGGACCAAAGCTCCAGCATATCAATGTCCCCATAGCGGCACTCTCCCCACTTTTGGGGTGGCCTCATCCCTGCCCACCATGCAGCATTGCTCCCGATTCCTCCCAGCCCTCAGCCTCCTGTCAGCTTTTATGAAGACATATCCCAGAATTTCCCCTTAGGGTGTAATTGGGCTTGACAGCCTGCTCGGTACGCTGCTCCCACGTGCTGCCCTAATGGGATTTGCTGCACGTGGAGCCAGGCGAGGGCACGCACACCCCGGCACCCCATCTCCGGCATCACTCCAGCATGTCTCCAGCCTCTCCCTGGGATCCCACAGCTGGCAGCCTCCCCTGGCCTCTCTGGGCTTTCTAAGCCGCCCTGTAATTTTCTTGTCAAATGAGTTACATATTGGGCTGGGTAGGACATATATTACAGTGAGTTGTCTCGGCTGAGTGGGCCCGTGACTTGTACAAGTGCAGGCTGAAATACGGCCAGAGAGGGGAATTCTGCAGAAGCTGCAGTTGGAAAGCGCTTGAAAAACGTCTACATCTCCTAACCCCCCACCAGCCCCACGGCACAGACACGCTTGGGGCATTCCTGGGGTTTATTGAGTCACATTTTCCTTGGGGAGGGAACCCAGAGGCACTTGGGAGGAGCCGTGGTTGGGGAAGAAGTTAGAGGAGGCATCGGCAGCTCTGCAAAGGAGGAAAGCATGAGCAGGGCTGTGGTCACTCCGCGTGGGGCATGATTGTATGGCATGAATGCAAGCATGCTCATGGAGGCAGGCGGCAAGGGCAGCTTGGTGGCATGGCACGGCACAGGGGACCTGGCTGATCTTGTCACCATTGTTTCATCTTTCCTTTGTGCAAACGCACCGGTGCCACAGCCCTGCCCCTAACGCTGCAGCTCAGCCCGGGGCTGCTGGGGGCACGTGCTCAGGGATGGGGCTGTGTCCCGGCAGTGACAATGCTGCCTGCCAGTGCGTCACCCCAAACAAACAGTCGGCCACCCGGGTTGCCGTGAGGGTGTTGCCATGCTGCTCAGGAGCGCCGGCGCCTGATGCACCGGGACGGAGCCTCCACCCCCAGATTGGTATCAGAGGACACAGGCAGCCGGGGCGTGCCATGCTGATGGTTAAATTAGCTGGAACAAGGTCTGCAGATAAGATAACGGCGGCTTTGCTGAGGAGGCTGTTTGCAGCTGGTGTCTGCATTGCTGCCCTGGCGGAGGAGCGGCGTCCAGCTCACCCAGTGCTGTGGGTGGGGGGCTGCAAGCTGGAGGGACGTGGTGTATCATCCTGCTGAGGGGTTCCACACCTTGGCATTGGGAGCGTGAGTGAAATGACTCCCTGTACATCAAAGGAAAGGCCACATCCTGCACGTCCCTATGGCACTGCCGTGCTCCCCCCAGCCAGCAGTGCCGTGGGCACCCTGCGCTCACCCCAGTGGTACCGACTCATCAGCAGAGGCTCGTGTGGCACGGAGCCCCGTTCAGCAGGGCTGGCAGGGAGCAGCACCCGGCTCCTCGGCGCCGGCTGTGTCACCCCCCTGGCGGCCTTGTGCCCACTCTGCTGCCCAAATAGCCTCGGACAAGGGCACGGGGGGGCTGAGATCCCCATGCTCTGGCTGGCCCTGCCAGCATGCAATGCCATGGGGACATGGTCTGCCCGGCTGGGCTGAAAGGCTCCTACTGCAGGAGCGAGGCCAGGCACTGTGTGGTCCATGGGGACAAGGGGCTGAGGCTGAGCAGAGCTGCCCGCTGGCACCAAAACAGCCTTAAAAGGGAGACAGCTGGGGCCGGCTGTCCTGGCTGGCAGGGCCTCAGAGCAGCCTGGGAGGGAAGCAGGGCTGCCAGAGAGAGGGGACATGCCCCGTGTACCATCCGAGCTCAGGCCTCGGGACGTGGCACATCCAAAACGTGATGTGTGCACATAAGCGCTGCCTCAGGGCCGCAGCTCCAGTGGAAAGGACGGAGGAGACAGGGTGGAGGCTGCAGCCTCGCAGGCCTTGCGTGACTCACAGTTGGCCCAAGCCATTCCCTCCATGCAGGGCCAAGGCTGGTGCCAGCGGGCAGTGGGCTCACAGCCTGCACCCGTGGGTGGGCCTCGTTTTGTGAGGCAAGCAGTACCCCAGGTTCGGGTGCTAGGTCCTGGTGCTGCCTTTCACAGGGCCTCTTGACCTTCCCAGCATAGCGACATGCCCTGGGGAGGATTGTTTCATGCAAAACAGACCTTTGGATAGGCTCCTCATTTCCTTCGTAGCCAAACGCAAAGGAACAACAAGTCCTTGCTTTAAATAAAATGACAACAGTCAGCCTCAGATGGGCAGGCCCTGTGTGCTGTGCCCACGCCATTCCTGAGGCCCTGCAAGAAGGGTCCAGCCCCACAGCCCCCCACCTCCTCCCCAAGGCAGCGTGCATGGCCCCAAGGTGCACTTTTGCACTGGAGGGATGATGCAGGTCTGCCAGCTGTGTCAGCACCCAGGTGTGGTCTGTTTGGGTGTGGTTAATTGATGATGCCAATCATGTCTCCACTGCATGTCTTCCGCTGCAGGGCTCTTGTGCTCTTCTGCAGCACTGGGGTGGGCAAGAGCCAGCAAGGAGCTGGGGGTGTAGAGGGGTGTAGGATGCAAGGAACGTAGGAGTTGCAAAAAGTACTGGTGGTGGGAGTGCAGGAAGTGTAGGGATGTGGGATGCTAAGGGCATGGGACAGAAGGGGTACAAGATGCAAAGTATGCAGGATGCAAAGGGTACAGGGCACAAGGGGTGCAAGATGCAGACAAGTGCAGGATGCAAAGTGTGCAGAAAGCATGAGGTGCAAGATGCAAAGAGAGCAGTATGCAAGGGGTGCAAAAAGGGAAAGAAGCTGCAAGAAGTGCAGGGGTGGGAGCGCAGGGGGTGCAAGGGGCACAGATGGTGTAGGGTTATGGGATGCAAGGGTTGGAGGGCACGAGGGGTGCAGGATGCAAAGTGTGCAGGGTGTTAGAGGTGCAAGACGCAGAGTGCAGTGTGCAAGGGGTGCGGGAGTGCAAAGAGTGAAATGGATTGCAAGAAGTGCAGGTGGTGGGAGTGCACGGGGGCAGGGGGTGGAGGCAGCGTGGGGGTGCGGGATTCAAAGGGTGCAGAGACTTAGGGGCGCGGGATGCAAAGAGAGCAGGATGCAAGGGGTGCCGAGCCCGGGCTGACAGCGCCCGGGGGTGGCTCCAGCTGCGGGCGGGGCCGCACATCTGGGCGGGCCGGGGCGGGTCCCCGAGCAATGACTCCGGCGGGGCCGGAGCCGAGCATCCCACAGCCGGCGCGAACGACAAACGGAGCCGAGCCGAGCCGACACCATGCCCAAGTGTCCCCGCTGCCAGAAGGAGGTCTACTTCGGTAAGGGCTGCCTGCCCCCCCTCCCCCCCGCCCCGGCTCCAGCTACTCCAGTGCTGCCTGTCCTGGGTACTGCAGACTCTTGAGGTGCCCCGCTGCCGTGCACCCCTGTGCTGTGTCTCCCTGGCGCGCCCTGGATGGCCCCTAAATCTGCCCGAAGAGAGGGGCTGCGGGGTACCCCCATCCTGCCCGTGAGGGGCTCAGCACGGTGCTTCAGCCTTGCTCTCTCCCTGCAGCCCTGCTGGCCCTGCAGGATGTTTGGCTGGGGTCCAGTGCAGCCCCCAGCCCTGCGAGGTGGGGTGCAAGGGGCTCAGGGTGCACGGCTGTGCCCTTGGTGAGCACTGTGTTGGTCTCCGTGGCTTCGTGCAGTGGGGAGGTGGCTGTGTTATTTTGAACCTGTTGGGCTTCCGCATGCTGCGGGGCTTGGCGCGAGTGCGCTGCCTCTGAACTGGGGCTGAAGCGCCATGTTCCGCTCCTTTGGGTGCCGTGGTCCCGTTGTCTCACCCAAGATTTGAGCTGAAGCAGCCAGATTGCAGCAGCCAAACCTGCCCACTTCCCCGTCTGCGTTCACTGCGGATTGCTGAGAGCTGGGCACATGCATCTCTGCACTTAATTTCCTTGAGATGAGAGATCAGTGACCTGAGTACCACGACTTCTGCACTCTGCCTTATTTCTGCTCTGCCTGTGGGTGTGCCACAGCTTCCACTTCTGCTGGAGAAATCTAATGTTGAAACATGAGGTTGAAGGGTCAGGGACAGAGGTTTCCCCATAGCTGTTCTCTCTGTCAGACAAATCCATCTGCTCGCGATGCCCGTCCAGGAGCAGTGCTGGGGTGGCTGTGGCCCTACAGCTGGGGCTTTGGCTGAGCCCGTGCCTGCAGCCAAGCAGTTGAGGTCGGCTCACATGGGATTGCTGCGCCCGCAGGTGTGGCCGTGGCAGTGCTGGGACCGTTCGACCAAGGAGGGGTTGGGCCCTGCTCTTATCAGCTCGTTCTTATGAAATTGGCACAGTTGGCGCAGAGGAGGCTTCAGAAGTGGCCGGAGCCATGAGCTCACTGCACGGAGATAGGGAGCGCTGGCAGAGGAGGCAGAGCGACCCCTGCTCCAGGGTTCCCTGGGTCCTTCCTTGGGTGTGTCTTGGGCTGCTCTGGGACAAACTGAGTCTGCAAAGAGCAAGGGCTCCTCTTGTATCCAGCTGGCACCCGGGCAGGACACAGGAGGCTCTTTGTGCTGCACGGGGCTGCCTCGTGCCATTGGGCGCTGCCCCTGCATCCACCCCTGCAGCTGCTGGCTGGCTCCTTGCGTAAGCTGCTGTGGGTAGATACAGATCCCAAAGAAACCCTTTCCTTGACCGCCTTTTGCAGGCATGGGATGAGTGCTTGGAGCTGGCTGTGGCCGGGTTCCTGTAGAAAGCTCTGCTTTATCACTTAATAAATCCCCAGGGGTGCAACTGCCAATAGCAAGAGCACATGCGTCTGCAGAAAATACTGCAGAAACAACCTCCTCCCCTGCTGGGCTGCAATTAGAAGCCACACTGCTTTTTCCCCTCTCCACAAACATGTCCTGGCCCAAGCCAGCAGCGTTCTGTTCCCCAAGCCCTGGCCTGGCTCCGGCCCTGCTGTGGTTTACAGTGGCACCAGATCAGTACTGTTGCTGCAGCTGGTGGCAGGGAGGCTGAAGCGGTGGCTTTGCTGCACCAGTGTCCCCTGTCTGATACCCATCCTCTTCATCCCACCAACCCTAGGATAGAGTTTGGGCAGAGGAGCTCTGCTGCCTGGCCAGGGAGAAATTCATCTCCATGCATGCTGATGTTGGAAGGGAGAGGTGCCCAAATGTTCTCTGTCAGACTGCTGGCAGTGGTCTGCCTTCAAATGGGGCAGCCACCATGTTCAGTGTAAGGGCCCTTGGCAGCGTCGTGCCCTAGGTTTGGGTTTGGGCACCTACGTGTGCATGCTGATGTGTGCTTGGCTTGGGTTTGGCACTTGCAGGATTTTGCCCTGGGCAAGAAGAGCTAGGAAAGTAGCCCCAGACCTTTCATCTTCCCTAGCGCTGGCAGCAGGAGGCCAGCCTGCCCCAAACAACTTGTGCTTGGTCAGAGCCTTGGCTAACCCACCTCTTTGCATGGCAGCCGAGAAGGTGACTTCTCTGGGGAAGGACTGGCACCGGCCCTGCCTGCGATGCGAGAAGTGTAACAAGACCCTGACATCTGGGGGGCATGCAGAGGTAGGTCTGGTGCCTGGGAAGCACCCATGGAGCAGGGTGGGTGCAGACAGCAGGGTGCAGGAACTGATGCTCTCCTCTCTTCCTGCAGCATGATGGCAAGCCCTACTGCAACCACCCCTGCTATGCTGCCTTGTTTGGACCCAAAGGTAGGGTAAATTGGGGCTGGGGGTTTGGGAGGAGGGAGGGAGTCAGGGATCTCTTCCTCTATCCCTCCACAGCAAAGCAGTGATGCATCCTGCAGCATTCCTGATCCAGCTCCAATTTCTTTCAGGGTTTGGCCGGGGAGGAGCCGAGAGCCACACATTCAAGTAGAGTTCAGGTTGGTGCTTCCCCTCAGTGCTCCCCTGCTCACGTCCATGCTCAAGAACATACTGCTGGGTGCCAGCTCCCCTCTGCCAGCCCCAGCAGCCATCGCCACCACTTGGCTCCAGCAGCGGGTGCTTCACTTTGAGGCTTGTCAGCAGAGATGGAGTCTGTCCCAGTGCATTGCTATACTAGGGATGTCCCCACTGACAGCCCCTCTCTTCCATCCCTCTCCAGGTCTGATGGGCAGAGCTCCCTATGCAGCCCGAAGACAGCACAAATCCACTGCAACAGACATGCCTTCTCATCCTTCATCACCCTGTAATCAAATAGCACGTTAAAGCAATAAGTAACCCAGGATGGGTCTGGTGTGGAGAGGGGCTCCGCTCCAGAGGGAGCTGCAGGGTGGGAGGTTGGATGCTGCTCCATAGGAAATTCGGCCACTGAGGGCTGCCTGGAGAGGAGACCGCACCTGGCCAGCCAAACCCAGCCCTGCTTCTGGCACCTGGCTCTGCAGTAGGGCTCACCCTTGTATTCCCAATCTTTAATAAACCCCAAACAACCGTTGCTTACTCCATGCCGTGGCCTTGTTTTTTGTATCAGGGACTCAAGGGACTTGCTGACAAAGGACCCAATGAGGGCAGAATTGTGGGATGAGGTCTGGAACACTGTCCCTAAAGCACCCAGCACCCCCAGATCTGGTACATGGCTGGAAGCCAGGCTTGGAGTTCCATGGGGCTGGGCAGGCTCCTACTGCGAGGCAGTGCAGGCTGTGCCAAGAAAATGGTTATTTGCTGCCTCCACTCCGACCAGTCATACAGAAAGGCTGCGTCAGGCAGGGGTTAGCAGCAGGGCAGGGTGAGGCCCTGCCGTTGGTGAGAGTGAAGGTGCGGTATTACCAAGCAGGAGCTGGCTCTGAGCCCCTTGCTCTCTGTTTTAGCCTCTTCTTTTTCAGCCTCTTCCCTGAAGGGAGAGCAATGCTGACAGATGTGAGAGGTGTCGGCCGTTTCAGAAGAGGTTTCCCTGACACGAACCACCCTATTTACATGTCCCGATATGCTTCACAACACACACAGGTATTTTTATCCGTGCTTCACACATGCATTTCTTTAGAAACTGCAGTGTTTTCTGTTATGCCGGCGTTACTAGGGCCTGGCCAAACCCCGCAAGGTCAGAGGTACATGCCTGGTAACATCTTTGCTGTTAGAAGCAGTTCCAACTGATAAACATCTTAAAGCTTCCGTGCGTGTGTGTCAGAAGTCTTCCCCCAGCCCCACATCCTCTTCCCCTGCGAGCCGTGAGTGCAGCTGTAATGAAGGAGAGCTGCTCGCCTGCACAGAGCTCCTGAATGATGCGTGTCGGGCTGCCTGTCCTGGGTGGGGGCTTGGCTCAGCCTCCTGGTGCCCTCTTACCTGTCGCCGTGCCCCCCCTTGCCATGGCACTGGGGTGGCCAGGACAGCTTCCAGCACCTGCAGGGACATGGGAACAAAACTGTGCAGGGGCTGTGCTACCCCAGGCAGCATGTGGACAAGCTGAACCTCATGCTACACCTTGCCTGGCCGACAAAAGCTGGGATACCTCCAGCAGGCTCCAGGGATGAGCCTTATGATAACTCCTGGTGCAAAAAGCTCCCTCTGGCTGCCCTGCCTTTCTGCCCATGCTCTCACAGAGACAAGTAGCTCTGGACTTGCTGGGCATGCAGCCCTCCCAGCACAGTGCTGGCACTGGGCTGAGCCCAGCTCAGTGCCGTGAGGTTGGGCAGTTCAGGCTCAGGTCACATCTGGAAGGAGCCTTGGTCAAAGCAAATAGATGGTAAATTGATTTTACATCCACTTCATTCTTTGGAGAGGAAGAAGGAACAGCTGCACCGTGTTTGGAAGGGAAGCCAGGCGTGCAGCGGGAGGTGGGCTGCCAGCAGACACAAGCTTGTGCCAGGAAGGGGGAGCAGGATGCTGGGCTGAATTCCTGGCTTTATAGGGGAGCAGCTGAGGGGTGACACTGCCATCACAGGTTAGGGCAGCCCCAGCTCCAAGGTACCACTCTGGGTGCTGGGTGATCTCCTGCACAGTGAAGCACAGCGTGAAGCCCTCATGTTGGTGACGTGAAGCATCACAGTTGCTGACCCAGAGGACGGGGCAGTGCTTCCTCTGACATTATTTCGGAAGCTGTGGCTGAGATCAATGGTGCTTGTGGATTGTTGAGCGTTGGTTGCTATAAACACTTCTTCAGTGACAAAGAAAACAAACGACATCACCCGTTCCTCTGGCGGCGCATGCGGGTGATCCTGAAAGTGTGGGCTAGGGAAGCAGAAGAGGTTTTAGCAAAGGACAGGAAACAGGATGGGCTCAGAAACTGAACTGCTGCGGTTTCACCCTATGCTTTGTGGCTCTCTGCACAGAAGAAAAAAGGAGAGGATGACTGAAAGAGGGTGAGGGGCCCTTGGCTTGGCTGGTCCCCCTTGGGTAGCTGTGCTGCGAGGGATGTGGTGCTCTGCACCAGAGCCCAAGCGTGAGACTGCAAGGACCAGCTTGAGACATCTGACCTGGTCCTGAATGCTCCCACCTGCTGCAGGCTGATGTCAGCGTTACAGCAGGTGTGTCCCTGTGCTCACAGATGGCCAGGGGACAGCCTGAGCTGGGAGCCTGCAAACAGCACGCTGCCCTCCACATCCCCCCTCCAGGGGCTGTGCCCTGCAGCTGGCCTCAGGCACTGGCGTGGCATTTCACCTTCTCTTATTTTCAAGGAAATTGAGAGTTCAAAGGGAGAAGAGAGCAAGAGCTTCCCACCAAACCTCAGTGCCTGTCTTCGGTGGGTCCTGGTTTAAGGGATCAGTGCACAGAAGCGCATTCCCCGTCGCGCAGAGGAACATTTTGCTGTTGAAGTTAAAAGGAAAGGGTGAAGCTCCTGCGAACAGAGAACTGCAAGCCTGCAGATGTTTTTATTTTAATGTCTCGTAATCCTTCCCGATTCGTTTATCGTACTGGAAGTGCAGACCCCGCATCAGAGGGCCCGAGACGCCAACGCCTATGCGAAGCATCTGAAGCATCCGTCTGCTGGGAGCTGACCTCGGATTTTGGCACCGCAGGCCTGGTGCAGGCCAACGTGCTGCGTTTGGGAAAACCCGCTTTAGTGCAGCTATCATTACAGTCCCCGTTGGGGACCTGCCGACCTGCGACTGCCGTGTGATGTTAAGCATGCTAAAGTACACGTGTGTGAAGTGCTGCGGCCACCGGGGAAGGGGCTGCTGCCTCTGGGCTGTTTGCTGAGCTGCTGAAGGAGGGAGGGAGGAGAGCGGCTCCTGGGCGGCTGCAAGGGAAGCACGGCTGGATGCACAGCCTGAGGGGCTGGCAGGAGATGAGGGGGAAAAATAGTGAAAAAAAAAAAAGAAAAGCAGCGGGGTGTTTTCTCAGGAGCAGGGCTCGCACCCCTTGGCACCGAGGTGCCGCCAGGAAGCCACCATGGCCTTTATCGTGTGCAATCGGCGTGAGGCAATGGGACGCGGCGCGTTGCCATGGCACAGCAGCAGCAAACACGGCCTCAGCCCCACTGAGTCACCGGGTGGCAACGGCCCGCGCTAACCGCATGGGGACAAAGCCGTGACCCTGGGAGGAAGGGGGAAGGAAGCGGCCTGATGGAGGACGGCCATCATCGGCTTCTCCCTGCAGGCCTGGATTTGGGGCTTTGCCCTCCGTTCGGTCCCCAGGGCTGCGAGTAACGCGCAGCACGGCTCTCCCCGCCTCCGCCGCGCTGTGCGAGCGCTATGGGTGCGGCCACGAGGTCAGGAGGAAGACGCTTTCTGGCCTCCCGCCCTGCAGGGGTCGCTGCAGCACCCGCTCGCGCAGGGCGGAAGGGGCGGGGCTGCGCATGCGCAGCGCGAAAGGCGGGAAGCGGCGGGAGATGTGATGCGGCGTTGCCGGGCGCTGCCGGGTGCCGTTGGGGCGCTGTGCCGGGCTCTGCCGCCCCGCGCTCGGCTCGCTCCCGACGTCCTGCGCCGTGCCAGGTTCGACCGGCCGCAGGCGGTGAGCCCGGGGTGCGGCCCTGCTCTCCTTCGCCGCCCCCGTGGCGCCGCGCTTTACAAGGGCTGGCTGAGTTCTAGCGGCGTCTCCGAGCGGGGCTGAGCTGTGCCGCACGTGGCAGCTGTTCCTCTTGTTCTTTTGCAGACGCTGGATTTCTGGAGGCTGCTCTATGCTCTCTTGAAACAAATCCACGGAGGCAAGTGGACCGAGTCTGATGCCATAGGTAACAGCAGCCTGGCAGACTGCCGTTTCCATCTGTGCACTGGGGCCGACTCTGTAGCGCTTTTCTTCCTGGCTAGTTGGTGGCACCCCGTGTGTAACTACTGCTTTACACCACTGCCTTACTGTTGTATCACAGCTGTGCTCTGGTTTGGCTCCATTATCCAGGAAATGGGGTGTTCTTGCATCTCATCGAGTCTCCTGCTTTTCTGGGATGTTTCACCGCATCTGAAGCGGCAGTGGTTATATGCAGTGTGAGAATCTGCCAAGATAACAGAAATAGATTGACCCATACGACACATGATTTTATGTTAATATTTATTAGGCCTATGTCAGGGCAAGGAATTGTAACACATGAACCGTGAAGGTGGCGTTCTGGAAATACGTATCAAAGTAAAAAAGAAGTGTGTGAGTATTTCAGAGGGACCATAGATTTCACTTTGGACAGGGCTTCTACTGCAGAGAGAAGCTGTATGAAGGCTGGCTTCTCACCATGGCAAAGCGCTGTTGGTTTCTTAACTAACACCATTCCAAATTTGATAGCTGTCTTCAGGCTTCTGTCTCTGTTCAAGGTTATCTCCCCAGAGCCCTTTTGCTGTGGGAGGAATCTTTGAGGATAGGTTCATCTGCAATGGACATAGCTTCCCCAAACGTACCAATACCACTTAGAATCACTTAGAATTAAATAACACTCAAAAGCTAAAAAAGCTGGAAGGCGGTGCTAATCCTAGACTGGAACTCTGGTGGCTCTAGGGATAGAGAAAAAGAAAAGCTAAGCATTGTGGCTGATATCTTGTGAGGAATGTGAAGCAAAGTCAGTGCAGTTCAACTGTTAGCTCAGCAGGAAATCAGCATGGTTCTGTTACTCACAGGACTGTTGTTTTTCATTTGTCTGGTATGCCTTTTCCACTCATCTGCAATCTGCTGTGTGTGACTGTGTGGTAAGTCCATTTACTGGCTGTCCACTGCAGTTTTGTGAGGCTGCAATCTCATTTAATCCTAGCTGCTCCCATGCTAATTGCTAGTAGCGTGTGGAGGCAGGATTTCTATATGCACATGGCAGGTTGCTGGCTCTGGAGAGAGCAAGCCCTGTCAGTGCTGGTAGAGTATCAGGGAAGAGTGTGTGGTTCTGCACTGAACTGCTGAGCTGTTCTGGAAGAAACTTTAGTCACAACTCAGCGATTAAGCCTGAAATTCAGGTTGGATAATCATACTGCTGTTCAAAATACGCTAATTACCTTTGCTTGGCTGACAGAGCGGGTTGCCTGGTGTGGATAGGATCAATATTTTACTTCTTTCTCCTCTGTCCTTGCTCTAGAGCAGTTGTGGTTTTTCACAATTTGTTTTATGGAAGACTTGAGCTCGAGGACTGAATAACTTTCTTAGCTCTGTACAGGATCATGTAGACCAGTGAAAAACTGATTCTTCTAATTCAAGCATAATGCTTTAGTCCCTGGCCTGGCCTTCCTTTTCTTTACTTGGTTTTGTACAACTTATTAATTATCTTGACGAAAAGTTGGGGCCCCTGTAGTTATTCTCACTCCTCTGTAAGGCCAAACATTTTGAGGGCTGTGTGTAAGATGCTGGGATGTTTGCAGATATGAGTCGCTAGAGCAAAGCAGGGATAGAATGCTCTTCCTCATCTTACAGGACAGAGTTTTACGTAAAAGCTGCTCCTTTAATTTGGGAAATCCTTCCATTCGAGTGACTTTCCAAGCTGCGCCCCTAGCGCATGTTTCTGTTTCAGTTAATAGTTTTTATTAGGTTTGGATCTCGTTATATAAGTGAATTTTAGGGAAGATTAACATTTGCTTTGAACAGAATAGCTGCTGGGCATTCCCTTTTTGTGGCTGTAATGCAATGCTGTTTAGAAAAACATTCTGCATTGTGTTTTTAAATGGCTGATGGATTTTATTGCCCCTCTGGCAGGAAATGAAATATTTGAAAAATATTTTACATTTATCTGCACAGTTTGATGTTTTAAAATGTGGGAGCTCTCCCATTCTCGCAAGAGCAGTGCAGGAACACCCCACCCCATCTCTCGCTTGGTGGTTATTAAGTTCTGCACGTTTTGCTTTCTCCTTTTGGAAGAGTCTTTTCTAGTAAAAAGCATGCAGTGTCGAAGCAGTTGACACGCCACAGCCTCTTAAACATGTCAGGCCTCCCCTCAGAGGAGTGCAAGTGGAATTCAGCTGTGCGGTGGCACTGTCTGTAACCTCACTGATGAAGTAAGTCAGGGTTCGTGGCTTCATGCAGTTCTTTCTTCACAGAGGCTGAGAAGTGATGGACTCGGTTAACAGCCACAGCAGGCAGTGGTGCCGTATGTGTTTTGATAGTTGGAGGAGATGGTTCTTTTGCAGAGCTGCACCTCGTTTTTTTTCTAGTATAAGAAAGAGGTCTGGGGCTGCAATACAGCTCTTTGTTTGACAAATGAAGCAGAAAATGATGTTCTGCAGTGGCAGTTGTTTCCCACAATACCACCACCTCTGCAGGTGTTTCTTGCCTGAATGTGTGCAGTAATGTATCTCTGTCTGCTCTTGTATTTGATTTAGTCCCTTTCCACCTCAGTCTGTGGGTCTAATGCCTAGCCCTTATTTGAATACCTTCTTGTAATTCACCGAAAATAGCCTGTGGGATTTGTAGAGTGGAAGAGCACAGCTTGAGCATAGTTTTAAGAGAACTGAACCCTGAGGCTCATCCACAGCTTGGCTGTACGTGCTGAACTTGCTTTTATAAATAATGTGCGTGCAGAAAGGAATTAATTAGAAAGACTGTGTGGGTCTTTCTATATAAATTGCCTAATCCTAATAAAATGCCGGAAGAAAATGTTGGCAAAGAGGGGATGGTTGAGTGACTGGCATTATCTGCTATCTGTGTGATATTTTTGCCTTCTCTCTTGGCTGCACGTTTTGGAAGAATCCATCTTGTTCTGTGGTACTTACATAGTTTTGAGTGCCATTTATCTGAGGACCGTATCCTTACAAGGCAGAGCTTTGCAGAGATGAGGAAAACTAAGTGGCTTCTGTAAGGTCATTCAGCCCTTCTGGAAAGGCTTTGTGTGCCCCTGATCCACACCTCGGCTGCATGCCCACAGCTGCTGCCTTGTGCCCACACCACAGTACCTTCTCGTCAGGAGGGCAACGTGTTGCAGAGAGACGGCTGAAATGGGGAGGTGAAGGGTCAGAGCAACTCCCACATTCAGGTGGTGAATTGCCTTGGTGCATCTGGTCCTGAGCGAGGAGAGAAATGACAAAAAAGGGGAAAAAACAAACAAACAAAAACCCTAGCTTGCTCTCTATTCCTTCTCTTTGTTAGATGATTTCTTGGGGAGCTCCTTGAACTGCAGATGGCAGCACATCATGCTTATTTGCTTTAAGAGGGAAGAAGAGTAAGTACTGATGATCCTCCTTCCCCCATGGAGTACTTCTGCCTTTACCTGTTACGGCAGCATGCTTCTTGGCAATGGCAGATGTGCAAAGAAAAGGAAAGGGAAGCAAGAAAACTTAGATAACACGACAGTGTTCAAGGATGATGAAAATAAAATTCCTAAGAACTGAGTGCTCCCCTGTGATATATCCATGGCCAGATTTTTAGGTGTCTGCAGAAACAGCAGTCATGTTGGTGTCTGGGTTTGTCTGTAGTGCAGGAGCAAGCTGGGTTTAAAACCAGTTGCCTCAATTGTGGTCAATATCTTTGTCAGGAATTCATTTGTAGCTTTCATGTGGTCAGTCATATATTCCTGCTCCTAGACGTACAGTGATGTGCTTGGCATTTCCAGCTCTGTATTTGCATCAAGGAGCACTCTGGAAATAGGCATCTCCTTAGGGATCCATGCTCTCTGTTCTCCTAAATCCTAAAGTTGTTCAAACACAAAACACAAAGGGCTCGATGGCTCTTAGTGCCTACCAGTTCCTCCCAGCCTCAGCACAGCTGCAGCAGTGTACTGCTCCTATTTTGTTACTGGCACAGGTCACATTGGGTTACAGCTCCTCACTCAGTCTTGGCTTTGTACTATTTCATTAGGTAAGAGCCCCTTAACATTTCTCAAATCGAGTTAAATCAACCACTTCTCACTGTGAGATTCCCTCATAATTAACAAATTCCTTTTGAGAGACATGGTTTTTTTTTTTTTCCCCCCCTTGTTTTTGTTTTGAAGTCAGTCATGCTGTGCTTTTTGAGTTTCAGCAGTCAGTGCCAGACAAAGAGATTACAATGCGTGTGGCTGCTGAGGGATGGTTTCAGCACAAGTGGCCAAGGAGCAGACAAACGAGTGTGTAATATGATGAACGAGTATACTAATTAAGGATGGCAGTGACAATCCCTGATTGTGTGGGGGCTGGATGTTTTGTTGCTGATGTATGTGTGTGTACCTTTTTTACAAAGCTTTACAGAATAGGTTAAGAGCTTTCTTCCTTGTTTTGGGAGAATGCCTCAACTGTATCAAACTGAAGGTCCCTCTAGTTCCAGCCAAACCAAGATAGTGTGCAGTGGGTCAGCCCCGAGCTTGTTAACGTGTCAGTAGAGTTTGAATTGTTCTTTTCTCTTGTGAGCACCATGTCTGTCGCTTTAATGCTTGGACTCACTAAGCTTTGCAGTTTTTCATAATCTGCTTGTGTTCCTTACTGCACGTCAGCACCTAGCTTTCTGTCATTATCACATTGTCTCTGTGTCATTCTGAGTTAGTTGAACAGCAGAGGTTTAGCTTGTAGCCCTCTTGTGAAACCACTATGTGTTCCTGTCCTCTGATTCTTGCCTGCTAGTCACTTGTTGCTGATGCAAGCCCACCTGCTGGCTGTGTTTCCTTCTGCTAGTTGAATGCCTTTGGGGAAGCTAAATCTGCATCAGCTGGAAGTTCCTTAACTACTCACTGCTTGTTGCCTTTGTAGAACTCCAGGAGTATATTCAGTGGGGCATCCTCATACAGCAACTGTTGCTTCTTCCCTAGCGTATATTGGTTATCATTGTGGCCCTTAGTTATGTTCTTTATTACAGTTTTGACTACCCAGTACAGAGCTGAGGCTTGCTGGTCAGAACCTGTTTCTATAATAATTTTATCTTCCTTTCCTCAGTATTTCACAGTTTCGTAGTGCCTGTCCTGTAGCTGTCAGGTAAAATTTGCTGGTGTGAAGGAATATGAATTGGAGCATTCCTGAGAGCTAAATAGTCCATGCTGCACACATTGCTGCTCACCAGGTTGCATTATCTCTGCCTGCCCACTGCTGCTTAGAGATTTGAGACTCCTATCTCCAAATTCCTGTTTCGTTCAGGAGTCAAGTGACTCGGAGTATTTACTAATTCATAGCGTGCCTGGTGGCTCATAAAAAATGGATAGGTGAGTTGGAGTCCTAGTGTAGTGAGGATGGCTATTTATCTGTTGTGCTTTTGTTAATCTCCGAGAGGCCACTACTGGCCTCGATCTCAGCTTTGAATTTCCTCTTTTCCCTTAACAGTAGTTCCCGTAGGTCTGAACAGGACGACATAAAGAAGTCTTTTACCTATTACTTTCTTCCTTTTTAATTTGCTGCTTAAAGTGCTTCAGTCTCTGCTGCCCTCTATTAGCCTTAGGCTTGGTTAAAAATCTTGCTCTCGGAGGCAGCAGCAGTTTCTGGAACCAAATGGGTGAATGCGCTGAGTAGCACAGTGTGTTATTCTCAGTTGTTTTCTTCCTTTCAGATACCCAAATTAGGTTTGTCAAATCGGCGCTGTGGTACCATGGCTATGGCAGGCCAGAACTCTATCAGCTCCCCTCGGATGGCTCAGCAGGAAGTCGGGAGCTGCTGCTGGCGTTTTCCTGGCTGCTGCACAGGGTGAACCTCTTGGAACGACTTTTGGCTCGGAACAGAGTGAAAACAGGGGATGAAACCTCTGTGTGCACGGTGAGCATGCGTGTGTCCTTCTGCCTCATCCATCTGTGCTACCACTAGTGTGCACTGCACGCTGTGTGGTATCTTGAGAACTTGAAAAATGAGTACCCTAGCTTAAAATAAGTAAAAATGCAGAAGCCAACATCTGGAACCTGCTTACTTTCCCTTCCCTAAACTTTCTGTGTGCAGGTGATTTGAGTTCCCTCTTTTTCTCCAACTCTTATCCCCAATGAATGCTGTGATTTTGGTTTCTTGCAGTATAGATAAGACCTGTTTGGAGGAGTGGAGGTAAGTGAATGTTGTTGGTCTTTGCTGCCAGACTGTAGGTGTGGGACTGTGGGCAAACAGGGGCCAACTCTGGGGCTGTTGGCATTGGGTGGAACAAGTAATCCTAAGACAAACAGTATTAAAAAGCATCAATATCTCAAATGGCAGCTGCTGTTGTTGGGGTAACTAATGGCCTTGCAGCTTCCTTGAGAGAACAATGAGGTATACTTGTGTTTCCATAAATAAAAAGATATTAGCATATAGAGAGCCTGCTCTGAAGTAGGCTCAGGATAACTGTGTGTGTACTTTGGCTGCAATGTACATGATCAGGGAGGGGGAAAAAAAAAAGCAAAAAACCCAAGCTCACAGCCTTGTAAAAGTAGTATTACCAAATGTTATAATTTTATAAGTGTTTAAGAGCATGCATTGCTATATAGACATTTGCTTTGGTATATAAAGTGAGAAGCAAATATGGTGGTTTTTTTCCATGTTTTTACTGTCTCTGCTCTTAACATAGTTGTAACACAGACTGAGTTTATGCTGATCGCCACAGTGTGTTAATGTGGTTGAGGTCCCTCTGGATGGTTGTAAGTTGGTTCTAAGTCATCTTCATCTATTAGATGTTAATTGCTGGTAAGTCTGGTTCTGAATGATAAGCTCACAGAACTGTCTCATTCCTTGGCAAAGGACATTGTAGGTGATGAGTCCTACCTTGTGTTCTACATGGTCATGTAGATGTGCTGCCCTAGACTGCAGACTGCATCCTTTTTAATGTTATTTAGGGGCAGTTCAGTTACAGCTGTTACTGGGGCTGGCCAGCCTGCCAGGGACAGAACCTCTGCTCCTGAGTGGAGGATTTACCGCCTGAATTCCATCCAGCACTTCCTCCTGTTGAGAACCTGCAGATCTGTTTGGGCTTTCTTTCTACCCAAAGTTCTACTTCACAGGGGAATTTAGAAGCTGAGAATCAAGCTGGAGTCCAAGCCTTGAGACCTAATCTACATCAGGAAGGGTACTAGTAGGCAACGGTCTTTCTATTTCACTGCTCTGGTGACAGGCTTGTGAGTAATGGCAGAGAGTTTAGGAAGTTACAGTGTAGGTGCAGGATCTGCAGAAGGAATTCAGTGGAAAGCAATTAGGAAGAAAGAGTTGCCTTTATATCAGTGTTATGAGCAGTACTGTGAGGAAAACAGACTGCACTTACACACTGCCATGGTTTGCTTCACAAAAAAGGGAGCAGTGGCGCACTCTGGTGATGAGAAGGGCACCTCCAGACTATGGGAGAAAGGTACTTGTGGTGAATGTTTTCACTTTGAGCATCTTGGTTCTGTTCTGGTTGTGTGGTAGTAGATGTTATTTTTTAGCACATGATTTCTATTACAAAAGAGTGATGAGTGTAGTGTAGTAGCGGCGTGAACTCAGGAGATAGGAAAGTGCCATATTATTTTCTCTGAAGGATGAATTTTTGCCTTTTCCAAAATGAGATGAAAGAACTGTGGTGATACAACGTTATCTCAAATGCCAGAGATACATGAACCGTTTTGTTTGCTGCTGTGCCTTTTATGTCAATTCTAATCTGCTCACCTGTGCTTCTCAAAAAGAATGTAAGACATGTTTCATGTTTTTTTCCCCAATAACTGTCCCAAACCAGTGTTTGTAAAGGCTTGCAGACCCAGAGAGGTTTTTAATAAGCCAGCTAAAAAGTTTTATAGACTGGGAGTTGGAATTAGTGTATGTGTGTAAAGCTTGCTGTATTAATGACAACATTTCTTGTTTGGTGTTCATCTAGAAAGTTCTGTACCACAAAGAAGCAAAAGAATTTCCAGGATCTTATCACGGAGCTGATCAGCGAGGCATTACAAAACCAATATATCTGAGCAGTAAGACCCAAGCAAGTTAAGAAATGCACAGTTAAGGAAATAAGGATGGGTGTGAAGGAGACTGTAGGCAGTTCAGCTCCTTGTACACTACTTACTAGAGCCTGTTGTTTGTATAAAAGTGTGATAGTTATTGTAGTGCTATTTTATGGGGTGTCTTCATTAGTATCTACTCATCAATCAGAACAGTGTTTTAACTCCTACAATCATAGTGAGCAACGGGAAGTGAGATTGTCAGTTTGTTACCAGGCATCTTGTGGGTTAAAGTACAGCCTAGACAACTGAAGTGCTGGCACTTTGACTCTGTGCATGGTAAATAGCAAGCTTTTCTGATACTTAAGCTGAAGTGTTGGAAGATACATAACAGATGGCACAGACATTTCTAAGCACGTCAGAGATGTAGTCTCTGCAGTTGTAATTCTCTCTTATTTGAATAAATAGAAGGAAAAGGCAGGGCTACTTGAAAAAACGGAGTTAGAGAAAGATCATAAAAGAGCATTTCTTTCTCTTCTTCATTTAAAGCAACTGAAGTTCATAGCTGAGAAAGAGCCTGAAAAACGTTCTGCCACACGGAGCCTTTTTTAAACGTATTATAAACAATTGAAAATATTTTCTTGAAAATGTTGCAGAACAACAACCCGTGAAATACTGTTTGGTTCCGTGCACTGCTCAGACCTCTGCCAAAATCAGCAAAGCATGAAAGCCAGTGCTTACTAACAGAGCACATCTTTTGGTCTATTAGAATAAATGGGAAGAAAGCCCCCCACCTCTGTGTCTTCCACTAAAAAAGTGGAGCCTCAGGAGCTGCAGCATAGCAGTAGCTCAAAGAGATGCGTGTGTGGTTTGCTGTTAAAATGCTGTTGGAGATCCACAAATGTGGACTGTCGTGTGAAGGGTCTGTTCTATGAAGAGGAGAGAATGCAGCTAATCCCTAAATTAATGGTGCAGAGATGTTCTGACCATTCTTTCAGGCTGTGTTTGAAACAAAGCCTACCAGCAGCAAAATTGCTGCTAGTATGCCAAATACCCAACAAATCAAGGGCCAATTAAATTAATTCATTTCATTCCAGATTACCACTCTATGGCCTTTTCTTCTCCACGGTTCCTTAGCAACATGTTTTTTTTTTCCTCTCCTGCAAATTGAACACTTCCATCTGAAGGATTTCAGCCAGTTATTTATAGAGGGACGAGGGTATGCATGACACATGATGGACGTGGAGCTCCACCGCTGTGAGGAATTCAGAGCCTTAAGATCCTGAGCTAGGAAAAGCATCCAACAAGCCTGATTTTACAGGCACTTGTATCTTCTGAGTCAAAAGTTAAGTGATGCCTGAAAGTATTAGCTACATAGTGGTATGATGAAAGAGTTAGGGTAGTAGGAGGGAGTGCTTAATGTATCTAATGTAATTAAGAAATAAAAATAATCTTGGAGTAGTTGTTGGTAAGGATGGGTATGTTAGTACCTCGGATGATATTGTGGGCTGACTGCTTGGTTGTGTTAGGAGAATCCTTCAGGGTGCCTTGTCTTATGTGGCCTCCAGTGCGTTTCTGTTGCAAGGGCAGTGCTGCAGGCTGCTTTGCCATGGTCTGGGGTGCCTGCTGTGGGCTGCAGCAGCCTGCAGTGCTGGGGGAGCTGCTGCCCTCTGCAGCCTTCCATCCATGGCTCTCCTTCAGGTTATGAATTGTAGAACTAGAGAGCTGGGGTGGAGGAAACAGTGAAGAGAGCTGCCTAGAGTCCCCATTGCTTTACAGGAGGGGGAGGTAGTGTATGCTGGGCTCTGGCACATGGCTGCTGTAGTTCAAATTCATTCTGTGAATTGATAGTCCTGCTTCGTCAGCAGGTTGATGACAGCAGAGGCGGTCAGTGGAAGCTCAAATCTTGCACTAATCAAAACTAGAAAAAATAAAATAATTAGAGGAAATCACTAATTGTGTTGGTCCTTGTAAAGGACCTTGTAAAGACTGGAGTACAGCCCGAATTGGAGGCTCACGTAGGTTTACGATGTGTCTATTTTGGAATTCTAGCCTATTGTTTTTGCTTTGAAGCACTGGGTGATTAGTTGTTAGACATTGTCTCGAAAGGCTTTTTACACCCTCTGAGGATTTCTGTCTCAAGTAAGTACCGCAGAGATGTTGAATTTAGCATCTTTTGTTGCTTTGGGTGAAGTGAGGAATAGTCTTGAGTGCTGTTCGTTGATTCCACATGGAAATCCAAGAGTACAAGGGAAAATTTAAAAACAAACAAAAAACCACCACATCTGAGTGATTCTTCCTCTTGTGTTCTTTCCTATGAAGTTGGTGGATTTTCTGGTGTGATCCCGAGGTGTTTATGAGAACTCACAACCAAACCCAGTGCTTTTCCAGCAGCCAGGCTGAGCAGCAGCCACCATTTCTCCCTAATTGAGACTCATGAGTTCTGGAGGTATAGGTTCCTCCATGAAACCAGGGCTCCTGTATCCTTTGGAGGAACTCTGCTAGTTACACTGAGTCTCTGTAGCTTAACTGTTCGTGCTTGTAGCCTGCTGACCTATCACTGACCACAGCTGGTACAACTGTGTGATCTTCACCTGAGAAGGAACACAGGAAGGAGGAGGACCTTGAGAGAAACTTGATGGAAGCATTGGCTGATCACAGTGAATGGCAAAATAATAAAATATAGTGTTTCTGTACCCTCTCTTAAGGTTCATAGCCTTAACAATGTGAGTTCTGTTGCTCATTTTGTTTTTCATCGAACCTGTAGACTTGGAGAATTCTCATGCTGTCTTTCCATTTTATTTAAGAAGCAGATTATTGTTTGATATAAACTTGCTTTTTTAGCATATCACGGCTTTTTCCACAGTGGCTTGTACAGGTAATAGCAGTGCTCTGTGAGCAAGAATTCCTTCTGTTCCTGGGAAGAATACTGCCTGTACTGGCATTGTTTCTGCAGCTGAAATTAATTTATGTGCCCAGTAATTTAATTATGTGAGAAGGCTGTGGAGCTTTTAGATGGGGGCAGTGATGTTACTTCCCTCATTATCACCAAGATATGGTGTATAAATACTTGTTCTTGGTTCTGCTAATTCCCTATGTCTGCTTCTTGCCCTCTGTGTGAAATTGGACTCCTCTCCCCTTTTGTGAATGCATAGTAATTAACAAACAGAGCTATTATGGCTATTGGAGCTGGAATTTGTGTATGTCTTTCTAGCATGCCAAAGTGAACCTAGTTTCAGTACTTGTAGTGTTTATTGGGAGAATGAAACTAAACATGCGTTCTGACTCTTGGGTTTGTGATTTCATTCCCCTTTTGTTTGTCACAGCCAAACTTGGCTCACTGGCTATTTCCATTATAGCATGAGCCTGGTTGCTCATCTTGCTGTTGAAATGCCTTTCTCTTACAGAAATCTCATCCAGCACGGCTGTTCTTAAACCACATTACTATATCAAAGTGTGAAGGCAGTAGCCAAGCCTGACACTGCTCCCCAGCAGAAAACCAGGGCACCTTTAACAGCAGTGTCAGTAAATATCAGTTTTCTGCTTTTTCCCCTTCTTAATGTATTACAATGTCATGGAGAGTAGGGAATTTTATTAACCTATTGATTTTGACTTGGAATCATAATTACTTGCCAGATCTGTACAGCATATATGAGCCTGTCGGCTTTCATTTTTTTATTTGCCTCCCCTATTCCCTGTGCTTAACACTTCTGCTTTATTCGACCTCCTGTCTTACTCAGAACTCTCACCATTTATCTTTTTTGCTACTACCACTGCCATATTACAGTAGCTGCTAATGAACACTCTTTTTAAGACCCCGAAACCTAAATAGAGGGCACGGGATCCCTGAAGGTTCTCCTGCAGAATTTCTCTCCTCTGATTTTTTTGCCAGAAAGCACTGGAAGATTTTTTAGTTAACAACGTTTATTATTGCTTGACACAGCGAATGCACTCTTACGATTTTCTCAGACACCGTGTCAAGTTAAAACACTGTAAAAGCAATGTCAGAAATGATCAAAAAGACTTGTAATTTAGGCTTTTCGCAGTCATCATTTATTGAACTTGCTGTTTCTTTGGGTAATGTCTGGATTTCAAATAAATGCAAAATTACTTGAACCTGTGATGTTATGGCTGGTGTTGGATGGGGTTCTACCCCCAGTCACTGGAGTCATTTGATCTTTCACAAGCGGAGGGGATGGTGAGTACTGAGTGCAACTGTGAGGGTGTAGTGGTGCATCTGGTGCTCTCTTCTTTACTAGAAGAGGTATCGAGGAAAGGGGAGTGGTGTTAAAATGTTTCAGTGTCTCTCCTGCCCTCCGTTGGCAAGGAGCGGGCAGTGCCTTTTGGTGCCTTCCAATTGTCTTTGACCTTTTGATTTAAATGGGAAAATCCATCCCTTGTTAAGTGAAAAGGGTTAACTCTCATTGCAGGGTCTGTGGAAGGAAAGCACTTATTCCTCAGGAGATCAACATGGATGTACAAAGGAGAGCATGGCAGCCCCTCTGTATATGGCAGAGCTCTGCCTTACCTCTGGTCTAAGGCAGTTACTGTTTCTTCTTCTGCTGGCCCCTTTCCTCCAGGCTCCCTGCTGATGTAGCATGCTGCATCTCTTTGTCTCTCTGGATGCCCCCTGTCAAGCTGCCTTCCCACACTGGAGCTAAATGGGTGTGAGCAAACAGGACTGCAGCTGCAGGCAGAGGAAGTGCAGTGCAAGGCACTGTCTGTACTGCAGTTTGTTCAGCCCTGCAAAACGTCGTGTTCTGCAAGTTAAGGTCTGCCTCGCCATGTGTTTGTTTCAGCGTGTTTGGCTTCTTTGTTTCATCTGGATCCATAATGCAATCGTTTTGGGTGTTGAAGTGTTACACCCTTGACCTTGTAGCTCCAAAGATGGGTAGTGCTGCTGTGTTGTGTTAAAGGCGTAGTGCTTTTTCTCTCATGCAGAGCTTCTAAATGAGGCCTTCTGAACAACAAGGAGGGTTGGGATGTGTGACTCGCTTCGGTGCCTCAGGCTTGTGGCTACTGCCAGGCAGGCTTGTTTGAACAAGGCAGCAAGAAGCAGGAGCTGTGCTCACATTTTGCCTTTCCTCAGCATCTCCTTTTTCGCTCTTTGCCAATGAGATACCAGCAGAGCTCTTGGGAGCATCACAGAGAGGAGTCATTTTTACAGAAGACGTTGAAATTTAAAAGCTAAAAGGTCTTTCAGAAATGGAGCATTTTTTTTTCTTTTTTAAAATCTTGCTTCCGAATATGCTATGAGCATCACTTCTACTTTATGGGCACTTTCTTTTTAAATGGAAAACGGACTCTTCTGTGCTAATATCTGGATATTTAGTTGGCATGTTGGTTTCTTACAGCACCATTCTTCCTGTGCACACAGCAGTCTGGATCCTTCTGTGTCTAGGAGGAGTCCATTAACATTGTTGATGGAGCTCTTAATGAAAATAGTGTTGTCCCTTTCACAGTCCTCTATTCAAATTGTTCTTTTTCACGTTCTCCCCTCCCACAGATAGATGTATGGCTGAATTAGGAAAGTGTTTGATAATCAGGTATTCATGGCTACAGTGTTTAAAAAAACAAAACAAAACAAACACCTACCTATTTAAAGCTGTGTAATTACACTGGTTAACATATGTTATGTCGCATGCAAACCATTGTCTGAGTTATGAGCAGTTCAGAATGAGCTCTGAGTAGAAGCGCTTTATTGCTGTCATTTATATGACTGTTTTGCCTTCTGTAAGCCCTGCAGTGAGCAATCTAGAGGTGTTCCTTTGGGATATGAGGCTGTGTGTGTACTGTAGTTGAGATCTGAGAGTAAATAGTTTCTATCTAGGCACAGGTTACCTTTGGTGGAAGTGAATACCCGGGGGAGCACACATTAGAGGGTTTAGCTGATTGCTGCTTTCTGTTGTGCTGCTCAAGGTTTGCTGCCCATTGGGGATATGACTTGGTGCATGTATCCCAATGCTAAGCGTGCTCCAACAAGGCTGTGTCTCCATGGGAAGAGCAGTGAGCTGTTTGGTGGCTGTCCAAATATGGAAGCAGAGAGCAGGGCCTTGGGGAATTTGGAAGAAGTATGGAGAAAAGCTGCAGCAGGCTGGGGCCGAACCAGAGCCTGTGACCGCCCTTCCCTTACCAACAGATGGCTCATGGTTGCAAAAGAGCATCTCCCAGAGAGGCAGCCCTGCTTTCACAGCAGTGCAGGCAGCGTGGCCTGTTCCTTGGGCTCACCAGGCAGAATGAGGCAGTGCATTGCTTCTTCAGAGTGGTAACTGCACTGGTGCGAGAGTGTGTAAGCATTAAAGTATCTGTCTGAATTGTGAAGATGTTGAAGTGTGAGCAAGTTGCACAACGTGGGGTTTTCTTTCTAGTACTACTTGTTGTAAGGTCTCCCCCCAAAACTGAATGGATTTTCCATTAAAATAATTTTTGGAATTTAATTTATTCAAGACATATCAGTAGAGCACGGTCAGCCCCACACTAGGTCAGTAAATTCTCATACCTCAAATGGAGCTTATAGTGCAAAAATGTTCTCTTCTCACCTTGCTGCTTGTGTTGTTCCTTGAACTATTTATATGGCAAAATACTTGTCTCGTTTATCTTCATCCACTGTGGGTAGAGTTGCTCCTTCATTTCCAGTAAGATGGGATTGCTTTGTATCTCAAACCAAAAAGAAAAGCTTTATTCTTGCCATACGCTGAAGCTTTTTAACCTTTAGTTTCTCTCTGATCAAATCACATACAAGTTGTTTGCTCAGATACATGGAATGTCAAATAAAGTTAATATGTCCATGTGTTGTTTTTTTTTCCTCACCCTCCTTTCTCCCTCCCCTTGTTTGTTTCCTCCAAGTACTTTTATATATCTGGTGGCCCCTTTTGGTCCACTGTGCTTTATGACTCTGACTCACTGGCTCCGAGTGCCTTTGCCATGAGAACCGTTGGCTCTTTTTGTGTTTGCTGCCTTGTGTAACTACAAGTGCATTCACGTGTTTTGGGAATGATCTGGCATCTTTTTTTTTTCGTAACAACTGGACATGAAATAGCCTGGGGAGGAATGCTCAGGGCAAAGCTTGTGGTGCTGGAGACTGAATTCTCATGACTGTATTTAGCTCTGACCAAACCTGAGGTGCATTTATGCTTCATTTTAGCTTCTGCTTAACAGCTGTGCTAATCCCAGGTGCTCTGCTGAGTCTGTCCTGTCCAGTTGGACAGGACTAGTTCTGGTGTCAGCAGTTGGAAAAGATTCCAACACTGTAGTGAGGTATGCATACATCCTAACGTGGCTTTTGTTCTGCAGGCCCGTGGTTCTGGAGCTGCAGTCCTCGTGCCTTGCTTGTCTGAAGCAGAATCGAAGAGAAACCTTAACTAACCGTTTATAAGCAAAAAGCTTTTCCGATACACGACTCTAAAGCGATCCCTTCCAGAGATGGTTTGGAACAGCCCAAGTGAGAGGAGGCTGTTAGGAGCTCTGGGCGGCTGCTGGGCTGCTTTTGTCATGACTTTGGTAAATAGCGTGCACTTCTTTGTATCAGAAGTAAGTGTAGGTGTGTGTGCCCAAATCACTACGTAGATTAGATAAATTCACAGCTGTATTTGAAGCTAAGACCCTAGCTTGGGTTGGTATTTTAGTGATTTCTCTCTCACTGGGAGAGCAGTAAATAGTCTTAGATGGTAGAGGTGGCTCAGGAAATTGAGGTCACAGTATAATATGTAAGACCTGTTTTTTTTTTTTTTACCTTGTTTACTTTATGACAGGGTAAGTATTTCATAGCAAAAGTAAATTTTTTGTGCAGTTTGTGAAATAAATAATAGAGTTCCTGTTAAAAAATGCATTGACTGGCTTCCTTATTTTAATATTAATAAGGCAGGTCGCTACAATAAAATTAGCTCTGCACGGTGTTTGTCATTTTGCTGCCAAAGCAATTGAGTCTAATGCCATTCCTTCCTGAAATGAATCCCCAGGAGAGCAGTGTTTGTGCCATTCTCAAACCTCTAATCCAGGGGAGCTGGAGTTGAACTGCGGATAATGGAAAATGAGTGTTTCAGTCTGGGAATCCCAAATACGAGAGGAGGACAGAGGCCTTTGACCTTGTGGCTCTCTGGCTGCTTGTTTGCAGTGTTTTAGTGCTGTTTACATCTGTGTTTTCTCTGGTGTACTACTAACACCCAGCCGCTTGGCTCATGTTTAGGGACAACCTGGTAACTGTATCTATACAGTGTCATAGTCCAGAATCCTTGCCTGATGGTGACGGGGCCGTTGAAGCACATAAGTACTGTAGGTGGGCCTGCAGTGCCCAAGAACTCGGTGCCTTTTTATTATGGAGCAAAAAGCTGATGGCATCTGAGGAAAAAGAGTGACATTGCACTTGACACAAAGGGGATAGTCTTTTTCCTTTTCCTTTGTTTTCTCTAAAGACACATCTGTGCCTTTAAAAGGAAAAGCCCTTTATGAACCCTGTGCTGCTGTGATTTATAGCACATATTTATCTGAGCCACGGAACAAAGGGAAAAAAAGCCCTGTAATCTTGATACATTTTGTTGTGTGACCAGACCAGCACTTTTGTGCTTATAAATAATGGGAACACTCAT
Organism: Alectoris magna; assembly: GCA_030625065.1. Taxonomy (NCBI): domain Eukaryota; kingdom Metazoa; phylum Chordata; class Aves; order Galliformes; family Phasianidae; genus Alectoris; species Alectoris magna. The sequence goes on along the minus strand of CM060568.1, from coordinate 23,147,209 downwards.
TGTATTAGAGGCACCGTCAACTGAGGCAATAGGTTAAAGCAAGCATTAGAGGGTTGTTTGATCATTGTTCCAGATGCACATCTGCTGAAATCTGCATTTAAAGCAAGATTAATTAAGCTCTCTTCATTTTGCATTTTTGCAGTTTGCATTCTTAGTTTAGGATCCAAACTGGAATTATATTCAAGCTTTGCCTGCCAACTGAATTTTTAGAAGATTTTATTGAGCACGGATGTCTGTGAAGCAGGGGAGCACATATGTTTAAATACCACCGAGGTCTATGGGTACAAATATCTGCTCAACTGTTTTCTTGAAAACAGTTATGTTTCAGGTAGACTTGAAATTTCTACTTTAAACAAAGGTCTTGAGAATCCAAGAGCTGGGAAGTGCTTCCTTAGCTGGACACCGCCAGTTCTGAAGCCTCAGGCCTTTGCTATTTCTACTTCTTACAACACGCTGTAGTCAAAATTTGGATTTATAGATTGTGTTCACCGTGTGTACTTTCTGTAGACTGCGTGAAGCTGAGAGCTCACCCTTTAAGTGGTGTTACTGTCGTTAGAGGTAAACCAGCCCATGTCTTCCTCCCTTATTCATTTGCAGAGTCTTAACTGAAAACAGAGGAGTCTGTTTGGAAGTGGGATGGGTGCAAGAGGCTGGGGAAGTGGGATTCCCTCTGTGCTCCTTGGGGAGGTGATACAGCAGAAATGTCTCACGTTAGGTGATTAGCCAAGGCAAAATTACATCCAGAAGGTGAAGGTGTTGTTACTTGTTTATTTGCTACTACAGAAGGAAAATGGAACAAGCTGGACGAGGGGGCACTCTTATTCTCCCTTCCAAATTACTCTAGAGAAAAGGCAAAACAAGGCTTTATGGGACGGTTGCCCCTCAGTTTCACTCGCCCTGTTACAGAGGCTGAAAATGTTCCTGCAGACTCCTGAGCAGTGTCAGCTGGGTGGTTATTTCTTTATCCCCATTCTGCAAGAAGAGAAATGCTAGATGGGTAAAAGAAAACAGCTGGGTAAGCAGAGGCCCGCAGTCTTGTCCCTATATAAGGCATTGATTTATAAAATTGGGTCACTTAGTACAGCCTGCAGTGCTTTCAGAAAGATACTGGAGGAACTAAATCTGTTTTTTATGTTCTCTGACTTAGTAGGACCTAGGCAAAATGTGATTTGTCCATCTGAATAGAGAATATGCTTAGTGTCTCAGGATCACTCTGTGTCTTCCCAGGTATGGAAAATGAAAGGAGAGGAAGACAGCCCATTGCATCTTAGCTGTGAAGCTGGTATTTATTCCAGAGTGCTGAAGTTTTGGGAAATTTTTACCTCTTTGGCCTGCGTTCACCGCTGAGTGATTTGAAAATGTTGGAGTTATTTAACTTGGTGTTCTCTTCTGCTTTTAGTGTGAAGACGATCTGTCTCACAGCGAGAAGGATACAACTGAGATAGCACCCAAGTATGGGCTGGAGGACAGAGTCGATGTTCGATACCTTCAGTGGTTAAATGGCAAGTTGAGGTTCCAGTGGCGGAGTCTGCATGCTCAGCACCAAGAGCACTGCAAGCTTTTACATAAGGTAAATGATTCTTCTAACCCACTGTGGCGTTGTTTATTATTTAAAAGCCTTGTCAGCTAGTGCTAAACGTATAAATGATTCTTGTTTGCTAGTTTGGCATTTTCTCTAGTTAAAAGGGAATTACTCTAAATATAAATACCCCCACCTTTCCCAAGTGAGGCAGAACCATGAGAAAATGAAGTATGCACCGTGTTCGTAAGGTTGTAATTGCTGTATGAAAGTCTCCCTCACAGGTTGGCACATTAGTCACTTCCATAACCAGGTGGGCTGTCTCCATTTTCCTTAGAAAATGTCTGGTAGAAGCAAGACAGAGCATTTGGCTCCCAGAGACAAGCAGTGACTCAAGTGTTAGTTCATCACAAATGTGCACTCAAAATTCTGAGCGCAGATGTTGAAAGTCATAGCAGCAAAATAAAATGCAGTTTCCCTTTCTGCAGTACTAGGGAGCATCTGAACAAAACCCAAAAAACAACTTTTAAATCAGGAAACGTTCAGTCTCTACCTGGCTGAGATTCCAGTTCTATTCCCATTTGTGTATGGTGTTTACATGCCCATCCCAATGCAGGTGTCTGAGAAGCACTTTGTCGGCTTAAGATGGATGCAACCTGCAGTCCCAAAGTTGACAGCAGTGGTGCCTCTGGAGACAAGTTTTAACAAAAATAACAGACGATAAAAAGTTGTAAAAACCAGTTCTGAAAGTTACTCAGTAGTGTTTTCCCTACCCTCTCCTGCCTTCTTCTCCTTCTCTATGGAGCCACTCGGTGTTGTGCCTAGAGGCCTGACAAATAATCTTTTCAAGACTCAGAACAGATTTGAGAAATTTCTCCTCGAAGAAAGCATATCAGCAAGTCGTCAGAATCAGAACAAGAGGGTTTTGAATGAAGATACCTTCTTTGCTTTAATCCTGTGTGTGACAGAGCAAGGCTGAAAACTATAATGAGGTTACATTTTGTTCTTTACATGAATTGATTGCCGGGGAAGATGTCTGATTGACAGCCCTAGGGAAAGATCAGGTGCTGTGTGCGCAGCATCTGAAATAACCTTTTGCTTCTCATTGCCCACTGTGAATGTGCTTTTCTGAGCTGCAAAGGAAGATAGCAATTCACCTTAAGTGCAGGTGCAGTCCTTGGCTTTTGCACTGAGATTACAGACAGCAGTGCTATTGGGAGAGGTGACTTAATGATGTAAAACTCAAATGAAGTGTTCTCCCCTTGATAAGCTACCTCTATTTGAGGTATGCTGATTTTTATAGTAGGTGAGGCAAATATTCCATAAGTCATCATCAGTGCTGTGATTTATCTACTACTTGGCAGGAACAAATCATTAGGCAGCCTCGATACCTCAGGTTGCAGTTAATGAGAGCAAGGAAGAATTAAGAGCAGGTCAGAGCTGGGGCCTTGAGAACAGAGATCCTCTCACTGTCCGGGGTGAAATGAAGAGAGGTGCTGAATGGGCAACATACTGAAGTGTTGACAGGGCAGATGATGACCTCCTATGGGGATTGTACTTTGAAATAAACTTGGACTGTTTTTTTTCCCCTCTGGCTATTGGAAGAAAAATGTTCATTCACATTAAGACTGGTGCAGGCAGAAAACAACTTGAGACAGGCTAGTTATTATGCAGTTTCCTGGACTGTGGTTTTCAGAGTCTGCAAGACTAAGCAGGAGAGGGAACGTTTCTCTGTTCATCCAGTTTCCCCATGCTGCCATTACCGCCTTCTCAGTCATTGCTGGACTAGGTTGAAAGCAGTAAGCTGTGCTGCTGATAATTCTTACGTTCAGGCTGTGCTCTGTGGTATATGCAGAGGTCTGCCATCAACTGCCATCGCAGATACATACATCTAAGAATTGATTGGGGCCCAGCTCCTCCATTTGTGATCACACACTGATATTATGTGTGCTCAAATATGTATGTGCGACTGTGGGAGTTCTGTTCAGAGCTATAATAAAGTGCAGCGCTCTGATTTATATTTTAGTTTGAATTAAAAGCAAGAAAATTGAAAGGCAGAAGTGACTGGAAAGGACTTCATGGCAGTGCCACGTTAATGTTAACATTTATGGCCACACAAAACACTGTGTGTACAGTTGAACAGCTGCATAAACAACTATTTGTACTTTCTGAGTCTTATAGAGAAGCTCTTTCTGTGGTACTGCATTAACTTCGCTTTCAAACTTTTAAACTAATCTGCTTTGTCTTAGAAGACTGAGCTTACCCATATGACCTGTGTGTGAGTTGTTGCTTTCCTCACACAACAGCAAACACAACGTGCTATAGGCTAATGAGCGTTGTGTTTTTCAGTTATACTGACAGATTTAGAGGACTTTCTCTACAAAATGATAATTATGGTTTCTGCTCACTCTGTTTAATAACTTACCAGGTTACGTATCTCAACTGTGGGACAGCCTTATTTACTCTGATCACGAGCTATAGCTTTTGCCAAGTAGTGGTGACACTTCCACATACTTTGTTCTGTGACTCACAGAAGCTTGAACATACCATATTCTCTATTTGGGACTTTCTGAGAAAAATGCATCACACTTGGAAAATATATTCCCACTCAGGAAATGACTGCTTTGCCATGCTATCTTATCAGCATGGGTATTGCTTCTGGAAACAAGAATCGTACATGGGATCCTGCAAGAAGCTACCAAGGTGGTGGAGGGCTGGCTAAGGTGGGCATGACCACCAAGAAAAAGCTGAGGGAGCTGGGCTTTGTTGACAGGTAGTTATGCAGGGGAGGGATGTGTGTTCCCAGTAGTACCAGAAGACAAAGGGGAAAAGAGCTTCAGGTTGTAGTTGGGCAGGTTCTGGCATGTTAGAAAAATCTTCTCTGGGATGGCAGGCAGCGTTGGAGCAGGTCAGCGGAGGCGGTGAATGATGTCCATCCTTAGAGGCTTGCAAAACACACGTACGTGTTGGCAGTAGTCCTTGTTAGAGCAACGGGCCCGACTGAGGACCTTCAGAGGTCTTTTTTTTTGACTGTGACTTTGTGAAAAAATAGAATATCGAATTGCTTGGGTGATCAGGGACGTGTACTTTCAGGTTACAAATGATGACTCACGTCGTAATGAAATAGTGCTGTATTGCCTGGAGAAAGTGAAAAGGAGTGGTAGGAGGGAGATACAAGGTGAAATGGGCAAAAATAAATGGCATTTCATTCTCTAAAGTACCCAGATGATAGCCGAAATCCTCCTCTGTGTGGTACGGGCTCTCTGGGGGCCCTGTGTACTCTGTCCTGTCTGCAGCTGCTTAAGGTGGATGGTAAGAAGTTCTGCAGTAAGCGGTTTCAAGCAGTGGGGAGCAAAGCCTGCCTGAAGCTAGAGCCAGTCATAGTGTGAGCAGCTTGTTAGGTGCTCTGCCTGCTGCTCTGCTTTGCCAGCCCTTCTGCTAGCTAGCTAGCTGCTTTTCAGTGCTTTCAGCTCCCCAAGGCACGCAAAGCTCCCAGACACCTACGTGCCCTGCTGTAGGAAGGAGACTTCCTCAGGGAAACCGTAACCTCTCTGTTGCTGAGGAGTTTTGCAGCCTGAGGCTGTGAGCTGTTGAATAACATTATAATAGCTTTTCAACATGGGCAGGTTTGCCTGCTTTGAAAGTATAATACAGCAATACTAGCATAATTCCTTCCAAATTCTCAGTGGTACTTATTTACCTGATAGACATTCAAGTACATGGAAGCACGAGGGATATATTACCATATTAAGGCACGCCTCTTGGTTTCTTCTCTTCTATTCTTCTTCCTCTCAAGTGCCAGTGGAATATCTATGCCTGCCTTTTGATCCCCCTTGAATTCATAGGGGAGAGAAGCTGTTTTTTGTTAGGCCTTGAATTGCCACTTGGCCTTAAAAAAAAACAAAAACAAAAGTGAACGAGAAGCCTTGCACAGTTTCAGAAAAACAGTTTAAAATTGGCTTTTTTATTCCTCAGGTCTGTTAAATGCTATTATGCCACAATCAGCATGTAGAAAGAAATAGCGGAGTTTCTGCACAGCTGATGGATTTCCTGTGGGTATTTTCAGCTGTCTTCCCTCCACTAAAGACTAGGACAGAAATTGCAAATGAAATAGGAGAGGGTTAGTCTGAATTCAGAGGTGAATTTTGTTAAGCATGTGATTGTGGACTGTGGGCATATTTTAGTAGGAATAAAATGATATTCAGTGGAATTATGGACAATAGAAGAAGACTTTAATATAAATGGTATTATCAGATCATGGCAAAATGGCAATAATGGTTCTAATGTGCTTGGAAATTGTAACAGCAGGAGCTGTGAATGCAAAGCAGGACTGTGAAGTACCTCTATGAAAGGAGTGGGTTCTTGTGCCTCCTCAAAGACCAGTAGTATAGAATAAGTTGTGTTACAGTGGGTTGGATCGGTGGTATCTCTGCATCCCGTGTTGGGGTGAAGGGATGTGGACCAAGTCTTGATGTTCTGAACAGCAGAGGGCAGAGACTGATGCTGGATGATGACTTCATTATCAGTAATTTATGAGTGAGCTGAACTGCGGTTGTTGGATGCGTCTCTGTCTTGGCATGAAGGATCTGCTGTAAATGATTACACTGGTAGTTTTGAGGGTTTTTTTTTTTTTTTTTTAGCATTTGAAACGGTTTGTTTTCCTAATGTGACTCTGCCCTTAGATCTCAACAGATCTCTTGAGTGCAAATGCACGTAAGCTATGATCAAGTCCCCTTTTCACCCCCTTTCAGAGGAACTGATCAGCTGACTTTCTTGCATTGAACTCAAGGGCATTTAGGAGTTGGTCCTGGATGCTTCCCAGGAGTGAAGGCTGTGCCTGTACTCTCAGGCAGAGGAGGTTGTGTAAGGTTCAGTCAGACCTGCCTCCTCTTAGTCTGTTTGGTTCCATACAGCAGCAGCTACACGTGCCCTCTGCCTCTCACCGTTCACCTGCAACTTTTGTCCTGCTACTCTTTCTCTCTTTGAGCCTTGCTTCATCTTCAGTCAGAACGTGATTTTTTTTCAATAACAGCTTGTAAAAATACACATTCTGGATTGTGCCAGCATCCATCTATTCTGGTCTCAGAGGAACACTTTATTCCTCTGTTGCTACAGCTTTACAGTATTTGTTTTGAGCTTCAGCCGGTAGCGTGGCTGCAGCATACCTTTGGAGAGGGCTTGACATTCAGTCCTGGTGCCGTGGCCCAAAGGTTTTGCTGCTGTGGTTACACGGGAACGGAGCCGGGAGAGCCGTGGTGAGCAGAAAGGAAGGACGTTGTGCGGGGAGGTGCTTTTTTATTTTTAAACTTGCATAGCTTTGCACATGTGACAGATGGTTGTCACCGGGAGTGAGTTTGGGGAAAGGAATGCTAAAATATTCTGAAGTTTCAAAGAAGGGTTGATAATTGCCCAGTGCCTGTCAGCTTTAAAATAGTTGTCAATACCCAAGTGTATGATAAAGTTCATATTAGAATAAAGGAAGAAAAGCAGGAAACATTCTCTGTCTTCTGGCAGAAATATTAATGAAATATGAGCGATTCTCTGACAAATGCGCGCTGCTATCTTGTTTGGCAGCTGCAGTTATTACAGTAACAAAGGGATCAGCTCTGAATAGGACGAATTGCTTTTTATTGTTCCCTTGACTAAGTTGGGAAGCTTCTTCATCAAATAATTGATGATACCATCACCAGTGCAGCTGGGACAAGGTCCCAGTAAGAGAAAGCCAAGAATATATAGCAGCAGAACAGAAACTTGCTGTAACTTGGTAGCGTGTTCTGCTTTAAAGGAAGAAATCAGCAGTTATTCTGAGGGCATCCTTTACCTCTGTTAAGACTTGTGCTATCCGTGAAAATGGTTTTTTCCTTTCTTGTTGTGTATATGAGCGTGTACAGAGTCAAGAAAAAGACTGAGATGCGAAAAAGAGAGTAATCGTTCACTTTTACTGCGGTGGCAGCAGAGGCAGTTCCTGTGTGTGTTTCTGGTAACAGTTCTGGATGGACCATTTCATGGTGTGTGACCGTGGGTTCTGGTAGACTCTTTTACAGAGCTCTGTTGTATTGGTGGTTGTAGTTAATTTGAACTTGCTTTTGGCAATGGGCATGTAACCACTGGTTCACACCACCATTGCATCCATGCAAGCTGTTGGGTGGCAGCTAAGGGCGTTGTTAACTATCTGGTCCTTACAATTACAAATGTCTTTTACTTTAATCTATTCCAGATCCATTTATTCACTAGTGGCTCTCATACGGACCAGGCCCTTGGACATTTTTCTGTCACAGAAATGGATCTCATCAGGCATCCGGAGAACTACAACCAGGTAATGCTTGTACTGTATTCCTTAGGTACTTAGTATGCTTCGGACAAACGTTGGTCAGCAAAAGACTGCATTTCTTTTTTAACCATTTCTAACAGAAATAAAGGCTTATATTGCAGAGCTGTCTGTCTGTCTCCTCCTTTACAACTTGTACCCACCAAATATTTTTTTCCTTGTTTGAAAAAGCATAGGACATACAGAAATATTGGTCTGGGTTTTGTAAAAGCTGGTAGACAAGCAGTGGGGAGAGACCTTAATTAAATTACCATCGAAGAAAAGGCTTGTAGGATATATCTATTATAGACCAGCAGGCTGACTTCTGCTGCCTGTTGCCAGTAACCATGCTGGGGGCACCTAGGCAATGTGTCTGCGTCTGACCTTGCATGGATGGGCTGTTGTAACAGGAGATCTGATTTCTCTCTCCGGGAGAACCAAAGCAGATCTGATGCTAGGATTCGTTACTGCCAGAAATTGTACAAGCAGATTGCCTTTTTGGTTGGTAGTGTGGCTTATTTTCTGAAAGGTTTTAGAATCTAGGAGTCAGAAAATGGTTTGTGTTGGAAGGGACCTTAAGAAGTCACCCGGTGCAACCCCGCTGTTTAAGCAGGGTCACCTGGAGCCAGCTACCCAAGGACCACATCCAGATGGTTTTTGTGTACCTCTAGGGTTGGAGATTCCATGTCTCTCTGTGTGACCTGGCTCTGTGCTCAGTCACTCACACAGCAAAATAGCTTTTATTTCTGTGTTCAGACAGAACCTCCTGGGGCAACATCATTTTTTCTAGCGTGCTGTTTACCTGTAAGTATATTTTTTTGCTGTTCACAAATATTCCATTATCACAGACATTTCAATTTATTGTTTGAAGTAGTACAATTCACCTGTTTTAATACAGTGTAATACATTTGTTTTACAGATTAGTTTGTAGAAGTTCTTCATGTCTGTAACTGAAATCAGATTGCAGTTTTAAGCTCAGCCCTCACGAGATCAGTATTTGGCAGTTTCTGCAGTCTGTTCAAATCTGTTTGCTCAAGGAAGATATTCTTTCTGCTGCTACTTTAAGAGTAGAAATGGGTATTGTAAATGTTGCGCAGAAAGTAATTCTGGAAAGTAAATCTGAAGGTGGGAGATAGTCTCATGTTCAAACCCCCTAAAGTAAAGGGCACGTTAATCTTTCATTACTGAGAATTCCTTGGATGAACGCTTTGTGTCCAGCCTCTTGATTAGGTTCAGCTGCTTAGAACATTTTCCTGGAAAACTATTGTAGAGCAGGTGGTTAGGTCAGCTTGAGATTGCTTTCTCATTTCTGCTTCACAGTCCCTTTCCTAAGGTTTGCCCAGCAGCTCAGAACAGATAGCAGCACAGACCTCTGAATCCCATACTTTATTATAGTCTCTTGAGCTTAGCAAACATCCAGGAAGGTCTGGTGGGCTGGTATGAGAAGCTTCTACACTGTATGGAAGGACTTTGCAACTACTTTTTTTGCAAAGCCTTATCCTGAAATCGTCATTAATCTCTTACAGTATAGCATAATGACTCTGCTATAAAGCCCATTTGGGTTTGGCAGCACTATTAATTAATCACTCCAGAAGTCTTCTTTGCATGCTGTTTGCTCTCTTGGGTCAGAACCATAAATCTGGAAGTGGGAGATGATCCCATTTGAGAGGTTGGTCTCATACCTGAAGTCACGCTCATGATGGCTGCTTCAGGTGCGCTATTCAGTGGAGGCTAAGGGTAAAATGGAAAGAATCTGTGTTTATTTCAAACAGGGTGCTGCAGTCAAGAAGCAACAAAGCTGCTCTCTAAACCTTAGTTAAACCCCGTTAAGGTTTCATTCTACCTTTCCCAGGTTTAAGCAACAACTAAATAAAATGAGGTATACTCCGTTTAAACAGATGATCGCTGAGGGACAGAGGCAGAGTTGCAGCAGATATTTTCTTCAAATCAGCTGTGGATGGCCAGGCTCCATCTCCAGTTTCTGCTTCTCTAGAAGCTGTAATCCCTAACAGGTTCCAGCTCCAGTGCTGAATTGTTTGAGCAATCTTCATGTTTTTTGTCCCTCCTTACCCCTATTTCCCAAAAGCAGCTTCCAGCACTCAGATGCTCAGTATATGCGACGGATCTCATATAACAAGGTGGCATGGACTTGAAAAGGCAAGGGTACTGCAAGTGCCAGTGTTCCAGATGGGTATAATACTCAGTATGCAAAGTGATGCTTCTTTGGAAAACACAGTAAAAAGCCTAATTTTCAGATATCTTCATAAGATTAAGTGAATTATGCATATTTGAATAGCTTGGTTTCCAGTATTGGTACAGATGGCAGCTCTCTGCCAAATGTTTTTTTTCCAAAAACTGTGAACTATCTTTTTCTCTTTGAGTAATATGACATTTCTGTTAATGTCACCTCAAATAATATCCCGCCGCGTGGATCGATTAAAAAGAGCAAGCATGAGAATTTCTTACTGTGACGCACCCGTGGTTGGTGGATGGCATTGTAAATTCCTTCTTGTGTTGGGCATCCTTCAAAGGGTAGAAATGCAAAGCGGATCGAAGTGTCAAAATGAGCCATCACAGAAAGGACATCGGGCTGGTTTTATTGAAGCCATGAGAACACTTCCATCCGTAATATCTTCAGATAAGTTGCTCTGACCTGCAGTAAAACAAGAGATGTTTCTTCTGACACGGCAAGTGTGCCAGGATGCAGAGCTGGGAAGTTAAACTTCAGTTTATGAAATGGAAGAGTCCCACTGCCTCTTTTCTATAGCAGTTGCACATTTGCTTGTTTAAGCATTCTTTCCCTTGGATTTCTGACAATAAAATTCTTTAGTGATGTACAGGGATTTTACTGGACATTATTATTCTTTTATCATCATAAAAGCCTTTGTCAGATTCATAGAGCTGGGAGTGCTCCAAGTGTAATAGTTTTAATTACGTTTTTCCTTAGCAAGGCGTGATGGAAATTCCAACCTCCCTGCAGCTTGGCTGGGCCGTGATGTCTGTGTGTGCTGCCATGGGTCACGCCGTGCTCACTTCCTGCTCTGTGTTGGGGAATGGGAGGTGATGTTATTTCAGCTGGCGTTCCATTTCCAGGAGATGTGTGCGCACACCTGCTGGCTCTTAACCTCTACATGATGCAGGACAGATGGGGGGATTTTTCATACCATTGAGAATAACGTAATCCCATTCTTGTTTATGAGGGCCGTTTACCTTAATTCTGCATTGCGGTGTCACCAGCTCTGATGTTTTACCTTGAGCCTGAAAAATGTATGTTGCCCTTCAGAGTCATTAAATTAACTTTTTTCATCAAACTGTGAGCGTATATAGAGATCAATGAACTCTGAAGCAGAGGAGTCTCTTCCATTGGTTCCTTCTTTTATACTGCTTTATGTGTGGAATTCAGTCTTACTGGTTTTGTGATTAGCAAAGATTAAAAGTTGTAGTCAGGACTCAGGTCCTTGGTACAATGCAGGCTGTGCTGGGGAGGTCATTGAAATAGTAATGGGTAAAAAAGGCACCTTTAAATGCCAGTGGATCAATTTACTGTCTGTGACAGCAAGTAAATAATGTGGCTGTCTGCCAAACTGATGTGCAGAGAAAACTGTAGAGCTTTGGTGTGAGTAGCTGATTTGTTTCAAAATCTAATGAAAAATATTTATACTTCTCGATTACCGGCCTGTTTTAAGGGGAGTTTCTTTGGCCTAAGGAACTGGGGTCCGTGGAGGGAAGTAAAAAAAGACCAGCAAACAAATAGTCTGTCTGACTTTGCTTGCATTACACGTGGTCAGTTCCACACCCATAAAAGAAAACAGGTGAGCTGTAGCTCTCTGAGCAGCAGATTGAGTGGGATGGGATGGTACTGGCGCAGCATTAGTCTGCTTTCTGGGCTGTTTGTGTGTCTGGGAAGGAAGCTGACATGCAGTGTGCGTGTATGGTTTCCTTTGGTCAGATGGGACTGTGTAATTTCTTACTAGGACGTTCAGAAGGGAAAAGATCAAGCTGTAAGATGAGTTGTCTGTGGACCCTAAATCTCCTGCCAGATTCTATTCAAAACATCTGTCCCAGATGGCTGTTGCAGATGGGTGACACAGCAGTTTGTTCCCTGTAATAATGCACTGTTTGAATTCCTGTGCAGCAATGAAGAGTTTCTGTTCTTTTCAGAACCGGTACTTTTGGGCTGGGAGGATTAGGGCCTGATAGACATTGATTTGTTGAAAATATTGAACGTGCGTTTACAAGTTGCTTTGTGTGATGACTTCAGTTTGCACTGTGTGTGTGCGTATCTGGGCTTGTGCACTTCTTTGCATAAAATCTCCCTTATCTGCTGAAGTGTTTTATCCATGTAGGCATGCTGGACAGTGAGATCGATCGTGCTTGGGATGCACAAACCCTGTGTGCAAGCTTGTAGCCTGCTTCCATCCGAGTAACAGCACCACCTCCTGGAATATGTGCAAGGGTGAGCAGTGCGAGTTATCTCCTAGGAATACTGGTCACCGAGTAATGGCTGTGCTATGGTTTTATCTCCAGAAATGGGTCCCGAGTTGCTGACTGCCTCAGGTGAAAATGGAGTAACTACAGCAAGATAATTCCAGCTCTGTGTGCCAGGCTATATTTGGTGTCCTTGTTCCGCTTGTTTGGGACGCCGTAGAGTGCTCTGGTGATGACAGATGCTGCAGGCAGGCGCTAGGTGAAAATAAGCAGTTAAAACCCCGCTGCTGAGCTTGACATTGTGTCACATCACTGATTTGACACAGACCTGTGCTAGCGTGTAGTGCTTGCTGTAATCGGCCCCGTTACGGTCTTGTATGGTAGGGCTGAAGGACATATACCTTGCTTGAATTTCAAAGACCGTGCCTCAGGACCATCTGATAGTTTATGGTGTCCCTCCATGGGTTGTAAAAGAAGAGGCTGAACCAACTCATCCTTCTGAAAGAGCAGAGATACCAAAGAAAAAAGCAGGATCTGTGCTGTCATTTGTGGTGCTGCTGGTAGGAGATGAATTCAGGAAGTGCAGGCTTGTACTGCATGCAAATTCCAGAAAAAACGATTTGTTTTATTTGAGGGGGGAAAGACCTTGAGCTTTAAAGACGAGCTGCCTTCATTGGCATAAATTGTTGTAGATTCATTATCTTCTGCAATGCTCTGACAACTAATTCTGCTTGATCTGGCCCCTCAGCTTTTTTTGTTGTTGTTTTAATGTTCATTGCTTCCATAGCGCGGTAAGAGCCATAGTTCTGCCATCGAACAAGGTCTGTATTTCATGTTCTAACTACTGGTCTAATTAAGGACACCTTCGCCTATTTGTCATCATGTTTCAATTTCTTGAAAGGAAAAATAGTCGAATTTTCTCAAGTGGGCTCTGCACGGAAAATATGACATAAACTTCGAGAGTAATTGCACAGCGGTTTGTGATTAGTTTTGCACATAAGGCGTTTTGGCTTTTATTTTTTTCCTGTGCATATTCTGTCTGAAATCTCTCCTTGGCAGTCTGAACTCTACAGAAACCTTCACAGAGGTGTTTTATTGTTGTGCCGGGCTCTCCGTGAGCTCTTCACAGAAAGATTTTAGCACGAACCGATTGTCAGCGTGGGGGAGAAGCTGTGTTTCTGTGAATGAGATCAGAAAGGTAGAGAACAACCTTCCCCAGAGGAACACAGAGGTCTGTGACATAATTCTTGAAGCAATAGGGCGGAAGAGACAGCCGAGCCCCAAAGGATCTGCGCACGGTGAGATTTAGACTTGCTCTATGCACTGCCAGGATGAACTCAGCTGGAATCAGCAGTGGCTCCCGGCAGTTCGCTCAGTCTGCTCGCAGGGCTTCAGGTGAACCAGGATCTTTAAACTCTGGCATTGCTGACTTCTGTTTTCAGAACAAATAGATTGATATTCTGTAGCAAGAACATTTGTTTTTCTTTTCCTTTTACAGACCTTTTGCAAGGTATGGGATTTTTTTATTTTTTTTTCAACCATTGCATCAACGTTTTTACCTGTGTTTTAAGCAAATGTGTTTTCATTGATGATTCCTGCCAGATGCATCGGCTAAGTTCTTTAATGATGTAATGAGAAATAGTTCTAGAACTGATGACCTTTAATAAATTTCAGGGTTCACCAATGAATTGTATGTTAGACTCGTGGACACGCGTGTTCTGAAAAGGTCAATGATGACAAGCTTTTGGAATTTGCATAATTATGCTCGCCACCACGCTTTGAATGAAGCCAGCAAGTGCTTTGCCCTTTTAAGTATTCAGGTTTTCTTCTCTTCCTGTCTTCAGCTTGCTTTTCTGAAGCCATTCCAACATTGAGAACACAGAGAAGGTGGACCCAGGGGACGTGTTTGTCCCCCTGGAGGTTGCGGTACTTCAGCTAATCAATGGGTAGCTTGGATGCTGCAGGAGGGACTTTCAAAAATGTCTTTAAAAAAAAAAACAACCAGAGGAAGGGAAGGTGGTGCAGTGAAACACGAGTGGTAGTATATCAAGTATGTTTGTTGCAGTATTTTGTCGCAGAAATATTTCATCATTTAGAGAGGGGAGTGCCTTGTATCTGAGTCATAGCTGTAGGGAAGGTTGTTGCTGAAGGTGAATAAGTGGTTGGAGCAGGAGAACTGCTGAAGAGGAGGGAAGCGCTGTCCTGAAGGGCACAGTACCTCTGTGCCATTGAGTTCCCAGGATCCACAAGGCAAGTGACTTAAACTAAACTTTACATAGCAGGTGGCTGATGAGCCATCTCCCGTGGTCTGTGTGTCCAGTTGGATGCTCAAGGCTATGAGTTATGGAAATATTGAGTTGCTGCTCTGAACCTAGTAGGCCTTTGCTGTAGGAGTTGCGTTAGGAGTTTTAGCACCGCTGGCATCATCCTCTAGAGATGTCAGGCTTAACCCAGGTGGTGCAATGGCTCCTGGCAGCACACTGCTGGGTTAGAGCGGTTCCTTGGGTCAGCTGAGTGGTGTTAATGCAACATGAGGCCACTGCCTCCTTCTCTTGCTGGAGCTCATCAGCTGAGGCCCTGTGCCCTGGTGACGGCGGTGCAGGAACTAACTCAATCAAACTTCCTGCAGTGCCTCTGCAAGCTATAGAGGTGCACTGGGAAGAGGTAGCCATGAAGTGCTTGTAATAACTTCTGAATTCTCTGGAAATTGAGTCTCACAAGTCTCAGTCAAGGTAAGCGAAAGAAATGGAAGCATTTCACTTTCATCTCTTTGCTTTCATTTTCCATTTGTAAAACGACCGCAGTGCTATCGTCTCATCTCACATGGGTCATTAGGAAAGATAACTTGTTTATGTGGAAGATAAGAAATTCTGTCTTCAGAATGGGGTTTAGTGATGTATGGTAAATAAATCCATGGTTTCCCTCTGAAGAATAGACAGAATAATATGCAATTTAAAGAAAGGAGAAGGAGTAACTGATGGAGTGATCACCAGCTGTTCTGTGCCCTCGGTGAGACAGGTGAGGGAGGTAAGCATTTTGGTCACATAATGCTGGATGTTACATCCAAGGGAGCATCAAATGAACGTTATTTAGGTAGCTTGAATTCTAACATTTTAATTTTGAATGCTTGTTTCCAACCTCAGCAGTTACTTTAGCGGATTGTGCATTAAAAGTGTAAAGCATACTTTCTGCCCTGCACTCTGAATAGCACTGTCAGTCAGAGCCAATGCCTTCTTTTCATGTTAAATTACTTAATGTTTTGAGGTATTGTTCCAGCCACTCAAGACATTTTATATGCGCGGAAGTCAGAGTGGTGAGAACTAACATCGAGGCTGACATTAACATTGCAGGGAAGAGCAGATCTTACACCAAATTATTTTGATGGTGGTTGTTTGAGTAAGAGTGGAGGCTATGAGGTAGGATTTGATAGGAAGATCACCTGCAGACTTGAACAAAATGCAGTTCTGTGCTGCTATACACTGAGCTGGGTCACGGGGGCCTTTGGGAGAGAATCAGTGGGGCTTCCTGCCCCAGCCCATACCACCTGCACTGGCCTAAGGTGCAGTTTTTTCTGCTGGTGAAATATGTAACTTACCAGTGTAAGCTGCGGGGTGGAGGAGGAGCTGGCTTTAAATCCCTATGGCTTATGTTGGTTGAGAGATTTACTTTCTAGATACCTCTTGCTCGGTGGTCCTTGTGTGCGAGGACTGCCTGATCACCTTTGAAGTCTACAGTGCTTATTGTTTGTTGTTCCTTTTCTTAGAGAAAGCTCTGTTGGCTTGAATTTTGATATCTTGAATGTTACAGAAATTGGAAAAAAACTGTTGTATCTTACGTCTTCTGGCTATGTACATGCAAATCCCACCTTGCAATTACTGGAGCTGCAGCGGATAGTGTCTTACAAATGGGATGACTTGGTTCTTGTCATGTATTTTCCCATAGAGTTAGGAGAGCGGCTACTGAGAAAATAATTTAAAATACAATCAAAACCTCTTGGTGATTCAGGTATTATTTTTTCCTTCTCGCATTTCCTTGCAAGGAAAGAATAAGTGCTAAGAGAGCAAAGAAACTCAGTGACAGCATGTGCTGCCCACCTCATGCTGTATGGAAAGAACAAAGAATTTTATTCTTGCCTTATTTTAATGACTCACTCTACGGAAGGAGGTGGGTAGGTTGCTGTGTTATTTTCCTCCTGAAAATCCATAGCCAACTGGTGTTCAGTTCATTTGCTGACATTTAATACATAAAATATGGTTTGCTATAGTAGTTACTAAACCCTGCTGGAAACAGTAAATCAGGTATTCGTTTGCAGAAATGAGTCAGAACAGGTGCAACCCTTGTCATACACGTGAAATTGGGAAAAACTAGAGGTCAAGTAGCTTCAAAGCTGCTTTTATATGGTATCTACACGTAGTTGGGTTCCTGAGCCTTGTTAAGAAAGTGAAGGGCACTCTAGCCAGTAGGGCACTGTAGAGGCAAAGGCAATCCAGTTTTTGCAAGATAACGTATATTGATATTTCTAAGGCAGATTTTAGTTCATTTTAGAAGGGAAAGAAAACTTTGGAAAGAAAATTTGAATATGGATGTTGCGCGTGGTCTCCTCCCCTTCCAGACTGCCCCTGTTGTGCTGCTGATGGGGGCTTTGCCCCCTCCAGAAGCAGTGGAACTTGGCTTCCAGCTCCTGTCTGGAAGGTGGGCCAGGAGCATCCTGAGTCAGGATGAAGCTGGTGGAAGTTTGGGGCTGCTGATAGGAGAGAGGATGGATGTGTACCAGTGGGAGAGTTAATTTAGGGAGGATGGAGAGGCTAGAAGCGTATGGAGTGACTCTTTCTCATGCTGTAGAAAGAGAGAAATCTGCAGGAGCTAATCTCTGCGTTAAATCTCAAAGAATGAGTGTGATCAAACCAGTCCTCTCTGTTTCTCTTTCCTGCAGCTGTCTGCAGTGTTGGTGGTTGTCAGCTCGTTTGATGCCTGCTGTTCTAGCTGGTGCGATCCCGCCTGCTCTGGGACAGGCACTTCCCACCTCCGCAGCCCTGTCAGATCCTGGTGGTGGTTCCCTTTCAAAGCATTGTGAAGTATCCCATCCCAGAAGGAGACAGAGATGTGTAATTAAAGAGCTTTCAGAATGGCAGACAGGAAGGGAAAATGCTTCTCTGGGTGTTGCTAAGGGAAAATCCTTCTATCCATGTAGTTGTCAGTTAGAGACGGGCTGGATAAGGGGGTGGGAAATAGTTTGGGCCGCTCAATTTGGTGTCTGGCTGTTAGTGCTTTAGGGCCAGTACTGTTCAACGTCTTATGAATGGCCAGAGCGACGAGGTGGAGGGTGCCAGCGGTAGGTTTATGGACAGTGCTGTGCTAGGCACAGCAGTCACAGCTTTGTAAAAGCACCAAGAGGATGTTTGTGGTGCCTGACTTCTGACAGAGATGCAGAGCAGGTAGGACCAAAAGTGCTGGGACTGGAGAAGGGGCAGCAGGCACAAGTGAGAGTTGTGGCCAGGCGGAGGGGGAGAAATCCCCATGAGGATGGGGCAAACTCTGGAGCTGGATCCTGGAGAAAACAGATGCATTGCTGGAGATGTTCAGAGCTTGTTGGGCAGAGCCCTGAGCACCTTGTAGGGGTAAGAGAGCTGTTCCCACTGACGTGGTTCTGCCTGCTAGCACGGGACTTTGTTTGCTGCTTTGAATCATTCAGTTGTTGAGCTTTGTACCCAGTTGCACTTTCCCAGTGCCCCTTCTTGGGGAGGACGCTTTATTTTTTTATTGCTCCAGACAGTTTTAGTGCTGAAATATTTCTTTAGATATTTTTTAAGTAAGGTGGCCTCTGGCTACAATTAGTGTCCCATTGGAAGAACTGGAAGCGTTATATAGCAGCACTAAAGCAAATCATTCTACCTCATGGCATTATTACCTTGATCTGAAAATTTCCCCAGGCTGCTATTTGTCACTAATATTGCCTTCTGCTAAACTTATCCGTACAAAAAAAAAAAAAAAAAAAGTTAATAGAGCTGCAGTTCTGGAGTTGCCATCCCCATTTTTTTGGATGAGTTATTACTTAGTATATTTTATTGACCAAGCACGTAGAGTTCTTTGGTCCTTGAAAAACGATGCAGTGGTTCATCACGGACTCCATAAATTGTGGGACGATGCAGCAGCAATATCTTAGTCTCCTGTGCCATAAGACAGGAAGATGCCTTGGAAACACTGTGCTGAAGTAGGAACTGCATGGTGTGACTTGACCGCACTGCCTACGCTGTCATGGTGTCTATTAGGCTTCCTTGGTAGGAGGCTTCAGGTTCAGAGTTGCTTACTTGCTGCCGTTCTTTGGTGATGGATTTTTGGAAGGGTCTCATTGGTCCAGCCCAGAGGATTTTAACTGAGATACTGGGCCCTGAAGGAGCAAATCAAATCTCAGGAAACAAAATGTTAAGGTGAGGCACTTTAAAAACTTGTAGCTCATTTCTTGAATTGTGCCTTCAAGCTAACAGTAGCCACTAGAGAGAGCAGAGCGACTTTGTAATATGCTTATGGAGTCATTGCTGTTGTTTTCGTCAAGCAGAGAAAGCATTTACCAGTTCCTGACACAAAAAGGACTATGAGGACTATCTTGAAGTGCCCCAGAGCTATGACAGTGGCCTTATGATCCACAGCTGGATGTGTTACCTTGTGCACCGAGCTGGCAGTACCCATCTGCATACAGAAGAGCTCAGCCTTAGGGCTGTACTGAAGACTTTGTAGAAATGCCTGATACTGCCCCTTTTTCTCATTGTCATGAGTCCCTCTTGGTCTAGACGGGTAAATGCCTGGTCAGCCAGGGACCCTCTGGCATCTTAATGCCAAATGGCTGCTTTATTTTCTCCTGATTCAATCTAAGCTACCACTGCATCAAAAGACACTTAACCCACCTGGAAAGCCAAGCAAGCTAGAGCTATGGTAGTCTGCATGCTAATGGTAATTAGAGAAGCAAACTGCACTTCAGTTCGTATTCTGCAGTGGCTGTTACTGGAAAGCTGAACTGAACTAAAATCTGATTGGTTTGTTTTGTTCAAGTAGCTGAAGAAGTTACAGAATCAGCTGTTACTCCTGCTTTGCAAGCAGATTCAGATTTGTGGTGGTTCTTAAACACGTTTGTCACTTCATATAGAGGACTGTATTAAGAGAGGAGCAAGAGAAATGAGTTGACGTAGGGGAGATGAGCAGACTTTAAATTAGTAGTTTCTCCAGTCAATAATGCATATATTAAAATGTGTGAAAAATACCTGCGTGCGTGGTAGCTGTGATGGCTTGTCAGAGAAGGCTGGGAGAAACTGTATTCATAAGCTTATGCTAATCCACATATGGAATAATTTTTTTCATTCACTGTTAAACTAGCGTGGACATCCTGCCATAATTCTGTGTGCTGCTGGGTCTGCAGTGGTGAAAGCCATTCTTCTTTAAGTTTCTTCTCCTGTCTTTGGTTGAGAGTTAAATTATATGGAACGCTTCTCTCTGTTAGCGTTTAAAGGCTGGGTTTCTGTTGCTGTGGGTGCTCTCCGAGTTGGTCCTCATCACGACACGCATCTGGTAGGGCCCTGGGAGTGCCCTTACAGCAGGACTGGGGGAACCCTGCTTTTCTGGCTCATCGAGCCCTGGGTTCAGCACCACGTGGTCCCTATGGGTAAGTAGGCACAGTGGCAGGTGCTTGTGGGAAGGTCAGCACCAGGAAGGCTGTTCCTTCAAGCCCATCAGCTGTATTCTTGCAGGGAGCACATGGGGAGAGAACAGAAATCTTGAGAGGCTTACCTGACCGTTGGGACCTGAAGCCTGTGGTGGCTGAGAATAGATGATCCTATATGGATACCCAGCAGGAGGGTATAGCATCGGTGGTGCTCAACTTGTGCTGCATGCTCTTTCTTTTGAGGAGAAAGTACGACAGCTCAAGGGGAGGCAAAAAGCCAATCGCTTGGCTTAGTGGGTGTTTGGCAATATGGGCTGGTTTATAAAAAGCATTTCTTCAGCTTTATGCAGGGATAGTGTTTTTGTCAACTTGCTGCCAAATGCAGGATAAGGATCTCGAGGAAGGACGCAGTAAATAGGCAGAATAAACTGGTGGTAAAGATGGATGGGGATCATAAGGTGGGGAGGGCAAAACCTAAAGGAACTCCTGTGCTGAAGTTAGTAGTAGTAACTAACACAGAAAGCAGTGTGCTAATGTCCAGTGTGGAAGCGTAGTGCAGAAAGGGGATTATTGCAAGTGTAACATTCAGTTCTGAATTAAGTAAGTTTAAAAAGTATTCGAGAAATGACTTGTTTCTATTTCAGCATGTGTTTTTGTGGTCTATTAAAATACAGGAAAATGGGCAAGAGTACAGGAGGGGAAAAAAAGGAAAAGCTGAATATGGATAATGCTTTGTTCTACGTACAGGAGCAGTCTAAATAAAATCGGTTGAGTAATGGTCTTTCTTTGATATCAACTTTGTGGGGTACTGGATAGCAGCACAATGTGAACAGCTGCCAGGCAGTGCTGCAATGTAATTTCATGACCTGTGAAATCCTCTGGCTGAGATTTCTTAATGTAAATTGTGATTATTTTTTTTTGGTATCCACTGAATGTGCTTCAACTGAGCTTACATTCAGCAAAGGGTATTTAGTACTGCCTGAAAATTTGGCTCCTCTGGTTTGCAAAGTTACATGCACAAAATCAACAGTACTTTTGAGGAAGAAAATGCCCACCTTTTTTTATTCTCATCCTTCTTGATCTTGGCTGCTGAAGTGTAAAACTTGCCTTCTAATCAGTTTTTTCCCCAGTATTTTTGCCCTGTGTTCAATACATGCCATATCCTCAGGGAGAAAATGCAAAGTGGTCCGTTCATTGACCTGCTCCCTGCAAATGAATGTCATTGTTAGCACAGCCCAGCTCATTGCCTATTGATGTGAAAGCTGTAGTACAATTTTTATGTGCCAAATGCCTCATTTTGTTTGCTTTAAATCCCGTTTTCTTTCAGTTTCATTTTAAACAGATGTTTTCTAAATCCCTCCACAAATAGCAATTACGTTTTATAATGATGATCTTTGTCACTTAAGTTTTTAACTAGTGGTTTGATTCTCTGCTCTCAGCAATGTAAAACTGAGCTAAGTCTACTGAAGTTCAGGCTGTGCTGGTATACAACTGATGTTGGCAAGTGGAAAACAGGTATTTTTGGAGTTTTTGCACATTTCCAAGCATCTGGAATTAACACTCTCCACCTAGAGCTGCTCTATTTTAAATTCTAAGTATTATTTTCAGAAGATCCATATCCTGTTTGCTCTTAGTGCAGTAGGGAGTGTGTGCAGAAGCATCTGCTTTTGAAGCTCTGTCCCTTTTGGTGTTGTGGTCAGGAACCCTGTGGGGTCCATAGCTGCCAGTGGAAGAAGCTCTCCATCCACCCTGTCATCCATCCACTTTGTGTTATAGCTGGGTTGTGGTGTTTCTCCTGCTCTGTCTCAATCCTCAGCAATAATTCTCTGCCTGTGAACTGACTTGAGTCGATCTTTATTTGTCCTGTGGCTAGAGGCTACTTATTGGTCTGTTGGGTTTTGCTCCTTAGCTCCTGTACTTCACAGTACTGCAGCGTGACTTTCTGGTTTTCAGG
Organism: Alectoris magna; assembly: GCA_030625065.1. Classification (NCBI taxonomy): domain Eukaryota; kingdom Metazoa; phylum Chordata; class Aves; order Galliformes; family Phasianidae; genus Alectoris; species Alectoris magna. Next base: position 23,125,347 of record CM060568.1, on the reverse strand, counting down.
TCCATTTATTTTAGCTTCAGCCTTCAAGGGGTATATGGGAATGCTTTAAAGGAGCTTAGCTTCTGGAGAAATCACAACGTGGAATTGAATCTTGGAGCCCTGAGTGTGTCCACCTACGGTGTTATTTTCTACCAGCCTGAGATAGGTAGGATATATGGATTTTCTCTGCTTTTTGGTGAGGAGCTTCCACAACTTTGCCCTGGTGATGTGCAATTCAGGGAGTGCGCGCCCATGTTTTTTATTTCATTTGGTGTTGGGGTAGGTTCTTAAGGCCTTAGTCCCACTTATGGCTTACCTCTGGCGATGTGAAGTGTCTGCCTTTGCCATGAGCATTTATCCTTTTCCTTTGCCTTCTTGAGAAGGAACTTCTCTGCTCTTCTGCTTTCCTGCAGTTCTCAGGTATATCAGAAGTAGTACTGAAACTTCCAAAATTTGAGTTGAATAAAACTAAATCCATTTTAAATGAGTCCAAAGCTGAATCAGTCTTCTGATACCGCTCCCCATATAAGCTTTCGTACTGAGCTTCCAAAGCACGTTCCAACTCTTGTCTTGGGCCTCGAGTCACATCTCAGAGATGCTGGCAGTGGTCTGGAGCCCAATGCAAGTCTCTCATCTCCAGTCAGAGGCATGAATAGGCAGTGAATCAGCAGCATTTTATCTCTGAGCCAAGAAACAGAATGTATTGCTGAAAGCTCGTTATTTTGGTGTGTGTATGTGTCTAACAATGGGATGAGTTTTGGAATATTTAGGCAGAGCAATTTTTGATTAAAAACTCTTTTCGTAGTGGCGTGCGGGATGAATTACAGTCTGTGGGCACTGCAGATTAAATGCCTGTTGCGGGGAGCTCTCTTTGGAGCCGAGCCCATGAAAAGGATGCATTATGCTGCAAATTATTAAATATTGATTTCTGTAACGGTCTGCAGGCATCAACGAATTTAGCAATATGCTCGTAAATAGAATGAAAAAGATTAATACCTCGGCAGAAAGATAATTACAGATACATTTAAATGATGACTGTGGTGCAAGGTAGGTACGTGGGTACGTACTGCCATGGAGGACTTCAGCCCATTGTTGGGTACCCAGAGCCACCCAGAAGATGCTGTCACCTCAGATGTTTGCAGCTCAAGTTCCCAAAGTTTCTGGAGGTCCTTGGGCCAGGCTGCATGCTGGGTGTTTGCCTACAGAGGGGTGTTTGTATGCAGCTTGCTTCCTCCTGCAGTGCTGGGAGGTTTCCTGGCAGTACGCTCCCTGCCATCCCAGCTCAGCACAGTTTAGCCTCTCAAGGAAAGCTGTTGCTTGCACAGTGTTTGTGCCAGCAATAGCTTCTGCACAATGGTTTAGAGAAGTTGCTACTGCAGTGTTTGCTCTCAGCATTCAGTGTGGAATTACTTCTCCACAGAGATTTGCAATTTGAATTTGTCATTACCTTTTCACTCGGTGTAAGTATGTTAGAGCAATGACTTCTTCCAGAAGAAGGGAAATAGATTTCGTGTCTTAATTTTGTTGGAGGAAAGGCAATTTTCATACACTATCCCTAAGCTTTGTTTTGACAACCGCATGCGGCACATTTTTGACTTACTGCTTTGCTTTATTCAAGAGACAAAATTAGTGCTCTTCTGCAGATGTTAGTCTTTAAATTTCATTAGGAGGGATGACAACATCTGGGCCCTTAGGCCAATAAAAGCAAGGAGACAGTTTTAGCTGCAGCTCACGGACTTGTCTTGCATTTTGAGATGGTTACGGAGCAGCAGGAGTGGAACTGCTCATCAGTGCATCTCCAGGCGAGCTGTTATTGGTGCTGAGAAAATGCATGCTGTTGATCTCAAATTTGCAAAATGCATGATTTTGGTAAGGAATGATAAGGGCTCACGAGAAGCTTTGGTGATGGTTGAAGCCGGGGAAGGAGTGTGACTGGTTCATTTGCTCAGTGTGGTATATGAGTGAAAGCCTGGGTCACGTGGAGTCTGTCCTTCTGGTCTAACTAATGGCATGCAGACATACCATCCATTAGACCTCCACCCTGAACATTGTTTGTTTTTATACTGTTTGCTAAGGTACTTCAAGGATATTTGTACAATGTTAGTTTTTACTGTGCTTTGCTTTATTCTCTGCGCCACATTGACATCCGAGTCTGAGACCTGCTTGAAGGATGGCATAGGATATTGCCCGGTGAGGTTGTGGATGCCCCCTCCCTGGAAGCATTCAAGGCCAGGCTGGATGGGGCTGTGAGCAACCTGGTCTAGAGGAAGGTGTCCCTGCCTATAGCAGGGCATTGGAACTCGATGGTCTTAAAGGTCCCTTCCAACTCAAACCATTCTATGACTCCGTGATTCTATGATTGCCGTCCGGGGCAGTGTGTGTAGTCCCAGAGGTAGATACTGAAACGTTGGATATCATAGGCTGCCTACCACTGTCACAGGGTATTCCAGCTGGGCTGAAAACCACCCCGTAGGATGAGCAGGGCAGCTGGATCCAGTACGGATTCATGGCCTGGTATTTCTGATAGTAGCACCTTAATGAAAAGTGAGGATGTGACAGTCAGATGGATGCTTTCCGGTTCGAGAGTGGCATCGCTAATGGCACAGCTTGGAAAACAAACACGCAGAAATCCTGGATGCCCTTGGATTCTGAGACTGCTCAGAAAGCTGTGATTTCTACTAAGGTCTGTTAGCTCCAGTTGATTGTCTCCAGAATCCTATCATTTCAGGTCTAGTGGAAAAGCAAAGATGCATAGGACTTTCTTTTTTCCAAAGTTTTTCCTATTTTTTTTTAAGGCTTAAAATGAAAAATTCCCTATTCCAGCCCTCAGTCCTCTAGCTGTCACAAGACATACTTGGATGGCAATCACATGCAGCTCATGGCCACATTACAAAGCTACTTCAAAATCAGGTAACGTTAGCTGTTGCCTGAATATTTAATCAACTTTTTACCTGAGTTTTATTGCCAGTATGAGATCCCACGAGTTAAGCCGTTTGTGCTACGGATATACCTATGTGCAGAGAAAAGGAGACCGTTCTTCCACCTTCTGTGTAAACAGCTGATCCCGAAACTGGCAGAATCAGTAATGCCAAGTGTCAGCTGTGCTAACAAATGTGTAGCAATTGTATTTTGGATCAGCAGTTTTTTAGAGCAAAGTGCTCATAATTTCCAGCAGTTATTTTTGAGAGTGCATTCCCTTCTCTAATTTCTTTATCTTCAAGTTATATCTGCAGAATAAAATTGCAAAGCCAACCGATGCTTTACAGTTACTCCAATTATGTGGTATGTGGGCAGTAATCAACCCCAACGAAGCTGGCAGATTAGTTGTCTGTAGAAAGTAGGTTTGAGACATCATACAGGTACATGTGTCTTTTTAAAACCTTGCTGTTGGTGTCAGGTTGGTGCTACTATTGAATATGAGGAGTTCTGCTAAAGGACTAACTATAAGTTTTAGCTGGGACAAGGCTGTACGTGGCCTGATCAAACCTTGCAGCTTTGATAAGTATGAGTGAATAGAAGAACAGAATACTGTTGGATAGAAGAAAAAATGTTGCTGGAGAAACAGTTGATATTGGTAGTCAAGAAGCACGGAAGATTTGAAGATGGGCATGCATCTAAATCTTAGTGTATCACAATTTGTGTTCACATCATATTTGCACACCTGGTTTTGCAGTAGCCCTATAAAATAACACAGTGTTGTCCCGTGCATCGTTAATGCTCACGGAGTTCTGTTTTTGTAATGCATGCCCAGTGCGCATTTCATTTAGTTCACAAACGAGTGCTGCTACCTGATTTTCTTTCCTTTGTTTCCTTTTATCCAGCTGTTACAGCATCTGGGGTTGGAAACCATGCAACTAGAAGCCTTTCTGGAGTGGAAGCAACTGGAAGCGGTTTACTGGCAGTGGATGGTAATTAAAGTAATTTTAAAGGGTGCAGCTTTCTTGACTCTGAGCGATAGCTGGCCACTTACAAAGACTGCTTTCCACAATAGTGCTGCGAGACGTCTGTTAAACAGCACTCGAGGAGAGGGAAAAAGGGTTTGGTAAAGAGAGGAATGTGTTCTTAGTTCTTCTTCATCCCTCAGTTTTCTTCAGTATGGCTGTGAGTCTTACCAGCTGAGCTGAGGAATGGCAGGGCGGAGTAGCAGAGCTCCATAAAGTTAATACAAATGAAAACGCTTGATCTTCATCTCTTTAATGTTTTTAAACATAGCAGTCATACATTTCGTTAAAATTAAATGGGTTTTCAGAAGAGGGACTCTAAGCTTTATTGCAGACTTGAGAGCAACTAAATTTGCAAGCAGCTGATACTGAAAACAACTTCATTTTTTCCCAGCCAAATAGTGTGTTGAAATTGGCAATTTCCCCTTGAACTGTGTTGAATGATCATAAGAAAATCAATAAGCCTTTCTGTGTGCGTCTTCGGATTTCTCAAGTGAGTGTAAACGGCAGCATCCATCTCACTTCTCTCTACAACTTCTGTCCATTTCCAGTTGCTGAAAATAATTCTTCAGAGCACTTGATTAGCTGTATGAGTTTACAAAATGTTGGGAATCGGAGCTGACTATTAATTGCACACATGCGTTGTTCTACACTAAAAACCAGGCAGAGGAGTGTAAAATTACCTCACCTGTCTTGAAGAATACTCCCAGTGCAGAGCCATTCGAATTGCCATTAGTTATGTAATGGCTTTTGATTTGCTCATCTACCATCTTATAATTGGAAAGCTTCAGCTCTGGGATAAGCCTATCTCCAAAGTCATGCTGGCAAAATGTAAGAGCAAGTGCTATGGCGTTTTGGGGTAGCCACCTCAACCACATTACGGTGTGGGGAGTGCTGTGGTGGTTAGTGCCAATCAGTCCTAAATAAACACTTGCAAAAAAAACCCAGCCAGCACATCTTTATTTAATAAGAGCTGAATGCAGCAGTGTCTTTGTTCAGCAGGATGGTGATGGTTGTGTTCCCATGGTTGTATGAGGATGAGATGTGCTTTGAAGATACAGAAGCTTCCTCATTCCATTTTTACCCATATTTTCTCTTGCTGATCTGATGGATAGAATGATGCTTGCATAATTACTGCCCTCCTGGTGGTTGCAGAGAATCTTAGTAATGTATTCCTGCTGAAGCTTCCCTGTACTGATTACTGAATGCTCTTACACTGATGGGCACGTCTGCTCTGCAGCCTTCTATCTTCGAGCGTCTGTATCGGGATGCATTGCGCCATTTCCTTACTCTTAACCTTTATAGGATGTGTTCACTGACCATCAGGTTATGAGCTTATCTGTGGTTATTTCTGGCAGGTTGTTTCCATTCCCTTTGCCCCGTGCCCTGATTTGTGTGTGCCCATACAATCCGGGGAAACCCTACTTGTCTGCTTGGGTGCAGATGGACTCTGGGATGCGGTAGAGCATGGGTGATTTTAAATGAATACTGAAAGATTCGCCCACAATCTATGAATGTATCCTTCAGCATTTGCAAATGGAAAATGCCTGACTGGGCTCCCCAGCCTTTATAGGGATCCACCAGCTAGGCTCTGGAATTGGAACGCCTCTTGCACTTATCTTTGCCTGATTCAGCAGCTGAACTTGCATGTTTCTGTAGGAAGACAGCTATTGAGTATCTCCACATCTTTGCATGCTTGTTTCTTTTTTTCTTTTTTTTTTTTTAACAAGTGCAGCAAGCTGTCAAGATAATTTTCTTCCATGCTGTCTTAGTTCTGGGTTGTCAGATGATTTTAACATTATTATTAAAAAAAACCACACCAAACAACAAAAAGCCCACAACTTTTCAGAGTTGACAAAGCAGACACTTCTGCTAAATATAGGTGCTAGCCAGTTTTCTGGAGTTTGCTGTTAATGATACTTCCTTGATAACTGAAATAGGTTGCTCTTAGTTTGTAGAAAAGACAACTTGTGACGCCTATGGGGATGTGTGGCTCTGCCTTACACCCATCCCTGTGCTAAGGTGCAGCCCTGCTCTCTGTTACTATCCCGATGCCCTTCCCTCTTGCTTTCCCCCGTTTTTCTGCCTTTTCTTTCTGCATGTTCTGTTCTGCCACCCGTTTTCTTCTCTGCGCTCATCTGTGCTACACTGGAGGCAGAGAGTTGAGCAGAAGGAGGTGAAACTGACTCCATGGAGGCAGCAGGAGCTTCGTTATTGCCCCATGGTTGTATGGGAGCCTTCAGCTGCTGCTCTTGCTGCTGGGCTCTGCTATAGCACCCTGGCTGGTAAGGGTGAGGATTCTGGCTCTGAGTTGTGACATTTACAACAAGGCAGAGCAGTGGTCTTAGGCCACAGTGTGGCTTGACTGCAGCCGCAGGAGTGGCTGCAGTAATTTTGCTCTAAAATTTTCTCATTTAATGAATTTCAAATTTAAAAGGGGAAAAAAAAAGAGCTTAGTGTTACTGCTGTGCAGATTGTTAGGCTGTCAGTGGTTGGTGACATCTTGCAGAGCTGCTGCTGGCTTAGAAAGGAGGGTTTTCAGGGTGTCTCTTGCCATTCTTGGCTCCCCTGCAAGGTTTTTCCTCATATCAGCCTAAAAACCTCTCACGGTGAAGAAAGCCAAAGTTTTATACCTACCTGCATAGAAAAAAGACAGCTAGAGAGAAAAATTATTCGCATCCTCTCTACAGCAACCTTCTATTAAAGTGAAGGCTGTTAGCATGTCACTGCCTTCCCAGTCCCTGTTTCTAGGCTAAACAAAATTGGTTCATATAATGCCTCCTTGTAGGCCATTCCTTCAACTTCTGATGGCTGTTGCTGCTCCAGTGTGGGATTTTCTATCCCATTTGTCTGTGTTTAACTTCAGGTGCCTCACCCGTACATCAGCGTTACGGTCAGCTCTCTTCTATCACAGAGACTTGTGTTTATGCTTTCTAAGCTGGTGCTTGCATTTATCAGGATGACATTGGTGACGGGTGATTTTACGGCATCTCTACCAGCAGTGCTGCTGCTGAGACAGTAATTACACCTGTGTTTTTGCCTTGCCCACATGTTGACCATGCTGCCCGACTGCTGAATTTGCTCTTGCTGTTTTCAGATTGCTTCTCCAGTTTTGAAAGGTAATTCTGAATGCTACTCATCTCCTTAAAAGAGATTATGATCTCTCCTGTTTGATGTTTTCTTGATAACAAAATGGGAATAAATATTTAATACCCTGAGTGAGGAGGGCTGAGTCTCTTAGTTATCCTGTTGTGGCACAAAGACTTTTTCTTTGTAATTTATGCACTAAATTGTACAGGTATGTGTGTTGCAAGGACTCATCCTATTCGGGTTTTTTCGAGTATCAAATAATGATTGCTATTTCTGAAGGCAGCTGCACAAATCATTTTATAGCCAGTGGAATGGTCAGTGCCAAGCAGAACTGGCAGAGCTGGTCAGCCTGCAGCAGGGGGCTCACGGAATTCCTTGGCCTGGAGAGCTGGATGTGGGCACAGATAGGGTGTGGATCCTACAGCTTGCTATGGCACGCAGCTGATGGGTGGTGTAAGCACAGCACTTGTCCTGGTCATCACTTTGTTACAGAAAGCCATGCAAGTAGAATTGAAGGGGAAAGGTCTTACATAGTGCTTCGGCAGTATTGATTATTGTTGTCCCAGTGTGTGACTTTATGCTTTAGTAATAACAGTGGAGAGCAGCTCACAGCATGCAGTGCTTTCTAAAATGAGCTAAGTTAGCAATGTAAGTCTTCCGTTAACTTATATTAGAGTGAACTAAAGAGGTTCTCTTAAAATAGCTGTGGGATTGCAGAACTGTACCCTGAGACAGCAGCAGTACGTTCCTGGCCATGGGCTACTGGGAAGAAGGAGGAGGGAAGCATTTTAGCACCTGCCAAAAAGAAACTTCTGTTGTTTTTTCTTTCAGGAAACCGTGTTAGATAACATGGCTGAAGAGGGAAGCGTGCGCATGGTGCAGGACACTCCCGTGGAGACCAGCAGGCTGCAGGAGGGGGCCACGTGCTGCCCCTGGGCTGAAAGCATGACTGTGCAAATCGACAGGTTGTCTGGGGAGATGACAGCTCTCCACAGCCAGCTGCACCAGCTGGTAACACACCGAAGGTCTGCCTGGTGTCAGAAGGTGAGGTTTGGGGCGGCTGTTGCGATGGGAAGCAACTTCTCACATCCTTCATTTTTCAGCTCTCTCACTGCGTCCCGTCTCAGAGCAGCCTTCCTGTTGGTGCTCTGTGTCAACCTACAATTGCTTGTCTGTTTATGCCCACAGCACGCCAGGTGCTCTTTCTAACGCAAAGTAAGCAGGTGTCCCAGAGAGGCAGTATGCTGAAAACAAAGTAAGTGCCCTTGCATTTGGAAGGGAAGGCTTCAAAGGATAGGGGTTACAGAGGAGAGAATGAGGAGAGGAGGAAATTGTAGCAGCCTCTGGAGGGGACAGAGGCAGCAGGCTGAAAGCATCTGTAATGGTTGCAGCGAGAAAAATACCAGTTAGGTATTCACAGGGAAAAGGAGGGTGTGAGAAGCCAGAACTTGTCTTCTTTCACTGAGTTAGTCTTTGAAATGCCTGATGGGGGAAGGAATAAGAAGGGTTTGAAACCTGTGAAGTGAGAGAAGGAACGGAGTGCAAGTTTTGGTGCAAGAACAGACTGGGTGTGGGAGGTTGGCTGAGGAGGAAGGCAGGTGATAGGAAGGAAATGTACATGGTGTTCGCTGGCATAGATGTGGGGGGGTACAGAGAAGCACCCAGAGGGGCAGTGGGGCATAAATAAAAGAGCTGTTAATGTAGATGTGGGAGATGAATCTGAATATTAGCATGCTGACACAAGGAGATGTGATGGAGGATGGAAAGTAGCTTTTTTTTTTTTTCTTTTTACAGTCATAAAGGGGGAAAAGAAGGATAACAGAGAATCTATTAAACCAGTTGATGGGCAAGAAGTGAAAGGAAGAGTTGGGTCAGGTAGGACAGTAACAAAACTCTCCGTGTCACTGTTTTGTGCCCATATTAACTCAGAATCGTTAACTTTTTGGTTTTTTAGTTTGAAGTGTGGTAGCTGGGATTACAGATCAACTGGCAGAATGAAAGGTAGCAGATATTTGCTCAAGAGTTCAAAGGAATCTGGCATGGGAAAAAACAGTATGGAGAAAAACTGGATCACTCTCTTCCACTGCAAGGATAAGGAGCTGGTTGGGCTTGGTTGGATAGGGACAGGCAGGAGGAGCTGCTGCTTCATACTGAGTGTGCGATCCTTCCCCTGGAGCACTGGGGATATGAGTAACATAAGCGAGCTCAGAATCTGTTGGATACATTCTTTGAAGGAGAAATGCACCAAAAATTATCCAAAACGCAAATGTAAATTACAAGCTTGGCAAGTTGCGGGATAAAAATCATTGCAGGCTGGGAGAATATTCTGAAGTATCTCCAATGTATTTGCTTTGATCTTGTAGTCTCCTCCAAGCACTTGCTGTCAGTCACAGTCAGATGGGGTGCTGGTCATGCAGGTCTCTGGTGTGGTCTGACTTAGATGCTTCTATGGCAAAACGAAGATGAATGTTGCAGGACAGCTCAGGCTTTGAATTTAAAAAGTAAACTTCCCACTGTGTGATTTCCAATATGCTCTGACTCTTCTTGTGTATAAAATTATATGTGCCTGTTAAATATGATGTAGTAATCACACTAACTTTTTATGCTTTAATTTGGAAATGAAGTCCAATAATGTTAACTGATGAATGCTGCGCAGTGTGTTGAAATAGATGCACTGATTGTTTTTGAATGATTTTTGGTCAAGTTCCACTGTTTCTGAGATTCACAGAATGTCATTTGAGTGCATAACTGTGGGAAACAAATGGAGTGTGTCTTGGTGCGTTGTTAAAAGGATAGTTTATCGCAAGTGCTTCCTCTTCTGCATCCCCCAGAACAGAATTGTTTCGTAATGCTGCTACGTGACAGCGTTTTGGAAAGCCTGGAGGTCAGATGACTCTCCATTAATCCTCTTTAAATCAACCCTTCTTTCTGTCAGCAAAGCTGCCTACGTGATGCTTTCTGCCTGCAGCCTGCCTTCTTTCCCCCAGCTGAGATGCTTGCTGAGTGCAGGCTGCTCTATCAGTTGTGTCCCTTTCAGTCCTTTCCCTGGAGAAATAAGCTTATCCCATCTTTCCTTCTATATTCTTTTTTGAGTCAAACAAAGAGAAGTTACAGCGGTAACTAAAGTGGTCATTATCTCTAACTTTGTGTCTTGTGATAGCGAGGCATCTGGAAATTATCTTGGCTCTCACAAGCATGCCCATATGAGGGACAGTAAGTTTTATTATAGCTGCTGTGCCCACTGCGTTGTACTTCATGAGAACAGTGATAATCCACCAAGTAATTATGTTGGTTGTTAGCAATGCGCCCGGTGTCTGTGCCAGGCAACTAAGTAGAAACCATTCCAAAGAACTGAGGACGTGTGATTAGATGTGATATTCTGGGGAAGAGACAGCCACAGTTTTTAAAGAGAGGAATCACAAATCTACAATCTGCCGGAGCTCTTGGAGGGGGACCACTGAGCGTGTGGGCAAGGGAGGTTGGGTTGATGTCATCCACTTGCGTTTAGAAATGGCATTTGATAAAGCTCCTGAAAGGATTCTCAACCAAAATAAACTGCCCATGTGAATGTGTTTCCTCTGACCCTTGAGCAGACAGGGCAGGAGGAGGAGAGCAGGCGTCTGTGATCAGTTTGCACGGGGAGGTGAGGAGCAAGAGGCCCAAGTGAAAGAAGCTCAATCACTGGGAGCACGTGTGAAGGACAGCAGGAAAGGATCAAGGGCCCTCTTAGAATGATAGAATGGCTTAGGTTGGAGACGACCTTAAAGATCATCCACTTTCCAGCCCCCTTCTATGGGCAGGATTGCCAACCACCAGATCAAACTGCCCAGGATCCCATCCAGCCTGGCCTTGAGCGCCATCAGAGATGGGGCATCCACACCAATCTGGACAGCCTGTGCCAGCACCTCACCACCTTCCGAATAAAAAATTTCTGCCTAGCATCTAACCTGAATCTTTTAGTTAAATCTCTTTGTTTAAAGCCATTCCCCCATGTCCTGTCACAACTGGACTGTAAAAAGTCAATCCCCTCCTGCTTCTAAGCTCCCTTCAAGAACTGGAAGGCCAAAGTGAGATCTCCATTACCTCTGTTGTACTAAATAATGAAATGATAAAATGTTGGATAAAATGGGATGGGAGATAAATGTGATAAAAATTCATCCAAAGGAAAGTCATAACTTTATGTCTGTTTTTGTGATCTGGCCATCGTGTCGTGCGAATGAGCTCTTGGGGTTACAGCAGTAGTTCTGTGAAAATGCCAGTGGTCGCAAATAGCAAATTAAATCCTAAGAATTGTAAGCAAGGCAGAAGAAAGTGATATTGAAAGTATTTCTATCAGTTTCCGGTACACCGTGTGCCGTTCTGGTTGTTGTCTGTGCTAAAAAAAAAGATGTGATTGAACTGGAAAGGCGTAGAAAGGGGAAGTGATGGTGACCCAAGCTGTGAAAGGGTTTCTGTGCAAGGAACGTTCAGCTGGTTTAGGGCTCCTTGTTCTGCAAGAGGAGGCAGTGAAGGGGAGTATCACGCTGGAGCAGGAGCAAACAATTGTACTGTTCTGCTGCTTCTTCATTCTCATGACTGGGCAAGTTCATGAAGGAAAAAATCTGTCGTTAAGCAATAAATATGAAAAATGCTCTCTGGCCAAGGAAGCCCTTCAGCCAAAAACTGCTGAAGTTTAGAAAGTTGTGTCTTCCAGTGAAGTATGGCTATGTATTTGTCTGGTGCTGAACTTCTCCTCTTGCTACTCGCTGCTGTGCTGTGTTGCAGGCAGGCTGCTGGGTTCGGTGGGCTTTGAGGGGTCTCTAACATAAAGATGGAAAGACTAAAGCAAAATAGGAATTTCTAAATACGAAGCAGTTTCTGTGTGGAGGGAAGAGATATATATAGATAGATAGATAGATATTTTTTTCCTATGCTTTCCATGAATGGGACTAAAACGTGCTTAAATTACAACACAGTTCTCATTACATATTAAAGAAATAATTTCCTTGGACCCTCTACAAAGCAGCTTATGCAAATATCTGTCAGCAGTATCTGGCTGAAGAGGAGCTGGGCCTGCTCGTACGACTGTGGATTGGGCTTGAAACCTGAATCTGTGGTTGACTGATGGATTTAGGACAAGGTCGAGGTATTTCAGGTGTGTTCATGTCAGTGCTATGCTACGCCACAGTGTCTGGTTTGCAGCACTAAACACAACTGCTCGTTATTCAGGGCAATATATCTGGCTTTTATAAGATTAATAATTTGTACAGCGTGATTCTGGTACAGGAAAGTATCCATCTTTAATCTTTTAAAATTAACTTACTGTCCTCAGGAAAGCGTTTTCTTTTGTTTATCTCTGCCTGCTCCCAGCTCTTTTTTTTTTTCCTTCCAGTTTTGTGCTTGGAACGACCCTGAAACCATTTCCCTTTCAAGGACATTGCAGATAACTGAATGTTGCTATGGGATTTGGGTGATTCGTGAAACCCTGATTAATATGACATTTTAACTGATACCCATCTGTAGGCAGAACTGTGTTTGGTATCTTGGAGGAGAAGAGGCGTAAGACATACCTGTATGGGCAGAGGTGTGATCTGAATGTGTGGCTTTCTTGTAGTTAGCTCTGCTCTTTTCTATTCAGCTCTGTTCTTTTCCATTCAGCCCTGGGTAAATAATCGCAGCTTCTTGGATGACATTTTGGTGGTTAAGCTTTAGAAATGTTTCTCTGCTTGGAGAAAAATGTAACCGAAAAAGAAGTCGTCTCCGAATTTGAAAACAGATCTTGTTTGTTTGTTTGTTCCTTTCCAAATATTTATTCTCTGCTCCTCTGTTTGAGGGAGATCTTGATTTCAGGTTAAACATTCTGTATCCAGGAGCCGGAGCGCAGGATGCGTGACTCGAAATGAGGATCCACATCAGTTTTAATCACATAAATGCTCACCTGCTACTGAGCTTCCGTTGGAGCCTGTGATATTGTAATATGGGATCTTGGTGTTCAAAAAGGTTTGAAAACAAGCTAGACTCCTTTCAGGTGATGGTGTGGTGGAGCTTGCTCATATATGCATCTCTGAAGCATGGCTGAGAGAGAGAGTCAGAGCCATTAAACTGAGCTTGAATTGCTCCCTCCGCGTTTGAGCCCTGTCCAGGAATTCCAGTTGTGCTGGACTACCCATGCCTGAGCACAGAGCACTGGGAGCTGGAGGAGGAGCTGTGGTCCTGCTGCCACTGCACGATGAGGCCTAACCTGCATGAAAACCAAGGCATGGGCAGTGCCTGTGCATGGGTGGGGAAGTAGAAATAACATTTTCCCCTCCTTAATGGCTGGTGGGGCCCAGTGCGGTGTATGCTGGCTGCCCAGTGTGTGCCCAGTGTGATCCCCAGTGCAGGGCTATGTTGCTGCAGCCCGAAGCACAGGCTCATGGCAAAGCAGCAGCTGAGCTCTTGGTGGAAAGCTCTCTGAAGCTTTGTCAAGAGCTCTTTTTCTCTTTGGAAGCAAATTGTTCCCATTTCATCTTGTCTATTTTTGCTGTTTATTCTCATTCTCCGGGCTTTCTGCTAATATGAAGATATCGGTGCAGCGAGTGGTTAATAATTACCCAGGCTGTGGGGATGTAGGAAGCGGAGGAGTGCTGGGGATGGTTGGGAGCAGTCAGCATATTCCCTGCCCCGGTCCCAGAGTGTTGTTGTGTTCCACTTTGAAAACCTCCATCTGGAGCATCGAGCAGCTGTCAGTGGAGCTTTTCATGCAAAAAGGAATTGAAGAACTAGCAGGGCCACAAGAGCAGCTTTTGGTAGTGTATGGTTGGCTGGGCCCAGATGCCTGCGTAGGGGAGGAAACCCAGGGAGATCAACAGAAGCATCCATCAAAGGGAGCAGTGGAGGACATGGACGGGAGGGTGGCAAGGAGGGACGGGGCTAATGGCTTTTATGTGTAGTTTGTATTTTGTTAAATGTAGGATTACATTTGCTGCTGATGGAGCTGCCAAGGTATTAGCAGATTTAGGTTATTAGAAAGCATAGACCTGCTGTAAGCAGTTGGAAGTAAGATGTTTAAGGGATGGAATGCTTCCCCTGTGAGGACAGGCTGAGAGAGCTGGGGCTGTTTGGCACGGAGAGGGGAAAGCTCTGGGGAGACCTGAGAGCATCCTGTCAGGATCTACAGGGAGGTTATGAGAGGGAAGGGGGCAGAATCCTCAGCAGGGTCTGTGAAACAGGGCAAGGGAAATGGCTTCAAACTAACAGAGGGAAGATTTAGATTGGATATAAGGAAGAAGGTTTTTACAATACAGGCAGTGAGGCACTGACGCAGGTTGCCCAGAGAGAGGTGGTGGGCTTCCCATCCCCGGATACATTCAAGGCTGGATGGGACTTTCAGCACTTGACGGATTGCAGGGGAGTTGGACCAGATGCCCTTTAGGGGGATCCCTTCCAACTCATATGATTTTATGTTCATGTGTGTGTTCTCTTTTTGCTTATGTATTTTGTTGTGTTGCTTTGTCTGGATTTTTTTAATCAGTTTTCCTAACAGATCAGGCTGCTTTCTTTTGGTAAGTGCCCATGGATGCCGTGGTGAGACCCAGGTGACAACTCCAGGGTGCACTGCGCTCTGCCCTGTGCTGGAGGGAGGAAGAAAGAAGCTGTCTCTGAGCATCTCTCTTCTCCATAGCAGGATCTGATGTTTGCATTAGATCAAAACCCTTAGTTAGCCTGGCTCAAGTAAAAGCATGGGGAAAGTTCCTGCACGTGAGCAGAGCTGGGAGGTTTTTAAAATAATCTCGTTCACTTCTGAGAACTTGAGCCCATTACTCAGATTTGAATAGTCAATGCTAAGCTTGCAGCATACAAACAGATGAAGAAGATAAGTATTTATTCTTTGTTTGCAGATGTGACTTGCTGTGCAGATTGCTGAATGAGTGCTGAACCGTGTGAGAAAGACTCCGTCGCAGTTGCTAAATCAGCAAACTGATTTCAAACACATAAAAACTGGAACTGAAAGTAAATTATCCCGCCTGACATTTTTCATGGGGCTTATATATTCTAAAGGACTCCAGCTCCATAGGGAAGACAGAAACGTTAAAAACCAGAGTGCTGTCTCCTGTTCTGCGTGCAGAACTCTGGGGTTTGAAGCGTGGTTGGAATTTTGTCTTGTTTCCCAAAAGATGCAATTTTCCCTTCCTTAGCCAAAACACAGAGCGTGTGCTCAGGTGACACGATCAGCTGAGGCATAATCGATAACCAGCGTTAATATTTTACTCGTGTTATTTACTGACAGGCTGGATACCGACCAAGGCAGTGAAACATGCAGTAAATGCAGCTGAAGAATTATACTCCAGTAAATTTTAGATGAGCTTTATTTAACAATAAACTGTAAAAAAAAAAACCAAAAACCAAACAACCACATCCCAATGAGAGGACGTGTTTTGTAGCCACTGTAAATGTTTTAGTGCATTTTTTAAGGAATAAGTGTAGCACTTATGTTTTCGCACTGAAAAGCACATCAAACATGGACAAAAATTGGGAATGCCTACAGGGTTCAGATGTGCAATGTGTGTGAGATGGTGGCTCCCAGCACTGCCTTTATCTATTGAACGTGAAAAGCTGTAGGGGTGATGGGTAGGGATTTGGGGTCCCTGTGGCCACCAAGCTGCTGGGTTTCTGGAGCTGAGGCTGTCTGGTGCACGGTGAGCTGTGGTGATGCATCCTCCTCTGCCAGGGCTGCATCTTGGGGGCGTTCCTGCCTGATGGAGGCCGTCTTAAACACTGCAGCTGGTGGCTGTATTTTAGGGCAGCTGTACCTGGAATGCTCTTAGTGTGTTTTACTGAGCTTTTCTGAGTGGGTTTTTGGGACAGTAACTTCCAGAAGGTCTCTGGATTGCTTTTTACAGCTCAGGGCAGACCATCAGGGTGAGTTCTTCCTCCACCAGCAGAAGTTGTAGGCTTGCATATTCCAGAGCACTGCTTGGTTTTCGGATGAGTTGATAGGAGCTCGGTGCTTTTGGGAAAAGGGCTGTTTGTAGTGATGCTTAACTGTGAGTTTCTTTTTTTTTTTCTTAAAACCTTGGCCTCGTCCTTCCAGCTGTCTGCCCTGAAATCAAGGGTACTTGATCATAAGAGAAGAAAGTATCTAACTCATTTCTGTGTCTGTCCCTTGTGCTTGTAGAAGAGCTGACATAAAAGTAAATCTGTAATTTAATATTGTCAGATCTCTTCTTCCTAGACAGAAATGCATCTAAATAAGGCTTCAGAGCACTTCTGAGTTCAGAACTCACTACTCGTAACTGTTTGTCTCATCAGCTCTCTCCAAGCCATGAGAGCTGTCAGGCTTTTCCCTTTGCAGGCTGTAGCTGCAGGGCTCACCCCGTGTCTCCTGCCAGCATCTCGATGGCCATTCAGGCAGCTTTGTGCCCACTGCAGCCACTGCTCACCAGCAAAGCTACGAGAGAAACTCCTTTAGCTGAACAAGTTTTTGGAGCAACGGCTTTCAGAAGCTTTTTCACTCAAACTCTGCGAATGGTTTTATGCTGACAGATCTCCACCTGAGGGTTAGCACTCGTTTGCCTCCTGCCACCGTTGTGTTGGGTTGCTGGAGTGAGCTTTGCTTGCTCAGAAAGCACAGGTCCAAGCAGCTCTGTGTGTCCTGACGTGGCTGCTTTCATGCTGAACAGAGTGATGCAGCTCTGCTCATGTAGCACTGGAGCCCTCCAAGCCCAACAAGTCACCTACGTCTGAGAAGGTATCTCCTATCAGCGGTGTTTGTCTGCTGCCCGAGATAAAAATTGGGAAGAACAAATTGCAAAATAAGTGAGCAATTTATTACATGAAGCAATACTTGTCTGCTGCCTTCCTCTGTAATTTGTCGCTGTCAGTCTTGTCTCAAAGAAGCTCCGCAGCCTTTTTGCAAGTGTCTGAATTACTGAGACTGACGTACTGTGGTTTTCATTTAATACTTTTTCAGTTTGTGCATGTTGCTATATAAATTTCTGTGATCTTCTAATTGAATTCAAAGATTTAAATAGTGTAAAGATAAAACTAATTAGAAAGAAATAAAAGGCTAGTCTGCTAGATGGGATTTTTCTGGTTATTGTAAGTACTAAGGACTTAGAATTTGGAGACAGAAATTATTCCCCTTGTACGTTGAGAACTGTGTGCCATGTGGGATTTTTGCAAGTCTAAAGTTCATCTCCCTGTGTCACTGATGGAGAACCTGCAAGCTGGTGCTCCTGGCTGGAGCCATCCCACCTTCACAGCATAGTGGGACCACACTGGGGTTGGGGGGAGGAGGGGGTTGCCTACCTTACAAGAAGCAGCTGAGGAGGTTTAAATAGTCCAGTTAATGTTTGGGGATTTGTTCCTGCTTGGTTCTGTCGTCGGAGTTGCTTCAAATACCACATTTTGTCTTTGATTCCTACCTGTTTTTCTCCTTTTGAGTTCAGTACTCCTCTGAAGTTAAACACTGGCAAAGCAAAGTGCTCCTACTAAAACCCGAGGAACAGATAGTTCAGAAAATATCCAGACAGCAAGAAACATTCTCCTAGGGAGAGGCTTTCAGCCCTGCCCCCTTGCTGCTGCCCTCAGCTATGTCCTTTAACAGTCCCACCCCACTGCTGCCCACGCAGCCCTTGGGCACGCCACTCAGCAGCCTCACAGTTTGGTTGCTTTGGGACCTAAGAGGATTAATTTCCCCCTTGCTTTTTCCTGTGCAATAGATATTCACAGGCTCAGCAAACAGGCACTGCTCTTATCACTTATGTGCTTTTGTGTTTCATGCTGATATTTGCAGGTTTACTTTGCATTTTCTTGTAAAGACCCTGGAAAATCTTCCTGGCGTTCCTTTCCTGGTCTCTTAGGCCGGTGTCCTTTTCTGTTATCTGAAGCTTGTGTGATTTTTCTGACTCCTATCAGTGTGGTATTTTGATACATGATGCCAAATACAGACTGACTTGATTCTCTTAAAAAAAAAAAGTCAACAGAAACGTGGTACGCCTTCATGCAAGGTCAGGGTCTGGTTACTCCTCTGTGTGACATTATGCTGTAAGAAACACTTTTTGTTGCTTTACTTCCTCACCACCATAATGCTTTCTATTAGAGAACAGCATGGATGCTGTCCTGAAGTCTTCTGAAGTGCTTGGCGCTGTTGAGTGCATGGTGGGGGGAAAGAAAGCACGCAGCAGCAGTGCCTGGCCAGACTCTTGCGGTTGTTCTCACTGAATGCAGCTAAGCACGTTTGTGATATGAAACTTGTATTTTTAGTTTCTCCCCAGAGGACTCCTCCTCCAGCTAAAAGCTGGCCTTCTATTGCTGGATGAAGTAGGTGCATTGCTGCTGTGGCTGCCCTGTCAATTTGTTTTGCACTGACAATAGGTATGCCTGGGAGCTAGCGTTTGAATAGAGAACGTCTTGCTTAAAATGCATAAGATGGAGATGTATACATCCCTCTCTAATTGCAGGAAATTGCAAATCCGGGCAAAATTTGGAATGCAGCTGCTTGTATAATTACATCTCCTGTCAGTTGCTGTAGCTCAGCTTTACAACTCTTCTAAAATGCCTTCGTAGTTTGTGGTACAAATAATGCACGCATTAATATTACTTTGATATCGCCCCTTTTGGGTTGTTCTCCTCCATTTCCAGAGGCCTAAGCTGTTTCTTCTTGCTGAACTCATAATGAATGTGAGAAATCAGTAATTATATTAAGGTGAAATGTTGCTGCTAGCTAATTTGTTAAGCCAAAGCTTTGAGTTTTTAGTGAGAAATACCTACATGTGTACCTCAAGCCAGTTGGATCTGCTTTACAGCTTCAGGTATGGGATATGTGCCAACGAATGGTTTTTCTGGCTTTGTGAAATAGGAGGCAATGGGCTCATTGGAAAAGTGCTAGATTATTGGTAGCCAAGTGGTACTGTCTGCTACTGGTCATCCACTGAAGAATAACACATAGGTGACCATTCTGGGCTTAATGAAATGGATTAATCTCACGCCGCTGTCACAATTGTAAAGTGATTGAAAAATTGGATAGGATTAAGGGAGAGGGTAATGAAGGAGTTATTCTATCCTCTGGAGAGGTTAGAGAAATGGAACTGAACCAAGGCAAAGTTGCTGCTGGGATGATGTCCCATAAGTTCCTAGGCAGAAATGGAATTCCGAAGGCACAAGACTTAATTTAGGTGAGAAATGGCATAACAAGACCCAGTGGCTGAGGCAGAGCTTAGCACAAAGATGCACATTTTAAGCCATAAGTGTATTTTACTGCTGAAATAACATTGTGATAGAGTAGGGTTTTGATCAAGTGGAGCTTGCGTTTAAGAAAAAAGTGTGTTTCTAAAGGAGACCCCGTAGTTTACCAAATGTAGTAGAACACAGCCCACATTGCTGGGTGAGATACCGTAGCCTGTGCTATGCAGAAGGTTAGGCTACTTAAGCGCTTCATTTTCGCTTTAAATCTGCAAATGCGTGCGTGCCTTGCTATTAAATGGGCTATTTCAGAGGAACATCATGTCTCTGTGTGTACAATCGAGGATCGCACAAGAAGAAGGGAACCTCATTTAGGCAGGGCAGTGTGGGAAGTGTTCAGCTGTTAAAATAGAAAATGATGGTTTCCAGAGCTTTTAACTGGTTATTCTTCAGGTCGTAGAAATTGCTGCAGAAAATTAAAAACCTTGAAAGCTTATCACAAAGAAGCTTGATTCAATGAGACAAGTTTTATAGAGCCGCGGTGCTAACTCTATAACTTCCTTAGAGGTTTGAAATTACATTTGGGCAAGTTGCTCTAAGATATGAATTGGAAATTAGGATAAGGTGGGGTTTTTTTTATAGTAAAGCACCTGCTTTACTCAGTGTTGTAGTGTTTCCAGAATAGCTTATTGCAGACTGCTGATACGGTGTCGATCTAAGCAGCAAGTGCCTTTATTGAATGCTGGGGGTCTGATTTTTTTGGGGGGGTTAGGTGCTGTTCAGCAAATGCTTGAACTTTGTAAGGTGAAAGGTATGGGGTGATTATGCCCCGATAGCAAAAGCAGCGTGGCTTGATTGCTTGGCTATTACGTCCATTCACATCTCCTAATTTCCTTTCGCTCCCCAACCCAAAAGACAAGATCTGAGGTTTTGCTGTTCGTTCCCGTGGCTCTGAGCACGAGCAGCTTCCTTCAGGTGCATCACTGAGTGGGGCAGAGCGTTCCTTTGCTTTGTGAGGCTGCTTTCAGGTTGTCACGTGAGGTGGTGCCAAGCTGAGATACTGGCATCCAGCATGGGGAAGATTGCCACTTCAGTTAGGTCATTACCGGAAAGGGCTTAAATAACGCCGTGTGCTTACCCTAGAGGTTTCACGAGATCTCTGTGGGATGCTGTGCATTTTGGCAAAGTTCTGTCCAAGTGTGTTCATGTCCAGCTTGCTGCTTAGCAGAGAAAGAGCAATTTTTGCATCATTTTCATTGCACTTCTCATTAGCGAGCTGTTAAAACTCCATGAGGCGGAGCGGCCTCTCGGGGATGTTTGAGCCTCATAGAATGAGACACAAGCTCTGGGAAGCTC
This sequence comes from Alectoris magna, assembly GCA_030625065.1. Taxonomy (NCBI): domain Eukaryota; kingdom Metazoa; phylum Chordata; class Aves; order Galliformes; family Phasianidae; genus Alectoris; species Alectoris magna. The sequence goes on along the minus strand of CM060568.1, from coordinate 23,104,837 downwards.
ATTACCAGCAAGGTGCAGGCAAACAGGAGGGAGCTGGGGAAACCGCAGCAATTGGGAAGGGCTGAGTTTTGAGCAGCGATGAGATAAATGGATTGCACACCTTCAGCAGCTGAGGAAAGCAGAGCTCCCACGAGGTAGGACGTGGTCTTGGGAGTGGGAAACATAGCAGGCTTTGTCCACTCTGAAATGTGCAGAGGGACAGCACTTCTCTGTGGATTCTGAAGTGTGTGTAACTGCTTTGTTGGAATTACAGGTGTGCTGAAGTGTCGTGAGCTGCTAACCGGGTCAGTGCTGGCTCCAGAGCAGGGGATGTAAAGTGGAAGATGCTGCTTTCTTAATCAGCTGGTTCCCTGTAGTTCAGTGTGGCTGTTCTCAAAATGCACCGGGTCCCTTTGGGATGAGGTTGGCTCTGTAGAAGTGGAAACGCCGATCGTTGTGTTGTATTTATTTGATGTGGGTGCACAGCACTTGTCAGACAGTGCTGTGTGCCTAATGGGGAATAAAAGTTCCAGCTGGTAGATTGAGACTGAAAGGCAGAGCTGTGGGATAGGAAGGGGCAGGCACGAAATGCTGAGGCTCCTAATCCTTTACAATATGTTTGTTTAATATAAAGTGGTCTGCTGAGATTGTTTTGCCGTGTGGAATAATCATTATGTGCTGACTAATGGGAGACAGCAAGCTGTTAAAGAGCATCAATTAACCATACAGGAGGGATGTTAGCGAGTGTTTTCACAAGTCTTCAGGATGTGAAGAGTAAAGAACATGTCTGGAAGGCAACCCCAAGAGATTTTTAGCTATTCAAATCTACACAGAGCAGAGTGTTTGTGAAGATGTATGGGGTTACAGAGTTTACCTTTATCAGGAAGAGGAGCGCGAAGAATAAATTGAACGGGCTCTCCAACTCCAGATTGCCCTGATATGACGGGAATAGCACTTTGCGAAACTTGTCCTCTTATTTCATATTCATCAGTTGAATATTTTCTTACTAAATTCATCTAACATCGTTGTTCCAGGAACTGTTGGTCCTCTTCGCAGAAGACAGCATGTGCAGTGCCTTTCTGATGCTGTGTTTCCCTGGCTGCCGTCCTTGTCCTTACCTCTGCTATTGCTTCAGTACAGTAATTCCTACCTCAGCTGTTTCTGCAGTGAGTTAAAACTCAATGCACTTAATGCTGGAAGGAGCGTGCCCTTCCATCTTGTGTCTTGCTCCATGGGTAATAACGCTCTCCACCTTTGGCTGGTGTGAAAACCTGAGTTTCATTCGGAATACCTTATGCAGCCCTCGTAGCATGCAAAAATATAAACAACTTTTTGAGGGCTCTGTTTGCGTACTGATTTTGTTCTGCGTAAGTAACTGGAGATTTTCCCCATCCTGCATTCCAGTGTTAAATCCACTCTGTGCAAACTTCACTTTCTGTTTATTCAATTCAATTTTGGCCATGGGGTGTGCAGATAACATGGAATTTATTGTTTTCTGTTTTGTTTCTTCTGAATTGTTGTTAGAGAACTGAGCTGCAGATGCTCCTCTAGCCAACAGTGAGAGGTGCCCCGGGATTCGGTGGGGATTATGATCAGGAGAGACCCTTGGTTCTTGGACAAGGGCGAAGATAGACTTCTCTCTGCTTCAGTTCTATTCAAATGCTTTAATCAGCAGAGGTCTCCTTTAACAGATGGTTCTGCATCGATAAAGCCTTCAGCAAGTGAGGAAAAATTCAGAGCAACTTATTTCTTTTCTGACTTGATTGATTTTCTTGATCTTTGTTGAGGGTGGGGAGGGATAATGCATCAGAAGACTCTGGAGAGGATTAATGACTTGGCTGCAAAACACATGAAGTTATTCTGATAAAAGACTTGGAATGAATGAACGAAGCCCTGGCTGCGCTGGTGTCAGTGGAGGAGTTTAGCAGTGCTTTCAGCTCTGACTGATCTCTGGTGTTTCAGAGGGATACCAAATATCCCCCAGCTTACAGAGAACTGGTCAAAGCCCTAACGCATGAGATACCAATATCTTGATGCAGATCTGTGGATTTAAAACCCTGAGGAGGAGTTCAGCTTCACCCCTGGCCGGGGATGGGAGGAGTGCAAGGGGTGTCATTAGTGCTGAGTTGACCCGAGCTGAGCTTTGGCCAAAGGATTCATCCTTGGAGCAGCAATGGAGCATTTCATGGTTCATTATCCTCACAGTAGGCAACAATGTCTTATTCTGAAGCTGAATATCTAGTTCATGTTTCCATCCATTTGATCTTCTTATGCCTTTGTCAGCAAAGTCTGGTCTCTCACCTCTATCTTTTTGACTTTTAGGATCTAAAACAAGTTATGTCTCTGCATGAGTGGAATAGTTGGAGCTCTTGAAGTCGCACAATATAAGGCTTGTTTTCTGGGCTGTGAGTCATTGGGTGACCTGCCTTTGAATCCTACTCTGTTTCCTTTTTGTTTGAAATTTCACTGTTTTTCAGCTGAGCTGATTTGGCAGCTGGCTGACATTGCAGAAAGCTGTGAGGCTGCCTTGCCCATTGCTGCCAGATATGTGGGCCTGCTTGTGGCCCCAGCTCTGGTGCTCTCCACACCACGTGGGACCTGCTTGGGCTTGGTAATGCAGCACAGCATGTTTACTGGGCTGATACAGATGGCTCATAGAGCTGTGAGAAGGCAAAGCAGTGGAAACGTGGGGCAGGGAGAGGGCCGCTCAGTGGACTGCCCCGTGCCAGGCTGTTCCCTTCCCAGTTCCACCCACAGCTCTCCAGCCATCAGCTTGTGTTGAACTCCACCAGCCACCACCTAGAGGCTGCATGCAACACAGTACGATGTTAGCCCAAGAACCATTTCCCTGAAGGCCTCAGCAGGGAACCTCTTCTTATGAATGTTTCCCCACTGACAACTGCATTTTGAGATGAGTCACTGAATTCGTGCTTAATCCACTTGTGAAATTGGCAAGGCAATTACCATCTTGCAAGTTCTTCAAATCAAATTGTTAGTGAACATTAAATAAAATGCTTTGGAGAAATCCCAGTCTATACAATTGCTTTTATCCAGACTACTCTGTCACAAGAAAAGCTTTGTTTTATTGGGCCTATCTTCAGCGCAAGTGTGCTGCCTGTAATTCGTTTTGTTCTTAGCCTATCCTTCTTTGTCTCTGCTTCATTATTTTTGCTTTACTACTTGTTACCCATAATGAGAATGAAGGAATTGCTAGCTTCCAGTTGCCATCCCTCCTTTCTCACGTTGCCAAGTACAGAAAGCATTTGCAAATGGAATGAGTGCCGTTAGTCACGAAGCAGTTGATCAGCTCTGACAACGTGGTGGCTGACTGCACGGTGGTGATGAAGGTCACTCTCCTGGGTTCCCCTTCATGCTCTGTGTTGTGAGGGGAGAACAAGGAGTCCTTCTGTGTTAATCATCAGGACAGGGGGTGCTGGGCTGTGAAGCTGCCAAGAAATGACCACAAACGACTTTTTGGTCTCTGCTGCTACCTGATAGAAAGCACGTTAGCTTAATTCAGTTCTTGCTGCTGTGCACTTGAGTTTACTCTCAGTTGGCTCCTGTTTCTTTGGCACATCCCAGTCCAAACATGATATTTTGTGCTGTCTCCTGGCATGAGGAGCTGTTCACAGAAACCTACCACGCTCTTCTCTTTTTTTTTTTTTATCTCTACAGGTGAAAACAAGAGAGGAAGAGCTGCAGAAAGAGGACTTCTCTGCCAAACTAGGGAAGATAGAGGAATCAGTGGAGCTGAAACTGCTAGATCTAATGAACCACAATGCTCCAAACAAAAGTAAAATGCATGGGTCGTGCAGGCTGGTGTTTAGAAGCAAACATTCTGCCAGCAAAACAGGCTTTGGTGGATCTGTATCCAAGGAGCCCGTTCCAGCTGTCAGTGCTACAGAGGTGATCAGAGAACTGCGGATGAGAGAGGCCAGCCTACAGAGAGAGCTGAAGCAGCTGCAGGACGAGTGCAAGCAGAGGTTGGATGGAATTGCAGAGAAGTTGGATGGAGTGATTTGTGTCTCTCCTTGAAGAGAGGAAGCTGGACTCCGGAGAACAAAGGAGTAGGCTTATTTGATCAGAACACTCTTGTGCAGTCTGGGATGGGGGAGTGCAAGATGAGGAACCAAATGTGAGCTTTGATATTTAAGCCTGGGAACCGTAACTTGTTTCTGCTTTGTGACTTGCACTGGGGCCACAACCTCTGTGGTTCTGCCTGCAGCCTCTTTATTGCTAACCTTGCCAATTAAATTCTGCAGCAGGCCTTAGTGGGAGTGTGCTTAAATTTCCCTTTTATCTTTTAGATGTTTAGTTCTTCTGCCAAGCACTGGCTCTTTCAGAATGCTCAGCTGCTAGACACAGCTTACTTTGAGGCTGCAGATTGGAGTACTAATTGCATTCAACGTTTTCAAGCAAGTGGAAGCATTCATTAGTCAGAAAAATCCAGGTACTGGAGAACATACAAAGCACCGAGGCTCAGAGAGATTGGGGAAGTGTGCTATTTTAATTCAGCTGGTTTGCATATTTGTGGCAGCTATAAGGCAGCCACTGTAAAGAAAAACAAATGCCTAATAATAAATAAAGCAGCACGCTGACTTCATTTGCTGGTGTGATGCACTTCAAGTAATGAGGTTCTCAAAGAGAACAAACCAGAAACCCATGCACCAAGTTATGAGCGATAACTTATGGGTCTGCTATAGGAAGTTTCTGTAAGATAGAAGTATGACCCTTGCTTTTGTGTGCGAGGAGTCTCCAAGCTCTTATCTCTGGAGGCTTCTTTCCCTGGAAAATGCAAATGCTTTTCACTTGGCATGCATTTTCTGCCCTTTTCTGCTTTGCTCTCACTAAAGAATGTTTTTATATGCTAGCTGTACGCTTTCAGGAATAAATAAAAGGAAAAGAAAACGGTTTGATTTCATTGTGAATTGCTGTGTGCAGTGGGCTTTCCTTGGCCTGGCATTCTGCTTGCTGTTCCAGCTCACGGTGCTGATGGCCACTCTTGGCTCCTGCCTCAGCTAAATGCGAGCAGCCTTTAAGGATCTTCCCAGGCACTGGGTGTGATTCCTGCTCTGCGGGTGGTGATGCACAGGTGGGAGCAGATGGGCAAGGCTCGGATCTCCTGGTTGCTTCAGCATCAAGTTCAGAGGCTTCCAGACCCTGCTCATCTGCGGCGCCTGTGTTGGTTCTCATGCAGTCTTTGCCAGAGCAAGTGGCAACACAAACGTTGTTGGAGAGCTGTGTGTGGAGGGCTGGTTTGCCCTGTGTTCACCCATCGTGGTGAGGTCAGTTTAATATGGGCCAGCTTTCAGACAAGCTGTCTTTCTCAGCATTTCCTGCCTCCTTCAGGTTTGATACAAGGATATTTTCATGTTGCATTGCACTTGGGTTTAAAACGTTGCTCTTATATTTGTTCTCGTGGCACGTGCAGCAGGGCAGGGTGGACAGATGCTCTTTGGCTGGGAGAGGGCTCAGATTGAAGTGGAGATCTTGCTCGTGGCTTGCTTAGCTGGAGCAGGAGGTGATTGTCCCCTGTACAACTCCTCAGAAAGAGTGGCGAGGCCGTGGAATGGGCAGCACAGGGAGGTGGTGAGGTCACTGTCCCTGGAAGTGATCAAGAAACATGTAGATGTTGTACAAAGGGACATGGTTAGTGGGCAGTATTGGTGGCAGGTGGGCAATGGGGACTAGATGATCTTAGAGGTCTTTTCCAACCTTGGTGATCCTGTGGTTCTATGATTCTTAGCAGGGTTGTCTTCATGCTTTCTGCCACGGTGCGTTGTGCTGCCGTCCACTTAAACTGACAGTAGAAACTCATGAGCTGACTTATTTCCTAGTACTGAATATCTGTCAGCACTCAGCACTTAGCGCAATGTGTTTCAGTGTTCGTCCAAGGATCCCCTTCCAGCGGAGAGCAGAGCTGGCAGTGCGTGTGCCCCTGCTTGGCTCCAAAGGATTATTTTTCTCTTTGGTGGGCTGTACAAATGATGGTGCTCTGCGGCTGTACGGACGTGCATATAAAATGTTCACCGTGAGTCGCGGACAGCTGCATTTATGGTGTGGCACAAATCAATGTAACGAGCATCCATGGGCTCAAGCGTGCACGCTAAATGTAAGTATTACTTCACTGAAATTGCGGAGCGTTGTAAACGACCCACATCAGATCAAAAAGCAGAGATGTGGGCTGTGTTCCCATCAGGGTGGCAGTGGGGTCACTGGCCATGGATGTGTTCCAGAACTGTGGAGATGTGGCACTGAGGGATGGGGCCAGTGGGCGTGATGGGGGTGGGTTGATGGTTGGACTGGATGATCCTGGAGGTCTTGTTAAGGATGCATTTGTAGGACTTTGCACGTGTGGCTTCTCATTAGGAACTTAGGAAGCTCTTTACCCAGAGGGTGGTGACACACTGGAACAGGTTGCCCAAGGAGGCTGTGAATGCCCCATCCCTGGAGGCATTCAAGGCCAGGCTGGATGTGGCTCTGGGCAGCCTGGTCTGGTGGTTGGCGACCCTGCACGTAGCAGGGGGTTGAAACGAGATGATTGTTGTGGTCCTTTTCAATGCAGGCCATTCTATGGTTCTGTGATTCTCATGCATCTCAGCATGGAGGTGTTAATAGAAAAGCACAGTTTAGCACATTTCTCTGATGCAGTTGGTGCTTGCTTTCCCAAACATCTTGCTAGGAAAATGGAATTGGCCATAAATACTTCATTGGCTGGTAACTCTGGCTTGCACTACATGGCTAGAAATATCCCTCCCCAAATAACTGAGCATCAGGCAGCTTGCAGTCAAAACAGGAGGTTTGCTTTGCAAAAGGCAAGCGAGGCATCTGCAGTCAGTGCTCCCGACAGCACTGCGCCTGCTGGTAAATAAGGGCTGCAACCTGTGTTTAAAAATAAGAGCTGCTGGGAGTAGCGATTTCCAGCATGGAGTGTTTTGGGTTCCCTGTGGGATTCCTCCAGCAATGCCTGCGGGAGGATGAGCTGGTGGTGGTGTGAGTGTGTCTGCCTGATCCTGCTTGCTGCTCTGCCCCTCAGCTGCTTCTGCGAAGAGACTTGGGGATTGCCCTGCCCTCCTTTCCTCCTGGACGCTGTTCCTTTGGGGTATGGTGAGTCTGGTTCCATGCTCCCTATCCTTGTGAGCATGGGGAGAGGGACTCCTGCCCTGCCACCCCTGAGGCCTGGGGGCTGCCTGGGCAGGGAGGAAAGGCAGGGGGAGAGCCTGGGTGATCTCTGAGCTCAGAAGACCTGGGCAACTACAGGCTGGTGAGCCTTACCTCTGTGCCTGGGAAGATCCTGGAGCAGATTCCCCTGGAAGACGTGGTAAGGCACGTGAGGGATGAACAGGTGATATGAGACAGCCGGTATGGCTTCACCAAGGGCAGATTGCCCGGCCAGTGTGGTGGCTTTATGTGATGGACTGACAAAGGGCAACTGATGTCATCTACCTGGACTTGTGCAAGGCCTTTGACGTGGTCCTGCACCACATCCATTTCTCTAGATTGGAGAGGTGTGGAGTTGAAGGCTGGACTATTAGGTGGATAAGAAATGGGTTGGATGGTTGTAGCCAGAGGGTTGTTGTCAGCAACTCTGTCCAGGTGGAGGCCATGGATTTGTGGTATCTCCCGGGGGTCCATTGGGACCAGTGTTCATCAGCATCTTTATCAATGACATTCGTGGTGGGTTTGAGCATATCCTCAGCAAGTTTGCTGATGACACTACGCTGAATGGTGCTGTTGACACAATAGAAGGGAGGGACACCATCCGTGGGGATGCGAACACACTCCAGAAGTAGACACACAAGAATGGAATGAGGTTTGACAAAGCCAAGTGCAAGGTGAGACGCTTAGGTTGAGGCAATCCCAGATATGAGTACAGATGGGGAGAAGAACTCATTGAGAGCAGCCCTCCGGGCCAACAATGGCAGCAAAGGCACCGGGACAATAAAACTCAATGGCAAGTTATTTACTTGGCATTGCTGTGTCTGCCAAAAACAATATTAATTTTGCCTTTCAATGAAGGGAATGCTCTGCTGATTAGCCACAGGGGCAGCATTTGTTCAGGAAAGCAGCTTTAATGGGCCTGTATATCATGCCGTAACTCATAGTGCCAGGCAACAGGAGCTCCTGTTGTGTGTGCGTGACCGCGGCTGGGGAGGGAAGGAGCAATGGGGTTCTGGCTGCTTGGGCTAAGCTGTGCTCTGCTGTGCTGGGATGTGGTGGTTCACCTTAGGATTTGTCTGCAGGCCCCGCTGCTCTGAGCATCCCTCAGCCTCACTGCGTGTCAAATGGAACGGACTAATGAAATGGATTAGGCTCTTAGCGGTGCGTTTGGTGAGTGAAGCTCTCACCTCCAGGCACTTGTTCATCTGTGCTAACAGTGCTCAGGGCTGTGCTGGGGAGGAGGGGACCTGGGGATCCTGCTCTGCTGCAGGCTGAAGTGCTCGGGCTGCTTTGGGAACATTCCCTGCATGGGTCCCTGGAGGGGAGGGCTCTGTGTGGGGTTTGGGTGTGGATCTCTGGGGCTTGGGAATGGTTAAAGTCATTTGGCTCAGTGCTTGCTACGCAATTAGTCATTGGGGTAGCGCAGTTTGATGTCACTGCTGTTTCCATGGTGATGGGAAGAGGCAGGGAGGAGTGTGTGCATGAGAGCATCCCCAGCCCAGCACCAGGGGTCTGGTCTGGGAAGAGCCCAGTGCACGGTGGGGTTTGGGGCCACCCTATCGTGAAACGTCCCCATCAGCTGCTCCCACAGCCCTGGTCCTGGCCTCCTGTTGGCTGCCGGGTGTTGCACAGAAATGATGGCAGAAAAGATAATAGATACAGGGTAGAGGCATTGCCCCGGTGGAAGGGAGCATCTTTCAGGTGCTGGTGCCAAAGTATGGATCCCCATGCCCTACATCCTGCAAGGAGAGAGACATGACAACCTGGTTGTTAATGACAAATGCCATTAAACATGATATGAAATACACGGCCGGGTGAGTTATGCCCTGGCCTGGGTCTGATTTACAGCACACCAGCTACTGCAGCCTATTTATTCTACTTCCACCTAAGTGCCAGGTTAGCCTGCTGCTCCTCCCAGCCACACAACGCAGCCCCTGGAGGAGCAGGGCCAGGAGTTGTGTGCACACTGGGACACCCTGCTGCATCCCGCACACATCCCAGGCAGGTGTCAGGGCCGGGCTGCTGCTCTTCCACTCGCTGAGCATCGAGATCTAATTTGTGTTGAGGGCAAACTTAGGGAGCTGGTGGAGAGCGTCTGTCGGAGAGGTACAAGGAAGGGACCAAGCATAATGCAATTGCTTCATTTGAAGCAATTAGAGCGGAGCAAAACCATGTTTTTTTTCTGAACGAATTCAATATTGGTAAGTGATGCACGGCTGCTTTTTGTTAGTGCAGAGTCGAAAAGCAATTTTCCCGTGCGCTGGGGCCAGCATGGAGGTCTGACACGGGCCACGGTGGGGATTCCCAGCCTGCATGGAGATGAGCTCCAGCTCCCAGCGCTCCTAAAGCTGTCCGAGGTGAGAGCTGTTGGCCTCAGCCAATTTGTATCCAACTAGAAATTAAGCTTTATTAGTCTAAATACAGCTGTATTTTCAACAGCCCACTAACCTTTTCCTCTTTAATCTTTGCTTATGTCTCAAAAAATCCACTTTTGGTATAAGACTGTCAGATTTAATCCTTTTTAAATATCCTTTTCCCTGGTGAGGCAGCAAGATTTCCCAAGCAGCCCTGAAAGTTGCAGATAAGATTTTGCTGGAATAAGACATCCAAATTAAATGAAGCCTGTATTTAGAGCAGCCTTTTGGGGGGTATCCCACTTTGTCTGTGTTTGTCTGCAACTAGCAAGCATGTTTTCTTGGTGTGGGATGGCTCATCGTGGCAGCTTGGTGGAGCAGGAATGGAAGCTCTGTCTTGCAGCTGAACATGGAGCCCCTGGGCTGGGCAGCTGATGCCCCTGCACACCACACTGTGCGGGGCTGCCCTGAGCTGCTGATGCACATCCTGCATCCCATACACGATTGCACAGCCATGCACCCTGCACACCCTGCATCCCATACACCCTGCACAACTGCGTGCCCTGCATCCCACCTTGCTCTCTGGCACAGTGAGCCAGCCCCGTATTGCTGCTCACCCTAACAGCTGCTGGCAGCGAGCTCGGCTGTGAGCACTAGCAAAGTGTTCACATCCAAGGATGAACAGTGCAAGATGAAAGCTTTGTGCATTATTTTTTTTTTTTGCTTCAAGTATGGCCGTTATCATTTAAAGCAATCTTTAGTGCCTGCTTCTGACATCTTCCTTTCCGCCCCGCAGACTGATTCCCACTGTCCTGAATAGTAAATCTGGCCGTTCTCAAGCTGGAAGAATTCTCTGCTAGAAATGGAGGCGAGGTTGGAACTGAAGCTCATACGTTCTCGTCAGCAGCCATCAGGTGGAAACGGCACTGGATGGAAACAGATGGAGCGAGGTGTCCCGGAGCAGTGAGAGTCGCAGCACAGAACCTTCATCTTCTGCCATCACTGTGTCCTTCCCTGTTTCTTAAACATCACCTTTAGTGTTAAATCACCCCTCCTCGCCCTGAGAAGCACTACGTGCAGCCTGTCCAACCGCTGCAGGGCCACGCAGTCCCCAGCACATCCCACCCTGATGCGCACGTGGCGGGTGTTGGGTATTGCTGCTGCAAGATTGCAAGCAGAGTGATTTATAGCTCGGGGATTTTGTGACATCTTTTTCTTGTTTAATCATCTCTGTCTCACCCGAGGTGCAAGACTATCTTCCTGACAAAAGCAAACAGAAAGGAATTGCTTTTTGTCTTTCCTTCTCGGAGGCATCTGCTGAGGCTCCTTCCTTCTGTCGCACTCCAGCACGCAGCCCACAGCACCCACTCCTATGCCTGTGTTGGGGCAGCTCCTGCCCTGGGGTGTTCTTCACTACCAGCGCACCCGGTCTGGAGAGGGGAAACCCCCCTGTTCCCTTCTGATTTGGCTGCAGGTGTGGAGCCCTGCAGCCTGCGGGGGCTGGGCTCGGGCTCTGCACCGTATATTTTCATTACTGCAATGAGCTCAGGGCTAAGGATGCTTACACTGTAATAAATACATAAACTGTTGCTGGAGACTTCCAAACGGGGTGATGGAGGCATAGGAAGGCATAATTACCTTGCGGTGTAATTGAAGCTCTCAGAGAGGTCGCTTTATTTCCATGCCCCTTAATTTCTAGCGATGAATAGTTCCTAATATGCACCTGACAAAGACACTCAGATGTTGCTGCTGAGTGAGGTGATGGGAGAAGGGAGGGAGGCTTCTGGCCGGCTGTGCTTTGTGGGTATGGAGTTGGATGTGAGCAAAGCTGCTTCTCCCAAAGTGTGCTGGCATGCTGGCAAGGGCTACATAGGGAGGTGATGGGGTCACTGTGCCTGGGGGTGCTCCAGAACCACAGGGATGTGGCACTGAGGGATGCAACCACTGGTGGGGATGGGCTGGGGCTGGACTTGGGGATCCAAGAGGTCTTTTGCAGCGGTAACTCTTGGCAGCATGCGTTGTTCCCCTTTCAGAGGGAGCTGAGAGTCCGGATGGAAGAGCCTGACAGCTCAATTTCTCAGCAATGTGTTGTCTGTGATTACTCGTGTAACCTGCTTTGGTTACAGGCTTTTATCTGCACCTGCTGTTTGCTTCGCTGTAAGTCTTTGTCCAGGCGTTCAGGCTGGTGAGGGGCTGTGTGATCTGGCTCTGTCTATTCATTAGTGCCTTCTGATGGCACGGTGAAACCCTTTTGCATGAAAGTGGCTATTCATTTTGCTGCGGTGAGCTCGGAAGGCTCCCGACGTTCCCCTTAAAATTAGAGCTTTATTTCAGCAGCAAGCATCCCTGCAGGACACAGGGCAGTGCTACCAGCCCAGCTGCTGTGTGTGGGGAGGGATCAACCCTTGTGCATGGCAGGCTGTGGGGTGGCGTGGGGACCTGCTTGGCTCCATGGGCGCCCAGTGTGGGGAGCAGTGTATGGGGATGCGGGACCCTGGGTTAAGCCACGGGGATGCAATTAGGCATGCAGGGAGGGTTCATATCAGAGGATGTAATTCCATTTCCACGCGTTCCCCAGAGAAATGAGAGTTAAACAACGAAAAGATTGATTTTCCAATGAATGCCAATTTGTTTTCGAACCGGAATATCAAATTACAGAGGGGTGGGAGAGGGGCAGCGCGGCGCGGAGCGAGAGGGGCCTCGTTCTAAATGGGCAAACAATTAATTCCCAGATTCATTACGACAGCGGTGAGTGAGGGCACACGAAGGAGTAAATGCATTTAATTTGGAGCCCGGCATTTCCCCTGATGAGATCGAGAGCTCAATGTGCTTCTTCCGTCGGCGGAGCTTCCCTTCCCTGCAACGCTTAATTACCATTACCTCTCCATTACTGCACTCTCCATCAGCGCAGGATGTGGATGGCAGTGATGTGAGGCTCCAAGCAATGGACCCAGGGCTGTGCACTGCCTGCCCTATCAGTCCCACTGAGCTCAGCACGCATTGAGGTGGTCAGCCTATCAGCAGGGCACCCTGGGGCACCAGCTTTGTAGCAATTACTGTGCTGTTTGGTTTCCTTTTGGCTGCACTGCTGTGTGTGTAACCGGCCTTATGAGTGCGCCGGGGATGGGATGGGCACAAACCATCGTTCCTGACTCGCTCCTCTTTCCCTAACGCTCTTTTTCCTCTATTCTGCCTCTTGGCTTTTCCTCAGCCCTGCTCAATTAGTGAGCAGCCTCAGCCTCTGCAATATTTTGCTCCGTTATCTGATGCGATATTGACACGCAGTGCTGGGAGTAATTCCCTAAATACCAACAGAGCCATTGATTTTTCAGTATCCAGAAGTGCATCTCCTCCTGACCGCTGCCCTTTCTGGTGGTGCAGCGCTAAGTTACAACGAAATTTCCCCAGCCAACAAATGAAGAGGGTTTGCTTTCCTTTCCATCTGCCTCTGCCCACCTGAAAGATGCCCTTTGCAGCACCCTCTTGTTGCCTTCCTGCCTGCAGGGCTGGGAGGAGCAGCAGGCGGAGCATCCCCCTGGCAAGGGACTGCGTGTGCCCACAACCCATGGCATTTTGGATTGAGATAAGACCTTAATCTAATCTGCTCTTGGGGAACCCTTGGTGTGGGCTTGCTCAGTGTCCAGTAATGCTCGTTCCCACCCTCCTGCTCAGCACATCTGGCTGTGCCCTGCCTCCTGCTGGACCCGTGCCTTTAGATGTGCTTCCAGCCCGCAGCTCCATGTGGTTTTCCTTTCTGTTGGCTTTTATCCACGTGCAGCTCACTTGCCCAGGCCAAAAATCCTTGTTCTGCTTCTCCTTGACCCCGCAGCCAGCCAGCAGCCCCAGCTTTCAGATATAGGGTCTGCTGCTGGGCTGCCTCCACATGCTCAGCCAAGGGCAAGGGGAGCAAAATCAATGCGCAGGGCCAGTTCCTCCTCCCTGTGCTCAGCCAGGTGCTGGCAGTGGGTGTGGGAGCAGCGGGCTGAGCATCTGCATGTTGGCCTGCGTGCAGCTCAGAAGTCATCATTAGCCTAACTCATTAAGCCATTAATGATGCTCGAGCATGTAAAGTGCATTAAAAACCTCTTTTTAAGCAGCGAGTTAACCCCACAGCTTCTAGGGTCAGTGAAAATGGAAATGCATGGCATTAGTGCAGGATTTAAGGGCTCTTGCACAGGGCTGGCTGGTGCTGCCCTCTCCTCCCTTGGGAAGATGCGGTAGATACTTCATTTATCACACAAATTAATAGGGTTTGGGCCACCTCGAGAAATAAGTGGGTCTGTATTAAGGGAGTCATATGGAAAAATAAATACTTTTGTGGGTGTAATGTTTTGCTAGGCTTCCTTTGTCCCCCTCTCTTTCCCAGGGTCCCATGGCAGGCTCTCTGCTGAGATGCTGATGTCCATCTTCTCACCTCTGGGACCTGAAGAGAACATCAGATTGCAACCTTCACTCTACTGGAGAAGCACAAAAATGGATGGCTTTGTGCTGGATGCTGTGTGCATGCATGGGCACATGTATGTGATTCCTGCTGCTGCCTCCCCTCTTTGTCCTCCTTTTGGGCCCCTCTGGGACTCCTTTAGGGCTCCTTTAGGTTCTCTTGGGGCTCCTATAGGGCAATTGTAGAGCTTCTACAGGACAACTTTGGGGCTCCTTTGAGGTTTCTATAGGTCTTATTTGGGGGTCCTTTAGGGCTTCTTTATGCTGTCTTGGGTTTTCCTTGGTGCTTCTATAGGGTTCCTCTGGGTCTCCTATAGAGTTTATCTAGGGCTTCTTTACGCTCCCTTGGGTCTCCCTTGACTCCTATGGTGCTTCTTTGAGTCTCCTTTGGGGCTCCTTTGGGCTCCTATAGGGCTTATTTGCTGCCCCTTTGGGGCTCCCTTGGGCTCTGGGAGGCCCAGCCATGGTTCCTGGTGCTGGTGCCGTCCTGCAGAGCAGGGCATGAGGTTAGCACGGTGTTGCTGAGGCTTCTGCAGCGTCTCCCAGCATGAGATAAAGCCGCTTTATTGTTCGGTGCTAACAATGTGATTTGCTAACACATTACCCAGGGGTGACACAATCTGTACTGTTTAAAGGGAAATGTTAGAGCTGTCACTTCGGCAGGAGGTGTTCGGATGTGCTAAATGGGTCATGCTGCTGAGACAAAGGCTGCCAACCTGAATTGATATCATGCCACAGAGGGACGGAGATGTGGGTGCTGCCCTCAAGCCGGACCAGGTGGTGCCATGTGGGTTCCCAGAGCCCGTGTGGAGCTGCTGGAGGGAGGTGGTGTCCTGGGGGGGACAGGGCACCCTGCCCAGTGCTGATGGCGAGTCACTGGGAGGGACACAGGGCTGGGGACACAGGGTTGAAGACACCTTCTTGGGTAAGAGCAAAAAAATGATGTGCTGTTGGCGTTAATTCCAAAGCTTTATTGTGCGGTAGCAAGCCAAGGGAGTTTACTGTATCTTAATATAATACAAGGCAATCAACAGCAGTAGAAAAGTATCTTAAAACTAGCTATTGATTTTCTGCCCAGTACAACATCTCTCAGCTATTTCCCAGCCTCCCTGCAGCCACAGCCACAGGGCTGCAGCCCTGCACTGCTCCAGCAGCAGCGGTGGACAGCAGGGTCCCCATGGATCACCAGCACGGCTGCCAACAAGGGGAGAGCTGTGATCTTCCTGCCCCGGGGAACCCTGCCCTTGCTGTGGGTTTTGGGTCGGGTGGACTGGCAGGGATCTGTCTCTGAGCAACAGAGTTGTAATTATCTGGCAGGGTGGAATTAACAGCAGGAGAGGAAGGTCTTGGTTTGTCAGTGCATTGATCAGAAAATGAAATCTTTGTGTTGGAAATGGGAGGGGGGATCTCCTCCAGCACTGTTCCCTCGGGTCTTCCAGACGTTGTGCTGAGAGCCACCGGCCATGGATAAGGACCAGCCCCAGTGGGATGACTGGGTCTGAGCAGAAGACCCTGAGGTGCCCCAGAAGAGCAGGGGATGCAGAGGGAGGGCTGAGGTGTTGCCTTTCCTCACCTCAGGCATTCAGCCTTGGGGCAGGGATGATGCGATGTAGCTTCCTCAAAACACACTCCTGCAGACAGTTGGGCTATATGACAGCTCTCTGCAGGAAATTGGGCAGCAGGCATTTCTGTGCACTCACACAAGTCCCCATCTAACAGCTAAATATACCCATCTTGTCATTACCTCGTTAAGGAATCACCTGTGCTAAGTCCCCAAGGCATCCCAGTGACAGCAGGTCACAACGCAGCAAGGAACAACCCAGCAGCAGGGGGTGGGCAGAACCCAGGGTGAGTCTCTGCATGGTGCCGACCCCCACAACACCCCAAGCCAGACAGGGTCCTGCTGTGGGACCCCGCAACCAGGCTGCAGCGAGCGGCCCCCAGGGACCAGCAGCAATCCCTCATCCTGGAGGCAAATTATTCAGGCTGCAGAGGCTGCCTGGGGAGCTTTATTTTTAGAGAAGCCTCTGCATTATGCATGAAACAAAGGGAGGGAAGGTGGTATTTTATAGGAAATTACAACAAGGGGCAGCATCAGACCCTTCACTCAAGGATGGGGTCAATCAGACACCTGCACAGAGCACGGGG
This sequence comes from Alectoris magna, assembly GCA_030625065.1. Lineage (NCBI taxonomy): Eukaryota > Metazoa > Chordata > Aves > Galliformes > Phasianidae > Alectoris > Alectoris magna. The sequence continues at coordinate 23,088,755 of CM060568.1, read as the reverse complement.
CCATGTCTGCAGGAGCCGGAGAAGGCTTGCTGCATCACAGCCCTGCTGCCAGCTGCAAGCAACGGCAGCTGATAGGGAGCTATAAAGAGCAGGGGCTGGGGCTGCCCTTCTCCCCATGTAGTGGGGGAGCAGCATGGTGAAAGCGGAGCTGGGAGTGCTGCAAAGCTCCTGCACCCTCTGATCTCTGAATGGATGGCCAAACAATGAGTTTGCTCTGTGCCAGAGGCTGTTTTCATTCATTTATTTATTTATTTCCTTTTCCAGCCAAACTGTTTGTAGGAGTTCATGCCTCCTGCCTTGCTTTCTTTAATCCTCCTTTTGTATGGAGGCTGGAAACCTCTCCCTGAGGTTCCCGAGGGGTGACTCCCAGAGCTGTGCCTGGCAATCCTAGCCTCTGGCAGCAGCTCTGAGCGTTGGCTGTGTGAGATGGGAGCATGCGTGGGGCAGCACCAACTCTTCCATCCAAGCAGAGCAGGGTCTGAGGTGTTGCTGGGAAGGGAGAGGGGTCAGGCACTGCCCGTGTGTCCAAGAGGGGCCGGACAGGGATGGTAATGGAATAAGGAAATGTGTTGCTAGGAGACATCAAACTGGGGCTCAATAATTCATGAAAGCTCTGCAATGAAGTGAATAATTTAGGGTGTGGGAGGCTGTAGGGCCCCCGTCCAGCCCTACTGCCCACCTCAGCTCCCTGGGGAGAGACCTCAAGGCCTGAGATGGGGCTGGGGGGCTCTGCAGCCCAAACCAGTCCTCCAGATCAAAGCAGGTAGTCTGGCAGCCCCAATCTGCTACCCAACACCCAGGGATGTGCAGACCAGGAGGAGGAGCTGGGGAATTTGCCATGCCTGGTGTGAGCACAGCTTTATTCTGGAGGCTCTCTCCGTTTTCAGGCTTGTCCAAATGGCTTGGCAATGAGTTTTGCCTCCCCCCGAATACTATGATTTCTACATCCTAATGTTAAACAGAAACAACCCTGACAGGCTCCAGCGATCTGTTAGAAATGTTTCATTTGGAAATCAAACTGAATTTAAATGATGATGGTAAGTATTGGAGAACAAAACCAACGGGTTTTCTTTTGAGTTGAGCCGAGCGCTTCATTCAATGTGAAGTCAGGATTTAAAGGAAAACAAGCCTCTGGTCACTGAACCAGTAAGCAAAAATCATTATTTTAATCACAACTCTATTCAGAATGGATCTCTTCAAATGATTTTGTGGGGTAAGTTGGCCGATAGCAAGCACAGGTTTGTGTTTGGATGCTCCCCTGGCTATGGGGAGGGGCTCAGGATCGCACCTGAGGTCAGGGTTTTGTGACCCTTGGGAGTAACCCAACAACCGGGCTCTGTGGGCTTCCTCACACATCCCTGCCTGGTTGGATAGCACCATCATGGGTATCCTGTCTCCTGGGAAGCGCCCCGTGCTGGGCTGCAGCCTCACCACGGACAGCATGATGAGGATGCCAGAGCTCAGGGGAAGAGGAAGAACCTCTCGCCCCTGCCCCTTCAGGTGTGTTGAGCCTGCTGGGGAGAGCTCCCACCAACCTGGTGCTCATTAGCATTCAGCTGCAGGAGTGTTGTTTGGAATTGCCTCCGCTCATCACAAGCCAGAAACTCAATTCGAAGGAAGCAGCCATGAGTTGATTTGCTCTGAAATGAAATGGACTTGGGATGGGGACAGCTTCCAGAATTGCCTGGTGCTGCCCAAGCAGTAAAGCTGCTGACACTGCAATGAACAACGCTCTTTTTAGAGCCATCGCTTTGCCTCTAAGACTCGGGGAATGCAGGAGGGCTGGGTGTCACTTCTGAACATGTAACGAGGGTCCTGCCCTGTGCAGCACGGGCTGTAGGGCTGTGAATGGGGTATGGAGAAAAGGAGGGGCTGGGAGCCCTGCAAACACTGCAGCCAGGAGGCTCAGGAGCAGAGCAGAGCAGGCAATTCTTTCCCATCTGTGCTGGTACAGCCTCTCACTGCAGACGTGCTCAAGTGCTGGGCCCAGCGGAGCTGACCTTTTCCTCCGAACGTCTTTGTGGAGGCAGACGTGTAAGAAGCTCCCAGCAGGAGATGGAGCGCAAATTAAACCAAATAAGTACGGATGTGCTTTTGGGTCCGAGACGAGTGGGAAGTGCTGTGGTAATAGTTCTGATGGGAGAGGGCCGGGAGCAGGAGCGGGCTGTGCCCCCCCCCCCAGCATCACCGAGCTGTTAGATGCCTCCAGACAGGGCAAGAGGTCGGCTCGCCAGATCTAAAAGGACAAAGCACAGCTGATCCCAACATCCCTTTCTTGCACACAGTGCACAGTTGTAAGACACGGCCGCAGTACAATACCAACAGGATGTGCGGCTGGAGCCGTGCCACGCCTGGCCGGCTTCCCAGAGCAGCTCGAGCGCTGCCGGGGCCGCGTTTTCCTTCCTCCCCATCAGTCCCCACGTTCCTTCCCCCAAGGCTGCGAGCAGACCCCCCTGGGGCTGCATCCCGTGCCGCAGGGCTCGGTGTCGTGCGGCGGCGGCTTCGCCATCACAACAGTAATTACCGCACAAGGCTCCTGTCAGCTCCTGCGCTCCGCAGTAATCAAAACCTCCACTTTGAGAGCGCGGGGCGGGTTCTGTCTGCGCTGCTCCGCTCCGCGGGGGAGGACGGCTCCGGCACGGCTCTGTCTCGCAGCCAAGCGGTAACAGATGGGTGGGCTGCCGCGGGGCTGACTCACGGCGTTGCTGTGGACCCCTCGGGGATCTCACTCGCCCTCCCGCTGCCTGAAATGACAGCCTTGGGTTTCACCCCTAGGGGTCCCCTGTCCCCAAAGAGAAGGCTCTTCTATAACATCCCCAAAGAGACCTTACAGTGGCCTTGCGGTGCCTGAAGGTGCCTATGGGAAAGCTGGGGAGGGACTTTTTGTAAGGGCAGGTAGTGACGGGACGAGGGGAAATGGCTTTAAACTGGAAGAGGGTAGACTTAGACTAAACATTAGGAAGAAATTCTTTACTGGGAGGACGGTGGGATACGGTAACAGTTTGCCATGGAAGGGCTGTGTGCTTCAAAGAGAATCACTGCGGCTGCTTAATTTGTGAGCCCGTCCCTACTTAACTTTTTTTAATTACTCCCATAAAGCAGGCAGTTTCAAGCGTGCACGCGGTATTGTGTAGATTCAAATCTAATTAGCTGTGTTCGTGTTAATTAGATTCATTGTAGATTTGATGCTCGGCTCTTCCTTCAAGCTTCATCTCTGAGTATGTGTTCATAATTAACCCAAATTTAGTGTGTATTTAAGGCCACTCTGTCCCCGCTGTCCCTATGGGCACACTCCTGCATTTGTCGCCTGGAGCTGCACGGGGTGAAGCCCAATGGGAGCCCTTCACATGGGGCAGAGTGGGTCGGGAATTGGGTTTGTCACCTGTGGAGGTCTGGAGCCTGGAGTGGGGTGCTGGGCTCCATGGGCTCTGTAGGATGGAGATGTCTTAGAGTAGCATCCGAGAGCCTGATTTGATGTCTCCTCTCATAAAAAGAGTAAAACCTGGTCAAGCATTCAGCTGCAGAAAAATCCATATGGAAGATTTCCTCTCTCTTTGTTGGTTTGAAGCAACAGAAGTATTATCTGCGTTCAAAGGGAACCGAAGACTGGTGCCAAACCAGTCACATCTGAAAGCCTCTCTCATCTAAGATTCAAGAAAATGGTTTCTTGTCTAACAGTAAATGACATTATTAATTTATATGGCGTTTCTGTGCCAACAAAAAGTCTGAAGAAGTGCCATTTTGCGTTGACACTGACACAAAGCAGCCCTGACAGGTCGTTCTTACTTTTCACAACGGTCAGAGGAGCAGGCAGGCGGCGCTTTGCTGCTCTGCCTTTGGGAAGGTGGTAGAGCTGCTCCTGGTGTCTCCCAGCATAGCACAGCATTTCCTCCTGGCACTCGAACAACCCCAGGTGCAGAGCTAGCCCTGACGGGGCTCTGACACGTGGCCGTGGGGTCTGGGCTCCCATGTGGCCAAAGCTGTGTTCCCAGGGCTGCGGTGCATGCAGTGCAGATGGCGGAGGCAGAAGGCAGGCATTTGGAGATGGATGTCTCCTGAGCACTGCAACGCTCTGTGTGATGAGCAGGGCTGGGTGCTCGATAGCTAATTGGGGTGAATTTAGACTTCCAAATGCAATATATCTCAGCACACTTTTGAAAATCTCTCTTTTTTTTTTCTTTTCCCCCTCAAGACATCTTTTTTGGGAGGGGGGGAGGGAGGGGGGAAATGAAAAGCTGAATTTCATTCCATTCCAAAAGACAAATTTTGATGGATTCAAAGTGACTTTTTTAGAGGAGGAGGAGGAAAAGGCAAAAAAGCATTCCCCGGAAGCAGGCTGCCCCAGGGCTGCCCTGCCCAATGGCACACACCAGCCGGTTCCCTATGGACACATGGCCAAGCACCACCACGTGCTGGGGCTGCTTGCTGTGGTGCCACGGAGCCCACTCACCCGCTCTACAAGCTTTGCTGTTTTCTCCCTTTCTGATGGATGGCTGGGTGATTTGTCTTTGCTGCAGAACAAGATGCATAAAGCTTGACAAATGGTGGGGAGAAACGTTTCTCACGCCGGAATAATTCAGTTTTATTGGAATTCTCCTCTGTGCGCTGCACTCCCTATGAGTTGCTGCGGGATGGGAATCACTCAGTGAAATGGGGTGGAGAGCAGTGGGGCTGGGAAGGGCTGAGGATGCTGGCACCAGCACCTGTGATGGCACAGGGATGTTCCCATCTGCAGATGTGGGCTCTGAGTCCGTGCTGATGGCAGTTCCTCATCTGGGCAGTTTTTCTGCTTCTTCACTCGGGCTTTGTCGACTTTAGGCAGTGCTTTCTGTTTAAAAATCAAAATGTCACCTAATGCTTGAATCAAGCGTCTTGCAAAAACCTGGAAGGCTAAATATAGTTAATTTGCACTGTAACCTTCATCGGCCAAGCCAATGAACAACAGCAATCAAGCCACAGCATGGCTTTGCTTAACAGCAGAGCCAGGGGGCTGGGATTTCAGTCCTGGCTCTGTTAAGGAGGGGAGAGCAGGCAAGGGAACCCAGGGGGATGGGGACAGCATGGGGATGGTGAGTAAAGGCAGTGCTCAGCGCTGGTACCATGGGGGACAGATCGTTTTGGAAGGGTGCAAGCATTCCCTGCAAGAGGTAAGGTGACATCACGATGAGGTGATATCATGGTGAGGGGACGTCATGGTAAGGTGACATTGCTGTAAGGTGATGCTGCCCTTCCAGCTGCCACAGCTGGATGCTGCCCTGCCTCAGGCCACTCGCAGCGGCTCTTCCCTTCCCTCTAATAGGATTTGAGAGCTTAGCTACCTTTGTGCGATAATGACAGCTCACCCCGCAGTCTTTCAGGCATGGCTGCTTGGCTGCCTAAGAGCCTGTAAAGCTGCTAATGAAAAGTAATTCCTGCCCGGAGCTTTGGGAGGGGTGGCCACCCGCGGGCACGGCCCCGCTGCTGCGTGAGCAGGGCTGGAGCGATTCGGGCAGGAAATAAGGAAGATGCGAGCATGGAAATCGGTTTGGCCATCGTGCACCCAAGGCCGGGCATCTATCCCGAGCTCCTCGCAGATGCCCATGGATAAGCTCATGATTAATTTAGATAGGAGTACGTGCTCACCCCAGCTCCCTTCCCGCTCCACTGGTTCCTCCTCTCCCTCGGCACAGCCCGGTGGGTCCCGCAGCCCAAACCCATCATGCCCAACCCTTGTACTGCAGAGACGGCAGCGCTGCGGGCATCCCACCTCTGCCCTGCGAGCTCCACAGCTTCCAGAGAGCGGCCCTTCTGCAAAAAACAAAAGATCATTATCCTAATGGATGTGACACATTCTCCGCGTACTGACACATAACATATGGCACAAGATTACATCCCTCTAAATGATTCATGCAGTTCATCACCACCGCGATTATCTGCGCCTTCCCAGAGCAGCATCTCCCTGATGCGGCGACAGCTCGCCGCTCCCCGGTTCCAGCTGCTGGGGGGATTGGGGAGGAATACCAAATTCTTCACTGTTTTCAGGCTCGGGTAGATGCCAGGCAGCTCTGCCCGTCTCTACTGAAATGAGTAGTGGGGGGGGGGGGGGGGTTGGTCTTGGGCATTCCCATTCCTTTTCAGCTCCTCCTAATGCTTTCTGGGGATCCTCCACTGCCCTGTATCCAGGCTGGGCTGCCCTGCCCTGCTCCGTATGTGCAGGGCCGCTGCCAGGGCTGGTAGGCACAGGGCAGTCCACCCGAGAGAAGAATTTCTTAGTCCCACAATGGAAAATTCCTTCCAGGAATAAGTGCTCATTGAGATGCAAATTCGCCATCCTCTCCACGGCAAATAAACTCGTTTTCCCCGTGCAGGGCGCCGGTAACCTATTTGTGAGAGCACCGCTCGCTGCCAGCGCTCCGCTCCCCAGGAAAGGGAGCAATGCATGGGCAGGGTCCTGTGCTTGCTCATCCTTGGGCTGTCTGAGCATAGAATTAATACCACCGAACCTTGCTAATCCACGCATTTTGCTGGGGAACTTCAAATGGGCTTTTAACACAGAAGACTGATCTGCAGCATGCGAATGGAGGGAGCCTCTTGGGGGTACTTAAAGCCATTCCGCTTTAATGGGAGAACCCTACTGGGGCAAGGCACGAAAGCCCTGCATGAGGAGGAAGCAAGGTGGCTGCGCTCTGTAGTGCCTGCCTACACCTGAGATCTCATTATCCTCTGCATTCTGCGATAATGGAACTAATAGCAACTTCTTTAAGACGCTCCCGACAGAAAGCTCCGTTAAAAAAGAGACGTCGCTCAGGCTGTGAGTTAAGTGCTGGAGCGTTGGGAAAGGCCAGGTTGGTGCTTCCTCTGCCACTTTCATTTCGCTCTGTGCGCGCTGGAATGAGAAAGAAGCCCCAGGAGGAAGGAGCAAGCCATCATTTAACTAAACACCGCTTCGTAATGTAAATGGGGGCACAACGAAGGTCAAACTGGCTTCCATAAAACCTGAGTTTCCAAATTTCTGCAGCTCGAGCTCGTCGCCTTTGTGTGGAGGCTTTGGCGAGATCTCCTGGCTTCTATTTATAGGATTTTGAATGGAGAAAAGACTCTGCCTGTCCCCAAGGCTGGGGTGTCACGCTGGGGAGAAGGCTTTCCCTGGTCCCTACAGCTGTGCAGGGCCACATAGCGGCCGCACACAGAACAAGAAAGGAAAGTAAAAAAGGCAAGCAAGCATGTTCTTTTCCCTCCTACTGATGCAGGAGAGCTTGCTGCCATTTGTCTCCGAATTTTGCTTGTCTGGAAGGAGAAACTGCTCTGTTTTCTTCAAATGCTCCCTGTTCCATAAGAATATATCGCTCGACCTGGGCGGTTTGCATCCCTCTGAGAGCAGCAGCAGCAGCAGCTGGAAGCACGGCACTGAAAAAGGGCTGGGCTTTGCTGGTGCACACAGGTCTCAGCATCTCAGGGTGTATCAGCTGAGGCTGAGATGGGGGCAGCTCCCTCATCTCTCGCCTGGCACTGGTGCAGATGGGGAATCGCCCCATGGGGACATCACCCCACAGGGATGTCTGAGCTGAAGCATTCATGGCTCTCCAGAGTGCCACTTTTCCAGCGGTGGCCATGAAATTCGGAGTCATTTTCTCCCTTTGCATTGAAGGAGGTGCCAAGAAGAAACAGGCACAATGCTGTGCTGTCATCTCATTTCTCAGTTTAGAGGAAAGCAGAAATTACGCTAATAAGTCACCATCCAAACGACCAGGGTTTCAGAAGCAATTGTTTCCCTTGAAACTGGTGTTGGAAGCCATGGCTTCCATCATTATCAAATGCAGAAAAAGGCACGAGAAGAGTTTCCCGTCTGCCCAGGGGTACCAGCCTGCTGTCACCCTGTCCCCAGGCACCTGGCACTGTCCGCCCACTGGAGCAGCCAGGTAATTAGCCCCTAATTGAATCATTTCCCATCCCCTTTTCCCTGCTAAGCCTCCGCCCTGGAAGACTGCGCTGTTTCAGGCTGAGAGCAGCATCTGAAATGATCAGCCCTAATTCCCTATGGCTCTGTTTATTAGGCCAGAGGACTTCCCCAGAGTAATCAAACCCAGACAGAAATCGCATTAGACCCACAAAACAAACACCGCTGTTTGCAGCACAAAGCCCTTCCTGTCTCATTAAGATCAATTAGGTTGTCTCGAGCAAACTTTTGCCCTCCTTTCTGCTAAGCCTGGGCTGCAGAACCCACCATCCTCCACCTCCACATCACTTTTCTCCAGGCTCTGAGGACCCATGTGCAAACTCGAAGCCAAGCACAAGCACCCTGCAGCCACCCTGCAGCCAGCAGCCTCCATCCCCAGCTCCCACCATGCCACAGCCCTGCCCTCTCACTGGGTATCATGCAGAGCACAGCAGGCGTGCTTTTGCTGAGAGCCAGCACGAAAAGTAGAGATGTAGTCAAGCACCTGCCTGGCTACAAACACTGTGTGATGAAATGAGCCCTGGGCCCATCCTGCCAGCCTCGCAGCAGGCAGCAGCAATGTTTCTCTGTGGCCCAGCTCTCTCTTCTGGGTGCTCTTTGGCCATTTTGGGGTCTGGGCAGCCATTCAGCTTCCTGGGAATCCCTCCTCCAAACGGCACAGGGTCTGGCACAAACGAGTGGGGTTCTGGCTGGCAGGGAGTGTCCTGCACCCCAATGGGGACAGCAAGCCTGCGTGCTCAGAGAAGCATCTTATTCCCACTGAATTTAAACACAGCAGGGGTTCTGAAGGTCTTTCCAAGTTGTCCCAGGTTTGCTTGGAATAGGAGATTCCCCTTCCCAGAAGACAGCAGCCTGGTAAAGGAGCACACGCAGCTCTTGGCTCCTGCTGCTCACTGTCTCCAGCCCCAGAGACAGCAAACTTGTGAACACTTGTGAGCCAAGGAAATACTCAGAGAAGATGTTTGGGGGAAAGATGATGTTTATTCAATGGGGAGGATGCTTGTGTATTGCTTGGGGGTAGAAAAGGCGGAGGGAGGGGAACTGCCCCTGCCAGATCTGCAGACGTGAGATTCGGGTAAGATTTCTGCTGGAAGGCAAATAACATGAAGAGCCTCCAGAGATGGTTTGGTTTCTCAGAAATCCTGACATGAAAGAAGTGGAAAATAAACTGTAGTTATAGAGCAAGCCCAAGGCCTACCTCCTTCCTCCTGCTCTGGAGCGCAGCAGAGGTGGCTGCACAGGTGCTGCCAGTTTGCTGAGCCAGGTGCTGCAAGGCTGCAGGGTGCTAAGCAGGTGCAGGAGGAGCAGCAGCATTATGTGGGCTGTTTCAGTGCTTCAGATTAAAAAATGGGATCAGAACACGTCTGGAAGCTGGTATGGGATACACCTGCTCTGCTCCAACCCTTTGCCAGGCAAGCTGTGCGACGCAGAGGCAGCATCTCTACGCTGAAGGCTGGGCATACAGATTCCTTTTGTGGGACTAAACCACACAGCCAAGCTGTGGCTGGAGGAGAAGCAAGAGCAGATGGTGCCACACACACAGCACTGCCCAGGACTCCTCTGCCACCAAATGGCCTTCGGATGAACACCCTTTGGAGTCACCTTGAGATGGGAACGTGAGCTCTGCGGTGGGATTAGGGCTTAGCACCTCCACTTTTCAACACTTTGGGAGCAAAATGAAGCTTTCATCCTGATGGAGGATGTTTGAATCCCACTGTGAAGCCCGCATGGGAAGCAGCGGGGAGGCAGTGCTGGGGCTGCACTGGAGGGCAGCACCGTCATCGTTCTGCTCCTGCTGGGGACCGCACAGTGTGAGGGTCGTTTGTGAATGCACGGAGCCACTGGCTGAGAAATGAAGTGTTTGCGACTAATTATTTTCAGTAACTGACCAGCTTTATGGATGGTTGGGTAATATTCGTCAGATAAATTATTCATGATTTCTTTCCGCTGATCAGCAAATCAATTAGCCGCAAACCTCTCTTCAATTATTCATCCAGCTCCAGCAGGATAAATGGGCAGATTTACGACACAGACAATGAACGAACGTGGTTTTTTTCTAAACAGGGACCCTTGAAATCCTTAAACATTGTTTAAGATTTAAACCGGCTCAGATGACCCAGTGCTTTTCTTTGCTGTTAGACTCTCTGCGCTCAGCGAGACTTTGCAGTGGCATCCCACTGAGTATGGCCAGGGCAGCTGCACTCGGGGGCTGGGGCAGGAACAGCAGGGTCGGTGCCACGATGCGTGGCTGGGCTCACAGCAAGGCCCTCCTGCCATGCCTCACGTGGCCACAGCTCCCTCCCCGCAGTCTACCGGAGTGCTCATTAACAGAGCTGGAAATGAAGGCTGAGGCTGGCTGTGTAGATAAGGCAGATCTGGATGTGGGAGGGCTGCTGCTGGCTGTGCCAGGCAAAGCTCCTTCTCCCGCGGCGATGGAGGGATAGGTGCAGGGGGAAGGCATTGCTTGCAGTTTGATCCCATTAGTGGCTTAAAACCGGTATTCACATACTGCCTTAATCTGGTTTCACCCCTTTGCTCGGGAAGGGCTCCCTCCTTGCATGGCTTCATCTATACCTGCAGGGCTGTCCTTCGCAGAAGGGTTGGCACCCAGCACCATCCCTTCCCAGCCCTGCACAGGTCCCGGGCGGTACCAGCTCGGTCCTTCTGGCAAGAGCCAAAGGCGCTGTGCTGAAGATTTGTTATTTCATAAAGCAACTGCAAACACAGCTGAGAATGTTGTCTTCACACTCGGAGACCAAAACACTCCCTGGGAATTCCGTAAAGCAAGCAAGCTGTCTTGCAAAGTGATCAGAAGTTCTGGAAAAGGAGAGATGCAACACCAAACGTCTGTGGGTATCACCGCTGCGGTGGGGGCATCTCTGATGCTCGGAGCGTTGCTGCGGTTGGGCTGCGCATTGCTATGGTGCTAAGGACGAGCAGTGGGGACTGCTGGGGGATGCAGCCACCCCACTGAGGACACAGCTGCCCCGCTGTGCCCAAGTGCCTTCCGTGGGCTGGGGAAGCAGAGTACTGGGCAGACTGCGGGGCTCGGTGTGATGCCAGTGATAGCAGAGCAGAGATTGCTCCTGGCATCAAGCTCACCTACAAAGCCCAACCAGGACGTGGTGTCCTCGGTGGGGTCAGAGCCCCCTGGCAGTGCCAAGACTTGGGTGGGCAGAGCGGGGCAGGAGGGAGTCAGGCTGGAGAAGCGGCACGGAAGCAGGGCACTTGCTGCCTGCGCTCCCCGTGGGGTGGAGCGGGAGCTCTGCCTTGAGGGGCACTGAGTACCCCCTCCCCATTTTCTGCCGCAGCAGCTGAGTCACCCCTGGGGCGCAGAGCCCCGGGGCATGGCCGCAGCGGTCCCCGCGACGGAGATGGGAGCAGACCCGGCCCGCAGCGACAGCCACGGGAGAGGTCCTGCGGGATGAGCTCGGTCTCGGGGTGCGGGACCGGGAGGAGGAAGGCCCTCCGCCGATCGCTGAGGGGCGGTGGGACCGGCCCCCCCACCCCGCCGCGCCGCTCCGCCCCGCCGCCCGCCCCCTGCGCGCCTCCCGCTGACGGCGGAGCGCGGTGCGGGGCCGGCGGAGGGGCGGCGAGCGGCGGCGGGGCGGCCCGCAGCCCCCGGGCGGCGGCGGGGCTGAGCGGCGGGCGGCCGGCGGGGCTCCGCGGCCCCCGGGAGGAGTGGGGGCTGCCGCCCGCCCGCCCTGAGCCGCAGCCGGATTTGCGTGGACCGCAGGCTGCCCGCAGGTAAGGCACCGCAACGGGTGGCTCCGCGGCTCGGCGCGGCTCCGGGCATCCCCGTCGACACCGGGTGCTGCGGCGGTGGGTCTTCCCCCGTTGTCCCCCGCAGCCACCTCGCCTCCCGGCGCGGGCTCTGAATGGGAAAGGATGAGTAGCAGGAACAGGGAGAAGCCTCTGGTGCTTTTGGAGCAAACTTAGGTCTGTGGCGCTGCCCTCAGCCCTGGGCGCTGCGAGAGCGCGGTGTCCCCGAGGGCATGCCCGGGGCTGCTCGGGGCGCTTCGCCCCACGGAGCGAGTGTTCTCCGATAGGCTCCGGCCGGGGGATGCGCCATGCTCCATCCCTGCCCTCTCCAGGGAACCGGACTCCTTCCAGCTCTCCTCGCGGTGGGGGACCGGGAGGGATGCTGTCCTCGCTGGGAAGGATGCTCCGGGTCCCTGTGTTGGGAATCTTTTCCTCTGCAGCCTCAGAAGGCGAGGGTGGGAGAGCGGCAAAGCCGTGGGTTCGGCGCTTCCCCGGGGGGCTGTTTGCTGCCGCCTTCCTCTGCCCAAGCCCACCCCCAGGAGCAGATGCCGGGGCTGTGCGTCGCTGCTTCTCCTGGGTACATTCACTCGGGCACTGCTGGATCCCCGCGTGCAGCCCCCCCCTGCTCCCTGCTTGGCAGCAGGCTGTCACCCTCCATCGGGCAGCCGGGCTGTGCAGCTGAGCTGTGACTTTGCGTGGGCACGGAACGTGGGTCCGCAGCTCTTCTGGAGCCGTGTGGGAGTTGTGCTGAGCCTGGAATATCACCTGGGGACCCCATTGACTGCTCCTTGTCTGAAGGAGGTTGGGATCCAGGGTCCTTATGCTGGATGTGCCACTGTTACACTTGTCACAGGGCAGATTGCACCAGGGCTTGTGTGTCCCGCAGTGGGTTTTGCCTCTTTAGTTGTGTGCGGTGTTGTGTGGGCAGAGAGAAGCCAGAACCCCTTCAGACCGTGGGAGAAGGGGGAGGATCGTATTGAAGAGGAGCTGAAATTTTTATGTTCTCCATAGCATCCATGAGGCTGTGTCTTATGGCCATGCAGTGCAAAATCCTGGCAGCACCCTTGGCGTTACACCAGGAGGACCCTGAGATATCCTTGGGAACTCGTGAGCCCACCGTTATGCCCACTGCCCGTGCCAGCCCCTCCGTGTCTGCCTGAGCCCCCGTGCTGCACAGCTCAGCACTGTGTGTGTGTGGGGGGGGTGGATTCTGTGCCCTCCATCCCACAGCCACCCCTGCAGGTGACATGTGCTCCATCCTCTGGGTACCTGGTGGGTGTGGAGGGTGCCCAGTGTTATCTGCAGGAATGCAGGAGGCTCATTGCTGCGTGCGAAATCCTCCCCCAGAAATTCTCTCCTGGCTGTTGCTGATGAAGAATGGAATAAGCGGGAATTGAGGGCTCTCTACAGGTTTTGCTGCAACCAACAGTAGAATGGGCTGACCGTATTTTTGTGCTTCCCAATGCAAAGTATTCACTGTCGGAATGAAGGCTGCCTGCTTGAGCCCAAGCCCCGTCCCGCTTACCTCTCTAGCTCCGAAGGCTGCAAGTATATAACCGTCCGTGCCCTCCTGTGGCTGTGGCACCTCCTATACGATGGAGAAGCACAGAGGGGACCCAGGAGGACGCGGCCCTGGCAGAGATGGGGTGTCCCCAGGAGCGCAGCGTGCAGCCCGCACCCACCTGGGGGGAACACTGCTGCATCATTTCCCACGCAGACCCGGGGAGCGAATGTTTTCCTCTCGCTGTTTCTCTGCCTTAACAAGCTGACAGATTGCTGCCGACGCTTCGCTGCGTGCCACGCAAAGAGCAGCCCCTGTGCCTGTGTTACTCTTTGCCAACCCTCCGAGAGGCTGCACAGGGGCTGTGGATGGGCTCGCTGGAGCTCTGCGTTGGGAGCGGGGATTTCTGCAGAACTCCCGGGAGGAGCAGCTGGCAGCTGGGTAGCTCTGTGGCAGAAGTGTGTGTGTGTGTGTGTGTGTGTGTGTGTGTGTGTGTGTGAATTCCAGTCTAAACGGGAAAGGGAAAACATCCAGAGTTACGGAACTAATGCAAATGGAGTTGGCTTTCATCTCTCCCTGCAGCATCCCGGCGGAAGGCATTTGCATTTCCCACAGTTGGTTTTCCCTACCTGTCTCCTGGAGCTGCAGGGCGCAGCCGGGCCATCCCACAGCACTGGGGCGCTCCTGACAGGTGCACTCCAGCACTTGGAGCGGGATGCCCACGTCCAGGGCATGCGGAGGGCAGCATTGCCCCAGCCAGGTGTGCTCATCCCTTTGGGTCCTTCCAGCAGCCCTGTGTGGAGGCACAGAGCGGGGCTCGGCACGCTCCAGCAGCAGCTGTTGGCGGTGCTGAAGGACTACAGCCCTGCAGGACTCACCTAGTGTTTATCACACAACTCAAGCATCGAAGGCAGCTCTTAGAGGCTCACATCTTCATATCAAATAACTCTGAAAATTCCCATCCAATGTCATTATAACATCCACCGGGCTCGTTAAGAGCACAAACCAAAGGCTGTCTTTCCTCAGGCACCAGCCATTTTTAAGGAGAGGAGTATGCAGAGTGGGTGCGAGCTGCTTTGTTAAAGAATCACCTCTGATAGAACCTCCCCATGCTGTTGGGTCTGATTAATCTCAGGCTTTCCAAAAGGAAATAAATATGTTTTCTTCCTCTTTATTTTTCTCCTGGTGAGGGCCCACAGAAGAAAGATGAAAAAGTGAGAAGTGCTTTGTATGGAAAGTTAGATGAGAGGGTGGGGGAGTGACAAACCCAGGCCTATAATAGGAAACAAGTGCTGGTGAAAGCACCTTTCATCTCAAAGCACGCCGAGTGCTGTGCAGCGCATGAATACACACACAGGAGCTGCAGAATAATTGACAACAAGCTGCATCAGGAGATGGAATCACTGCTCCTCCTGGCAGCTGGGCCACCATGGGCACATCCAGGTACCAGGGCTGCAGCCCTGTGGGGCTTAGGGTCGTAGAGTTGCAGAATGGTTGGGTTGGAAGGGGCTGAGCTCCAACCCCTGCCGTGGGCTGGCAGCCCCCCACCACATCTGGGTGCCCAGGCCCCTTCCAGCACCTCCAGGGATGGGGCACCCCCAGCTCTCTGGTACTGAGTGCCCCATGTGCTCAGCATGCGGATGTGAAATGCAGGAACCAGGGGGTAGCAGGGCACTTCCAACGGGTGGTTGTAGCACTTGCTCACTGTCTGTCTAGACAAAGCTATAAAGGAGGGAGAGGGCTGTTACCTAGGAATAAAACTGCTGAAACCAGCCCTGGAGAGCTTGTCGCTGCATTTCCAGGGAGCTGGGAGATTCCTGGTGATGGATGTGACAATGCTGAGGGCTGTAAGCTCACCACAACTGGGCACTGAGTCAGGGGATGTGCTTACAATGTCCCCACCGCTTGGGGCACAGACTGAGCATTAACTGTGGTCTCTCGGCAGCCCTTGGCTGTTCCTGGGGCTGTCACTTGCTTACAGATCAGGGTTCAGTTCACCGACTCCAAAGCTGCAGCGGCACAACACAGCAGCACGGGGGCCACCGAGGTGCCATTTGTCATCGCAGTGCGTGGTGCTGGAAGGGTTGTGGCGGCCCTGCTCCCCCCTGCGGGCAGGGCTGGGGTCAGGACAGCCCGTGCCGCTGTGCTGGGGGATATTGAGAGCCAAACACTGTGCTTCTGGTCTCCGTGCTGTGCTTGAGCCTGCAGGACTTTCACGCCTGGCAAATGGTGTGGGGAGAAGCGAGGCTGCAGGGATCTCATTTCTTAGGATGCAAATTCTCTCTGATCTTTGCTTCCACCACATGCAGCACAGTGGGGTCTTGGTCTGTGCCTGAGGCTCTGCAGCACTGTCATGATAGCAGAAAAAGGCATAAAGAAGAGGTGGGGCTCCTCAGCAAAACACCTCAAAGGAAGCTAATGACGTGCCGCTGGCCGCAGCAGGAGCACACCATGGCTCACCCCATGCTGGTGACGAGGTGCTGCCCAGCCAGCACGGGGATGGAGCGTAGTCACAGGGTTCCATGGGGCACTGGGCTGATGGCTGGAGCCAAGTGCAAGCCACCAATCTCTGCATAAATGCAAGTTCAATGCAGCTTGTGTGGCTTGGTGGCACATGCGGAGTGTGCTGGTGACCCCATCATTGGTTTGCTGTTGAAAGTCAGGGAGAATAACTGCATGGTTGGAAATAAAACCGGCGTTTGTCCACTTAAAGACACATTGCAGAAAAATTATGAGGTGTGCAGGTGGTGCTTGACAGACCAGGGGGAGAAAAAAAAGAATAAGAAAGAAAAAGGAGCATGGAAAGGTGGTTAGCTGCCCTAGTTGAATTTGAGGGCATGCCTGTTAGCACTTCCAAATGCACTAATGAATGAGTCACAGCTGTTTTAAAAGCCGATTACCTGATGGCTATCAGTTGGCATAGGGCTTGATGCTCACTCTCTGCTTTCCGATGGTGCTTTCCTTGAAGCCTTTCTGTGCACGGAACAGAACCCACTGGTGTCTGGGGTTGCCCTATGCCAGCAATGTGGGTAGGGCTTCTCCTGCATGGAGTGGGAATGTGCCTGGGCAATGTGGGCCTCTGAAGCACCGAGGATGTCCTAAAAGCTGCTCTCATCTGACTCCATAAAGACTGCTGTTGGGAATACAGTGATGCCTCCAGTATGTGAGTAAATATTGGCCTTGAATGAAGTTGCTGATAATGGGAGATAAGTTATCAACGGCTGCTTAACCTAATATTGCTTCCATGGAAGATAACACTGAGCTTTTTCTAAGAGGTTAATAACGAGATGCAGAATCCATCACTGTATGAAATGCCCCTGGCAGAATGCAGTGCTTGTTTTCCCCCAGGGCTTTGTCGGAGCCCAGGGGGCAGGCCAAGGTGAGATGTGTTTGAGGGTCAGGCCTGGCTCTGGGCACTGGGATGGGTCGAGGTGGCTCCAAAGGCATGATGCTTACTCTGAAGGTGGCCCCAGTGATCTCTTGGATCCCGCAGGAGCTGGGCTGTCTGCCCACACTCCTGCCTGCTTGCAGTCCTGGCTGCCAGTCCTAGCTCTATCCCACAGCCCCGCTGCCACTCGGTGAGTTGGCTGCAGATACTGGGGTGGCAGCTGCAGTCCTATCGATCCCTTTGGGGATGGTGAACCCAAATGAAGGCCCTCAGGAAATCAGTAGGGGATATAAAAATCTGTCTGCAAACAGGGGATGGGGCTCAGACAGTTTGTAAAGGGCTTTGGTAGTGATTGCCACAGCCCATTGCAGACTGTGCCTCCAATTCATGGGGAGGGAGCAGTGTTGCACTGAGCCCACCTTCATGCACAGTGCTGGTGTAGAGAATCAGGCAGGAGGCTCCTAGAGCCCGTGGCAATTAGCAGGCAGCTCAGCCTGCAGCCTGCCCTGCCCTGGGCTGGCATCCTGCTTTCCTGCAGGTTAATTTTTGCAGCAGCAGCAGATTTATGCGAGCTTTTCTGCACTCCCCTCCGGCCCTTGCCCTTCATTAGCATTGTGAGCTTCAAGTGTAGACTGATAGAAACTTTATTATTAAAGATTGTGTGTTCTTGCATTATTGAAGTGTGGACAGCTGGGTACACTCTCTGGACTTGTGTACATTAAAAGCACCCCTGCTGGTCTGCTGGTGGTGTGGGAGCACCGCCACACCAAGGCTAGATGAATGCTCCATCCAAGCAGCTGATCCCTGCTGTGGGCCACAGCAGTTTGTTTCTCTTTCAGAGATGGATTTAGGCTCCTGCTGCCTCTCCCTCCTTTAGTAAGATCCCATCTGCTTGCTGCTTCCTCTCTTTTCTGCATTGTGAGTCTACATGCCTGCTCTTGGGCTCCCCAGCCTGCTGCCACCGTACCCAGTTGTGCTAACAACTATTTTATTGCTACTCCAGAGCCTTTTCTTGGGCAGCTTCCATGCAATTCATTTACTTGCAGTATCTGTGACTCCTGGTTTGTTTTAAAGTGTTGTTTTAATCCCTTTGCAAAATATCCAGCTTCTGGATGGGTCTTGCTGGACTTCTTCTGAATGGGACACCCATGGGACACTGCATAGGGTGGTGAGCTCCCATCCCCTGTACGAGGGGCTGTGGTGGTGACCCCCAAAGCCCCACACAGTCTGTGCCTCAAAGTCATGGGGAGAGAGCAGTGTTACCCTGAGCTCATCTTTCTGCTCAGAGCTGGTGCAGGATTTGTAGTTGCAGAAGAACTTGGTGAGGCAGTGAGGCAGTTGCTTCCTTTGGTAAAGGCAAAATAAAGCAATTCGGGGAAAAGAGAAGAAATAGCAAAGGGAAATGCAGCAGCCATCAAAGGAGAAAATGATGAAAGAAAGGGTAGAGCTGGCACTGTTACTCTGGGCTCTGGACTTACAAACCTGAGGTCAAACAGGCATTGAGCTCAGGTGGCATAGGTGACATTATGGGGACTCACTGATGTTCATTACCCTTCTAGACCAGGTTCAGATGTCAGCTCAGCATCAAACTGGAGTGATCAAAACTGCCTCAGTTTGAAAAATTGCTGGAAAGTGAGGTTTTCAAGTGAATGAATGTGATTTTATGTGGCACCTGCCTTCCTCAGTACTGTTAGATCGTTCAAGATCAAAGATCAGAAAGGAGGTATTGGGCCTGCAAGCCAGACTGTACAGCCAGAAGCTGGAGAACGAGAATTGTTTGCTTGTGAGGAAGGGGCTTACATTGTTCCGTGCACCCATAGAAATGCAGAATGGCTGAGGTTGGAAGGGACCTTAAAGCCCACCCAACCCATACCATGAACTGGTTACCACCCACCACATCAGGCTGCCCAGGGCCCCATCCAACCTGACCTTGGGCACCTCTGGGGATGGATCTTCTTTCCTCTGGGGCATGCACTGCCTCGCTGGGAGCTGGGAGTTACGCTGGGATGGTGAAAGCACTGGGGTGATAGTGGGGTGCTACTGGAAATCAGGTGAAATGTTGGATGAAAGCTTTCAAATTGGCTAAGTGCAGTCTGCCACCAGTGGCTTGTAGTGGTCTTCTGTATCACGTCACTGTGCTTAATGCAAAGTGTCTGTTGAGCCGTTGCTGGGTGGAATTCTCTGTCAGCCAGCTGTCAGGCTTAATTGACTTGTCCTGTAAAATGTCTTGCATATAAGTAAATGGAAAAGAGTAGAGCCCATGAAAGGGCCAGCGTGTGGCACATCCGTGATATTTATAGGCTTCTCTGTGGTGCTCATCGCCATGGCAGCTGTGAAGGTCAACGCAGATAGCTGTGGTGAACTATGTGTGGTTCAATGGAAACATGTGTGGGGTGACATGGGGCCACAGGGCGGTGGGGACAGGGACTGGCAGAGCCCTGTGAGATCTTTCCTCCTCTGGGGCCATCTGTTTCTCTCCCATCTTCTGTTGCAGCTCAGCTCTCTCTGAGGGTTAGAGGAACTCAGTGAGAGCTGCTCCTGGCTCTTACAACTCCATTCAAGAGTTCTTCTTGCATAGCAAATACATCGAGTCTCTTCTGCTCTGGGACTCACATGCTTATTAAGCTTTCTGCAGCGGAAAAAAGGTTGCGAGGCAATTCAGCTTGCAAGCTAGGTCATGAATCTGTGTATATGTTATGAATGGCAACCGTATTCATGTGCCCTGGGCTGTGCCCAATCATATCAGGCAGTAATACAAGTCAGGATGAAAATAAATCTTAATACCAACCACCCTACATGAAACGAGTGCTTATTTTACATAAAACCTAATTTTAGGATGTCAGGACTGTAGCCGATCCACTTTGTGTCTCCCTGGCTTAGCATAACTACACATGTATTTATATTTATATGTATACAAAGCTATATATTTGTGTACACACTCTTTTATGATTTTTGTCCCCCTTGCCCTCTCAGCCAGCGCTTTGCACGCTAGCAATCTTTCTCTTCCTTGCATGGGTACCGTCATGCCCTGCAATATTAACGCATTAATATTAATAATACCATTATAATTGAGGTTATTTCCTTGGGCAGCAGCAGCTGGTGAATGCCAAAGAGCGGCCCTAAGATGGGCTGCCAGCAGAGCTGAGATCAGCATTGGGGTGCTGGTCAGCACTCGCTGTAGGGCGCCACCTTGGTAGGGAGCAGAGCAAAGCCTTGGGATGCACTGTGCCAAGGGTTCTGGCACTGCACACGAGCTCTCATACCCACCAGGAGTGCTTGGGGGAAGCCAGAGCTTTCTAGGGAATGCCCCGGGGGATTCAGGATGTGCTCAGGTTTTTCAAGAGCTCAGGGAAAAGTAGCATAGAGCTAGTTGCTTCACTGAGGATTTTGGCTGGTGCTGGAAGCCGGTGGGAAGCGTCTCGCACTCATGGCTGCAGAACAAGGCTTTAACCATGAGCCAAGCTCATCTTGGAGGCTCAGGAGCCAGCAAGCGAAGCTTTGGGTTTGGGTTGCCGTTCAAAATATTGCCAACATGGTGAAGCCACTCATGAACAATCTGTCTTGGGAGCCCCAAGTGCTTTGTTGAGCCCACAAGCAGGTTCTGTCCAAGTTCTCCTGTCATTTGTCTTCGGTGTAAAACGTCAGAGTGCACTGTGGTTGTTTCTGTGCTCATAGAGACCTGAAGAACAATGAGAGCCTGCAGTGATGAATCTGAACGCCTTGTGAACATTACAACTGTAAGCAAGGCTCTCCTTCTTATGTTATAAAATTACTGAGGCCCAACTTTATGCTAGGGTGATCATTTTATGAGGAATTTTCATAACTTTTGGATGCAACAGGCAGTGGTTCATTACCTGTTTTTACACTTAATTACTTTTACCATCCAGAATTATTCCCCGTTAATGCTAATAAAGCACTACCATGAGGAGGCCAAGCCCTGTGTCCTTGCTGCCTTGTGCTGCTGCAGTGCCGACCTGGGAGTGCTCCCTGCTCACTTCTCTGTTCCTTGCAGATGTTGGCTTGCGGTGCTTCCCTCACCTTCCCATGAATGCCATCTTGGTGGCAGCTCTCAGTTGAGGCAACTTGCATTGTTCGTTCATTATTTATTAACTCTTTGTAGATGTGTTAAGACACATGGCTGGACTTGTGGTGATTCTGATGAGCTCATCAGCAGTGATTGATGGCCGTAAGCAATCCGTGACCTGTTGGGCCCACAACAATTGATTAACTACTCATTAAAGCATCAAGAAACCATTTACAAACCTTTTATAAACTATTTATAAGTGAACTGGGACTGCTTTATCCATCAGTGTCCATGAATTTACAGTGGAGGGGGATTGGGAAGAGGCTGGAGCTGTCCTGGTTGATTGTGGAGGATTTCCCTTATTTTGCAATTTAGTTAAGCAGGGGCTGGTGAGCATCCAGCTCAGGTTTTTAATACACTCTTGAGCTAAACATATAGCAAAGGATGAGCAGGCTTGCTTGTTGCTGTGCTTCTAGTGGGATAAGATTAAATTACCCATCCCGTTTTCCTTCTATGTGTATGCAGGCGGATGCAGAGCCAGAAGCAGCAGCTACCAGCACAATGCAGCAGCCGGGCTGCTGGGTGCTCCTGGGCAGCTTGCTTGTCCCTGCTCAATGGGATCTCAGCATCCATCATCAGTTTTTGCAGTCCATCTCCTATCTCACCTGCTGCTGATGCTGTCTAGCAGGAGCCAGGATACATGATGAGGGATGATGTGGGGCAGATGTGCATATGGCTCTTGCAAGAGGCTCCATCCCTCCTTCCCCTTTCTCTGCTGCCTTCTGAGAATGCTCAGTGCAGGGCTGCAGGCTAAGCCATGTATACATGGGATGGATGAGCCCATGCTCTATGGAAAAGGGGATCCAAGCACTGTGGACAGGCTGGTGATGGCAGGTCTGTGTGGCTGCATCTGGTCTCTCATGGTGCACAGCCCTTTTTGATTTACAGAAGGGGGATTTTGTTTTGTAAACCAAACTGTCTGGCAAGCTGTGCTGTGGAAAAGGACCTGGGGGTGCTGGCTGACATCCGACTGAATGTGAGCCAGCAGCGTGCCCAGGTGACTGACCAAGAAGGCCAGTGGCATCCTGGCTTGTATCAGGAATAGGGCAGCCTGCAGGAGGTGGTTGTCCCTCTGTACTCAGCTCTGCAGCAGTGCTTTTGTGGGGAGCAGACCGCAGCATGGGCTGCATGCACCCGGTGTGCTGCTTGCCATCTTTATTCTTCTTGAGAAGCCTGAGCACTGTGCTGTTTTGAAGCCAATCTAAGGTTTAGCAGCAGAGGGGTGGGAGGAGGAGAAGGGTAAAACAGCCCTCGGGAGAAAGGACAGTTTTTTCAGGCTGAACAAAGCATTTCAGATTGGCTCCGAGCCATTCTTCACAGTTCTTTATTTTGCTCAAAAACCCCACTGCAGATAATTATATGGTGGGCAAAGAGAAATAATTTGTATCGGATTTCTAGCCAAACTGCTGGACCAAAACGAACTTGTCTCTTGGAGATGAGGGATGATGCTGCCCTGCTCTGGGGGTGCCCCACATCCCACTCCTATCCTGGATCACAATTCCTGCAGCTCCAGGGCTTGGAGCTGTGATGTTTGGCAGCTGCAGGGCAGGGCTGGCAATGACTTGCGTGACGAGTGAATGGCAGTGCCTTCAGGGGGTTGTGGTCAGCAGCAAGATCTTCCCACACATGCTATGATTTAAAATGCAAAAAAAAAAAAAAAAACAACCAAAAAAAAACCAACAACCCAAAAAACTCAAAAGAGATGACTTCAGAAATTGGCATCTTGAGTTGGGTTTCCCATTTTAAAGACAGTTCCTAAATAGGCCATGTTGGCTCTGGCTCCATCCCTCATCCTTTGAGCATCCCCTATGCCTCCCATATCACAGCGGGGTGTTAGTAGTTCCCCATCCCTAAATGGCATCCTTCAGCAGCCTGTTAAGCTTTGAAACAGATTAGCGTTGCCTTACAGCTGTGCGCACAACGATTTTGCACAGAAATAGCATTGGGATGCATCCCATTGGGCCCCCCGCGGGTGGTCCCATGGGCTGGGAGCACTGTGCTGGGATCACAGAGCATACAGCACCAGGGGAAGGGGTTTTGCATCTGCAGAGATGCACGGATACCCAGAGCCGTTACTGAGGCTGGAAGCCAGGTTTGGAATGTTAATGACAGAGCCTTTCATTTGGGGAGCAACCGCTGTCAATGACCCATTTTTCTTCGTATAATGATCATCATTACTAAGAGGAAAATGAGCACTGAGGACGGGGACAAACGCGGGCACGGAGGAGAAGGGATGGCAAGGCGCTACGCGGAGAAATAAACCTTTTGTCCTCGGGAGCGCTGGAAAGATGTCTTTAAACATGCATGTAAATTTGTAACAAATCAGGCACCGCGGCCTGAGACGGAGAGCAGGAGCGAGCAGCCGTAAATATTTCATCTCCTTGGCAGTGAGCTCCCGCACAGCAAATTGCCGTATCCCCCGGGGTGCGGGCACTGCTCGCTGCTGGGCGGGCTGCCCCTTCCAGTGCTTGTCCTCAGTAGAGCTTTCCTTTCACAACAGTGCATTTTCAGCTGGTTTTTTTTTTTCTGTTTTCTTTCTTTCTTTTTTTTTTTTTTTTAAAGGCTATGTATGTGTATTTTTCTTTTTCTTCCCCCATGCAAAACAAAGTAGGAAAAAAAGAATTTTATTACCAAAGAAAGCCTGAAAAACCAACGGCTTATGGAAATGAACAGCTGAATCCAAGCATCTCTGCCAGAGAGGGAGCTTTGGGAATGTGAATCCCACTGTGTTGAGCGTGACTCGGCGTGGTGATCCCAAGGTGTGCTTGGAGAGCTGGGCCTGGTGATGGCTCCCACGCAGCCTTGGAAAACCTTTGCCTTTAGGACAGGAGGCAGAGCCCAGCTTATTGAACCTGACCCCCAGATGGAGTACAGGGCTCCTCGCTCTGCTCAGAGCTCAGGCTGGGAGCTGTCAGCTGCTTCTGCCCACAATGTTCAAGCATCTCAATAATTCCGTTAGGCGTGACCCAGGGAAAACCTATAAGTGTGCAATGGATGGGGAGGGTGAGTGCTGATCCCAGGTAATTGGTCTCTCCTGGAGCAGCCTGCAGAGCCCCGTGGCCGGGCTCATATGCTAAGGATGTAGCCAGTCAGCTCTGAGCGATAGAAGTCTGCTCTCTGGGTGCTGGGATTGAATTAGACACGAGCAAAAGACAGATGTTATTGGATTTATTAGATGGTGAGTAGGAGGAAGGCTGAAAGCAGAGGAAGAGAAATGTCTCCCTGCTGACCTTGGGGCTGGTGTTGTGTTTCTTGCAGTGCATCGAGGTGGGTGCAGTGTTTATCTCCCAGGCAGAGTTGGAGCAGTGAGTATCAGTGTTGCCTCATGGAGTACTCTGTATCTCTGCCCACCCCAAGAGTGACTCAGCTCTGGTCTGGGACTGCCACATTCATCATTGTCTGCAGGAAGACGTGTTGTGGGAGCTGTGCTGCTGAGCCTGATGGCGGGGAGCTGCTGCCATCGATAATTAACACTGGGCGCCTATTGCCAAAATGAATTCACTGAGTGTGTGGCGAGACACAGTTCTCTTGATTCTGCAAGTCACCCGGCATGGTGGAGGATCAGGTTGGATATTAGGAAAAGCTCTTCCCGGAAAGAGTCATTGGGCACTGATGGAGGCTGCCCAGGGTGGTGGTGGGGTCACCATCCCTGGGGGTGTTCAAGAATAGCAGGGATGTGGTTTAGTGGCACGGTGGGGGTGGGCTGGTGGTTGGACTTGGTGTTCCTGGAGGTCTTTTTGAACCTTTGTGATTCTGTGATTCTCCTGTTCTGCAGCTGTCTCGTGTTAATTGGAAGCACAACCGTTGCTCTCAATTATAGGGCAGGCTGTCAGCCATCTCTCTCCCTGCAGCCCCATGCGGAAGGATGGAATGGGGGAGCACAGCTGCATGCCTCCAACCAGCACTGCCCAGGCAGAGGGGAAAGCAGCTCTACAAAAGCTTCTCACTGGTATCTTGGTTTTCTCTCCCCTAATACCAATAATATGAGGTTATCCGAGGACCTGGCAGTGACTTGTGTGCAAAAGAGCAGCCCTGAACTACTGAACTCAGCTGCAAGCTCTGTGCTCTTGGTGTCCCTGCTCTGCCTTGGGCTGGCACTCAGATCTGTGCCTGCTGGTAGCACTGAGCAGACCGAAGCACTGGGCTCTGTGTGCGGGTGGAGCACAGTGGCCGACTGGGTTGGGGCTGTCTCACCAGGGAATTACCAGCTGAGGATGGAGCTGTGTGCAGCTCCCACCCACAGCTCCCAGGTGTGGGTGGAAGGATCCCATTGCTCTGATCATCACACCACCTGTGCGTGGTGCTTTGCCCCTCTCCAGCCCAGGGCAGGGTGTTCCCATGGTAGCAGCACCATGCTGTGAGTACTGGGGGGCATTTGGGCACTCAGAGGTCTGGGGTTTGGTGCTAATCAGAATGAGATCTTACAAGTGCACCTGCCTTGGAAACGCTGAGCAATTCTGCTACTGGAGCCACATGTTTTATTGGGAAATTGTTTTGATAGCGTTGAAGCAGAGCATTATAATTTTTACATTTTTATTCCAGTCCAGATGACTCATTTACTTTCTCTGAACGCTGTATTTAAGCATCTGAAATGTCTGCAAGGGCTTTTTCCCCTGTGCCTGTCTAACCTCGGCCGGCTGGGCGCTGTGAGCAGTCACAGCCCTGGGGGGCACACAGGCACCAGGGGCAGCAGTGCAGTGTGGGTGTGCTCACTGCTGTGGGCAGGGGCTGGTTCCTCTGTCAACCCCGCTGCTCTGCTTCTTCTGGGAACAGTCTGCAGCTCTCTGCCCGTTTCGCTGTGCCCACACGGCAGATTACATGTAATCATTAGCAAGAGGGCTATTTCCTCCTTCAGATACAATTAGTGGGCAGGGCCCGGAAAAAATCTTCGTCAATCTCATTTCCTGCACAGGATGCGCTTGAGATGCCTGGGAGGAGGCAGAGCCCTGGGGCTGCTAGCTGCAGGACGACCCCGGGCTGTGAGGATCCCTCGGCAATGCCAGAGGGGGACCCATGGAGGTGCTCGTGGGGATGCGGTGGCACTTCAAGGGATGAGCTCTGGGCCGGGAGAGGAGGAGCTGCAGGCAGGAGGGAGGCGGCAGCAGCTCTGCAGGGCACCTCCAGATTTACATCCAGGAAAGCTGGAATAAATCAATGCAATTAAAGTGCAAATGAAGCTTTAAGCAATGCGGCATCCTAACTACCTGGGAAGCGCGATGTGTACGCTTGTGCCTCGCTCACTCCTCTTTTTATTTATAGGCAGGATTCAAATCACTTCAATAATTTAAGCTAATTTTCAAGAGCTGGGTTCAGGAGGTGCCTGCAGGCATCGGTGAGGATGCTGTGTGGCAGCAGCCCGACCCTGGGGGGGGGGGGGGGGGTGGTGCTCTGTGCTGGGGACACCGAAGGTCTGACAGCAGGGCCTGCACGGTGCCTCCCACGTTTATTTACAGGAATTTACTGGGAGGAAAGTATTGGGAATACTTGTCTAAACAAATATTTGCCTCTGATGTGCTCTTGTGGCTGTCTGACAAACTCATTTTCTTGTTTATCCAGCACGTTTCTCAAGCGGCTTCAGAACGTCGTTTAAAAATTATGAAGTGGGACTTCCCAACTAATGACTGTTTAAAATGATTGTTTAAGAACCACCTGTTTGTTGTAATAGTCCTCTGAGGGGACTTGTACTTCCCCCTCCCAGTAGGACAGTCGTGCATCACTCAGTGTGGAGACCTCCCTGTTTCCATACAGGCATGGCTGCGAGAGGTGGGGAGAACAGCAGCTCTTGAGCACAGCTCTTGCAGCACCCATGCTGGTGTGAGAACCATTGCCCTCCAATAACCACAATCCTTGGAAGGAATAAATGCTGAAAGGGGAGAGAGGGAAAAAAAACCAAACAACCACCATTCCCTTTTGAAAGACCTAATTTATCTGGAATTATCCATCCTTGGCTGTAAATCCCCTGTAAAACTTGGCAGAAGTCTCAAAGCAGTTGCAACAGTGACTATATATTTTTTTTACTTGAAAGCCAAAGGAGGAAAAACAGAAGGAACAAGCAGTGCCTGCAAAGTGCCACACTGTGAGTGCAGGGCTGCTTGAGGTGCAGTGCCTGCCATACTGGGAAGCTCCGTGCATGGGAATGCATCTGTCCTGTTGGGCTCCTTGCCTTGGTCCTGAGCAGTTCCCACCTGAGACGTGAGTTTTGCACACCAGTTGTCCCAGCTGGGAAAGGCTCTCTAACATCAGCAGCTTCTTCATGCAAAGGAAGGTGAGGTTTTGGTGTCTTGAGGTTCTTAGGCTTGGCTTTATTAGGCTTTTTTCTTCACTATCTGAAAGGAGGTTGTAGCAAGGTGGAGGTTGGTCTCTTCTCCAAGAAAATGGTGATAGGATAAGAAGTAATGGCTTTGAAATGAGCCAAGGGAGGTTCAGGTTGGATGTTAGGAAAAACTTATTCTCTGGAAGAGTGGTGATAGACTGGAATGGGCTGCCGAGCGAGGTGGTGGAGTCGCCATTCCTGGAGGCGTTCAGGAACCGTGGAGACGTGGTTAGTGGGCATGGTGGGGGTGGGCTGGAGTTGGAGTAGATGAGCTTGGAGGTCTTTTCCAACCTTTATTATACTATGAAAAAGCCATTCAGTGTTAAGGTATGCATGGGCCACGGTGTTGGGTACACACCCCTGGTAGGGTGCGTGGGTGGAAGCCTGGCTCCCATTGAGGGGCTTGGGGGGCTGTTGTCCCATGGCACAGAGAGTTCCTAATGCCCGTTCTCTGCCATCTTTTCCAGAGAGACGGGATGGAGCGAGACATGCACAGCCACGGGCAGCAGGAGCTCATGGTGTTTGACACAGGAATGGCACAGCCCCACCAGGATCAGCGTGGAGGTGGCTCCCTGTGAGTGTACAGGGACGCCCTCAGTCCAGGGCTGTCTCCTATTCCTTCTCTATCAGCCCGCTTCTCCCTGCTGCCTGATTTCCTGCAACACTTCCAAGGACCTGCGAGAGGCTTTGGGAGCAGGAGCCAGCAAGTGTATTGCCACATGGGGCTGGAGAGTTTGGTGACAAGGGGAACACAGAGCAGGGACACTGTGTGAAAGGTGCCTGGAGCTGCTTGGCCAGCCAGGAACCTGGGAGAGAGCCCCAGGGAGCAGGGCTGCCAGCTGACCTGCTTCTCCTCCACAGCCTGCTTCTCGAGTGGGGACACGGCATCGCGTGGCGCCCACACTGATGTCTGCCCGCACCTTGCTGGCAGGCCTGTTCCCCTAGTGCCGGCGTGAGGCTCTCACCATGGTGCTGCCACCACCCGACAAGCGCCACGTCTGCCTGACCACCATCGTCATCATGACCAGCATGGCCTTCATGGATGCCTACCTGGTGGAGCAGAACCAGGGCCCTCGCAAGATTGGGGTCTGCATCATCGTGCTGGTGGGGGACATCTGCTTCCTCATCGTGCTGCGCTACGTCGCGGTGTGGGTGGGCGCGGAGGTGAAGACGGCCAAGCGGGGCTATGCCATGATCCTGTGGTTCCTGTACATCTTTGTGCTGGAGATCAAACTGTATTTCATCTTTCAGAACTACAAAGCGGACAAGAAGAACCTGGAGACAGTGGCCAGGAAGGCCCTGACACTACTGCTCTCCATCTGCGTGCCAGGGCTCTACCTGGTGCTGGTGGCCTTGGACAGTATGGAGTACATAAGGACCTTTCGGAAGAAAGAGGACTTGCGGGGACGCCTCTTCTGGGTGGCCCTTGACCTGCTGGACATCTTGGACATCCAGGCCAACCTGTGGGAGCCGCACAGGACCGGCCTGCCCATCTGGGCGGAGGGGCTCATGTTCTTCTACTGCTACATCCTCCTCCTGATCCTGCCTTGTGTGTCCCTCAGTGAGATCAGCATGCAAGGGGAGCACATTGCCCCTCAGAAAATGATGCTCTACCCCGTCCTCAGCCTGGTCACCATTAATATTGTTACCATTTTCATCCGAGCCATCAATATGGTCCTGTTCCAGGACAGCAGGGTCTCCACCATCTTTATTGGCAAGAACATCATCGCCATTGCCACCAAAGCGTGCACCTTCCTGGAATACAAGAGGCAGGTGAAAGAGTTCCCCCAGAACGCCATCGCCCTGGAGCTCCAGCAGAACTCCCTGTCCCACAACCAGACCATCCACAGCACGCAGGGCATCCCCCATGAGCCATCACCCACCAGCGAGATCCTGGACACATGATGGGTGGTGGCTCAGGGCCTTGGTTCCGATACTCCGTGCTGAGTGGAGGAGAGGTGCTGCTGCTCTCTGGCTGCATAGGTTGAGAGTTAGGGACAAATCCCAGCAATGAGGGCTCTTCTAGGCACAGAACACCAACCACGTTGTAATTGAGCAATGGAGTGTCCCCTAGACGTCTTCATCTCAGGTATAACCGTAGGAGTCCTCCAATCAAACCAAATGAACTTGTGAAGGACCCAAACCAGCTAATCTTCTCTCTCCCTCCTGCCAACCTCTCCCCTCCCAAGCAAGGACCGTTGAGGTTGCAATGTCCCTTTCTAGTCCTGGAGCACCTCACCTTGACCCCAAGTCTGGAATGAAGATTTTGTTACTGGAGACCTTTTTATGGTGTGGGGACAGGGCCATGGGTGTATGGGCTGGGGGGAGGGTAGGGTGTCTGAACCAGTCAATCCTGTGATCCTAGATGTCTCGTATCCCAATGATCGCGTTTACAGTTTGCTATTTATAACATCTCCCTGGGTCCCACATCCCCATGGCAGGTGGCAGCCAGGACAGCCCCGTCCCAGCTCTGCCGGGAGCAATACGTGCCAAGCTGGAGCCAACCTCATGCTGGTGTTTTACAGATTTCATTCACTTGAAACGACTCAGCACAATATTTCTATTTTTGGAAGGGTCTCTCTGTTTCGCTCCTGCCCTACGGGCCCCTCCCATGCCAGCACATGTGGGCAACGAGGAGGATGGCAATGATGCGTTTCACTCTGGCATCAAGCATTTGTAAAGAGGGCTGCTTTCCACAGCTACTATATTTTTAAAATAAAACATTTCAAATTAAAAAAAAATAAAAGTAATAATAATGCTTGGGAAGGCAGTGAAGAACTGGGAATGTCCCCAGACTGTCTGTTGGATCACAGGGATGTCCCCAGGTCTCCACTGCCCAAGTGGTGATAAGGGGCTCAGTCCCTGGGTACAGGGTGGGAAATGAGGGCCAGCAGGACAATAAAAGCCCACTAAGAATGATGGCTTCTTGTGATCTCTTTTCTGCCACTCGGGGAAGGGGGAAGGCAGTTTGTACGTGACCCAGATCTCTTGCGTCATTCTGTCCTGGTCCTCAAAAGCCAATGATCGTTTGCCCAGCTGAAGTGGTGTCCCAGGGGCTCAGGTAGCTCTTGGCTCCTTTGGCTTGGGATGGGAGGAAAAGGGGAGAGACAAGCAGTTAAACTGCATTGCAAACACACAGAACTGGATATTTTTGCTTTTTCTAAACCACCCATTTCATTTGGAGGAGACTGGAATAAAACGCCTGTTGCTGTTTACGTTTTCCTTCCACATTTTCTCCTGGCTGCGTTCCTTGAATTTGACCTAAATCCACAACTCATTTTAGCCTCCATCTTCTCAATCCATCAAGATCTGTCCAAAGCATTTCGCGCAGCCCCGATTCAGCTTTCCACATTTAGGAACAGCCGGTCGCGTTGCTGTCAAGCTCTCCTCAGGCACCCCATTGCCTGGGGGGGGGGGGGGGGGACTTTGTGGTGGGGGCTCCTCTGCTGGGAATAAATCCGTGGAGAAATAAAGCAGTGTTGCTGTCAACAGCCGTGAGTTTTCAGTAGATGTAACTGGCTGGAAAAGTTTCTGCCTCATCTCCCCCAGGAGGAAGAGTGCAGGTGATTCAGAAGGCATTAGCAGAAATTAATTAAATTGCTAAATTATTCTGGAATACCTATGGAATTAGATATTACATCTCTACTGGTGCCCTTAAAATACGTGTGATTAGCATCTGTACAATTAACTCCCAAGTATCTAATAACGTTCTGTCACTCGGGTAATTGATTTACGAGCCTTTATTTGTAGCTCTTCCACCGGTCTGAGCGGAGGGAACCTGCAGGTGCTCCTGGGCAGTGCCTTGGGGAAGGCTGGGAAGTGGTGTGGGAGAGCAGGTGGCACCGAGCAGAGGTGGGGAAGGAGGACAGCTTCCCAGCCCAAAGCACAGTTCTGAGTGCCCTGGGGTTTCATTTGTGCCTGGTTTCAGGTCTGGCATCCTTGAAGGATAACATCCATTTAGGTTACTGATTCACGCGTGCTCATTTAATTCCACCTTAATAAATGTTTTATGTGGTTTTGACATGTTCAGTGTCTCACATGTATTGATCACAGCAGCCCGAGGAAACATTACGACCATAATGTCACAGGAAACATTAAAAAGGCCCTGGCAAGCTTGTATTGATTGTCCTCTTCTGCAGTTCCTTGAAGACAAAGGGCAGTCAGAGGGACGAGTTGGGATCGTAGCGTGCCCAGGTGGGCGTCCTTGGTGCTACAGCATCTCACGTGCTGCTCTTCCCAGCAGATGTGCCCCATCCCTGGAGGCATTCAATGCCAGGCTGGGGGAGCCCTGAGTAGCCTATGTGAGGGGGAGCCAGCCCACAGCAGAGGGTCGGAGCTTGCTGATCTTAAGGTCCCCTCCAAATGAAGCCATTCAAGGAAATGTGCCCCCATGTTGGTGTGGGGCTGTGGGCACGTTATGGGCACGGACACCATGTCCAACAGAGCCCTGCTGGCAGAACCAGGCTCTGTGTGCCTCCCTGCACTGCTGCCAGGCAACACTTAGTATTCAGGAACGGTTCTCAGATGTTTCACTTCACAGCTGGTGAATGTACTCGGGGAACTCAATAAACCTCTGTGTAAGGAATTATCTCTCATTAATCTCCCCAGCAAGGCTGGCACAGCATAACACTCTGCCTGCATATAGCAGGGCACAGGGGAACGGGCAATAGGCAGTGAGTTATACTGGGAGAGCCCCAGGCTCTAAATAAAGGATAAATCCCCATAAAGCTTTCCGTCCTCCTGACCTCCTCCTGGGAAGAGGACAGCCCTGGGAGGAGCAGCACATGGTCCTGCGGCCACTCTGCCCACCTGGGCGCAGGGCTAGGACACGGCAGTGGTGCCCCACACACAGGGACATCCTAAAGTGAGGGAGGTGATGGATGGGCTGGCCCTGCTGCTGTGCCATTAGCAAGGACAGGCATGCCGTGCATGAGCAGCAAAGCACCCTGCTAATGTGAGTGCAATCCGAGTGTGATTGATCACAGGGGATGGGAGCCAGAGGTGGGAGGGAGGACAGACAGTGAGCTTCTGCTCAGGAAGGTCTGTGTGCACTGATGGGGCATCTTGCTGCAGTGTGGGTTGGGGAAAGAAGCAGAGATGTGGCCATGGAGGGGGTATCAGCCACAGTGCCAACCTGGGAAGCAAATGGAAAAATAAAACCACGGTGAAGTAAAGCTGTTCTGCAGCCATAACCAGCACACTGAGCTAGAAAGATGATTCAGCCCATATTTTAAGAGTCTTCTTTTATGGATGCCTAATGTCCCATGACCAGTGTCCTAAGAGGAGCAATTAAGCATTTGCTTAGACAAAATGTGTCTCTTCAAGCAATAACTGGGCAAAGGCTCTACCCCTGTAGCATCAGTATTCGGGTTTGCGTTGGGAAGATAACAGTGGGCTCTGCTCCCTCACATGGCTGTGATCTGCATGCCGGGGCTGCTGATGAACTGCAGTGATGGAAAGGGAAGCCAATGAGTCTCTATAGCCAGAGCTGAACTCAGAGCGCCATGCTCCTTGGGGCAGCTCCGTCCCATGGCTGTGGCACAGCACTGCCTGCTGCTCAGGAAGGATAAAATTATATAGCCCTGAAGTTTAATGTTACGAGCTCACCAATCAAAGAGATAAATGGAATGGTGACCACTTACAGCCCTGCCAGCTGAAACATAATATTTGATGAGGCTACTGAATAATATTCCTGTCTCTTTCAGAGGCTGGGAGCCCGTAACTCCTACAGGACGGAGCCCTGATCCACACAGCAAGGAGCAGCAGATCCCAGGCACAGAGCAGGCAATGAGGCAAATATTTTCTGCCAGGAGCACAGAGCAGGGGTACTCTGGTGCCTGTGCCACCTCTGCTTGGCACTGATGGGATAAGCCAGCAGCATTCCCCATGTCTGGCTGTGCCCTGCAAGAGCCTCTCTGCCCCTTGCACCTCTTCCCAGGGTCTCTGCCTGATGGAGCGCGCTTCTACCTCACATTTCCTTTCACGATGCCTACAAATCAAAGCCAAGCGTACGGCAAAAATAATGAAGTTCTACAGTAATTACCTTAAAAGCAGCTACCTGAAAGCCTTGACTTGCTTGAGGCATTACTGTAGCTGGATTTGGGCCATTTAATGCAAAAAGCTCAGGGAAAGCCAAACGCAGC
Source organism: Alectoris magna (assembly GCA_030625065.1). Lineage (NCBI taxonomy): Eukaryota > Metazoa > Chordata > Aves > Galliformes > Phasianidae > Alectoris > Alectoris magna. The sequence goes on along the minus strand of CM060568.1, from coordinate 23,055,628 downwards.
GGTGAACCCACAAGCCACAGGAAAGCATTGGGATCTGGGGTGAGCCCTGCTGGGTGCTTGCAGGGCACGTTCCCAACAGCACGGCACCCAGGGGCCGGGATGCTCCTGGCAGGGCGCTCAGAGCACAGCATGCAGCTCGGTGCTTAATCTGCTGCAGTGCCAAGTGGGACCAGCACAGCCTCGCTCTGTAATTGTCAGCACCGACGGAACTTTGCAATATGTCCTTTCTGCCTCCTGAAGGACTTGTGCTATTTTGGTGAGCATCGCGGGAAGGGAAAGCTCTCTACGGTGTTAGCTTTGAGAAGCGAAAGCAATCTCATTGACACACAATGTGGGGTTTGATTGATAGGGCCGATACCCATAAACCACTCTGATTGACGTTAATTACCCTGCCAGCCTTTGATTGCCTCTGATCATGTCCTACATTGCGCTGATTAAAAAATTAGTCCCGTGCTAAAAAAACTCAGAGCAGCGGGGGTTGATTGGAGGAGATCTCAATGGGGGCTTGGGATTTCATGCTCAACCCTTTGCTTGCAGAGCATGGGCAGGAGGTGGCAGCCCCCAGCCCCATGGCTGGCACGGGGCTCTCCTGCCCCAGGTTGGCACTGAGGTGCATTGTGGTGGGGCAGAAGCTGTAGCGTGGCCATGCCCAGTGGCACCGCTTCCTGTGCTGGGGACAGAGGGGGTTTGTCCTTGGAACAGAACCAGCATGGCACGCACTGCCTGATTCAGCCCCATTGGATGGCTCTCTGAGGAGAGCAAGTCCTCGGAGCCCCACAAAGCATGGGGAATTTTGGGATTTGCCACTTTTCCCTTCTTTCCCGTGGGGACCTACGAAGCAGTGCTGCGAAATTCACAGTTCCCATGGCAGCCAGCAGCAGCTCCCACCCCAACAGAGGCTGCCGTGTGATCGCACACTATTAGTTTGATAATATCATTTAGAGTTGACTTAGAACCGCGTCCCAGCTAATTAAAATGGAGCTGCTCGTGAAAAGCGCAAGAGCAGAACAAGGTGCAGAGCATCGTCGCCCCGAGCCCTGCGCCTCTGCAGCTGTCTCGTTGGTGAATGGCTTTGTATTTCCCCTTTCACATCAGAGCTAATTCCATCCGTCACCAGGCCAACGTGACTGTGCCCCCAGCAGTGAAAGCATGGCAGGGAGGGAAGCCCGGCTCCCAGCAGTGCCATCTGCAGCACGTCCCTCCCTTCATTACGCTTTGCTCTCCTGAGCGTTGCAGGGGCACTGGGAGCTCTGCTACAGGGAAACACAGAGCGCAGCCCACCCTGATGGGCAGGCGGAGGTGCTGATGCTGCAGAGCTCACAGCCTGCGTGCCCAGCTGCTCTGCCCCGGGGTGCCCCAGGCAGCAGTGCTGCTCCTTTGGCAGGCAGTAATTGCCGGGGTGAGGGAGGTGATGGAAAGAGTTTGGGGATGTATGGCACAGCAGTGAGGGAAATGAAGGCAGACAGGCCCTGGCATGGCATGGGCTCACAGAGCCACTGTGCAGCCCATGCCATGCAGAGGAAGCTGCTGGGGATGCAAAGCAGTGTGAATCCCAGCCTGCTCACCTGAATGGGAACTCAGTGCCATCAGACTAGCGCTGGTGCGTTCCCATGTACTTACAGGCTTGATTGATAAATGTAAATGTGTTGGCATAATACACTCACACATAGGCGCCTGCCTCGGTGTCACCCATCAGTCTGATTAATACACACACAGCGCAGACATGTGCAGTGCGTAGACTGAAAATAAGCTCACAGAGAGATCTCAGAGTACCTGGAAAAGGGATGGCATCGCCTGACAGGTGCAATTCTGGTGGCACCCCACTAGGACCAGATTCTGTCCAGGCCCCTTTTCAGCTCTGCCCTGCTTTCCTACGGAGAAGGCTCCAGATGGGCAAAGCACAGTACTAAGCACAGGCCTGGCTCTAGGGCTGATCCTGTAGGGATGCAGGGCTGGGTACTGCAGGCAACGAAACACCCAGCCCTCCTGTCCAAGGGAATGCCAGGGCTCCCTACAGCCTCTGCAGCACAAATCAAAGCAACTGCATCAAAGGAGACTGTAAAACAGGAGAGAGCTGCCTTCAAAGGCAGCCGGCGCCAGGCCAAGGAGAATTTATCTTTTATCGTTTTCTCCTGAAAGGGAGAGAATCCTGCCAGCCACACTTGGCTTTCCAGCCTGCCACGTGAGCAGCTCGGGTGTGCAGTGTGGCCTGGGTGGGAGGGAGGGCTGCGGGATGGAGGGGATGTGGGGATGGAAGGGATGCAGGAGAATGAAGGATGCTGTTGGTAGAGGAGAGGTGCTCAGTGCACCTTGGCACCAGCAGTGGCTGTAAGACACAAACAAGTTGCCTAGGCCTTAGAGAGCCTGGGAAGAGAGGCTGAATCATAGAATCGTAGAATCACCAAGGCTGGAAAAGATCTCTAAGACTGTCTAGTCCAACTGCCACCTACCACCAATAATTCCACACTAAACCACCTCCCTTAGTACCGCTTCTACACCCTTCTTTAACACCTCCAGGCACAGTGACTCACGGGCAGCCTGTTCCAGTGCCTGACCACTCTTTCAGAGAAGAAATACTTCCTAATATCCAACTTGATGACATCCAAGGTAGGACTTGAGAGTCTCCCAAGCTGACCCGTGTGAGGAGACCTCATCCTCAACAAACAGGATGAACAGCATGGAATGTGTCTGCAGTGGGACCGCGAATGTTTCAGGCTGGTTTGCTGTTTCAGTATTTACGGCCCTTTTATTTGTGAATGCTGAAGAATATCAGCTTATCCTTACGGGATGTTTGTGGAAAGGAAATGCATCTTGTCTCTCTAAGAGCACAAAATAGGGAGAGTATTTCCATGCCATTTGGAAAAGCTGCTTTTACTATCTGCATAATAAATGTACAGGCCTCCAGCTTGCAGATAATTTGCAGAGGACAAGGTACTCTCGGTGAGGGTAAGAACCCATCTAAAATAAGCCTCTTTTGCCAGAAAAGCATTTAATTTGGATTTGGGTCAAGGTTTCAGGCTCACGCTAAGTGCCTTTTCAATCACACCCCGTGTGCACAGTGCCATCCCTCTGATGTGCAGAATGAAGAGGCCACAGGCGCTGCATCTCAAGGGTTCAAAAGGAATCTTTGTTTTCATCCCAAAGCAATTTCCCAATGATTTTTCAGCTGAAATACATGTGTTAAAGCTGGATCACTTGGAACTGCAGGCCATGCTTACAAGCCATGTTCTTGCTCCCTGCATGCCCGCCATGCAGACCCTGCCTGTGCATGCATGGGCCCACAGCTGGAAGCACAGCTGCAGCTGATAACGACAGAGCATTTAGCAGGGAGGCAGCCCAAGCTGGCAGTGTTGTTTCTCCAGCATTAATTATGGATGCTGCTCCAGGCATCCCCCGTCTGAACCCCGCGCTGCAGATAGCATCGCTGCGCTGTGAGCTGCAACACAGCGTCATCCTGTTCCTAGAAAAGCCTGATCTCTACGGAAGTAAGAAGCAGGAGGAGGAGAGCAGGGACATCCTGCCCCGGTTGTGTTGGTCCCCAGGCTCAGAGCGCTGGCAGTGGCACCCTGTGTGCCCGATCAGACCTTTCTTTTATTTTTTTAATGAGTGTTAAGCTCTCAGCAGATAGGATCTCTCCGACTTCAACATTTCCACGTAGCTTAATTCCTGGTGTTTGAGGGAGGCTGGTGTTCTCTTGGCGTTGCCATAGTTACTGATGCATGCATTCCTCATTTCACACGCTAATGACTGTCCCAGCCCCTTGTTTGTGGAATAAACTGTGTAACCCTGAGAGTAGAATAGAACGAAACATTAAGGCAGAGGAGGAGAGAATGGGATGGGACCAGCGGGCAGCCCAGTGCGAGTGCCACTTTGTGTAAGCAGCCCGGCTAGCATCACTTCTACTCAGCCCTGCTCTCTGATCCCTATCTCTGTGACAATAAGCTCTTTCACCATCCTTACAGCAGCAGTGATTTAGGGAGCTCAGCCCGTTTAGCTTATTATAGAGCCGGCTGAGGAGAAACCTGATCGCAGACTTTAAGTACCTATGCAGGGAGTGATGATGTGTGCTATTAAAGAACTCTTTGCAGTGGCTGATAAAGACATCACAATGTCCAGCACTGACAATTCAGCAAATTTCCTGGAAAAGCAGTGAGCACTTTGTGCGTAAGTGCCGTTGGCTATCCAGGAGGTGTTGAGATGTGTGAGGAGCATTCAGGGCTGCAGCACACACATATTTACTGCGTACAGCAAGCAGTGCCCAGGGAGGTGGTGGGGTCACTGGCCTTGGAGGTGTTTGAGAGCCGTGGAGATATGGCACTGAGGGATGTGCTCAGTGGGCTTGGTGGGGGTGCGTTGGGGTTGGACTTGGGGTTCTGAGAGGTCTCTTCCAACCTCTATGAAATCTTGTGTCATCCTCCCAAGCCCCCAGAAGTGCCCAGCAGTGTGTGAGCAGGGTGTCCCAAATGGGTGAATGGATGGATGGACAAACCTTTGGAGTTAAGGTAGGGGTGAAGAACCAAAGACAAAAGAAGACGCTGAGCAGAATCCCTTCATAAAGCAGGTGAGGAGGTCTGCCTGCTCCACGCCTCTGGTGCAGGCACGATCCCTGCGGATGTGCAGAGCTTAAATTGCTTCTCCTCATCACCTCCATGGACACAGCCACACTCCGAGCTCCCCCATCATCAGCACTGCAAACCTTTCATCTCCCTTCCGTGTCAGTTTTAGCTTATCTCTGCAAACACGATGGAGGAATTGCACGTGGAGAAAAGCAATTAAAAAGGTTCTTTTTTTTTTTTTTCTTTTTTTTCTTTTTTTTTTTTTTTTAATTAAGATGTTAAACAGACAAAACTGGCATTGTCTTTGCACTTCAGCACAAGGACGTGAAAATCAGCCATTGCAGCCTCACCTCCTGAACTGAATCCCATGGCTGGTTTTGTTTTATTAGATTAATATCACAGTGAGCTGCTGACCTACTCAGGGCAGGGAATAAGGTGGCAAAAAGGGCTGGTCTCCTGTCCCATGGCTAACTCCTACCCCTGCCACACAGAGGGGTGATATCTCCCCATGGGCACCTCTGCTGCTCTTTGCTCTTGCAGGGGAATGACTGTCTCTCCATTGCTTGTAATATTGTAGATCCATAAAATCATTAAGGCTGGAAAAGACCTTGGAGGTCATGCAGTCCAACCATCCACCTACCACAAATATTGCTCCACGACCGTGTCCCTATGTATTCCATCTACATGTTTCTTGAACGATTCATCCAAAGCTTCTTTAAACACCCCCTCAGATGAAAGCAGTCTTACTCACAGCACTGGAATTTAGTGAGTGGCAGCCCAGAATCACTGGGGGAAGGCATAAACCGGGCTGAGCCTGGGCACTGGCTGTGCCCTAAGGCTGGGGGTGCCCAGAGCTTCCCTTCTTGCCTTCCATCCACGCTGTGCAGAACCTGCCAGCAAGGAGTGTGTTCTGAGAAGCCTTCAGACTCCTGTGCAGCCCTTAAGTGCCGAGCTGACAGCAAGGCCCTTGGTTCTTCCCAGCACTACGTGTGATTGACTCACACATTTCCCTTAATGAGCAATTCTGGGCAGCAGAAAACAAGCACCAGAGGATGATTTCAAGAGAGTGAATAATGAGGAGAATGTCAAAAAGTAAAAAGCGCTGGAAGGATAAGTACTTGCAAAAAGCAACCATGGAGAGAAACCCAATAATGCAAGCCTGAGGGAGGTATTATCCTGAAGAGAAAAGAAGAAATAGGATTTCTCCAAGTGGCAAACCAGGGGCACTCCTCACCTCCCCGCCATGGAGCACAGGGGGGGAAAACCAGCCCTAGAATTGCACGTATTCCCTGAAGCAGCAGCAGCTCAGCCCTGTCTTCTCCTCCCAGCTCGTACTCACTGGGTTCTGCAGCATCCAGGAGTTGGGGACGTGGTGGGGCTGCAGTGGTGAGCCCAAGCACAGGCAGCAGTGGGCTGAGTGCATTGCATCGCCCGTCTGCCAGCTTCACCCGTGCTGCTTTTCTCCTGTTTCTTAGTAACTGCCTGATCCAGGTTATGCTAATATGGATTTAAATCCTCCAAAGAGCAGAAAATTAAGGGAAATTATGAATCAATTTACGTTTCATCTGATTCATAAACCTACACACTCTACAAAATGAGTTGATTCGAAGTAATTAAAGTTAAGAATGTCCTCATCACCTCTTCAATAATTCTGCTAGATACGCCGTGTTTTCCTTGTCTTTACTTTTGCTCTCTTTAGCATTTCAAATTACACGTCTCCCTTTGTTGTTTTCTTTTTTTTTTTTTCCAAGCTACCCCAAATTTAGCAGGCAATTAACAAAGCGATATGTAATAATAATGACAGCATTAATAATAGCAATAGGCGGTATGTGCAGCAGAGTGCCAAAGAAAGCAAGATGAACGGGAGCTCCTTGAGATAGAGCGCTTTGAAGAGCATCTCTGGAGCGCTGTTATATAGCAGGGGGAATGGGGCGTGGATGAACCCTTTCTCAGTGCTGTTAGCTCCATAATTCCTCCCCATCCGACCCCAGGAACCCTGATTTTGCACCCTAGGGAAGGGAAAGGGGCAGGGCATGGGGCATACGCTGCCGGTGCAGCCTCTGTTTGCTCCTTGAAGATGCTGCCCTACTTATTTAATCTTTCAGAAAGATGCCTGATGGGTTTTATAAAGTGTCTGAGCACAGTTTATGCTCTTGGGTTGCAGGAAATTAAATGCCTTTTGGTTGTCTCCTCGGGTAGTAACGAATGAGTTCGGGAGACTTATTAAACTTCATTTCCATCACCATCCCCGGTGAAGGCACACTAAATAACTCCGTCTGGGTGGGTTTGGAATATGTCACGGGCTTATCTCCTGGCCAGGCAGCACCGTGGATTATTACAACTTCAGAACTGCAGAAAGTCTCAGCCGTTCTCCCATTTATTGTATTCTATTTTTGTGCTCACATCTCACCATTGTAAACAGCTGTAACAGGTGAACTGTTAAAGCACCGGGGCACAGGGGAAGGGTGTAATCTGGGGCTGCTGGGCACCCAGCGGGGCCTTTTCTCCTTCTCATAAAACCTACATTTCCACCACCAAAAGCCACTGGGCTTATGCAAGTGGCAGAATTGGTGCTGTCTGTCATTTGCTTTTCTCTGGGAGATTTCTTTTACATTTTAAGGCCAGAAGGGATTATTATGATCTGCAGGGTGGAGGCTGGAGAAGCTCACCTGATTCCTCCCTCCAGCCCTGAGTTCCTGGCTGAGTGACCACCCATCTGTGTGCAGAGAACAGCCCAACTGCCATTAGAGAGCATCATGAGCTGGGATGCTCAGTGCCCATGGCCTGCCCCTGCAGCAGACCCATGCCCACATGCTGACCCCATGCTAAATAACCCCTCTGGGCCCTCCAGTGCTTGGCAAGAAGAGGGACAGCACCTTGACCCATGCTTGGGCCATCGCCACACTGTCCAGCTGCAGCTGCCTCCCAGCCCTCCGATGATGACAGAGCCCTACTGACACCAAGGAAAAGCTCTCAGCATCCCTCGTTTTCTTCCCTCTCAGCATCTGGAGCAATTGGTGAGATTTCCAGCTCACAGCCAGCACGAACCTGGCTGGCTGCTGCCATCTACGGCAGGATCACTGCAGCAGGACTGCGTGCCGGCTCCGCATGTCCCTGCAGCCAAGACACGGGGAGCATGGGAGCTACCCAACCATGGGGTTTCCAGCTGTTCTTACCTCCTCACCTACGTTTTTCAGCCCAAACCCAAGTTTTTCTATTGGAAATTCGGCCCTTGTGTGCTGGCTGCTGTGTGCTGCTGGGTATGGGACTGCGTCGAGGCGGCTACGTGAGCTGCTTCACCTACATGCTGCAGTGGGGGAACAAGGAATTAAGCGGCCTCTAATTTTATCATCAGGGTTCATTAAGTTAATTAAATACTGTGGACGCACTCTGTTAATCAGCTTTGCAATGGCAGAACAGTTTCAGCAGGAACCGAGGAGATGCTGATGGTGCAAAATCCAATTTCTATGACACAGAGCTGGGGGCACATTGGGCTCTGCCACCTCCCCACTGCAGGGACCGTCCCCAACCCTGCTGTCCTGCAGGCACACAGAGAGTGAATTTGAAGTATGAAAGCGTGTTGACTGCACATGAATTGAAATAAAGGGGAATGGAGGGTTTTCCTGGTGGTGAAAGCCCAGGGCCAGGAGGAGAACATGACTGGTGGCCTTGGGACAGCTCTGCATGGCACTGTGGCACCCCTGTCCCCACACCATGGCACACAGCAGCGTGGTCAGAAATAAGCATTCCCAATGAAGGGGGAAACTGCAGTTGAATAAGAGAAAGGAGTAAAAAGGACAACCAGCATGGGGAGCCCTGCCCCAGCTCCTTCCCTATTTTAAAAACTCAAGTAGCACCGCGTGCACTTTGCTTAGGGAGGTGATTTCAGCATCTGTTCTGGCTGCTGGAGCACCTTGTAGCAGTACAGTCTTGTGCTCAAATAGTTGTTAGAGGACGGGATGGTTTTTCTGCTGCTTTCAAGCTAATCACACAAAGAAAAGCAACATCTGCTCTGTGAATGGGCTCCTGAGGAGAATTTGGAAGAGAATGGGAAAGAGTTGAAGCAGCAAGATTCTCTCTTGGGAGAACAAGTATTTTTAGCCCCTCGCGTGCCCCATCTCTTTATATCCCCGCAGGCTGATGACATCTGGGGAGGTTTTTTGGTTGGAAGGTGGAGTCTCGAGTCCCAGTAATAAGGCAGAGGTAAAACAAGAGAAGATCCTAATGAGAGAGCAGTAATGAGCTCCGGGCTACTCACTTCCATCGCATGGAGAAGTGAGCCATAAATCAGGCCAGCGGCTGCCGTGCGCTCTGCGAGGGCTCTCAGAGCAGTAGGAAAAAGTCATCCATCAGTGGTAACAGGAGTGGGATCTGAGTTTCAATTACAGGTTCCCAAGCTGTATATTTGCAATTGTTTGGAAACAAAGTCCTCTTTAATTCCTTGCTCGGCAGTGTGACTGGGCTGAGAGGATCGGGCTGAGGAGGAGCAGAAAGGCAAAACCAGGGTGGGATCCAAGAGCTGTATGTTCCCTTATGGGGGTACATGAGTCCACACCCTGCCCTTTGGGTTTCATCTATGGGTGGGATGAGGCTGTCCCAGTCCTCACTGAACCACCCTCCCCAGTCCCTGTATGTCATGCAGGCTCATGTTGGAATTAATCATTCTGGCACTTTACAAGGCAATTAAAGGAAGGGGCCATGTGTCTGATTATACAGCAAATAAGCCTTAGCAAATTACAGCCATATTAAAGGTAGATCCAATTAGCCACAGCGATCATGGGGAGAGCACCCACGGTGATGGTTCCTCCTTGCTCCCTGCTGTGACAGGTGCAGCTCGTCCCTCTCCCTCAGTACACCTGCAGAGGTGGTGATGTAAGGAGATGGGACTTAAGCATGGTGGTTGGGTGGGGGGTGGGCAAGTGGTGTTGGATGGCTGCGCCCAGCCCACAGTGCCTTGTTGCAGGTGCTTCCAGCCCTGTCTGGGAGCCGGGGAAGGGCTGACTCAGAATTGTTAGGGCTTGGAAGGGACCTCTGGGGATCATCTAGTCCAGTGTGGGGCTGTGTGCTGTGCTTGCTGTGAGATAAGAAGTGCTGTGTGTTGTGGGGTAAGCACTGATTTGTAGGTGTATAGTTGTTAATACATACGTTGATACATCTGCCAGTGGCTGCTGCAACTGGTTGTGCTGAGGGATGGGGTTTGTAGGGGGCTTCCAGAAACCTGGGATGACTGCAAATGGAAAGGCTGTTCTGTTAATGCTTTGCCCCCACTCTGGTGGATATCAAAGGTGGATCTGTGTCTTTAAAAGCAGCCCCGAAGCTGTTCCTGGTTACACCTCTAAAATAAATACACATGTGCACATTTGGCTGATGTGAGTGAGAGCTGCCAGCTTCCCAGAACAAAATGTCAGCAAATGCCAGCAAGTTCCTGACCTTAATTCCAGCAGACTTGCCTTCCTCCCTTCCTGAATTGTAGCTTCCTTTCCAATCATTGCAATTTAGATGTTAATCAGCAGGTTTATCAGGCAGAAAACGGGCTGCTCTCAATCCTGCCCTGCTCAGCACTTCTCCCTTCTGCGCCGTGCAGGTGGTAGAGGGACAGTGTGACTGCGGGGATGCTCCATGCGAAGCGCAGAGGCAGAGCTGCGGGCTGGGGCTCCGGGTCGGTTCACGCTCTGGCGTTGCTCCTCGCAGCCGGGAGGTGGCAGGGCAGGGCCAGGAATCGCCATCCCATCGCAGCGGGCAGGTGCTGCCTGTGCCCGGGAGGGGACTCAGGTGCCACCCCTGTGCCCGCAATAGGGACCCCGAGCCGCTCGCGGGGCTGCGTCCCGGTAATCCCACGCGTCTGAGCTCGTTCAAGCAGCCCGATTTATTTAGATGGCAGAGTCCTTCCCACCATGCCGGTGGTGCATTTGGGTCCCTGCCCTGTGTGACGCCAGCCTGCTGCCAGCCTGCTGCCACCCTCCCGTGTGGCACTGGAGACCTTTGTCCCCACCATCCATTGTGCAAGTGTGGGCAAGGTGCCCGGCCTTGCAGGGGCGGAAGCGGACAGGGCTGAAACAACAAGCGAACAACCGGTCACACCGCTTGTGTGTGTGGCTGTGGGGTGTAATTGCTGCTTTGGGAAGGGAGGAAATGGGCTCTGGGCATGCAGGACAAACACGGTGTGAGGGTTTGGTGCTCTCCCTGCTCGTTGGGGGGGTCTGGAGGGCCACCAGGTCTGGCTCGCAGGAGCAGGGCCTGGCCAGGTGCTCCCAGAGTGGGGTGGTGGAAGATCCAGGGTTGGACACTGTCTCTTCCAGGGGTCACTGTTATGTTTTAAGCTTATGAAGAAAGCGGAGCTGAGTGAAATGTCACAGGTGTCCCTGCAGTGTGCTGCAGGTGGGGATCTGGGCAGCAGAAGAGTGGCTGTGTCACGCATTGTGACTTGCTGGCACGGGAGTCCCAAAGGCTGAGATCCTGGTGAGGTGCATCTTTTGGCTCCAGGCTCTCTGGGCACTGCTGCAGCCACTGCAGCTGTGCTGGGCCTGCACAGGGCTGGAATCCTCAGGGGGCCTCTCAGGTGACTGCATGATTCCCAGCACCTGTGATTGCAGTACTGTCAGCTGAACCTTCCTGAGAGTTGAAACAACAACTTCAGCCAGAGCCCAGAGCACCCGAGGCTGCGGCGCAGACCCAGCCTCAGCACTATTCACCCGCACCACCTTCTGCTCATCCCAGGCTCAAGCCCCAGCACCCCAAAGCTGTGTGGCTGTCACCCCGACAGGAGCAAGAGGTCAAAGTGCTGGAGGCACAACGAGCATTCCCACACAGCTCATAGCACTGGCGAGCACAGGCAGCTCTTATCTCTCTGGTGCCTGGCCCTGCCTCTGGCTGCTGCTGGTTCTGGAAAGTCCGCTCCAGTGGGAGGAAGCAAAACACTTTTTCAGATGTGGCTGAAACAGTGCAGCTCTAAACGAGGAAAGTTTCGCCGTGCTGATTTGCACTGAGAACGGCCCCGGATCTGCTGTGCAGGGCTGGGTTGGGGACAAAGCCCTGTGCCTGATGGCAGAGGTGAGGGCCCCAGCTCGCTCTCAGTGCCATGCAGGTGGGCTCCTGTGTGAGGGGAAAGCAGCGCTGGGATGTCTTCAGTGAGGTGGGACAGATGTGTAGCGTTTGAGGGCTTTCCTAAGGTTTGGTGTGGCCGAGTCACAAAGCCCAAGACAAGATTGTATCACTTCCAGTTACTTGGTTTCCATGGCTGTTGGTATTTGCAAGGGGTAGGGCTCCACGTGGCCACTAATCCCGAGGGCCCGAGCGTTCGAGGTAGCTCCAAGCGCACCTTCGTCCCCCACCCAGCATTCCAGGGCTCAGGTCGCAACCTGGGCAAGCTCCCAGGCTCTCCACCCTTTCCTTGAGCCCTCCGCAGCGCTGGGGTGCAGAGCCGGGGCCGCGCACTAGATGTCAGCGGTGCCTCCTTCAGCGCCCCTTTCGGGTGGTTTTTTATTTTGGTTAAATTATTTATTTTTTTCGATTCTCCCGGCCCCTCCCTCCCCGGGGCAGTGGGGCTGAGCCGCGCTCCGCGCCCCCCGCTCCTCCCTTCCTCGGTGCTGCGCGGCGGCGCGATCCCGCCCCGGGGGCGGCCGGCGGTGCGGAGCGGAGGTTGCGCGGCGGCGGCGGCGCCGGGCGCGCTGCGGGGCTGCCCGGCCGCCGCGGGGCCGCCATGCCCGCCAAGTCCAAGTACAACCTGGTGGACGACCGGCACGACCTCCGCATCCCCCTACACAACGAGGACGCCTTCCAACACGGCATCTGCTTCGAGGCCAAGGTGGGCAGCGGGCGCGGGTCCCCCGGTGCTCCCCGTTCCCCAGCTCTCGGTGCGCGTAGCAGTGATGGTTTTTTTTTCTCCTCTTGCCCCTGGGAGCCTTTTCCCCCAGACTCAGCTGCCAAGAGTTGAGCGAGTCTTTCCGACCACCCCAAATGGGGTAGAAGGTGGCCGGGTGGGTCGGGTGGTGACTCCGTTCCTTCACCCCTCCGTAGCATCGCATGGGAGCATCAGCCCTGGGGCACAGGTGAGGTCGGGAGCCCCTTATCCCGGCGCTCCCCAGTACAAAGAACTTGGGGTGAATGGGCGGAGGGACTGCGTGCCATGTGTTGAGCTCTGGGAGAGGTCAGCGCTGGCCCCAAGCGAAGGCTTGCTGTTTCCCCTTACAAATATAAATCATTCTCACCAACGTGTTTGGCAGGAAGCTCTGGCATTTGTTGCTGTTGTGTTGTTTTTTTTCTGGTGGGACCTCTCAGGCTCGTACCGCACTGTGGTGTCCCACGGCTCTGGTGCTCAAAGCCCTACAAAGCTGAGCATCTGTCTGCCTTACCCAGCCGTGGGCAGCTATCTGGGGGGAGATAGCGATGGAATTTGGAAAGCAAAAACATTAAATCCCTGTCTCCATTGCTATTCATGGAGTTACAGTTGTCACATCAGTGAGCTATTCCAGTGAGGCTGAACTGGAAAAGAAACCAGTCTAGAGGAGTTTCTGAGCAGCACCCACCCCTTGTACCACATTGCCCCTAGGGCAGACGTGCTGGCAGGGATGGATCCCAGCCCTGGTGCCCAGTTCTGCATGGTGCCTTGAAGACAACCCCATGTCCTGCTGCTGGGCATGGGGGCTGTGTGTTCCCTCTGCTCGCAGCCGGCAAGGTCTGCAGAGAGCAGCACAGTGCAGTTGTCTATGGAGCAAACTTGCAACCTGCTTTGGAACTGCTCCTGGAAATGACTGTTCAAATTCCACTCTACATCCTTTTTGCTCCTGGGTTATTGCAGCTGGTTGCAGTGTTACCGCCAGTCTCTGCTGCATAGCGGCTCCCTTTTCAATCACTTTGCAGGTTCTTGGGTGCTCTGCCCCTTCCCCATTTGGCTTAGAGTGGGAGCAGGGGCTTGTGGTGAAGAGGAGGATGTGGTTTTATTGCCCCTGGTCTGCTTGCTGCTCATGTCTTCTCTGTGGGGTTCTGGGGCGGTGCGTGTGAGTCTTTGTTAGCTCCTCTTTCTCTTATTTTGTATCCTGTGGCATGCGTTCATGCCAAGCACGAGCTGTATGAAGCCCTGCTCTTGAATTTGTGTATTTCTCCAGCAGCTCCTGATGCCAGATGCAGAATGCAGATGGCTTAGGCAATTACTCCATCCTTTTATTAGATTGGTGGAGATTAATTAAATGCTTACACTCCTTTAGTTCCTTTTATCCCCACGAATCCCGGGCACCGAAACCCACACAGCTCTCATTGGAGAGAGGTGCAGTGCATGCATCCCACTGTTGGGTGGGAAAACAGAGGGCTCGGGTTTGAAACAGAGCAACACCAAAAAGAGAAACCCATCCCTGCAAAGCCTTGGCAGGATTATGTGTGTTTGTGGGCTGGGGCAGCCCTGGGGGCTATGGGGCATTGCGAGCAGCATGGCCTCTGCCTTCAGCTGCTCCTTGCTCCTCCTCCACTTCTCCCTGTTACCCAGTGTTGGTCCCATGCCCACCACCTTTGTTCTGGTAGCAGTTGGGACATCCAGGCTTGGCTCTTTCCAAGCACGGGGTGCTGAGCGCATGCGGTGCTGCTGAGGGTGCTACCTCCAGGGCTATTTGCAGCCACATACTCTGGCATAGGGACACTGTTTCTGAGCAGGGTACCCTCCAAGCCTTACAGTAATCCATTTTCTGGAGATAAACCCAATAACAGGAGAATCGCGCTCCATCTTCTCAGGGAGTAGTAATGCGGTTCGCGCTTTTTGATCTGTTTTTGCTGGCCACCTTTCTTGGCACTGAAAGTCCCCACATCTTTGAAGTGCCTCGATCAAGCTGGTGGGAATTGGAGGAGCTGGCTTCACTTTCTGCCCATTGTGGTCAGAACTGTTGGATTAAATCAAGAGCCGGGCCTCTTGGGTGTGCTGAAGCGCTCAGATGAAAGAGCTGCGAGCTGCAGCGTGTCGCAGGGGGGCTGGCATGAATTCCCACTTGTGCAGTGGTTTCCTGTTTAAATAAATGGGTATTTAAAGAATAAAGACACCTTCTGTCCACCTCTTCCCATCATGGCTCCTCCAGCTGAGGCAGGCTGCAGGGCACACGGGCCTGCTTTTTGTTTTCCTGATGGGAAAACTGGGGGATGAAATCCAAGAGCATCTCAGGTATTGGAGAAGGAGATGCCCAGGGTCCTCACGCAGAGCCACCAGGAAGTGTGGGCTGCGGGTACCTCTGTGCCAGCAGGCCTGTGAGCAGATAAATGCGGGTGGGTTGGAGGATTGCTGCTGTTGTTGGCAGCAGGTGGGTTTGGGTGGGCTCAGAGGATCTTGGCAACCATGCATTTTCTGTCATGTTTGTCAGAACTTTTCTCCACTTTTGTGCGTGGGAAACTGAGAATGAACCGAGCATCTGCTGCCGTCTATGTTTGGAGACAGGACATGGAAGAGACTTTGCTTGGTTCCAGTGTGCTCCTTCCTGTGGATCCTGCCAGATCCAGCAGACTTGCCTGCCTGCCCCTCACAGGGCTGTGTCAGTGCCAAGAAATGTTAGAATTTGAAGTAGGAGAGATGCAGGCACCTCTGACCTGAGCCATCCATCTCCGTGCCCTGCTGCAGGCTGCCTTTGTGGGCATTTCTCCATCCCCTGCTTGGGCTTGTTGGCAGCCGGGCAGTGCTGGGAGCAGGAAACAGGTTGCTCGAAGCTCATACCTCCAGGTGCCTGGGAGAGGTTTGGCGGTAGTGCTTGGGGGTGTTGCTGCTGGCAGCTCTTGAACACAGCGTGCTCAGCAAGGTCTGCTCACCAAGAGCAAAGCTGCAGCGCGGGATTGCTCGCTGCGGGCTATAAATAACCTTGCCAAGCACCACAGAAGTTCTCCTCTGCAGCAGTGGCATATTTTTGCCATACTTGTTAAGTCAGTTTGGAGGCTGCTCGCTGGAGCTCCCAGCAAAGCTCTCTGCTGGGACTTGGCGGAGCTGCAGAGAGGGGCCCTGGGGCAGCTCTGTGGCTGTGCAGCAGAACTTGGAGCACAGTGTGTGCGCAAGGATGGAGCACATGCAGTGGTTTCCCATCCTATTGGGAGTTTGTCCTTCCGTAGGCTGGCACTGCTTCCTCTTTGCCAGTGTATCATTGTGATAAAGGGGTTCCCAAACCTCTTTTTGCAGGAGGGTCTTTTTGCAGGAGACAGTGTAGTGTGTTCATTGCCCTCTGGCACAATGCTCTCCCACCAGCCCCGTCCCCAAGTGATGCAGGCTGGCAGGCTGCAGGCTCCTGGGCACATGACTGGCCAGGGCAGGGAAGAGGAGGCTTTTCCACTGAAGTCAGCTGGCACATCAGCTTTTCCATTCCTGCCAGCTCAGTTCTGCCCTGCTGGGTGCGAGCAAACCTCTCTCCCCAAAGGGCAGAACGGGGAGTGGGATGTATCCCCCTGGGCTGCTCTGGGAAAGAAGTTCCGGCAGGATGAGGGCCCCCACCATGCCGTGTGCAGGCAGCAGTGATGGAACCGCAGTCATGGGTTTCCCCACTGTGCTGCCCCATGCTTTGGGGAGTGCTTCTCCTCTTCTGCCCTGACCCCTGGTGCAATCTCTGCCTTGGCTTTTTGCTCCCACGCTACAGTGTCTATGGCAGTGGCAGAGTGCAGGGAGCAATGCAGAAAAATGCTGTCCTGCTTCTCACGGGAGTTAGCACAGTAGCTGGGGAACCCAGGCAGGATTTGGGACTGGTGCTGCCTCCAGCTCCCACACCAGCAGCTCTGCCCCCGCTGCCGGCTCCTTATCTCAGGGCAGCTCTTGGGGCTGGCGAGGCTCCAGGCGGCTGCTTTGGGCTTCCCCAGTGGGATGATTCAGCCCTGACCTTTGCACGATGCTGGGCTGCAGGGTGCCAACATGCTTGCTCTCCATAAAGGCTTTCTCGGTCCCATGGACACCACTTGGGAGGCATCACTGTGTTTTCAGGCAGATCACCTTCTCAAGGGAGTTCACTTGTGATGGGGCAGAATAGCATTGAACAACCTCAAGGAAACGAGAAAACACCAAGAAAGCACAGAAGCTAAATAATTTGTGCAAACATTGCAAAATACATTTCCCAGTTTTCTCTTGTTTGTTTTCCTCCTGCCCGAGGAGAGCTGGTATTTCCCTGAGCTGGCAAGGGCCCGTGGGCATGCTGCCTGTCCTCCCGTGGGATGGGGAGGCTGCACAGGGTGGCTCTGCTCCCAGCAGCAGCTCTGGTTGTTCCCACACCTCTTCCCCAAGCAAAGCTCAGAGCTGTGGGTAGGAGGGCTGGGGGTGCTGATAAGCACAGTGCTTTCTCATGCCATCCTCACTCCTTCACGCTGGAAGGCTGACCTCTCCGGCTGCATTTTTTTGGGGATACTCATCACACTGCAAGGCTTTGTCTTTCCAGAGTGAAGGAGAGGTGGATGGTTTCAGGGCTGTGAGCCATTTGCTGAGGTGCTGTGGGCCTGAGGTCCATACTCCCAGCAGCAGGGTGTGGGATGTGGGCAGGATGCTCTGGTTTTGAGCAAAGTGCACCCTGTGGGGTTGTTTGGTGGCCAAGAGTTCCTACTGATGCTCTCCAGGCTTGATATATAAAAGGTAAATAAATTCATGGCAAGGATACCTCTCATAATAAAACTTAAACCCTTGATTCTGGATGGGAGGACTCTTTAGGGGCTGTAATTGCTACTTTTGCAGTCAGGCTTCAGCTGCTGGGGTTTAGAAAGTGAGCACTGCTTCTGCCTGTGGCTGCGTCGTGGGGCTTAATTCCTGGTTGCATAAGGCTGTCCTGCACTGCCACGGCACATGACGAGCAAGCCAGCTGTTTGATGTTTATTTTTATATCCCCTCTTTTGGCGTGTCCTCATGGCTGCCAGATCCTGCACCGTCACCATCCGCCTGCCCATGGGATCCATGTGGGGCTCAGGGTGGGCTCAGCACATGTTGGGGAGAGTTCGTTATGATCTGCACCCAGATGGGCTCTGTGCAGCAGGGGTAGGGGCAAAGCCTGCTGGCATTGGTTGGGGGCACTCAGTGTTTTGCACAGTTCACACTTTTTCATCTTGATTTATTAATGAGATTAATCTTGCTCTTTCTTGCAAGTGGGAATGCTATGAAGAATGTGAGAACAGGTATAAATCCTTGTTTCCCTTCCTATGGTAGGAAACTGGAGCTGTGCAGCATCCAACAGGCTTCTGAGCCATGTGCAGCACACAAAGGACTGCCCCATTTTAGTCATTCAAGCTATTATAGGGTTTTCCTATTAGAAAGCTTCTTACTCTGTCAAACAGAAAGGATGCTCACATGAGGATCGGCTAAAGAAGCAAAAGGTGACACAGGAGGGGAAGCGTGACTGCTGTCTGCAAGGCATGCCGCAGGGCAGGAACAGGCAGAAAGCAAGGCTGGGAAATCTAGGGCAACTGCTCTATGTGGGGAGGGAGAGGGCTGGGAGGAGAGGTCATGGCTTGCAGCACCTTCGGAACGGTGGGCTGTGTGTGGGTGCAGCGGGGCAGCGTGATGCTGTGAGGTTCTGGAGCTGTCAGTGACATGCAAACAGGGCTAACCCGCTGTTTCTCTCCATGCAGTACATAGGTAGCCTGGATGTGCCGCGGCCAAACAGCAGGGTGGAGATTGTGACAGCCATGCGGCGGATCCGGGTGAGTGCTGTGACTATGCTCCTTCCTTCCTTCCCCTTGGGGTGAGGGTCACAGCCCTCCCGTTCCCAGGGCTGCCCACAGCTGCAGCCTTCCCCCACTCCCTCACTGAGATGGGTGCCTGGTGCAGGGTGCAGGATCGCTGGCACCGGTGCATTCAGAGGGTTGCTGGTGTTGTTTCTGGTTCCAAAGCAACAGCATACGGCTTATAGGAGAGGTATGTTTGTTTTCTCCTTCTGGCCTATGAGCACTGCTGTGTGACGTGTTGGATGCTGGATGCCAGCAGGTCTGTGTCCTGAAAGTGGCCATGCGCAAATGAAAGCTCTGAGTTCAAGTAAACCAGCAGCACATGGGTGAGCTGCAGGCCAGCCAGCAGCAGGCTCACTTGATGGCGAGCAGGTCAGGGGACGTCAGCTGGCTCTGAAGTCATCAGGCTTCCCAAAATAGGGACAACCAGGATGCTGGGTGCTCCGGTCACATAATGCCTGGCCGGCAGCCACTGGAGCAGCTCTTCCTCTGCTCCCCTCCTGCAGAACGTGTGGCTGGGAAGCCTCCAACCTCTCTTCGAGGGGTCTGGCATCTTGGCACAGATTTTTAGTTTCAAATTTTGGTGTGTAAATAGCCCATGGGCTTTTCCTGACAGCACTCCTGCACGCTGCCCTGCCCGCCCAGTGGCTGGGAGGTCTTTTGTTGGCGATAGGTTTGCTCACCTTGGTTCTGAGCTGGGTTGGGGATGTGTTACACCATTGGGAGCTCTGCAAGGCTCATGGGCAGCTGTTTTCCCTTCCTTCCTTCAAGTTCCCTGGGACCACTGTTGTCCTGGGAAAAGATACTTGGGATGCAGCTTCTGAAATCAGCAGCTCAGCCCCAAAGTTTCACAGCTCTACATCAGAGTGAGAGGACAGGCACAGCTTCGAGAACTTCAGTAACCCCCCCATGCTTAAGAACAAAATCTATATAAACAAACCTAAGCATAGCCTAGATAATGTGTAGATGAGGCTCTGGATGGTGGAACGGATGGAGATTAAGTTTAAGTAATGACTTCTTGCGATGAATGATGTCTTTGAAACACGACCTCAAGCTGCCTTGGTGCAGCGTAACGTGGGACAGATGCAAGTTGTCAGAAGAAGGACGTGAGCTTGCAGATGTGATGTGCCAGAGGGACTGCTGCAGAAGTGCATGGGAACCCTGTGCGGCAGCAGTGTTCCTGGGGGGGGGACACCCTGGGAGCCCCCACGTGCTGCCAGAGGATGTGGGAGCACTGCTGGGGCTGGCTGGGCTGCAGCATCCTGGTGGGATGTCCCCCGACCTGGGGGGCACGCCGGACGCGCATAGCAGGCATTGCTGGCATTCCTGCTGCCTGTGTGCTCCCTGCTCCCCCGCAGAGGCAGCAGTGCACCAGAGCCAGATGCACGCCAAGAGCTCGGCTCTGTCTGTTTTGTGGAGCTGGATCGAGAGGGGCTTTATGTGGGGAAAGTGTGCATTTCATGAGAGTGGGCAGCCTCATCTAGTGGGTGGCAACCCTGTCCGTGGCAGTGGGTTGGAACTGGGTGATCTTTGAGGTCCCTTCCAACCCAAGCGGTTCTATGATCTTTGGCCACACGTGCAGCAACAAATACAGGAGGCCAGGGCTTGTTTTCCTGGTGAGCAGCTGGGTTTGTGTATGTGCTGCTGAGCCCTTTTTCCTCCTCATCTCCAAACAGGGTGGCCTGTGCACTTGGAGCAATCACGGCATGGTCCCTAACCACGCAGGCTCAGAGTTGCAGAAGATTGGAGTTGAAAATAGCCAAACAAGCTACAAACACACTTGTTTTTCCTTTCCTTTTTCCCAGGATGGTTGAGCACAACCATAACTGTATGGGTTTTTAATGCAGCCATGATGTAAGCATACACAAATACCTCCCACCCGGTGCTCCTGGCGTGTTTCCAGTGCAGCCATGTTACCTGGCACAGTCATTCCAGAGAATTTCCGCTCCTCTTTTTCGCTGTATGGGTTGCTGAATGTGGCTTTAATCCAGGTTTTCTCCGGTTCCAGAAAGGATGAAATCTTATGTAGGCACTGTAAAAGCTGCTTCTGCGGAGGTCTTCTGCAAGCCTGTTGCTGGGAAGTGTCCAGTGAAATTTTGCAGGTTCAAAAAGTGGAGGCATTTCAGGCATTTTAAAGCCTAACTCCTCCAGGCCTCCTGCTCTGCCAGGTACATCTGATTCTGTGCGATTTCTGCTTTGCATAGCTGAGCTTTATTTCAGCAAACTGGCAAAGTTTCTGAATTTCAACAAGCTTGCTGAAAGCAGAATTTTTCATCCTCCGAAAGCCACACGCACAGTTGGACTGGTGCGAAAACTGCTGCGTGTGGCCACTCATTTGCACAGAGCCCACGGTGTAATTTGCAGCTCATTTAATTAGCGTCTTTCTGAGATATACCTGTTAGCACCGCGGCGAGTTTCTAAGTGTTAGGCCGCTCGTCATGTCTTGCTTGACAAAAGGGAAGAAAGAAGGCAAGCAGCACAAGCACTGCAGTCTGTGCGGTAACACGGAGCAATGGGGGGGGTGGGCTGCAGGCCCTGTGTGGGGATGTGTGATGGGCTCGGGCTCAGTGGGGGCTGGGAGGAAAGCACAGCACTGGGAGCAGGGTGAGCTATTAGAGCTAATAGCTTCCCATCATTATCCCAGGTGCAGAAGGTTGCGTTCTATTAGATCTGGGAGGAACGGGAGGGATATCTGTCACAATTGCCATTTATTGGATTAAAGAGGGTGAAGGCGAGCTTATTGATCTTCCCTGGCACCGCCGACACCGCTTAGTGTTACACTGAAATAACCTCCCACTTACTTCAGACCTTGCCCCGGTGGCATTGCTGGGCACATGCTTGTGGAATGACTCGTGAGGATGCGATTGCGTGTGTTGGGTAAGGAGCAGCACCATGCTCCCTTGGTAAGACCTTGGTAAGATGCTGGAGGACTTGCTGGAGGCACTTCATTAGGCGGTCCCTCCCTATCTGCTTTGGCTGCTCCCGTGTTGCTACTGATGTGCAGCCACCGAGGGGAAAGGCTGTGCTCTGTGTCGCCAGCATAACATCCGTGGGTGCTCGCTGTGATGCAGGGGCCAGGCTCGCTCTTACACACCATTCCTGGTCCTAATGTTAGACTTCTTAGAGCTGCCTCATTTTCTAGGTGAGATCATTCTGCCTTCTGCATCTCAGAGATTCCAAAACTGATGCAGGAGCACTGCAGAAAATAAGGTTGAGAGGGATGTGCCGAGGTGGGGTTGATCTGGGGCTTCAGCTTGTCCTGGCATCTCCCAGCAGGAGCAGCGCAGAGCTGGGCTTGTCCCACTGCTCCAGTCCCCAGGAGTTTCTATGACTCATCGCACCCGTGGCAGTGCTTTTGAGATTTACTTCTGGTTTCCTGCAGCATGGAATTTTCCTGTGGGTTTCGGAATAAACCAGGGCGTTCAGCCTACTGCCACCGTGACAGCTTCGTGCTCCTGGGAGGGCGCTAGGTCTGGCTGCTCCCATGTGCTGACTGCTGAAGCCTGCACAGCAGAGCAGATGTGGACAGGTGTCTGCATGGCAGAGATGCCGTGGCTGGCTCCTGCTGTGCGAGTGAGGGCTCTGGGGAGAGAGAGGTTGGGGAAAGCAGAGCAAAGAGCAAAAAAATCTCACAAGGAGGAGGTCAGGATCAAGCACTACTTTATGTCTGTTTGATGGATGAGAAACTGTGACTTAGGAAGAGGAAGGGATTTGTCAGGCTTATCTGAGCTGAAATCAATGTTTCAAATGCTGCTCTTGTACGTGATCCTTTCTGCTCTTGTGCTTCTCTGCTGGTCCTCAAAGGCTGAGGACTGCTCCATTTAATCTGCTGGCACGTTCCCTGCCGTGTCACCTGTGTATTGCTGCACAGAGCTGATGCCCTGCAGACACCTGCCCTGGGCACTGCCAGGCAGAGCAGGGCTGTTGGACAAGCTGAACAAACTGAGTGTGGTTCAGTCCCTCTAACTTGAGTCTGGGAG
This sequence comes from Alectoris magna, assembly GCA_030625065.1. Taxonomy (NCBI): domain Eukaryota; kingdom Metazoa; phylum Chordata; class Aves; order Galliformes; family Phasianidae; genus Alectoris; species Alectoris magna. The sequence continues at coordinate 23,033,445 of CM060568.1, read as the reverse complement.
CCTGATCCATATTCTTACTGCTTCCTTCTAACCTCTTTCCCGTTGCTTCATCCAAGCGCTCTATAAAACAGGTGATATTTCATCAGTTATATCAGTAGGGATTCCCATGGCACTATGCTGTGAGATTATTTCACCTTTCTGTGTGGCTGCACATCCCCTTTTTCACACACCTAGGACCTTGTTGTCTGTATGCAGCAGCAGCATGGCAGTAGAAGCTCAGCTCGCTGTCCTTTCTGCTGGATGACACTCCTTGATGTCTGATACTTAGTAGATTTCTGCATCTTATGTATTCAGCTTCTGTTCCTTTTCCTTTGGGAAGCAGCTTGGACATTGCCATATAGATTCAAGCTGAAATGAATAGACACCAAGTTCACTTTCGACCTGGATATAGAATATGCTGTTTTCTTCCAGACCCGCATAAAAATAAGTGTTGTGCTCTCACTGTTGTGGGGTTTGCTGGATAAGGGTGGCATTCTGTCAATTTTCTGTCTATTGTTCTTTCACTTTGGAATCCACTGGTCAGTGGATTACACCCCCCCCCCGGGCTGGGCTGTACTGTTGTTTTAGTTACCATTTGTCAAATTACTTGCAGAGATGGAAATTGGAAGATATTCTTTAAATTTCTCAGCCAGCCCCATGCCTCTGTGTGGTACGCCTCTAATCGTATTGGGGTAGCTTAGGATCTCATTTTGCTTAGGACTATTATTGCTGTGTCGAGTTGCGCTGCCATCCTTTTGGTTGGCATTCAGTCCCATATTGGCTGCGTTCTGACAGCCTAAAAGCTTGAAACCTTTGTTAACTCAGGGCTTTTTCAAGGGTCTGAGTCTATAACTCTTTATAAGACTCTCTGAAGGACGGTATTCAGGCTTGCTGATTTTAAATGTAGAATTTAGTGAATGGTTTTTAATACCTGCATTAGTTATTGCTGAATAGGAGCCAGGAAACAAATGTGTGATATGAATAATTGCCTTTTTTTCTCCAGTTACAAACCAGAAACGTTGTTGAGCACCGTTACCGTTTAATGAGACCCACAGGGCTGGCTTGCTTCTGATGCGCTAAGCATTTAATGCTGTTGCTTATTCAGTCTTTATTAATTGTCTGAATTTCGTAATTGCTGATTTAGTTACATTATTACCAGCCTGCTTCCTTTTGGTTTGTCATTGCTGTTCTGCCCGGCTCTTCTCATCTGCTTTCCACGCTGGAGTTGCTCAAGCTTTTTATGCAATTTGGTGCAGTAAAACAGGCAAATGAATGAATCCTGGCTGTGTCACAACCTGGGCTGCAAACCTTGCTGTGCTCAGACTGCTCCCTGCATCGACACCTCCCTGCAGCACTGCATGGGCACGTTCCTCTTGTTGCCCCATTTTATTGCCTGTGCAGAGGTGGAGTTGGGATGGGCATGCTCCAGAGGTGCCAGAGATGCTGCCCGATGGTTGCCTTGAGGCCTGCCTTGGAAAGCATGTTGGGAAGGAAGCACAGAGTGCTGCTCTCTTTGAAAGGTGCTCGCCAGGCGTTTCCTGACTCTTCCCAGGGCAAGCCTGATGAGGCTGATTTTCTGCAGAGCCGCTCAGGGCAGCCCGGTGCTCTCAAACATGCCAACCGGCACAGCCCTGCTCTGCAGAAACCACACCGTGCCTGTGGTCCCTTTGATCCGAGGACTGCCCACGGCCAGCCATCTCCAGCACCTCACTGCACGTCTGCGCCAAGATGGCGCCCGCGCGGCCATTTCCTCATGGCCTCCTCCTTGCAGGCCGAGCTGCCAGCCCTCACCCGCCAGTTTTAACCCAGGCCTCAGCACGGCTCTATCCCAACCGGGCACGTTGTCTGTCTTCAACGTGTTCCTGCAGTTTGGAAGAGCTAATGAGCAGCTAATTAAAAATGCCACAAATTCCAGTCAGATATGGGGTTTCCAAAGAATGTGCTGCTGCTGCTTATTTTAGCAAGAGATGATAAACACTAAAATGGGTATGGCTCGTTGCTGGAGTTGTGTCTGCAGGGCTGGACTGAGCTCTGCGACAAGAACAGCATGTACTGGGGCATCCTGCTGCCTTCCACACTGCCCCTCCACTGTGAATCGTCTTCAGATACAATGTGCTCTCTCCTCATTTCCCTGCACCCAAGGCAGTGGATGCAGTGGCCGTGGCCATGCAGCCTGGTTGTTTGCAACCAGTCGAACCAGTATCCCGCATACACCGGCGGTGGGATGCTCACTCCTGGCCTTGGCCGGTGGTTTAACTTCTACCAGCTCTAATTTCTCTGAGCTTCCCATGGAACTACTCAGGTTGAAGGGGTACCCCTGTGTGTTAGCTCGGCCATTGAAACTCGGGAGCAGAAGGGAAGGCAGAGGGAGCTGACGGAGGCAGCTGTATGGTGGGGAACAGCAAGCTGAGCAGAGGGAATTTATTGTGAAATAGTCATTGTTATTGGGACACCTATTTTGTGTGATAAACGGGTATGCTGCGATCCAGGCTCGTTGCAAAGCAGCAGCCCTAACTCTGCTCTGCTGCTGTCGCAACACGGATATTTTTAGACTGATTCCCATTTATACCCGTCAGTACACGCGGCCCTCGCAGACGGTTACCAGAATTAAACCTGAAGTTGGATGGGAATATAGGCACTGACCTTGTCAGCGCACACCACAATCACAGATCGCTTCAGCTGCACACGTGCACCGTGGAGCTGCGCTTTTCCATATGTGCAGATCTGCTGACTTGTGGAGGAGCTTTGCCAAGCAGCACCAACCCAAGAACCAGCACCCTGCGCTTTGTTACTCCTCCTTCCACGTTACCTTCGGATGAAGTGTGGCCATTAGAGAAACCTAACCCATGCATGCGCCGGTGGGAGCCCTGCTGGCCGTCCCCTCTGCAGGAGAGCCACGCAGGATGTTTTTGTGCAGGCAGGCTTCCTGGCACACCCAGACGTGTGTCTGTGTGCGTGGGGGGACACACGGTTTTCGTCCCCGAGCGCTCTGCAGCGCTGCATGCAGGGACGTGCCCCTGCTTGCTAACGTGATCTGCGCGGCGTCACACTGCCGGGCTCTGCTGGGAGAGCACAGCTGTGTACAGAGGGATGGGGCTTGTTGGGGTTGGGTGTGCAGCAGGAATTCTCGGGCTTCTGGAGCTGTGGAGCCTTAATTAAACTCACCCTCAGCTGTTGTTTGGTAATGAGTTAATTGTTCATTAGGAGGTTGTTACCAGACTGGGGAAGGCTTCACAAAGCTGCTGCTGCTGCTCTCTCCTTTGTTGCCCTGAGCTGGCATTGAGCTGAAGCATAACTTGTGTTCTGCTGGCTGGGACAGCGATAGCTCGCTGCGTGTAGGTGCTCCGCCATCCCAGGATTTCCCATCCAGCTGTACCCTGCTGGTGCGGTCTGACTGTGGAGCATTCCCAGTAATCCTTCCCCTTCTGATGGAGGATGCTGGTGTGCAGATTTAACACCGTACCCAGTGCAGTTAGATGGGTTGGACTGAAGTGAGGGCGCTTCTATGCAGGTTAATCTTTTTCAGAGCGTGGGGTGATGCTGAGCCTAGTGAGGCCCCATCTCCCTTCTTTAGCATCCGACCTGCCCAACGTAGCGCATTGGTAGAAGTTTCCTCGCGCTTTTTGCTGTGTAGGAACAGTGAGATGAGGATGTACAACACTTTTGTTTCTAAGGGGGCTGAGATTTTCATGCTTTTCACACGTACCCCTCTCACTCAAGGCGTGTACATAATTTTACTCCAATCTGACAAGGTTACATGCCCTCTCTATTAAGGAACATACATCAGTCTGTTCTCAAGAGAGGGCACTTCTAACACTCTGCCAGTAGAAATGTGTTGTGCAATGATGCATACACCAGCTGGCATTATTTTCCTTCTAAGAGCATGCCTTTGAAGATATTTAAGCAGCAAACTCTGCATGGAGGACAGATGTTGAAAATAGACTCCCACCAACCTGAAGTCAGCGCTAAGGCTCTTGTGCTCCGATGTTTAGAAAAACACGTTTCTTTTCTAAATGAGAAGATAAACATGTTGGTTTTGCTGGTTGGTTTTTTGTTTTGTTTCGTTCTGCTGGGAACTGTGAAATTAAGGGGCAGCCTTTATTCGCTTGCTTCGTAGCTGCTTAGAGCTTACAAAACATCTAATACAGCTTTTTTTTCGTGAGTGAGACATGCTTGGGTTTTGTCTTGAACGCACCAAGAATTCAGATAGCTAAACACAACTTGTAACAGTATGGGTATTTCAAAATCTGGAGTTGTACCCAAGAGGGGTAAGGCAGCCGTGCTGAAGGTGCAAAAACCATTACACTCTCTGTAAGGAAGCAGCCAGCTAACGGGGTGGTGGGGAAGCTCCAAAAACCCTCTTTCATCCTTCCCTGCTGCACGACGAGTCCTCTATTTTTTTCTTTATGAAACAGCAGGCTGGGCTTCATCTCCGTGAACTGGAGACGTTTGTAGCAGAGCTTAAACTCCTTGTTTACTTGGTGGTGGGAAATGTGGATTTCCTCCTGCAGCAGCCCCTCCAGTGCCATGAGCGCTGCTTTCCTCGTGTAGGATCCTGCAGCTCGTGGTGATGTGAGGTAGCTGGCACTGGTGCAAGCATGGATGTCAATGTGCTGCATGCCCACTGCGTGTCCTGGTGGTGCTCCCCAGCTCGCTGCCAGCAAAAACAACACTGCTCTGCCAGAGGGCAGGGAGAGGAGGCGATAAGGTTGTGTTCCATCCCTGGGCAGGGTGCAAATTATCTTCTGGGTCAGCGCAGGCTGATCCCTGTGCGGGTTGGGATAAAACAAACCCCTGCTCATTGAACTGTAGCACCGTGAGCCAGGAGGTCTGGGCAAACTCTGCCTGGTTCTGAGTTCAACCCTTGCAGTCTCTGTGACTCACGTCTTGCACAGACTATCTGCACAACCTGGTGCTTGCTTTGACCCTACATGTAGCTACTGCTTGGGGTGAAATCCGTTTGGTTTGAGGAATCAAAGCCTTGTGAACAGGGCAGAATAAATTGCATGCTGTAGTTGTGAGCAGGGCACAGTGGCTCCCGAATGGTGCTGATGTTCCTACTTGCTCTGCAGAGCTGTGTGTTTGGGCTCTTCTTGCTCTGCTGCTCCTTTTCCCCTGGCGCACTCCCTCTCTCCTCGCTCCTCTACCAACAGGGAGTCCCTTCCCCGATGTCACCCACAGCCTTTGTGCATGTGGACAGCCAATGTGGGCCGAGGGCAGGTCCAGCTGAGCACCTGCTGCAATTGCAGCATGCACTGAATCAGTCAGACCTGCGCTGGGGCGGCTTTGGGTGGTGATGTCAGCTCTGCCCTCCTGACCCACCCTCTCCACCCTGCTCCCCCAGGACCTCTGCACCTTGGACTGACAAGTGTGCATCAGAGAGGAGGGGAAGCTGAGTTGCTGTTTTATTGAATTCTGGATTATTAAATGATGGTTAGTGTCTCATTAGAGAGACCCAATGGGCGTGAGTTCATTAGTGTTTTATTGGTTAGAGCTGTGCTTCATTATGTGGGAAACATATCCCAAAGTGTGTCTGCTCATTGGAGTGCTGTACTAATGAGCCTGGGCTGGAGTGGATGTGGCAGAGTCCTGAAGAGCGTGGCTCAGATTTGGAGGGGAGTTTCACACTCACCTCAGCATCACGATCAAGGGCCAGATTTATGGGAGCAAATCTGACTGCTCAGCCCTTCAGAGAATTTGCTTTCTTTGCTGCTTCCAGTTCATGCTGGAGCTTTGCCATGAAGGGATTTGGCTGCAGAACGGCCTGGGCAGGATGCTTGCCTCAAGGTGAGCGGGCAAGGGATGAGCCCAGGCAGTGCCCTCACCAGCAGCCCCAGTAGGGCGAGTCTCAGGGGAGCCTTCCCCAGCAGCTCCGTACCCATTCTGCCCCATAGAGCCCGTGCCAGGGTTTGGTAACAACTTTGCTGAATCCCACTCTGTCTGCTTTGCTTTCCTGGGGCTGTTACTCACCCAAAGCCCAGGCTAAAAATAGTCTCTCTAACCCTGAGCTGTATTTCAGGGTTGTTGTCTCTTCTGAGCCCAGGTTAATTAGCACCCAGGGTCACCAGAACAGCAAACTTTGTCTCCAGCAGCTCGGCAGCGTTGTGCGGTGCTGCTGATCAATGAGCAGAAGGACCTGTAATTCAGACTGATGTGGTGGGGGCTGTGCTCAGTGCTGCATCGCCTCTGCTTGTGAGAGGTGACCCTTGGAAACCGGCTCCGATGGGCTCCTTGCTGAGCAGCACTGGAGACCTGCTGCTGCACCAGGATTGTGGGACAGAGCCCTGAAAGCAGCTGGAAGGCAGGGAGGGGATGTGGAGTCTGCCTGCAGCACAGTGGAAGCCTAAGCTTTGATTTCTGCAGCCCATCACTGTGGCTTTGGAGCGTATGGGCTCTCCCAGCCTGCCTTCTTCATGAGCTGGGACAGGCAGAGCTTCATCAACCCACTGGGTGCTTTTCTGAGTCATCTGCATCCCTCATCCCTGTCAGCCGCTTCCAAGTGGCTTTGAGGAATTGTATTTTCAGGTCTTTTATCATTGGATCGTGGGTCAGGGCCAGAAGCGTTCGCTGCCTGCTGGCTTTGGCTGCCAGAGCTGATGCATCATGCAGTGCTGGAAATGTCACACGGAGCCTCGGCAGGACCCAAGGCAGGGCTCGGCTGCTGCTCCCTTTGCAGCAAGTCTGGCTAATGAGCAAGTTCATTAAATCCCACTTCCTTGAGTGCAGGATACAAGGATGCTGTGCCACAGGGGAACTGGGTACCAATGTCAGTGGGGAGGTTCTGAGACTCTGAAAAACCCTCCAGCAATGGGAGCAGATGTGTGTGTGTGGTCCTATTAAGCCACAAAGCACTGTGGTTTTACCCCAAAACTGCCAGCCTTAGCTTGAGCAGAAGGCAGCCCTCACTGATGCTGTGTGAGACTTTGCTCAGCCTGAATTAACACCTAACCTGTTCACCCTGCCCAAGCCCTCGGTGCTTGTAGGGCTCTACACGCAGGAGTGGTTGGGTTTGGGGGAATCGTGTTCTCTCCCTGTGGCTGGGCTGGAGCTTTGTGTTTAGTCACTGATCTTTGGAAGTTCCTGGGTTTTATTTCCCATCCAGTGATTTCTAATTGAAGTGGGTAATCGCATTATGCTGTCTCCCCTGGCGAGGTTCACTGAGTCCTTAGCAGTCGTCTCTGATTTTACACTGAGCCCCACAAAACTGTACTTGGTGTAGTGTTTCTCCTCCCGGAGGTCAAGCTGGGGGAGGGGTTGGGGAATTGCCCCTCAGACCTCCCCAGGAGGACTAACTTGGCCTTTCTCTGCAGTATGAGTTCAAAGCCAAGAACATCAAGAAGAAGAAGGTGAACCTCATCGTATCGGTGGACGGCGTGAAGGTCATTCTGAAGAAGAAGAAGAAGGTAGGCAGCCCCAGACCAAGGTGGCAGTGCTGGGGACCTGCGGGGTGTGCAGTGAGATGGTTACCCATGGATTGCCAGGAACCAGGAGACCCCCAGCTGTGCTTTGGGCAGGAAGCACTCCGGCTGCGCAGGGCTTTTTGGCTGCACACTGGGCAGGTCATCTGCTGGGGCTGTAGGGCAGCAGCAGGGGTACAGCAAGCACTGCCTCTGCCCCATTCTCATTCACGAGGGCAGCATCTGACGTACTCATTTTCAGCTTTTTCCCTTGCAGAAAAAAGAATGGGCCTGGGACGAGAACAAAATGCTCGTCATGCATGATCCCATTTACAGGTAAGATCGCTAGGGGATGGAACAGAGGCTCTGACGTGTCACACCAGCAGCCTGCAGCCTGAGCTGAGCCCCGAGCTGTGCAGTGATGGCTGGTGGGTCCGTGCTCAGCTGGGAGCAGGCACAATCCTGCAGGAAAACCCCTCCTGAGTTCTGCAGGACAGCCGGGCCAGGTGCCACTAAGCCCCTTTTAATGATCCCAATTAGAGCAATAAAGCTGCACCCTGCTGGGGAAGGGAGAGACCTGATGGCGGGGTGGCTCCACTGGCTGGAGCCGGGCTGGGGCATGGTGGCTGATAGGACTATCCTGTGGTGACCTCAGAGGGCACAGGGCAGCTGCTCTGGCTTTCTGTGCACTCCCAGAATCCACCCAGCGATCTGGCTGGGGTAGGGGAGACCAGCACACCAAAAAGGCACGGTTGTTCCTGTTTGTTCCTGTGGGTCTCCTGCAACCTGGGACCCTCAGCACTGCCACTGGGGCTGATCAGAGTAATGCCTGTGCTGTCTTCATGAAGCGTTTGCAGCTGCTGAATCAGCAGAGGATTTTTTTTTCACCCTAGGTGGAACCACTGCCAAAAAAGTATTTCTGCTGGGCTTTTGCAGGGCCGTGCTGCAGAGGCTGGGCAGCTGCCAGCACCCAGAGCGTGCCCTGTGAGGCTCTGGCTGTGGCCTTGCTGGCATCCTGGGCAGCGTGGGTAGCGTGTGTCTGAGGCAATGCTCTCCCCTTCCTTTCTGTCCTTGCAGGATATTCTATGTGTCCCACGACTCGCAGGACCTAAAGATCTTCAGCTACATTGCCCGGGATGGGTCTAGCAACGTGTTCAGGTGCAACGTCTTCAAATCCAAGAAGAAGGTGAGGATGCTGGGGAACAGATCCCAGCGGGGTGGCCGGGCCAGGACCTGGAATCACGATGGTTTGCATTCTGAGCTGCAGTCACAGTGGCGATGAACAGAAAGCTGGGCAGCTGCTCACAATGGGCTGATGCCTCTGCTCCTCTCCCTCCTGCTGCAGAGCCAAGCCATGCGCATCGTGCGGACAGTGGGACAGGCGTTTGAGGTCTGCCACAAGCTGAGCCTGCAGCACACCCAGCAAAATGCAGACGGGCAGGAGGACGGGGACAGCGAGAGGAATGGGGATGATCTGGATGTCCCAGGTACCTTGCTGGGGTGAAGGGGCCGCAGACCACTGCTGACATGGCTGGCAGACACCATCTGCAGAGCCTCTGTCTCTCTGTGAAGCTTGCTGCCGGCTGACACCTGCAGGGAACGGATTTGCACGGCAGTCTGTCCTGCAGTGTGGCGGGATCTTGCCCAGCAAGGAGCCTTCGCTAGGTGTTAACCTTCATCCTCACAGACATCCCCCGTGCTGGGAGCCCATTAGCAGCACTCCGGGCTCGGCTGGGTGCCCAAATGATCTCCGCTTCACATGCTGCAAACACTTCCTTGCTGCTGCCAGGAAAGGGGCCAAAGCAGGGACCGTCCCCATGTCCCCAAGCTTGGAATTGTAAGAGAGGGGAGTGGGCGGCTTTTCTGCAAGAGCTGGCTTGCACACCTGCAGCCTTCTTCAAGCTCTTTTTTAGGGGCCCTTTGGGTTATCAGCAGGTCCTGCTGCCTGTCTGCATTCAGATTCCCCATCCCCTACAGGGTGCAGGGTCCTCTGGAGCTGCCTGACCCTGCAGCAGTGCTGTCCTGAGGGGCTGCTGCTGGCCTGAGTGGCTCATTGTTTGTTTTTCCTCTGCACAATGTCCTGGCCTCGCTATGCAGCTCCCTGGGGATTTCTGAGCAGCCGTCCTTTTTGTTTTCCCATAACCTCTTGTTTACCTTCAGCTTTCTGTGTCTCCTGCTCTCAATGGCCAGCTTCCCCCAAATCCAGGCCTTTTGGCTGTTGGTCCCTGGGTGTGTTCATCTGTGAGCCCTGCCCCTGGCAGCCACAGAAGCACAGCCGTGGAAACATGGTGTGCGAGTCCCCAGCCTGCAGGGGACATGCACTGCTCTGGGGCACAGCATCTGGAGAGCCCTAAAGAGCATTACAAAGGACTTGGGCTTAAACGGGACATTAATGCTCTTGGGTAACTCCTGCTGGGGGAAATGCAAGAGAGTGGAGATCAAACTGATGGGGCAACCGAGGATGGGGTACAGGGAATGATGGGGGGGAACGCAGGGTTCCAGTGCTCACCCCCAGCCGTGCCCTGCTGTCCCACAGCCTGCCGCCTCACTGCTGCAGAGCGGGCAGCCACCTCGGCTGAGGAGACCGACATCGATGCTGTGGAACTGCCTCTGCCCGGGGCTGACATCCTTGACTTCAGCCGCGGCGTCACGGACCTGGATGCAGTGGGCAAGGAGGCGAGCGGTGACGCCAAGGTGTGTGGGTCCCTCTGAGTGCCTGGGGGTCAGGAGGGATTTTGCAGCATTCCTGGCCCCCAGATCAAAGCCGTCTGCCTCTGCCCTTTGGCTCGGGGCTGGGCTGTGTCTGCAGAGCACCGTACCAAAGCTCAGCCACACGGAAAGAGTTGGGGCAGAGCTGATAGGGATAATTGTTTTTCTCGTACACCTCGAAAAAGGGTTATTTTTGAGACAGTGGAAATTTCCATGGGAAACAGCAGCCTTTTCCAAAACTTACTGCAATAATATTTGTGCTTTTGTCACAAGCCTGGGGGAACACGGCGAGGTCAGCGAGCCCATCAGCCAGCCCCAGGCAAAAACTGTTCTCAGAGCTTTCCAGCGGGCTCCCCCTGCCTCAGCAAAGCGTGATTTGGTTGGAATGTGCAACCTTATTCCTGGAAGTTTCAGGGACTGCTCTGTGCCTGGCAGCTCTCAGGGTTGCCCTTATTGACGTTGGTGTATTGCAGGGCTGCCTCCATCCTGAGGACATCCTAACTGCTTCGCCCAAGATGCTGCTGCCCTCGTCCGCCCCGCTGCCCGACCTGGGCACACCTCTGTCTGCCCACCACCAAATGCAGCTCCTGCAGCAGCTCCTGCAGCAGCAGCAGCAGCAGACGCAAGTGGCTGTGGCACAGGTTTGTCCCAACACTGTTTTCTGGGGGTGCAACATTGAAGCGTGGGGAGACCCAACATGAGGTATGTGGGATATGCCACACCACAGAGTTAATCCTGGCCAGCCACAGCCAGCAGCTCACTCTGTGTGAGTATTCTTCATTTCAGCAGCTCTGGCTCCTCCACTTGACCAATGACCATAGCTTTGCTTGTTCCCTGACACCTTCCAGAGCTCTCTGCGACTGTTTATCTTTCATAGAATCATAGAAACACTCAGGTTGGAAGGGACCTCAAAGATCATCAAGCCCAACCGCAGCCTAACCACAGTACCCTAGAATCAGGGTACATACATAGAATCAGTAACATCAGAAAAGAATGCTAAGGTCACCTAGGCCAGCCATCTGAAGTAGTGTGTAGCCGTTTCTTGGCTGGCTTGTGGGATGCCAGCCAGTGGCTCATCCTGCTTTCTCCAGGGGCTGACACCCTGCTCTGGAGCTCTGCCCACCTCGGCATGGTTCTTGTCCCAGAGCTGTCACTTAGCTCCTCTCTAGTCCATTCAGCGTGAGCCGTGGTGATTCGGTGTCACACTAATTTATTAATGAAAGAGTTATGTTCTGCTGTGTCAAATGCCTGTTAGATGACTGAACGTATTACATCAACATCTCTGCTGATGGCACTTGTTATCTTCTCTCAAGGAGTACCAAGCCAGTTTGTCTCTGTACGTGGTGACAAACAAACCAGTAGCTGCGCTGTGTCGGCCAGGATCTGTGTCAAACTGATGTAGCTGCAGCGACCATTCTGTAATTATCCTTGCCTGTAATTAGCTGGAGGTGAAATATCGTTTAGGTCCCTAGCTGACCAGAGAGACTTGCTTTCTTAAGGTGTTTCCAGATACCTGTCTTTTGGATTATGGCCAAGTGTCTGTTTCAGTGTTGTCCCTAGGGACTGGTGGCACAAGGCACTGCCCCTCTGCCAGCTGTGACGTGTGGACTCTGCTGGCTGCTTCCCTGCGGCACCTGAGCACCACCCCGAGCCCTGCTGCAGGCTCCTGCCATGCAGAGGGGAAGGATTTTTTCCAGGCTGATGCTGTCAGCACGGAGATTGCACACCTGCTCAGCATTTAATTGCAATTCCACCACCGCCGGCTGCTGCCTCACCCAGCAGCACTGTGCAAAGGTCTCCCTTGCATTCCCCATGGTCACTGAGTGTACTCTGATGTGATGGTGTGTCTTCTGTCCCACAGGTCCACCTGCTGAAGGACCAGCTGGCTGCGGAGGCGGCGGCACGCCTGGAGGCACAGGCACGTGTGCACCAGCTCCTGCTCCAGAACAAGGACTTGCTGCAGCACATCTCGCTCCTGGTCAAGCAGGTGCAGGAGCTGGAGTTGAAGCTGGCAGGGAACAATACCAGTAAGCACTCCTGCCCCATCCTCTCACCTCACAGCTAGCAGGGAGCCCACAGCACAAGGGGGTGTGTGGCTGGGGACCCTGCTGTGCACGCTGGCTCCAGAGAGATATTGGGCTTGGTGACACGGCACAGCACAGCACCAGTGCCCCTGTGGGAGGGTCTGTGAGGAGCATGTGGGTTTTACACCCCATTTTTGGTGCATTTCGAATGTTTGCTGGGGAGGTGGTAATATTAGTGCCCTTCTGGCCTGGCTTGTGCATGTGCAGCAGGACGCCTGCATGCAGGATAGAGGGAGGTGTGGGGTGGCCATCACACATGTCCATCAGCTTTATGCCTGCTCTCCCCAGCAGTCACACGTCTATGCCAGCTCCCTCCTTGCCACGAGAGACCCTTCTTAACCTTCTTCTCCAGTAGACGTGGCCTTCAGCTCCCTGCGGGAGCCAGGGGAAGGCAGCTAGCTTTCCATCCCAGCTCTTTGCAGGCCAGCAGCTCTTGGCACGCATGCCACTGTCATCTGAGCATTTGAGGCTGTGGGTCTGCAGCCAGCCATGGTGGCCTTGGGATGCGCGGGAGGGACAGGGTGGCACTACCTGCCTCTCAGCCATGCCCTTCTCTTGCAGCAGGCTCCCAGGACAGCCTGCTGGAGATCACCTTCCGCTCCAGCGTCCTCCCCGTGCTCTGTGACCCGACCACCCCGCAGCCCGAGGACACCCACCTGCCGCAGCTGGGCCCCGGCTCGGGCTTCCCCAGTGCCCTGGGCAGCCCCATAGGTAGGAACGACTGTCTGGTGAAGCTGGAGTGCTATCACTTCCTGCCGAGCTCGGGGTCGCACGCCCCAGAGCCGGCTTTGGGCAGCCTGGAGCTCCTCAAGTTCCGTGAGTCGGGCATCGCCTCCGAGTATGAGTCCAACACGGACGAGAGCGAGGAGCGTGACTCCTGGTCCCAGGAGGAACCGCCACGCCTGCTCAACGTCCAGCCCCAGCAGGACCTGGGCGACAGCCTGGAGGATGAGATCGCGGTGTAGGGGATGGCAAGAGGTGGCACAGAGCAGCCGGACCCCCAGGGATGGCAGAGGGAGTGTGGGGCTGGATGACAGCAGGGGCCAGAGCTAGGCGTGGTATGTGATGCTGCCGTGCTGGCAGCTCCCTCCCTGGCTTGTGCTGTGCCCAGGACCCTGATGCGTGCAACCTGCGGCAGCCCCAGTTTCAGGGAGGTAGACGTGATGGTACTGCAGTGTCTCAGCTGGAGCAGGGGGCAGATCTTCCTTCCCTGCTGCCAGTCATCTTGTCCTGAGCTCAGCCAGCCCTCAGCACTCTCAGCTTCATGCCAGGCTTGTGTTGCTCCCTGGGTCCCCATGTCCTCCCACGCTGCATTTTGAGATCAGAAGCAAGGGAAGCAAAGAGCCCTCAGCAGCAGTCCCTGCAGAGCTCTTTGTAGTGCTGGCATTGCTGCCCAGCAACCGTGCTGGGTTAGGAACCACTGCTAGCAGTGTTACTTCAGGGAGGAGCAATGAAACTGGAGAAGGTTTTTGCTGGGGGAATGAGAGAGCAGGGACGGGAGGGACAAAAGAGCCTACATGAATTGGTTTCCTGCACGGTAGAGCTGGTGGGAGATGAAGCTGGGGCTATGCTACTGGGATGAGAGATGGTGCCCATCGATGTGGGTGTGTGAGTGAGGGGGGAGGAATGCTGGGGACAAGCTTGGGAAGGTGAGGGGGTAAGAGGAGGTTGCACAGTGTGGCCAGGCATGGGCAGCTCCTTGCAGGCGCTGGGGTTTGTGGCACTGTGGGGCAGGGTTGGTCTTTGCCTGAGGCAGACGGAGGGTGCTGGGCACTGCCTGCTCCTCTCCTGGGCTGTGAAGTGGATAGGTAGGCACAAATAGGCATGGAGTGAGAGCCAGGAGCACAGCGCAGGGAGGAGGAATCCTCCTTCCTTCATTGCCTGGTCCTGGAGCTTGTTGGTATAGCTAACAGGTATCAAAGGCTTTCTGGTGCTCTCAAGTCATATTTTTGAGCAATTCCCTGCACCACTGCTACTGCCAGTTCCCTGCTTGGCTTTACAGATGAACCATCCCATTTCCATGCAGTTGCTTGCCCTCAGACCACTGCTGGCAATGGCTGTGTGCACGGACAGACATGCACAGCCTCTCCATGGGAAGCAAGATCTCCTCCTTCCCTAGCTGCTGCAGGCACAGTGTACGTTCACATCCCCCAGAAGGGGTTATTCTGCAGGGTGACTTGGTGGCTGTATAGACCATCACCTGGCTGGGGTAACCCTGCTCCCAGGTGGGGTCTGGATTCATGCTGGTTGCTTGAAGGTGCATGCTGACCCCAGCATGGAGAAGGAGGGCCCTGAACCCCTCTGGAAGGTGACAGCAGTCATGAGGGACTGCAGGGAACTGCCTGGTGCAGGGATCAGTGCCTGTACTCAGCTGGAATGGGAGAGGTGGGCACTCTACAAGGGGAGCCGGTGGGTGGCACGGGTGACAGACAACTGTGCATGTGGGCACCTTTGTGTGTCTGGTTTTCACTTTTCATAAAAGTGAATCCAGAATGACAGGGGCTCCACCAGCCCCTAAGAGGCTGACAGATGTCCTTGAGGGCCTCCAAAGGAGTCAGAGCCTCTCCCTGTTCTGCAGGCACGCTTATCAGTTGCCCGCTGCTGCAGCCTCCGAGAACACGGCTGAAGGGGTGCAAACCAGAGTCATGATGTCCCCTCTGCTCCTTACAAAAACATGGGGAGACAAGATTCGCATGATTGTCTTCCACATCTTCCACTCTCCTGTCCTGATTCTGCTTTGCTTCACTGCTTGCCTGTTGCTTTCCCTTTTGCCAGCTGTCTCTGCTTGATCTGCCTGCATCTAACCTCTGGCTGCATATCGCCCGGACTCAAGCTCTTTCTCCACTCCAGTGTTTGACCCTGCTGTGAGGAAGGTCCATGGTTTCCTTCTGCTCCAGCCCCCTTGGGGCTGAGGAGCAGGGTATGGGTGAGACCCTAGGGGGAGCAAAGGCTGTGCTGTACACTGTCTACCCCACAAGGAGGTGGGCACTGCAGGTAGTGGAGCTGTCAGGAGCTAGAGAATCCTAGTGGGAAGGAAGGATGTGTTCTCTGAGGGATCTCGTGTCAGCATCGAGGGGCATGTGGGGAATGTGGAGGTCAAAGGCAGCCTTGGCTGCTGTGACCTGAGATGGTGGGATTCTTAAGGTTGTTAGGCCAGGGAGGGGAGTGAAAAGCCCTCTTTGTGGGTCTGCTGGAAGAACCCTGTGGTTTGTGGCCTTTGAGGGAAGAGGGGCCCGATAAAGCTGACTGATAGTCAAGGATCACCTCCTCCAAGCTCAAGAGTGGTCCGTCCCATCAAAGAGAAAGTCAGGTAAAAATGGATGAGCAAGGAGCTCCTGGTCAAACTCAGACCCAAAAAAGAGGCATACAGAGGGTGGAAGCAAATACAGACAACCTGGGAGGAAGAGAAACATTGTGTGAGCATCTCAGGATGAAGTTAGGAAAGCTAAAGACCAGATGGAATCAAATCTGGCCAGAGAGGTCAAAAACAAGAAGGGCTTCTGTAAGTATGTTGGTGACAAAAGGAAGAGTGCAGATTATTTCTGAGCCAGTTAAAGCCTTTGATGCTGTCTCCAAAAGATCCTCATAGACAAGTTCTTGATGTACGTGATGGATGGGCAGACTGAGATGTGTTAAAAACTGGCTGAACAGCCAGGCCCAGATGGTAATCAGCAGTGCAGACTAACTGGAGGCCAGCAGCTTGCAGCGTACCCTGGAGGTCAGCGGTGGTACAGTCCTGTTGAACCTCCTCATGAACGATCTGGGTGGTGGGGCACCCTCAGCGCATCTGCAGACGACAAACCTGGGAGCAGCGGCTGCTGATGCACCAAAGGGTGGTGCTGCCATTCAGAGGGACTGGAGAGGTGGGCTGGTGGGAACCTCCTGGAGCTGAGAGAGGAGAAGCCTGGGAGGAACAAGCCCAGGCATTGGGACATTCTGAAATGCAGCCTGACAGAGATGGAGCTGATGGTCCTGGAGGGCACCAATCTGAGCTGAGGCAGCAGGTCAAGGCAGTGATCCTGCCCTTCTGCTTGGCACAGATGAGGCCACGCTGGGAGCACTGTGGGCTCCCTGGTGCAAGAGGCACATGGAGCTCCTGGGGGAGAGACAAGTGAGAGGTCGTGGAAATGGAGAAGGGACTGGAGCACTTCTGCTGAGAAGAGAGGCTGAGGGAGCTGGGACTGCTCCTCCTGAAGAAGGCTCGGGGGAATTCATTGATGTGTTTAGATACCTGAAGGGAGAGGTGCAAAGAGGAAGGAGCCAGGTTTCTTTCAGGGGAGCCCAGGGACAAGACAAGAGACAATGGAGACAGCTGGAACAGGAAGCTCTGTGTGAACACTGGGAAGCACTTCTGTGCTGTGAGGGTGGCTGAGCTGTGGCACAGGCTGCCCAGAGAGGCTGCGGGGTCTCTTTCTTGGAGAGTTTCAAAAGCTGCCTGGATGTGGGCCTGGGCACCCTGTGCTGGGTGGCTTTGCTGGAGCAGGACTTGGACCAGATGAACCTTCTAATCACTCTGTGTTTGTTTCAATGCCCACCAGTGGCCCGGTGTCCAGGGAAGCCCCCACACCAGCTCCAGAGGGGATAGAGCATGAGTGGGTGAAGCGTGTCCTGGGTATTTCCTGCAGGCAGGGCTGAGCCTTGGGCTCACGGTCAGCACAACGACAGGGAATGGTGAGCGGTGCCCCAGGGCTGACAGGGGTGCTGCAGCCCCCTGTGCCTTGCAAGAGCAAGCTGGGAGCCACCCAGTGCTGTGCTGCACTGCAGCACCACGTGTATGTGTGAATGGTCCTCCTAGCCCAGCACTGCCTACAAAATGCCTCTCTAGCTTCTCACTTTTGTTATGGACCTTGACCGGGGTTTTATAGCTATATTTTTTTGTCCTTTCTTTTCCTACAACTGTCGTGTTACTAACTGTTGACTCGGTCTATCTGAGAAACCAATCTGTCAATGTAAGTGCACTTAACCCTTGGGTGTTGTCATTAGTTGATTGGCTTTTGCTAAATAAATCTTTCTATTTCTCAAAGCTTTCTGTTGTCTCTTCCTTCTCGCTGACTCTCTTTCTATACTCCTCCTGCCCTCCACACTCTGCCAGCCTGGGCTGGCAGCCAGCACTGAGGGTGGCACTCCCAGCATCGCACAGATCCTCTTGGAACTGAGCATCCTCCCTTGCAGGACCCCACAGCCCTCAGCTGTGCCTGTCTTGTGGTGCCAACTGACTGTGAGAGAGGGGTGCCCCAAATGGTGTCGGGGTCATCTCAGGGCTGTCCGACAGCTCAAAGGTGCCTGTGGGCTGCTGGGACTTGCACATCCCTCTGCAGAGATGCTAAGCAGAGCTTTCCAGACATTGGGAATTTTTGGCCACCGGGGAAGGAAAACAACCTCTTAAAGGACATGAAAAGCATTGTTTCACTGAGGGGCTGCAGCAGAGCTGTGCCTCCCAGGAGAGCAGCAGGCAGGCTGTGCTCTGCATGGCGTTAATTGTGCAGCAGTGGAGCGATGGAGCAGTGCCCTCCCGCGGCAGTGGCCCAGCTGCTGAGGCTACTCAGGCACCTCGGAGCTCTTGGTCTCCTGTACCTTGCACTCCTTTTCCAACAGGGCCTTGAGCTTGTGGTAGTACACCTTGCAGCTGTAGCCCTCCTGGGAGCTGTGCTGGACGTGGTTCTTGACTGAGCACAGCGTGGGGAAGATGCGGCAGCATGACATGCACTTGTAGCCATGCTTTGGCACATGCTGCTCCTGGGAAGTTGCAAGGATGTCCCCGGTGGTGATACTGACCCTGTTGCTGGCACTCTCCGGGACCTGGAGCTCCTCTGAAGAGCAGGAAAAAGAGGCCAGGGCCTCCAAGAGGTTTTTGGGATCCTCAGGCACCCAGGTGCTACTGAGTGGACTGGAGGAGAGGTACTGCTGAGAGGCACCTTTGGTGCAGATGAAGTAACTGTACGGTGAGCACCAAGGTCTGTAGATGGTGCGGGCAGGGAGCTCGCTGCTCATTGAGGCTGTGGAGCTGCAGTCTGCAGAGGGAAAGGGCAGCAGTGAATCGGTCACTGCGTGAGCACAGGCACCCATGGGAATGGGAGCAGTGCTGGAGACCCAGGAGGAGCCCCATCCCCAGCACAGTGTTCAGCAGAGCCCTTCTCTGCCCAGGACTCTGGCTGGTGGGCTGCTCTGTCTCACTCTGTGGGTTGTGGAGGTGACTGCCTCTGTCACCAGATGTTCCCACAGCACTGGGAACTCACCCAGCAGCCAGCTGGAACTGTCCCACGAAGAGCTATCCTGGCATAGGGGCAGCACTGGGGGCCATGAGCTGGCACAGCTGGAGGCAGCATCCCCAGCTTTCAAGGTTCCTGCTAGGAAGACATAGGGGTGAAAAGCAGCATCATGCAGAGGTGGGCTGCAACGGCAGGATTCCCCTCCGCATTCCTAGAAAGCACCCTCTACCATAGGGGGTACGTCCCCTGCCCACGCAGGCAGGTACACCCAGCCAGACACCTCCTTGCTCCCCTGCCTGAATGCATCCTGGGTGCTCACCAGGCAGGTTGCACTGATCCCAGGGGAGGGCTGTCCCCAGGTTGCCTCTTCTGGGACCATGGGACATGGCCTCAATCAAAATAGCTGGCATGAAAAATCCATCCATCACCCTCGTGCAGGTCCTATGCTGAGGCCCCAGAATCCACACTGTGTTGCGATACCCCCAGCTCACATCGCTAAGGGCTGATGTCACACTTGCTCACAGGACACAGCAGAATGTTTTTGGAACACAAGGTTCTGCCCCCGTCTCTGGGTCTCTGGGGACCTGGTGGCTGAGGTGACGCTTGCTGGCTCCATCCTCAGGGCTGGTGGCAAATAAGGGGCAAGGTGTAGGGACTCGGTCTATTCAAGCTGAGGCCAGCTGAGCATGGGATGGTGTGGTAATGTGGGATTTTGCACACAAGCAGCCAGTGACTTGGCCATTGCAAGGTGGGTGAGCAGTAGAAAGTGCTATATTGGGGATGTACAGTTCAGAGCCCAGGCAGTGGGTACCCCAGCAAATGAGGGGTCCTGGGGGCATCCCCTTGCTGTGCCCACTGACAAACCTTCTCTCTCTTT
The DNA here is from genome assembly GCA_030625065.1 of Alectoris magna. Lineage (NCBI taxonomy): Eukaryota > Metazoa > Chordata > Aves > Galliformes > Phasianidae > Alectoris > Alectoris magna. Next base: position 23,014,190 of record CM060568.1, on the reverse strand, counting down.
CTTTCCACAATCTGCTTCCCAAGCTGCTTGGTGCCAGGTAAGAGATGTTCTCAGTGCAATCGTGGCAGCAGTGTGGTGCCCTGAGATTGTTGCTCCCCCACCATGTCCTCACGGCACGCACAACACAACTGTGGGGCCACATAAATGGGCTTTCTGCCCCAAGATGGTGTCCCCACCATGCAGCTGGTAGGTAGCCCTGGGATGCTCAGCCCCTGCATCCCACCTCATACCCACTCTCTGCTCCCTTTCCTTTCCAGTGGACCAGAGCATGTTTGAGAACACCAGCGCTGCCACGGCACCCACCCCACTCCTGCAGCACATTCCTGCTGGTGCCCTGCCACAGCCCTCCCGCCCTGCTGGCAGCCAGCACCTTCGCAACCTGAGCAAGGCTGTCGGGGCCAAGATGAACGACCTCCTGCGCCGCAAGGAGCCGGCCGGACCCCCTGATGTGGGGGTGATGGAGGTGAACACCAGCGCAGGTGCCGCGCTGGGCATGGGGCAGCCAGTGAGAGAGGATGGGTGAGTGTTCCTGCACTGCACAGCCCATGGTAGAGTCCTTTGGGCTGGAAAGCATCACCGCCTCTCTCTGCTTGCAGGAGCATGGGGCTGGATGCCTTCCCCCGGCTAGACCCCCCACCTCCCATCACCAGGAAGCGGACACCGCGTGCCCTGAAGACCCCACAGGACATGCTCATTGCACCTCAGCCAGAGGGCAGCAGCACAAAGGAGCCCCATGAGCCACCTGCAGCACATGCAGACCGCGCAGAGGAGTGGCCAGGGGCGAGGGACCTCTCCCCTCTGGAGCGCCCTGGGGTGCCCAATACGACCAGCATCCCGGGGCTGAGTGGGGACCAGCCCACTGCTGCGCTCCCCGTGCCCGACCTCATCCATAAGGGTGGCCTGGAAACCCCACCTTGCACAGAGAAGCCCCTTCGGGAAGCAGGGCTGGAGCATGAGCTGCCAGGGAGCGTAGGGCATGCAGAGCCATGCACTCCCAGCCGGGAGGCAGAGGGTCCCCATCCTGACCTGCTGTCCTTCGAGTAGCAGTGGGCACTGAGGGGGCTGGCTCTCCCAAACACCTTTCTCTCTGCCACATGCTGTTCTTGGGGTCGTTATTTTGGGGAGAGTAGAGCCCCAGGGCAGCAGGAGGCATCCCTGAGATAGCCTGTGGTGCAGGGATCCTCCACCCCCCACTTCATCCCTTCTCCCTAGGCGCCCCGGAGGATCACGGCCTGACTTGTCACCTCTTGGGTGGCCGCAGGAGCACCAGCTCCCTGCCCACATCTCTGTCCCACCACCTGTGCCTTCAGGCTCTCGTAACCCCAAGGTTCCCCTCGGCCTGAGGGGGAAGAACAGCACGGGTCATCCACACGGGGATCCCGGGCAAGGCAGCAGCCATGGGCAGCACTTCTGACCCGGAGCTTCCCGCAGCGCAGCGGTGGCTTCGAGAGGGTTACGGTGAAGGTTATGGAGGGGGCTATGGCGAGGGTGAGGCCCGAGGGGGGAGGGCCGTCACTGTGTCACACTCCCCACAGCCACACGCCTGCCTCCCACCCCCGGCCCTGAGGCCACCGGTGCCGGTGGCACCGTCTATTTATGTTGTCTGGGGTGTGTGTGTAGTTTGGGATAAAAGATGCGGATTGCACAATAAAGTTTTTTGTAACCCACCGACACGAAGAGCCCGTGCGAACGGGGCGGGGCGGGGCGGGGGCAGGAGGCGGGACCTGGGGGCGGGACCTGGGGGGCAGTGCCCCGCCTCCCCCCGCCTCACTTCCGGTGTCATGGCGGCCGCAGCGCGGCTGCGGCCGGGCCGGGGTGCGGGCGCGGGGCGGGTGTCTGCGCGGCGGGGCGGCAGTAGCGGCGGGGCGATGTGAACCGGCGGCGCCATGTCGGGGTGCGTGTGGGGCGCGGCGCCGCCGCTGCTGCTGGAGGCGCTGGGCCGGCTGTGGGAGGTGCAGGCGCCGCTGGGCAGCGGCTCCTCGGCCTCCGTGTACCGGGTGCGCTGCTGCGGGGACCCGCGGGCCCCTCCCGGCGCCGTTAAGGAGTTCGTGCCGCCCCCGGCCCGACCCGGCCCCGCGCGCCGCCCCGGCGCCCGCCCGCCCGCCGCCGACTGCGCCGAGTACGGCTTCCGCAAGGAGCGCGCCGCGCTCGAGCAGCTCCGCGGGCACCGCAACATCGGTAACGGCCCCTCCCCACCCCCGTGGCCCTCCGGGGTTACGAGGCCTCGACCCCGCGTCCGCCCCACGGCGGGGTGGGCGCCCCAGGGGCTGGCTGCAGGGTGGGCACGTGGGGCGGCCTGGGATGAGATCCTCCAGATGGCGGCCTTACTTCCTGCAGGCAGGCATCCTGCCCTAGGCCTCCGGGTCAGGCGGTATCGCCCTCACCGGCAGGGCTGGTCCCGCCGGCTGCGCCGCAGGGGAGCTGTGGGTGGGCTTCTCCTGAGCTCCATCCTCTAGAAGTTGTACGACGCTGCCTGCCGCAGCTCTGGAGCTCAGTGGGCAGCGATAGGGAGGAGCACGGTCACGGTGTAGTCGCTTCTGACCCAGGTTTACAACCTGTCTCGCTGCAGTGACTCTGTATGGCGTGTTCACCAACCACTACTCGGCCAACGGCCCGTCCCGCTGCCTGCTGCTGGAGCTGCTGGATATCAGCGTGTCTGAGTTGCTGCTGCACTCCAGCAACCAGGGCTGCTCCATGTGGATGATCCAGCACTGCGCCCGCGATGTCCTGGAAGCCCTGGCCTTCCTGCACCACAAAGGCTATGTGCACGCAGACCTCAAGCCACGCAACATCCTGTGGAGCGCGGAGGAGGAGTGCTTTAAGCTCATTGACTTTGGACTTAGCTTCAAAGAGGGGAATCAGGTTTGGAATGCTCTGCTCTCGAAAGCAGTTTGCTGTGTCTTGAGCTGTGTGGATCTGGGCTGCTTTCAGCTGCTGGGTGTAGGAGGGGAGGTGGTGTGGTCAGAATGAGCTGGTGCTCAGGGTTTCCTGGAAGGCTGAAATGTTGGCTGGGCCAGGAAACAGAAGCCATGATCCCATTCCCTGTGCATGTCTCTGATTAACATCAGTGTCAGCCTTGTGCTACGCACAGTCCTGGATTCCAGAGTTAATGGTACAGCTTCCTGGAAGGTTTGCTTTTTATTTGGTCAGACTGGTGGGAGCAGCCAGCTCTGTCAGATCTCCTTTTATCATCTGATATCACGTGTTGTAGTAATGTAGGCTTTGCTGTCAGCCAGTTGCATCATCCCTAGCTGCGTCCTTGCTCTTGCCTTTACTTTCATCTTATCTTCAGCAGCTTCCCTTTCCGTTACCCTGGATGCTTCTTTCCCATGTCATTGTGCTGACCAAAGCCCTGGCTGTGGGTAGGTGGCACCTGCTCTTTCCCAACAAGGTCAGGTCTGTGCCTGCTCTGCGTTACTTTTCCTCTTTGCTTTCCTTCCCTCACTGTCACTTGTTTGTTTTGGCGATGGTGGTTTTTGTAAATTTGTTCTTGCCCCTTTTATTCTCTTCCATGGCCTCCGTTGAAAGCACAGGCTGCTTGACTTTCTGCAGAGAGCCTCAGGAGGTTCTGCAGTTGGCTTGATGGAACTGCCTTTCATCTCTCCCTCTCCTGGTAACCACCTCTGAGGGGTATCAGGAATGTTTTTTATCAGATAGCCTCTTAGCAAATGAGCCTTCAGTCACAGGTGGTGAGTGAGCTGTGACTCTTCTTTACACGCATCCTGCCTTGTCCCTTTCCTTGCCCTCTGAGAGAATATACATTCGTGTATTTCTTTGACCGGTCTACCCAGTATTGACAGTTAGGCTCACTGATCTGTGAATATCTGAGAACTGCGTGGGCGACCTGTCTGAGTTCTTTGGTACAGCTGATTTGAATGTGTGTGCTTAGCAGCTCCTCCTTGTTGTGTTTGGTTTTCCCACGTTCTTGGCTGAACACCATTTTGTGCTGGTAATCTGTCGCTATCAGCAGAAACCACTCATCTGGTGTCCGGTGTCTGATGCAGATATTTTTTTTTCCTTCGGCTCTGTTTTGCTGCTTGCCCAGTGAGTTGCCTCATAATAGTTGACTGTGTTTTATTTGCTTCTACCGTTGCTTCCAATCTGCTCTCTTTGGGCTGAATTTCTTTTGCTGGTTCTCGTAATTACGTTGGCTGTTCGGGTGAACCGTCTGACCCCGCTCTGAATGTGTATTGGATGTCAGCCTCTATTCTCTGCCCCTGCTTAGCAGCATATATGCATGAATTCCTTATCTTAATTGAGACCGTGTTCTTCACATTTCTGACAGCTCTGCCAGGGTTATCCTTATTTAACTTCTCTACAGTTACCGTTTAACAGGGAATGGCTGTACACAGAGCAAGGTCTCAACCATGTAAATCTCTCAGCATACTTCAGATGGTAGGAGTGAAATTCCATCTCTCTATTTTTGCCAGTGGCGGTGACCACTGTGTTCTCTGCATCTTGAAATGTTGTTTAGTGGGGCTGCTGAACTGCTGCTTTCGCCACGCTAGAGGTTCTGTTCTTTGTTGATCAGAGAGGGGTACCCTACTGTGGTTTATCTACCGTTTCTTTTTTGGTTCATGAAATGCTGCTGAGCTCTGTTGCTTAGAAATGCCTTTTATAGACTTTATTTTCAGTCGGAGAAACAGGTCGTTTTGGTTTTAATATATTACCTAGGTAAGAATTCCCATTCCTGTGTCTTGTCTGGGAAGTAGCCTCATATATTCTTCTGTCATTCCTTGAGTTATATCAGTGTATTATTGAACAGATATTGGACAGAGGACTTGATCAGACAGCCATGGCTTTGTCTAGTCTAGTGTGGGCCGTGGGCAGGAGCTTGGATGGGAAACTTTCAGAGCTGTCCCCCAGCCAGCCCTTGTGTGATTCCGTCGTTGTCTTGTTTTAACTAGGCAGTGTGTGGGCATTTTCCTTTGCCAGCCACAGCAGCTGAGCAGGTATTGATTGCTGCAGCACTTCTGACTGCAAGGGGAGAGAGGGAAGAGGTGCGTGGGAAGTGGCTTTGATAATTTCCTTGTTTGGGTGTTAAATGCCTGCTTCATTCTTTTAGTATTTTGTTCCGGAGCTCAGCAGTGCTTAAATAACGGGAGCTGTTACTGATCCTCACTGTTCAGACTGAGCTGTTTGTGCTCTGGTACATGGAGCACATTTTGTGTGTTCCATCCACCCTTATTCTGAAACTTCCAGTGTCCTCTATGTATGCACTGCGACATTCAGGTTCTTTCTCCCGGCAGTGCTGTCATTCAGAGAGCTCAGGTGTTAATGCTGTTTTGCTGAGGGGTGTTTTCTCTTCCAGATAGTCTTATTGTTTTTGTTGGTTTGTTTTTTTTTTCCCCATCATCAACACAGCAGTGCAGCAAGTTGAGCTGCCTTCTGACCACATAGTACTGACTGTCCTATGCTTTTAGTAAATTTAGCAACAGTGTTATGGTGACCCATCTGGAAGGGCCTCTGTAAACTGATTTGAGAATAGAGCAGAGAACCTGTATCTGTGAAATTAATTTCCTGTGTTTGCTTGGTCTTCTGTAGGATGTGAAATATATTCAAACAGACGGGTATCGGGCTCCAGAGGCAGAACTGCAGAACTGCCTAGCACAGGCAGGGCTCCAGAGTGAGACGGAGTGTACCTCTGCTGTGGATCTGTGGAGTCTGGGAATCGTTTTACTGGAAATGTTCTCAGGAATGAAACTGAAACATACAGTCCAATCTCAGGAATGGAAGGTGAGCAAGAACTGCTGCTGGCTTACACCAAACGAGTTCTCCTGCTGCTTATTTGTACCTTGAGTTTGTAAGGTAGCACCTGACAACTAGAGAGCATTTCCTTGATGTTTCTATAATCCTGTTGTCCTGGGAATTAAGATTTCAAAGCCTTAAAGACCTGTGGGCCCTGTAGGACTGTGTCTGAACACTGTGTTTAGGCTACTGAAATTGCACCGCTCCAGGATTCTGTGTCTGGAGCCCATCTCTCCCCAAGAGCTGCGAGGTGAAGTTTTCTGGCTGTAGTGTTGCACAAATGGGAGAAGGAAATAGCTAGGTGGTGACTAGTTCAGCAGCACCATGCTGCTCAACAATTCTTTGCTGTTTTTAACCAGAAAGTCTAACTCTGAACCCTTTCTGGTATAACCTGCTGTGGGCAACCCACTTGTGCAGGAGGGTTGGACTAGGCAATCTCCAGAGGTCCCTTCCAGCCCCTATGCTTCTGTGTGTTAACTCTAATTTGGGATTTTTTTTCTCCTACATCTTTATGCTAAGAAAACAAGAGGAGTGCTCTGTACTTTGAGCCTTGAGCCTGATTCTGTCCTCTTCTTCCTGTGAAATAACTTTTGTTTCCTGCTTCCCTTCCCAGTAACAGTATCCTTTCAACATCATAAGGTTCTCAGTGAGAACGAATCTGTGTGCACATGAGGCTTTCCAGCTTTCACATAGGCAAATGACTCAATCTGAGGGGAGCCTGCAGCATCAAGGATCTCTCATGTAACACCAGAGTATCAGAGCCCTCTGCATCCAGTTCAGAAAATGATGCCTAACCCACTTCTCCCAGAACCTAGGCTATTTCAAGCTTGGCGCTATTATTTCCTTTCATCCCTAATTACTGCTGCTTTTTCTTTTCAGACAAACAGTTCTGCCATCATTGATCGCATTTTTGCCAGTGAAGGGGTGGTTAATTCAGCCATTCCAGCTTATCACCTCAGAGACCTTATTAAAAGGTACCTTTACTGCATTTATGAAGTGTTGCTTAAAGATGTGCCCTGTGAAGTCTTGTGCCTTGCTCTTGGCAACTTAGAACCTACACCCACAATGCCCTTGTCACCGTGCTAGGAACAAGTGCAAGCATTAGCTGTGTCAGCGCTTCACACTTCACATCAGTGAGTCTGTATTTGGAGAAAACTGGAAAAATAACAGTGCGGTGGAAACTTTGCTGCCTGTGGGGAGTGTTGTCAAAAACAAAAGAGGGGGCAGACGGTATTCAGATGTACTTGTGCAGCTCTGTGCTGAGAGGTCTGCAGAGGGAGGTCTCTCTGACTTGTGACGCTTCTTTGAAGCTGCAGGGTGCATGAGGCCACAGTTTGGCAGAGAGCCACTTTTAAAGTTCAGTTGGGGATGCTCTCAGGCAAGCCCTGGGTTATTAGCTGCTTTGAATCCCATTTGTGACAAGGTGTGGGAGCTGCTTGGGATGCAGTCGCTTTTGCGTGACTCTAGATGTGTGTCTGAGACAAGGGCGGAAGGGCCTGGAGAGGTGAAGCTGGAACATACAGTGTTCATTGTAAACCTGTAAGTGAGCAACTTCCTTAACTCGGTGTTAAAAGGCATCTCAGAGCAACGCCTCTTGAATTATGCTCTGCAGATGCTCTCAAGGGATCCTTCTGGCGTGATTAAGCTGTGAATTGGAAGATGTACTCTTGACTGTTCTCTTTGTACCATAAGTGCCCTAAAGATAGGATATTCCTTAGTACTGCCTTCCAGCCCAACTTGAATTTGTTGATGAAAGAATGTTGCATGCAAGAGCATAAGAATGTCTTTTCTCTTCCAGCATGCTTCATTGTGACCAAGGCAAGCGAGCCTCTGCTGAAAAGGCTTTATGCAGCCCATTCTTCAGCATTCCCTTTGGTAAGCTGTGCATGTTGTCTTTCATCACGTGGATATGCATTTGTTTCCTGTCTTGTCCTCACTGCTGCTCCCTAGTTTTGTGGCACTTGTCAGACCTCTGGTACTGCAGCAGGCAGGTCAGAATGCTGTCCTTGCTCTCAGCACTGCTCTGTCCCTGTGGATGTGTGGGCTGTGACTTTTCCTTCCCAGTAAATACTGCTCAGATTGAACTGACTGAGAGTGCACCAGCAGCCTCATTCAACCAAGGGGACAGAAATAACCAAGGTACTTAACTGGTATTTTGACCATTAAGGTGCTTTTGAAGAGTGTGATGCTATTTATGGTAGATGGATGGATTTTACTATGCTAACAGATTCCCAGTTCAGAAGGCAGAAATATGAGCAATAGCTGGTAGTTGCATCTGCTGCTGCCTCCTCTTTGCAGGCTGAGCAGTCCCAGTGTGTTCTCATGGTGCTGAAGCCCATCTTGGGCCTGGAAAGCAGGGAGCAAGTCAGGGCCTGCCTCTTGTGGTGTCCGTGTGGCAGGTCAGACAGATGCCACCTCGCTTTGATCTGGAGCTTTCTCTTCAATTGAGAAAAAAGGATGGTGTATCCCCAGGACCCTCCCTGTGTGGGTTGCAGGCTGTCAGCAAACGATGGGCTAGGACGGTCCTGTTCAGGCTTATACCCCTCTGCATTTCATGTTCCAAAAGCAATACGGTAGCATTGTTCAGAGCTTGCCTGCTCTCAGGAGCGCTGGTGAAGAGCTCCACATCCAGCTTTTCTGCAGCATAAATCAATGCATCCAGCTTCTTGATGGGCTAGCATTTTCCCTTGAATCTGAGCCCTATTTTTCCTAAGCTGCTTGGTGTAGCTTGCAGTGAAAGCTGTTAAATATTGCATCTTGTGAGGTTACATTTAGATGTTGGGATCTCAGCATATTGAGCAAAAGTAACAAACTCATTCCTGTTTTAAAACTTCTCTTGCATTTCAGAAACTGTGACTGTTGTAATCAAAGCCACCTTCCATAAAAGGAGTTGAACCTTTCTGCCAGACTTGCTTTAGAGCAGAGGGAATAGTATATTGGCAGTGCTTTCTGGTCTCATTTTGAACACACAGACCTTAAACTGTACCTGTTTGTACTAGGAAGGTGCTTCTGTGGTTAGTGCTACAAGTTTATACAACAGCTTCAATTTTTCTTAGTTGCTGGTTGTCTTCTTTGCCCAGGTTATACGTAAGCCTGTCTGCACAAAGAAGCATTTACAGTTGCTTTCCTACGAAGACAGAATATGATCTATCATTACCTTTCCATTGGACACAGCTGTTCTGTTTAGAGTAAAGACAGCTGAGAATGGCTTTCCTTGTCATTTACAGCCAAGTCTTGACTTTCCAGTCCCTCAGCTTCTTTCCTGAGCTGCTTGTAGGCTGCAGCCTTCTGTGTTGTCAGTGTGGTTGGTATCATCTGGGACTGAACAGGAGCACTGGTGCTAGGCAGAAAGTACACCCTAGGACAGAAGGGTATTGCAAGCAATGCATTTGTCAGGTGGCTCTGAGTCGTAGGGGTTTGTTCGTCTCCCTTCTCTTTATTTCTGATCCTGTAAAGTTGTTCACAGGATCTTACCTTCATTATGTGGCCCGAACTTCTTAGCACTGCTTTATGTAATTAAACTTTTTCACTTTTTGTGCTGCAAGATCACGTACAGGTCTTCAAAACAACATGTTGCATTTGGATTTTGATGACATTAAGGGAAGAACTTGATTATAATGTAAAATCAGCTGAAGCTTGTGCCTTAGTATAGCTTAAGAACTGAAGTTATAGAAGCTGTCTGGCTTGTTTCTAGCTTGTCTGGTACCAGTAACAGGAGGAGCAGGTTGCAGAATAGTTCTTTCATCTTCTCTCATTGCTGTATATAAGGGGTAGTTTGCTCAACTATCATAGCCCCTGAGGTCTCATCAGGTTCTACCTCTGCGCTAAGCAGGCACAATTCTAGTCTTAATTGCTGTTAGCTTTGTAATTTTAAAAGCAATTTCAAGTGCTGGCCTCAGTAGAATTGCAGACTGTACTGAATCCTTTGGGGGAATCTATCAGTGCATAGGCAAAGATACGTTGGAAATGGGCAAAATACATTATCTGTGTAAATGCAGGTAATAATAGAGTGAAGTAAAACTACATTGCAAAGAGCAGGAAAATGTTGTGCATGATAGGAGTGCGTGTTGAGTCAACTTTGTGTTTTTCTGCTGCTTTGGTTTCTTTTGTTTTCTCTAACTCTGTGGGTGTCAAACAGCTCCCCATATTGAAGATTTGGTGATGCTCCCCACGCCTGTGCTGAGGCTGCTGAATGTTCTAAGTGATGCTTCCCTGCAGAGTGAAGAAGAATATGAAGGTTGGTGTGTGCTGTGCAGTTCCCACATAGCAATGTCATCTTAACTGCTTTGTTTGGATTTGGTGATAACCAGAGGGGCTGTTAATAGGCACAAGAATAATGAGCTTCTCAGCTGAGCTCTGGTACCAAAAGGGTCAGCTGTGCCAACAAAAAATAAGCTAAGACTGAAAGGTTGAACCAGAAATCAGAGCTTATAGGGAATTCTTAAAGAATCCCAGATTTCAAAAAAGATTGGTTTTTATTTTCTTATTTGATTAAATGCTTACAGAACCTATAATGTGTTTGTGTTTCTGAGCTTCTGCAGAACGTGCACAGGACTCTGTGGAGCCCAGGAGCAGGATCCTCAATAGTTTACTGGTTGACTTGTCCAAGATCTCATCAGAAAACTGAAATAAATTGAGTTCTTAACCTGTATCAAAGCTATACTTGATAGGTAGCAAGGCGTGTTTGTGGAATTCACTTTTCTGCTTGCTTTTAAATCTCAGTGAGTGGCACAAGCTAGAGAGCTCAGGGGATAGGAGTTTAAAAGGCTGCGTTCTGCTCACACAAAGACTGGTTTGTAGCAGCTACTTTAGTTCCCCTCCTCCAAGTGCCATAACCAAAAATAAGCAGTCACAAATCCTGAACGACTTAGCTACTGGAAGGCCAGGCTTCACATGCAAGGAGAAGTACTGTCTGTTTTCAGGGATTCCCTGCCTGCACGTCTGTGACTGTGGGCCTCAGTTCAGACATGCTCTTGTTATATGTGGCTGTTGAGCAGTATCAATTTCTGTCATGTGAATTCTTGATTGTTGATTTTAAATTGAGAGGAAAAGGCTGTGTTGACGGGAAGTTCTGGATGTGTTCATTTAGCCTTTGCTTGTTTCTTAGCACGCTCTAGTTTGCAAAGTGAAAGACAACCAGCTCTTTCCTTTCTCAGATATCCTGGAAGACATAAGGGAGGAGTGTCAGAAATATGGACCGGTGGTTTCCTTGCTTATTCCTAAGGAAAATCCTGGTAAAGGCCAAGTAAGTGGATGGAGGGAAGAGGCTGTGCATTCATTCTCATGGTCGCTCTGCGTGCTGAAGGACTGCTTTCTCAGCTCTTGACTGACAACAATGCTAAAAATAGCTGGTTGTTTCGAAGGACAGCACACATTTCTTCTCAGATATGTGGAGTTCCCTAACCCGAGAGGACCCCAGAAACAGCTTTAGAAGAGGGTCTGGAATATGGGAGAGAACGGGAGAAACCAATGTGTAGGAGAGGAAGTGTTGAGGATGTAGAGCATTACCATAATTTCTCCCACCTTACAAAACATGCTGACCACAGAATTGAGGAGTGAGAGTTGAGATTGGGGCTCAGAGATGCACCTTCTTCCTTTTTAGCTCCACTGCCCTGAATTCCTCCACAGATGGAGGGGAAAAACTTGCTTAGAGACTGTTTTCTCAGTTGCAGGGTTGGGAGGGGGGCAGGTGGCATGGTGCTCCAGGGGCATTACTTTTTCTCTCTCTTTTTCAGGTCTTTGTTGAATATGCAAATGCTGGTGATTCCAAAGCTGCCCAAAAAATGCTGACTGGAAAGATTTTTGATGGCAAGTTTGTTGTGGCTACGTTTTACCCACTGAGTGCCTATAAGAGAGGATATCTGTACCAAAACTTGCTGTAGGCAGTAGCAACAATCAGGAGAGTGGTCTCACTCCTCTTCCTCACGTGTTTTACAGTTGAATGTACAAAAGAGCTTCCTAGCCCTGCTTCTGAGTCATCTGTAAAGGAGAGATGCAAAGGACTGAAATGGGCTTTGAAACCTTTACTGCTGCTTTGTGATGTGCAGAGGAGGCCTGGGTGGCTTTAAGCGTGTGCTTGTGTGTGTGTTTAGTGCTTGCTTGTTTACATTGGATGTGTGGCTTTGTCTGCCCCAGTGGGCACTCTGGTGACTGGAAGGTGGCTGTGGGAGCCTTGCAGGCAGAGCAGGTCTCACCAAGCACTTTCAAATGATGGAAGTGAGACCGCTGAATGGCTTGGCCTTAGCGCCTGGTTTTGCTCTGAAGAGAGGGTTTCTTTATTAAGCTTTCCTGTAATACCTGTGTTCTCCTCCAGTGGGGAGGAGGAAGGCCTCCCTGCCTTTGGTTGCTGTTTGTGGTGAATCACGGATCAAGCAGAAGCACCATCCTCACCCTCTCAAGAGTGTATTGGGAAGACTTTGAGTCTCCACATAGAGACTTCCTTAGAGCAAAAGGAAGGAAGCAGGAAAATGGTACCTGCTGAGCCTGCAGTGCTACCCTGTCACTGACTGGTGACCTGAGAAGAGCCGCACGTCTCACCTGGCACAAATGGCATGCTGGGCTCGGGGAACGAGGTGTGGCTGAGCTGAACTTGCTTGTGTGTGTGTGTGGGATAGGCAGAGACGGACTGGGTGTGGTTAAATGTCATCAGAGCAGTGCCAGCCTCAGTCCCAACACATCTTGTAAGCACTTTGTAGCCTGAGGTGATGTGAAAACTGTCACATGGAGTCATCTTTCTAGCCTGCACCCTGTGCTGGCACTGACGCTCTGAGCTCTGATGCCAAATCATCTGTAATATGCAAGTGTCTTTAGGTGATGTTTTTGGAAAGGAGTGTGCAGTATTCTTGGTGTGTCTGCAGGACCTCTGCCTGAGAGTCTTACAAGAAATAACGTATTTGTCTGTTGTAGGTTCCACGCTTGGCTTTTCTGTGTTGTGCATTTTGTTTTTGCATTAACCCACTAGACTTGTAGATTAGAAGCACTGACACTTTTGGTCCTTCATAGGTTGCACAAAGGGCCTGAGGCAATCTGAGATCCTGTTTGGAAAGGGCTTGGCCAGTAATCACTCTTCACTGGCCAGACTGATGTCTTTCCCAGCATCAGGGGCAACAGCCACAGGCTTCTGGAGAAAGAACCTGGGTGAGCAGCATCACCGCTCCCCCCAGAGCGTGCTCTCTGCTCATGTGGCTTTAATGCACAGGCAGAAGATCCCTAAAGCAGCTGCTAGCATGGAGCAGCCAGATGGTTGCTTCCCAGGGGCACGCAGACCCGTATGTGTGTGCAGGGACAGACAGCTCATTCCCAGCATGGAGCAGCCCTGCACAGAGGGGAATAGCATATTCCAGCTTGCAGCCCTGGTACCAGGTTAGTGACGAGGAGAGCCCTCCTATATCACAAACCCTCCTGAATCCTTTTCTCTAGCTGGAATACTTGAAGGCAGCTGCCCAAACTGTCTCTGACAGTTAATAATACCTGAATTAACTTGCAGTTTACTTCCTTGCATTTACTTCTTGCATCTTGCTGATGCTGGACTTGCTGGAATCCTGCACTTAAATGGTCCTCCTGATTTTTCTTTTCCCTGTGTGCATGTGTGCAGTTTGTCGGAAGAACCAACGTCTGTAGCATTTCACGAGTCTCTGTGCTGGCGTGGAGGCCTGTCTACTACAGCCCTTGCCAAACTTACCCAGAAAGGACCAATCTCTTTGAATTTTCTGTAGCCTTTGAGGTGGTAGATTTTCCAGGAATAAAAATCCCACGGTGAGTTTTAAGGCATGATTTGCTGATCAGACTGTTCCCAGAATTATGCTACTTTGGTGTACGTAGCTGTAAAGCAGCTTTGTGTAGATGGGGTGTGTGATTCATTGCTTTTAATTCAGCTGTCCTTGTAGCGTAGCAGCTTTGCTGTCTGGGAGGATCCAGGTGATGGTTGGATTAGGATCTTTTTTCTATGTGAAGAGCACTGTTTAATTTGTATCAAGAGCTCTAAATGTTGCTAGGTAGTAACTGACCTCCTCAGCTCTGAGTTTTTGCTGTCTCTGGCAGGCTTGGCCATTGGTACGAGCACTTTGGCCCAGAAATTCCCAGGTTCAGTGCCATTGTGTCAGCAGCACTGAGCTGGCTGCGTATGCCTCAGCTGGCAGAGGCAGGGCTGAGGGATCTGCCCAGCTCAGCGCCAGCCATGGGAGCATGGAAGGCTCTCACCGACGGTGGGACCTGTGCATCTCTCCAGTTCTGTGAGCTGCTCTGCTCTCTTTCAAGCTTATCTCCTTTTCAGGCTGTTGGCTTTGGATCTTTGGTTAAAGGTGAGAGCCATGCCAGGAACTAAATACATCTGCATATGTATACAATACATACAGCCGCCACATTTTCTCACTGGATGCTCAGTGAGACCAGGCTTGAGCGCTGAGTTGAGCAAAAAAACCAAGGCTGTTTTTTTTTTTGTTCCTGCTGGCTGGAGTTGAGGATGCTGATCTCTGTTAGTGGGTCCAGTCCCTGACTTCTCCCTGCAGGCTGCAGGGAGGTGTAGAAATTCCTCAGAACAGAAGTGTTTTAGCATCATCTCTCACCATCTGCCTGCAGCTTGATAGAAAAAGGCTCTGAAACTCACCCTGGTGTCTCAGTGAGCTCTTGGTGGCTTGGCAGAAGTTCTAGCCCTGCTAAAGCCTGTGTTCCTTAGCTCTAGATTGTACCTGAGTGTGCATGATGGTTTGATCTGTGGATGGGCATGGCTCTCCGTGGCTCACAGTACCACTTGCTGAAGGGGTGAGGTGTTGAGGTTTTCCCCCAGGTGCTTGCAGGTTTCTTGGTCTGTGCTGCAGGTAGAGCTTCCTCCTATGAGCTGTCCTTCTCCAGAACTACAGTGGTGAATCTTTCCCTGGTGCTGCAGCTGTCAGCTGAGGTCATGTTCCCAGCGTAGGCTAGAGCTCTTGCAGCCTCTGGAGAGGGAATTGTGGCTGGGGGAAGGTATCGTGTGGGGAGAAATCTGCTTCAGGGAGAAGGATGAAAGGTGAAATCTCCAGAGACAGCAAAACTGTGGGTGGTGTCCCTGCGCGGGGCCTTTCCTGGCTCTTAAAGTCGAGGGCCAAAGGTGGAATGAAATCCAGCAGCCAAGTTTCTGCTGCTGTGTATGTGTGCGAGCAGGCTGAGAGAGAAAGTTCTTTGCGCTTCCAGCTCTTTGTTACATACAGGGAGAGTAACTTTGGGTCACTGCCTGAGGCCCGGCCAGATCCGATCTTCATTCCCAGCTCCATCCCCACTGCTCTCGGCATGGTGCCAGCACAGCACACCTTGGCTCGTCCTTCCTGAGCACTCAGCACACCCTCCCCCTCGCCGGATCCGTGACCGCGCGCTCCATCCGGGTTAGGTGTGAGCTGTTGTACCCCGTCACGCTGAGCAGCCGTGCGCTTGGTCCCTCCGGATTATCAATAAATGACGCTTGGAGACGCGGCAGCGTGCAGCCAGCTTTGTGTGGGCCTGGGCCGAGCGCCGATCCGTGCGTCACCCGGCGGGGCTGGGAGGTGGCGGGGCTGCACCGGAGTTGTGGCTCCGCGTGGGAGCGGTGCCTCACGGCTGCCCGTAAGCGGGGCCTGTGCAGCCAGCTGCGTTGCACAACCGCTCCGTCCTCACGGCGGCTCCTCGGGGAGGGGGCGGCGGCCTCGAGGAAATGACGCACGCGGGGTGAGGCCGCGGCTGTGGGCTGCGGCCCGCGCCCGTGTGTGCCATGCGCCGCTGTGACCGTGGGCCGAAGGCCGTGCAGCGGGTGAGGGCCGGCTGCTTACGGAACGGCCCTCCGTTAACTGCTGCTTTCCGATGGAGGAGCGGGGCCTCCCTCGGTCCCCGTGCGCGCGGAGGGGCCTCGGACTGGGCCGCCCCCCCCCACCCCCGGGGCCTACTCCCTCCGCCGACGTGGCGCCCGTTGCCATGGCGGCCCGTCGCTCCCGCCCCCTTCCCCTCTATCGCGGCTCTCATTGGCCGAGCTTCGGGGGGCTGCGCGTGACCCCGTCTCCGATTGGCGGCGTTGCGAGGCTGGCGGGCCAGTGAGGACGCGCGGGGAGGTTCCGCCTCCGCCTGCCATTGGCTGCGCGGCGGCGGAGGCTATAAAAGGGGCGGGCGGCGGCGGCGGCGCGGCGCGGAGGGATGGAGGCAGCGGGAGAGGAGGACGTGGCGGCGCTGCGGCGGCGGCTGGCGGCGGGCGGGCAGGGCCACGTGCTGCGCTTCTGGCCCGAGCTGGGCACGGCGGAGCGCAGGGCGCTGGCGGCCGAGCTGAGCGCCATGGACGTGGCCGAGATCAACCGCTTCTTCCGCCGGGCGCGGGGCGGCGATGGCGGAACGGCGGCGGCGGCGGGGCCGGACGCGCGGCTGGAGCCGGTACCGCGGGACGTGCTGGGCAGCGCCTCCCGCGACCGCCGCTCGCTGCCGGGCTGGGAGAGCCGCGGTAGGTGCGGGGAGCGGCGGGGCGCGACGGGGCGCGGAGCGGGGCCGGCGCGCGGAGCCCCACGCGTGTCCCGTCCATCCCGTGCGCAGGGCTGGCGGAGATCGCGGCGGGGCGCGTGGGCGCTCTGCTGCTGGCCGGAGGGCAGGGCACCCGTCTGGGCGTCCCCTACCCCAAGGGCATGTACGAAGTGGGGCTGCCCTCCCGAAAGAGCCTCTTCCACCTGCAGGCCCAGCGCCTGCGGCGGCTGCAGCAGCTGGCGGAGGAGCGGCACGGCACAGCGTGCAGCATCCCCTGGTGAGCGGTCCGGGGCTGCCGTGGGGGCGGTGCGGTCCTCTGTGGGTCAGTGCGTTCTCTGGGCTGACGCTTCCCTGCTGCACGGTGCCGCCAGCCGTCACCTTGCGGGTGATGCGCGCTGTTGGCTTGGCCAAGAGGCGGCCCCGGTGGGCTTTGTAAGTCCCTCATGGGGCGAGGATGCCAGACCCTATGTCCCCCCCATAGGTACATCATGACGAGCGGGCGGACCATGGAATCCACCAAGGAGTTCTTCCAGAAGCACCGCTACTTTGGCCTGAAGAAGGAGAACGTCATCTTCTTCCAGCAAGGCATGCTGCCCGCCCTGGGCTTTGATGGGAAGATCCTGCTGGAGGAGAAGGGCAAGATCGCCATGGCGCCAGGTCCGTGGCAGGCAGCGGGCGTAAGGGGCTCAGCGCTGCACCCCGGCCTGTTCCCCGCTCCCCCTAGCTGGGCTCCCCACTGTTAGCCAGCCCGGCCCCTCCCGTGGGAGCAGGCGGCGGCTGGGCCGTGACGTGTGCGAGTGACACAGGCTGGGAGGTGCCGGCTTGGCAGGCGTTCTGGGGTGGGGTGTAGTGGGTCTGGGGAGCCTTCGAGCCCGCTTCTTGGCCCTGCTGAGGAGGAGAGCCTTGCGTGGCTGTGCCCAATGCTCCTTCCCCACCCCAGATGGCAATGGGGGTCTGTACCGGGCACTGGGAGCGCATGGCATCGTGGATGACATGGAGCGGAGGGGTGTGCAGAGCGTCCACGTTTACTGCGTGGACAACATCCTGGTGAAGGTGGCTGACCCCAGGTTCATCGGGTTCTGCCTGGAGAAGGGAGCGGACTGCGGGGCCAAGGTATGGTTCTCAGGCTGCCCCCACCCTGGCTTCCCCAGCCCCGTTTCAGCTGTGACATCCTGGACACACGTGCAGTGGGTGCAGCTAACACCAAGCACAGCTCCACGTGTCAGCTGCGGGACGTTGCACACCCAAAGCTTTGCTCAAAGGCTGGATTTAACAGCAAAAGGTCCTGAGCGTTTATGTTTGCTTTGGGCTCGGCTCTGGCAAACAGACAGTAGATCTCACTGACCTTGGTGCTGTTGGAGCTGAGAAGGGAAAGCGGTCCCTCCCTCTGGCTGGCAGGAGGAGAAAGTAAACCCGGATGCCCTTCCCTGGGCAGGTGGTGGAGAAGACCAACCCCACGGAGCCAGTCGGCGTGGTGTGCCGCGTGGATGGTGTCTACCAGGTGGTGGAGTACAGTGAGATCTCCCTGGACACCGCGCAGAAGCGGGGCCCAGACGGGCGGCTGCTTTTCAACGCCGGCAACATCGCCAACCACTACTTCACCACCTCCTTCCTGAAAGATGTCGTCAAGTACGGGCTCAGCTTCATATCCTGGACCCGGTCCTCCAGATGAGATGAGCCATGGCCGGCGTGGTGTCCATGTGCCTGCCTTAGGCTCTCTCTCTTGGCCCCTCGCAGCATCTATGAGCCGCAGCTGCAGCACCACGTTGCTGAGAAGAAGATACCACACGTGGATATTGAGACGGGGCAGCTGATCCAGCCTGAGAAGCCCAACGGGATCAAGATGGAGAAATTTGTCTTTGACATCTTCCAGTTCTCCAAGTATGGCTGTGTGTCTGTCCCTGGGCCACGGGTGGGGATGTGTCCTTGGGGATGCCCCAAGAGCAGACCCGACCCTCTCTGTCCCATTCTCCTCCCCAGGAAGTTTGTGGTGTACGAGGTGCTGCGTGAGGATGAGTTCTCTCCTCTGAAGAATGCAGACAGCCAGAACGGCAAGGACAACCCCACCACGGCACAGCACGCCCTGATGTCCCTGCACCACCGCTGGGTGCTCAACGCAGGGGGGCACTTTGTGGATGAGAATGGCACACGCCTCCCCGCCATCCCTCGGTGAGCTGCTGCTTCTCTGGAAAGGCAGAGCCTCCTCCATCCCCCTGGGCAGGCTGTAGGACATCAGGCAGCCCTCAGCCTTCCTGGTGCCCGTTCTGCACCCAGCGCTGCCAACAGCAGGTTGCAGCACCCCTTGGCCAAGAGACTGCTGCCGCTGGTTGGAGACGGCACCAAGCAGAGCGAGTCGGGGATGGCTTTCCCATCCTTCTTAACCCTTCTTTATTCCCACGTAGCATCACAAACGGAAGGTCAGATGCCACCCCGGCTGATGTCAATGACAAGTAACTATACATGCCACCGGGCTGCATGGTGGCGGGGCGGGGTGTAGGTACTAACGGGCTGCAGGCAAAGCGAGGTGACCGGGCACTAACAGGGGCTCGGGCGCATGCTGCCTGCAGGTGTGTCTTGCTGTAGGAGAGTGGTGGCACTGCTCCTTCCTGGTGCTCCTTTCCACAGAGGCTTTGGGAAAAGGTGAAGGGTTCTGTGCTGCTGCGGTGAGCTGGTCCCTCCTCTGCTGGTGGGGAGCAGACCCAGGACACGGGAGGTGGCTGATGTCTCCCAGGGTCTACCTGACACCCAGCAGGTTGTTTGCTGGAATGGGATGAAAGGCATTGCACACCCTGAGCAAGCTTTGATGTAGCACATGTCGGCCATAGTGGGGATGGCCAGCTGTGCTCGGGGACTCCAGCTGTTGGGCTCAGGATCCAGGCTGACACCAACAGAGCTGATGGCAAAAGGCACTTGTAGATGCCCCATCCCTGGAGGCATTCAATGCCAGGCTGAATGTGGCTCTGGGCAGCCTGGTCTGCTGGTTGGTGACCCTGCATGTAGCGGTGGGGTTGAAACTAGATGATTGTGGTCCTTTTCAGCCCAGACCATTCTATGATTTACAAGCATGGGAAGCATAGAGAGGTGTTGAAATTATTCTTCTAATAGCAGCGTGTTCTGCAGGCACAGGGATATCCGTGCTCCATGCACTGGGCTTGTCTCAGAAGGATGCACCAGTGGGTTGGAGGGCACTCCCACTGGTTGCCTTCCATCCCTTTCAGTAAACACTGCACTGCTGCCTTCTGATGGATGCACCCAGGTTCTTGGTTTCTAATTCAGGACTCTGGATGCTGCCAGGTTTATAGATTGCCATCATGCAGCTAGAATGTGGGATAACAGCTGCATGTAGTGGCAGTTCCACATTTTTGTTCTTCACTGCTGAATGGTTTTTAATGATGTTTAATGATTACCTCTAAAGCAGCCAGACCCTAAGGAGGACACAGGTGCCAGGACCTTGCGCACCACCATGCTGTCACTGTCCAGGAAGGGGCACCCTGGGGTGGTACTGCAGGGGCTGGGGACAGTCCCCATGGCAGCAGAGTGCAGGAAGAGGGAGCATCAGATGCAGCAGGGCTGGGGGCATGGTGCTGCTGTAGTGCACACAGAGATCCTCCTTAAAGCTGTGCCTTGAGCTTTCTCCTCTTCTAGCTGTTGCCCCTATCTAAACCACGGCTCATGCCTAGCTGGGGGAGCACTAAGGGCTTTGCTAACCAGGGGGCCATGTGCCAGCAGGCTGCCGGCACCAGCCCCCATCCCCCAGCTGCCTGTGGGTGGCTGACTCTGGGTTCTCTCTGCAGTCTGAAGGATGCCAGCGACGTGCCCATCCAGTGTGAGATCTCCCCACTTGTCTCCTACGGCGGGGAGGTAAGCGTGGCTCTGCTGCGGAGCAGTGCCCACCTTCCTCCCCCTGTCTAACAGGCTGCTTTCTGCTCTGCTAGGGTCTGGAGGAGCTGGTGAAGGAGCGTGAGTTCCGTGCACCTTTGGTCATCGATGAGGACGGGATCCACGAGCTGGTGTACAACGGCATGTAGGCAGCGCTGGGACCCGGCCGTGCTTGGACATGGCATGGCTGCAGCTGTGCCTGGCTCTGGCATGCTGTCTGCTTCTATTTATGTTTTAATTTAAAAACCAAACACTCGGTGGATGCCCCTGCCGTGAAGCACAGCCACGGTGCTGCTCTTCGCACTGTGGGTGCGTATCTGTAAACCTGTACATACCAATGGTCGGTGTACCTGCAGAGGGGTTTTATGGTACAGGGTTGGGGTTAACCCTGGATTTTTATTTTTCTCGAAGCAACATGGCTATTTTTTTTATAGGATCCTTCTTATGGCCCATCCCCTTTTTGCTCATACTTTGTACATTGCACAACTGGAATTGCCCCATTAAACCTCTATGTCCCTCCTGGCTGCCACCTGGTGGTGTTGTGCGGCGGTGGCTGTGTGCCGCTGTCCTACCAGTTCCTCTGGGCACCGGGCTGGGGTGGCTGTGGGGGAATCCTGGGATTGCCTATGTCCCAAATGAGGGGTTTCAGAATGCGGGGGCACTGCAGGGAGGCGGGGGGCAGTGGGCAGCTGGTGTTTGCCTTGGCTGCTGGGCTGTTTGCACACCAACACTTATGCATCAGGTCCTGGGATGGAGCAGCGCTGCCCGCTGCCAAGTTATGTGAGCACTGCCTCTGGGTAGCGGGAGGTGTGGGGTGGCTGTGCCTGCGGGCACGTAGGGGTGGTGGGCATGGGGTGGCACAGCCCATGGGGGGTTGAGGCACCGGGGCTGTCAGTGGAGGGAAAGGGGCCCCAGCACACTGCCACAGCCTGACACTATTGCACAAAACATGATTAAAACCCAATATTATTATTTTCTCCACGCTGTGTTGTGTTGTCAGCGGCCACGGTGCCAAGCGGCTGCCTGGAAATGATGTCAGAACCCAACTTCAGCACCAGGCCTGCAGAGCCTCCAGCTCCTGCTGTGCCCTGTGTGGGGTATGGGTGCACGGCCACGGGAACCCTGAGCCATGCACTGCGCAGGGCCTGGAGTGGGGTGGAACCCACATATGGCTAGGGTGGGGTCTCAGGGAACTGCTCCACCACCCATTCTGGGGGGCCCCATGGGTACCCATAGGGCTCAGGAGGGTCGCAGCAAGGCCCCGCACGCGTCCCACTGCTGTGGGGCGAGTGCCGGAAAGGAGAGCGCTGCCTATTGCTTTAAGCTCCCTCCCCAACCACGGGTATTTTTTTATTTTTTCTCCCTCTCTATGAATGGGTTTTGCTGTAAATTATAGCTTTGCGCACATTCCCTCGGGTCGAGGAAAATAACCTCCGCCGAAAAGCCAGCCCGGATTGGTGAGCGGCTCCCCCTCTCCGCTCCCTAATTGAAACCAAATGTGCGAGATGTAGGATTGTGGGATTTCTGGCCGGCTCCCAGGAATCCACAGAATGTGAGCGCGCTCGCAGAGGCATCTTGCATCAGCCTGGGGAAGTTCGCTCCTCGCCTGGCTCCCGCTGCCCAGGCGAGGGGCGAGCAGCCCGCCTGCTGCCGTCCCCATCCCGCTCCGGTGAGTCCCTTGGGGTATATGGGAAGTGTCCACCCCAGTCTGGGGGCTTCAGGGGGATGAGGGGTCTGTGCTCTGCTTGGACGCTGTGTGTTGGGGCTGGGCGCGGAGCGTGCGTCTGGCGGCGGTGCTGAATGGCCGTGGTGCCCTGCCGTCCCTGCGGTCCCCAACCAGGCACGCGTGTCCCCGTGGCTGTGAGGGACACGGGGACGCTGCTTGGGTGCTCCCAAGCACCCTTTCCCCATCCCAGCGCTGGGGACCCGCTCACGGCTCCCCGTGCCAGGGCAGTATGGCTGTGTGCCATGGCAGGGTGATGCCATGCACTGTGGTGGAGTGATGCCATGCGCCATGGCGAGGTGACGCCGCGTGGCTGTGTGCCGTGGCACGGAGCAGGAGGAGGGCCACAGCTTTTGGCTGCCGGGGGCCCGTTTGGGGTGCAGCTCTCTGGCAGGGCCACGTCTGCACCCGCCACCATGGGGCCGTGCCGTTGGTGTCCCTCTGGGCAGCCATGGGGAAGCGGCTGATGCTTGCAGTGTGCCACTGAGATGTCCCTGCTGAGCCTGTGGTTGGGGAGATATTGTGGATCCACAAAATGGGACTGCCTATGGCCCAACCAAGATCCATTTTGGGGAAGGAAAGGGACTATGGGGCCTGGCATGCTGTGCTGTTCTGCAGACACTGTGCCGGCAGTGTGACATGCTGGGCACTGTAGTGTCAGCTCCGGACCCCCACCCAAACAGCACCAGCCCTGGGCTTGGCACATCATGGCCGTTCTGGGGGAGATGGGATCCAGCTCCTGGCACAGCTTCGGTGCCTCCTTCCCTGGAGCAGTGCGCTCGGAAAGCCCTCAGGTTCATCACCGAGCTTCAATTGCCTTCATTTACTTTTTTCCCTGCTCATTCTCCCTGCTAATTTCAGTAGAAGAAGAGGAGGGGGAAAAAAGAAAAAGAAAAAGAAAAGGAAAGAAAAGAAAAAAAAATAAATAAATAAAACTGAAGCGGAAGAGGGAAGCTCAGAAGCAGCAGAAGGTGCCAGGGAGGAACTCCAAAATCGCCGTGCAGTAAAAATTTCCAGTGGTAGGAAAACTTCTGCAGAGCTGTTCAGACAGACCGGTCACTTTTGTCAGAGCGGTGGAACAAAACCCATTTCCAGCTGCTGTGCCAACACTCGGTACCTCCGCCTGTGCCACCGTCCTGCTGCTGCCCCTGGTGGGACCGCCTGCTCTCCCTGCGTCTGCCCAAATAGAAACCCGGTGCCTTCAGACACGGCGGCATCTGGTCCCCTGATGCTTACAGGGTTTACTCAGCCTGAAAGAATAGTGGGAAAAATGTCTGCGGATGTCCCTTGGAATGCAGAAGGAAATTGAGATTTTAGCGTTGGAGGAGTTGGCCATCACAAACGGGAGCCTTGCGCTCGCCCGGAGCCGTGTGGTTGAAGCTCCAGGCTGGCAGCTCGGCCCGCTCCCTGCATTTTCCGAGCTGTCAGCAGGAAAAAGGGCAACAACATACGTGCTTTTCCAAAAGGGAGAGAAGAAAAGGGAAAGAAAGGATTGCTGTAAGTCAGGGGGTGTGTTTGTGCTGCTGTGGAACTCGCCCTTTGCACACAGGCTGTGCTCGCTGCATCCTCCCTCTGTTCGAGCAGCACCAAGCTTGGCTCTGCCACGAGAACCATCTCAGTAAATGCCCTATAAATCTCAGACAATTACCTGTTATTATTTCTCGGAGCCAGAAGGCAAGGAAACTGTGCTCTGCAATGTGATACTACTGCCATACAAGATGAGATTGTGCAATGCCTTGCTTTTATGGCCATCCCTGGCGCTTTTGCTCTTGGGTTCAGGACGGTGCCGGTCCTGAGCTGGGCTGCTGGAGGCTTTGTGTGGCTCTCATGGCCCTGTTGGCATTGGGGTTATGGCATCAGGGTGCCTCTGAGTGCAGGGCATGCTCAGCCCATCCCAGCAGCAGTGCTGTGACCCTCTGGCTGTGTCTCTGCAGGACTCCCGCCATGCCGGCCCTGCCCAGAGCTGCCCTGCTGCTGCTGCTTCTGCTGCTGCTGCTGTGCATCCTGCTGGCAGCCAGAGCCCAGGTCAACCCCGGTAAGTGGAAGCTGGGCAGCAGCCAGAGGCTATGGGGCAGGGGCACGGCTCCTGGTTGGAACATGGGTATGCCTGCCCTCATCCAGCCAGGCTGGCTTCCCCCTCAACCAGATTTACAGTTTGGGAATTCAGTGGGCTGACCTGCAGTGCGTGCCAAGCCGTGCAGGAAGGCACATGGCACTCAGTGCCCACCCCTCCACACGAGACCGCAATGTGCTCCACTGGGGCTTGGCATCGCCCGGCCCCGCACTGCTCCGTGTGCTCTGGTTGCGGGGGGAGTGCTGTGGGCTGGAGCTGGCAGTGAGATGGTAAACAGGGCCAGACAAGTGGCCTTTCAGCAGCGCTCCTGGCAGCCAGGTGCAAAATAACAACCCCTGAGGAGCGGTGTGGATGTAGTGCTGCCCAGGGGATGCAGCCCACCCGCCCATCCTGGTACTTTTCCACTCCCTGCAAGGCAGGCGGGAGGGCGAGCACCTGACTTTGACCCATATGCAGGCCAGGGAGCAGCATGGCCAAGAGCAGGGAGCTGCAGGTGGAATTTGGGGTGGGTAGAGTCTGGATGGAGGCCTCTCCCACCGCTGCTGATGTGCTTTTTGGCAGCTGTGTGCCGGTACCCCCTGGGAATGTCGGGTGGGCACATCCCCGATGAGGACATCTCAGCCTCCAGCCAGTGGTCCGAGTCCACGGCCGCCAAGTATGGACGGTGAGTGTGGGCAGGGCAGGGGGGGCTGAGAAGGGGCAGGATCTGCTGGGGCACGAGGTTGGCATTGGCCCCCCTCCCGAGCCCTCCCCATGCCGCCCCAGGCTGGACTCGGAGGAGGGCGATGGTGCCTGGTGCCCTGAGATCCCAGTGGAGCCTGACGACCTGAAGGAGTTCCTGCAGATCGACCTGCGTGCCCTGCACTTCATCACACTGGTGGGCACCCAGGGCCGTCACGCCGGGGGGCACGGCAACGAGTTCGCCCCTATGTACAAGATCAACTACAGCCGGGATGGCACCCGCTGGATCTCCTGGAGGAACCGGCATGGGAAGCAGGTGAGGAGGCTGCAGGGCACAGCCTTCCCCATGCCTCAGCACCTCGTTGTGCCCACTGGGTTCTGTCCCCTAGGTCCTGGATGGAAACTCCAACCCCTACGACATCGTCCTGAAGGACCTGGAGCCACCGCTCATTGCGCGCTTCGTCCGCTTCATCCCCGTCACCGACCACTCCATGAATGTGTGCCTGCGCGTGGAGCTGTACGGCTGCGCGTGGCTTGGTGGGCGCCTGTCTGTTTGTCTGTCTGTCTGTCCATCCCCCCCACTGGGCTCACTGTCCCTTCCCTGCAGACGGGCTGGTGTCCTACAGTGCTCCGGCCGGGCAGCAGCTCGTCCTACCCAGCGGCACCGTCATTTACCTGAACGACTCTGTGTATGACGGGGCCTTCGGGTACAGGTGAGGACCAGAGTCTTGGGCAGGAGTCAGGGGATCTCATGGTAGAGCTCACCTGGTGGGGGTAAAGATATGGCTCACAGAGTGCCCCTGTCCCCATGCCAGCATGACGGAGGGCCTGGGCCAGCTGACAGATGGCGTGTCGGGGCTGGATGACTTCACACAGACCCACGAGTACCACGTCTGGCCGGGCTATGACTATGTGGGCTGGCGCAATGAGAGCACCGCCGGCGGCTACGTGGAGATCACCTTCGAGTTCGACCGCATCAGGAACTTCACCACCATGAAGGTCCGCATGCCCCACACTCCCATCCCCTTCCTCTCGGTGTGCCATGCTGACGGGTTGTCCCACAGGTGCACTGCAACAACATGTTCGCCAAAGGGGTGAAGATCTTCAAGGAGGTGCAGTGCTATTTCCGCTCCGATGCTGGCGAGTGGGAGCCCAACGCCATCTCCTCAGTGCTGGTGCTGGACGACGTCAACCCCAGCGCCCGCTTTGTCACCGTGCCCCTGCTGCACCGCATGGCCAGTGCCATCAAGTGCCAGTACTACTTTGCAGACACTTGGATGATGTTCAGCGAGATCACCTTCCAGTCAGGTACCACTGCCCTGCAGGTCCTCCTGGGGCTTGTGGGGAAAGCAGGGCTGTGGGGTGCTTGTGTTCCTGTCCTTAGAATGATTGGAAAAGACCTCCAAGATCATCTAGTCCAACCACCAACCCATCCCAACTGTGCCAACTGAACTGTGTTTTTTAGTGCCGCATCTCAGATGCAGGTGGTTCTTGAACACCTCCAGGGATAGTGACTCCACCCCCCCCACCCCAAGCAGCCTGTGCCAGTGCCCCACCACTCTTTCAGAGAAGAATTTTTTTTCCTAATATCCAACCTGTCCTTGACAGTCTCCTCTTCTCCCTTGCCAGATGCAGCCATGTACAACAACTCAGCAGTTCCCCCGGAGATGCCCATGGCCCCCACCACATACGGTAAGGCACCAAAAAGCACCTCACACCAAACCTGGTGGAGGCTGGGGTCACCTTCTATTGGGAAGATGCACGGAGGCTCCAAAAGGGGAAGATCTGCCTCATCTGATGGAGAAAAGTGTGCAGGGTTTGTCCCCTCACCCCAGTGTGACCAAGCGTGTGTTGTCCCCTCCTGCCAGACCCCACGCTCAAGATGGACGATAGCAACACACGCATCCTGATTGGGTGCCTGGTGGCAATCATCTTCATCCTGGTGGCCATCATAGTCATCATTCTGTGGCGGCAGTTCTGGCAGAAGATGCTGGAGAAGGTGAGTACACACGGGACGGCTGCAGGGCCTCTGTGCCACCCCCAGCTAGTTGAGGGCTCAGTGGTGACCATTCCAAATGCTTCTCCATGGGGCCAGATGGCAGAGGGGGACAGGCTGAGGGACAAGTGGGGGTATGCAAGGACATGTGCCTTCCCCGCTTCCACCATTATGGGACAAGGCACCAAAGAGGGGCTCTGAGTGTGGGCTCAGGGTTAGCCATGGCCGTGGTGACAGGATCTGTTGTTGGGACAGTTTACTGAGCCCAGGGGACCCCATGGGATAGCAAGCACCGGGGTCATATCCCAGCTCTCTCCTCACTTACCCCCTTCTGCAGGCATCACGGAGGATGCTGGATGATGAGATGACCGTCAGCCTCTCCCTGCCCAGTGAATCCAGCATGTTCAATCACAATCGCTCCTCCTCCTCCAGCGAGCACGAGTCCAATTCCACCTACGACCGCATTTTTCCCTTGGGTCCAGACTACCAGGAGCCCTCACGCCTGATCCGCAAGCTGCCTGAATTCACAGCGGGTGAGGAGGACACGGGTAAGGAATGGGAGATCCTCCTGGAGTCACTGCGGTGCTGCAGTGTGACAGGCATAATGCTGGGTGGGAGCTGCCCCATGCCCTGTGGGCTGCACGCCCATGGCAGGATTGTCCCCACTGTCTCCCCAGGCTGCAGTGGCCCCGTGAAGCCATCCCCAGCCAGCGGCCCCGAGGGTGTCCCGCACTACGCCGAGGCTGAGATTGTGAACCTGCAGGGCGTCACAGGTGGCAACACCTACTCGGTGCCGGCCCTCACCATGGACCTGCTGTCTGGCAAGGACGTGGCCGTCGAGGAGTTCCCCAGGAAGCTGCTGACCTTCAAGGAGAAGCTAGGGGAGGGCCAGTTTGGGGAGGTGAGCTGGAGCTGGCATCCACAAACCCTCTGTGGGCTGGGATAGATGGAGCTGGTGTTTGTGGTGACCAAAGGAGACCACTGCTGGAGGTGATGCCCACCTGTGGCCTCCTTCCCAGGTTCATCTCTGTGAGGTGGAGGGGATGGAGAAGTTCGCAGACAAGGAATTCACCCTGGAGGGCTTGGATGCCAGCCCCAACTGCCCCGTTCTAGTGGCTGTGAAGATGCTGCGGGCCGATGCCAACAAGAATGCCAGGTACTGCCCTCATAGCACAGCCCCTGGTGGGACAGCTGTATCCTCTGGGCAGTGTCCCCAGCTTCCAGCACACTTGGGTGCCACAGGTCCTTCCCATCTCCTGCCCACACAACCCATCCCATTCTGCTCCCAAGCCCAGGGGAGCGTCCCCCTGCCATGTCCTTTGGATACTGGGCACTTTACCCCATCATGCCGGGGTGTCTGTTTGATCCCTGTGGTTTCTGTTCTGTAAAGGAATGATTTCCTGAAGGAAATCAAGATCATGTCACGGCTCAAGGACCCCAACATCATTCGGCTGCTGGCGGTGTGCATCACAGACGACCCACTGTGCATGATCACTGAGTACATGGAGAACGGTGACCTCAACCAGTTCCTGTCCCGACACGAGGCACAGAGCCCACCTGATGCCCAGGTGCCCACCATCAGGTAGTGCCGTGGGTGGGGGCACAGGGACGGCGGGGGACTCGGTGTCGCCCAGCCCCTCAGCCCTGCTCGGTGTCCCCAGCTACAGCGACCTGCGCTTCATGGCCACCCAGATTGCGTCCGGCATGAAGTACCTGTCCTCCCTCAACTTTGTGCACCGTGACCTGGCCACGCGCAACTGCCTGGTGGGCAAGAGGTACACCATCAAGATCGCCGACTTCGGCATGAGCCGGAACCTCTACAGTGGGGACTACTACCGCATCCAGGGTCGTGCCGTGCTGCCCATCCGCTGGATGTCTTGGGAGAGCATCCTACTGGTACGGCTGAGTGTCACGGGTCAGCTGGTGGCATCTTCAATTTGGATGGATCACACCCTGTGCCTGGCGGGTGGCCTTGGGAGGCACAAGGGGGAAAGGAATCCCTTTGGGAGGTGGGATGAGAGCATTGCGGTCATGCTCTGTCCCCATGCTGGGCACGGAGCTGGGAGGTTCAGGAGGCTTTGATCTCCAGGCATTAGGATCCGTGGGGCTGTAGGGTGTCGCTCATCCCAATCCCGCTCTGCTTGCCCCTGCCAGGGCAAATTCACCACGGCCAGCGATGTGTGGGCGTTTGGCGTGACGCTGTGGGAGACCTTCACGCTGTGCCGGGAGCAGCCCTACTCACAGCTGTCTGACGAGCAGGTCATCGAGAACACCGGAGAGTTCTTCCGGGACCAGGGCCGGCAGGTAGGAACGGGGCGGGCAGCACGGGGTGGGGGCTGTGGGCCTGGGGAGAATCGTAGAAACACAGAGTCATCGAGGTTGGAAAAGAGCACTAAGATCACCTTGTCCAACCATGAAACCATCAGGATGCTAAGGGGATGGATGGGGCGTCTGGGGGCTCTTTGCCATGAACATGAAATCCCAGTGCATGGGGAAATCAGGCTCCCTAGGGGCAGTACAGTGAGACAGTAGCAAAGACTGCTCAGAGAGGTGGTGGGTGCCACCCAAGGTCAGGTGGGATGGGTGTCTCTGTCCAGTGCAGGGGAGTGGGACCAGACGGCCTTTTAGGGTCCCTTCTAACTCAAATGATTCTGCGATTTTATGATTTTGCTGTTGTTTGTTGGTTGTACGTGGTGTTAACTCTCTCTCTTTGCCTTTTGTTTTGAAGACGTACCTTCCCAAGCCTGCACTGTGCCCTGACTCTGTCTATAAGCTAATGCTGAGCTGCTGGAGACGGGACACTAAAGACCGTCCCTCCTTCCAGGACCTGCACCGCCAGCTGCAGGAGGCGGCCACCGAGGAGTGACCCCGTGCTCAGCGGGCACCCACTTCCCAGGAGGAGAGCCCCAGTGCGGCAGGGGGAGCACAGGGCAGCACGGCCCGGAGGGGCTCCGAGCTGGGAACGCTGCGGGCTGGACAGAGGTTATTTATTGGGGACAGTGACTTTGCGGGCCCAGGACCACGTGCCTTAAGGGAACCCATCCGGTTCCTCGCCGTGCACCGTCAGACCCCTGCATGTGGACAGGAGGAACTGTGGACTTCAGGGTGCACGGACCCCTCTGACTTTTTTTTACACCGTTACTTCATCGCGGCTCCATTCGCAGTACCCTATTGCTGAGGCATGTATATATTCAGTAGATGCACCTGTATATACGGGAGAACCCGCTGAAGAGATGCTCGGTGTCGTGGTTTCCTTGGGGCTCCAGGGCGACACGTGGGGACGCGGCTCCAAAGAGCGGGGCGCCCAATGGGCGGGGCGAGAGAACGCGGAGTGGGCGGGGTCTATCAGGCCACGCCCACGAACGGCCTCTCTTCCCGCCCCGCCTCTCGCCCCACCATCACGCCACCGGCCGTGTGGCCACGCCCCCTCCGCCTGCACCCATTGGCCGAGGAGGGAGGCGGGGCGATGACGTACGCAGGAGGAGAGGGCGGGTAGCGAATATAGGGCTACGGCAGCGGGCGCGCCGGGAGCGACATCTGGACTGAGATGGAGCGCGTGGTGCTGGTGACGGGAGCCAGCGGGTGAGCGTGTGGGGCTGGAGGACTGGGGGGGGGGGGGGTATTGCCAGCGCTTGACGCTGATCACCGTGCCGTTGCAGCGGCGTGGGGCTGGCGCTGTGCCGGCGGCTGCTGGGGGAGGATGGACGCATCCATCTGTGCCTCGCCTGCCGCAACGCCCAGAAGGCAGAGGCCACGCGGGACCTGGTGCTGCAGGAGTACCCCGCCGCGCAGGTCTCCACCGTGGAGGTAGACCTGGGCAACCTGGCCTCCGTGCTGCGTGCCGCGCAGGAGCTGCGCTGCAGGTGAGTGGGTGCCCCTGTTGTCCCCATCTGAACCTGTCTGCTGTCCCCATCTGACCCCACCGTGTCCCTCCGTGCTGCTCACCCTGCTGTCCCACTCTCCCCGCAGGTTCCAGCGCCTGGACTTTGTCTACCTGAATGCCGGCATCATGCCCAACCCGCATGTCAACTTCAAGGCCCTCTGGAAGGGGCTCCTGACCGGGTAGGGATGTGGGTGTCATTATGGGCCAGCCCTGACTCGAGGGGTTGGTGACCAAGGGTCCAAACTGATGGATCCTAACTCCGCTTAGAATCACGGAACAGCTCAGATTGGAAGGGATCTCCAAGTCCCTGCCAGGTCAGGCTGCCCAGGATCCCATGCAACCTGGCCTTGAGCACTTGCACAGATGGGGCATCCCCAGCTTCTCTGGGCAGCCTGTCCCGGGGCCTTGCCGCCATAGAGAAGATTCTTATGTTCGACTGAAATCCACACTTGTTCAGTCTAAAACCTTTGCCCTGGAGCAGCAAAAGGTGTGGCTGCTTGGGGCACCCTGCGTGCTGTCTGAGCCCTGCTGTAGGGCCAGCTGTGGGCTGGAGGGGGGGGTGGTGCTCAGCCCAGGCTTGGGGAGGAGTGAGAAATACTTGTGTGTTCCTGGGGGATGAAGCGTGCTCTCACTGGGTCTTGTTTCTGTGTTTTTTGGTTTCCCAGCTGTAGGTCACAGTGTTTTGTGATGCTGCGATGGCAGGCTGTTAATGGGAGAACTGAGCTGAGGATTGAAGTTATGGAATGGATTCTGATACAGCCGGGTGCTGAATGTAGACACTAGGCTGCTTTTCTTATCTGCTAATAGGTCTTTGTTCCATGCCTGAGATTGGTTTTCAGATCTGAACGCTTCCTCTCTGTTTCCCACCCTTGTCTTCCAGGAAGTTGCTCCATATGCTGACCACTGCAGAAGGAGTCATGACACAGACAGACAGACTGAATGGGGATGGGCTGCAGGAGGTGTTTACCACCAACCTCTTCGGGCACTTCATCCTGGTGAGGCTGTGCGAAGGTCGGGCTGTAGCTCTGGGCAACACAGGGCAGTGGGTGCTAGATTCTGCCTTATAATCCTGGTGCAAGCTCAGGCCTGACAGATAAAGAATGATAGGAGAAAAGTCTCCTGCCATGTTCTCTTGCATGAAATAGCTCTAAGTGGTCGTAGGGTTGTTGTAAGGATTAATGCTATATCTAAAGCTTACTGTAGTCAGCGGGTAGAGGTAAACCAGGCACAGCTCTTTCCGTCTCCAAGGAGGCCACCAAGGCTTGGCTCTGTGGACTTCTGAGGTGCTCCACTGAGCTGTGCAGAACGCTGCCACTGCTTGTACAACTTCCTTGGGGAAACCTGGGCTGAAGCTGCACCTGAGCTGTGGCTGCCTTTTCAGCACTCCCTGCACAGCTTGGCGTGGCTCGTGTGAGGCCCATCTATGAAGGTTGGCCATTAGTAGGAAAACTGAGCTTGCAGCTTTTCAGTATGGTAAAACGATGCCATAAAGCTTTACAATTGTGATGACAATTCTTTTTCAGATTCGTCAGCTCGAGTCCCTGCTTTGTGGTAATGAAAAGCCATCACGACTCATCTGGACCTCTTCCAGCAATGCAAGGGAATCTGCCTTCAGCCTGGCTGACTATCAGCATGCCAAGGGGCAGGAATCATACAGTTCATCCAAATATGCCACTGACCTGACAAGTGTCGTTCTGAACAGGAAATTCAATAAGCAGGTGATGATGGGATTTGTGTGTCTGAAGGACTTAATGAGCACCTACTATTTGTAATTATTGTTACATTGTTGTTGCCTTGCTGCATTAGTTCACAGCAATCAGATATGTGCCTTAATGCATAGGAACTGGCTGCGGCTGCACTGGTGGGGCATGCAAGCTGCCAGCCACAGGTCTTCCTGCTTGGGCCATCCGCTACAGAGTATTTCTGGTAGCAGAAGCTTTTAGGAGAGGTTCCTACCTTGCAACCTTTAGTTTTCTATTTAAACAAAAGAATTGCTCTTAAAGAGCAAAGGGCTGAAGTGCTAGCCACTCTTCTCAGGTGCGTGTGCCCATTGGTGCACTTGAGGCACAGATTCTGCCAGAGGGAGGGGGTAGGAGCCCTTCTTTACTATTGTGTAGTTACAGAATGACTTGGTTTCTTCTCTGCAGGGTCTGTATTCCAGTGTTGTTTGTCCTGGCCTCGTCATGTCCAACATGACCTTCAGAATTTTGCCGATTTTTCTGTGGGTGCTGCTCATGCCCATCATGTTTTTGGTAAGAGGCTCTTAGCTGGTTTGAAGGAGCTCTTTGAAGCAGCCTGCTTGTGGCTTCTCAGTACTATTATGGCTCTGTAGCTCTTCTGTTGAATTGGGCAGGCTTGCCCTGCGTGGGCAGCTTGCTGACTTGTTTGGGGGGCTGGTGGTTCCTCAAAGCACCCCTCTGGCCTTCTGGGACAGCAGGTTTCCTGGGAGGAGAGAGGTGGCAGTCTCCTTCTCTAGGAGCTTCTTGGAGCACGGGGCACAGAGGGGTGAGCTAGTGACACCCCTTTAACCTACACCAGGTAGGTGCTGCTGCTCTTGCTGCATGCTCTGACACAGCCTGTTATCTGGAGTGGCTTTCAGGACTTAGTCTGAATGTCTGCTTCTTGTGGGCTGGTTTTCCAGTGAAGGTGCAAAGCATAGCTTGGAGAATGGAAGGGAAAGGCCTTGCTGCATCTGCTTGGCACTGGGAGGAGGGCACTGCTGGTGTCTTTATTCTGCTGTGGGTTCCTTGTGGGAAGGACAAACGGGTGTAGTCAGGTCTTGCCAACCTGCCCTTGGGTACTATGGGTCCTGGTTTTCCCAGCAGAGCTCCTCAAAGCAGCTCTGCTGTTGGGAAGTACTGCACACAGACAGAGCTCAGCCTTTCTTAGAGGCACAGAAAGAATTCTGAGAAAGTGCCAAGTTGTTTGCTCTCTGTCTCTCCTCCTGCTTCCCAAAAGCTGTCTTTGCCTTTCTTCTTATAGCTTCAGCTTTCCAGACTCAGTGAAGTTCTGGCCCTGCTGCAGGCTGCCTGCCCCAGCTGCCCAAGCAGTCAGTAGCTGATCCTGGCAGATCACCTTTCTCCTGTCAGTGGAGAAGGCAGTGCCTTCCCACTTGTCCTCAGCACTGATGGTGTTGTGGACCCACTCTGTCTCCAGCCATATCACAGCCACACAGGGCAGGAGGCAAAGTGTCTGTGGGCCGTGTGCTTGCTTTGTTGCCTGCCTCCTTCTGCATGTGGAGCGAGGCTTGCTGGTCTCATGGATGGCCCAGGGAACAAGCTTGTGGGGACAGAGGAATGCTTCAGTTGTAAGTGTGCAACACTGACTGTAGGCAGCTTTGAAAGCATTTCTACCCCTGGTAGATGGTCTTGTGTTGTTGGGCTTGTCAAAGAAACCTTGGGTCAAAATACTGATTCATTCTTGTATTTTTGTTTTTTCCCCATCAGATACGTTTCTTTGCCAAGACTTACACTCTGACACCTTATAATGGAGCAGAAGCTCATGTAAGTGCTTCACTATTTAATTTAACAGCCCTCTCTCTTGGGTAGCTCTTCCCAGCACCTGCATGCTTTAACCAAGAGCCCCTCTATGGGGTTGGATTTCTCCTCCGAATCCCTTACAGGAGGGAGTGCTGGGAAACCAGCAGTGACCAGGGCTGATACCACAGGGGCCCTTTGTCAGGTGTCCAGAGAAGGGGGGATTTAGGCAAACCTCTGCCCCTTCTTCCCCTGATGGGGAGGGTATTGCCTTGCTTGCTGTCAAACCACAGGCGCAGAGCTAGAGGGCAATGCAGGCAGGGTGGGTTGAAGCTGAGGACAGCCAGTTTGGAATTTCTTTTCCAGGTATCTGGTCTCCCCGTGCTTATTGAAAGCACCCATACTGTTTTCACCCATGTCAGCCAGCAGCTGGGTCCCTACCTATAGGTTTGGTTGGGACTGCCTGCATGAATCTGTGCTGTTCTTCCTAGGTGTGGCTGTTCAAGCAGAAGCCAGAATACCTGGATCCACTTGTGAAGTATCACAGCTGTACCTCTGGACTGGGGAAGAACTTTGTGGAGCCTAGAAAGGTGAATGGGACAGCAGCCTCTTGCTGTGGGGGCTTAGCTTGGCTGAGGTCCTGCTGTGTGCTGCCTGGCACAGAGCACAAGGGTTGGTGATAGAGGTCCTGGGGCTGGAGAGGAAACCAGATGCATGCTGAGCAGCAGAGAGGGCTGTGGGACTATCTGTGAGGTTTTCCTGGAGTAACACATCTGCCATCCCCATGTTGGAGTCTGGAAGCTCTTAGGACGAGCCGGGAAGGCTTGTGGTGGAGGATGTGGAGCTCAGCATGCTGCAGTGCTCAGTCAGAATGTTCTGTCTGTTTCTTAATTGAGCAATCCCTCCGTGGGACTGGGGGGGATGGGAACAAGGACAACAGTAAGTACTTCTGCTGTCAGCTGATGTTCAGGTGGTAGCAGGGGAGCTTGGGAGCTGGAGGTACTTTTGGTCTCTGACAGTGTGTCGTGGCTGAGACTGCTGCACCACAAGCTCGACTTGAACGGCCTCTGTCTATGACCTGGTGTTTTGACAGTGAAGATCTTGCTCAGAACAGGATCAGTGTGTTATGATGCTTCCCCACAATATGCTCTGGGCTGTGTCCTGGAGATGGAAGGCCTTTGTGTGCCCCTCTAGAGAACACAGAGCTGCCCTCAGCATGTGTATGGGCTGCCACCAGTGACATGGCTCAGTACGCTTCTTATTCTTTTCCAGCTTGATGTGGATGAAGAAACCGCTGAGAAATTTTACCAGAAGCTGTTGGAACTGGAGGAGCAAACTCTAGAGAAGTATGGTGATCTCCTAGATTAAATAAAGCTCCTCCTCAGTGAGTTAAGGCTTCTATCAGTAACGTGGGCTTCCTTCATTCTGGTGCTACTTGGGGTGCCTGCTATTCTGTGGGCACGTGGCTTCAGCACTGATCTTCCTTCTCTACAGAAGGTGAACAGTTCCTTAAAATGGAAATGTGAGAACTGAAGTAAAATACTTAGTCTTTCTGGTATGGGATTTTTTTCTGGCATAAAAATGGAGACCTATTGTAGGTGGAAACTGTCCTAACGCAGGTGTGAGGCGTTGTCTTCTAAAAACATGACTGAACTGTGTACAGCTCAAGAGGAGCCGCAAAACATGGTTTGAATGTGGCTTGGTGTGGGGAAGGCAACAGCCTGGGGTGCTGCTGTGAGTTGTGGCTCCACCAGTCCTTCGAGATGGTTTGAACTCATGACCTGTGGCTAATCCTGACATACTTGAAGACCCATCTCCAGCTGAGCTGCTTCTGTTTGCACCCCAGAGCTTGGGCCAGCATTCCAATGAGTTGGCAAGATTGAGCCTTGCTGAAGGTTAGGCTGTGTATGGCCCTGAAGCAAAGCTCCTGAAAAAGCAGGATTGTTCCTGGAATGGGACAATCACTCCTTGCCTCCGCTGTGAGGAGGGATGCGTTTTGGATAGCTGGAAATCACGAGCCATCCCTTGGATTTGGGGCCCTATGTTCTAGCCATGACTGACTGGGAAGGCTGAAGCTGTTGGAGTTATCTGGGTTTCAGGGCCTGACTGCTCTGTCTGTTGCAAGAATGAGGTTACCCTGTTATTATCTATTTAACTGTCTTTTTGTATTTAATAAGTATTCTTCCTGTTACCTATCTCACGAGTACCTGGTGTACTTCCAATGCTGCAACAAATAAATAATTAGCACTCACTTGTCCTTGCTATGATGGAGTTTTTGCTGTGCTACTGGGCTGCGGTGAGCTGGGAGGGAGGGCAGATGTGTCTAGCAGGGAAGTGAGGGGTCCCCAGGGCAGCTGTGAGCAACCTGCTCACGTGCCTTCTAATAAATGCCAGGCATTAGTAACTTCTGAGGACTTTAGTGTGGTTTTGTACATTGAATGCTTGTCTGAGACAGTTTCCCTGCTTTGAGTGCTTGAGACAAATGGACGTCTCCAGCACTTACTCACCTACCTTGTCACATAACTAGTGATTAATTACTGCATTACTGGGAGCACTGGCTGTGCCCAGGCATTGCCTTGGGGTAGGCAGGAGCTGGCAGGAAGGGTCAGCACACACAGGCTCTGACTTCTGTAAAGCAGATGGAGGGTGTGCTTGTGTGAGCCTTTGGTTAAGCACGGTAAAGGCTGTCCTGGACTGTCCTGGTCTCTAGCTTTGTTCAGCTGAGCTCCTCAGGGCTGTAATCCTGCTTTTCTGGGCAGGAAAGGAGATGACAGCAAGCCAGTGGCTGGCTGCCTGCCTCCCCTTGGGCTTCTCCGTACCTTGTCCTACAACACTATTTGGCTTCTTGTCCTACAGAGTAATAAAGCCTTTCCCTTGATTGGCTTTAGACATGTTTCTTGAACACTGCAGTGCTTCTGCCTTGGGATTTGGTAGGTATCATTCATCCACTACAGCTTTGGATTCTCATAGCCAGAGACACTCCATCATTCCTTATATTATGGATCCTGTGCCCTGCTCTGACAGCTCTTTGTTACCTTCTTTGGGATGTAATGTATGGAGCAGCAGATATTGCTCACAACAGTCTGACACGACACTTCATGAAATGAGTGCAGCTTGTGAGAGGTGGGAAGCAGAAGGTTCTTATGCCAAGGTAATCACAGGTGTTGTTTGTGCCTCCTCTCAGAGCCAGCTACGTGGTTTGGTATAGAGCAAGGAATGCGTGCAGTCCTGACACCATAGCTGTGATGGTGTGAGAACTTGAATGCAGTGGGATCCGGAGGAGCCAGCGTTCCATCAACTGGAAGTCAACTAGAAGAGGGAGTGGTTTTAAACTGAGATGGGGAGGTTTAGGTGGGGTATTAGGAGGAAGTTTTTCACACAGAGGGTGGTGACGCACCGGAACAGGTTGCCCAAGGAGGCTGTGGATGCCCCATCCTTGGAGGCATTCAGTGCCAGGCTGGATGTGGCTCTGGGCAGCCTGGTCTGGTGGTTGGTGATCCTGCACATAGCAGGGGGGTTGGAACTGGATGGTCATTGTGGCCCCTTTCAACCCAGGCTGTTCTCTGATTCTATGAACTGATGTATGTGGAAAAAGTAAACATTTTCTGTTGTGCAAACTTTTAAGCCTGGGATGGAGTAATCAGTTTCCAGGATGGGCAGAGATTGATGACGATAGGTGGGATCTTGCATGATTTTTCTGGTGTGTGCTTGTGGGCTGAATTGTTGCAGAGGGTGAGCCTGGTGGGATGGGACAAGTACTTTTTGGCTGCGCAGAGGCTCCAGCTCTGTTTCTTGCTTGGCCTTCAGCTGGTAACCATGGGCAGAACCTGGTGCCTTGGAAGGGAGGCTGCCCCGTGCCTGGGTGTGGCCCAGCTGTTTACTCCCCTTGTCTGGCTCCCTGGAGAGAGTGTAGAGGTCATCGTGTGTTACTGAAGAAGTGATGGCTAGGCTGCCCTAATTCCCTATCCCTTCTTCCTGCCCTGGTCCTGTGTTGTTCTGGGATGTCTCGTGCAGCGGTGGCAGGCAAGGAGGTGTTTGGAGCTATTCTAGGCTCAAGGTGCGCCCTGAGTTGCTGAGTGGTTTGGGTGCAGCACCCACCTTGCTCAGCTGCACCCAGAGTGAGACGGTGACCAGAATCTCAAAGTTTTGCACTGAGGCCATCTAAAGGTGGGCTTTTCCCTTCTTGGTGGCTCTGGCCCAAGCCCAGCTGCATGTCCTGGTTCAGGTGTCTGCCCCAGGTACCTGAGCTGAGCCGGGCTGTGCTCTGAGCTGCATATCTGTGGGGTTAATGGCTCTTTACATGCTGCTCTTGGCTAACAGGCGTGTGTGTGTGTGTGTGTGTGTGTGTGTGTGTGTGTGGAGCCTTATTTCCAGCTAATCCCTCTAGCTTGAGGCACGTCCAGTCATAAAGCTGGTAATGGAGAAATGGCAGCTGGGTCAAGGAGAGCAAGCAAGTACTACACGCATCCATCAGCCTCTTCCCGGCAAGCTTCTGTCTCCTCACCTTGTGCGCTATAGCAGAGGAGACCCAACCAATACCAAGGTGTGAGTCAAGAGCACTGCTTGGGTTGTGCACGTGGAACTGGCAAGCCCCTCATGCAGCAAAAACAGCTCTTGCTGTGAGCACATGGCCAGGGGTGACAAAGACAGGTGAAAAACGCAGGGACATGTGACAAGTGACAAGTCTGGAATGGCAGCAGTGAGTCAGTGCTGAAGCAGGAGTCTTCTGCTGGTCTGGGGGCTTCCAGAGATGCTCTGAGGTGGGTGCTAAAAGTGTGAAAGCTTGCCGTGGTTGTTTCACAACATCCTGCATGGCAGGGCTGTGTGTTCCTCCTTTGCTGGCTATTGTGGCTGGTCTGCAGCCACCAATCTCTTAGCTCTGCAGGCAAAGGAGTTGCCTTGCCCCAAATGCAGCTCGGGTCCACCACCACTTACAGCTCAGCTGGCTTTACCTATGTAGGGCATTGGTTGTAGGAGTGGGAGTGGGAGGGCTGAGATCCACTGGGCTGGGTGAGCTCTGCCCCTCTAGCACAGAATCACCAATAAGCACATTGGTCCCAGTAAACAGATGCAATGCAGCCATCCTGTTTCAAAACATCCAATCAATTAATATTTGCTGTTGGCAGTACTTGGCAGGAGCTAGGGGCAGATGACCCAGTGCTGAAGGGCTGGGCTGCAAGTGGGGAGACAAATCTTTCTATGGAGCCTTGCAGGAGCACGACAGCTCTGGGGAGAAGAACCAGCAGGGCATGGGGCTGGGTGGTTTTGTTGCTGGCTTTGGCTGCAGGCAGGTTCCTTGCCTGCCATAAAGGAGCAAGGTAGAGACAGGAGATGCCATGTTGCCTCCCTTTGCCCCCCCACCCACAGGCCTGCAGCTGTGCCATGGGTGCCTTGGTGTGGCTGTCATTGCTGTCCCATGACACACAGGGCCAGGCTGGGTGACACCGGGGGTTATTAGGTCCGGGACATGCTGCTGGGGGTACCTCGTGGTGCTGGTGGCACGTGGTGAACGTGTCCCTCTGACACCAGCCCTACTGCTCACAACCCACCTGGTGCCAAGCTGTGCTGTGTCATCAGCCACATCAGGCCCTGTCAGCACCCTGCATGACCCAGGGAGCCTCAATCACCTCTTTATCAGCCCTTGCTCATTTGCCTTTGCTCCCCACCTTTTCCGCTTGGCTGTGCAGCAGTGGTACTCCAGGCCAGGACGTGGGGTGTGGGCACGTGGTGGGTCGGTTCCTTGTCCACATGGGAGCTGTGGGCTGAACTGCAGTGTCCTGAGCTTTGTGAGAGCACAGCTTGTTGGAACAGGACAGGCAGCTCCAGCCCTTTACCTGTGCTTGGTTCGTGGTTCTGCTGAGCGCTGAGCACCAGCAGCTTCTGTAGGGGCTGCCTGCCTGTGTGGAGCTCTGCCTGCATTTCCCTGCAGCTCCTGGAAACCAACTTCTGTTTGAGCTTGAAGTATCCCCAGGACATTTGAGTGGGCTTTTGCCTGGGAGATCAGAACAGGTTTTGCTTCATTGCTTCACCCAGCTTTGAGCAGTCACCTAGGGCTTCCTGAGCCCCTGTATCCTCTGTGGGCTGTCCCCCACCAAGGCAGGGACCTGGGCTCCTGAGCTGGGTGTTGGCTGCAGAATCCCAGGATGGCTTTGCCCAGTAGACTGAGCATGCTGTTCTGCCCTGGAGTGTGGGCACAAGGAGAATGTGTTTTGAAACCCAATGAGGTGGAACCTCCCATTGATCACAGGGGCTTGAGCAGGTTTAATTACAGTGTGTAGTGGGGACAGTGCAAGCCAACTGGAGTGAGGCAGGATATGTACAGCTGTGTGCACACACTATGGGGGAAGAACAGAGGGATGAAATGGGGATGGACGTTGGACTCTCCCCTCCAATGCCCTCTGTCTGGAGCAGCTGGGGGGCATGGATTTCAGAGTAATATGGCTATAAAGCAGATCGTGTTTGAAGTCCCACATTTCTCTTGGTGCAGCGATCTGGCCTGAACTTTGTACTCAGCTCCTGTGCAGCTCAGCTTGGTGTGGGTTCTCCAAAATCCAGCTTCAAGGTGCACTTACCACGTGGAATAGACCTGCCTAGGAAGCTGGGGGCACGTCGCAGCCTCCTGGTATAGCTAAGCACTCCTGGCTTCGACAGAGCTCCCTGCCTGGCCAGGGCATGCTGCAGAAGAATGCTGATACAGGCATGCCTCCTGCAGGCAACGTGCTGGGCAGCCTCAGAACCAGCTCCCTTCCAGGGCAGGTGTGCATTCACCGAGTCCCATTTGACTCATAGACAGAAACAGAATTGTCGTTGCTGAGGTCAGTTGGGAGCCACTCAAATTGCTGGGCAATTCGGATTTGCGTCATGAGCTTTCCTGCATAGTCACTCTGCTCCTCGGGATGGATTTCCTCCTCCAGTGGATGGAGATGGCAGCGAGCTCTCCCCATCTTGGCTCATGAGCCAGTGCACAAGGGGCTGTGCATCCACCCTTCTGCCTTCTAACCATGACCCAGGTGAGAGGCTTCTGCTGGGATTACCTTTCACTCTAAGTGCTCAGCTGGCCCTTGGCAGTGGCTGAAGCATTGCTTTCATGAGAACCCTTGGTCTGCAGAGCTCAAGGATGTGACGGCGTACACCTTGAGCCTGTTTCTCTGTATGATCCCTGGAAGGCACAGCTGGGTGACGAAGTGCACTGGAGGTAATGTGGCCTGCCTACAGCAGCTTTGGCCTCTTCCATCAGGATGTGGTCTGCCACCAGAGGTCATGGGACCAGAGAATGCAGGAGGTGAGGCCATGGGAAGGTGCTGGCAGCTCTGGCATGCACCAGGCATGTGCAGGTGGTGTGTCCCACCAGGAAATATGGGTACCTTCAGCTAAGGAAGTAACTGGCTGTGAACCCAGGGCTCAGTGCTGAGTGTGGTGCTGGTCAACCTCTGCATGGACGACCTGGACAATGGGGCACCCTCAGCACGTCTGCAGATGACAAACATGGGAGCAGCGGCTGCTGATGCACCAAAGGGCGGTGCTGCCATCCAGAGGGACTGGAGAGGTGGGCTGGTGGGAACCTCCTGGAGCTGAGGGAGGAGAAGCGCAGAGCCCTGGCCCTGGGAGGAACAAGCCCAGGCATTGGGAAGCCCGGGAGAGCAGCGTTACGGAGGTGGAGCTGATGGTCCCGGGGGACACCTGGTGGACAGCCCGGCACTAGCCCCGGCACGCTCCGCGCAGCGAATTTCATCAGTGAGCATCCCAAGTACTGCAGCGGCAGCAGCAGCTCGGCAGAGGCGGCCGTACCGCGGGATGGTGCTGCGGTGCCTCTGAGCGCCGCCCCGGGGCAGCGGCAGCAGCCCGAAGCCTCCCTTGGATCGGCTCGGCTCGGCACGGTCTGGCTCCGCACAGCGTGGCACAGCACAGCTCGGGATGGCACGGCCAAGCTTTTTTTGCAGTGGGACTCCCTGCTGGCTCGTGCTTAGCCGTGCCGAGCCATGCTGTGCAGCGCCAAGCCCTGCCACTCTGTGACAAGCCATGCCGAGTCCTCCCAGTGCCTGGGCTTGCTAATCTCAGGAGGTTCCCACCAGCCCACCTTTCCAGTCCTTCTGGATGGCAGCACCACCCTTTGGTGCATCAGCAGCCGCTGCACCCAGGTTTGTCGTCTGCAGACGTGCTGAGGGTGCCCCATCGCCCAGATCGTTCATGCGGAGGTTCAACAGGACTGTACCACCGCTGACCTCCAGGGTACACTGCAGGCTGCTGGCCTCCAACCAGACCGCCCCGTCTTCTTTGCCCGTCCCTTCAGGTATCTGAGCACATCAGTGAGCTCCCCCTGGGCCTTCTCCAGGCAGCTCTCTCATCCTCTCCTCATGTTCGTGGCCCTCCACAGCACCCTCTTCCAAGAAGCTCCATGACCCTCCTGTACTGTGGGGCTGGGCACCGTGCTCCTGGTGAGGCCTCACAAGTGCTAAGCAGAAGGGCGGGATCACCGTGTTGAGCTGCTGGCAATACTCAGCCTGATGCAGCCCAACACCACCTGTCTTATTTTTGCAGCAGGGACAACGTGCTGCCTCAGCTTGGCATGGCACAGCCCCAGCCTTGTGGCAGAGCTCATGCAGGAGAGAAGCAGTGATGCACAGGTGAGCTTGCAGCCTCCCGTCCCACACAGCTTAGCACACCCTGAGGCACACTGGCACACTCTGCTGTCCTCCCTCTGTCGGTCTGCCCTGTTGGGTTGTTTCTTGGAGGAGGAATATTCAGAACTTAGAGATGACCGCAACGAGTCTGCATTTCTCACCACTGTCTCCTCTTGCCCCCAAAGGACAGGCTTAAACTTGCCTTCAGCCCAAACCAAATACCACCAGAACCACTCTCTTCCCCAAGTACAGAAAAGAAAGCACCAAAGGATGCTGACAACACGTGAGCTCCTTCCTTTTCCACGCGCTGTGCATCCTTAGGCTGCCTGCCCCGTGTGCCCACAGTGTGCAAGAGATGAGAGCCACGCTGCCTCCTGATAGCAACCAGGCTGCTATGAGGCTTTTAGTTTGAAACCATATCCCCTTTGTCCTGTCTGTCCTCTTCCTTCTTACAGCCCCCGTGTACGCCGACAGGCTTTTCTCAGGTCTCCCTGGAGCCTTCTCTCCACTCTGAACAGCCCCAGCTCTCAGCCTGTCCTCACAGGGAGGTGTTCCACCCCTTGTGGCCCTCCTCAGCCACAGACTGGGGATGCACTTAACCCCACTGTCGATGTCATGATGAAGATGTTAAGGAGCACTGGTACCAGTACCGAGCCCTGAAGGACACTGCTCATCACCAATCTCCATCCATTGACCGCTGCTCTGTGGGTATGATCTCACTACAGGTTCCTCATCCATCCAACAGTCCACTTGTTAAATCTGTATCTTTCCAATCTGGAGAGAAGGATATTACAGGGGACTGTATCAAAGGCCTTACTGAAGTCCAAACAGACGACATCGCAGGCTCTTCCCTTGTCCACTGTCGCATGGCCGCTACAGCCCGGGCAGACTCCAGTCCTGAGGTCGGCTCTCCAGCGCTGGCGAGCAGCAGGTCCAGCACCGCATCCCCCTGCCGGGCTTATTACAGACTCAGGATGTTACCCTCGACGCATTCCAGGAGCCTCGTGGGCCGAACACAGCTCGCGGCATCCGCTGGGTCCACCTGCCCCCCGGGGGTCGGCAGGCCCCGCTACGGCTCCGCCTCCTCCTGCCGCGGGGGGGCAGGGAAGGAGGGAGGGAAGGAGGCGGGGAGGGAGGCGGGGGCCCGGCCCGGCCCCGCCCGCGCCCTCCGCGCCGCACCTGAGCGAGCAGCGGCGGCTCCGCGCCCGCCCCGGCCCCGGCTCCGGTCCCGTCGTCCCATGGCTCGGCCGCTGCCGCTGCTGCTCTGCCTGGCCGCGCTGGGCGCCGGCTGCCGGGCAGGGCCGGCCCCCACCGGCACCGCCGGGCCCTCCGCCGAGCCGCTGCAGGACGAGGCGGACAACCAGGAGAACATCCTCTCGCAGGTACGGGGCTGCTTTGGGGGCGACGCTTTTTGGAAGGATGCTATTTGGGGGCCGCGCGGCTCGGGGCGGTGCCGCTCGGGGGAACGTTGCTTTTAGGGGGTGATGCTCTTTGGGGTGCTGAGCGCGCCCGGGGTGCTGCGACGTGCTTGCCTTGCGCTGCGCCGGGGGGTGCCGTGCAGGATCGGGGTGGGTGCATCTGCAGAGGGGTTTATCGCTCCGCTTTGTTCCTGCTTTGAAACACCGACCCGGGGACTTCCCTGGGGGGCTCGGGGAAGGG
Source organism: Alectoris magna (assembly GCA_030625065.1). NCBI lineage: Eukaryota > Metazoa > Chordata > Aves > Galliformes > Phasianidae > Alectoris > Alectoris magna. The sequence goes on along the minus strand of CM060568.1, from coordinate 22,970,001 downwards.
GGGTGGGGGGGGGGGTCCGTGGGTGGGGATCTGCCGCAGCCTCTTTGTGTGCGGGCTCTTCCCCGCCCGGGATGCGGTGGAGGGCTCTGTTGGCTTTGGCCGATCCGACCGTGTGCTATTATCTGCCCTCGGAAATGGCTAACGCGGAGCCTATTGGAAACATACCGTCAAAGTTATTTTTGTGCTCGGGCTTTCAGAAGCTCTGTCTGCAAATCTCCGTAAAGGAAATTCCTGGCATTGTATGGGGCTAATCAGCAGCACAGTCCCACCACCAGGTTACGCTGCTTGTAGGGTTGTTCGGTTAGGATTCTACAAGGTTCAGGATGTCCAAAGAATCCTTAAAGCCAGTGGGGAGGTCGGGCATCCCAACAGGGCTGTGACAGCGCTGTGCTCAGCTGTTAGGTGACTACGACAAGGTGAAGGCGGTGTCCGAGGGCTCCGACTGCCGCTGCAAGTGCCTGGTGAGACCCCTGGGCCGCGGCGCCTGCCAGCGCATCAACCAGGGCTCCTTTCGCGCCGAGGACTTCTACACTGTGGAGACCATCACCTCGGGGCCCAGCTGCAAGTGTGCCTGCGTGGCCCCCCCCTCGGCGCTGAACCCCTGCGAGGGGGACTTCAGGCTGCAGAAGCTGCGGGAGGCGGACAGCGGAGACCTGAAGGTAGGAGGAGGGCTGGAGGCTGAGGTCGTGCTGCTTGGGAGTGCTCAGGAAGCCTCTGGGGAGTGCTGCCTCCAGCTGGCAAGGTTCAGAGCCTTTGTGGATGGATGGACGGATAGACGGGATGGTTGGATAGATGGATGGATTGGTGGAGAGATGGGATGGCTGGATACGTGGATGGGATGGTTGGATAGAGGGATGGATTGATGGAAAGATGGGATGGTTGGATGGAGGGATGGACAGATAGATGGAGAGATGGGATGGCTGGACACATGGATGGATGGGTGGACAGGCAGACAGTGCTGTCTCCTTCCATCACCATGTTAAGGTTCCTGTCCTGGACAAGAGTGTGGCCCAGAGCGCTTTGGACAGATAGATGCTGCCTGCTGCAGCCAGAGAACAGCTTGGGAGTATGGCCTGAAACATGGCCAACATACAATATTCATAGTGAGTTCTGAAAATATTTTCCTGCTCTTTGTCTCTTTAAAGAGATCTTTTGAAGCCTCTTTCTTCATCTGCTTTGAAAGCATTTATCTGTTACTCTCATGTTTACACGTTTTATGTAGGAGTGAGGCTGGGACAGACGGATGGAGGTGTGTGGCTGCAGTGGTCAGACACTGTCCATCCCCACTGCCTCGTTCCTTCTGAGAGCCGTTGCCCTGTTCAGGGAGGTGGTGGCAGGATTTGCTCTTTCAAAATGTTGACACTTCTGTACCATTTGCTGTCCCACGGCAGGGAGCAGAGCGCTGGTGACACTTTCCGCTGGTTCTGGGCTGCATCCTGGCTGGGTTCAGCCCTGAACAATAACTCATTCCCATTGGTTTGGAGCTGGGGATGTGTCTCATCTTGTCAGACTGCAGGCAGCGAGCAGCCCGCTGTCCGAGCTCCCCGCAGCAGGGGGAGATGACAGGCATGGGCAGATAACCCGGCATGCTGGGGAAGGAGGGTCTGCTCTGCAGCTCTCCAGCTGTCCCTCGCTCTCCAGGAAGCTCAGCTGGGCTGAGGCAAAGCTTTGAGACCAGCATAGCCCTGTTAGATCCTGTGAGGATGCAGCTGGCACAGTGCAGCACAGCTTGGCTCTGTCTGCTTCCCAGCCATGGTGTGAGCACTCCTCTAGGAACTGGCCTCACCCACAGCCCACCTGGCAAGGATCCACACCCAGGGCTTTCCTTTGCTGTGTGAGGATCAGGAGCTGTGAAAGCAGGTGGCTTAGTTACCAAGCACTTCTCTGGGGAGGTCCCCAGAATGAGGGGCAGGCAATGCCAGGAGCACCCCACTGCATGTGCAACGTGTCCCAGTGAAATTGTGACTTGCTGCCCCTCTGCTTGTGCGTGTAGCTTGCATTCTGGGGGTCTTGGGTGTACAGCCCACAGCAAGTGCATGCTCAGGAGGAGCTGGAACACAGCTATTGGGGTCTACAACCCCCATGCCTTGGTGGAAGCCATCCAGCCCAGGTGGAAGTGCGTTTCTCTAGTGTCTGTCTGGCAGCCCACGTGCATCATGTCAGCCGTCATGGTCCAGTTCTCAGCAGAAAAGTGGATGCACAGCCATAAAACAGCCTTGTCTCTGCTGCTGCCATTTTACTTGGCACAAAAGGAAACTTTCCTTTGCTGTCAGCTCCGCAGGGAGACTGCAGGGGCTGGGGTGGAAACTGCGAGTGCCGCCAGCAGTGCTGCCTGCATTGCTCCCATGTTTATGGAGCTGTGCTGAATGGTTTGACTCCCTGGAAGAAAATGTCACCTTCTTGCAGTGGTTCCCACCCACCAATGATGCTCGGTGGCTGCACGGTGCCATGCTGTGTGTGTTTATGGCTGAGGGCAGCAGGAGAGACTGTGGTCAGAGCAGGAGCACAGTGCCAGGGGGTATCACTGTCCCCAGGGTCCCCTGAGGTCACCTGTCCTCACCCACGAGGGCCATGTACAGGACATCTCCAAAACAGGGCTGTCAGGGGAAGGCAGGATGCAGCATCCCTCTGGTGAAGTTGCTGTCCAGGGAAGCCAGCTCTTACCAGGCTGGCTCTTGATTGAGGTCCCTGCATGCTGTTGCATTTGTGAGTATTTTTATATCTTTTAACAAGTTTCTTCTTGTTCCAGGAAAAACAAGCCTGGGATGGCAGGAACTCAGAGCGTGATCTCAGGCTCCCTTTTATTAGCACTGCGGTTCTCCCCTTGGCTCATCTGCTGCCACTCGGGGCAGCCTGGGGCTGGGCAGAGCCATGGGCAGCTCTTCTCATCTCACACACCATCCCTGGGGCTCAGGGCTGTCTGTACAAGGGAAAACTTGCTTCTTAGTGAACTTCTTGCGCTCAAACATGCACACTGTTTTGGCTATAGAAAACACAGCTGGTGCCTCATAGCAAAGCCCTGAGCCTGATGGAACACCCCCTTTGTCTTACAGCTGTCCTCCATCGTTGAGATGCTAGAAAGTGCCTTCTATGGCCTGGACCTGCTAAAGCTGCATTCGGTCACAACAAAGCTGGTGGGCCGGGTGGAGAGGCTGGAGGAGGTAAGGGGGTCAGAAAGAGCAACACAATGGAAAAGCAATGTAAGAGGTGTAATGACAGAGGGACTAACAAAATAGAAAGGTGTCATAAGAGATGGAAATAAGACTGCTCACCTGTCTCTGAAGATCAAGGCTCACAGGGGAAAACTCAACCAAGGAGGGACCTCCAGAAAAAAATCCTTCCTCACTGGCAGTCAGCCCTTAAATGAGGTCTAAGAGAGGTGCAGCCAGGCTCCACCCCTTCTGGTCACACAGCTGAATTGCCTTCACCTGTGCTCCCAGGGCTGACAGGATCCTTTCCCGAGGTGCTCCATCAGTGGCTCAGGCCAGGGACTCAACAGCTGCCACACAGCAACCGAGCTGCATCTTGGCTTGCCTTGAGAAGAGCTGAGCCCTCAGTGCTGCTTGAAAGATAGAAAGACAGCATCCATAGCTGAGTGTTTCTTTGACTGATGCGATGCATGGGGTGCAGTGTTGAGCCGTGGGGTCCCAGGCTGCCAGACGGAGTGCTGAGTGCTCTCTCTGTAGCAGCACAGTCCTGCAGACTGCAGCCAAGCGGCGATGATTTAGAAAGCCAAAATTCCACTTGCTATGTGTTTCGGGAAGGCACGGTGCTCTCCGCCTGGGGTCAGGGAGGAGGCAGCCGGGAGGAGCGCAGGGCTGCAGGACCTGGGTTTCCAAGCAGGGAGTTGACCCCAAAAAAAGGGGAAAGGGGTTTTGAGGTCTAAAATTAATAAAGCACTGATGCTTCTCTTTGTGATCCCACCCTCTTCCTGTGGCTTGGCGTGCTCTCCAGACTCCACTTGGGTTTGCCGCTAAGCTCTGTGCTGTCAGGGAAGGGGAGAGGGTTTGTCCAAGCCTGAGGCTGGCTAGCTGGAAGGATCTGGGGGCTTGGAAATACCAAGGGATGTATTGCCCCCGCTGTGCCTCTTCTTACTGCTCTGCCACTGCTGGAGGGCAGAGCACTGGGATGTGACAGAACAGGAGAGGGCTGGCAGGGCTGCAGGCAGACTGTGAGCAGCTGTGAGCAGCCCCCTGTTGCTGGCTCAGCACCCAGATTTCTGCCTGCGCTGGCCCAGGATCCGGTGCAGGACAGCTGAGGCATCGCAGGAGAGCCTGGCGCTATGTCAGGGGGCCAGAGGGTATATTTGGGCAGCTGGGCCCAGGCACAGCAGCTGGGCAGCACTGGGGAGCATCAGAGGGCAGTGCTCTGGGTTAGCTCTCAGCTGAAGGAGTTGGGTTTTGTCGCAGGAATGGCACAAAATAGGCTATAGGGGCACAAGGCTGTTGGAAGCAGCCTCCCTCCCCAAGGGAGGAGGGTGTCAGTGCTGCTCATGGGACGCTCCTGGGAGAGCATCTTCAGCTCAGCAAAAATCTTGCTGGGAAGTCCCGGTATTATTGCGCTCAGTTTGAAAATGGAACACTAATGCTGTGGCTCACAAACCCTGAGCAAAGACGCTCTGATGCTTTTGAGGGTGGCCAGCTAATGGGGCTTGGGTCAGAGTTTGTGCGGAGAGGAGAAGGGATGCGAGTTGTCTCCAGTGTTATGGTGTCAGTAGAGCAATGAGCTCCCGGATGCAGTCTGCAGAGTGAGTGCTTCTGGTTTGTGTTCAGCCTGCAGCTGCTGCCTCAGCTGGCAATTCTGGGGTCACAGATGGAGGTCATGATGGATTTTAGGAGAAATTAATGGCAGGACAGATTCAAAACAAAGCACTTCAGTGGCGGGGGAGGGGGGTGGGAGTAGGGGGCATCTTACACCCAGCCCCATGGAGACAGAACTGGGAGCTCAGGGCTTGCCATTCCCCTGGCTGCAGGGCTCCGGGCCAGGGTCATGTCCCCCCTCTCATTTCCCAGGGCATGTCCAGGAACGCCACGCAGGCAGGAGTCAGGGTGGAGGAGCCCCTGTCGGAGCCCCAGCACCGCGCTGGGGAGAACTGCTCCAGCCTCATCTCCAACAGCCTGGCCGACATCGAGGGCTCGCTGCAGCGGGATGCGGAGGCTGCATATGTGCACCCCGAGGTAGGGCTGCACAGCACCCATCAGCCACACGGCACAGCTGGGCATCCTGGTGGGGTGCCCCAGCGCTGGCAGCGGGCTGCACTCCCTGCTCAGCACAGCCCGTGTCCCCCAGTACAGCCAGGCTGCACTGGCTCAGCTGCTCCAGCTTCCCCTCCTGCTCCTCCAGGTCGGAGGGGCCGAGTGCTCGGAAAGGCTGATGTCATCGCGGCCGGCTGGGAGCCTGGGACGCTGTGGATTAGCAGGGTTTGGGGCACGCAGCCTGCTGCTCTCTGCTCTCCATCCCCAGCGGTCGGATGGAGTGGCTCCTGGCACACCCTACCCCTGTGATACCCACAACACTGCTCCTTGCTGGGGCTGAGCCTTCCCTGCCATGCGGAGCAAAGCGCGGGGCTGCTGTCACCCTGAGCGACCTCATTTCCCAATATTCCCTCTCATTGTTAATTGCAGCCGGGCTCCAAAGGAATCCTGGGCCCGCCCTCAGCCAAATGGGCACCGCTTCAATGCTCGGGCTGGCTTTCCATTTTGCTTTAATGAGCTGAAATCCCGCAGCCATGAGCTGCAGCTGCCGCGGTGCTGGGCTCCTGGCCCCTGCTCGGCCTCAGTACAGCTGTACGCTGTATGGTGGCTCAGGGGGCTGAGCGGGTCCTTGCAGGTCCAAATTTGGCTATTTGGGCCCATCCCATAGCAACTTCTCTCGTTTCTTACAGGGCAAGTACGAAGAAAGGTTCCTGAAGGATGAAACCATCTCGCAGCAAATCAACTCTGTCGAGCCCCTTGCAGAGTTGCACCTCACTCCCGAGGAGGGGAAGCCCGAGCAGCTCCTGCAGAGGAAGCTGAGCCCACGGAGCCGCCCTCCCTCCAAGCCCACCATTGTGCGGGGGGTCACCTACTACAAGGCTCAGTCCTCCGAGTCCGACAACGACATCGAGGAGCAACGTGAGTCAGACCCATGGCTGCCACCTGCACCCTGAGCAAAATGTGCAGGGCTGCTGCGGAGAGGGGGAATGCAGGGATGTGGGGTATCCAGCAGTGCCGTCATGGTGATTTTGGCTTCAGGAGGTTGGGATGGGAGCAGAGGGATGGAGATGTGTGCTGGCAGACCCATGGGTGCAAGAGGAGCAGGGATGCACAGTGTTATGGTAAGGCTGCCGGTGAGTGGTGGAGTGAGAGAACTGAGCAGCAAGGAGCAGGGATGGATGAGCTGCTAATCCTGGGATGTGGTTTATGAGAGGAGGCCAGGGAGCAGCAAAACTGGAGCTGCAGGAGGTGGAGACATGGAGTAGAGGGGAAAGGTACTGTACTATCAAGTCCTGCTCCCCTCCGGCATGCTGTGTGGCTGAAGCAAGGCGTATTGATCCACAGTGGCAGAACCGATTGGTAAATCACTGCTGAAAACAGCAGTGTGAGCATCTGGCCTCTGACCTGTGCATGGGGAGCGGTGTGATGGTGTTATTGCATGGAAAATGTATGGTAGCTAAGGAAACAAGTCCCTGCCACAGCCAGAAATACAGAATCAACGCCTCTCCAGAAAGGAAACGCAAGTTGATGATGTATGCAAGTCCTGCAGATGTGCCTGATGTCACTGCAGGGACATGTGCTGCAGGGCTCAGAGGGGAGCCAGGATCTCTCTGTCCATGCAGTTGCCCCGGGGCGCGGTGAGGCAGGGACCCAATAAACTGAGTGCACAACGCAGCACACAGCCTTTGGGTGCAAGGCTGGCTCAGCAGCCACATCAGGTCAGTGTGGCCCTGCAAGGACCCAGGAGATCTCAGCTCCCTTTCTCTGGCTGGGAATTAGGAAAAAAATGGCAGATGGATTCAGAACAAAGAGCACAGGGTAGCGAGGGGAGGCGCAGGGCAGGTGGCTGTGGCTCTGCTGACCCGTGTCTGTGCCTGGCAGAGGACGAGCTGTTCAGTGGGGACAACACTGTGGATCTGCTGATCGAGGACCAGCTGCTGCGGCCCAGCGGGCGGGCGGGTGAGGCTGTGAGGAAACCATCGCCGGTGGGGTGGCCGCCCACCCCCAGCATCGACCCCAGCACCGCACCAACCACCCTGCCCCTGTCCACTGCCGCCTCCGTGGGGCCGACACCAGAGCCCACCACTGCCAGCCTGCCACCCCCTACCACGGAGACTGCAACCACGTCCGTGGTGCTGCCCGAGGAGGAGACCCCGCAGCTGCTGACAGCATCAGCCAGCGTGGTGGCACCCACGGCCACCGAGAGCCCGCCTGAGGCCAACAGCTCTGTCCCCAGCCCTGCCGTGGCCACCACCACCCAGACCTCATGGGATGTGGGGATGAGCCCTGAGCCTGGCATGGGAAGCAGCCCGGGACCCCCGGAGCAGGCCAACACCCCCCCGCCACTCAGCACCACCATCCCTGCCACCCCGAAGCAGGCCCTGGAGGAGGAGGACATCAGGAACATCATTGGTGAGTGCACGCGCGTGGCTGCAGGTCCCGTCCCCTCCTGCTGGCTTTTGCCCATGGTGTGGATTTGGTCATAGGTAGGACGTGGAATGGAGACACTGGGCAGTGCTTTACGAGGGCATCAAGTGTCACTTGTTAACTCTGGAACCTACTGCAGCCCCCTCCTTGTGCAAGTGGTGGGCAGGGGGATGGAGTGGCAGAGGGGAGTGTGTGGCTGCCCTGCCTCCAGCCTCGCCATCCCCTCTGCCCATACGCAGGACGCTGCAAGGACACGCTGTCCACCATCTCGGGGCCCACCACTCAGAACACCTACGGGCGCAACGAGGGGGCCTGGATGAAGGACCCTCTGGCCAGGGAGGAGCGGATCTACGTCACCAACTACTACTATGGAAACACACTGGTGGAGTTCAGGAACCTCGACAACTTCAAGCAAGGTGGGGATGCACTGTCCCCACACTGCCATGGCTGTGTCAGTTGGTCCCAAAACCACCCTTGTTCCCTGCCACGGGGATGGGAAGGACCCTGTTGGGTGGTGGTACCCAGTGTGTGAGATTGTGTGGGGTTCAGAACGTGGGGGGCAAGCCCAGCTGCCCATGGTGGCTGTGAGCATGCTTGTCACCACTGGGGGGGCTGGGAAGGAGGCAAAGGCAGGGCTAAAGGCCAGGCTCCAAAAGGGAGCATTTCACCAGTGTGGCATCTCTGTCCCTCAGGGCGCTGGAGCAACTCCTACAAGCTCCCCTACAGCTGGATCGGGACAGGGCACGTCGTCTACAACGGGTCCTTCTACTACAACCGGGCCTTCACCCGCAACATCATCAAATACGACCTGAAGCAGCGGTACGTGGCCGCCTGGGCCATGCTGCACGACGTGGCCTATGAGGAGTCCACACCGTGGCGATGGCGCGGCCACTCAGATGTGGACTTTGCCGTGGACGAGAACGGCCTGTGGGTCATTTACCCAGCCATCAGCTACGAGGGCTTCAACCAGGAGGTGATCGTGCTGAGCAAGCTGAACGCAGCCGACCTCAGCACCCAGAAAGAGACGACGTGGCGGACGGGCCTGAGGAAGAACTTCTATGGGAACTGCTTCGTCATCTGCGGGGTCCTGTACGCAGTCGACAGCTACAACAAGAGGAACGCCAACATCTCCTACGCCTTTGACACGCACACCAACACTCAGATCATCCCCCGGCTGCTCTTTGAGAATGAGTACGCCTACACCACGCAGATAGACTATAACCCCAAGGACCGCCTGCTCTACGCTTGGGACAATGGCCACCAGGTCACCTACCACGTCATCTTTGCCTACTGAGAGCCCCGTGATGGGGCACTGCGAGCGAGGGGCCACCAGCACCTTTTATTGTTGTTATTTTTATTATTATTATTATTATTTTGTACAAATCAAAGAGTACGTGATGGGTTTTTGTCTCAGGCTGTTTAGATGGCGGATTGTAGATCGATCCCCAGGCCAGGACCACCCCTTTGTCCCTGGTGTGACCTTGCCTCTGTGCTTGAGGGCGGTGTGGCGGGGCCCGTGGCAGCAGGGCTGCTCCTTTAGGGGGACGCTGAGGAGGTGGCCCTGACATAACCCTGCTGATGTTTTTTAGATGAAAGCCATCAGCGCTTAGCCCCAGGCCCAGTGCAAAGCTGGCCTTTCTGCTGCAGGCACCAGCTCCTGGCAGGACAGTGGAGTCCACCCGTCCCAGTGGAGGGGTGCACTGTCCCCTCTGGGGGCCGCCCTCCCACCCGACAGTCAGTGGGTGTTTGGGAGATCCTGCTGTACAACATGCACAGCCCTGGTGCTGGCACTTAGCTGAGGACTGTCCTCTCTCCCCCAGACTCTGCCCTTTGCAGCCTGCCCTGGGGGCTCCATCTGGCCTGGGGCTGGCTGTGGGTGCTGGGCTGGGAGCTGGCAGTGGGAGGGGGGCACTGTAAATATGTGTAGATGACTTCTGTTTGTGCGTTTTGTAACCAAAACAGTCCCCATTTGGTATTTGCCTCGCGGAGGTCCCAGCCTCCGCTCCTCCAGCCTGGCACCACCTTGTATTTACCCGCTGTTAATAATAAAAGATCAAGTACCTTTGCAGTACTTGGGGCTTTCTTTGGGTCTGGGTCACTCACAAGAAATGGAAGGGTGCTTGGCCTCCTTGTCGCCAGCGGTGCCTGACGGTGCCAGCGTTGTACTCAGCAGCCCAAAAGACAGCACTCTGCCTTCCACTCTTTTGTATAAGTAACACTGTATTAAGCAAAATAATAATGAATAATAGTAATAAATAAGAGAACCACTTTATTGCCTTCAGTGCTAGGGACACACAACAGGATACAAGGGAAGAGAGGTGCTCTCTGCCACTGCCAGGGGCTGCAGCGTGTCCCCAAGCCCCCTATGTCAGCCCCAGGCTGAGGACGCTGCCCTGCCACCCACCCAGGGGTGCTGCCAATCTCCAGCAGCAAAGGGCCCCCTTAGAGCCTCACGTCCGGGGGGCTGCGTGCCTCCAGCTGGGGCACAGCCGGGGAGGTTCTGGGCTGTGCGAACTGGCCCGCCGTCAGGTGGGGCCTGGGCCAGGAAAACAGGACTGGTGCACGGAGCACGGCCAGGCCCCTCGCCGAGCCCGGCTGCTTCCCAGCAGCTCGCGCCGGGGGGACGGGGCCGTGCGGTGCTGACTACGTGGCAAAGGGCAAAGCTTTTCCACAGTGTTGCAAGGCACATATTTTACCGGGGTGGATTGCTCCTCACCCTCCTCCTCGCCTCCCCCGAGCTGTTTGTCTTTCTGCTGGGTCAACCTTTCTTTCCTAACAGCCACACACACACACAAATAATAATAATAATAATTAAAAAAAACACAACATCAGTCAGTAAGTGGTTCAGACGACGAGGGAAAAGCCAACGGTCTGGCAAACTGAAGCTGATCATCTTCTGCGCTAAGTGCGAGGGGGGGGAATAACGTAACAACATGCTGAAGTCATTACGCACGGCTGCTGCTCCCAGCCCCTCAGCTGCTCCCCCAGTAGGGTGCTGCCCGCCCCATAGGCCTGCAAACACTCTGCAGGCTGTGAGCAGTGAAAAACATTAAATATTACCCAACATTAATAAAAACAAAACAAAACAAAAAAGGGAAGAAAAAAAACCCCTCAAAAACAAACCCAAAAGAAAGGCAGTACAACCTTTAGCAATGCACGTACAGAGCTAAACCACCAGCCTTAGGACAATCCCCAGCCTTGCTGGGTCTCACCACAGGGCTCCAACTGCAGGGTGACCCTGGCAGCAGCTCCCCATGTGGCAGGGTGCACAGAGCCTCTGTGCATCGGTCCCTGTGGCTCAGGTCTCACCTGCATGCAGTGCAGGTTGTTCTGCTTGTAGTGCCTTGGCTGTGAGCATCCTGTGGCGCAGGGCTAACACTCCTCACTGCGTGGCTGGGCTGCTCCACGGCACCATCACCAGTCTGCAGCACCCCCACAAGGGAAGCTGCGTGGGGAAGGGTTTGGGACAGGTGCATGAGGTGACAAGGAGTGGGGACGGCCACTGTGGCAGGGGAGGATGCTGTGGGGCGCAAGGCCAGGATGAGGGCTTGCAGGACTGCCTGCAGCTTGGATCTGGGCACTGGGGGAAAGCCTGGCCTCAGGCACAGCCTGTGCAGCAGCGTCTCTGGGTAGGACCCCAGCGCTCAGCACCAGACCTCAGGAGACAGCTTAACAGGAAGGAAAAAAACCCACTAAATTATGGACAGTGCATAAGTAGCAAGGACAGCCCGTGCTCCCCCTGTGCCAGTGCTGGGCACCGGCTGATGCCGGACACCGGGACTGAGGCGGTGTGCATTGCCTGCACCTCTGGCATTGGGCACCACACTGTGTGGGTTCCCCAGGCCTGTCCCCAGTGAGGGGCCAGCAGAGCTCTGCAACCCCTGGGCTAGGCAGGATGTGGCCATTTGGCAGCATCATGCACAGGGACGGGCTAAGCTGCCCTTGGTGTGCCCGGAGCCCCGGGGACCTGCCAATGGCAAGGCTCAGTCTGGCAGCAGGATCTGCTGCATGCTGGGTGCACGGGCTGTGCTGCTGTGCAGGAGCTACTGCAGGGACTTGACAATGGCCCTCAGGGCGTGGGGTGTCTCTGAGACAGAGGAGGACGAGCTGTAGAAGGTGTTGGTGTCATTTCTGCGCTGCTCACGGAGGTACGGCGGGACAGATGAACTTTTGATGTGGAGAATCCTGGTGTCCATCACTTCGCAGTCAATTTGCATCATCACCTCGTAGTCCTTCCCATTGATCACGTTCTCTGCAGAAGTACAAAAGCCAGTTGTTAGCCTTGCAACGTAGCGACCCAATGGCACCAAAAAGCAGTGATTTCTTGGCATGTCACCTGTGCCGGGCTGGGAGCTTCAGCTGAAGGCAAGATGGGGTGTGGGCAGCCCTTTTGTTTCCGTAGGTCCGTGCACAGAGCCTCATCCTGCCACTGGCACCCAAAAGGCCCTAGGCTCACCATGTGCACTCACACCTAAAAACTAACACCAGCCTTCTTTTTCACTTCTTCATTTGCACATCGTTACCAATGGTTTTGCACTAATAACGTCTATTACTGAAATGTTGTTCTTGAGCCACTAAAGCATAGGGCTGATTAAAGACAGGGCTTCTTTAAGAAAGGGGAGTGTTTTCACTTTCTCTTATTGGTTTAAGAATACTGTAACCCTGATGACACTGAGGATCTAGAGGAATTTATTCACTAGATCACTACTTAAAAAACAAGTTAAAATGCAAATTCTCAAGGAATTAACTGTGCCTCATTAGCGTGCTGACCTGGCTGCTGTACTTGCAGGACGTGGTGGAGTTGCCGAGCAAGCAGACCATGATGGGCACCACCAAAAGACTTGCCTTTGGAAATACATTTGAGAGAAAGACCTAAGAAGGAGACAGTGACAGCTTCCCATCTGCTGACCACGATCCTGAGAGCTTGCTGGGTTCTCTGAGACTCATGTTGTCCCCGAGAAAGGCCCAGAGATGTCTCCAGGAGAGGGAGGGAGTTCAGCTACTAAAGCTTCCAGCCCTGCTGTGTTCGGCCCCGGGCTGGGCACGTCCGTTAGTGCAGGAGCTGCAGGGCAGCCAAACAAGCCGTGCACATGGCCAGCATCTGCTGCCTGCTCTGAAAGGTGGGAGACTATCCTGCATAGACAGTGTGTCCAGGAATGCGAGAGCCCAGATCAGATTTCCAGGCACGACCAACCCTTGCTTTTCAGAGTGGGAAACGCCAACTGCCATCGGCAGGGTTTTCTTTCTGAGCTAAGGAGGATGGAAGAGCACCTAATGGAAAGCGTATGGACTGGAGGAATGCAATATACATTACTAATTCTTACTGCTTTCCTGGATTAACTCTGATTCTGGATGACAGCTGACAACCATGGCCGGACCCTCTTGCACCCTACACCACCTGTAGAAGCCATTAGATCAAATATGTCTGGGATAGTAATGAAAAGCAGGAGCAAAGCCTTTCTAAGGGGGCTGGGAGCCTGCAGGGGAAATCAAAGCTCCCACCTGCAGAAATGAAATGGAAAATGCTCTGAACGTGCCACCGAGTGACTGCGTCCAGGAGCAGCTGTGCCTGGTGTCATGAGCTGACCCCAGCACCCCGAGCAGCATCTCGTTCCAGTGCCGTGTCCCCATGCAGGGCCATGCTGGGGACACTCATCCAGGGGAGCTTTCTGCATCACCATTTCTCTTGTCTCTTGGTTGTCAAGCCTTTGGGTTGGAGAGAGCACATGGGAACAGACGGGCTTCCTGCGGCGCAGCAAGCTGGAAATATGGCTCTCAGCTTACCAGGAGCCTGGCCGTGTGAGAAAATGTGCACCAAAGCCACAAGTGGGTGAGGTGGGATGGGCTGGCAGCCAGAGCCAAGAAACCCCTCTGTCAGCTCCCCAGGCAGTAAGATTACCCTGCATTTGCCTGCAGCGGCCAGCACAGTGGGTTACTAGTCGGTTCCCTGGCATTGCACAATACAGAATAATAATACCCCCAGAGAGCAGTGATGTGAGCAGAGGAACCGTGCTCTGTGTGGGTGGCAGCGAGAGCATGGGAACGAGCTCAGTTGCCTCTTGCCCAGCCTCCCGTTTCCCTCAGCTCCCCCCATGACAAAACTGGACCACGATTAAGTAAGCCAAGGCTCTGTAATACTGTGGTGCAGCGCCTGCCCTGTTCAAAGCATCCTGTATTGAGGAGCAGGCTGAAAGCTGTGCCAGCCCCTGACATCTTGCCACCACGGCTGGGTCATGCCCTGGCCATCCCAGCCCAACGGCACAGGGCCTGATGCTCTGCACGTGATGCTCGGTGGAGCAACGAGCAAATGTGACCTGGATGCAGTCAGCGTAGCGCAGTGTGTGGAAAGACCAGCTCACTGTCAAATGGGCAGGCATTGCAGAAATGATTCCACATGGCTCCGGCCTCAGCTCGATTCCATTAAATTGTTTCATGATCTGGATGATGAATAGAGAGCATACTTATAAGGTTTCTGGAAGATGGGAAGCTGGAGAGATTTCAACCACCTTGGAGTGTATTGGAGTACAGCTTCGATAAGAGAAGCTGTCCAAGATCAGGATGCATTTCAGCAATGGCAAGAGTGAAGTACGGAGCTCAGGAGAACTGAAAGGCACCAGTACAAATGGGGCCAGGCAGAAGCAGCTTGAAGGCTGCAGAAGAACACGGTGTATAAGCCAGCAGCAAAACAGGCCCAGAAATAATCAGCTCAGCTTCAGAAAAAACAGTCGTACCCTTACCAGGTTTTTAATGCTAATGCCTGGTGGTTCCTGCGTCGGATCTTTTAAAACTAGGTGGTCTCGTGACTGCAACACCATCAGTTTTGTGGACAAGCCAAAGGAATACAGTGCAGCTCCACCGAGCCCTGCTATACCTGCATGCCAGGAGCTGAGCCCAACGCTGCTTGTACTCCCCACAGGCTGCAGCATGGGAAGGGGCCTGGGCTGATACAAACCAGCCTTCTTATCCAAGGAGGAGGAGGGACAAAGCTGGCGGTCTTGCTGCTGGTGTGCCAGCAGATGAGCTTCCAAACAAGGGAGGAGGCACACACCCGTGCAGGAAGGCCCTGAGCTGGGCATAAGCTGAATAAGCTGCAGGATGTCCTGTAGAAGTGTCTGGATTTATAAACAGATCTACTGCTCCTCTCCAACATTCAGAACATACAGCCACACGACATCAGAGTGAAACTCCCAGACAGGCTTAATCTCAGAGTTATAGGGACTGGAAGGGGGACCTCTGGAGGCTACCGAGTCCAATCCTAAGCTAAAGCAGGTTCCCTACAGCAGCTCACGCTGGTAGGCATCCCGATGGCTCTTTAATATCTCCAGAGAAGGGCACTCCACACCCTCTCTGGGCAGCCCGCTCCAGGGCTGATTAGATATGGTTTAGATACGGATTACATGGATTACAGTACTTTTGGCAAGATGCAAGAGTGAAATCACTCGCCCCACCTTCATTTTAACTACCTGTCTCAGTCAGAAATAAGCAGTAAGGCTAAAAGATCACCTCTCCTTGTGTACAATAGTGTAGACGATAGTGCAGGATCCATTGAACTAGTTTAATTGATGTCAAATGCCAGGAAATCATCTCTGCATAAGATGATACAAAACCACCGCCTCTTCTAAAAGCATCTGTGCAGAACAAACAACCCCGCTTTGTATTTTCCACCCTTCCTTCTAACAAACAAGTCTGCTGTGCCGCATCAGACTCCCAACAGAGTCTACGTTAGCATTAATTTACACCTCCGGCCCTTCTGCAGCCCTATTATCACACCAGCAGGAACCTCAGCAGTTTTCAAAGAGCCATCAGAGGCGCTGCTTGCTTCATGCTAGCTCACGATGCTGAAGTTTGGTTTAAAGACTTAGCACCAAACTACCAAAACAATTTACACTGCAACCTGTCCTGGCCCGAAACATGGATTACATTTAGGGCAGCACAGTGTTCGGGAAACACAAACTTCACAGAAGATGAGGGCACCAGCTGCTCTGCACAGCTCTGTCCCCTGACACAAGCAGGGGCTTCCCTGCCCTATCTGTGCTGCAATCCTCTCCATCTCCACTGAGCAGACCCAACTGGCCCAGCCGCCGCATCTGGACAACGTTTCTGGCTGAAGGGTTGGTACACACTACCAAATAAGTAGATAAATGAAGCAGCGTTGCTCTAACAGCTACAAAGACTAAAAATACACTCACTGCAAGGAGGCAGCAGGGCTTCTAAAATATTTACAGATTTACTCGTTATGTAGGATTTCTGGAGGCAAGGGAGAAAGTAGCATCGATGCTCCAGGAACTTCTTTTTAAAAGCAGACTGCTGCTTGCAACTGTTTCTAAGCAAGCCGGCTGTAAGCTCGTGGACTTAGATGCCCTCAGTCCCTGGTTCATGTCAGGGGAGATCTGGGTGTTTCTGTTTTCCCCTCCACAAGCTTTTTACTCCCTGTCCCTCAGCAACTTCTGGGGCCGTAACACAGGGCTGCAGCGGGCACACACGCACCTAAAGAGCTTGTACAAAGAAGGCACCATCACGGTGCCTGGTCTCCGTGTTCTCAGGGAAGGTCCTGCACCAGGGCCAGCCACATTGCAGCCCACACAACAAGGACATGTGGACGAACCACAGCCTGTCAGCAAGGAGACAGGGCCTTTTCCAATGCCCAAATTGCTGGAATGCTGGTGCCAGGGGCTGTCCTAGGGGGATACACACAGCATGAGGGGGAAAGTAAGAAAGCTGGAGGAAACAAGCTCTGTGGCCTGCTATGTAAATAATGAAGCCACTGGCTGTGGCTGAGGAGAACAACGTGCACTCAGCCCATACCATGATGTGATTTTTGGAAAAGGCCAGGGCCTGCAGGTCAAAGATCAGTAGCCAACGGGTCTGGGTTGACTGTACTGGCTCTTGCTGGTTTGGAGAAGGAGCCAATGGCCCTCTCAAGAGGAGCAGATCAGAATCAGCAGCACCAATCCTTGAAGGCTCACCATTTACAGCTCCTGCAGGTAGAGTATCTCTTGGAAACACCAAGGCATTTGTGACAGCACTGGATGTGGACACGCTTGCTGTCGGAACTATGGCAATATTTGAAATCTAACCAGCTGAGGTAATGTTTACACAAAGAACTGAAATAAAAGGAGAAAACAAAGGCAAGACAGTTTTGCTACGCAGAAAGTTCTCCTGGGAGCGAAAGAAAGGAAAGAGGCTGGAGAGAGAGCAACTCCGTTAGGCAGAACCACCCCATGGCTCCTTGGGAAGCACAGAACTTGTAAACAAACTCCCCACATGGTCTGCAAGACCAGGCATACCCACTTACAAGACAAATAACTGTACACAGGAGAGCAGCCTAAAAAGGCATTCGTTCTTCTGGAGGCTCACTTCAAGAGCCAGAGCTGGGGGATTTCTTCCTCTGAGCGTGGCAGCACAGGGCTAAGAGGTGTGGGCACGTTCCCTTCTGTGCCCACCAAGGAGCTAGCAGGAGCACAAAGGTACAACTTCCCACTGCAGCAGCTCTGCTCTCTTGGCCCAGTCTATCCAGGCACACTCAACTCTCACAGTTTCAGCCAACGTGTGCTGAAGTGAGACTTGGCTTTTTACAGCTCCTGACCCCATTTGTCACTTTTCTTTCTTCTGATTTTTATATATCCTCCGCGGTTAACACCAACACAAGAACACTTCAAGGTTTCCTTCAACAGCACTGACTTCAACTTCAAGTGCTCCTTTACACCTCGGTCCTCTACAAGCACTACAGATTCCCTGGCAGGCTTCTTCTGAAAAAAACTGCTTTTATGCCTTTTCACGCTTTAAGCAAGTTGTTCCTCAGTATCACCTTTGGCTTGACTTCTTATGCTTTGATATTAAGCCTCCCAGAAATGGTGCTCTAATTCCCTCATTTGGCTATTTCTGATTTCTTTCTCATTGTTTTAAGAGAGTTCTTATTTCTAAGAACCTACTTTAATGTATTATTTAAGCTTGCCAGATTTTCTAGGGTCCTTTTAACGGTCCTTTTGCATGGAGACTTTAATCAGTCTCCATGCCATTTGCCAGCATTTTACCCTATGCTGCTGGCTTTGCATGTTTTCCCATCCTTAAGCAGCCCTTAACCTTTCAAGTCGAACTGTACTATGCGCTTCAGCATTTCGACTCATAGGCAGTTACTGATAAAATTCATTGAGTTATTTGACTTCTTGTTCCTCAATAGCCAGCCATCACTCTTTTATTGGTGTGGACCTTCTCTATCACCCACTATCACTTGTAGCCCAATGTTAAAGTGTCTCACTGATTTAAGAGCGAAGGCTGGTGAGAGCCTGTACTCACTTACAGCTCAAATGTCTTTATAGGTTGGATGGTATCCAGGTAGTGAGCTGAAATTTCCACCTGTCTCACTTGGATACATAAAATTACCTCATTTATTTAGAAACTGTGATCAGCCCTTGCTTGAAGAAGAACATTTTTCACGCAGCCTCCGTGCAAGCTTTTGTCTGCATGGGGCAAGCGCTTTCCTCCATGTGAGCTTCTCTGATGCAGTACATTTGCCAGTTAATTAAAACCAATAAATCACTCACGCACACTGCAGAGTGCCTGTGCGAACGAGGCACGCTAATAAAAATGATAAGTCACTTTCAAAGGCCTCTGCCTCTCAGCTACAGCAAGAGGAGATTTACGGCTTCAAGATAGGAGCGCTGCCTTGAACCAGAGATGCCTCTTTTGCACAGCGAGGGGCAGCTCAGACCGCTGATCATTTCTCCATCCACAGCCACCCAGAGCGTACTGCTGCTGTGAAGGGACACGCCACAACCTCTCCACATGGACTACTGCAGAACAAGGGGCAGGACAGAGGCAGATGGTGGAACGACGTGCCGAGGGATGATTGAAATTGACAATCTCAGGACGTATTTTTCAAATGCTTTCCTACAGCAACCCTGCCGTCCGATTGCTACAGAGGCTCAGCTGGGAGGAGGCACAGGTAAGGTGTGCCCTATGGAGGGAGTGAGGAAGAGTCCCCGCATGGAAAGCTGGGCTTGGGAGCAGACAGCAGGGCAGCATCATGCCAGCCCCGCTGGCTGCACTCTCCTTAGGGACCGCAATCAAAACACAGAGAAAGGCCGTCTTGGACTGCTGTGCTTTTCCTAATCTCTAGGTTTACTCCAGTGATGTCCTCTAGACAGAACTCATAAATGTGAACCTCCTCTACCAGTTCTTTGCAGGTTTGTTTTTTTTCCTAATGTTTTTACAGGGTGAGCTCATTACGGATAATTATGATTCAGATCACAGCAGAAATAAAGAGCTACCAGTAATCAAAGCTGGCCTATGTATCACAAACATAAAACTGTATTTGCCACGTCTAATTTAACACTAAGAGGAATTATGTAATCTTAAATTTACAACACTGAGGGACTGAGGGCTAGAATTACGATGTGCTGCACAAACACAGTTTGGTACAGCTGAGATGGCGAACACCACCTCACCTCAGGACTGAAACGTTCTCTTTGCTTTGCAGCTCGCTCTGCAGCCTGGTGGGAGAGCATACCCACATGGCAGCGTCAGCTCCAGGAGCGATGGACATCGAGAGAGCAGGCTCTCTGCAGTCAGACACACGCATTCGGTTCTGGCATGCAGCATCCATACTGGCAGCTAGCATCATGGGTTTCCTTTTTCTTCTACATTGGGGATTTTATATAGCTTGTCTTTCATATGGAAAAACAATCTGGTGTAATAACCCTACACAGGCATTCGACTTACTAGATGTGAAGTCCAATTAATTTATGACTCATTCTCTACCCCTTCTCGGACAGCATGTTCCCAAGAAAATGCCATCTGCAGCGTTTATCCTGTCTATACAGAGAAGATCAGTCGTGCCGGGGCTCTGGCCTGCTACATCACACAGAACCCTAGAGATTTTCATAATAACGAAGCAGCAAAAAGACACCGAAGATGTTCTGAAATCATCTTCCTGTTCTTATGAATACATAAAAATAGGTTACTTATTTAGCAATTTAGGTAAACAGACCATTATGAAAAGTCGCTGGGGAATAAGTCTTTATGATTTCATTTCTTGATCGTTTCCTGTCTAACTAAACAAACATGAACTCAAGTGACACAGATTCCACTGCTTTTGAGCGCAGAATACTTGAACCATTTCTGTCATAACTCTATGAATAATTTAATCGTCTTTTTCCTGTCAAGGACAACATATATTAACAGAAAATTGGTGGGAAGCACAGCATCTCTCATAGGTCGTCAGAAACCTCTATTTCAAGTTGAATTCAGGCAACGATCAATTTTGCAGAGAGGAAAGATTAGGGTACATCACTCTGAAAAGAGAATAGCAACATCCTACAAGATGACTAAAATCTGTAGTTAAAATTCCTCGGCAAGGTTTCAGTCCCAACCTCTAGAGCAGAATTCAACATGAGCACGAGGGGTGAAGGACCAGCAAACAATCCTACGAGACTGGCATGAGATTCTCAGTCTGGGGCCAAGCACAGCAGCTTCGAGAGGGAGCTACAGGAACAAAGATCTGGCTTCTAAGCACCAAGAGTGAACCAACAACACCTGGAGACAGACTGCTTGCTGAGCAGCGACCTTCAGGAAAGTCAGCTGCTCACCACCATATGGTTTTAGACCTTCTTCATTTGATGAGTAACTAGGAATTCTGCTTCTCACTCTGAAAGACGGAAATGGCATCTTTTGTCCACTTGACCCCAAGGCAGAGGATGTTGAAGACTATATTTATTTAACCCCAAGACATGGGAACTTATAGCACATCATCACCTCCCAAAGAGATTTTGCTTTTATCTTCCTTCTCAGCCTGGGTGGCTTCTGTTTGCTTTACAGACTTTTCAGAGTTTGCTACCAGCCTTGGACATCTGTTGCATGCAAATATTCACGCTGCTCGATGGCGAAATCCCTCCAGTTTTGATCAAAAAGCCTTACCATTAGATTTGCTATCGATCATTTGAATTGAAATGTGTATTATTTCAGAGCACTTTTGAAGTCTGTTACATCAGCAGGATGAGAATTGTCAGAGAGGAAGGCTGAGGAAGTGGCTGCAATCAGACGGCCAACACAACAGAGCACATGGGCTCTGCAAAACTTGCCATCCCACTCAGTACTTTCTTCCTGCTAAGAGCCTCTTTGGCTGCTGGTGTTTCATCACAAAAAGCAACTCCTAAGAGAAGTCTATCCAGGAACACATAGAGGGCAAGCACACAAGTATCTCAAAGGCAGGCTGAAAACAAGTCAAGTCCCACTGTGTGCGACGTTAGACTAAGGATCTATCCAGAATATTTGTAGAAAATTCAAAACTCCCTCTGTCACAGCTGCTAGTTCTCAGAAAACAAGGAGAGGAACTTCAGACTTAGCTGCTGGCTGGACATGCACTTGCTTATTGCTATGCAACTGAAACCCCTGCTGTTCAGCATCCTTACTGTCTACGTTCTCCTTGCAGCAGCTCTCTCTGGGATCACTGGCAGCTCAGAACTCAGTAACCTTTTCCAGTGACTTATTCCACATACTGGCAGATGAACTGATCTGCATGAATCAACTTCTCTGTAAACAGCCTCTGGTCCTGACTTACACATTTGCATACTATGAGCAAAGGAAAGGGGAGAGATTAATGCAAAAGGAAATTAGTTTGACATACAGGATGTCTGGGGGTTCCACTAAGAGGATGTACAGCCCTTCACCTCCCTATCAACAAGAATGTCAAATCATGTCTATCTGACGACTGTACATTAGTCCTTACGAAATAAACAGATAATCTGAAGCCTAGTATCCAGCTGGTTGTTTTCCACATGGGCAACTGGCACTAACACCACTGCATCTGTAACTGGCAGAAAGGCCAAGGACTCTGTAACTATGCTTCTTCCAAGACACGGAGCACTGGCACTTTCCTAAGGAGAAATGCACTAAAGAGAGTATCTTCTTTGGCAAAGCTTTGCATGCTATCATCTCCTACAACGGACGGCTGTACATATGTTCTCACTTTTGTACACTGCACAGAGAGGACTACCGGTGGTGTGTGCTGCACTGCAGAGCTGCAGACATCCCACAGAGACTAAAGGTCCCTGCTTGGGGTAGGAAGAGTGGCTTAGCTGTGCTGTACTCCATAGATTATTTTGATCCAAAGATTGATGTTATAACCCGCTGCATTTTTTACAGCAGTTAAGTAAACACAGGGCTAATGGCAGATGTTTTCATTTAAACTGAAATGAAAGGCACCGCCTATATGTCAGTTTGGAACCGGTGTAATGAGCCAACAAGACTCTGAGTTACAATAAAAGCAAATCTAGGAATGAAATCTACTGGAGACTTAACTGGTCTCAAGTGCATAGTTAGATTTCTAAAATAATAGTTGCAATCCAGCATAACAAACATGACTTGCTTAAAAACAAAAGCTTAAGCTTAACTGTAAATTGCTGTTGGCTTTCATTCCCATGAGAAAGTGCGAGATATTTCTTGGAATAACTTCTCAGCACAGGCATACCAGTGGTGTCCCCGGAACCACGTACAGCAGGACTAGGACTATGCAACTCTGCTTTTTTCCCCTCCAGGCTTACCAGCCCTGGGGTCCCTAGGTCCCACTAGAAAGATCAATTGAGTGCTAGCTGTGTCCACAAATGCTGGGGCTTTGTAGTTGGGTACAGGCAGGTTAAGATGTGGACACAGTTGGCCGCAGGAGCCTAACGGAGAGCTGAGTGACAGCAGCCAAGAGGGGAGCGGGACCAGAGTGGGGGGGAGCGAGGGTGTCTGTGGAGGCTGAAATGGAGGAGCTGATGGCACGTACTGGCTGCGAACTGCAGGAGTGGCCCAGCGTGCTTGGAAAGGGGGCTGGAACAGGGTGGGGAGAAAGAAATTGGTAAGAGGGGTGGGATTAACATGTACCAACACTGATTTTT